>CM060979.1:202379634-203682759 GCA_030765065.1 Deroplatys truncata | reverse complement strand
TCTATGAATAAGTTGTAGAATAGCTATGATATTAACTATAATGCATAGATAAACATATATGTTTATACCACACTAAATTTTATAGAAGTAGAATTACGCCTCTTTTGTTAATTGGGAACCTAAGTTCTCGAAAATACGTTTATAAACTCTAAAAACCTTAATCTGATATAATCTGAGGCACGCTACAAAAGTTATACTCAATACCTGCTTTCTTCTTGAATTTCAAACTTGATACTATAATTTGTAAGTCGTAATGCATTGGATCAATGTCAGAACTTGTTTTGTAGAACCACTAGACAATACAGTCTTCTAGTCAGGTTTGTTGCAATATCTTATTACTGTCAGCCCAATTTTTTCTCCTATACTTTCATTAATGCAATTTTGATTTTCCCTTTACTCGTCTTTCATATATTCATTCCTTAACCCTTTGAAGCATAGTGGCGCTTAGACGTAACCACATTTTAATGGGGCATTTTCTTCCTTGCTGCATGACGGTTACACTTTGCTACCACCTCGCTGCCACCACTGGCCATTAACAAGCATAGGGAAATGTTACTACTCTGGTTTTTGTATGGCCAGCCGTATAAACCAAGCTGCTAGGTGTTGGGGCAGCTTGCTTTGTTGCGGGAGCAGTAGTAAACATTTTCATTTTTGTTACATGCTGAAATATTGGATCTAGGTATGTTTTTATATGTTTTTTTTTGTTTCTTCTAAATGTTCTGAATACACATTGATTGCTACAAATGCATATACTTGAATTGCAGTGCCATTATTACTATAAATATTAGTGGTTTCTAGACGTAACCACCATGCAAGTAGGGTAGGTAGACACCATAACCTACAAAATGTTCGTTTTATTTCAGGTCAGTTGAAATGGCTACAATGAGAACTTGAGATCATTGTGGTTATCTGATTTGGGATAATTTGGAGAATATTATAAATGACATACTGAATGAAATCCCTAGCGATCCTGAATCTGTTGACAATATTTTTTATGATAGTGACGAAGTGGAAGTGGCAGCTACTGTAAATGAGCCTGTTTGTACAATTGAAATCAAAGATGAGAAGAGTGATGAGCTTAGTGTCCCTGATGAGTGTGTTGAAGATAGTGATGATGAGAAACCACTGAGTGTCAGATTGTCAAATATGGATGGAATATGGGAGAAAAAGCGACGTACATTCGAGAGTGATGTTTTTGTGAAGGATTATGGTCCCAATATTCTTGAAACTGTGGAATCCCCTATTGATATTTTCTTCCACATATTTACTGCAGAAATACTAGAGCATATATTGTATTAAACTAATCTGTATGCTACCCAGTCAGGTAAACAATTTGAACCGGCAACTTTGGATGAAATAAGGGTTTTCTTGGCCATAACTATTCTAATGGGAGTGAAAAAACAGCCCTCATATAGAGATTACTGGTCAAGTAATCCACAAATTAGAGATACATACATTTCAACGCTAATGTCTGTAAATAGATTTGGCTGGTTTCTGACCAATCTTCATCTGAACAACACAATTCTTCAGCCAAAACCAGGAGATCCAGGCTATGACAAACTTTACAAGCTTCGGCCACTACTGGATACTCTAAGCAGAACATACAAAGAGTGTTACGTCCCAGGCCAGTACCAGTCTGTGGATGAAAGAAATGATAAAATTCCAGCGTCGCAGTTCTTTCAAGCAGTATATGCCATCAAAAACCTATTAAGATAGGATATAAAGTTTGGATTCGTGCAGATGAAACTGGCTTTGTTTGTGAATTCCAAATGTATACTAGAAAAGTGGACAATGCTAGGGAGATGTATTTGGGTGAAAGAGTAGTAGAAGATCTAACTAAAGAATTGATTGGTGCCCACCACAAGGTCTTCTTTGATAACTATTTTACAAGTGTGGAGCGGATGATCTCTTGAAGCAGCAAAAAATCACTGCATGTGGAACAGTCAGACGTGGGCGTGTTGGTCTACCAAAGGAAGAAATGAAGGATAGCGCTATGAAACGTGGTGATAGTGAAAGCCACACATCCTATGCTGGTATATCCTGGTTGAAGTCGAAGGATAGGAGGTCCATACTCTTCCTTTCAAATTTTCATGATCCTACTATTGTTACCACTACTTCAAGGAAAGAAAAAGATGGAACAATCTCTGAAATTAGTTGCCCTCAGCTAGTCAAGGACTACAACAAGCATATGGGATATGTTGTCAAAGCATATATGCTGAAGTCCTGGTACGAGATTGATATAAAATGTATAAAATGGTGCCATCGAATTTTTTGGCATTTTTGTAATGTCACTATAATTAATGCCTATAGCCTGTACTCAATACGAAGTGAAGGTGCAAATCTATCCTTGAAAATTTCAGATTAGCGGTTGTTGATGGTTTGGTTGGAGCTACCTGCCATCACCTAAAGGTAGGAAACCTCTTACCAAGTCCGTGAGTTATTTCAAACCCATCGTCCCCTATGAGCAGAGATTTGACAAGGTAGCACGTATGACTATGCGTGGAACTTCAAGATGCTGTGCCCAATGCAGCACTAAAAACAATCCACACAGAAGTAAATGGACTTGTGACACTTGTGGAGTGGCACTCTGTCTGAATGAGACAAAAATCTGTTTCTGTAGCTTCCACTCAAAATGAGTCAATGTTAATGCTGTAATGCATACTGATTTCACCATGAAACCACCACTTTTTAGTTATAAATTTAAAAATAGTATAATCTTAACACTTGATGATTTTCCTTACACATATATAAACAACATTTCAGTGTTAAATCTATTATTTACATTTTTTCCTAAATGCGTGCTTCAAAGGGTTAATGTTCTCCATGTCTGACTTTATTGTCGATAATCCTTTATATCAAGTCTTATACATAAGACGATTCTGATAATAGGAGCTCATTCGTTTCTCCCAGAAATGCTACCTTTTAGCTTTATATTAATTTTCTATTTCATCATTGCATAAAGGGAAACTTTTTCATTTTTACATTAATTTCGAGTTTAAACGAGTTCAAAATGCTGTTTTTGAATGTTCTTCCCCTAAACCATTTTGTTCATTTTCTACACTTAATTTTAAAACCCTCTTTTAATTTTAAAGTTCTCTTTGAGCCTATCGTCGTATAATCTCCTTTTACTTTTATTTTGTAGCAAATAAATCTTAAAAACCTGCTGATTTTTACGAAGCTAGTTCTTTTCTGTGCCCATTCAGCACATGTGTTGTGTAAGTAAATTTATTCGAGCGGATGGGTAGATCATGGGTTCGATTCCCGTAGTCGAACTTCCAGACACAAGGGTTTTCCCTTGAATTCTATCCCTCTATTTCACCTCAATTCTCATTTCCCTTCACCTGCTTGGCTGCTTCAGGGTTGCAAGTGTTGGCGAGAGTTTCGGCGTTGCATGACAGGGGACTCGGTTGCTCTCGGTATGGGGGCGGTCTTCCAGTCCGGATCCCCCAGTGCGATGTACAAACCTATAGGGGAGGACTCGGTTGTACCAGTTGCCATCCAGGGAGTTTCAATCTGGAAAAGGGTAGGGACCCTGTCCTCTGCCTTGTCGTGCCTCCTGATCCGGCCACTCTCTGTCTCCTCACACCTCATCTCTCCCTACGGGGGCACCCCGTTAGGGGCCTAGACACAAGATCTCTATAGGTCCATGTGCAAGTGCCCTTCCGCTCATAGTCCTAGGAAATTTATTTTGTAAATAAACATATAACGATGCTGATGTAACGTGTAATTATGGTTTTACTGCATATGTAAATAATTGCTATAATCACTTCTTTTTAAGTACTGGTATAACACCTGTTTCTTTCCAGTAATTTTTCCAGCAATGTTTTTAGACATTTAGTGGGCCAAGTTTTAGGAGTTTATATTATCAAATCCCAGAGAAACTTACAATTTTAATTTATCTATTCCTTGTTTAATTTCTTAGTATTTTATTCTTTGTATATCCGCATGCTTATGACACATATTTGTGTCTCTTGAATTTAACTGATTCAATCAGTTCACTGTTATTTAAAATATCCCATCCATTCTTCTGTTGGTATGACCTCAGTGACCTTTGTTTTTGCATAATAATTTATTAACCTATATGTCTGTATTTGTCTTCGCATATATATTTTCAATATTTGGAACACATTTACTCCAACTTTCCTTGTAGACAGCTATAGCTATTTTTCTGTTTGATTACATTATGGTTTATTATGTCTTGTTACTTTTTCCTCAGCCATTTCTGCATTAAATTTTTCATTGTGTTTATTAAAACCATTTTAGGCTTTACTTTTCTTCGGACTTCAAGGCATTCATTTAAATGTTTAAACTTGTTCTGAAATATTGTTATTCTACCATTACTTTGGTTATTTTCACATAAGTATTTTTGTTACAGACTCCGTATTTGAAGACTCTCTCAAAAGCTTATTTTCCAGTATATTTTTATGCTGACTGTATTTACCCTCTAATCCTCCTATTTTGTTTAAATTTGTTTGTCCTGCTAAATAAAAGTCCCAACATTAGACCTTTTACTATTTCCTTTATCTGCAAAAACTCCCACATATTTTCGACTTCAACAGCCCAAGCCCTAAGGGGACTGGACCTACCTTTTGAATAGACTCCCATCATCATTATTAGTAAATTGCCTAATTGGAAGTATGTGAGTAAAGCTTGGAAGTAATTATGTATTTATTGGATTACGCTCTTCATTTCATTAACAGCATTCGAAAATCCATCAATGTTTTTATATAATCTTTTATATTTCGATTATTACACAATTTTTGTAGTATTTTATTGCACAAGTATTTTACTTTATCTCATGTCCAACTCCTGGAGTATGTAGCGCTGTTGTGAGAAATTGTCCTGTCAATGTGTCACCTTGCAGTAATTTAAACATTTAACCATTTTTACTTTCTCTACTATTTACGACTAGTATTATAATTCCTATGTACATATATTAATTAGAGGAAATATTGCATTTCACCCTAAAATCGATACCGAGATTTCACAGGAAATACACGTTTTGACACTCAATGAATTAAAAAAAATCTAATGTGTTACATTCACACGACCTCTATCGTTTACTATCTCATTTTAATCTAGTTAAACCTTTGCAGAAATAGGTGCATTACACATTTCGTTAATGATTCAAGGGGAACAGCGGCAGTCAAATATTTAAGAACTCAACGCTATATACTGGCCATAAAAATCTATACTCTTTCCATGATATCGCGAAAAACAACCGAGCATCGACATGGCTTTAAAGAATGTCAACGTTTAACAGTTATGCAAGATTATGTAGAATTCCTTTCGAATAAAGAGGACTTCACAAGCTATTCCTAGAAAATTCAAAACATAGATTTTATTAGTAATTTGAGTATATTTAATACAGTATTTCAATCAAAATCCTTAAAGCCATTTTTTAGAAAATGTAAAATTTCGCAAGTGTAATCGGGATGGTGGGATTCTCTTGAAACTTTTCGTGTTGAATCTTTGGAAGACACTAAACCTAAATACCAAGCTTGGTAATTATCCCGCGTTTCGTTTTTGAGTTATACACACACGCGCGCGCACACACAGACGTTTTTCTAAAAATGTGTTTTTTTATATATTCACGTGAAATATCGGTATCGAATTTCTAGGTAGAATGCAATAGTTTCTTTATCTACTAAGAACGTGGTAGAGGAAGTAAAAAATAACAATTTTATGTGTATGTGTGTGATATCTTTGCATATGTTTATGTGTCTCTGTGTGTGATATCTATCTGTCTTTCTGTCAGCCTGTAAACAGCATTATTTAAAAACGACATGTGTGTTAAACTACCCCAAAGAAGCCTTTATATGGAGAAAGTATCGTTGTTTTTTATTTTCAAAAATTGGCTCTAATGATTTTCCTTATGTAAGAATATTTTGTAAGCATATGAAAGGTAGAATCAGGTTAAAAATTGAATTATTGCTGGGATATGAACCACCCATTTTCGGCTTTGCGAACCGTTGCTGTAGCTTGAACAATCATGTCAAAATGTGGACATGACGTTAAGTTCCCCAAATCACTCGCATTTTTTACGGAAAACCATATGACAGAAAAAATAATTTAGACTGATACGTTTAAAACCGGGTCAGTAAACATATTATACACCATACTCTTTCCAGTATGCGATAGCATTCTAAAAATTATACAAGTGTTGAAACATTCAGACCAATAACAAGGATGTCTCGGAAAAGGCTGATGCCACAAAAAAACGTAATTTAAATGAATCATATGTGTTTCTGTCCATATATTTTATGGTTTACCATTTATACAACATTGTATAAAGTGCCTTCTAAATGAAGAGAGCTTCGCAGGGTATACCCAAAGAAAGATAGAGGTACATTTTATTTGTCATGTAAATATCTTACACATAGAATGCTTTATTCAAAATCATTACGGCCATTTTTGAGAAAATTGAAAATGTGTAAAACTCTTCCATATAAACGGTAGTTTGGAAGGCTGATTCTCTTGAAAGCCTTGCTTTGGAAGATGCTGATCTAATTATCAAGTTTAGTGTTTATCGGACATTTCAATTTTGGGTTATGCTGTTCACAGACAAACACAAACACACATACACAAATGCATACGCATACAAGGACCATTTCCAGAAATGCATTTTCAAAACATGCATTTTCTGCGGTATCTCCATATCGTATTTCGGGTGAAATGCAATACTTCCTTAATTTGAAACCAATAGATACCCATCATCCAATCATCCATCCCTCCCTCCACCCCTCTCTCCATCTGATTGCATCCCATTCTGTCCCATCCCAACCCACTCCCAACCCATTCCATCCCATCCATCCGTCCGTCCGAACTCCTGACAGTTTCGTAGAGTCCATACTTATGAGTTCGCCGGAACGGGCTATTTGGGCTAAACCCTGAAGATGATGATGTTTCCGTTCGTATTTATGACTGTGTGTTCACTTCAAAATTGTTTAACATATTGATTTTGCGACATTAGCATGCTAAGACAATCTACATATTTTTTGTCGTTTTTCTTCAGTTGCATCATAGTTATCATCCCTCGGGCAATTAATTAAATAACGCCCTCTGAAATCGCCACGCTGGTGAGGTCTGTGTTGTAGGTCTAGGTACGATATATATATGCTTTATCCGATGAAGTCATCACATTTGTTACCTCGAATATGATTTTGCCTCACTTGATCCGCGGATTTTATTGGATATCCTTACCTGTCTTGAGTATCTTCAGTAACCTCTGCATTAGCCAATAGGAAACGCTGTGTCTGGTTGCGACTTGAAAATTCCTATATTCGGAGTTTATGGTTAGCTCCTAATACACTTAGTGAGCTGACACATAGCAAGGCTTCTTATAAGTTTAATGGTCCGATTAATTCGGTTTCTAGCATTGTTATTATTATTATTATTATTATTATTATTATTATTATTATTATTATTATTAGGTTTTACAGCCATGGAAATTGAATCATTAATAATTATTTATTAGCATCTGCATTTTTTTTCCGTTTCTGAATTTATTATTTGTCACCAGTAGGATTTGTCACATTCTCAATTTAGAAATGAATGACCATGGAGAAATGCTGTTATGCGAGCCATTGGCCCACGAGCAACAACAGCGCAAAATTGTTTTACTGTCACTACTGAGCTGGCGCGACTGGCTTGAAGTAATTAAGTTGGGTGATCTTCTGAAGGATCCAACTAATTCTAAAATGAAATTACTTAAAGTCGGTGGGGCGCGGCATCCGTAATTGTTGTCGGGGTTGAGCTTGTTACGGAGCAAGAACGCGGTCTTCCGCTATCCAAAGAAAGTATGCCGCTTCGTTCTTCTTATGGCTGTCATTATCCTTTACCCTCAGAAAAAGATAAGCTCCACAGGCGCTAGATAATACTAATTTAATTAACTATAACAAAACGCTTCTTCTACAAAAGAGTTTAATCACTAGCTGACGAAATAAAAGCTTTGTAAAGTTCGCTTCCAAATGCGAGCATTCATTCAATGGTATTGAATATTACTGCTGTTGGAACTGTTGTTTTCCATTGTGTGATCCACAACACAGGGGGAAAATAAAGGCATTAATTTTATAAAGTTTCTATATCTTTTGAAAGGGGATATACCTCACATATATACATATAAATAAATATTAAACAAGAATTGTACATAGTAAAATAATTCACCAATAGATATGTTAGAATATTTAACAACCAAGAATGGTACAAAAGCAGATTGTAACTTAGATAAGTAAGTAGCGGGCGAGCTAGTTAATTACAGGTAAAACATAATTCTACGTAGAGCCCACCTTTCACTAAGCTAATGAGCAGGGAACTGGTAGCAGTAAGGAGAAATAGAAAGAGACAGATATAAAAAGGAAAGAGACAGAGATATTGAATCCGCTTCCTGGCGCGTCACGGGGAAGGGTAGGCGCAAAACTTTGGAGCAGAATATGCTCTTGCATAATAAGATAACGCGGTCTGAGGACCAATTAGAAACGTCGTTACATTTTGAGGCGCGGAGGTAAGCGTCACTAGGCTTAGGTATGAAAAGGGAAGAAAGCCGCAGATTTTCACCCTCTTATAGAATCTCGTCGACACACAGTGTTACTATCTGGACGACAAATGCACGTGTGTGCATTGGGTGTGAAGCGTTAGTTTAGACTCCTAATTTATTATAATAGTGGGAATTGTTATATTGGAAAAGGCTAGCCGCATGTAAATATTTATTGGATAATAAACCACATTTTTAAGGGAAATGCAGCAGTGTATTTTAATTTTCCTCGCCTACGAAAACCCTGAGACCCGTGATATTAGCTAGATAGGTAATGATTAGGAATGGAGAATACAGCAGCCGACGAGCAGCAATAGTCAGAGACAAGAACACTGCAGCAAAGAGCATCAACCAGAGGAACAACGCTTTCCCGCTACAATTTAGAAAGAAAGAGAAAATGTTTGAAAGATTTGGTAAACATTTTAGTCTCTCAGACTAACTTGTTAAGATGGAGGCAAGAAAACAACAAAATTCAACATGTTAGCGCTAATTTCATATCATACCTTAATCACGTAATAATATTGAAATTGATGTGAAATTATCAAACTTCGTGAGCCATTGTTTCATTCAGTGTCCACCGTTATTCAGTTGTTCTATTAACTTTATAGTTGCACAATTCCAATTTAATAAACATATATTTTACATTGAACCACTAAAACTTCAAATTAAAAATATAATTTTAAGTTTTTGAGAATAATATAAACAATCCGACTGGGGTTTTTAAGAAGTACTTGTTACTTTACAAAATGCCATTTGAATTAAGTAATACAGAATATACATATTTAAATGCTGAGTCATTTTAAGCTTATATAAATGATGCTGAATTAATGGTTTATTTGCTATTAATATATGCAGTGAAAATTTCAGTAAAATTGTACAAAAGTTGCAAGCAAAGAGCATTTGGAGTATTCAAAGATCGTGATAAGAATTATTAGAGAAAAATGATGGAACAATTCAACTATGAAAAAGTAACTGAGACACAGCCCTTTTCATATTGTCATTGTAGATACTGAAGCATTTCAATAATTTAAAGAAATGATAATTTAAAACATGTTTTTGTTTTGTTATTGCTTTCTGGACTACTTAGGTACAGAAAGCAAAGGAAGTATAATATTCTACTAAAATGCACTATTTGAGGCTCTCTGAATAATAATTAAAAAAACAGTTTCTAGAAAGAGGTCATGTTTCTGTCCCTATGTCTATTGTCTGCAGCAGCATAACTCCAAAACCAAACGTCGGTTAAATACCATACTTGAAGTTTACGTTCAGTACTTTTCAAGGATACGACACAAAGATTTTTAGTAAAATACCTCCACCCCAAACTATTCTTCTCAGAAAGCTTTTCGTATTTCTTATTTTCTCAAAAGGACGCTTAGCTTTTTGGATTAAAACGCCATATTTTCAAGTTTTCTGCTTGATAAATAAAGTATACCTATATGTTGAATTTTATGCGAATAGTGCGTATGTGAATTACTCTTCTTTGTGAATGACTTTTGTACAATTTGTAAACCGTAAAAGATGGACAAGATTTTAAGACACAAAAAATATAGGTAGATCTCGTTAAAGCACACAATTTATGTCAAAACGTTTTTGTTGCGTGACTACTTCCAATATATTACGTGTTATTCGTTTCAATATATACATTTGACTTTCACTACTACTTAGATATTGCATTCCAACGAAAAAGTCGATACCGAAACATCAACCGAAATTTACGTTTTGAGGCTCCGTGAATCAAAAAACAATTTTAGTAAAGGTACGTTTGGCTGTGAACAACATAACTCAAAAATCAAAAACCGTTTAATACCAAACTTCGTATTCAAGTTCTGCGTCTTTTAAAGATGCTACACGAAGTTTCTAACAAAATCTTCTCACCGCAAACTACCATTTGCATGGAAAACGTTTGGTTATTTAGTATTAAAATACACATGTTTAATAACTTGTATGGCAAATAAAATGTACCTATTTTTCTGCAAATAACTTGTGAACTTGTTTTTGTTCTGAGTGGCTTTTGTATAATTGGTAAACCGCGAGAGATAGGCAAATCTTACCACAGAAACAAAATAGACGTCGTTGAAGGTCACAATTAATATCAAATAACGCTTTTGTGGCGTTAAGCATTCCCAAGAATTCTTTCTTATTGGTTTGAACTTTGAAACACATAATGTTTTCATCTGTTAAGTCACAATTCGTTTTCTCTCGTGGCCATGCATAGGGTATGGAAATTCAAAGCCATAACATAGCGATCCGTTTTTCGAAAATCTGACCATCGTTTTAACCTATTGTATCTTGCTTATAGGTATGACGAAATGGGTAATGAGAGTTTATCTTAATTAACAATAAATAGGTATAATGTTACACTTATGTAAAAAGAGTTTTTAAAAGAGTAAAGAAGTTCATCTGAATGCAGCTAATCAGATATTTTTAAGCAAATTTCACTGCTACATTGGCTTAACCCGGGACGGTGAACGTATGTATGAAATAAATATCCAAATGAGTCAGTAGAACTAATGTTATCACGCAATTTCATTTTTTCCTTACAATAAATCTAGTAAAAACAGTCTATGTAACTATGTAACCAAGCTTCCCCCAAAACACGAAGGTGGAGGTGGAATTTATGCTTGTATACTAGCTATCTTACTTTCTGTTGAAGAGTGGATTTTAAATCTCAGTTACTTTTTGTTATTATCATTAACCTCTTATTTTTAGAACATGAAATCTTGGCATTATGATTAAAAATATTGCTATATACTGGGTGAGGCCAAAAAGTTTTGTAACTAGATATTGAATTTAGTTACTCCAGCATAAATATTGGGGAACATAGCATCAGTTGTCAACAAGAGGACCAGGAACCTTAACATTACATTTCAAAGTAGGCGTGGGATATGCATAACAAAGTACAGATAAGTTCACTTTAACACATTACCTGTGGTTTATTATAAATTTGCCTTGGTGCCACTACATCATACACAATATTACAGGCAAACATTAGAGGGAGATGTTCCACACACACGATCCACTCTTTCTAATACAACCACTCTTCCTGAAGACACACACAAGACTGACACTACTAGACAAAGAAAAGCTCGAACCTCTACTTGCCTTCAACCCCTTTCCTCTCTCCATCTGTGACTAGCAGGTGGGGAGAGATGCCGCGCCGGACGAAATTCAACTCCCAAACGAAATAATTATGCCCAACAATGTCATGCTACAAAGCAATAATGTGTCCGACGCGTCAATGCACAAACATTCACGCTACATCTCCCTCTACTCACAATAATTAGGCGTATCCGCCGAAAAGAACACAAAGAAAACATAAACATACAAAATTGTATATACAGATTACAAATAGAAAACCCTGATGAATCCCCACAGGGACAATGGTTCTGTCTTAACTATGAAGTAGTCCCACAGGAACCCTCTCCCCCAGCTCGTAACTCCTCTTCTGTAAGTACTCAGTGTATTATGACATGCTACTTAAGAATGGAGCAAAAAATGTTTTGTACAGTAACTTTTCCCACCACTTAACCAATCTTATCACACAGATAACTGTACCACTCGATCACCATGGCGACATAGAGAGGGTCGTAGATGAAGTGCAGCTGGAAACCTGTGCGGGTGCGGCTGGGGGAAGTGCCACCATTCTTCGGACGATCTAGGGCTGTCCTCTTCTGTGGAGGGGAGTGTTTCCTGGGGCTACCGGCAGACTGGAACAAGATTCGGGGAAAGTATCAGGGCCACAGTATACAACAAAGTTACACAAAATAGTATTACAAAAACTAAGGGCAGAAGACACACAAAGCTAATAAAAAATCTAGAATAAGCCCTTGCAAAAGAAAAAGACATTGATTGAGCGCTCAATTACTGGATATGACTAATAACTATTAATGAATATATTTAAAGTAGGACACCAACTCAAAATTTAGTGACAAGAATTTTCAATGTTTTAACATGGAATGACATTTATAGCTCTTGATTCTTTACAATGAAATCTGACTATAGAAATGGTGTTACTGTGAGATTAATACAAGTCAGAAAAAAATCACATTGCGAATTGGTACTAAGAATTTAAAAATAGTATCCTCAGAGAAGAAAAAAACTTTTAGATCAATTACTAGCAAACTATAATATAGCTACAGACATACTAACTACAGAATCGAATATAGGTAGGAGAACCATCACCAACTATGCTAAGGATCTACTCCCCAAATTACGCTCTATGCGCAGTTCGCAAACGGCTGGCTCAAACTATTTTTCTTTTCACAGGTACATATAGCCCCCCTATGTTCTGTCATGGTTGGAGTGTGGGCCAAATCCCAGTCAATACGTTCTGAAGAATACATTAATAAAACAGACACCAAAATGAAAATGAAAATAGTTAGAACTGACCAAAATAGAGAAATTATTGTAGACAAATATTGTGTTATATTACGGATTACACGACCTGCAAATTTTCGAAACACGTACTCACCCAGATAAACTTGTAGTGAAGGGGCATAACGTTGTTGCTGAACAGAAGCATGACTCTATGACCATTTCCCTCTTTCCATGCAGTGGACACACAAAAAAAAGGTAGTGGCTATTCAGCACAGTGATGACATCTATAGCGACTGCAAGCAAATTCAAACAGTGCATGAAAACCAAACCGACATTACTGTGGACATACAGCTGACGCAGTAACGATCTCACTTTGCTAAGTACTCAACGGCACCTCAGCAAGAACATAAACAAAACAAAAAAAATATTACCCTTTAATCACACATTTCAAATACCCTCACAAAGCTGCAAAGAATCATATTAAAGAATCTTGGTAAGCACATGTTAATTTATCACCCTAAACAAAATGTAGTGTTACAACAAAGTACATTAAAAATGAGCAAACAAAAATAATTTTATCTGCAAGAGAGAGAGAGAGCAATCGTTTTATTTTGACTGGGGTACCTGCTGCCAACAAAATCTTGCTGTGTGCCCTGGTTTGCCACACCTAAAACAAATCAGGGGTTGGTACCGATCTGGAGGTGGTGAACGTGGTTGCCATTGTCCTCTCTGTGCGGAAGATGATGGTCTGTTCATCTCAGGATGAGTTGATGTATTCATTGCATGTAACTGGTTGGCCTACTGGTCCACTTTTGCAGCTAACTCAGCGATATCATTAGTAGGAAGGCCTGGAAGAGCAGACTAAGTTGAATGACCTGAAATAAATGTTTTAGTTATTCCATCTGGCAGAGTCACAGGTAGAGGAAAGGAAGCATAAGCTGTAGGCTGTATCTGCGCAGTGGCCAGGTGCTCTCTTTGTGTCATATGAAATTGTGCTTTATCCACCCGCTTAAGAGCCTGTAAAAGATCACCTACAGTAAGAGGGTTCTTTGGGAGGATAATGTTTACATACTCAGGTTTCAGACATTTTAGTCAGACTTTTGCTCAGTTTGAGTCATACTTGGATTAACCTGATCATATAAAGATAGTACATCTTACACATAGTGCAAAACAGGTTCAGAATCTAATTGAATTCTTTGTCGGAGTTTGATTTCTAACAATTCATTTTGGTGGGCAACCTGAAAAGCTGTAATAAAAGAGGATTTTAAAAGAGCCCAATCATGAGAGGGATGCCTGCTAAAAATGTCTGAAACCATTGCGTAGCAGTATCTTTAAGATAGCAAGGCAAATACTTTACTTTTTGCAAATCTGACCAGTTATTAGCAGAAGCTAATTTTTCAAAAGTATTAATAAATTCAAAAGAATTGTCTACTGCAGCATAAAATAAATGGGGTTCGACAGAAGGTCGAATAGTAGACACAGTACTCTGAACAACTGTTTGTACAAGTATCATTAAATCATTATTGGTGGGCACCAGGGTCGATGACCCAGCACCAGAAGAAGGCGTGTCTTCCACAGGCGTGTCTGAGGGTTGTCTGTTATTTCTCTTTGCCGTAGTGAAACTATATAGTACAGTATTAATACAGAAATGTAGGCAAAAAATCATATCACAGTGAAATGAAAGTAAAATAGTTATATTGTGAAACCAAAAGCATATAAGCTTAATGAGGCTAAATATGACCAAAATGAACACAGTTTCAGTAGTACAATTGTACCCAAAGGTAACAGTGTATGCTGAAATTAGTACAAAATTGAAATACACTTTAATGAACCAAATCAAGGTAGAAAAGCAAATAACGAAGAAAGCTTCCTCTATTTAGCATAAACTAGCCATGCCTGTGCTAAAATCACACAAAAATGAAGCTGGTAGTATCTGACATGTGAAACAGTAAGCACACTGACTGTAAAGAAAACAAAATTCAATCAGAGCACTGGTAAGAAATGTTAGGTTATGCAACACATCTGTAATGCACCGCAGAATTTGTCATAAGAAAGCAAGATTCAGAATTCTCAATAATTTCACTAGCACAAGATATTAGCAGAGGCATAAAATATAGTAGCAAGGTGGCATAATGCATATACAAATGTCAGTATCATGAGGCAATACTCAAATTTAAAATATTAATGTAGTTATATCTGGCATACAAAATCCAGAAATTTCACAGAAATACCTGAGACACTGTTCACATACGGAATATATTCATTAAATTGTAGGTCTCTAACTCACTGTCGTTGGCGCTTGAAACAGAGCTACTGAAAGGTAAAGTTAATTAAAAAAATAAAA
Source organism: Deroplatys truncata (assembly GCA_030765065.1). NCBI lineage: Eukaryota > Metazoa > Arthropoda > Insecta > Mantodea > Mantidae > Deroplatys > Deroplatys truncata. The sequence goes on along the minus strand of CM060979.1, from coordinate 203,667,565 downwards.
ACAAAACAGGCAAAACTGAAAAGGTGACTATGGTGATTAAGACACACAGTACCGTACACACACAAAAAAACTCCTACTCACTAAGAGTATGGTCCTCAAACCTAAAGAAAAATTAAGCAGTGGAGGAGGCTTTGTGAAAAAAGATTCAATGAGATTACATATCTTACAAAAGAGTTGAAATACACACAGACACACTCATACACACAGCAAACAACGTGGGAACAGGGAATGAAATAAAAAGAAGAGAAGAGAGAAAAAAGGAAGGGGCACAGTGGGAAGAATGGGAAAGAAGGAGGAAGTGGCAATGCAGAGACACACACACACACAAATTACATGGCCATCACATTAAACAAAATGAAATCTCCTGAATGTGAAAAATTTTCAGGGCCGAAATACAGGGAAAAAATACAAATTAACCACGCCAAATAAATAATCGCCGCGCCAAACTTTGAAATCATTTAGAATTTCCGGTGTAACGGACAGGTACTGAGCCGAAATGTGCTGTTTATACGTGGTACGCCATCCCTTAAAAATCGTATTCCATCGCTGCGATGCTACATGAAAAGAAAACTCACAGTACAAATTCAGATAGACAAAGAAACCCTTCACACACTCACATATAAAAACTTACCTCAAATCATAAATATAACCACCACGTGCACAAAAAAAATTAACGCACACACGCTGCAAGGAACGAAAATTTTCTTCACAGCGATGGGATAACGTTTACAACACAAATATTATTTCATACCCGGAACAAACCACCAAAAAATGTTATATACCGGAGTAAGGACAAAACGTTTTGCAGCTAGATATTAAATTTAGTTACCCCGGCATAAACATTGGACAGCATAGCATAAGTAGCAACGAGAGGACTAGGGACCTTAACATTACATTTCAAAGCAGGCGTGGGATATACATAACAAAATACACATAAATTCACATTTAACACATTACCTGTGGTTTATTATAAATTTGCCTTGGTGGCACTATATCATATACAAAATATTACAGGCAAACATTGGAGGGAGATATTCCACACACACACTGTACATACAACCACTCTCCCTGAACACACACACAAGACTGACGCTACTAGACAAAGTAAAGCTCGTACCTCTACTTGCCTTCACCCCCTTTCCACTCTTCACCCCTAAGTAGGACGTGGGGAGAGATGCCGCACCCGACGAAATTCAAACTCCCAAAAGAAATAATTATGCCCAATGATGGCATGCTACAAAACAATAATATGACCGACGCGACAATGTACACACAACGCTACAATATTTTCCTATTAGTGTCTAACTCCTTCAACATTTGCAAGTGTAATTCTCAAAGTTTTTGATATTTATAACAGGCTACAAACATTCCCTTCACAAAACTTTCGTGGAATGAAATAAAATCAGCGCAAACTGTACTAACTCAAATCGCCGGCATATTTTGTAACTGTTGGAGATATCTGTAGCCCGTTATGTTTCAACAGTAAATAAAGTATCCCAATTATTATAGTATAGTATTGGAATTTTAAAAGCTCTATCGCTAGCTTTTTACCTTTTGCTTAGCCATATCATAAAAGCCTCAACATGTACAGAACAACATGCCAAAGGTACCCCCAGAAAACAATTTCCAATCAAAAGTAAAAACGGCAAATAAAGAAATATTATAATCCGGAAACACCCATTTAAACTTTTTGGGCACGTGATATCCGTGAAGACGATAAGAAATAAGAATGTCCAAGTTAAAAAAAAAAACAATCAAAATCAGCCGTATTGTTTCTGAGATGCTTTAGACAAGCAATCCTGGGTACATAGAACAACCTTTATCTTTTTCGTGCGTTAAATAGCTTTATAAAAACAGCTAATCCATTCGAACTCAAATGTAAAGTGTTAAAAATTTGGAAAATAGGGAGATCTTTAAAACTTGTAAATTGGTCGATACCAAAGGCATAAGCGTATGAAAGTTTTGTTCACATAGATCAAATAGTGTAGAAGTGTGTGTAAGGAATTCAAACTTAATGGTAGCGCATGTCTTTGAGTCAGGATAGCGTATGATTTTTGCCGGATTCTAAATCACAATTTCACTGTCCGAGCTTTTCTCCAATTTGTACTGATTGCACGTTGGTTTTTTTTCGATTGGGGCAACGAATTCCAATTAATTTCACTAGTTGCCGTTGTTTTCCGACTACATTTCCATTATTTTTTGAGTCTGGCTTGGGTCACCTTTCACCATGGTCTGAGAGTTCGTTTCTTCCAGTGCCATCTCTGACTAGGTGAGTTTCTTCCAGTGCCAAAGACACATCTCTGACTAGGTGAGTTTCTTAGTAAACCGAACATTTTTTGAAATTTGTACAGTGGCTTTCTACAGGCTTATTCATGTGGGTTCGTCCGTTGCTATTTTTCGATGAGCTTACGTTTTGGCTATAAAATGTAGTTATTTTGCAAGAAGTAGAGGAGATTTATATTTGCTAATATTACATCATTGTCTCTTGGGTTTGGTCATTTGATTTGTGACCGTTTTAGGCAACATTTAGTTGATTATAAATCTTTTTATTTTGCGAAGCTAGCTCTAAATTGTGAAATTGCTCAGAGTTTATCTAAATTGTTAATTTGTCCAGCTTTTACCAAAATTGTTAGTTTCTTCAGAGTTTATGTAAATTGTTAATGTATTGAAAGTTTATCTTACTATACATTTTGTGAGTTACTTGCTTTGTGGCATCACGGAAATTATTTGACGGTCATGTTATTTTGTTTATTGACCGGTTAAGTGTGATAGTGAAGAGGTGAAGTGATAAAGCTAAATGGGGCAAGTTCATTATCTATTTTGTTAAGCTAATTTACCTTGTCTCCCTGCTGCAATATTTTTGTGTTCATGCTACATATAATGTATATTGTCTTGTGGTAAACGCATGTTTTCAGCTAATGTTTGGGGTAGCCCCGTTACCTTCTATCGGTCTTGCCATCATCCCATAAGCAAGGTCCTAACACTTCCTCGTTTTTTAGGCACCTCCGTTTTGACAATGTGAGTACGAGATACATATAAGAGTGCAATATCGCATCGCAACAATTTGCTGACATCAGCGTTAAAAGAAATGAGATGGTAATTAAGGTGATGTGAACATGAGAGAACTTCAGCATTCGAATTTTAAACATTTGAACCCACCTTTACCCATCAGCCACAAAACATCTGCCATATTGCAAGCGAAGGATTTAAGCTGTCCTCGAATATTAATATTTAGCTTAATATAAGAGAAGCTGGGTGATGTGAATCCTTAAGATCCCTCTTAAACCATGTTTAAATGATTTCAGAAATATCTTGTAGCCTAATTTCTCTCTCTCTCTCACACACACACACCACAACCACGCGCGCGCACACACATATGAATTCCCTCTACGTAGATTATTATTATTACTAATGTTATAATCAGAATGTAGAAGCTTTAGGTTCCAAGGGATATTTCCTGTTCTTTTCATTCCTATTTGAGTAATTAAACTACATTCTGGAAAAGGAACGAAAAAGACACAAAGAGGAAGGTGTAATATACTAAGTTTTAAACCGCATGTGCAAGTTATCTATTTAATTTCGTCATTGTGTAAACGTTTAGTTAATAATTGAATCTTGGGTGTTACATGCAACATACGACAAAAACTAAGTTTTACCGGAGACAGTAAAATGGTACTAACTCATGTAAGACACGTTACAATGGATATATAAATTAAGTTACTTGGGCCAGAATACATATTTTAATTTTACTAAAGCTAAATTCCGAGTTCCTGGGGTCGAGAATAAAAAAATCTGATGTGTTACACTCACATGACTTTCTCTACTCTTGTACAATCTATTTTTACAAACGCCTATTCTCCATATGCTTCATATTAATCGAGATATCGAGATGTCAATCTTATTTGTAATTTTCTTGTAGATGCAAGGGGAATTAGCTTTTAAGCGATAGTCAAATATTTTATCGCTGGTTGCTATGTGGGCATTCCATTCTCTTTGCATGTCCAGGACATAAAAAATCTGATGTGTTACACTCACATGACTTTCTCTACTCTTGTACAATCTAATTTTACAAACGCCTATTCTCCATGTGCTTCATGTTAATCGAGATATCGAGATGTCAATCTTATTGGTAATTTTCTTGTAGATGCAAGGGAAATATGGTAGCTTTAAAGCGATAGTCAAATATTTTAACGCTGGTTGCTATGTGGCGCATTCCATTCTCTTTGCATGTCCAGGACATAAAAAAATCTGATGTGTTACACTCACATGACTTTCTCTACTCTTGTACAAAGTATTTTTACAAACGCTTATTCTCCATTTAGTTCATGTTAATCGAGATAAACATTTGCAAACTCTATCTTATTGCTAATTTTCTTGTAGATGTAGGGGAAAATATATTTACAAGGGCAATATAGAAAAACAGTAGCCTTTAAGCACATACATATCTATTAATAGCTGGTTGCTAGGTGCAGCACCATTCCCTTTGCCACAGATTATAACGCTTTGCATATCCAAGACAAAAAAAATCTGATGTGTTACACTTACATGACTTTCTCTACTCTTGTAGAATCTAATTTTACAAACGCCTATTCTCCATATGATTCATGTTAATCGAGATATCCAGATGTCAATCTTATTGGTAATTTTCTTGTAGATGCAAGGGAAATATGGTAGCTTTTAAGCCGTAGTCAAATATTTTAACGCTGGTTGCTATGTGGCGCATTCCATTCTCTTTGCATGTCCAGGACATAAAAAAAATGAATAACGCATTTGAGAAAAAGTAAGTATTGGAAAATTTAAGGAAATAACAAGCAATATCTCGAAAAGGGTTCACTCAACAAAAGAAATGTATATGACATAAGTTGTGTATTTTAACGCGATCTACATTCTTTGTGTAGTAAAATTTTGTCTATCTCTTATGGTTTACCAGTTATGCAAAAGTCCTTCACAATGAAGAATACTTTTGGAGACATTCCCAGAAAATTCGAGATATACATTTCATCTCCCATGACATTATCTTAAACATATGATATTTTCATCAAAATCGTTAGAGCCATTTTTGAGAAAATTAAACTTTTCGAAAAATCTTCCATGTAAAGGGTGGTCTGGGGTGGAGGGGTTTCTTGAAAACCTTCGTGTCGCATCTCCGGAAGATACTGAACCTAAATACCAAGTTTGGTGATTATCCGACTGTTCGTTTTTGAGTTATGCTGTTCACAGACACACAGGCACACACACACTCAGACACACACACACTCACACACACACACGCACACACACACAGACACACACACGGACATGTTTCCAAAAATGCTTTTTTTGGATTCAGGAGGTCTCAAAACATGTATTTCCGGCGAAATCTCGGTATCGAATTTTTGGGTGGAATGCAGTACTTCCCCTACATACGTAGTAGAGAAAGTAAAAATCTGATGTGTTACACTCACATGACTTTCTCTACTCTTGTACAATCTATTTTTACAAACGCCTATTCTCCATATGCTTCATGTTAATCGAGATATCGAGATGTCAATCTTATTGGTAATTTTCTTGTAGATGCAACGGGAATATGGTAGCTTTTAAGCGATAGTCAAATATTTTAACGCTGGTTGCTATGTGGCGCATTCCATTCTCTTTGCATGTCCAGGACATGAAAAAAAACTGATGTGTTACACTCACATGACTTTCTCTACTCTTGTACACACTATTTTTACAAACGCCTATTCTCCATATGCTTCATGTTAATCGAGATATCGAGATGTCAATCTTATTGGTAATTTTCTTGTAGATGCAAGGGAAATATGGTTGCTTTTAAGGGATAGTCAAATATTTTAACGCTGGTTGCTATGTGGCGCATTCCATTCTGTTTGCATGTCCAGGACATAAAAAAAATCTGATGTGTTACACTCACATGACTTTCTCTACTCTTGTACACACTATTTTTACAAACGCCTATTCTCCATATGCTTCATGTTAATCGAGATATCGAGATATCAATCTTATTGGTAATTTTCTTGTAGATGCAAGGGAAATATGGTAGCTTTTAAGCGATAGTCAAATATTTTAACGCTGGTTGCTATGTGGCGCATTCCATTCTCTTTGCATGTCCAGGACATAAAAAAAATGAATAACGATTTTGAGAAAAAGTATGTGTTGGAAAATTTAAGGAAATAACAAGCAATATCTCGAAAACGGTTCACTCAACAAAAGAAATGTATATGACATAAGTTGTGTATTTTAACGCGATCTACATTTTTTGTGTAGTAAAATTTTGTATATCTCTTATGGTTTACCAGTTACGCAAAAGTCGTTCAAAATGAAGAATACGTTTGGAGACATTCCCAGAAAATTCGAGATATACATTTAATTTCTCATGACATTGTCTTAAACATATGGTATTTTAATCAAAATCGTTAGAGCCATTTTTGAGAAAATTAAAATTTTCAAAAAATCTTCCATGTAAAGGGTAGTCTGGTGTGGGGGGATTTTCTTGAAAACCTTCGTGTCGCATCTCTGGAAGATACTGAACCTAAATACCAAGTTTGGTGTTTATCCGACTGTTCGTTTTTGAGTTATGCTGTTCACAGACACACAGACAGACACACAGACAGACACACACACGGACATGTTTCCAAAAATGCTTTTTTTGGATTCAGGAGGTCTCAAAACATGTATTTCCGGTGAAATCTCGGTATCGAATTTTTGGGTGGAATGCAATACTTCCCCTACTTACTATATGTAGTAGAGAAAGTAAAAATGATTTTTTACTGTGCACATCTCACCTTTCCGCAACTTATGATTTTCGTGAGTGTATTTTTTATCACAACTAACAAATTTGTATATTAAAATAATTAAATGTGTATATTTCATTACAGTGCAGACATGGCTTTGATTTATATTAGGTGTTACTTTCTCTAACTCGTACCTAGTAGGTAGAGAAGGTATTGAATTCTACCCAAACATTCGTTATCGATATTTCACCGGAAATACATGTTTTGAGACACTGTGTATCAAAATAAAGCGTCTTAAGACAAATATTCGTGTGTGTATGTGTGTGTGTGTCTGCGAACTTATAAGCGAAAAGTCGGATAAACACCAAACTTGGTATTTAGGTTCAATAACCTCCAAAGATGCGACACGAAGTTTTTCAAGAAAACCCCCCTACCGCCAACTACACTTTACATGGAACATTTTTTATTTCCTAAAAATGGCACTAAAGTTTCTATTAAATTAACATATATTAAAGATATTTACATGACAAATAAAATGTATGTCTTGAATAGCCAATCAAGTCCTCTTCATTCGGAAAGAGCTTTGAATAATCTTGTATAACTGGTAAACGTTAAACTATAGACGAAAACGTACTAATAGAATGTAGATCTCTTTAAAACACCCAACTTATTTCAAATAAGTTTTTAAATTTAAATTTAAATTCTTTTATTTATGAACGCTCTTATATGCTGTGGTCCTTAGCGTCCCATTCTATATTGGGCGTGAAAGACCATACATTTTGCTCAGGGGCCTCTTTATCAGGCTTGACGTTCTTTTACGTACCGTAAATCTACAACACGGGACCACTTCCCTTCCGAAGGAAACCATGCAAAGGATTTTTACGCCCGAAAAAATCCATCACCCTCCGCCGGGTATGAACCCGCGACCTCGGAAATCAGAGGCTAATATGGTAACCACTACAGCACGGAGGACGATAAATAAGTTTTCTTTTGTTATGGTATAAGCCATTTCTAAGATATCCGTTACTAGAGGCTTGAATTGTTCATGCCTTGGTCATTCGCTTGAAGTCCTGTCAACATTCAGTTATTTCTCGCCATTGCGTGGAAACAGTATCGAACTTTAAGAGCAGTATACAAGTATAGCGTTTGATTATCGCTGTTCCTTTTGTATCTATAACAAAATGAGTAACGTCGCTATTTCTGTGGATTAAAATTTAGTAGATAGAAAAATAAGCTTTAGTAAGAATGGTTTCTATACCCACTAATAAATGATAGAGAGTAGAGAATGTTATGTGAATGTATCACATCAGAATTGTTTTAAAATGCATTTTCTTAATGCGCTTTCTTGCTTTCACTCCTGTCGGTTATGCGGAGTATTTCTTTCTACCTTTTGATATTAGAGGCCACTACACTATTTATCCCTTATATTCTATTGGCTATTCAATAATTCTCTGTTAGTTCCCTGTCTTTCTTTTTCATTTACTTTAGTACGCAATAACCAGATGTAGGGATCCTCTTATTGTAGGATTCCAAGGGCAGGAGAAGTATGAATGGTCATGAGGCCCATAAGCTTGTTGTATTTTGCAACTGTAGCATGTAGCTTCTATCAGGAACACATTTTAGCAACCTTTTTACATGACATATTCTTTCTCATGAATTGAAATTTCTTCATTGTTCATTTGGAAGGATGATTTGAGTTTTGGACTAGTGCAGCTTAAAAGTATGATTTTCGAAACCTTCAATAACTTGCTGTCATCTTTCCTTTTACATTGTTGTCAAAAACAAAGTTGACATTTATAAATTCGAAAGGATAATTCTGCACTTTTCAGAGGCATTTCTTCCATATAGACAGTTTCTTTTGTAGCACTTAAGGGTAATTTTCAGACTGCACATGTGCTACAACAAATTTGTCAGCACTTAATGATTTTAGTAGCCGTTCTCCGTACTGTTAAACTACCTATGTACGATCAGCTTGCCTAACAAGTCATTATGGCAGGGCAAAACTGACTGCCTACGGACAGAGAAATGCTATGTGATGGTTTTTAAAATATCTTGAACAGTTAGGGCCATCAGGAACCGTGGTACTCTGTGTTTCTTTTTTGTTTCACTCCCAAACCCACATCCATATTAAAAAGTTCGTTGCATTCGTTTTCTGATGCTCAATACAATGTGAAAGAAATGCATATTCAGCGTTTGACGTTTTCTTAACCTAAATCTTTATAGTAAACCTACAAGTCTACCTTGGCTGAGTTCAAATTGTGCACACAAAACGTATAAAACCAAAGATAACGCAAATAGAATATATCCTGCACAGGGAGATAAGCTTTGCATGTAGTCTACCCATCTACCATAATACCATATTTTATTCCATCCTTTCATTGAAAACTCGTCATGCAACGTTTCCGATAGGGATTTAACTTAGTTATAAAACTTTTTGGCTCGCCGCTTGTGTTTTATCAGCTCAAGAGCAACTCCCCGTTTATTTAATTACTCATGGCATTACTTTTTATCTTCTGTCCAAGTTCTTCACAGGTTATACATATACATCTGCCGTCTTCCAAAATCATCGTTGTAGTAAAGGTGAGAAAAGTTATTGGAGAAGTTGATCTTTGGCTTCTGAGACAAAAGAGGTTTTATATATATACAATTTTTATGCTTAGCCTAGTACGAGGGCAAATCAAAAAGTCTTTGCCCCTATTTTTTTCTGGTAACATAAGAAACATACAGCCAACTAAACATGTAGATATTATTCCTTTTACCTTTCACTATTTTTCCACATAGTCCCCGTTCCGGTTCAGACATTTGCCCCATCGCAGCACTAATCTTGCGATGTCGCTGCGGTAGAAGTCGGCCTCTGACTACGGAACCACTGTCACACTGTTGTCTTGACTTCGTCGTCGCAAGTGAATCGCTTTCCTGCCAGGAACTTCTTCAGCGGACTGAAGAGGTGGAAATCATTAGGGGCAAGATCCGAACTGTATGGTGGATGCTCTAGAAACTCCCAGTGAAGATTTCTTAGCTTGCCGACGGTCTTGTTTGCTACATGTGGTCCCGCATTGTCGTGGAGGATTTTCACGTTGTCAACAGAAGTGGAACAATATCTTCGGCATTGATGGTGGCACCTCGCGGCATGAAATCTAGCACGAGCGGTCCACGGCAAACCCAGAGTGCCGTTAACATCACTTTATGAACAGATGGCGCAATACGGAATTTCTTTTTCACAGGAGACTGCGGATGTTTCCACACCACACTCTGCTGTTTTGATTCCGGCGTGTAATGCAGTACCCACATTTCATCGCCAGTAACAATGCGATCCAGGGAATCGTCACCTTCCTCGGCATATCTTTGCACGTGATTCAAAGAAGCAGTCATTCGCTTGCCTTTCATCACGTCATCCAACTGCTTAGTAACCCATCGACATGAAACCTTCCTGTACCCTAAGCACTCGTGAATGATGTCAAAAACAGCCCCAAAGGAAATGTTGACCTCCTGAGCAATGCTTTTGATGCGCACGCGCCGCTCTGCTTTCACCATCGCACCCACGCGGGCAATATTGTCATCAGTCACCGATACACGCGGCCTCCCCGCACGCTCATTGTCATGCAGATTTGCAGGGCCATTTTCGAACTCAGAACACCACCATCTCACACTTCTCAAAGCAAGGCACCTTTTCCATATGATGGCTGCATTTTCCTGTGGATCTCATGGGCGTTCGTCCCTTACTCCATAGCAAAAGGACCACATTTCGTTGCTCGTAAGCCTTGGACGTGTTAAGCACACCTGCCATTTTGAATGCACTTACAGCAGCGCTGCCGTCGGCAGCAGCTAGAAACTGGCTGCTAGAACTGAAGACCTGGCCATGAAAATTCCACTACTTCGAATGTATATGTTGGTTAGTTTTACTTTCGTAATTTGGCCGAAAGAAAATAGGGGCAAAAACTTTTTGATTTGCCCTCGTATCAACCGACCTATTAATTTTCTCTTAAAATGACTTCTTAACATTCAAGTCACACAAGAAATCACATATATTTTTAACTGTAGAGTCTGGAATGGCATTCTCATCAAATACTCATCTTTCCTCTCAATTCTGCGAGTCTCCTTGCGAGAGCTGCTACAGGGTCAATCCAACCTCTTAGGTCCAATTCCATGCAAGGCACAGAGGTCATTTTACAGGCAGATATGCTTTGTTAATTTGCTTTTGCACCGTCGATGGTGTTTGGGTTTCTTTAACGGTGTTGTATGAAATACTTTCATAAAGGTGATATATGTATTGACAATTGCAGCTAACCATCGTTTTTGCATCCTTTCAAGGATTCCGGATTGCTTTTCTTGACATATTATACTACGCACAGTATTTTTGGTCAACTTGTGAAGAAGTTACGTTCAGTTTAAAGCGAAAATGGAAAACATAAAATGTCATCTTTTACATCTTCTCATTCATGAAAAGTCAAATTAAAGTGTTATATGAGTATAAAAGTGTTATTTTGGTTATATTATTAGAAAAAAAGAAAAAGGAATCTGCATTCTTCAGTTTACATTTTTCTCTAAAGTGCTTATTTCCAAGTAGGGTAAATCAGGTAAATTATTCACAAATAGAAACAACACAGGATCAAGAATGGATCCCTGAGGAACACCAATATCAACATCAACAGTATTAGAATTATAAACATTTCTAAATGAATCAGTTGTGTGGTTAATCTGAACATATTGAGTTCTATTTTTCAAATAAGAAGTAAACCAGGTTAAAACTACACCACGTATACCATAATATTTCAATTTAGCAAACAGCAAATCATTATTAACGCAATCGAACGGTCTACTAAGATCACAAATAATTCCAACAGGGCATTCACATAATCAAAATAGAGTAAAATATCTCTGAATACAGAGTAAATAGCAGTAGTAGTATATTTACCTGATCTAAAACAATGTTGATGAGGATCTAGGATCTTATAGTTATCAAGAAAATTAAGTAGTCTGTCAAGCATACAATATTAAAAAAAGTTTGAAATACTGTTACAGATAGCAATATTCTTTTTATCGAATTTTTAAACACAGGTATGATTTTATTCTGTTTCAACTTACTAGGAAATATGCCAGACATAAAATAATTGTTAATATGAAACGTAGGAGGTTTTATAGTGTATTCGCAAAAATTACGAATTAGTTTCAGAGGAACATCATCAGGATCACATGAAAATTTGTTGTTAGACTTTTTGAAAACTATGTCGTCAAATTTCAAACTTCAGAAAATTCATATACATACATAGAATTGCAATTACACTTGAGACCACGCAAGTGAAATTTATTACTCATATGACACAACTTTTAGGGGAGCATTTTTGAAAAATGCATTAAATGATTTGGCGATGTATTACGGATGATCAGTAACTTGTTCGCCATAAACTAATGTAATATTACCATTACTTTGTTTCTGTTTGGTTACATCATCAACAGTGCTCCAAGTGTGTCTACTATTATTGGAGACATCACTCAAACGACTTTCATTAAAATCGGTTTTTGGTATTTTTGAGCAAATGGTTTGTGCATTTCGGAATCGTTTTTAAATGCCTTCAAACTGTGATGATTTTTTAGTTAAGTAAAACAATTCCCTGGCGTATACTCTAAGGGCTTTAACTTCATTATTAACCCATGATTTATAACGATAGTTTTCGTTAAAGGAAAACATGTATCAAAATAGTGTAAAACCGTGCGATAAAAATAACTTAACATATTACACAATTCCGATGAATTAAATACACCATGCCATTCTTCAGTAGACAGCAAGTATAAAAACGATCACAAATGGATAAATTAAAATTTCTTATAGTATACACCCAAATACTGTTATTATTAAAATTAATGTCATATGCATAAAAAACGGTTCGATGATCAGAAATTGTGTTATCAATAACGTAACAAGAGCCTGAAACGCAATAATGTATCCTAGATCAATCTGTGTGAGATCTGGTGCTCACGATGGCCATGGTGCAGTACCTACCTTTTTGCTATCCTGCTGACATCAACCAAAGTGAGCTGAGGTACTGTCGTCTACCAGACACATTCTCTTGCCCACAAAGGTGCCTAGCAACTCTGGCACTATACATCGAAATAACTGCAGTTAAGGTGCTGCTATCAAGTGCCGCAGCAAAAGATGATGCGTGTTCCTCAAACATATTTATCTACAAAGTTCTCGTGGGACTTTAAAAAGGAATTTGCAACCGATGCCCCCCAACGTCACATTATGCAGTTTAGATTCTTCTGTATCTTCATTAATTTCACCCAAGTGGTTTTAGACATCCTGTATAAAAATTGTGGGACCATACATGTATATTTTTTTTTCAGTATACTAACTCAGCATGGAATCAGGTCAACTAGGATTTATTTTTACATTTATCGAACATTACAATCGAACGTATGTACCTTGCGCATTTTATTTGCCTTGTGGCTAACCCATAATTTTAACCTATTCATTAAGGAAAGAAACTAGAAAGTAATTGGATTAAATTTGAATAAATAAATAAATTAGCATTTACCATAATGGCTGCTAATTAGCGTGGCTGACAATGGGACTTATATACCCAATTAGAGCACTACTTTCACTAGATTCAGGATGCCTCATACATAAAGAAACATCCTTTCCACTCCCTTAGGACATACAATTTAGCCACAGAATGAAAACGAATGCTTTGAAGCTGTTCCTCGAGCTATATTTTGATCTACCGGTCTGATAGCAACAGCGTGCATTTAAGGAAATTCCTTCACTTTCTGCAGGTACAAGCTTCATTCTCTTGAGATATTTTGATGTTCTATGCTTGTAACATAAAGTAATTGTACTCAAATATTTAGCAACAATTTTTTTTCTAGAGAAAACTTTGATTCTTCGGCCAAGGAAACAATAGTATGAGTATGTTGCTGAATCTAGGAAATGTCTGGAAAGGGAAGATATATTCCGTGTTTTTCATTTCCAAGTTACGATATATATACCAGGTGAGTCAGCTGCGCCTATTTATTTTTGAATTTATACAACGTGCTAAGCAACATATGTGACTTACGCCTTTCTTGAATTCCTTCTAAAGGCTGATTTGCATAACACTTTATAGAGGAGGGATACATAACTCAGTGCATAAGTGTTTTACGGGACAGAATGCTATTGTCATGTATATCGATGCTAAAAACATCCCACCCTGACACTGGGAGCTTCAGTGGCACTTTAAGCTGATTTTACAAACTTTTAATCTTTAGCATACATTGATACACACCTTTGAAAACGCCCCTGAAGGAACAACTTATCACATGCATCGGTTGACAAAACTATTTGGAAACGAAATGTAAGATCTAGCAGTGAGACCAATTGGATTTAAGTCGTCAGCCAACAAAGGTTCGTTGTACAGCCTTGTCACAAAATGCTAAGCATTAGGTAGATAATTTCTCTTCTGTCACAAACTATGGCATATTTCTGTTCATACAGTAATTGAAATGGCTGATGCAGTTTGTTTATTGGAGTTAAAGGTACCAAAACGACCTCCAAACGCTGTATGAAGTTGCAAAAAGCATGTAAAGATACGCGGTGCGGTTGAGTTTTGCTGTTATTAATTCGTATAGGAACCCCAACTCGCAACATACCATTGGCCGAGTGGTATTATCATAGTTGCTTTACCACTGTGCCGCTTTAGTGCAGGTTCAAATCCGTCGCGTTAAGTTAAAAAATGTTACTACCATTTGTTTTATTTCTTTTGGCCTATAATTTGATATTATAATACAAAGAACATTTTGATAACATTATAAGTGTGTACAAAATAGAATAATTACCATGTTTTTTCTACCGTAAAGAAAAAGGACCGCAAAGCCCCAATCATTTCCGGTCACTCATACGTGAAGAATACAGACAGATTACACCGGGCATGTTACAACATGTAAGAAGGTCTTTCCGGAAACGTACATAAATGTGCATCGATGAAGGGGGTCGTCATTTTGAACATTTACTTCGTTGATGAAATCCACACTCTTTAACAATTTATTATTCTGTTTACCATGAACTTAGCACATTTACAAATTCTTTGTTAGTAGAAGAAGTGAAACTTAAGGTTGAAGCATGAAACAAAAGCTGTTAGATTGAATATCGTCGATATGTGCCCAAAAGAATAAAACCTAACTACGTGACACGTTTACAACGCCAGATACGGTACAGATTATTATCGTAAACATGATACACAATTATCTGATTGTAATTCTTGTGTCTTTGGCAAACAGGAGAGCCAATAACAAAAATAAATAGATTGGTATACTAAAATACAGAAAATAAACGCAAGGAGAAAAAAAATAACCAAAACAACTTGATGTTTGTATTAGATTCGAATTTCCGAAACTAACCGTTGCTTTACCATATCCCGGCAGCTAATCCACTCGGCCAGAACGTATGTATTATCTACCTCTCTTCGGGAAAACATACCTCTATCTCCTTGCAAGCATTATATCCATGAAAAGCCGTCTTTTTAAAGCCTTTCGTTGCTCCTTGGCTCATTCAGGCCTTTAATCCTTAATGGTAGTTATGTGCAGTATCGAATAGAAGGAGAGAGCTACAATAACAGTTTGTTTGATAAATGGGTCAATGTTTTCACATTAGTCTATAAAATGCGGGTTGCATCATAGATATGAATACCTCGGGGCAGCTGGCTCTCCTGATATATATGTATATATATGTATATATATATATTTAATTCTAGGATATAAACGATGAATAGTAATAGAAAAAACATTGCATTAAAGTAAGAAATGTGGTTGGAATGGTACAACGAAAAGCTTCGCAAGTACTAACATTACTAATATAGTATTATAATTGTTCAGATTAAAGTTTCATTTGCTATATTTCTCATGAAAACTTTAACATTTTGAAACTACATGCAATGACGTATAAACTACACTTTTACTGTGAAATAAAAAATAAGGAAACAATCAGTCAGTTACTTTCATCGGAATAGGTGCCTCAAATTAGTAGAAAATATATTAATACTAACTTTAGTTAAAGCAATAATAAATAAAGCTTTCTTCTGCCTACTGGCATATAATCATTAGTAACATTAAAGCCTTTCTCCATTGTCTAAAGGCTAGTTCATTTATTTTTATTTTATTCTGTGTCTCTCTCTCCCTCTAAGTCTTTAATGTGCATTTTACAAACTCAGATCTTAAAGGAAAGTGAATGAAAGCGAAAAAATTATGTACAAAAATCGCAGGACCTACTAAGCTTAGAGTTGCCCGACCTTATCTTAGGAGGATAATGAAAATCCTTGAGAAATTCATCTTATACAGGCAACTCGTCCAAACACACAATGGGGTTAAGGAATCTACTATGAAGCGCGGAGGGCACAAGTTGGATTTTCGGTTAGGATGAGATTACCTTTATACATTTTTAAAGGATTTCATTTGTCCTGCAGAAAGAGACAGACGCCAGGTAACCTTCAGTAGTAGTACTACTGAAGGTTACCTGGCGTCTGTCTCGAGGGCGGATCGAAATTAACGCAAAATAATTTTTTTCTGGCTTGGCATTGCAGCTGGAATGCTGCAATTTCACAGAGATATAGTTTGAGGTTTTCACTACAGAGGGTATTTTTGTTTCATGTGCAGCTCTAGCGAGAGAAGCGTGAACTACGCAACAAAGATGGCGCGCATGTTATTGTCGTCCACCTGTGAAGAACAGAGGGGTGAGGTGCAATATTTGTGGGCCAAAGGGCATAAACCAAATTATATTCACAGGGGCATGAGTGGCGTGAGGGATGATTGTATGGACCGTAGCAATGTCTCCAGGTGTGTGCATTCTTCCTAGAGGGCCGTATGAACCTTAGCGATTCGCCTCGCTCCGGGAGGCCTGTAACAGCTGCAACCCCGCAGAATGTCCGAGGCATTGAGGCGGCAATTTTGAACGACCGGCGTGTGCAACTGCGAACCTTATCGCAACATTTCAACATTTCCTATGGTGCAGTGTATGATATTGTTCATGACACGGTGAAATTTCGTAAAGTTAGTGCTCGCTGGGTGCATAAGAACCTGACAGAAAATCACAAGCGCCAGCGAATGATGACGAGCTTGGATCACCTAACGCGGTACACCGCAGAAGGGCACGACTTTCTGAAAGGAATCATCACTGGTGATGAAACGTGAGCATACCACTACACGTCCGAAAGCAAGCAGGCAAGTATGGAGTGGAAACATGCTGATTCCCCAGTGAAGAAAAAATTCAAAGTGACTCAATCTGCTAGGAAAGTGCTTGTGACGGTGTTTTGGGATATACATGCTGTTGTATTGGTGGACTTAGCTGAACACGAGACCATTGTGAATGCTGCAGCCGACATGAAAACTTTGGTGAACTTGAGTCTTGCCCTTCGTGACAAACGTCACAACATGAATGCTGACGATGTCAAAATTCTTCATGACAATGCTCGCCCCCCTGCTGCTGCTGCTGTTCGTCAGAAAATCTCGAAATTTGGTTGGCAGGTGCTCCATCATCCACCATACTGTCCGAACCTTGCACCGTCGCACTTTCATGTGTTTGGTCCCATGAAGAAATTCCTGGCCGGCCAACGCTTTGCGACAGATACGGAAGTGAAGTCAGCAGTCCGCAGATGGCTATACTCCAAGGAAACGGACTTCTAGGAACAGGGCATGTTGAAACTGGCATCACGATGGGAGTAATGTGTTGAGAAACTTGGAGACTATGTGGAAAAGTAGGTAAAAGGTGTTCATAAGTAGGTTCATAAGTGTTTTTTTGCTTTTTGTTTTAACTATTAAACTTTGTTGTAAAAGAATTATTGTGCGTTACTTTTCGATCCGCCCTCATATATATATATATATATATAATGTAATGCTTTTATTTGTAGCATATATTGGCATGGTATAATGAAATTGAAAATTTTCAAAGTTCACTGAATATAAACACATTTCAGGGGAAAAGGCAAAATATTTTGTAAAATAAGGCTATGCTCAAGAATGTTGGTGATCATACAGAGCATTATGGCGAAAACCTTAAATAATATCCTATATAAAGAAGTGGTTAGATGCTTTAAAGTGGTACGTTTGATCGCAGCGAAAAGGCGAGTTTTTTAAAATGCTAATGAAAACAGCAATTTTCAAAAATTTACTTATAGAGAGCTAACTTAGACAAATTCTTATCTGGAACTCGACTAATGTACGTAAATTAATACTTGCTCAGCTTTAGATACAAGTGATAGTTCCAGGCTATCATTTAAAGGCATGTTCCTTTTTTGCTGAGGAATGGAAAGTTTTACGCTCTGGTGACGAGTCACACTACAAGCAACTATGTCATTCTACATATGGGTGGATTAGATGTGATTTAGCTGCTATCATGATCGTACTCACATAGGTTTTATTGTACTGACTTAGTACTAATTCTGAAACGAGCTTTTTGCATTTATTTCCTATATGGAAACATAACAATCGGGCTTTTAAGTCGAGATCTTCCGAAAGTAAGCTTCAGACGCTATTGCCCGAAACATTCTTCTCAGTTACCTATTAACTTAATTAATGTTGAATGTTTGGGGAACAATTGTGAAAATGTTGTGGACAGAACACTAAACCATAATTATCGCTGTATATCTACAGTACCTAATAAACATTACGACCAGCTAATTTCTTACTTTTTTTTAAAATGTGCGATTCACCTTATTTACTAAAAGTTTTACTACCGAAATGTACGTGATACAAAGGCTAGATAATAATGCAATGTATGTCTGCATTAAAGTCCATTATTAAAATTTTAGAAATGAAGGCGGGTAAAGCATTTATACCGTTAATTAATTTCTCTATCAGAAAACACGATTTTAGTTCATAGAACAAAACCGAACTGTTAAATTGGTGCCCATCATCTGAATTTAAACGTAAAATGCAAGTGAAAACGAGAGGTAGAATGCAGCATCTCTAGGGGCGGCTGAAGCAGCAGCAAGAATCCTATCAACTCTAGCACTTCTCCTTGGGTTTTGTGAGGATCAGGCATGTGCACCCGATTTTCCGTGCCCTCGCTAACAAAGTGAACGAGTCAACCGAGTGGGAGTTCATAAGCGTGTGAGGTGAGCACAAATAATTTAATCACAGCAAACCTTCTGCGCGCGTGAACTCTCATACAGATTCAACACTTCTCTCCTCTCTTATGTCAGGATGAAATACAACAGAGAGCACAAATCTAGCATTATACATGTCTTTGTATAGCGACGTCTACAAGTTGTAAAGCTAAACGTGTCCCAGCGTACCTGGAGACATCTGTAATGGAATATGTTATGAGCTGTATATCAGTAATAGTATCATTATGGAACATTTTATGTGATGAATATAATTTACATTACGTTTTGTAAGAAACTTCGCCAGTCATCCTAAAAGCCACAGATTATTTAAACTATACAGAGTAGCCCCCCTTAACATTGTTTTAACTAATGTTGATGCACATAAAACAATTACATACCGAATGGGACATCCAACTACATTTGGGTATCTATTTTCTCTTCCACTTACCATTTGGTAGGCAGAAATAATGTATGGCACAAACAATTGGGTATCAAGATTTCACCGAAAATACTGCTTTTATGTTCCCTTAATAAAACGTCTGCGTGTATCTTTCAACGGCACAGCTCAAAAATGAGAGGTCCGAGGAATACTACACTTAGTATTTAAGACCAGCTTCTTTCGTGGATACAAAAGGGAGATTTCAAGAAATTTTCTTCTTTCCAAACCACAATTACCATAGATTAATTTTCGTTACCTATTTGTAATCTTTTAAGAAACTCTGAGTCAATTGTATTAAAATGTCTTATGTTTGACATGACAAATAAGCTGCTTATCTTGCATTTTCTGCGAATAGCCTGTGTAGTCTCATTGAACTTCGTATTGTATTTTAAAGTATAAACCAGAATGTAGAGATCATTAAAATATATACAACTTATATCAAGTTAGGGTTTTGTGATTTAGCCAATTTCGAAACATGCCTAGTTTATATATCTTCCCGACTTGAAGTTTAGGTTAAACGTCATGTTTGAACATTTACACTTGCTTATTCTCCATTTTTTCCTCTAGAGTTCATGTCAGGCAAATTCACTTGTAAGAGCTGAGTGTCGTTGCCGGAGCTTCCATGTAAACACAGAGGAATAACTACTTCGTTCAGTCTTTTGAGACAGTGAAGAGAGGGAGGTAAAAACCGGTTGCACGCTCCCAGTTCGGCTTCGTGTGGCGGCTTCTCAAAAGATCGTGAATAAACAATAAATGGCTATAGCCTAATGAAATCATTTCCAGGCAAACACTTTGTCGTAATCTAAAACTAAAAGAGGATTCATTTTATATAAATACTGTATTAGATAAGGGATGCCTCTGCAATGCAGTAATGGATAGAGAAAGTCGTGTGATTGAACTACATCAAATTTTGAATTAAACACCTTTGAATATATGAATATCATATTATACCAGTTTAAGTGAGAAACAAAAATATATGTTATACTGAAAATATTCATTTAGCTACGTTTAGTAACAACTGACTCAGTACTTATTCTGAAAAGATGAAACAACAATGGGTCTGATACACCCTTCTTTATCTCTACCGAGTCGTGTTCAATGCAAACACACTACCACTGCGAGTGCTGAATTAGGACCACGAACTGCGACAATCGATTAGAGCTTGCACAGATGTTTGCCATATGAACGGTTATCTCTTTGGGGCCTATTATTCCACAACAATTACGTGTATTTTGTTGCCAAACAGCTGAATTTCACCACGCATTACTGTATTAGGAATAGTCAGACTGAGGTGGGCCATAGTGCTTCCAATGTGACTGCTGGGAGAAAGGGGTGATCAGATCGGTACGAAGAACGGGGTCTCTAACGACTCCAAAATGACACTAACCCTGACGTCGGCTAACGCTGCCATCGGTAACCTGGGAGACACTCCCAGCAGTCCCGTCAAGCGCCACGGAGAAATCTTTCCATACCGCAAATTTCACCTTTCTGCCGCAACACACTAATAGCCGTACGATCCTGAAACTGATGGAAGGAAAAAATGGACACAAAATTCGTTGTAGAAGGGGAACCACTCTGGTATTCGCCTACCGACCCGGGGAAATCATGAAAAACCAATGGTCAGAATGGGGATCCCAACTGGAATCGAGTCCTGTACTCTTGAATGCGAGCTTCACACGTTGCCGCCGACCAATCTCGCTGGGTCATTACTGTATTTACTCTGCCTCTCTGTCCTGTTGATGCAGCTGCTGTATGGTGCATACGTCTTGGCCTGCTTGGACTCAGATGTCAGTAGTCGAAGTAATACTAAATGATAAACCAGTGAAATTCCAAAATGTAGAGGATTGTGATAATATTAGTGTAGCGTAGTATAGGCCTGTATATATGGTTAACTGTCAAACAAATCGCACTGCCACCAATTCCACGCTTCTCATTCCTCTGAATAAGTTTTATATTCAATCTGCTATCATGCTATGGATATAGGGAATTAGAATACTATACTTTCTAGTAAACGAGTAGTATTTTGTACTTAATTTCAATACTTCTTTGTTTGCTTACGTATGGTAGGCCGAACAAGCGCGCGCGTGTGTGTATGTATGTAAATCGCAAATTTCATACTTGAGCCAGATACCCTACAAGTATGACGGTTGAAGATTATCAAACTACTCTTTATATGAATAAGTTTTAGTAATTTTTTGTTTTCTGAAAAGTGACTAGCAATTTTCCTTAAGACATCCTATGTTTGATATATTAACATGACGAATTGAATGTATCAGGTGCACCAACCGCATTTGACGTGTGCAGATATCGCTTCGTGCGTAAACGGAGCCGCAGAACTCAATGGGGCAATTCCAAGTAAACACAGATCAGTGGGGAACTGGCGCGTTAGCGCCCTAAAGGTCCACTACTACTACACCATGAGATAACATCCACGTGGATACACGGAGACGGTTGGAACATTGTTTCAACCAAGAGGGGCAGCATTTCTAACATCTATTCAATAAGCGAAGTCAGCATAACAATACCGTCAGATGATGGTTATGATAATGATGATAATACTAATAGTAATAATAATAACAATAACATTTACAACAGAGCATGTGGTAATGAAACACTGCGTGTTCTCATATTTATTACTTATAGTCAGTAATACTAGATAAGAACAGTGTAAACACAATTAAAAACATAGCTACGGGTTGATACGAATAGGTCATATAAAGAACTTTAATTGTTTGTTAGTCTAAAAAAATTATTCCCTCTGAAATAAAGCCTGTGTAACTGAAGTAGAAAATGTTCTAAGATTTTACAGTGTAATTTTTTCTATCATCACGGACTGTACTTGCACTTTAATGCAAACCTGGGAAGTGTCTCAATGAACTCGAATCGCTGATAAGTAAGCGGTTCGATTCCCAGCTGGGGGTAGGAAGTTTTCTCTAGCCAAATGTTTCCCTATCCTTCCTAGAGTGTGGGAGTATGAATTGGAGTGTGTGTGATCTAATGATTAAAGCCCAAAGTTCACTAGAAACCCAAAGACGAGTGAATAAGAGTTAACACCATTGTCAATATTGTGTTCCAAAGGAAAGAACGCCGATAAGACCATTGAAGTTAAAGGCGGGATATAAATGGGACTTAAAAAGACCTCACCTGGGTTTACTTCTGTTGAGTTCTACAACTCCTTTAAAGCATGAAGGAATATCTACACACTTGAAATAGGGCGCGGTTGGGTCACCTGTTTGAGTTCTTAAAATATAAACTTTGCATCCAGTACATTTTTGTAGCATTAGTCGATTCACAGATATTGCTTATTTTTCTTTTGAGTATTTCTGAATATTTCAATATTCAGTATTCTCCTGAATTAATGCAACGACTATGTAATATCAACGCAGACACAACAAAATGTGTGTTAAAACCAACATTTATTATATAAAAGAACACAACATTTTGCATAAATGACTCGTAAAACATATAGTGGGAAAATAAATGTTAGAGGCAAGATAATTATGTGTGTTTGTAACGCATGAGAGTTTAATAGTGGAATTTTGGTACATTCAAAACAAAATTTTTTGGGTTATTAGCTAAGAGGAAGTATTGTATTTCATAAAAAATTCGAAATCGATACTTAACCCGAAATAGATGTTTGAGGTAGTGAAACCAAAAGGTAGCATTTCAAAAATAGATTTAGCGAGCGTGCACATAATGGCTAAAAAACAAAATGTCGGCTTAATATCAAACTTGGTTCATCTTCCAAGGAGGATGCGACACGAAGTTTTTCTGCAAATACCAGCACCCCCAAATTGGACTTTATATGGAAATATCGCCGTTACGTTTTGTTTTCTCAAAAGCAGCCCTTCGGATTTTATTCGTATATTAACGTGAGAAATGAAACGCATATTTTGAATTTTTGTAAGCATTTCCTTTATTTGAATATTGAGTGACTTTTTTTTTATAAAGAAAACTTATTATATGAAAATGTAGAGTTCATTAAAATACACAGATTTGTTAGATGACTTTTTTGTAGTGTCAGCCGTTTTCTGAATTCTTCCTGTTTAAGTACTCCATGCTAAATCTCGTCTAGAAGTTTCCGATTCCTGCTCCCCAACACCTTCTTTTCAATAGTAAAGGTTTGTTACCTGGAAAAAAAATATGAATGACGTTTCTGCACGCTGTAAACAAGCAATACTTCTTATTACATGCTATATCATTCCTAGATAAAGAAATTAAATCTGCACGCGGCGCTGTGGGCTAGAGCATGGAGCTATGGAATCGTTTGGGTTCTATCCCACACACGAGGTTGCGGATTTTAAATTCCAGGTATAGGACCGGTGCCCACTCAGCATCATGGGGAAAGCGAGGAGCTCCGTTAGGTAGCGATCCTGTTCACGACAGCCAACTTCCGGTAGTGGGATGCCTGATGCTGATTACATTACCTCCCTGCATTGATTGGATAATCGCGCACGTTTGCCTTGGCTGTTTATGAACTGTAGCCCTAAAAGATTTATTTTTTAAGTTAAAAAAATCTGATGTGTCACATTTACATGACTTTCTCTAGCTACTGAAAATGATAGATATACAATCTTTAAAAAGCAGATATCTTTATGCTGACACAAAAATTCCACATTCTGCGTGTGGTAACAATAACTCAATGGTAACAGCACTTCAAGAAATGCCGAAATATTGAAAAATTTACAGTAATAACAACAAATATTTTGGGAATGGCTGATGCCACAAAAGGGAAGCTATTTCAAATAAACGATGTGTCTAAGAGATCTATATTTGTGTCCTCAAAGACATCTCATTTTATCTAATAATCATTGTCTATGTCAACAATCTTATGCTTTATCAGTTATCTATACAAAATTATATAAAATCCATTCCAAATGAAGAGAAACTCTCAGGCTATTCTCAGAAAATTCAAGATACAGGTTTTATTATTTATGTAAATACTTTAAACGTGTATTATGTAAATGGTTCAAAATCGTTATACTTGTTTTCAAGAAAATCCTAAGTAACAACAAAAATTCTATCCAAAGTGTAGTTTGTGTTAGGAAGATTTACCATTACTGTTAACGTACTCACCGATTATTTTGGATTTAGAGGAATTAAATATATTTAGAGAGAAATCTCGATATCGAATTTTTAGATGGAATCCAATACTTCCTCTTCGTACTACAAAAGGTGATAGAGAAAGACAGAAATAAAGAAATAAAGGTGATGAAGAAGAAACAAACAAAAAATATGATGATAAAAAAGAAAGAATTCATACGATTTTTTAGGGAGGTTTGTAATTTAGGAACAGTGTTATTAAACGCACCTACCCGGGATGGGTTAACCGTTTGCAAAAAGAATGGGGTTGCAGGGTGACAGGTGAGAATGAGGTACAGGGAGTGAATTGAGCTACTAATACAAAATAATAATAATTATTATTATCATCATACGTCCCATCCCTCATGAATCAGATATTTTAATAATATCTGTTAGGTATTTCCTACATATCCGCAGATGTGCTTTGTGTACGAGTGGTTAGGGTCGCAGAATCCTAACGGAGTATAATTAAACTACCGTCCACAAACCTCTTAAGAAAGTGTGTTCTGTATATATATAATATTTACATTACAAATAAAATGTATATCTTAAATTCTTTGAGAATAGCTCGTGATGTGCGCTATTATTGGTTTAAATTTTTCAGTACTGTAACAAATAAGAGCACTTTATTTATCACTTAGGCAAACAGCTTAGCTCAAACATTACACTTGAGTCACACACTTAGAACACAACACAGTTGATCCATCGAATCACAACTCGCAACTGAACTGTCCACTTTTCACCTGTTATTTTCTTAAGTGATTGAATCGTCCTGCCCGGCCAAGAGCAATCCCTTATATAAGACCCGCATACAAAGCGGAACGTTCTAGAAAGGGAGGTTACTATAATTGGCCCCAAGGAATCTTCTGGAACAGTAATTGCGGGTAAGTGGCCTATGAGCTCGTTATGTGGCTATTATTCTAAAGGGACTGGTCATTAGCACCCCCAGGCGACCAGCTAAACGAGTCGGGATGCGCTCGCGATCACAGTACGTCGTCATACTTTGAAGAGCTGCTCAGTTATTTCTCGTAATACAATGAAAGAGATGGAATCTCACTGCCAGGATGTATCAATCCGCTTTTGAACATTTGACTATCGCATTGTTCTCCTACAAACAAAGAAACTATTTGTGCAACCGTTTATCTCAGTTATCGTGAGGTAATAAAAATACAAGTTTTGTGGGAATAGTTTGTAGAACCTGTATTAAAGCAAATAATAGTGTGTGCAGAAAGTGATGTAAATGTAGCACATCAGATTTCGCCATCCTTTGTTTCTGATGGTGATTTCAAAAGCCATTTTGAACATTTGTCTATAGCTTCTGCCTTTGTACCCGCAACGCCGTGTGTAATGATATCGTTTCCACAAGCGTTTATCTCGGTTAACTTGGAGTGGAAAAAGGAATAAAATTTTGTAGATGAGGGGGAATTTAACACTTCTGATTTCTTTCTTTATTCAGAATAATTTGAAGCATGTGCTATGAAAAAATTTTGACAAGGAAATGTGAAACACTTTTGTATAATTTTACTACCATCATAAGTCTCTCTCAGGAAAGTGCGTTCTGAAACTGTTCACAGAACAGTGGAACGTATTAGTGGTGCTAAAAGAAAAGTTGCGGAAATGATCCAGTCAAAGCTTAATGGAGTTTTGACGAAATCCTGTAGTGGCATGAACAAAATCAATAATTACATTCTGAACGCCGTAAAAGACTTGCAACTAAAAGGGTTTAATAACGTCAGAGGAAATTGCAAAGTTCGTAACAGGCTTAGTTACATCCTGCGAAGTTGGATAACCTTTCACTGAGTAAAAGGTTATTCCAAGAGATAATAGACCAAGCCAAGCGCGAAACTTTTAAATATAGTTTAGTCATTAAGTTAATGAAAATAAGGAGAGTGATCGGGACGAAATATTGCACCTTACCTCACAAGCAATATAAGTTTACTAATTTCAATTCTTCAAGTATCGAAGAGATGTTTTAGAGCATAAATAACAAAATTTATTCAAGGAGAGCAATGTTCGTTTTGACATTACATATTTGGATCTACCGGATTAATTTGGTGTGAATATTTATTCAAATCTGTTTAATATCATCATTAATTAAGTTTATGCTGTAGCTTCGCGTGTCCGTATTAAACAGAAAAATCATGGGTTGTATTCACTTGACCTTTTCTACTCACCCTTTTACTAACTATTCTTCTATCACACGGCTTGTGTGGAAGAACAATTTCATTAATTGACCTAATACTATTAAGCCCGGGACAATATTTACAGCATTGTAAGTCGCCTTTGGGTTTATATTCTCAATACAATTTGAGATCTCCTTGTGGTTTACCGGGAAAAATGCGAATTAGTTGAATTTAATGTCGGACTGGCATGTTGCCATGGTAACTCAGTGGTTAGAGCAAACGGACGGAAACCGGGAGATACGTGGTTCAAATACCGGCGATGGCGTTGAATTTTTCAGTCGTCTGATTCTACCTTACCGATTCTTACAAAAGATTATTATTCTAATCTAAATAAACCTACAGTTCACCTTTACATATTTCGCTGTAGATACATTTGATAAAGTTACAGATGAAATGGACATGGTTAATTGCACAAAAATGAATAAACAATATTTGACATAAATTGTGTGCTTTAACGGATCTACATTTTTGATTAAGTAATACTCTGTCTGCCATTGTGATTTATCATGTATATCTGGGAATAGCCTCCTCATTCGGAAGGAATATTATATAATCTTGTATAGCTGCTAAAAGTCAAGCGACACACGAAAACGTAGCACACAACATTTGTAGTTCTCTTTAAAGCGCATAATTTATGTTAACTTTTTTGTGGCATAAGCCATTTCTGAGATATCCGCTACTAATGGTTCTTGCTCATTGTTTTAAAGTCCTATGTACATTCAGTTGCTCCTCGCGTTTGCATAGAAAGAGTATGGAATTTTAAGGTCAGTATAGCTCCAGCTCTTAAACATTTGACAATCGCTATTCCATTTGTAACTATAACGAAACGTGTATTGCAGCTATTTCTGCGAAGGTGTATTTGTATTAAAATGAAGTAGATAGAAACATAAGCTTTAGGAAGAATAGTTTGTATACTCATTAATAAATGATAGAGGGTAGAGAATGCCTTGTGAATGTATCACGTCAAATTTTTGTTTGCACTGAAATTGTGATCTAGTGCTGCAATCATGGATATGAATTGAAGGCTAATGTATGGAAAAATGCATTCTTTTCGGAGCATATCGGAGACAAAACTCTGATAACTTTCTAAACTGTCAATGTGTATAATACATGTCAAATACTATCAAAAATAATTTTCTTCAGAACATTATAGGCATTAAATTGTGGTGCGTGGGCGTTTGGTCCAGAAACATTTCGTCCATTAAGCAAACACGCCCATACTACATTTCATCCATGCAGAAATTTTACTCATACGATATTTACCCATTTAATAATACTTTCACAACGGCATTATGTACAAAAGTCAAGATATTAGTCAATACATATTATTAGTCACTTCTTCCTCTTCTTCTAACTCGGAATACAACTTCAAGCTGTAACTGATCGCCCGTAAATATTGTAGTGTGTTTCCTGTTAGTTGTACTCTTAAATCTGTTGTATATTAAGCACATATTTATTATACCTTCAAACTGTACCTACATCTTTTGTTTACAGAGAACACTACAAGGTCACAAGCGCTATATTTCATTACGCATTTCTTTCATATTGGTATTCTTAAGCCCGTCTTTTTATCAGTGTAGGACTTCTTGCACTACTAGAGCGGTACCATCGCTCTCGTGTTTGTGTGTGGTTCTTTGTACATATGATAATTATTTCTCTGTACACATTAAAATTTTTTATTTGTTACAAGCTTTGCTCTGCTCGCAACGCAAATATTTTCTAGTCCTAGTTTTATTACATGAATAAAAATGATACCTCTAATTTTGATGCTCCAAAGTAGGTTTTCCCCGAGTGGAGTTAACGAGCTTAGTGATCATTTTATTTATATAATGTAATCTGAAAAATAGCCTATGGAATTTATTAATCTGAATGCAGAATTTCGAATTTAATATGTAAACAGTTGCCCGGAAACAATGAAGATTTGATGCATAAAATCTCCTTTGATTAAATGTTCCATAGATGAAATCATTCATGTACGAATTTGATGAAATGTCTTATGGTCAATGTGATTCTCGACGAAATGTCTGTTATCTGTTGAGTAATTTACTGCACTAATATCAGTTGTTATGTTATCCGTGGGCGTAATGAATCGTCCTGGAACCTTAAATTATCCTTTAACCCATAATTTATTTATTTCGTCTTCTTACAATAATTCATTATATTCACAAGATTTCCAGTCAACATGTTCTATCCAGCTATATTCATTTTATATGACTTCTCATTAAATCGTATTTATACTGGCTTTCCGTGCCATCAGCTATGGGTAATTTTTAAGAAAGTTTTAATTTTCCTCATTGGACTTTTAAACAAATGACATAGTCGAATTTATTAATGTTTAACTTCTGGATACTGAGTGTTTAACAGATAACTTACACCTTTTCGTATGTCAGAGAGAAAAATTTAATTCTATGCTTCTTTGTTTTGCAATTATAGACACTACATCATCAAAAGTCTACAAATCACCTTTCACCATATCTCTCTGAGCAAGTTCAAAATCAATAATTTTTTGATAACTTAATTTTATTTGTCTCTTTTTGGAAAATTATGAAGATTGGTTTCACTGTGTTTTACTGTTCACAACAGCCATATTCACTACGCTGAGGTATTTTATTTTTCACATTATTACGTGGTTTATATAATTCTAAAGTGACAGAGGAACACCATCATTAAAATATCACCACAAAATACATTTCTCTTGGTTTAGAAATACCACCAAGAACAATTATTAAAGCATTTTCGCTCGATTTACTTCTAATACAAAGTTTCTACAAAGTGTAGCGGCATTGTAGAAATAATCTTACCACTGTATTTTACAGGACATATCGTTCATTTAGGAAACAAAATGAATTTTGTGTTTCGTTCCCCTTTAAGGCTTATGCTTCCATTTGTCTTTTAAAAATTTCAGATGTAGTTCCATTTAAAAAGACAACATTGCCTAGTCGAAAAGGTATCAAATATACAAACATTCAGCTAAGCTTTTGTGGATTTAATCAAAACTTTGGATCGGTTTAGGCTAAATCTATGAGTTGGAAACGTAGAATAGAACTGAAAATTAGAATGCCATAGCTGGGATTTTTCACTCTGATGTCATAGTCAATCTCATTCTACCTTTCAAACTTTAGCCTACACTTCTTGTGAGGAAGAACAATGAGTATCGATAAATCTATGCGGTTTGGACAAACATTATATTTTAAGAATGGAATAATAATGCTGAATATGCTATTCTGAAGTTATATAATACCTTAAGTACATAAATCCAGCTAAACAAAATGTTGTATTACTTAAATTTACATTTTTGTATGTACCAGATTTCAGATTTAAAAAATTGAAATTCAAACAAAACCTCCTTCTACCTTAAAACAAAATTCTTTTGGAGACACAATGTTCTGACTAAGCGTAAAGAAAGACAATATAAAAATATTGAACGACAAGGAAGCTTCTTAAACAACTATTCAGTAAATGCATGATATTATAATTTCAAATATTAGAATGGAAAATTAGCTGAAGAATTGAAATGTTCGAGTGGAATTAGATAACGTGATATTCTTAGTCCTATGTCAATAAATTTGGTTATGTGTGTGATATACTGAATAGCTTAAATAACTTTCCCAGATACTTGTTGCGAAATAACACATAGTAATTTTATACGCCAATGATGTGGTTTAGTTAGCCACAACACATATGTATTTATGCTTGTTCAGTTCTTCCCAAAAGTATTTCCGAACAGTCTTATCTTTGAGTAAAACTGAGAGCGAAAGGAAAAAGAAGAATGTTTAAGGCATTAAATAGAGATAAGTTGTAAAGCTACCACACAATGCAGCTATTCTATAATACTATTAAATGATAAGTAAACGAATATAATTCCCGACTCAAAGGTCGTGGTCCACTAGGCTGTCTTCACTCACAGCTGCGGCAAGCATCATCAGCGGTATTGACTTAAAACTCTCCTTGGTCCCTCTGTAGCTACAGTACAATTTTCTACTCCTGGCCCTACTCGGCTGGATGAGCCCTTTATCTCCCTGGAGGGGTTTTAGGTTAGCTGTAGGAGAACGGCCCATACATAGGCATTCCTGTTGCACCGCGCTAGGGGAATAATGCCGGTCTTTTCACCCCTCTCCAACCGTCTCCGCGTTTGCATTTGTGCAGGGTCAGATCGAAAAAATCGTACTTTATCATGACTCCGGTGCCGAAAGCCTTCTTTTACTATTAGCTGGCTGACCCGATGTTGCACGGTTAACTTTCTAAACTACAGTGAAGAGTTTAATATCATTAATTTCATTTACTTCTCCCCTTCTTTATGAAAGAATTCTTCAATTGTTTAGAAGGTGTTTATAGCGAATCCTCTCCTTTACCCCTTATAATTATAATTTCGTACAACCTTACTAATAACGGATAAAAGAAATCCCTTGATATTCAGGTAAAAAGGTATCAAATATCGGCGGAAACTCTCACTTCCTTAATCTCCCAAAGATCGTCGTCCAAATTCTGGAAATACTGCATAGCCTATAAGTACCCTTGGTGGAACAATCAACGGTCGGAATGGTCGAGTAAATTTTTAGTTAATTGTAGTAAACCTTTGTACCTTCTTTTCGGTCCGTAGTTATTTAATAACATAAAACCTACATAAGTTTCACATAATGCAGAAACCCTTAACGTATACAACGAAACAAGATTCCCCACTCCCAGGTCATACCAAGTTAACTTCTTTGGAAAAGACACAGAGTCTGCAACCATCCCGAAAAGTAATCTTATCAGTTGTTAATTATAAAATATCGGTTCACTAATTTATAATTTTATAAGGTTATACAATTATGTAGCATGTCCTAAATACAACATGCATGCATGCATGCATAGAAAGAATAAAGTGAAACTTTGTTACATGAGGGTTATTAGAATATTTTTGCATCCAGAAACTTCAGTGCATGCATATGTACATTATTATAAATGTTATTCAGAGATTGTCACACTGCTTCATTGCATATACGTCTGCAGTATTTGATAATTGGCAATTAAAGAAACATCCTCAACCAAAAATTAAGAAAAAAATTGGAATTAAACTTCCTTAAAAAAAATAAAATTATATTTAATCTACAAAAAGTACAATATAATATTATTATTTTTAAAATCAAATTAACAGATAAACTTTCTTCTAAATCAATATATTTAAAAGTATACGATGTAATATTAAAAACAAATATTCACGACAATAACCTCTAACTCAAGTATAACACAATTAGATTGTCGCTTTTTAATCCCTGTCTTCTGTTTGCTCAAGTGTTACATAATGACCATGTATGCATATTCCTTGCAATAAAAGGTGACCGTATTTACATATATACAAAGAACGAAAGTAATCTTCGCATGCTCTGACATTGCCAAGTAAGATAGCTCGATGAAACTTGAATCATACATACAGGGAACTGCTACGGTATGCTACAGTAGGTAACCAAACGAAATATGCAATGAGACGAACAGAAATGCCACTTTTATTCATAGACCATAAGCTACACTAAAGTGAATACACATATGATGGCTCCCTAGATTTACAGAAACAGATACATGGTGCTTAAAAGGGTGTATGATCACCACGGACAGCAATGAATGCACTGCATCTGCTTCCCATGCTGGCCACAAGATTGGTAAGCAGTTCTTGTGGTAGGGCGATCCATTGCTCCACCAGTGCTGTCGGATGGTCGTTGGTGCATGTGGATGTGCTGCAATGCGTCTCCTCAAAGCAATGCTACATGTGTTCGATGGGATTTAAATCGGGGGAACGGGCAGGCCAGTCCATTCGCCGAATATCCTCTCGTTCCAAGAGATCTTCAACCTGCGCATAGTCATCCATAAAAATGAAGTCAGGGCCTACTGCACCCCTCAAAAGACGCACGTGGGGAAGGAGTACAGTATCACAATAACGTTGACCAGTGAGCGTACCGTGTTCAAAGATTTGGAGGTCGGTGCACCCATGCAACATTATGGCTCCCCAAACCATAACACCTGGACCACCAAAATATTCATGTTCAATGATATTTCTGGGTTCATTACGTGCCCCCACCACTCGCCAGATGAGGGTACGTCGAGAATCACTACTTAGACTGAATCTGCTCTCATCCGAGAACAGCACGCGTCCCCATTCCTTGTTGGTGCCGCCGATGTGCGGATGTCAATGGAACACAACGTACTGGCCGTCGGGCAAAGTGACCACCTCTGTGTAGTCGCCGTGCCACTGTGTATCGTGAGACTGCGTGCCTAGCTCTCCTGCATTTGCATCCGCTGTTTGGCGTGGATCCCTTCTTGCCTGTTGCACAATGAAGCGGCCATCTGCTGCTGTAGTTGAGCGTGGTCGACCTCCACCTCTCCTTGTGACAGCAGTGTCTGTGGTTTGGAAGGT
This sequence comes from Deroplatys truncata, assembly GCA_030765065.1. Taxonomy (NCBI): domain Eukaryota; kingdom Metazoa; phylum Arthropoda; class Insecta; order Mantodea; family Mantidae; genus Deroplatys; species Deroplatys truncata. The sequence continues at coordinate 203,634,671 of CM060979.1, read as the reverse complement.
TCCTCATGCAGTGAACCAATACTGTGAGTAATTCCAACTCCTGAGCAACACTCGTCACACTTCTCCCTTCTTCCAGTTTCCCGATGATTCTTCCCCGTGTGAAGTCATTCAAATGGTGTCTACGGGCCATGTTGCAATGAAAAACACCACTACAGTGCACCGTAACAGCTCGCTAATTGCCACATACCGTTCTTGTCCTGTTTCGTCAACTGCCCCGTGTTGCGGGACCAGACCCATTTGGCACTATAGGCTCCCTACACTCACGCCATGTGACGTCCAGTTTTCTGTGTGTGTGTGTGTGTGTGTGTGTGTGTGTGTGTGTGTGTGATAGACCTCTGGCAACATGCTCCCGCACCTTCATCTACTTCCACCAAATAGTTCATTTATTATGTTACTTTACCCATCCTATCCTTACGTTTTGCACACGAGTGTGTGTGTGTGTGTGTGTGTGTGTGTGTGTGTGTGTGTGTGTGTGTGTGTGTGATAGACCTCTGGCAACATGCTCCCGCACCTTCATCTACTTCCACCAAATAGTTCATATGTTATGTTACTTTACCCATCCTATCCTTACGTTTTGCACACGAGTGTGTGTGTGTGTGTGTGTGTGTGTGTGTGTGTGTGTGTGTGTGTGTGTGTATATAATTTTACTCCATGGCAATCTCAGCTAAAGGTCAAGGCCTTCTGCGCAAGCATTTTTTTATGATCCCAATGTGTTCTTATTCAAGTACATAGGCTTTGTAAATCCTTTTTAAACCTCTATAATTTCTGAAATGATATCAGAATTTGTTTTACAGTCCCATGTCCACCCAGAAGGAATTGGACTTCTACATAGTGAAAAAATTGTCAAAATCGTTTGTTTTTTTTAGATTAACTTTATATTAATAATGATAAACATGGTGTCCCAAAAGTAGACCCACAAACTTTGGAAAGCAAATTGAACATCTACAAATCTGCATTAAGTCCAGTACTAATGTGTCCACCTCTGCGGTGCAGGGGTAGTGTTTATCCCTCACATTCTAAGAGGCCCCGAATTCGAATCTCGTTTAGGGCGAATTACTCGCGTAAAGTTTTTGCGGATTTTCCCTTATCCTGAGAAAACGAATGTTGGGTACCTTTGTGCTCTATGGATCCCGAGTTCATTTGAGCACGATTTCAACCATTTTATTCATTCATCGCCCGATATGACCTTCCAGATTAAAGACATTATAACTTTGTATACAGACGCTGAAAATGACAGGACGATGCAGCTGATGAGAGTTGCTGAAGTGAACACATAAGAATAGGCAACTGCGCATATAAGATAACAGATTGCGGACAGGTTAAGAGGCCCGGGATCTGAATGCTTCATTTGAAACAGACATGGTTTATACTAAAAGAAAACGTCTAAAATATTCCTACTTCTTCTCTGTTAGACTGCATGAAGACAAACAAGCAGCTACCTATAGGGGATATCAGAAGCAGCAGCAGAGAGGAACAAGGAGAACAAGAAGAAGACGAGTGCCTTTGATATACCTGTCTTATAAATTCTATTCATATTATTTCTGTTTGAAGATAAGCAAACATTTAAAAATGACGGTTTGCTTCAGAAAGTTCTCAAAGCTCCTGTGCATGGCCACTAGTGTCTTTGAAGCACCCTTGGTGTTGTTCACATCGCTACCTACATTACTAAAGAGGGGAGAGGTGTTTTACCACATACGTTTCCCCCAGTTCGTGAAACGAATGTATAATCGTGACGTAAGTGCTCCCATGAGTTCGTCATTCCGGCTTCCGGTTTGCTCGGTAAACTTTCATCTCTGACCTCCGTTCTGTCCCCGGATCCCTGGGGTGCCTCTTCGCACACAACTTTGCAGACACCGGAGAGTTATAACTCAAGGGTTAGTGTTCGTGAGAGATGGTTTACAGGCGAAAGGGTTTAACGGCAAAGTGTTAATTGTAGAGGGCTATCCTCCGTTTTAATTAGTGCAAGAATTCCCTCAGCTTACCAGTAAGGACTACAATATTCCCATTCGATCTAACCTTGAGCATAAAGCAATAAAAGCAGAGGTAGAAGTTTTTAAACATATAAATCTGGAACAAGGTTTGGTAAATTGGATATAAGTTTAGTAAACCATGCATTTTAGGCGCAATAACTAGTACTGAAACTAACTCAAGTAACTAAGCTTTACTGTAAACACACTATAATGGTTTACAGCTAAGACAAATTACTCAGATTATTTATACATTAAACCACAAGAAATTATAAAAAAAACTTAAAACGTGGACAAAAATAGTGAATAAGTGGTCAAAGCATATATAATGCTATTGACATTCAGTTTTACAGTCAGTTCTGGTCACAATTAGTTAACAGTATATCACAATTTTTACTTTTCCTACCCATAAAGTAGACCTAGTAGTAGGCAGAGAATGTATTCAATTTCAACGGAAATACCTATTTGTGGCTCCTGAATAAAAAAAGAAGTTTACTTTCTATGCCACAGATCTATAAGGTAGGAGAAGTATTGCATTACACCAAAAATCTCTATATCTAGATTTCGCCGAAAAATGTGCTTTTAAGCCCTCTGAATGCATTTTTTTCCTCAAAAAGGTTCTACTTTGATTCAAGTATTTGCATGTAAGATATTTATATTAAGATGAAGGTTAAGACTTGAATTTTCTGGCAATAGCTTGTGAATTCCTCTTTATTCGGAAGAATTCTGTTTAATTGGAAAAACTGATAAACCATACGAGTCCATAGACATTTGTATGTAAACCAGGCAAAAACGTACTACGAAACGCTCTAGAGCTCTAAAAGCGCAAACCTTTTTTTTCAGATAATTCTTTTTGTGACATTGGCTATTTCCGAGATATGTATTTTTATTGCTTTGAATGTTTTAATACTCTTTGAAGTAGTCATCATTCAGTTTCTCGCAATTCCACGAAAAGAGTTTGGAATTTCAAGCCCAGCATATAAAGGCACGATTTTAAACATTTATTATTGTTTCAGTTTCCTGTATTTCCGCTTGTACCTTCGTCAAAATGTGTTATGGAACTATTTCTGCAAACGTTTATCTAGATTAATATGAAGTGAAGTAAGCTTTTGTAAGAATAGCTTGTGCAAGCTATACAAATACAAGTTCTGTTTTGTTGCATTCACATGATTTTACCTACTCAATCTTTACAAGTTATTCTTCTTAATCCTATCGTTTGTTTATAGCGATAAATCGTTATTACACACTCATATGTAAGTAGGGAATAATACAGTAGACCAAAGTGGATTGCCGCGCGATGACTTTGAAATGCCAGGCTCTTCGCATGACCACGAAAAAAAAATATTTGGGAATTCATACAAATAATATCTCGCAAATACTTAACAAAAATGATTTGTATACTTTCACGAGACCTACACTTTCTATAATAAGACTTTCCCTAACTCTAGCGGTTTTCCAGTTATGAAAATTTCATTCAAATAAAGAGAACTTTACAGGCTATTCCCAAAAAATCAAAGATATATATTTAATTTGCCATGCAAATATCTGTAAAATATAGTATTTGAATAAAAAAATTTTTGAACCATTTTTGAGAAAATAAAAAATAGCGACAGATCAAATGAAATGGTAATTGGGAAAGGGAATTTGTGAAGGAAACGTTCCAGGCCAAAGTTTTGGGTAGCTCTCCGGCATTTCTCAGTTATGAGGACTCAGGACTACCTGGAAAAAATCCTGTCAGAGCGGACAGTCTTGACGGGATTTGAACTGCACTCTTTACGTTCACATGTTCCTGCCTTAACGACTTCAGTTACCCGCGTTTTTTTCTCTTGGAAAATGCTGTAATTAAATACCAAGATTAGTACTTCTCCAATTTTAATTTTTATTTATGATGTAGACATACATACACACACTCTCTCTCTCATAACATTTTCTGAAAACACTCGTTTTGGATTCAGGGGATCTCAAAGCATTGTGTCTTCGGTGAAATCGCATTATCAGATTTTTGAGTAAAATCTAACGCTCCCTTTGGCTACTATTGATAGTGCTAGAGCAAGTAAAAATAGAAACCAAATCCGTCTAGCAATAGACATTTGAGTATGGCTTAACATTTGGAGAAGAAGATCTAGATTAAAGTCATCGAAACGTCTGATATTTAATTGGCGTTAAAGAAATGCAAATATTTGCGTTACTTATTTTAGCGTTAAATACAGATTCATTTTGCTGAAAGGAGAGAAATAGTGGCTACAAAGATCCCGGGAAAGCTAATGTTGTGGTTTTTTATACAAAAAGAAAACTGCATGCTTGAAATTTTGATCAAGATCATTATTTCACCACAGTTTCCCTTTAAGAAAGTAACAGATATAACCAAGCACAAAGAAGGCTGTTCACAATGCGACTGTCAACTGTCACTCTTAGATTCTGAATTTCACTTCACTGTTTTCACTATCACTCGCTGGAACTTCACTTAGTTCACACTGCCACTTCAGTAAGGTCAAATAATTCAATTCCCCGCCACTTCATATTCCGGATGGTTCACGGGGAGTCGAACGCAAGACCTCTACAATCTCTTGCTCCGCAGCAGCACCCACTGCGCGCCAGAGCAATCGCCACAAACTCGCTCGTAGAACCGCACTTCTCGTCGCACCGTAAATTCACCCGGTAACTCCCTCGTTCCATGACTTATTGACTAACTCACTCGTAAGAACGCTCGCTGATATAGGCAATAGAATATTCCATGGAACATTCTATAACTATCTAGACGCACGTTCTGGAACGCCACTTATCCTTGTTTATTCCGATACCCCGGCTGCGTCCTACCGATTACTTTGAGTCGCTGCGTCACATTATTGCACACACTGCACACTACAGTGTTTAACACAGGTTTTACTGCACATTAAAACAGACAATTAATTAGGTTTATGAATATATTTATAAACCTAGTTTCTATTAATAAAGTGTCTGTCTGTGTGTATGTATTTTACTATATTTTATGCTTACTGACACCTATAGATATCATTGCTGCTTCCATTGTCTTTATGTTATCCAAGTATCCCTTTGATTATAACTCGTATTCCATTATGGACATTTGAACTTTCTTTGCTTAACATATAGCTATGCCGATTTGTAAACTTTTAATTATATTTATGAATATATAGGAGCTAATTTTGCACCTAATTTTATATAATCCTGGTTACCGCTTTGCATGCATAAATTAGCAGCCCTACACATCCCTAAAGGGATCCTGTTTTGCAAGAAGCATCTCATAAATGCTCATTAGGCAAGTAAGATATAACGAGTTAATTAATTCTATGAACTTACCAAGCAGCAAACAAACCAGCCGAATAAATTTTCATGTGCCTAGCGAAAATTTATACCTTCATTTGCGAAATAGGTGTTCTTAATTGTATTTTAATCAACAGAATACTAAAGAATTCCAATAAAAGCTCTAAAGTGGTAGCTATGGTTCTAGATATCCATGTTGAATTGAATAAGCATAAAATATAAACTTGTTGCTTAATGTGTCTTTCCTTTTTCTTCCTCTTTCTTGGTTTAGGCCATTGACCTGTTTTGGTCTCACTAGCATCTCAGCATAGGTATGTCAGCTTAGTATGCCTTAAGAGGTATATAAAACCATGATGTTTAATCATGTCTTTAACTTTTAGAGGTTAATTCCTTATTAGGGTTATTGCAAACTAGTTCTCAATTTTCTTAATTGCCATCCGTGTCCAAATTATGGAAGAGTGGCTTTTTAGATAATATTGTGAAGAAACGATTACACAGGGTTTTGGAATAATAGCGTACAAAGTATTTTTTAAAAGGTAAACGCGTACGCACGTGTGTGCGTGAGCGCGTGTGTGCGTGTGTGTGTGTGTCTGAACACAGTTTAACTCAAAAACGAAAAGTTGGTTAAATACCAAGCTGGATATTTTAAGTTCAGCATCTTCTAAAGCTGCTACACGAAGATTTTCACAAACTTCCCCCCACCCAAATTACCTTTTACGCGGAAAATGTTTGGTTTTCTCAAAGATAGCACTAACGATTTTTATTAAAACACCACACGTTTAAGATATTATGAAATGCGCATCTTGAGTTTTCTTCTCCCAACTTCTCTTTATTCTGAACAGATCTGAAAAACTTGGTAAACTGTAAGAGACAAAATAATTATCACACAAAAAATAATTTAGATCTCATTAAACACACAAATTATTTATGTAAATACATTCCTTTTGTGGTGTTAACCATTTCTGAGATATTCCTTGTAATTGATTTGAAATTTCAAATACTTATACTTTTCTCAAGTGGGAAGTCGTTATTCTTTTTCTTTCTTTCTTTCTTTCTTTCTTTCTTTCTTTCTTTCTTTCATTCTTTCTTTCATTCTTTTTTCCTCTTGGTCTTGCAAAGAGAACGGAATTTCAAAGTCATCACAAAGCGACCAGTTCTTAGCAGATCTATCATGACTATCACTTACACCTACTGTATTCATCTATTCCTCTTGTACCTACAAGGAAATATACAATAAAACATTTCTACAAATGTTTATCACGATTAAAACGAAATAGAAGAATAAGCTTTTGTAAGAATAGTTTGTTAAAGAATTGATGAAGAAAGTCATGTGAATGTAATACATCAGATATTTTAATACGATATGGCTAAGGGGATTTATGGCTTAAATTCTTTCCTTTTTGTATTGTTTTCCATCCTGACAACAGAATGCAAGGCGGCGCCTTGGCCGAGTGGTTAGACCACTCGCCTCTCACCAAGGGTTCAATCCCAGGGAACTGCATGTGGGATTTGTGGTGGACAAAGAGAAGTCTGGGCGGGCTTTCTCCGGGTTCACCGGTTTCCCCCGCCATTCATCATTCCACCGGTACTCCAGCTTCACCTCTCCTGTCATCCATCTCTCGCATCCCCTCTATCATCTCCTTTGCTCTCATCCCAGGCGTCGGGCTAATTTCCCATCTCTGATCCTTAGACCCTCAGCACAGCGATAGACATCTGACCTTGTAAGTCCTATGAACGGGAGAGTAATCAGAGATTACTTTGCTTGCTTTACAACAGAATGCAGGATGTACCAAGAATTGCTTTCTAGATTTATAACTATTTTATTCATAAAACTTTAAACAATTAAATATTTTCTTTCAAAACTTGTTTCATTGTTAAAAATATTCCGTGCAAAACCTTATACTAGGTACTAAATGAAGATACGTATAGCTACATAATTGTTTTTTCACTTTGGCCCTGTGTAGCTTAAAGTTGAAGAATACGGAAAGCTGAAAATCCCGGTTCAAGTTCTAGCCATTGAGGTTTTAAGCCCAATTTAATTCTCGAAAGCTATGATCTTGTGGCGAATGTAATTAAATGCATACATGAATAAAATATATGTTACAAGGCTCGATGGTAGGTAGGAGTGTAGTGTGTGATTATACTTTGCTGTAAACCCATGTCCAGAAACTCTTTGTTTATGTGCTAAAGCTTCCGAAATAGGAAGAAGGATGACTGTGCAAACAGTAGACTCCGTAGATAAGTAGTAGTCGCATTCATTAGTGTAGCGTTGCTTTCCAGTGGTATGTATCAGCTTTTATGTGATGCACAGCAGCCCTTCACCATGCCTAGATGCAACAGTGTGTTTACAGTACTATTGTTTTTATTAATTTCATACTTTACAGTTTTCATTTGAGCGGTTATCTTCAAGCGGGAATGGACAATGGTGGCCTTGTACGCATATACAGAGTAAACCGATATGCTGCTCATCTATAGGGAAGACAGGCTCTATCAACAACGTTATCACAGAAGGCGTGACACACCATGTTTCCAAAATTGAAGAGCCGTTTAAAGTGAAACAGCCAGCTTACGTCTTAAAAAACTCTTCCTAAGGACACCGCGCACCAGAGTTTGGACTCCCTGCAAGAGTTCGACATCAATTAGGAGTAGGAGTGGGACCAGGTACGGAGGGGGACTTTGCATTTCGACCTACAAGTTGTTTTGTGCTCAAGCCCCTGATGGTGTCCGAAGGCACGACAGGGCACAGGGCAGAGACCCTACCTTTTATGGATTGAAACTCCCCGGATGACAGCTGGTACAATCGGCTCCTCTACCCCTGCAGGCTTTCACAACGTACTGGGTGGCACCCGGGCTCTGAGGCCGCCCCATTCCGAGGCCGAAAGGTGTCATGGAGCATCCTTTTCCCCTACCAAGCAACGCAAAGACTCCCACTGACACTTTCAACCCGAAACAGACCAAGCAGATGAAAGGTTGAGTGAAATGAGAATGGAGATGGAAATGGAGAAATAGGAAATTTGGGAGATGTAATGAACCTTACCAGCATTCGCCTTGCGATCCGGGAAACCCCCGAAAAAAACATGGGACAGGAAGATGGGTCGCAGGAATTGATGTTACCGCCTGAGCCATTCCGCTCGGTTCAACTTCACTTAACCAGGGAATATATAAAATGATCTAAGTCGACGGCAGGCATTTTGAGTATATTTAATAGTTGATTTAAATGTCAGCATTTCAGCTTTCTCTTTATTTCTGTCTTATGTTTCGTAATGTGTATTGCCTTTATGCGCCTCCATATTTCTGAGACTTTAGCAAGTAAAGCGTTTCTGGAATGGGTTTATTAACAACGTGGTACTTATCTACCCACCACAGGGCCTTTCACATACGATCGTGAATCTATTTACGTATGTATACATCATAGAAAGGAACGTATTACAATCCTTCCAATATGCAATTCATGGAAATATTACAAATAATCCGTATACCAGTATTTTGTTCCTTGATAAAATGTTGAAAATAAATGTCTATGGTTCAAAGCTATACTTTTTTGTATGAGAATATATAAAGATAATGTTGTGTTTTTGTAAAATCAGTAGAGTAACCTCCTTTATGATACATTTCCGTTAACCATTATGCTGTGAAAAACGCCTGCTTAGAATAATCGCTGAGAAACAAAATACAAAGTTCACCTTCTATGAAGTAGCAATGTTGCATGCAGATCAAGGTAGGTCAGATAACGAAGGGTAACTTCTAGTTTTGGTTTACAATAGTCGTTTAAACACAACATAAGAATGATGAGCGCGTTGGCGAATAAGCGAGTACAACTGGCAAGACACTGGTAGGCTGACCCCGTAGCTCAGTGGGTAAGGCACCTGCCTCTTTTGCGAGGGGTCCCGGGTTCGATTCCCGGCTGGGGTTGGGAAATCTTCTCTAGCCAAGATTAATCCCTATCCTCCCCAGTGTCTGTGAGTGTGTATGTGCATATGATCTAAAGATTAATCCCTATCCTCCCCAGTGTCTGTGAGTGTGTATGTGTATATGATCTAAAGATTAATCCCTATCCTCCCCAGTGTCTGTGAGTGTGTGTATGATCTAAAGATTAACCCCTATCCTTCCCAGTGTCTGTGAGTGTGTATGTGTATATGATCTAAAGATTAACCCCTATCCTCCCCAGTGTCTGTGAGTGTGAATGTGTATATGATCTAAAGATTAATCCCTATCCTCCCGAGTGTCTCTGAGTGTGTATGTGTATATGATCTAAAGATTAACCCCTATCCTCCCCAGTGTCTGTGAGTGGGAATGTGTGTGTGATCTAAAGATTAATCCCTATCCTCCCCAGTGTCTGTGAGTGTGTATTGTATATGATCTAAAGATTAACCCCTAAACTCCCCAGTGTCTGTGAGTGTGAATGTGTATATGATCTAAAGATTAACCCCTATCCTCCCTAGTGTCTGTGAGTGTGAATGTGTGTATGATCTAAAGATTAATCCCTATCCTTCCCAGTGTCTGTGAGTGTGTATGTGTATATGATCTAAAGATTAATCCCTATCCTCCCCAGTGTCTGTGAGTGTGTATGTGTGTATGATCTAAAGATTAATCACTATCCTCCCCAGTGTCTGTGAATGTGTATATGATCTAAAGATTAATCCCTATCCTCCCCAGTGTCTGTGAGTGTGTATGTGTATATGATCTAAAGATTAACCCCTGTCCTCCCCAGTGTCTGTGAGTGTGAATGTGTATATGATCTAAAGATTAACCCCTATCCTCCCCAGTGTCTGTGAGTGTGAATGTGTATATGATCTAAAGATTAATCCCTATCCTCACCAGTGTCTGTGAGTGTGTGTATGATCTAAAGATTAATCCCTATCCTCCCCAGTGTCTGTGAATGTGTATATGATCTAAAGATTAATCCCTATCCTCCCCAGTGTCTGTAAGTGTGTATGTGTATATGATCTAAAGATTAATCCCTATCCTCCCCAGTGTCTGTGAATGTGTATATGATCTAAAGATTAACCCCTATCCTATCCAGTGTCTGTGAGTGTGTATGTGTATATGATCTAAAGATCAACCCCTATCCTCCCCAGTGTCTGTGAGTGTGTATGTGTATATGATCTTATGATTAACCCCTATCCTCCCCAGTGTCTGTGAGTGTGTATTTTTATATGATCTAAAGATTAACCCCTATCCTCCCCAGTGTCTGTGAATGTGTATGTGTATATGCTCTAAAGATTAATCCCTATCCTCCCCAGTGTCTGTGAGTGCGTATGTGTATATGATCTAAAGATTAACCCCTATCATCCCTAGTGTCTGTGAGTGTGAATGTGTATATGATCTAAAGATTAACCCCTATCCTCCCCAGTGAGTGTGAGTGTGAATGTGTGTATGATCTAAAGATTAATCACTATCCTTCCCAGTGTCTGTGAGTGTGTATGTGTATATGATCTAAAGATTAATCCCTATCCTCCCCAGTGTCTGTGAGTGTGTGTATGATCTAAAGATTAATCCCTATCCTCCCCATAGTCTGTGAGTGTGTGTATGATCTAAAGATTAATCCCTATCCTCCCCAGTGTCTGTGAATGTGTATATGATCTAAAGATTAATCCCTATCCGCCCCAGTGTCTGTGAGTGTGTATGTGTATATGATCTAAAGATTAACCCCTATCCTCCCCAGTGTCTGTGAGTGTGTATGTGTATATGATCTAAAGATTAACCCCTATCCTCCGCAGTGTCTGTGAGTGTGTATTTGTATATGATCTAAAGATTAACCCCTATCCTCCCCAGTGTCTGTGAGTGTGTATGTGTATATGCTCTAAAGATTAACCCCTATCCTCCCCAGTGTCTGTGAGTGTGTATGTGTATGATCTAAAGATTAATCCCTATCCTCCCCAGTGTCTGTGAGTGTGAATGTGTATATGATCTAAAGATTAACCCCTATCCTCCCTAGTGTCTGTGAGTGTGAATGTGTATATGATCTAAAGATTAACCCCTATCCTCCCCAGTGACTGTGAGTGTGAATGTGTGTATGATCTAAAGATTAATTCCTATCCTTCCCAGTGTCTGTGAGTGTGTATGTGTATATGATCTAAAGATTAATCCCTATCCTCCCCAGTGTCTGTGAGTGTGTATGTGTGTATGATCTAAAGATTAATCCCTATCCTCCCCAGTGTCTGTGAGTGTGAATGTGTATATGATCTAAAGATTAATCCCTATCCTCCCCAGTGTCTGTGAGTGTGAATGTGTGTATGATCTAATGATTAAAAAAAAGCGCAAGAAACCCGACAAGTGTTAAAACAATTGCCAAGAGCCAATAAGTTTCAAAGGAAAGCCCGATAAGCCCACTGTAGTTAAAGGCGGGGTATAAATGGAACTAAAAGAAAAAAAAGGAAGAAGACACTGGTTTAAAATAAGAGCAGTAACATGGGAAAGACACGTTCTATACTGTCTGCTTCGATTAGTTTTGTGAGCTACAGAACAAATAAATGTTGCATAGAAGTGTATTGGCTTGGTGAAATACATAAAGCAATTAATGTTACCTGAACAGGACTCCGGGTTTCAATTCCCGTCTCTGACATGGCGATTTTAAGGCGGCCCTATCCAAGCCTTCAGCTTCGACCAGCTCATGGACCAACGTGGTACGGAGTCGGACATCTACACAACACTCATCACTATCAACTGAACAATGCGAGTGAAGCTGCGGGTTGAGATATAAGGGTGATCGGTGATTAAATATGTATACTGGACTTGCACAACGAGCCTCACGTAGTTAGGTGGCTTTGCTTCATTCCGAGATATCGATATTCTCTGCGAGAGACCACTCCTTTGTAGCATTAGGGTTGGCAATGGGGAGAATAGCAATCAGCTGCACGGTATGCGACCCGCCTTCTCTAATAAATCTGCCACCCCTTGCCCTGTGATCAACTGCACCGCACAAACTTCCAAAACGTTGGCTGTGTAATTCCCTTGCTGCATTATATTCCCGAGAAAACTGATATATTAATGAAATATCAAATGTGTTTCCAGAAATAAATATCAAACGGTGAAAACATATCCAGTAGTATCGAAAATGTATTCGTTCTCTTGCAGAAGCCATAACATTTACTGCACTGTACCTATTCTAATGCGCTATGTCCCAAGGGGGAAAATAACGGAAAGAAAAAATTAATTTACTAACTGATGCAAAATATATCGCGTATTTTATGTGAAGTGGGTCGTATCGCTGTTTAGTGCCGCGTTGATACGCCAATTAAAGCAGGGTAGTTTTCACGTTGTCGATTTGAAATAATTCTGACAGGTATAATAGTTCCTTGGTGGAGCTAACTTTGTTAGTAAAGTATTATTGAAGTTGTATGTGCGAGAAAGTTTACTAATTTATTCTTATGTCGGTTTTACTTATTATTAAGTTCTGGTGCGTTTAAAATTAATATATATATATATATATATATATATATATGTGGGATTTAAATCTTTAATTGCTTTGTAACAAAATATGTACCCATATTTTAATCTTTAATAAATAATATCATGGCAGTAAGTAATTGCATTAATTCTATTTGAGAAATTCATTGAAATGCTGGTAATGTTTGTGCTCAGTTTATATTGGTATGTGTTCAAAGCTCCGTGTGTAATAAATGACTGTGTTGACACAAATGACTGCGGAGTCCTTACCGCCGATAGCCACTTAACGTTATTCTTTTCAGTACGAGGGAGGTTTTCAGAATGCGTATCCAGCAGCAATCTAAGGTAAAACCACTCTTTGAAAGACAGAAGTGTATAGAATGCAATTAACAACATTATAGTTATGATAGATTTATATTAATTGCTGACTTTTAAATACCAGTTTCATGGAATTATGTTGAATTAATCAATGAATTCAGAAGTAAAACTACACTCTTCAGGTTCAGTTTATACGAGATTAAGGGTAAATAAATGCAAACATTTTCATAATGAGCTCTGAATGATGTGGTGAAGTAATACATCTATGAGACGTGTACTATATTGACTTATAATTAATATTCCGATTTATCAATGACAGCCACAGGAGGGAGGGTCGCACGCTCAATCCATTTCAGCGCATTCCTCCAGGTGCACACATAATAGAGGTGATCAAGAGCAGGGCCTCTCTCTGGAAGAGATCGGTAATGGTGTTGTGGCAGCATTAACTATCACAGAAAAGAATGCAAATCTAAATGGAAGGCGGAAGAAATCTAGACATCAACGCTAGTGAGACCAATTCCTGCAGAAGAGTGGTGGTGGCTTTACTGGGTGAAGTTATAGCAGGACAATGTTTATTTACCGGGCCAGACACAGGAGCCCTATGCTTCTGCTGACGTAACGGGCATAGGCGGTTTGTACAAGTTGCGCGGTGAGAAGTTTCGACAAAGGTACGTCGTATTTAAACTTTACTGCATTTGTATTGTTCGATGATTCTCTCTAAGAGTAATGGTATTATCTGATATAAACTGTCTTGCGATTGTAGCGCTCCTGGCGTAATAGGAATTCCAATTTGAACTCTGTGTATGAGGTAACTTATCAGTTTGCCAACATAAATTACCATAGTTCTTAAGCATAGTACACATTCAACTGAAGCTTCTGCCCAGAATTTGTAATTAAACTAAGTTAGCAAAACTTATTATCTGCTATAGAAATGCATAATTACCAACCCCACAACTAATTATTTGTAAGTGATTAAATATCTAAAATTATAAACATGGCTATTCAAAGTATAGAATAGCTACGTTTTCATGACAAATGATGATATTGACTAAAATGCAGCATTTTTAGTAGTGTTTAACGACCGTTCTTATTGCATACAGCACCACAGGTGGTAGACAATGATATATGAAACTAAATGATAATTGCGAAAGGAAATCCCGAAAGGAAACGTTCCAAGCTTGAGTTTAGATACCTTCCCGGCAAATATGCAGCATACTTTATCTGCCGCGTGCTTTCACGAAAACTCGATTGACATCAAACTTAGATATCACGCTCATGCCTGTCTGTGCAGCTACAAGATGCGTTCAAAAAACTACCCAATTTTGAAATAGCACGTCAATCGGCACAGGAAGCGCGCTGCGGTTGCTGAACTATCGGCAGGTTTAGACAACAGATTTTCACTTTCAACAAACTTCGCTTCACTGTGACCGTTAGTTGCCGAGCTACAGCCGCTGAAGTGAGAACGTACACTAGCGTCGGATTAGTGACAAAGTAACAATGAAAGGGCTTAAAGAGCAATGTGTGTGTGTGTGTGTGTGTGTGTGTGTGTGTGTGTGTGTGTGTGTGTGTGTGTGTGTTGTGAAATGTTACTACCAACTGGCAAAACGTTTACAGAGATATCTGAATTTCTCGGCCAAGCATACTGTATGTATGCTATGAGTGGTTTAAGCTTTTAGAACACGGCAGGTCGGTGAGAATCCTGGGCCTGGACCCTCCACATACACAGATGATGACCATGTAGAGGGAGTGACCGTGGAAATCGTCGTTTAACTGTTCGAGAAGTTGCTGACGAAGTGAGTGGCAGCGTAGGATGACGCCATCAAATCTTGAGTGACAAACTTGAGATACACAGTATCAGTGTAAAATTCGTGCCACGTTTGCAGATTAACGATCAGAAATAGATCCGTGTTGAAATCAGCTAGTAACTGCTTGCCAGAATGGCACTGAAAACTTCCTTAAGAACATCATAACAGGAGATGAGACATGGGTTTATGGCTATGATCTTTAAATGAAAGCGCAGTTGTCGCAGTGGGTGGGCAAAGGGTCTCCTCAACAAAAAAGAAAGCACGTGAGTCGTCAAAGATCAAAATGGTGTTTGGCTTCAAAAGAATTGTATCACGTGATCAGGTGGTCAACAAGGAGGTTTACCAGGAATTTTAGTGCATTTGAGGGATGCTGTGCGCAGGAAGAGGTCTGAATTGTGGAAAAACCAGACTTGAATGTTGCATCATGACAATGCGCCGGTTCACGCGTCGCTCCTTGTCCGCAGCTATCTGGCAAAACATCAGACTCTCGTTGTGTCCCATTCACCCTATGCTCCGGGCCTAGCCACAGCAGAGTTTCCCTGTTTCCCAAACTAAAAATCGCGTTGAAAGGACGTCGTTTCCAAACCATAGAGGAGATTCAGGACAATGCGATAGGAGACCTGCACGCTTTCCAAAAGTGCGTTCCAGGAGGCTTTCCAAAAATGGAAGAAACGCTGTGAACGGTATTGCCAGTAGAGCGGACTACTTTAAGAAGACAGTGCTTAAATGTACAATGAACAGTAAAGATGTTAAAGCAACATTTCGATTTTTCTTCTTCTTCTTTTTTTTGAACACGCCTCGTATACTTTCTTTAAAAATGATTTTGTCGAGTAATTTAGGTTAATGATCCCATATTGTAAACAAATGACCTTGGTTATACTGCGAGTAAAATGAAACGAGCAGGACATTTAGTTTGGTGTACATCGCTTGCTAGGATATATAAATGTTTTGTATATGCTAATGCTTTATTGTAAACTCGATTTCAGAATTTTGCGTTCGACAATGTTCGACTTGTAAAGTGATATAATGTTACAAGAGAAATGTTACCGTTGCAACTGACAGTCTGGTATTTAAACGTCTAACATTTGTTAGTTCCCTTTTGAGACGAAGATTGAGTATTTGGTGCTTATTTCTACTTCCTATCAATGCGTGTTAATTCAGCTGTGGACGTCACTTAGAGGTGTAGAGGTCTTAATTTGAAAAATTTTTCTCGGGCTCGAGCTTGAATATAAAGATGAAAAATAGTTATCACATTCAGCAAATTCATGTTATATCATGCAAATTTGATATTTAATCAAGGTCATTTGCGGAATTTTTATAAAAACAAAAATAATGAAGTGTTTCTATGTAAAAGAAAAGTAAAGACCAAAAATATTAATTTATCACATATTTTGACCTGCGATGTTGAGAAGCCCGGAATAACACAATTATCACAGAATTGACACAGCCATAGTAGTAGATACATAGTATTACTACTACTACTACTACTACTATTACTACTACTACTACTACTACTACTACTACTACTACTACTACTACTACTACTACTACTACTACTACTACTATTACTAATAATAATAATTAAGTGCTCACTTCGACTAATTGGGAATAACGTCAAAATAGCACGACAGCTGCAAACTCCGCCTCCCTCCCTCCACCCACAAGGAAATACTGAGCAGAGTGCAATAACAGGAGCGGCATGTGGTCAAGAAGGTCGCTTACTACATGGGGATTTCAAGAACTCAGCCGCCACTATTTCTGTACAACGGCTCCTAGTTGGTCCCGAGTATATCATGCCTTACCATGCCTCCAAGCAGTGGAGAAAAATCCTATGTCGGTACCGGAAATCGAATTCTAGTCCCTTCGCACCGCTACAGAATCGTTTCGTGTAATAATAATAATAATAATAATAATAATAATAACAACAAATGACTGAAAAATTATTTTATTTAAAACAAAATTAGATAACTGAGCCTGGTTCAGTATAACCCATTCTCGGACTCGAGCTCGGTTCAGATCGGGCCGGGCCGGGCTGGGCTGGATATAGCGGTTTCGGCCCGTGCAGAACTTAGTGGCCCGGGTAGTATAGAAGGCCCTGTGTTGCCAAAAACCACACCAACTTGATCCAATCTGATTATCACCTTTTGGGGGCTTTGCAAGAACTTCATTTCGCTGGAAGCTGTTGTCCAACGGTGTAGTAGAGACAAGTTCTGAAACAGATATTCTAGATGTCTAGTTAAACTGTCATGCATATGACACCAGTCCAAACAGGTAAATGGAGCTCAATTATATTGAGAGGTTTCAAATTATTCAATTACATGAGAAAACAAGTGCAAATCGTTGGACTAAGTCTGCAAACAGTTCCGTTTCAATCTCAGACTGCTTTTGTAAAGCTTCCCCTCTCCTCTTCACCTTTTCACCAATGTGGCGGATAATAAACATGTGTGTGGGCAGGATCATCTCTTCAGAACACATTGGGTTGTTGAATGCGTACGTCTTTACGGCCCAAAGTAACGAAATAATAGGTAAGTAGGGTTTGTGTTGAGTTCATTTTAAAATAACGAATGCCAAAATATTTGCATTTCTAACACCTCTATCCTGCGTGTATACTGGTTATATTACAAGACGGTTTTGGTATTCACATTTAGTTCATGATTTAGTGTAATGAATAAATAATAGCACCAATAAGGGAATGCAGTTCAAGAAAGGCTAGTAGCAAAACTTCAAAATAATCATGTATATTTTCGTGAATGCATCCCTTTCCCTAAAGCACGTTTCTTCTCTGACAGTATTTGTCACTTCAGAGATGACAGAGGACGACTCAAAGTAATGAAATTCTTCTCATTCTCTTTCTTTCTCTCGCTTTTTGTTTACCTAAGTCATTTCCCACCACTGGGTAGACAAACAAGCTCTACTTCGCTTCCTTCAGATTTCAAGGAAAGCGGAAAGAAGAGAAATATTCTTTATGACCTTCTACTTCTTAAAAGAGAGACATAACCTTGGCTTCACTGAATTTATGCCGTCAGCGCAAAAGTTGAGGAGTTTTAAGAATATTTCTCAAAAGGAATGGGTAATTCTAAGTCCATGAATTATTTACTGTGTCTCGGATGTGGTTTTTAAATATTGTTTGATCCTTTATAAATGTTTCCATTTCAAACAAGGAGTAGAGAAAAAGATATTGTTTTCATTTAATTGTTGTGAAAGGTGCATCCTCAAGTTGTTTATTAAGGTGCAGATTTAAATTAAAAGCCACCTACGGGAAACAGTAATGTGTTTGTTAGTTACTTTTGTCATTCTGAAGTACTGACTAACGCCTAAATAAATTCAAGTAGTATTTATATATTTTATAGTACATGTATTGCATTTGAGGTCACGTTCTTCTTAAAGCGGAATATACGTTACTTCTTAACCAGTCGCTTGTGTGATGACTAAGGTATCGATGCATATTTAGTATATATATAAGGTTTTACTCCAACTAATTAAGAGATTCACATTAACAGAAAGCAGCAAACTACTATAGAATTGGGTAGCTGCAAGTTCTTCATACAAATATGCTTTGTTCTTTATACAACTGAGAAACTGTGAAACAATAGTTGAATAATTTAGGCGCAATATCTGTATTCATGAATGATTAATTATGAATTAAATACAGTTCCCTCTCCCTCTCTGTTTGCGGTGGTGCAAATATTTTTGGTTCTTAACACTAATAAGCTGTGTAATACATTGTGTACACTCTTAACTTATATAGCACTTGACGTGATCGATAAGTGTTGGTTATTTCAAGTCAGTATAAAAGGTTGTTCAAGAACAACTTTTTTTTAAAGAAACTGCCAGTCTATTAACCTGTATTCTGTCCATTTAATGCTCAAAAATTTCGACAAATACAGCAGTTTTACTAGCTACAGGAAGTACAAGCATATGAAGTTAGCATGGATTATGTATACTATATTATATAAAAAAGAAAACGATTTTGTTTTGCTAATCCCTTCACCATTTAAAACTACTGTTCTACTCGAAGCACTTAGGCTAAAAACAGTATTTAATTTCAAGTGCCTAAGAGACTAAAACACATTTAAAAGACCAGACATTGTAACACAAACATGTTGCAGTCACTAAAGAACATATGTACTTGCGCATGTAACTTTGACTTTTGATTGAGAATTCCAAGGTTACGCATGGGCTGTGGTTCGGGGTGATATCTTAAACATTTTGAAGTACCAGGACTTCTTTTTTCTGTTCCATAAGTCAGCTATGAGAAATTAAAGAGTTAGTTGTTTCCGTTTCTTTATTCTTTTTGATATCTTATTGCTAGAGTAACACTTCATAACAATTCCATTATTGGCACGCTTATACTGAATCATCTTGAAGCTGGTTATCGAGACCCAGGAGAAATAATAATAATAATAATAATAATAATAATAATAATAATAATAATAATAATAATAATAATAATAATAATAATAATATAGGATCGAACATAGCGACGAAAATGTGCTGAATTCATATTAGGAATGGGTTTTGTAGGGAAGATAGAGAAACAAAGTTTGTTGTCCTCGAAGCAGAGGTATTCTACGTGCTTGGAGAACAACAAGAAGCCTACCGGAAGTTTCGCCTTTGTATCTGGCTCGGACAGGTCGTTTACAACGGTTTCAAAGCTTAGAAGGGTCAGGAAGTATATGTGCCTTATCTACGATCTAAGAATATTCGTGGGAAGATTTTAAAACTCAAAATTAGCTGTAAGAAGCAGATGTGAAAGTTGTCAAGTGGGGGAAGCCAATAATAAAAATCATGAAACAAAATGATAGCCAATCAAAAGATCGCGTAGGCATCACATGATACGTTTGAACTTAAGACGGAACGAAACTTAAGAAAGGTGGGGGAAATTTCTAGGTTTGGCGAAAGGCGTGAAAGAGGAAAAGAAACGCCGAGACACATTCCGGTACAAACTAACCATGAGGACGGCCGAGGCACATTCCGGTACAAACTAACCACGAAGACGGTCGACGAAACAAAATTAGAAGAAAATAATCAGAAAGTTTATAGTGTAAAATGAAGTTATGAAAACTAGGCAATTCGAGGGCTAGTCAGAGAAACACATAAGTAGCGACTTCGAAAGTGATAAGAATAACAGTGGTTTCGACGACGAAGGTGGCGGGTTGACCAGTTAGGAATCTTCGTACCAAAATAAAGAAATAACTCAAACTTCGCCGGCAGTATTATTAATATCATCAAGGCAGTGTCACCACCCCTGAAAACAAGAACCTCAGCTCTACCAAACACAAATTCCAAATCCCTGCCATCCAACCATCGGACCTAGGATTCTGAGTCCACTGAAGCAACTGCCAGGAACAACACAGATGCGTCAGAGGTCAGCGTCATATGGCGCCCACTACGTTGGGGCTCGAAATACTGCCAGCGGATAACACAACCGGAGAACCGACAACGGAAGGAAGGACAGAAAGACGACGCCGATGAAGACATCAGCAACCACCAGCAGCAGAGTGTACCGATAGACGCGTGGCAACAAGCGACATCGACGCCGCTCCATTACAACAAGGAAGCAGACATTCAGCGCAGACATCATCAGTGTTCAAAAAGTGTCTAAGTGTAGTGAAGTGTTTTGTGAACTACTACAACACTTCGCAGCAGCTCAACTCACCACCGAGTAAGTGTTAACTGTACGATACATAAGTCAATAAAATTTTGGAAGGGAGTGTATATGCAATAGATATAAGTAAACTGGGTTATGTATGTTTGTAAATGCTATTAAGAAGCAAGAAATTAACCGGCAACGTTATGGAAGGTAATAGCAATGAAGAAGGGTAAAATTTCACTAACAATAGCACGCGGGTAGGTGTAGAAAATGGAGATACCGAAACATTAGAAAACCAAGTTACCGGATCACTTAACACGAGTGAAATGCTGCAACAAATGTTGGCTCAATTGAGCCTCCTAAACACTAAAATAACAGAACAAGAGCAAACACTTGGGCAAACTCTGACTCAACGATTAACAGAACAAGAGCAAACACTTGGGCAAACACTGACTCAACGATTATCAGAACAAGAGCAAACACTTGGGCAAACACTGACTCAAAGATTAACAGAACAAGAGCAAACACTAACTCAACGATTAACAGTACAGGAGCAAACACTAAAACAACAATTGTCCACTCAGGAACAAACATTGCAGCAGCAGATATCCGCACAATTAAGCATCCAACAGAAGGAAATCAGTCAGGGCTTAGAAAATAAAATACAGGGTGTCTTGTTAGAAATTAGAGCAAGTCAAAATGTAATCTACGAGGATGTAGAATATATAAGAAACGTACTAAAAGCAACACAGAATAGTGTAGAGGTAGTAAGGAAGGAACTTGTCGTGGAAATAGACGCCATTAGGGCCCAACAAATTGTAAGCAATGAAAACTTAATATGTACAATTAGTGATAAGGCAAGGGAAGAAGCAATGACAGTCTGTGTAGCATTACAGAATAAGCAGCAGGCACTTGAATCAGGGGTAAATGATAAAATTAACAAAATAAGGGAGACCATAGAGGCACAGAGTAGCTCGCAGATAAGCGAGATCGCTAAATTAAGGGAGGAACTGACACAGACCGTCAATGCTCGCAGGGACGCGCTAGAACAAATCGAACCGCGAACCCAAGGAGCCACGGATGCGCGAATTACCTCTCAGGTTTCCGCGCTTTCGTCGTTCCAGTGTAACAGCCCGAGTAGCGAACCGAGGTCGAACGAACCTGCCTGCCTTCCTTCGGCCTCACCGCACACGGCAAGTGAAATGTCAAGCACTGTAGGGCCCCTGCAACAATGCAATATACCTTTACAATTTTTAAATGAACTGCCAATCCCCAAGTTCAACAGTGAATTCGATAATGCGATGCAATTCATTAACGACCTCGAATCTTATTTCGCGCTTAGGGGACCGTTTCAAAATGGTAATTATAAAAGGGAGCTTGATAGGCCCGTCCCTGAGTTAGTTTCGATTGACGGTGGGCGAGCATGCACAATATGAACATTTTAGGTCTGCATTTTTAGAAAAATATTGGAGTGGCGTTGCACAATACAGGGTGCGCGCAGAAATAAATAATGACCGATACAGGGAAGAGAAGCGTGAGTCGATGGTCGACTACTTCTTGCGACTCGGCCAATTAAGTCAACTCCTGGACCCACGGATGCCCGAAGGTGAATTTGTATCCCTCCTGACACGACACTTCCCAGACGTTATACGTCATTACCTCGTGGTAGCACGTCCGAGGACGCTGAGCGAAGCCATAGAACTCCTTACCGCTCTGCAGGGGTACGGAACGCGGGAAGAAGATAGGCCCAGAATCAGGACTGAGGGTAGAAACATTGA
This sequence comes from Deroplatys truncata, assembly GCA_030765065.1. Classification (NCBI taxonomy): domain Eukaryota; kingdom Metazoa; phylum Arthropoda; class Insecta; order Mantodea; family Mantidae; genus Deroplatys; species Deroplatys truncata. The sequence goes on along the minus strand of CM060979.1, from coordinate 203,612,539 downwards.
TCTGATACATTCGCATCGCAATAATGGGACGAGGGCACAAGGTGCGTTGAACAACTATTCCACAGTCCGACAGCGTTATCAAGAGCCATTTACGAGAAATCGGGAGAGAAACTATAGGCCCTGGAACCAAACGGGCACGGGTAGGCCACCGAGGCAACATGAGGAGTATCCCGTTCAGTACATGAGATTCTCCAGGTACCCGGCGAATAGTAGGCAACACCGGGGAAATAACCTTCACGGTGGAACAGCGGATAGGCCAAGAACGCCTCCGAATCGCCCAGAAACTCCCCCGAACCGACCTGGAAACACCCCGGGCAGGCCAAGGACACCTCCGAACAGGCCAAGAACACCTCCAAGCTGGCCAGCGACCTCACCCCTTAGAGATGAGAACCACGAGCTCTTAAGCATGCCTACGTACAGCCACGCATTGACGCCGAGCGGGTGCCCATCACAGACACGACAGCCGCAAAATGTCCACCGCGAAATGGATGACGCGATAGGTCACCTAAGCGGGGCAATGGCAGGACAAAGCATAGGCCAAGGGATAGGCCCCAGTCAAGGATCGTGGCCACGACGGTCGGAAAACTAGAGACAGGAAGAGTCGTAGCGTTCCCAGGCTCAATCTCTGAGAATGCGAGCAGGTTCTCGCATTACACAGGGAACGAAAACAAAAATACAGAAGCAAATAGTGTAGGCCACAATATCAGCCGAAACTGTCATGACAAGGAATTCGGATACACGGAGATAAGTCAAACCCAGGAAATAATGGAATCTCCGAGGGTAGCGGCAGTAATCGAAAATGAGACGTACTTGGTAACAATAGACAGTGGAGCCATGATCTCTGCATGCAGTAAAGCACTCTTCAATCACCTCAGTGAAAGGAAAAAGAACTTACAGACACTGCCCGTAAAGAACGCATACTGCATAATGGCTTTAGGCCGCGCGAAACAAAAGATATCGTAGCAGGTCATGATTAATGCTTGCATAGGGGATGTTGAACTTGAAATATTGTGTTTAGTAATAGACAAGCTGGTAGTAGACATACTGATGGGAAGCGACGTGCTAAATGCATTCCAAGCCACTATTGACTATGGACGAGCGCTATTGACACTTACAGTAGACGGATCGCTAAGAAGAATATTGTTCATTCAAACCCCGAGTATGGAATACACGGTACTAACCGAAATAGAAGAGCAAATACAACAAGAACAATTTTTACTGTCTCTACTACGTATAGTAAGTAGGGGAAGTATTGCATTCCACCCAAAAATTCGATACCGAGATTTCACCGGAAATACATGTTTTGAGACCTCCTGAATCCAAAAAAAGCATTTTTGGAAACATGTCCGTGTGTGTGTCTGTGTGTGTGTCTGTGAACAGCATAACTCAAAAACTAACAGTCGGATAAACACCAAACTTGGTATTTACGTTCAGTATCTTCCAGATATGCGACACGAAGATTTTCAAGAAAATCCCCCAACCCCAGACTACCCCTTACATGGAACATTTTTCGAAAATTTTAATTTTCTCAAAAATGGCTCTAACGATTTTGATGAATATATCATATGTTTAAGATAATGTCATGAGAAATGAAATGTATATCTCGAAATTTCTGGGAATGTCTCCAAAAGTATTCTTCATTTTGAACGACTTTTGCATAACTGGTAAACCATAAGAGATAGACAAAATTTTACTACACAAAAAATGTAGATCGCGTTAAAATACACAACTTATATCATATACATTGTTTTTGTTGAGTGAACCGTTTTCGAGATATTGCTTGTTATTTCCTTAAATTTTCCAATACTTATACTTTTTCTCAAATTCGTTATTCATTTTTTTATGTCCTGGACATGCAAAGAGAATGGAATGCGCCACATAGCAACCAGCGATAAAATATTTGACTATCGCTTAAAAGCTACCATATTCCCCTTGCATCTACAAGAAAATTACCAATAAGATTGACATCTCGATATCTCGATTAACATGAAGCATATGGAGAATAGGCGTTTGTAAAAATAGATTGTACAAGAGTAGAGAAAGTCATGTGAGTGTAACACATCAGATTTTTTATTGAATATTTGCACATTGGGGGAGGCATTAACGTGGTTAGAATTTTTACGCAACAACTGTGCGAAGGGAGAGATCTTAAAGACACGCCACTGCAGTCAGCTGATGAGTCAGAAGTAGGTCAAGCACCCCAGTATTGTGGGTTAAACACAGAAAATGAAAATGTTTATTTCGGTGAGAGACCGGACGACTCACAGGTAGTGGGTAAACAAAACATGTCCCTATCAGGTATACACGAATATGTAGCATCAACAGACTGCTTAAACCATCAAGATAAAGAAGGAATACAGACGTATGCATATGTGTTGGAAAGGTCCTTATCGGATATCACAAATCTTCGGGGACAGGGTATATCAACTCCAAAATAAATTGAGGACCGGGAAAATAATCGGTAGGTACCATTTATCATTGATTTGTCCATTTAAGCAGGACCAAAGAAATTTAGTAGAGTCGGACAGGGAAAATATACAAACGCACTCGGAACACGAGTAAGGAAAGTCATATATGCGAACATTGTTTACAAACAAATTGGTAGCTTTGGGATAGCAATGTCCTGTTAAAACCGTGTGCTTGACATTCACGATGTTAATGACATACAGTATGAAAACCGGACAGAATGTATACCTGGCAGAAAAAGGTACCAAAAGGTGTCTGAGTGTGGAGACTGCTAATAGCCTCAAGAAAACCAGTATTGTATATAATGTGCAAAAGAGAGAGAGAGAGAGAGAGAGAGAGAGATGAAATAGGATGTGTAATTAAAAAAATTGATTGAACAATGTATTGTGTGTGTATAAACAGATTTCTTAAATGTAAATGTTTTGTAGCCTGGTTGTTGACGGCCAGATATGTAGATTGTTTTTCTTTTATTTTGTGAAAACACTTGTGTCAAATTTGAAATTGCATTGTATTCAGTGATTGAAATGTATTGTGAACAGAATAAATGTGTAACGGTGGGCTCGCCATCAAATCGTCGTAAGCCACTAAATAAATGAATGAATAACTAAATAAATGAATGAATAAATAAATAAAATGATAAATGAAAGGAACAGAGGGAGAGAGGGACATTAGATTAGCTTAGATGGGACATTAACGATAAACCCATCATCCAACCTAAAGGTCCGATGATAAATTTACCGTCAGAGCATATGAAGCTGGTTATCGAGACCCAGGAGAAATAATAATAATAATAATAATAATAATAATAATAATAATAATAATAATAATAATAATAATAATAATAATAAGAATAAGAATAAGAATAATATAGGATCGAACATAGCGACGAAAATGTGCTGAATTCATATTAGGAATGGGTTTTGTAGGGAAGATAGAGAAACAAAGTTTGTTGTCCTCGAAGCAGAGGTATTCTACCTGCTTGGACAACAACAAGAAGCCTACCGGAAGTTTCGCCTTTGTATCTGGCTCGGACAGGTCGTTTACAACGGTTTCAAAGCTTAGAAGGGTCAGGAAGTATATGTGCCTTATCTACGATCTAAGAATATTCGTGGGAAGATTTTAAAACTCAAAATTAGCTGTAAGAAGCAGATGTGAAAGTTGTCAAGTGGGGGTAGCCAATAATAAAAATCATGAAACAAAATGATAGCCAATCAAAAGATCGCGTAGGCATCACATGATACGTTTGAACTTAAGACGGAACGAAATTTAAGAAAGGTGGGGGAAATTTCTAGGTTTGGCGAAAGGCGTGAAAGAGGAAAAGAAACGCCGAGACACATTCCGGTACAAACTAACCATGAGGACGGCCGAGGCACATTCCGGTACAAACTAACCACGAAGACGGTCGACGAAACAAAATTAGAAGAAAATAATCAGAAAGTTTATAGTGTAAAATGAAGTTATGAAAACTAGGCAATTCGAGGGCTAGTCAGAGAAACACATAAGTAGCGACTTCGAAAGTGATAAGAATAACAGTGGTTTCGACGACGAAGGTGGCGGGTTGACCAGTTAGGAATCTTCGTACCAAAATAAAGAAATAACTCAAACTTCGCCGGCAGTATTATTAATATCATCAAGGCAGTGTCACCACCCCTGAAAACAAGAACCTCAGCTCTACCAAACACAAATTCCAAATCCCTGCCATCCAACCATCGGACCTAGGACTCTGAGTCCACTGAAGCAACTGCCAGGAACAACAAGAAATGTGAATCGTGTTTGTTGACAATTGAAGGTTGCAGAAACAGTTGTACACTCATAAATTTCTAGGTGTTTTTTTTTTTGTTATTGCCGGTATAATGTGATTCTTATTCCGAATTTAATGTAATTTCCATAATGAAAACATTTCAGTTGTGTTGAAGACAAAAAATCCTTTATTTCACACCTTTCTGAAACTTATATAGAGATTATTCTTTGGAAAACCGAAGCGAGCGCTTCAGTATGCTACAACTATTTGTGATAGTAAAAGTAAACATGTCAATAATGCCATATGTCCAGGCTCTGAATTTGAAGTTAGTTTAAATGATGCGTGTGACAATGCAATAAAGCAAATTAATAACGATAATGCGTTATGGGAAATAAACAAAACAAATAGACACTACTTCCCTGTGCACTGGGTGAAACAAAGGTTAAATGATTTCAAATGTAGCAAAAAGAAGAATGATGATTGCAACAGGCATTGCATGAAGTCAAACAGATTATAAATGGAGAACCTGCCTTTACGTATTATGTAGTATATTCTCTTAGTAAGGTTCAATTTTCTGTGCCCCATGTTGCTTATATAACACTTTACAAGTTCAGGATTTTCCGATTGGAAACATGGAAATTCTAACGATCATAAGTCATGCATTATATGAATGAAACACTTGTTGAGAAGGACTGATCTTAATCTTATTTCCGCATACGATACAGAAGCAAAGTACAGGGGGGATATATTGAGAATGGTGCTAGCTGTGCTTTAAGGGCACTTATGAGAGTTTAGGATTTACAGCATAGTGGCCGTTATATGCTGTTCCTTCAGGTCAGTGCCCTAATTAGATACTTTTTAACACAACACATATTATATAAAAATAAATTCAGTAAAAGCATTACATCATAATATCTAAACAGATAAATTTTAAACATATATAATTTAAAATGTTTTATACAGTAATTAACTAAGAAATGCAAAATATGTTTCATGAATATTTGATTCAACTCCACGTGTTTCTTATGTGGATCAAGCGTCAGTATTGTTTTGAAAAATTGCCAAACTGTGGAACGGATTTTATGATTTATACTAATTCTGGGAATAACCGAATAGCGACAACACTTTGAAGAAATCTGATGTGCTTGCTGCATTTACATGAATTTATCTAGTCACTCTTCTACAAACTCTTCTTACAAAATCTTATTCTGGTGTCTATTTCTTGTTAATCGAATTATACTTTCTGTCTGTTTACGATTTCTCTTAGACCGAAGGACTTTATAGTCTGTTATATAGCATTTACATTGTATCTGCGCTTTTATTATGTATGTCGGCTGTTTATTGTGATCATTTTGGATCCTAGTTTATATATATCGTAACGATTTAAAGAATAAGAAAACAGAAGACACGGCAAAACAGAACACAATTGGGTTCTGATTAATGGTACAATATATATGTGATATTTATTTTTGTAATTACAGAGCGGATAACTCTATGACCCACATTCGGGAGGTCGTGACCGACAATTCCCGTGGCCGACCTTCCGTATTCACGGGTTTTTTCGGTGATTTCCCCGGGTCACTAGGTGAATGCTGGGAAGGATCATTAAGTCCCCCGAATTTCCTGTCCCTCCATTTCACCTCCATTCTCATTTCACTTTACCTTCAGGGTTGTACGTGTCGGCGGGAAGTCTCGGCATATGCATGTCAGGGGAAAGGAATGCTGTGTGAAAACCTTTGCCCCCCGCAATGGGGGCGGTTTCCGGGTTTGGGGCTCCCCAGGGGAGGGGAGCCAGCTGCACCAGTGCTCATCCAGGGAGTTTAAATCTGCAAATGATAAGAGATCCTGCCCTCGCCTGTCGTGTCGCTCTCTGTCTCCCTCCTGGGGGCGTCCGGTCCGGGCATAGGTACAATAGATCTGTGTAGGTCGACATGCTAAGTCCCTCTCCGCGTTGAATCCTTATCCTATTTCTTTAATTTGCGCTGTATTCAAATAATGAATTCAGAAGGACCTTCATTCTAATTCTGGAAATGTATGTTATGTTGTTTCCAAATGGCGAACCCTTACTTATGCAAGAAAGTATTATTATATTTCCTGTGCATGTTGAAAATAAAGTGTATAAATAGAGGACATTTGTTCAGTATAACGTCAGCAATTACTCTATTTATATTAACAGTTAATTAACAACTGAGAAATCTTTCTCTATGGTTACAGGTTGTCATTTAAAAAACGTTTAAATTGATGTCTGTGTGTGGAAAAGCTTCACTTCACCAGTTTCATCCCTATTTCTGTATTATACGGAAACTATTATATGGCTGTGGAGGTTTTCATAACTACATGAGTAAAGAGAAAATTGCACATATTGTGATTATCTAAAAATTACTCCATCATTCCGATAATCCCTTCTCCACCAAAATATACTTACAGCTATACAACATATTTTCAGAATTTGGAATACTGTCAAGTGACAGATACAAGGAAATTTGAAATACAAAATTTTCCGATATTTCTGACCATTTCTGTGTATCAGAGCATTTTTCGTTCCTATTATAAATATCATAAGGTCTTTAAGATAATCAAGCCACGTAAGGCTTCATACCTTATGTCTTTTCACTCATTTATATATCGCGGAGGACGGGAAACTTAAAATACTGCGACTGTTTTAATTTCATTTTAAAAGATTTTGATAAATATGATTTACGCAGTTCGAGATAGTCAGTACAATCTAAGTAACTCTAGAAAATTGACTTTAGCTTTCTTGCGCGTCATTTGAAGTGAACAGGGTTTAGGGTAAAAGTAAGCAGGTGACACGGTTTAGGGTAAAAGAGCAGTTCATGTCCTACACGTGGGTGAGTTACGTAATTTTTTTCTGACATACGCATATGTCAGTTACCAGTACGCAATAATCAGCATTTTGTTGGGTATTTAAATTTAGAATTTTTTTGACGGCGGTCTCTTGACCAACCGTTTGCCTAGCCAGGCATTTTGCTGGTCATTTCTTTAAATTTATCTTATGTTAATTTGCAATCTCGACATAGGCGCTAGGTTCGACCACGATGCAGCGTTGGACTTCCTCTGCCACGCAGTTAAATCCACCACCTGTTTAATTCTTTCTTTATAAGTTAAAGGTTAGAAAAATGTGGATCAGAAGTTACATGTCTTACAATGGCATCCCTTTCACTACCCTAGCTACGGCAACCTGTAACCCTCTTGAGGCCAGCCTGTGCCTTGTTCCCCCATCCTTTGCATGACCACTGCGCCTTACGCCACAATACTATGATGTTTGTGAACTCGGGACATTACATGAACTTTGTCTTTCAGCATAGGTCTGAATTGGAGCAAACGACGATAGAGCAAAGTAATTGTAGACCAAATTATGCAAAAGCAGGTTATGTATTTTCTTGCCAATTAAAACATAACTAATAATAATAAAATAATAATAATAATAATAATAATAATAATAAGGAACTATTTTAAAGAACATTCAGTGTTTAAAAGGATATTCCTTTAGTTAAAAGAAGCTTTACTGAAATTAAAAGCATGATTCCTGTTGAAAGAAAATTTAGATAAAAAAGTACTGGTTGCCGTTGGAGTTCTGGTCCAGGTATAAAATTGATCCTCCATAACATACTACATATTTCAGTTACTATTTTGGGAGCATATTTTTGCAAGTGTTCCTTATTCTTGCTCTTTAAGTGCTTATTTAACGTCGTAGAACTCAATAATATTTTTGCAATCACAATATTACAGCAATAAAATCCATTAGTCATACCAATCAATAATAGAGCAACAAAGACAGCTGTGCCAAATTTACTTATTAAAGACATTTGTTTTAGGAATTTACCTTCCACTCTGTGTTATACTTTTGGGTTACTCGTTCAAAATCAGGATAATTTCTGTAAAATAGCATTTAAATGAAACAGTTCGTTAATCATTTAAAACGATAATACAGAAGTTCAGAATATTACCACATCCAATTGTTTCATTTTGTGATTGTTGAAGTGAACACCGTTGCCATATACGAAAACTTTGCAAGTATAAGTTGAGCAATAAAGTGTGCTGTTTATGGAAGCAAGAATTTTAGGGCTCGCTGGTGTACAAGAGCGAAATTCCACTGTCCACCTTTCTTAAACACAGTCCAACCAATCAATAACATCCCCAACCCATGGTTTCTATTATCTCAGGCCTGCATTCCCAGCTGCTGCTGCTGCTGCCGCCGCCACTGGTCACGTGACATAGGGTTGTAAAGTTCATTCCTCAATAGCTAACGTGAAAGTAGGAGATAAAAGCAATACAACACCATCATCAGGTTCTGTTATCAAACGATTTGGTCCCGCATGCGCTTGATGTCTGTTTTATACGTATTTATCTTAAAATCGTAAACAGTTTATTACAAAAGCATTTGCGTCTTTATTACTTTCAAATTATCGAAGTTATTACACAAGTATTTAGTGCATGCATCATTGACCGTATATGCATATTTAAGGTACAAGGTATGATGACAAAATAAACAACAGAAGACGAAACAGCAAGAAAAATTAAAATAAAGATAAATTACCTTTGACCAACTGAACAAATTTTACCTAGTTCGTGCACTTCAGCCAAGAAATTGCCCATGTTTTGCTAGTTCCTCTGGTCAACCAGTAGCTCCCAACATGCCGATCTCCTTCTAGCAGGACTTAAGAATTTTTCTTTGAGTTTAATTGTTCGCTGGTTCTCCCACTGTGCGCATTCCGCCAAAATATGTACCCAGACCTCATCCAAATCACAGAACTGGTAGATTCTCCTGCCAGAATCGTCAGTCATTTTCTGTGCCCTCCAACCCCCAAGTCTAAATCATGTCATTGCTGATCTTTCCTTTCCTCCTAAGTTAAGTATATATAGCTCTTTACCTCAATTCAATTTTATTTCATTTGCTATACTTAGAATAAGTTTAATTTTACAATCCGATTCTATTTCCTGTTGAGTTACCTATTTGAAATAATTTGACATTTGTGATCAGACTATTAAAAATCACAATGATACTTCATTAAACTCAAGTAACTTCTGTAATTTTTTCTTTCTCTATAGAAAATAGGGAAGTACTGTCTTCCACCCAAAAATTCGATGTCGAGATTTCACTGGTAATATGGTTTGACGCCCCCTGAGCACAAAAAACATTTTCGTCTTAGTGTGTGTGTGTGTGTGTGTGTGTGTGTGTGTGTGTGTGTGTGTGAGTCTATGTGTGTATGCCTGTAAACAGCATAACTCAAAAGCGAAAAGTCGATGAACACCAAACTTGATATTTTTAACACATTATTCCCACTCTAAATTACCCTTGATATGGTAATTTTGCATTTCTAAAAAGTGGCTCTAAATATCATCAATTTAAGATACTTACTTGACAAATAAAATGAATATTTTGAATTTTCTGGGAATAAGCCTGCAAAGTGCTCTTCATATCGAATATATTCTGTATAACCCTTTATAATTGCTAAACGTTGAGCGATAGAGGAAAATGTACTACACAAAAATTGTAATTGCTTTAAAATGCAAAATTTATGTAAAATAACTTTATTTCAAATTAGTTTTTTATGGTATAAGCCATTTATGAGATATCTGTTATTAATGGTTCAAATTGTTGAGTTGTTCTTTAAGTCATCGATTTTCAGTTGTTTTTCGCTATTGCATGGAAGCTGTATGCAATTTTAAGGCAATGGTGTCCAGTTCTTAAACGTCCATCACTATTCCCTTGTATTTATAAGGAAATCTAATTTCGGAAAGGTTTATCTGAATTGAAATTAAATAGGTAGAAAATAAACTTCAGGAGCAAAGGTAGATTTAGACGATTGAAAAATTCAATGCCATCGCCGGGATTTGAACCATGGATCTCTCGGTTTCCCAACGGTTGTTCTAACCACTGAGCTACCGTGGCAACATGCCGGTATGACATTAAACTCACAAACTGATTCGCATTTTTCCCGGTAAACCACTAGGAGATCTCTAATAAACTATGAAGCCCGGTACTTAAAGCACCTACTTACAGCATTGTAAGTCGCCATTGGGGTATGTCATCTCAATGCAATTTGAGATCTCCTTGCGGTTTACCGGAAAAACGCGAATCAGTTGGTGGGTTTAATGTCGTACCGGCATGTTGCCACAGTGGTTAGAGCAATCGGACGGAAACCGGGAGATCCGTGCTTCAAATCCCGGCGATGGCATTGACCTTTTCAATCATCTGATTCTACCTTTCCAACCTTGTCCAACACACGGACAATGAATTCCATTTAGAACGAATAGTTTGTTTACTCACTAATAAACGATAGATGGTAGAGAAGGTCATGTGATGAAACACCTCATATTTTTTCTGTAAAGGCAGAGGGTACTAGATTTATTTGGGGCATTATATTCCCCTAAACTTTAAGCATTAAAAGAGCCTTTCATTTATGAGGCCAGCGGATGTCGGTGGAATCCCAGACCTTATACTTTCTTCTGTTTATTTAGCTTCGCTTCAAACGTGAAGTCACAGGCAATGTGGTTTTCTGTAGGTACTTTGTTACATATGAATCAGTGTGTGCGAGATGGATGACTTATTTGTACAGTAGAGTTCCTGTACCCTCGGTTTGAGTATAACTTGCTAATGAGTCGTTTTCCATTCCAAGGATGTGTAATTGAACTGCCTCGCGAGTTTTGCAGTGCCAAAGAGATGGTGTTATAGCCCTTTTCTGCGTAATTTGACTTGCTTGTATCGGCTTTCTGCATCGTATATGTTATTTTTGTTTAATTGGTCTTAATTTATTCAATTTATTTTCACAGCCGTTCTACATATTATACATAAAACGTTGTTTTTCTGCCTACACGCTATTGGACATGACAAAGGTTGGCCTAAATTTGGCTGCAGCTATTCAGGTTCATATAAGATGTTAAGACGACACTTTTTGTATAACCTCACGACAAGGAAACATATAATGGCTTAATATATTAATAAATGTTTGTCACAAAATTTGGGGATATTCCAAAGTAGAGCAGCTATTTTTTGGAAATGGCAAATGCCAAAAAAAAAAATCTATGTTTAGCATAAAACGTATGTTCTAAAGAATATGTATGTTGCCTGTAGTAATGTTTTGTATATTTTAATGGGCTTCCACCATTTTTTACAACATTCAATCATTGGACTTCACACACACACACACACACACACACACACACACACACACACACACACTCACACACACATACACACTTTATTTATGTCAGTATCTCGATTTTTTAGACAAAACTGTTAGAGCCATTTTAGACACTAAAACATACATAAACGTTTTCCATAAACGGTAGTTGTGGCAGGGTAACTTTCGTGAAAATTCAGGCGTTACATATTTGAAGAATGTGAGGCTTAAATACTAAGTTTGGTATCCATATGACTTTTAGTTTTTGAGTTATTCTGTTCACAGTTAGCTCACACATGGACCATTTACCAAATATATTTCTAAGACCTCAAGTGGCCTAAATATATGTACTTCCGGTGACATACATTACTCGCTCTACGTACTGTAATTAAGTAGTAAGTTCGGTAGCACGAAATTTAAAGTATACAGCGCTTTTCCTTCATACTGTGGCCACTGCACGGCTACTCGCGCACTGGCCGCCGCAGCTCGAGCTTTCGCAGAAACACTTATAATATTACAATGACAATAAGCATATTGGAAGAACTAAACGAAAGTACAGGCGAGAAATTCACTTAAGTTTGGGTATTGAACGCTTCGTGTGAATACAAATTTTCTGAGAAGATACCAGAAATGCGTGGATAGAGTAAAACAACATTTCCAACAAGTCCTATGATAAATTATCTATTTATTATCATTGTAGTTGCAATTATAACTATGAGAACGTGAAGTGGTGCGGGAAGGACCGAGTCGAGGCGGTCGGCGCGCGAACCGCCAAGCAGTGGCCGCAGTGTGAGTGAAAAGCGCTGTATTATAATAATAAAAGCAATAATAATAATAAATAATAATAATAATAATATTCTGCTACGTAGAATTTGAATACTGGGCTCCCGGAATGCAGATATCGCCTGAGCCACCCCGTTTAGCAGCTAATCTGTTATAGTGAAAGTGGGGAGGGATAGATTTACGCGCAATAGCCACTGCAGCTTTGTCTTACAATCACACTTTTTCAAACTTTCTGGCTACAATTTTGAATCCTCTATAAGCGTTTCAACTGCCCACGCTTTAACACATCAAATAGTCTGTGAATTTACTTGTTTATTTGTGTTTTGTTTTGCCGTGTCTTCTGTTTTCTTAGCCGTTAAATCGTCATCATATATATAAACAAATAGGATTATTTTCTGGGAAAATTGTTTTACACTGGCTTTTACTGCACACAACACTACAGGCGATGACTCTGGTGATACATTAAATGAAATGATGATTGGGAAAGGAAATTAGGAAAGAAACGTTTCAGGTCTAAGTTTGGGATACATTCCAACCATATGCCAGTTATAAAGACTAAGGAAATCTCGGAATAAACCTCAGTAAGGCAGCACGGTCGTGGCGGGATTTGAACTGCAGACCTTCAGCTGAAGGGTCCGTGCTTTAACAAACTTGGCTACTCGTTGGTTATGGATTTGACGTGCAATGTTTTGAGTAAGCTAATGGACCCTAAAGTCGCGACTGTGTGCTCTGGTCCATATCGTTGGTTTCTCTGCCTAGGACAAGACCCAAAATTTGTATATGCAATCCTAACTACTAAAACTTCAGCTACTTTAAACTTTCGTATAAAACAATGTTTTGGTGTTCTCACTATCTCCGTGGGAAAGAAGTTGTACTTTTGTAACTGCAAACATAATATTTAGCCCAGTGTGACGTTTAACTTCCTCTTAGAAAGTAATTTTGGGTTGTTACGTGTCTTTTAACTAATAGTGAACTTATATATCTATTGGACACCGACAAGCAGGATTCTTATTTATCCATAAAATTACCTTAGTAGGCAATTCGTGCAAAACATTTATGCTAGAGCACGATTTTGAAGAGGATGTTTCATCATCATCATCTAAATAGTTTAGTCCATTACTGAATTGTTCCGTCCTCATGAACAGAGAGAGCATTTTTGTTCCCGAGCAGGTTTGTAAGCTAATCGGTTAGTCTGGAAGCCGGGGGACATATTCGGACGCTGACTGCATGCTTCGAGAAGCTATGAAGGCATATTTCGTTACTGGAATTATGTTACCAGCATAAACATAATTGCTACTAGATTAAAATTCTCTGTTCGGCTAAATGTTTAAACACATAAACGCCATTTATAACCAGAACATAAGACAAAATATTATAATATCAATAACGTATAAAACACACTATGTATAAAATATTACAAAACACAGTATGTAACTTAATTTGGAATGTAATGATTTTTTATAATATATGGTTACAGTGAACAAAAATATACATTCTGAGCTTCTGAAAAACATATGATTTCCGATTGTCATGTAAAACGTGTTTAAATTGAGAACATGTTCTTTCTACGTCATTCGGCGTCGTATGGGCAAATTTAAAATATTCTATATTCATTCTTATTCTTATTATTTTTTACCCGAAGTTTACCTTTCTTACTGCAATTAAAATATATTTTATTTCACACATTTCAGTAAAGCCAGGATTTTTATTTTACGCGATCAGGAATACTCCCATTAGCAGCCCTGTTGGTTCTTTCAGGGATTTTGTGGAATCTGTCAAGAGCATCGGGCACCTCACAGATATGTAATTGCTTGAAATAAACGTAACGTTTTGCTAAATTTGTTCTGAAAAAGTGACTTTACAGCTTTAATGGCTGGGGGATTAACACCGTCAAAGAGATTAATGACCTCAACTATATTTCCATAATATATGGTGTAATAGGAGCAAGATCCAACCAATACACAATCGCGTAATAATTCCATTTGTTGTGGAGGCATGGGAGTTTCAGGTGCACTTTTTGACACACTATAAGGATCTGTGAAGAACACTTTTTTAACATAGACATAGTATTGTCAACATCACTGAAATTGGCATGGACTTCCTCATCAACCCTGTGCAAAACATGTGCTAAACAGTAAAATAAATAATGTTTGGATAGAGGTTCTTCAGCTCTTTAACCAATTATAGCATGTAAATGTCAGTAATAAAAAATAATACCTGTCCACAAGAGAGGCATAGAGCTCTCAAAAAGCTGAATAGCTGACTTTCTCTAATTCTTTACTTGTCACAAGAAACTGTTGTCCGGTCCACCACGTGACATAGTTCCAACCACAACATGTGCAACATGTATTTCAAGAGTATCCGTGTCTCGTCTATGGACACCGATATGTTGTTGTTGCCCACAACATTACGTATGCTATCCAAAGTTTTGTCGTAGCATTTTTAGATAATGCCCACGCTTTGTAGACTTTCGTGCCACTTTACTGTTTGTATATTTCTCACTAAAATTCTTAAAATATTTATTTTCTAGTTTCTTAAAAAGCATCTTTGCTCAAAACATCATTTCACACAAATCACTAAAAAGTTGTGATTTGCGTCCGAAGTTCCTACAGCATGGAACTTCTTCAAATGTTCCATATTTTTCTACTGTCACAGAGAATTTTTATACTAGTGCGTTTCCTTTTGTTCTACTTTGCAGACCTTACAAAATGTATTTCCATTTCTTATACTGAAATAGTCTTTCCAAAATTTGAATGCAAACGTCTTTAATGTACATCTTGCAGGAGGTATTCTTTTGAAAGGCAACATGCAAACAAAAGGAACGAAACAAATATTGATATCCTAAAGGGTTAACTCTACATTATAAACTAAAGTCTATCGATCATCTTAATGAGACAAACTTATATTCACAACGTATTTTACTTTAATTACATGTTGAGAGTACAAATAACGTGTAAATTAAATAAGCAGTAATGCAAATAAAGCCTGTTTTACACACAAGCATCTATAATTTAGTTTTATATATGTTATAACATACAAATGCAACTTACATAGTATAATACTGAGATCACAATAAAGTTGTAAACCATTTCGTAACTTACTGTTGTAAATACACAACCTACACAGAGAGAGCACCACGCTTTATGTGCAGGATAACCCTCTCGTCTCTATTACGTCACGTCACTGCTAACCCACAACAAATCATTGTTCGGGAACAAAATTGCTCGCTCTGTTCATGAAGCAAATCCTGGTCCTACTTTGTTTTCCATCTTGGATTGTACTCTAATTACCCCTTTATGCCACACGAGGAACACGTGTAAGTTTCATTCAGAGGTTTCTAATCCATTGTATTGGATAAGAAGAACTTGTCAGTTGACTGTTGACGCGTCCCGCGAAGCAATTATAGAAGTTTTATTCCTATTCATTCATGCGCTACATCGCACCAAACTTTTGATATAAAGAATTTTATCCGACTAAATCGTGCTTTAACTGAACTTTACTACAAATAGTTTTGAATTCTTTTGAGAAGAATGACCTGTAAACATATGGTGTAGTATTTACTTTTCACTCTGTATTTTTTCAGCTGTTACTCTATGGCTGGATCAAAACACAAGGCCGTACATTTCAGTAGTCTTCCTTAAATTCCTGACTATATTCTTCAGTGTAAAGTGTAAAACATCACAAGTATTGCGTTTGTATTCTTGTGTTGTGTTAGTGTTACTTACATTTGTGTTCAATGGGTCGATATTTACGAATTTGAAAATCACATTTTAAATGAAATTTGATTACTGAAAACGAACACAGCAACAAGAAAACATCTAACAACTTGATTTAAGGCAATATTTCTCCTACATTAGTTCTTGTCTGCATTGTGAAAGTAATGTAATGTTCAAGGACATCGTAATGCCTCACCATCTTAGACAAGCTAGCATGGCATAGATTTGGTTTAGTTGCACAGGAAAATACTGAATGTAACCTCTTTAATTTTGGCAGTTATCATAGGATTTTTTTCCGCTTTGAGAATGATACTTCTAGTCAAAGGTGTGCTCAGAGCTCTTGTCCAGAATGCGGGAGTTAGTTTAAGGGCACACATGGAGTAGCCCTTCATATGAGCCGAGCATTCTGTGCAACATGGACAAAATGTGTTACCTCGTCAAGATGATAAATCTCAGTCTGCAACATACATCTGTTCCATCTGCCCGATGGCTCATCAGAAATTTCAGATATAAGTGGCCAGTAAACCAAAATGATAAATTAGTGGATTATAAAAATGAAATGCGAAATAGGAAAACAGTGTTTTATATTGGTTTGAGAGCTCTCCAGCTATGCTAAATCATTTATAGACATCTTATCCAGAAGTATACAATTGCTCCGCGGTCCAAAACAACCTGCAGTGAGATATTGTGAACTGCGACATCGACAGTCTAATAATCAACAGCGTTATAAACATTCAAGTAACCAGAACGCGCAACAAAAAGGGCTCGAGAAATAAGAAGGCAAAATTAGGAATATCAAAAAAGCAATTCTTGTACTACAGTCAACGAAGGAAAGCAGTAAGAGCAATCCTTAATGATAAGCATACCTCATGTAAAATGGACATAAATAAAATATATCATTTCAATACTCAGTGATACCGCAGTTATTAACGGCAAGATTAAATAATTAAATAAAGAAATAATTGCAATAAATAATTTCCGTATATTAAATCAATGTATAAGGCATTAAGCCTAAGTTCAAAGATTTGTCCGGAGAAAAAGGTCATCAGTAACAGCCGAGTAACGAGTTAAGGTTTGAGTTCAGTGCGTTTGCAGTTACGTAGGCAGGAATTCTGTAAATAAGGAATCGGAATTCGTAGATTTGAGGAGATACCGCATAGTGACAGTGTCAGAGTTTTAAGATTGGGTCGCGAGTAGGGGACGGAACTTGAGTTAAGGAAAGAGCACACATTCGTGATCTCCTCAGGTTCTTGACTATCATGTGATTTACTCTCTTGTGTAATTTTTAAGTTGCATAGTGCGCATTAACGCATTCAATGGCTGTTGAGAGGGATCTTTCCGAGCACCATTTTCTGCGACTTGCAGCAAATGACGCGCCGCTTAATTACTATTATAGAAGTGATCGTAAATTTAACAGTCTATGGCTCTTCTCAAATTGAACATTTTAGTCAACATTAAAATTCATCAGTTAACTAAACTGGTGTTATCCTTTCAAAATAGACTCACACGTTCTATGAGATAAATAACTCATAGCTATACCACTACAGCAACTGGCGCACGAGCAAAAGCGGACTGAGCTACAAGATCACGACATCATAAAATCCATCAACAGAAAAGATAACATTATATGATATAAAAACTTGAAACAGGGAGCGACTTCAAAACGGCTTCATCACTCCTAATCACATATACGACCAGACGATTCTCCTGCAACTTACGTGTCGGAGCAAGCCGTTTTAGATGACACTGAGAATCACCCTGGGCCGGACTGCCTGAAAATGGAAGAACAGTACTAATATGCGAGATAAGGGTGGCGACGAAATGAATCTTAGAACTAGAGACCAATAACTATTTGCTCTGTAGTGAGAAGAGTAATAGAACGTATCTGGATAGATATTTGAGAGACGTAGTCAGTCTCGATTATAACCAATTCGCAAGTTTCCCGGGAACTTTAATTAGCACATCTTTCCTTGAACCCATTCCAGGTTCTGCGAAGTCCGCTAAAAAGACGTCACATTAGTTTTTCTTGATATCAGTAATGTGGGACAGCAACATCTCCAAAGGACTCTTCAGGTTCTTAGAATCCCTACGAAACTGTCAAAGCCTATTTATTAATTGCAAAGCAATAATGCCGCATATACTGAAATAGTATGTGTAAAAGTAAGCTTATCAATATTAAACGTGTTGTGATGCAGCGTTTCTCCGGCTTTTTACAATATTTCAACAGATCTTATCATCTGTAACTCTCCTCTTAGAGTATTCAAGAATATTTTAATTGCACTGGACCGCCAAACACAACAGTTTTAGCCTTCGCTGACGACACCATGATTATTGCAACAAATGAGGATTCGGCCCGAATACTTCCTGAACTTGCCATCAAGAGATTTAAAGAGGTTGTACAAATTAACGTTAACAAATCTAAATGCATTTCAATTAAAAATTGTACCATTAACTATAGATCGCTATCATTAAACTATGGTAAAACAATAGAGACTATAACTATAATCAAACTATTAAATACCTTGGAGTCGCCTATCGTAATACAGCTATATTTGACACCGCTACAAGCATAGATAAATTAAAGAAAAAAACCGGACATCCTAACATCCTTACCTTTACTGCAGTCTTACCAAAAATTAAAAATGCTGTACAATTTCATCTGTCATCTGCTTTATCAGTTTCAGGCAACACCCATTAACAAAATACCATCTAAATTTCTTTCTGAGGCTGCTAAACTTATTTAATAAATACTAAAAGAAATATTACAATTGCGTACTGATATCCATGATTCTATGTTGTACATAGATAGAAATTACAAAGGACTAGAGCTTTTCAAGTATGGCTGGGAAGCCTATTTACAACATATTAATACCTGTCTCAATTTACAGACATCACATAACACCATTATCTATACCTGTCGTGACTTACCGGGCAGCATAGAAATAGGTGCAGAAACTCGAACTTGAGAATATTCCTAATGAGGAATCCTAAGATACTTAGAAAAGAATTGAGAGAGCGTGAATTTCAACCCTAGTGTGCCCTCTCTCAAAAAGGCAGAGGGGTTGTACTATGTAAACAATAAACTCCTGTTAATAAATGGATCCGACAACCAAATCAGCTTACCACTAGTGAATGGAAAACTGTATTAAAAATGACTACCAATGTTTGTCCCCTGTGTGCTGCACCAGGAAGGTCTCGAGACGGTACCATTGTCACCATTGCGATAGTGAGGTGGAAGCCCTTGGCCACGTTTTGGGCGCCTGTCCTTTCGGAGAGACACTGCGGAATTGTGGGCATCGTAATATGAGATTCATTATGGCTAAAGCCTTAACATTAAAAGCTCATGCAGTATTGAAGAAGTAGGTATATGGACTCTCAAGACGACTGCTCTCGCCATCCCACCAGTCTCATCACCCGATATATACCAACGATCCAACAGTGAGAATGGAGCAGAATGAACAACAATCAGTTGAAGTACATGTTGAAAAATGTCGAACCTACCACTCCCTACTACCTTGAAAAGTACAATTTATCATCAATTGAAGTTATTGGATTGATGGTTGGGGAAAGAGAAACCATACCTAGCTACTTTGCTAAGTTTTGCAAAAAGTTCAGTCTCAAGGCCAACTTTATGTGCAACATTGCAGCTTTTGCTCTTAAATGTTCAATAAAAATTCTCCACAATCATCTATACTCAAATTAATTTCATTTTTAGGTATGCTTAAAAGAAGAAGAGCAGTACGTTTTGTAATTCTCGCCCCTTAAATTACATTTTTCACTGTTTTTTGTACTCAAAATTGGATTTTATTTCAGTGATAACCATGTTTTGTCATGTTGTGCTATTCGTGTTTTATGTAATCATATTTAAAATATTATAAACCATATTGTCTATTTGGCACTCCCTACTTTTGAGAAAGTTTAAATATTTCTTTCTGAATAAAAATATATATGCAATTATCTAAAGGTGATGGAAAGAGAAAGTCGTATGATTGTGACACTTCAGGCGTTTCTACCATATGTTCTTATAAAACGGAAACGAGTGGAAGCTTACATATGTCTGTACTAGCACAACACATTTGAGCAAAACAACCTTATTGACGCTTAAGTGATCGCTCCGTTTACACTATAAATAATTTATGTGGTTTCTTTGTTTTCCCACAAATCCATAGACGTTTATGCACTACATTAAACGTCGTTTTATCGATTTCTACTACCTATCCCACATTGAGAGAATTTTATTCGATAATACTGGAAAATTCCACCCTCCTCTTTGGGATTTATTCCGAGGGAAAAATAGCGATTGAGACTTATAACGTATGCTACGTAGATTAAGTATGCTCAAAAATGTCAGTATTCCCAATGTTAATTAGTAACATTGTTTTCAGTAACAGTTTTTTAGCACTATAAGAATCAGGCTTATAATCGCTTAATTATTATTTTAAGCACAAAAATAACACGAGTACTTTGGTCTTTACCTTCATTATTCAGTTGTATTAATAGAAGCATTTGGCACTAATCGATAAGTAATAGAAGATAAGAAAATCCAGAAATTCTCCAGACGTATGTATTTACAAAGGCGGCTTTAACGACATTTTGTTTAAAATGTCTCTCATAAGCACAGTTGTGTTTAAAATGTCCGAAATGTCTGTGATAAGCATAATTATTTTATAACACTTATCTACCCGTATTTTACTCTCCAAATTAGGGGAAAATATAAATTGTACTTGCTCACCCTAGGTCCAGGGAGCCGCTAGCCTAGTGGCTCTGCTCCGTGGGGTTTTCCAAACACAATAAAACAAAATAAAGTAAAATACACTTATTTTTCCCTGATATTCTGCGTCAATATAGATGATTATGTACCCTGGTCATTGGAAACCCCGAAAGCTTTACATATACATAAAACTACTTGAGAAATACATGATGGTGATCTTTGATTTTCATTGAATGAAATACATTACAGGAAATACTTCTTTTTGCACTTTTAGAACAACTCTGTGTTCCTGAGGCACTTGAAGATGGCGAATAAATTTTGAACATGGATATCTAGTTATTTCGATAATACATATACCCACTTGCTTTAAATATACTTGTGAAAGTCTTACTTAGTACCCAACAGGCTTTTCTTTATCAATGAGAAAAATAATACTAAATCTATATTTTTGTTTAGAATTGGATACTATTAAACAAATAATATGTATAAAGTAAATGCAGAGCACACTCAATAAAATAGGCACAGCTTTCTCATATTTCCCCAATGGCGAAGTTCATGCAAAATTGGATATAAGTCGTAAAGATTCTAATTTGTCACCTACTTCTGTTTGGAACTATGGTAATCATTTTCAGAAAATGAGGTAAAATAATTTACGTTCGCTGATAATGAGCAGTGAGTAAATAAATTATTTACATGCCACAGAAGGTTGTAATTTCAAACTGTAACAGATGAGGTTGGATTTAAATGTCGTAATTTTTGTAGAATTTCTGCCTATATATAATGGAAATACGGGTAAATATACCTTAGGTAGTAGCAGTAAAGAGCTTAGTGTAAATTGGAACTTTCATTTCCCTTTTAATATAAAAATGTTTTTCATTACGTGGCTGGCTGAATTGTTGCTTCCGGCTGATAGGAGGAATAAGCTCTGCGAGTGTGTGTGCTTATATCTCAGGGCTGTGTCGTTAGTGTTAAAAAGAAAAACAAGCGTGAATATTCATTTGATGCTTTCACTTTATTTAAACACGCTGATAAATTTTATTCTTTTCTGCTTTGTATTGTCTTACAATACCATTAGACAATCGCAAAACCAGATCACATTTGTTCTTTTCCAGGTCAAGAAGAGTCCGGGTGAAGGGTCAAAAATATTGCATTCAATCTCTGCACTCGTATGTTACTCGTAAAGCAGGCCAAGTAACGCCAAAGTTGTTAAACACGTGACTTTTACATTATTTCTATTGGTGCTAAAGATTTGCTAACACCGTAAAAAGAGCGCTGCTCCCTAGGCTTTTTAAATTTCAAGTATAATTTATTCTGTGTTGCTCTGCTGTCTCTAAAATACAAAGCACGTCAAACTGCTCGACTTAGCTATTGTTTGCTATTGTTAAGCCTGCATCATTATAAGCTTTCCTGACCTTTTCCTCAAATTCTCCCCAGGTTATACATTTATTCGACTTTCCTGAGTTCACCCAGCAGTTTATATATTTAAGGTATATCTAGTAGTCCGCATACATTTTCTGTCGTACTTGTAACCTCCAGTGAATTACTCCTACCGATTAAAGTATTGGTTGCCTGAACAGCAACGCTTTCAAAACAAATGCATTTAAAGCTCATATGACTCTTTCCATATAGGTTTTCAAAAACAATGCTTCATATTATCAAGTTTTTATTGCTAACAAGAATATTTTGATTAGAATAAACGTATCTTTATTAAAGTTTAGTTATACGATGATTACATACCCTGAACGTGATGGTGAAAATCGTGTATCTACAAAATTCTGCAAGCGTTCACTACAAGTCACTGCAGATACCTTAACTGTAAATGCAAGTAAGGACTTACAGTACAATGCTCAAAGCAATACGAATGACTACAAAATGCAAATTAGGAAAAGTAAGCTGGTCTCATGCTATAGTAGCGCATTCAGTCGATTACACTTTTAAAATTATTCACAATATGGTTCTGCCACGGGTAAGGAATCATTGTATATATACTGATGGCTTCCTTTAGAGCTATACCACAAAAACTGTTACAATACCTCCGCAGATTGTAAGTCACAGAATGTAATTTCATAATAAATAACCTGTCATGTATCTTTGGCTGCACGTTATTGAAACATGATTTTATCAATTCTGTTATTCCTTTGGCACCTGTCGACAAATCTGCATTCAAAACCGAAAGTAAAAGTTTTTTCTGATATTCTTTCTCTATCATCTCGCTCACACTTGCATCCATTTGGCGAGCACATTTCTCTAATTCCTCTATGTCAGGGGTTTAGTCATTGGAATTATACTATAAATCACAGCTTCATACAAAATCCATTTGATATTTTCTGTCGTGATATGGACGTTAACTTCACCAATAAATGATTGGATTCTCAATGACGTAAAATTTGGATTGCGGTCCAACACGCAATGTTGAAAATGCCAGTAATAAACAGAAGAACCACATTCTCGCACTTTCAAGCTGACACTGTGTGCTTTTTGATGATACTGAACTACACTGTACATTTTCCTTTGAAAATTGTATTGACCTTTATTTTCTGTTCTGCATAGAATATCACACGTTTAATGCTGCTTTTAGCCTTCAATCTGAAGTGTTCTTTTAGACGTTCTTCATGCTATGAAACCTCTGACACGACCATCATGTTATAAAATGTTCTCCAGTGCATTGTTATCAAAAGTGTGATGGCACTTGCGACTTTAAACTTATTGTCAGGAGAATGTTGGAATTCAGTTTCACAGCTTCCATCGCATTTCCTCGGACTTCCCGTGTGAATCCTCTTGCAATGAATGCAGTGATGTGTTGTCATTATTATCACTAGCGTTATTTTAAGTCAGTATCCGTTCTCGCTGGTGATCATATGTTTACACAATGAGAGAAGCCAAAAACACATCCAAATTATTTGTCATCTACTCTAATACCATCTTCACTATGAATAATTGGTCGTCCTCCGTGGTCTAGGGGTACCTATAGTTCCCAAGGTCATGGTTCAAACCCGGCGGAGGGCAATGAATTTTTTCGGGAGTAAAATCCTTAGCATGGCTTCTTTCGGAAGGAAAGTAAAGCTAATGGCCCCGTGTTGTGAATTTATGGCACTAAAATAACCTCAAACCCTTAAAGAGGCCTCTGAGCAAAATTTCTTGTCTCAAGAATGCAATATAGAATAGAACGCTAAGAACCATAGCACTTAAAGATCGTCCATAAATAAAAACTCAAACTCAAGCTATGAAGAATTCGTCGTAATCTGACTCCCACCAATCGCAATCCATGTCCCCACAAGAAGAACTTCACGAAATGCAGCTTCATATGCACACCCCACCATCTCGACTGATGTATCGATGGACTAAGTTCGAATTGAACAAGACATAGTCAGAGATCTATAACGGTTGACGGCAGAAGTTGCAGATAAACGGATATCACCAGCTGATTGTAATGTAATTATGTTTGTTCGAGCATAAATACTTGGAACATAGCAACGGCTACTTCAAATGAACCTTGTTGAAAATTCTTTCTGTATATAATCTTCTAGACCTGATGATAATAATAATAATAATAATAATAATAATAATAATAATAATAATAATGCAAAGCTATTAAATTTACTGTAATGTTACATACATTGCAACGCCTTCTAGTGAAAACAAGTTAATAATATTATTCATGTTATCAGCTAACAGCGCATTTTAGTGCACTTCGCTTATCGAACAAATAAATAGATTTATTTCTTACTTTTACTACATTAAATTACCGAAAAAAAATCTGATGTGTTGCAATCACATGGATTTATCTATCCTTTTACAAAATATTTTTACAAACATTTCTTCTCCTTCTGCTTCATATTAATCGAGATGAACATTTGCAGAAACTGCCTTACTTCTAATTTTCTTGTAGGGGAATACGGTAGGCTTTAGGCGATAGTCAAATATTTTAAGAGCTGAAGCAGTCCATTCTCTTTGCATGTTCAGGACATAAAAAACACCAATAACAATTCCCATTTGAGAAAAAAGTATAAGTATTGGAAAATTCAAATAAATAACAAGGAATATCTCGGAAATGGTTCACTCCACAAAGAAAATGTGTATGGCATGAACTGTGGTTTTTTAATGAGCTCTACATTGTTTATGTAGAAAAGTTTTGTCTATCTCTTACGGTTCACCAGTTATGCAAAAGCCATTAAGAAAGAAGAGGGCTCTTGAGGACATTCCCAGAAAATTCAAGATATACATTTTATTTTTCATGAAAATATATTAAATATATGATATTTTAATCAAAATCGTTAGAGCCATTTTTTGAGAAAATCAAAATTTTCGAAAAATATCCAATGTAAAGGGTAGTCTGGATTGGGGGAATTGTTTTGAAAATCTTCGTATCCCATCTTTTAAAGATACTGAACCTAAATAGGAAGGTTTTGTATTTATCCGACTTTTCGTTCACAGCCCCCCCCCCCCACACACACACACACACTGACCTTTTTCTAAAATTGCCTTCTTTGGATTCAGGGGGCCTCAAAACATTATTTCCAGTGAAATGTTGGTATCGAAGTTTTGGGCGGAATGCAATACTTCCCATACTTACTATAGGTACGAAGTAGATAAAGTAAAACAGGAGGAATGCTTCCTCAGTGGAGAAATGCTGGGTGTAGAAGTTCACACAAAGAACATAGAGTTGCTTTTAAGCAGGTGAATCCAAATATACTTTCTTAAGATATTTCATATAGTTTATCAACCAAAATGCATAAAGCGCATTAGAGTTTAAATTGTTTATCTTGCTTAGAGATATTTATTTAAAATTATAAATTTAGATTGTTTATTCTTTAAAAAATAATACATTAATGATCGAAATCCAATATCTTTAATTTGTGGTGTCCTTCAGAGGTTTGAAACAATTTACTTTTGGGAATGCACGAATTGGGAATTAGAAATAAAGGGACATAGGTGAAAATTAAATTGAGTTATTTATGGACGCTCTTTAACTACTACGGTTCTTAGCATCCCATTCTATATTGGGCGTGAAAGACCAGTAATTCAGCTCAGAGGCCTCTGTATCAGGCTTGAGGTAAATCTACGACACGGGACCACCGGTTTCACTTCCCTTCTGAAGGAAGCTATGCTAAGGATTTTTGCCCAGAAATGTCCATCGCCCTCCGCCGGGTTTGAACCCTCGACCTCGGTAAAAAGTTTTGTAATAACAATGGACATCACGAAATTTTCAGATTTACAACAACCAATGGCCTCCTTTTTCTCCCGTAAAAATATACATACATGTCCATCTGTTATCGATATGCATTGTGTTGAGGAACTATTTAATACCGTCCTTCATGTTGGAGCTTGTAGGTGCTGGGAACTGGAAAGCGACTATTATTCAGTTTTCTCACTCATACGAATCCCAGCACGATGATATTAACGAAAAATAAACTAAACAAAAGGGCATGATTTACAGAGAAAATGTGCAAAGATATTAAGTATTAGGATAATTTATGAATGACGAAAAAAGAAGTACCTTCAAGAAATAAACATTTCCGACAACACAGTAGCATGGAAGAATATAATAACTATTTTAAGAAAAGCAGTTAATGAAAGCATTGGCCTCAAAAAATCAAAGAAGGGAAGGGGTTTACTGAATAAAAGAAGCATGAAGAAGTAAAAAGAATAATAGATAATAAAAGTCAATTAAATTAAAAACGTTTGCAGTTTAGGAGAAAATGAAAGGCAATATAAAAGAAAAGGAGCTATTGCCAAATGGGAAACAAGAAACGAAAACAAGGAAAAAATGAAACAATTGTTTTCCACGATTAGAAACACATGTAATTCAGATACAAACACCCTTTACCGAAAGAAATGTTGCTTGATTATTTTAAAAATACAAGGTTTCAGAAAAATAATTCTCTTAAAATAAAAACTTCTGATGACACCATGGACTTTATTACATATGCGCAATTAATTAAAGTATAGAAGTTCCAAGAACGTTAAGGCTTCGGAATAAGATAGGCTGAACCATGAGGTTTTTAAATATACCCGGGAAGAATTTGCACACAAATTCCTGTACCAGGTGGCCCAACCGCGCCATAGATATCCATTCTTGCGTTGCAGGAGTTGCAGAATTCAACGGGGCAAATCCAAGCAAACGCAGGTCAGTGGGAAACTGGCGCAATAACGTGAGCGATCTTCGTTCTCCTCCTCTTGCTTGTCAGCAAAGACAATTAGCGGATCACAAACAATGAGAATCAGTTCCCGGCTTGCACTAGAGTGTACACTCAGTGATGAGGACAACAGTGTAAATAGACCGAAAAGGTCTTAGAATGTTTTCCACTTCTTTTACAGAGACTTTATTTTTTGGGGGAATAAATTCACTTTTTAGACTGACAAATAATTAGAATGTCTTTATTTGACCAACCAGTAACAGCCCATAGCTATTCTGTAAATTATGCTTACTCTGTTCTTGCCTAACATTATAGCAATGTAGAGTTAAATCAAAACATTAAAGCGCCGTTACGAAGACTATACAAGCATGATAGCACATGTCTGCATGGTTTTCATTACTTCTTTAATGTTTTGATTTACTCTACAATTCGTATAGTGTGTAATAATAATAATAATAATAATAATAATAATAATAATAATAATAATAATAATAGGGAACCTAATGCTAGTGATACACATTACGTGGTCTTATGTCTGCATGGGTTTTGCGTCGCTGTAATGTTTTTATTTACTCTACTATGCTTATAGTGCGTAATAATAATAATAATAATAATAATAATAATAATAATAATAATAATAATAATAATAATGGGGAACAAATGGCAGTAATGAACAATACGTGCTCTTATGTGTGCATGGTTTTCGTTACGTCGGTTAGTGTTTTAATTTAGCCTACTGTACATATAGCACGTAAATATAATAATAATAATAATAATAATAATAATAATAACATGGGAACAAATGCCAGTTACACGCATTAAGTGGTCTTATCTTTGCATGGATTTCGTTACAACGCTTTAAATGCTTTGATTTAACTCTACAATGCGTATAATCCGTAATGTTAGACAAGAGCAACGTAAACGCTATGGGCGGATGCTGATAGGTCGAACATTTTAATTATATTAGTCAATCTAAAGAGCAAATTTATTCCCTCGAAAATAAAGTCTCCGTAACCAAAAATAAAATTAAATTAGTTTTGAAACGGAAAACATTCTAAGATTCTTTCGGTCTGTTTACACTTGCTGAGTGTACATTCTAGTGCAAGCCTGGGAACTGGCTCTCGATGATCGCGATCTGCTAATCGTTTCCGCTTTTAAGCAAGAGGAGTAGAACGAAGGTCGCCCACGTTATTGCGCCAGGTCCCCACTGACCTACATTTGCTTGGATTTACCCCGTTGAATTCTGTAATTATTTTAACGCACAAATGGCTAACTACACACGCGAAATACGACGCGATTGAACCACCTGGTATAAGGTTCGCATCTCCCTGACTCCCCGTTACGACCCCTTCAGCTGCCGTGGTACGAGTGCAATGGACCCCTGGCACTCGTGGTACTTCTGACATTATAAGTACGTCGGACCATTAGGGCTTGACGGAGTATCGAACGGGAGAGGCTCCAACATCTTCGGCTACCGTGGTGTCAGCGCTGCATCCCCCTAACACTCGCAGTACTTTCGACGTTACCAGAAGTACGTCGGGACTAACCTCTGGGCCCCTCTCTGAAAGGATTTGTTTGGATTATGTTGGGCTCGGCGGGGCAGTGGTTTCCGAATGCCATGGGAGATTGGGTACATCTGGGTGATGCCCTGGTGGTGTTATGAGACGCCTTAATGTCTTCCGGTATCAACTTGGAGAACTGGTAGACGATGACTAGGCACCCTCACCCCCACCGAGGTTGTTCGGCGGTCTTTGCCTTGTGGGTTTGACGCGCGTAAGTGGCTTATCCACTTCCATGCCTGCGTACGCGGGAGTATACCAAGTTATAAGGTTTACCCTAATGAAAAGAAGTAGAATTAAACCTATGGTGAATTACATACGAATTAATGAAAACGCCACGTCAAAAGAATGGATTGTTCCAAATGCTTAAGCAAGTTTTGTCATATGTATATATCAAGAGGACGAAGACATTTAGGAAGACCTAAAAAGCAAAGCCTGAGAGCAGTAACGGATAACATTTGGGTCTAATAGACGAAGTATTATTATTATTATTATTATTATTGTAATCTAATTCTGCTAGTTTATCATTCATGATCCCCTTTCCTCGGATTGTCTCGCAATTCCTTCTATACTTCTGATTCCTAATCCTAATATCTTTTTCATAGTCTGATCCTGTGTGAATGTATAGCACGGATGGTCGCTAACCTATCCTTTCTTCAGATTTTTTCTTCTCAATAGCAGCCGCATGCTGATAGAGAATTTCCTCAAATAGAGCATAGTAGTAATCACATTCATTATGTTTAACTTAGAAATAGAAGCACCACAATAACTTCATTAGCACTGTAAGCTATGAACGCCAGGGACTACTTTGCCCGCATTACTTTACTGCATTTGAGGCAGTATTTTTAACACTTGAATAATTTCAATTGTATTATATGATATATAATTTCAATAACAGCCCGCCTTGAAGCAAGATGTATGTAATAATTTGTAAAAATACATGTATGTAACAGTCATTGCATATGCTTATATTATTGTAAACATATTTAATAATTTTATGTGAATGCATTACGTAATTTAATAATGTAAGAGCTGTGAGCATAATAAGTTTAACGTTGCTAACAATGAGGTAACAATGAGGTAACCTTGATGCAATAATGAGTTTGAGAGTTTAAATGTTACTAGTCATGATTAGAGCAACGATAATGTAAATTTTTGTGACAGTTTAAAATTAGCCAATCAACAGCCAAAAAAAGCTTTATTAAAATGCAGGTATTCTATTGGACTAGGATTAGCCAATCAGAGACTTGAAATACAGAAAGTTAAAAGATTATACGGTTGAAATATGTTCAGTTGCCTGTAGACCTTGGTAGTGACCGGATGGAAGATGTGTTCTCTAAAGAAATATTACGTATTCGTGTATAACGAAAATTAAGTATACGTGATAACAAAGTACAAATTTTAAATTACAGAATCTCACAGCTCTTAATATCAGTGTAGTGCTATTTAATTTGTGCCAAGGATTAATAAAAAGAAGAGAATTTAAACTTAAAATCTATGTAAGCCTAAATTCTTGTCGTACCACGCTCTGATTAAGAGAAACATGTCTCTAAAGTAATACTGGCGCAGCCGAGGCAAAAACAAACATAAATAATATCTATAGAAGCAGTTTAATAACAAGGTTAATATAATATTTTTAAAATTGGAGCGTAATAACAAAAATACATCTTCAAAAATCGGTTTTTCATACGTAGCAGCATATTACGTAACAAACAATCCACTTCAAAATTGACGCTCATACATGGAGCTGATTACATAAATAACCGTAAAGACAATTCTACTTCAAGTTGGCTTCCCAAGAGTGAGGCTAATAAATTACGTAAACAAAACATCTTCTTCAAGTTGACGCCGAAAACGTGGTGCAAACATCAACAACATAAACAATAATCTCCAATTGTTAGTGAAGAACAATACTTCTTCAAATTCGCTCCCATGCGTGGGGCATAACTGTCTTCAAATTGGCTTCCCAAGCGTGTGGCTAACAGCAGCAGTAAAACTTCAACAACAAACAACTCCAACGTAAAGAAAATAACTACTTCACATTAGAAACGTCATATCGAAATTTCTCCGGAAATATGAGTCTCTCATATGTGTGAAATGCATTACTCAGAAACGAAAAGTAGTGTAAGTACCAAATGCCATACTTTGAAAATGCGAGGTGAAGATTTTAAGAAACTTCACCAACCCAAATAACTCTTAAAATGGAAACTGTTATTTATTAAATTATCAGAAATTCCTCTGCCGATGTTGATTCAAATGCTATATGTCTGAGATATGCCCAAGGTCAAGTTTATATATTGAATTATCAGTGAAAAATCTTAGAATTCCTTTACATTTTCATTCAGTTTTATATGACTTGGATACCATAGAAAGAATGAGGAGCGTATACAACTACTAGCCTTAGCGTTTTCCGAATATAGATTATTGTACATCTCCATTTTTCAAAGTGAAGAGAATCTTCCAGAAACACAGCTACATTTTGGGATTCTTATTATTTTTTCTGCCTGGGTGAGTTTTTAGCAAACTGTGACTTAAGCACTGAAATTTTGTTTTCACACCAGCTAAACTAGAAAGCCTATACTGACTAATCTAAAACCGTTTCTAGCAGACATTTATCATGACAAACGTAAACGTAAATGTAAAAATAGCTTTTAATATCGTGACCTTGTCCAGTCTTTCAACTTTCACTTCCCTGATGTTCTCACTGTCACTGTTCTAAGTTCTTGTTTAGTTCCACTTCACTAATGGCACCTCACCAAGGTGAACCAGATCAATTCTCCGTCACTTCACTTGCTTCGTGACGTAGCCTCATCACGTTGGGCGCTTTATTTCACTGGGAGTCCAACACAAGACCTCCACAACCCGTCGCTCCGCAGTAGCACTCGCTGCACGTCACAACAGCCGTCACCAACTTGCTCGGGGAATCGTACTATGCTAGCCTCTGCTTCCCGAGGTCTCAGGTTCAAACCCGGTGGAGGGAGATGGATTTTTTTCGGGCGTAAAGATCCTTAGCATGGCTTCCTTCGGAAGGGAAGTAAAGCCGGTAATCCCGTGTCGTAGATTTACGACACGTAAAAGAACATCAAGCCTGATAAAGAAGCCTCTGAACAAAATTGCCGGTCTTTCACGCCCAATATAGAATGGGGCGCTAAGGACCATAGCAGTTAAAGAGCGTCCATAAATACAACTCAATTTAATTTAATTATTTTGAGAATCGCTCTTGATGTCGCACGGGAAACTCATTCGTCATCTTGCTCGCTTACTGACTGACCAATGCAACTCACTCATACACGACTGACTCACGCGAGAGCGCTCGCTTATATAGTCGGTGGAATTTTTCCACACGGTTCTAGAACTATTTCGACACAGCAGGATGCGGGAGAAGAAGCTTCCAGAAAGTTCTAGTTATCTGCCGATAGCGCGCCTGGTGCTTACGCTGGTCAGCGGCAGTTATCGCTGTTTATTCCAACTGCCCGGCGTCTACTCACGATAACCTTGGGCCATAGCCGCTGCGTGACAATATACATAGAACAATATGTGAGGGATACAATTGCCTTCCTCAATAACTTATGTAAATTTACCCCATACTTAACAACAGCTTTCTCATTGCAAGTTTTGTATCTTGCCCAAAAGAACTTCATCGTCAATAAATGAAAATAAAATAGTTCAAAATCATTAATGAATGAACCAATGATGAAAGCTGAATTCACGAGGCACAGGTAGAAAGCCGTCATTGTAGTTGTATATTAGTTTGATATAAAATAGCAGATAGTAAATAAGTAATTACTGTAACATTTCAAGATGATATTTGTCTCATCGATGTGAATAGTTGATTTATTTAGCGTGAAACAGATGTTTACCTTTATTTTCCTTTTTATTTGAGGTTGTGTTTCGTGTTTTATTATGTTCTATTTGTACACGAGCTCCATCAGATTCTACACAATATTTTCAGTTCAGACTTTAGTATCATTTCACTCTACCAGCCTCTGTTAGAGTCACAGAACAGCAAACTATTAGAAGTGCAACTCCCGTGTTAAATGTTGGAAACACGAGGGCGATCGCAGCGTGAGTAGTGATCTGGGGTTGAACTAAACTATGAAAAATCGTGCTCTCGGATGATGACGTCACTCGTAGCTACTACAGCTGTATTTTTCATACCTGCCTAGCTGTCTGCTCAGCTGATCATATGTTCCAATATTGTATCGCTACTGACGACGTACAAAGTTAATTACGTGAGCTTCAATAATCGTGATTGCACTTGGAGTTATTCATATTTCTTTTTAAAGGAGTCGATTAAAGCTCACATAAAATAACTTGTCACTGTCATCTGTAGCAATACAATATTAGAACACAATTATGATCAGTTGAACACTCACAGCTAGGCTAGTATGAAAAACACAACTGTTTATTCCTGTGTAACTTATTAAATTATCCAATAGTCGGCACATACATTGCTTTTTATATAATATTATTGGGGTTAATAGTGATTGCTGAATGTTTCTATGTCATAATACATAATGGTCACACTTAAATTTTTGAGAGTGAATGAGATCCAGCACCTTGCAATAATTTCTTCTGCATCCTTCATAGTAAAATCTTTTGCACTTAAACTGCCTCCATGGTTTGTTTGAACTTCCAACCAACAGTAGGATGTGGAATTTGACAGGAAAATTGGAAGAATAACACAGGTTTGACACTTGTTATTTTATTCTACTCTAGATAGCGCAATACAATTTGACATGAATAACTTAATTCCATTTCCTACAAAGAAACTTCTGCACACATTATATGCAATAGTGTAGCTATTGTTTGTCATTCACTAAATTGCTATTAGCAGTGCAATAAATGTCATTAGCAAGTTTCACCACACCATTTAACACTATTAATGTCATTGTCACTCTCTGTGCTCTGACTTGAAGCACCATCACTGGACACAAATAGCCACAACTTAACTCCAACTTTCCATTGTGTATATCCTAGAATTAAATAGAACACACATGTTTAAACTACCCTTAAAAGTAGGTTTCTGAAAAGAGAAATTACTTACATTAAGGAAAAATTTGTGGTTACAAACACCTTGTGATTATATTACACACTATCCACTGTAAACCAGAGTTCTCTCTGATGTAAACAAAGCATATGCTTCCTCTTGTCTTCAAACTAAGCACTACGCTTATGCCAATGTAAATAATTCCTTAAACGTATTGTGTCATGAAACATTGGAGTAGGAAAGGTATAGAACTACACATTTTATTGTGATTATCGTAAGAACTCATTGTGAAAGGTTATGGATATATAGTAACTGTTAAGAGATTACAAAATATGATTTTCTTAATTCTACCTGCTATTGCATTAACAATCAAAGAGTATCTTTTTGTTAATTATCAACTGTATGGATGACTGCTATTCTCTTGCCTATATGAGAAATACAGCAATGAATTCTCAGCATTGCTATCTGAGTACCAAATAAACTCTTTGCATAACACAGGAAATATGATAAGCAAACAGTCATTCATAATACGCTAGCACTCATATGCTCAGCTCAAGTCAAATCTTCGACTTTATAGTTAGTGTTTGAGTTGCCATGACAAAGGAAGAAGTGCATAGTGTGAATAAGCTGTTTTAACACAAAACTGGGAAACCGTTAAAAAGTGGCAAAAGGTTTGGTTGATAAAGTGCTAAATGAGAAGGAAACAACACTTTTTATTGTAAAACCACCACCACTTTGTGTTACTTGAACAAAATAAAATTCAGTATATGCAAAGGATCCATGGATCTTTTCATTGAAGGTTCAATGAATCAGATCTTTTGAAGGATCCTTCGAACTGTTATTTATAGTGAAATTTTAAATACTTTTCATTAAAAAAATTACTAACCTTCTGTGAATTCAGAAAGCTAAGCTTATATATATAAATAAACAAACCTAATGCTAACCTTCCATAAATTCAGAAACCTAAGCTTATATAAAAAAAACCTAACCTCCCATAGTAACTTGGATGCAATGTGCTGTATATGAAAAGTGTTTAAAATACGTAGTATGTTAAAATGTTCACTATAAATAACAGATCAAAGGACCATTCAGAAGATCCAATTCATTGAAGAGATTCATGAAACCTTCACTGAAAAGAGCCATGGGTTGTTTGCATATACACAATAGTGGATGAGTATATACAATCAGACAAAAAGTTCAATGCCATGCCTGGGATTCAAACCAGCAATCTTTAACTTGCCATACCACTGCTCTGCCATCTAAGACTTTCTCTACTCACAGTAAGCTATTTTCATAAGTATTCTACAAATGATTCATCATATATCGTGATCAACTTCATGTTTATCATGTGTGTTAACTTAAAAGGCTTCAATACATTTAAAAAATATTAAATGCCCATTACTTCAAAACCTTTGATTTTTGCACAAAAACAACACGATCATTTAAATGCCTATACATTTCTTATAA
Organism: Deroplatys truncata; assembly: GCA_030765065.1. Taxonomy (NCBI): domain Eukaryota; kingdom Metazoa; phylum Arthropoda; class Insecta; order Mantodea; family Mantidae; genus Deroplatys; species Deroplatys truncata. The sequence continues at coordinate 203,577,824 of CM060979.1, read as the reverse complement.
TATCCTGCAACTTAATTACTACTGCACAATGTATCTTTAAGGGAAGGATTTTGTATCATCAAAATTGCTACAAAGTTTAAATGGTAGAAAACAGACACGAAAGATTGGAACCACTTTGGAATTTCAAAGCCTCAGAACACATACTGAAGCCGCTAATTTCACTCAAAACAAACACTTCAGTTATTCTTGGAAACAAATGCTTTTGAGCATCTGTAATAACAGATTACAAGGACATTAATTGTCAAAAAAGCTACCAGAATTTCTATTTTCATACACCATGCCCAGTTCAAAAAAGGACATAGTGGCAGTTAGATAAAAATGCCCAAAAGAGGGTGAATTACTAAAATATATGTGAATGATATCAAATATCTTTCTTCCTTCTGTATTAGAAAATTTCATTTGGGCACTGTCTTAAAAGAATTATAGTATCATTGGCATGCTATCTTTGACAGTTAGTGTGTCAGTCCACCAATAATCCTACATTTTTTAATTATACAAGAGTATCACTCGCATGATCTGCATCTATGTGTTTGAATATTAGCACAGTAACATGCTAATTAATTTGCATTAAAGGTTGATTTTACCTTACCTACTTTTGGCTGTGATCTCCACCCATCAATTATGAAGTGCAAACACGAAAATTAATCGTATATTCCACTGTCTGGATGACTCACAATATCTGAAAATTAAATCAGGACAATATAAAATTCAGCAACACTAAGAAGCTCTTAAAAACTTAACCTTTCATCTAGCACTCTCATGCTGGAAACTTAATAACATACCTTCAGATTCTATGTCACCAATCGGGACTCGAACCACAACACTGGAAGGAATGTAAATCGTAGGCGTATCCCCTCTGTCTGGACGGCTCAATGTATCTGAAAATTTATTCGTTATATAAAAATGTTGCAACATACAGTAACCTATCAGTTTTCTACCTCATTCTACGAATATCACTGAAGTTAATAGAAAATACCAATATTACAACAAATATACATTCAATCAGAAATAGCGTAAATGTATGATTACCGTCTCGGCTTTGTTCCTGATGAAAAAACTTCGGGCGAAAACTTCCAGCTATAAAAATCCAAGATGGTCCCTTTCGTCGTGCCTCTGCCATTTAGTTCGTTACGAACGTCCAAACTTGAAACAGCCAATCAGAAAATTCGCATTTCCCGCAAAAGTACAACTAGTGACACACCGTGTCCATGTGGGGAGTTAGTGCCTGTGTTTCCACTTAGCCAATCCCACAATCACCCCTGTGGTTAGAGTGAAGCTTGACCAATGCTGCTAGCTGTTTTTGAATAAATCTGCACTTGGCTTGCTTGTGTCTTACAGGTCCCAGAGGAAGCGCCCTCGTCGTCACGTTCTCTCTCTAGGTGACCGCCCTATTTCCATATGTAACTGCAGCACGTTGCTGTGATTTCTTACAGCCTCTGGTTCTAAATGCCGCTATTCAGAGTTATTTATCAACATTATAATCACCGTTTTTAGTTAGCATGGTTCTTGCTTTCTTCTTATTCATCATGCATGGAGATGAACAAAAGTAGAGGTACTTAATGCAAAGTAACGATAAAAATCCAAAGGTGTTGTTGTCCCACACTGTTTTCATTGAACTCGTTATATTTAAAGAAACTTTTTTTTCAAATAAAATTGTGACTTTTAATGCACAAATGCAATCATAACTCACAGGCATTTGCAGCAGTGTTCATGGAAAGAGCTATTTTAACTAGCATATTAAACAAGGAGAGTATACGCCAAATTACTTTGAGTGAAGTTTCTTGGACAGTTTGCCCTGAACGAGCTAAAGTTTTAGCAACACGAGACTGAATTAATTAATAAATTCTAAGAGAAACAATTGCTTTAATATAGACACAGAGCTAAGGCAATCATTAAAATTTAATTATTAATCTTACATCAAATAAAAGTATTCATGTGGTGAAGATAATGCAGTTAATCTCTATCTCTGAAGCCACTTTAGATGTGTTCAGTGTACATTTGTGTCATATTAACACATAAAGAATACCATAAAGAATAACTCATGTTAACTGTACTGAACTCAATATAATAATGAAATAATAATAGTAGTAATAATACTACACAGTATTAATAATAAACGAGATACAGCAGTGTCTTTGACATATCCTGACGCCTTTTTATCGAGATTTCAGAGAAATTCTACTTTAATGTAAAATTAATTGATTTATAATATTATAACACAAAAGTGATACTTAAAAACTATGACAGGATACAAATTTGCAAACTTTTTAAAAATGTGTTTGAGTAAGCTATTACCTGCATCTAAACGAGGAACATCGTAATAGTTTAGATTTTTCCAAGTTTGATCCAAGGTTACCTGTTCAAAATTGGGTTGGGTTAAGGATGTAGATTTGAATTAAGTTTAAGAAATTTAGTTAAAGTTTGAGTTTTATGTGTGAATACAATTTAAATTAAGTGATTAGTATAATATCTAAATAACAAATCAATTCGAGTATGTCACTTTATTCTAATGTGTTCATTACAAGCTTTTCATGCTCACACTTTTGTCAATTGCCATTCTATATTCCATTTTACTGTCTTTCTTTCTCATATTATAACGGTGTTTGTAAATTCTCTCAGTTTGTCCGCCTATTATGCATCACATCTAAACTCTCGTTAATTTTTAGACTTCAGATGAAGTTTCTTAAGGAACACAACAAGTCGCAGAAAAGTTGTAGTGAGATGTAGAGCATTCATTCTTTAGTACGCTCGGGCACTAACGTCACTTTCCGTGTTTTAAATGGTTCAGGAGTTGAAACATCACTTGAATTATTCATCTGTTATTCATGACGAAGTCCTCTCTGCGGTAAGGAAGGATACCATTCGGCATAAAGGAGTAGTAGGTCCATGAATAAGAAACGTGGCTTGGAGGAAAAGGGATACAAGCAGTGCTACCAACGCTTTGGCTCTAAATTTTGCGACGGAGACAGGCACGTAGCGTGTGGCTGCGAACTTTAGTGCTTCTGTGTACATTATTCAGGATTTCTGAATCAACATCGCCTGCAAAATCAGGTCCCTTTATTCCCGGAAGAAAGACAAATCTACCACATCTTCCGCTGGGAAGGAAAAAATAATAAAATATTTGAATAGAAAAAGAAATATATATATATAGTATTTACTATCAATTTTCTCAGATATTGACTATGTCATCATTCTGTTAACATTATGGTATCTAGAGTTATGTCTTAAATGCTTTTTTAACCCCTTAACGCCTAGAATAAGAGCTTCTAGTTCATACCCCTTTAAGTATTTGTTAGACTAGATCGAAATAAGCACATCATTTGCAGAAATTATGCAATTTTACCTTATAAGTATCCCTAAGTATTATTTATTACAATCCTGCAATCCTTCTTATATCCCCTTTTACCTATAGGCAACCTATATTTGAGCATCGATTTCTAAACAAACTTTATGTTATCATTATGTAATCACCTTCTCTATGTGGGGAATTTTAAGGCTTTTTAATAGTATTACAGCCGTCTGTAATGCTTTTGGATTCAGGAAGTAGTGGGAAATAAATATTACTGAATATTTGAGAGATTTTCCCCATGATTTATTATTTTATTGCTATTGGTATTCTTTCTAGAAACTAACAAAATTATTAAATTAAATTTGTATAGAAATTTTCTTTTCTAAATTTCCAACAGTCTGAAAGAAACCTTTTTAGTTTATCAGAGAGAAAATGTTAAAAGTTATAATGAAGTTTACAGTATAAAACATGTCATTTATTTTCTTTAAACATATAATATACGGAAAATTCAAAATATGCTTAGACCTTTGTACACCTGAGAGTCTAATAAACGAATTTTCAAAATCTTTTATCAGCTTTAAAAGTTCATGTTTCTCAGAAACCACCCGCTTAATCAACGTTCTATTTTCGTGTCACCTTACGCAGGCATGTATATATTTTTTTTCATGGCAGAAGTTCTGATACCTTTTCCCTACACAAGGGGACGATAATGTTAGAGTTGACGTCTTTAAGTGAAAGCTCCTACGGTGATTAAAAATCGTACAGACATGGAGGCAAAAACTTGAGTAAAATTTATAAAGCGCATAATTTAGGATTACTTAATGGAAAGAAAATAGGGGAGGGTTAAAATTCCAACAAGCTTACTGGCATTCTTTCAGATTTTATGTTTCTTTAAAATACATGAAGTAATGAGTGACATAAGCTTGCTGTCCCGAGAGTCAACGAACTCCCCTTTCTTTCTGCTTTAGAGATTTCCGGGTTATACGTAAAAACCAATGTGTGAGAAAATGGTTCAAAGCAATTCACATACACATGATTTACACAAAAACAACATAAGGGACATATAAACATTACAAGTTTATTTATAATGTGTTTTGGCAGTCAAACCGTTTCAGGTTACACTATTTCTAATACATCAGTGAAATTTAAGGGAACTGTAATTATATATGCTAGATTTCATGCTGTGTCTCATTTTGGCTAGTGTTACTGTTGTTAAATTTCTCCTTTTCAATGGTTTTACATATCGTTGGTGTTTTCAATAGTTTATTTTTGTTGTTATTGCACTCTTAATGTCTTTAAATGGTTAATATATTAGAGTTTATATAGCTGTTAATCCTTTCTAAGTGTATTCAGAGCACCAACAATTTATCTCGGCGTTGATTATTGTGCTTGGTGCGCGTGTTATGGCCAAGGGCACGTGCTTACGAGGGCAGGATGTTGTTGGACAGTAGGACAAATATTTTGAGAATAGTTTTCCTTTTATTCTTCTTTCCTCTATTCATCATAATTGTATTTTATTAATGTAATTATGTTAATGCAAGTGGATGACTGCGCGAAACCCCGTTTCTAATGTGTAATGAACAGAAGAGATATGTCATATGTGCTGTTTGATTATACATTTTGAGCATTAAATCTCTATTTATTTGATCTTGGTTTGTAATATTTGGGGGGCAGTGCATTCCCTGTACTGGCCTTGTCGTTTCCCCAATATTGCAATCCGAACGTCTTGTAGTATTGGTGCCTCCATTTTGGTAGATAAGAATGTGTGCAAAAGCATCTACAATACTGCAGCTGTTTCACGGTTCTGACTTTAGGGCAAAATATCAAAACGGGAAACATAATTCTGGGTAGAGTATGTAACCAGAACAAAATATATTGTTAATTTCTTTTCATAATACATTACATAGCAGCTTTCACTCTTTCTCGTATACACAATTTTCTTCAGAATCTCCATAAATTTATTTTAATCCACTTTTACAACCGGCTTTTCCAGGTCTATTAATAGTATATACACCTATTTATCTTTAGGTTATGTTCGCTGTTACTCCTGGGAGCCCAACTAATTTTTCTTGGTTTTTTTCTTCTTGTAATATACGTAGTATATATATATAATGTAACAAATTATACTTTGGATCTTTTATACTACTTAACGAAAAACTAAAAAATTATTTACCTTCTCTATTGACACTCCGGAGCTTAATGTAATTTAAGAATTACAGCAGTTATTAGAAGAGAAGGCAGAGAACGAAGAAAACTTGAACTATGAATCAAATTCCTGTGAAGCAAAATATACAATATATAGGATCACAATTGTTCTTACAGATGCCGCAACGGTTTTCCTGTTGTACGAAGGCCCAATTTGGAGCCGTCGGTTTTGTTTTCAAACATATAATTGTATCTCTAATGCAAATAGTTATTATTCTGTTCTAGCTTCTTAACTGAAAATCTCAGCAGAAAATTTTGCTGCATGCTAAAGCAAACAGTTCATAAAACGAGGGAAAGGCAGGGAGAAAAGTTTGAAAAATATATTTTTGAGATCTTATTTATTTCATTTGCAAAGCCCAGAAATAACACACACATATCCGGTAAGCTTATAGCTTTGAATGGGAAAAATTGCAACTTTTAATGTTCTCTAATATTGTCCTAATGATTTTAATAAAAATATTTTGTAGTAGAAGCATTGAAAAGAACCCTTTTATTCCAAACTATCGACTTCTTTGAAAGAAAGTTCAGCTATTTTTGATATTGCCGTAAAATTATAGTAGCAATTAAAATTTCTTTCATCAAACTTGGATCAGAAAAAAGGAACAGGTAAAAAGAGAGAGGGGCCAGATCCCTTTCCCATTGGTTGCACCAAGGATGTCCGGTCGATAGTCGATTTCCTCTCGTGCGCTGGAGCATTTCAAGCGTGACTGATGCGTTGATATTGTGAACGCACTCACGCAATTCCTGGATGTTTGTTACTGGGCTTGCATATACCTTGTCTCTGACATATCTTCGGCAGAGGAGACAAAAAGCGTCTGCGGTAAGGGCAGAAGGGATCTATAGGAAACCGAGACATGTTCAAAAGGATATAAAAAAACGAAAATATACATCTAAACAACTGCGTACGGAAATATTGAGGAATTTGCCAGAGCATGAACAAAAGAATAAACGAAGCGCAGAAAAAAAATCGAATGTGCTACACGCATATGACTTTCTCCATCCGCTATCATTTATGTTTATTTAGCTTCTACAACTGTTGTTGCTAAAGCTTATTTTACACAAAGCTTAGCTTAACGTTTGAAGAAATAAGTTCATCACACTTTTCAAGGAGCATAGAGCAAAATGTATAGATAGTCAGGTTTCAAAGCGGGTATACGCTGTAGTTTGGAGTGGTCATTTTCTTCAAAACCTTCGTGTAGCATCATTGAAAGCTGAAATACGAAGTTTGTTATTTATCCAAAATTTCGTTTTCGAGTTATGCTGTTCGCAGTCACACACACAGAGACCTTTTTTATAAAAAACGTTTTTTTTTTTGTTTTTTTTTAATTCTCGAGTACTCAAAGCTGTGTTTCTAGTGAAATTTCTATATCGAATTTTTGGTAGAATGCAACACCTGCTATATCTATCACGTATACTCGCGTGCATAAAATGTGGCCCACAATGGAACGGAGCTGTTTATGTTGCTAATGACAAATCTAGGCACACCCCTACCAGCATGCCCACCTCTGTTTTTCGAGTATAATTCTAGCCACTGGATTGGCAGGGTACTTTTATCTTCCTAAAGTAGGTATAGCGGAACCGCCGAACGGTAACATTACAACCTAAACCCTATGTTTTCGTTGTACGTTACCGTTTTTTTAATGCCGTTTAGTAGCAGCAATAACTTAACCTTCGTCTCCACGTCGCTGATGAACGCTCTTATATACGAGTATTATGTAAATATCATAGCCATCATTTAGTTTTACTAGACATGCAAATTTTTCTTCACCCCTTCCTCTAGTCGTCCTCCGAGGGGTACCATACTAGCCTCTAGTTACCAAGGTCGCGGGTTCAGACCCGATGGAGGGAGATGGATCTTTTCGGGCGTTAAAATCTTTACCATGGCTTGCTTCGGAAAGGAAGTAAAGCTGGTTGTCCCGTGTTGTATATTTGTGGCAGTAAAAGAACCTCAAGCCTGATAAAGAGGCTTCTCGGCAAAATTTCCGATGTTTCACGCCCAATATAAAATGGCATGCTAAGACCATAGTAGTTAAAAAGCGTCCATAAATAAAACTCAATTTAATTTTCCCATTCCTCTAGAACACCGTTTAGTGTTTCCTTGTGTGCTAATCGTAGCGCAACTCTTTGATAGAGGGGTATCCGAATTACCCCTCCATTTCACAAAAATAATAAACATTCTTAATTGGTTAGTTTTATGCCCCTGAATTGTTTTTCAGGGCAGCCACATAGAGAACTGATACCTGCGGGCGTAGTCAAAAGTTAGTTACCTGAAAGGGGAAACCCTACAGAGAGCAAAACACAATGGTGATCTAGGGGAATGGGCCAATTTTTATGCACGACAGTATACGTGGTAGAGAAAATAAAAAGGACAAAGCTAATGAAAAACTCAAAACAATAGATATCTCGGAAATGGCTGATACCACAAAAAAGTTATTTGTAATAATGTTTTAAAGATATATAAGGTATTATTCTCACCAGTTATATAAAAGTGTACAACATCATCCGGAATTTGGAGGACCTCGCAGGCTGTTCCTAGAAAGTTAAAGATATACATTTTATCTTGTGTTGGATATCAAAATTGCTATAGCAATTTTTGAGAAAACAAAACTCCATGAAAAATGATGCACCCAAAGGTAGTTAGCGTTAAGGGGTTTACTTGAAAATATTTCTGTCGTATCTTTGTAAGCTACTAAGCTTGAATTTCAGGTTTGGTATTTATCTAAAGCTGTATTTTTGAGCTATGCTACTCATAAGGGAGCGCACAGACTTAGACACACACTTTTCTAAAAATCCGATATGTGACATTCACATAATATCCTGTACGCAATCTCCTTCTTTCGAAAGCTTATTCCCCTAGTACGTACCTAGTAAGGAGGGGAAGTATTGCATTTTTGCAAAAGCTGTATATTCGTTTCATCGGAAATAGATGTTTTGAGGTCCCTTGAATAAAAAAAACCATTTTAAAATAAGGTCCGTAAATGTGTGTGTGTGTGTGTGTGTGTGTTTAAGCAATAATAACTCAAAAACAAAATGTCGGATCAACGCCAAACTTGGTATCGAGGTTGAGTATCTTCTAGAAGTGCGACATGAAGGTTTTAAGGAAAATCTCCCACCCCAAACTACCCTTTACGGCAAAGGTTTCGTTTTTTTATTTTCTCAGAAATATAGGATTAATTTTTATTAAAATGCGAAATATTTAAAATATTTATATGTTATATAAAACGAATATTGTTAATATTATGGGAATAATTCAGAAGGCGTTTTGTATAACTGGTAAACCATAGGAGTTAAACATAAATCTGCTGTACTAATAATGTAGAGCTCTTTGAAACACACATAATTTTTTGTGACAATAGCCATTTCCGAGATATCCTTTGTTAACGGTATGGGTTGTTTCTACCTATGTCATGGAAAGAGCAAGGAATTTAAATTTTCAAATAGAAAAATAAACTTTTGCAGGAATAGTATCTAGAAGCTATATAAAAATAAACGATAATGGATAGAGAAAACTATGCGAATTTAAAGAATGTTGTTTTCCCATCCACTTCATGTTAATCCAGATAAAACCTTTGGAAATAGCTTCGTTAAACATTTCTTTGCAGGTGCAAGGGAAACCGAATCAGTTGTCACATGTTTAAAAGTGGCCTTGGAATTTCACATTCCTTTCATGTTGTCGCGAGTAATGGCTAAGGGAGGGTTTTCATTGCGATAGCCTCCCAAGGACACAAATCCATGCAGCTTGTTAACGTAATGAGTGTGACGATAAAAATTCTCTTGGGCTAACACATCTAGGGCGCGCATATCCAGCACATTCTTGGTACAGTAAACGATTACTTACTATAGTATGAAACAAAAAAGACTACAGATTTACATTCCTCTCACTGTAATAGTACTACTGTCTCCTCAAACATTCATAAGACATGCAATCCATACATTAAGGTCAACTCCATCAGGCCGGTAAAACCTAATTTTCGGAAAACGATAAGAAGACAAATAACTTATTTTCTAATAGATGTGTGCAGCAAATGCAGAGCCAATGAAATTACTTTACTTATAGGTTACATGCTTATAAATGTGTAGTATTAATGAAAGCACAAACTAGTCGCATATTCCTTCGCAAACCATTAATATATCTGGTAGTTGTAACCAACGAAATTTGTGAGAAAAGTTGGTCCAACATATCTACATACTCATGCTAATGTGTAGCATAAAACATGTAGGTACCCACTAATTAGAATGAAATAAACTTATGTATAAGACTGGAATGGGATTAAAATAACAAACAGGTGATACGACAAATATATTGGGAAACCCGTTCCTTACCATAAATATAAATTCCTGCTGTTATATTATTTACAGATTTTTAACAGCATTGGTAGCAATCTGTTAAGTACTTTACGAGTAATGCATTATTCAACACACCACATTTCAAAATGTTTCTTTTTGCTTTCTCTACTACGTATAGTAAGTAGAAGTATTGTATTCCACCTAAAAATTCGATACCGAGATTTCACCGGAAATATATTTTTTGAGGCCCCCTGAATCCAAAAAAGGGTTTTTTGGGAAACATGTCCATGTGTGTGTCTGTGTGTTTGTGTGTGTGTGTGTGTGTCTATCTGTAAACAGCATAACTCAGAAACGAACAGTCGGATAAACACCAAACTTGGTATTTAGGTTCAGTATCTTTCAGAGATGCAAGACAAAGGTTTTCAAGAAAATCCCCCACACCAGATTACCCTTTACATGGAACATTTTTCGAAAAATGTAATTTTCTCAAAAATGGCTCTAACGATATTGATTAAAATATCACATATTTAAGATACTTTCATGACAAATAAAATGTATATCTTGAATTTTCTGGGAATGTCTCCAAAAGTATTCTTCATTGTGAACGACTTTTGCATAACTGGTAAACCATAAGAGATAGACAAAATTTTACTACACAAAAATGCAGATCGCGTTAAAATATACAACTTATGTCATACATTTTTTTATTGAGTGAACCATTTTCAGATATTGCTTGTTATTCCCTTAAATTTTCCAATACTTATACTTTTTCTCAAATGGGAATTCGTTATTCATTTGGTTTTTTATGTCCTGTGCATGCAAGTGAATGGAATGCTTCACATAGCAACCAGCTCTTAAAACATTTGACTATCGCTTAAAGTCTGCCATATTCCCCTTGCATCTACAAGAAAATTAGCAATAACATTAACATCTCGATTAACATGAAGCATATGGAGAATAAGCGTTTGTAAAAATAGTTTGTACAAGAGAAGAGAAAGTCATGTGAGTGTAACACATCAGATTTTTTCACTAAGCACAGTAATACCGAGCGAGATGGCTCTTTGGTAACATGACGGGTTCAATTACCGTCGGCCACCGGGCAAGACGAATAGTAGGATGGTTTCTCTTTTACCAGAATTTCCTGTTCCCCATTTCCCCTTCATCACTTATTAATTTTAGGTGTGCTTGCGGTGCTGGAATAATGATGGGGATGCTTGCTCTAAGCAAAGAGTATTCTCCGTAAAGGTTGTTCATCCCCCTCCCTGGGCAGCTCCAGGGTCTTCGAGCGCGTCTCTAGCCACTTATGATTCCTTCACTTCATCCCTTCCTCCTAGGATTGGGGGTGATATCCACAATATATCTATGTAGATCGCGGTGCACAAGATATCCCCCTCCCTGGGCAGCTCCAGGGTCTTCGAGCGCGTCTCTAGCCACTTATGATTCCTTCACTTCATCCCTTCCTCCTGGGATTGGGGGTTGAGGCTGTCTTGCTCAAATGCCCAATGAGTAGCTCTTATCTGCAGGGTAACTAGGTTTACCACGTTGGAATGAAGACTACGATTTACGTTGATTCACAGTTTATTGATGATTCATTTTACAGGCAAGAATGGTCTCGGAGCAAAGGCTAACTGAGAGCTTTACGGGAATAGTGGCGTAAACTTATTTTCCCGTTCACTAAATAAAAGCAAAACTCGCTCCCAATTATCACGGCGATATATAAAATACTTAAGTGCTCCCAGAATATTAGTATCTTTAACTTATGCTCACATCTCGAACACGTGCTCGTGCGAGCGTCGACGGATATATTATACTCGCCGAAGTCAACAAATTACTAGAGAACGAGCTTCACGTTTCTCCTCAATTTATACAAATTTTTGCCCACGCGCTACGGGGTTTACAGTTAGACTCCAACCCAGCCAGTAGACGCTATACAGGGCTTGGCTCTCTTTTGTATAGGGGGTGATGACCTCGCCAAGGGTGTCCAAGAGCTTGACTTACCCCTTCCGAATTCACGTAAATCTGCAGTTAGCCTCGCTCAGAATCTAAATTATATTATATGCAATGAAATACTGCTTCAGGGTGATAGCCACAATATATTTATGTAGATCGCGGTGCACAAGATATCCCCCTCCGTTACCTATGCGTTTTAATAGCAGTTATCTGTACACGAAAATTAGAGTTTCGATTACAGTTTGCACCATATTCGGATGAGATCTATCCGAGGCTCTTTCATATTCATAATTCATTGTGAGCCTGGCACATTTGTCATGGTCACCGTCCTATAGCTTCTAGTTGAATGCCTAAGTTAACAAGTCGCTCTTATGTGCCACCTAGTTTTATTCTATTGGTTTACTCCATCGCATTTCAGTGATCATGTGATTACATAACCCGGACAGATGGACTTAGTTGCGTAGTTGGGAAATCGAGTAATCACTTAGAGTTCAGGCAAGTATAAGTTTCTAGGAGATAACTAGGAGATCAAATAACAACACACACCATTATAATTTATCCAAATAATTGTAATGTTAAAAGGATGTATACACAAATTACCGCGAATAAACTATATATATGAAATGGTATAATGCTCAAGAAAAAGTTCCAGTTGTTTTTGCTGCGCCTCTATCACCAACTGTAACCATCACCATCATTTTCTTATGTTTTTACTGCTTATGTCGTTTATCTTGCAAAACAGGGTATATTTCACACTGGAAACATCTTAAGTTGATTTGCGCATGTTTAAATTTCTCATAAAATTCCCTGCATGTGAAATTTAAGCTTGCAACTTAGTTTTTGTCCATTCCATTTCTGTTAGGCGACCACACATTTTACATAATCGATAAGAGACTTCCACAGGAGCTGATATCCCAGGCAGATAAAAATACACTGAAATACATTCACAAAATTATATACTGAAATATTATGCCCATTTAAGTGTTTAAATGTTTTGACCCATTTTTCTTCAATTACCTTGTGTTTACAGAAACGCAGTGTTAATATGTGGCTAAGAAACCGCCTAAGCAACACACCTCGTCAAACACTGGTAGAATTTTATTTAGAATGCGATTGTCCCACTTAATTTCGTTTTGATTTATTCAGTTGAAGGTTTCCACTTCTCGAAAGGTTCCTTCCCATATATCAAGCTACTTGATTCATCTTGAATAAAATGCAACAATTTTCTTAAGACTGCAACATTGCTACTTCCTTATCTCTTTTTCTAAGTGGAGGTTTAGCTTGTTCTGGCATGAATTCACTTCCTTTTCTATCCGATAGATCTGCTTTATGCTTACACGTTCACAGGTCTCTTCTGTTGCAACGACGTTGATATTCTCCATTGTTAGAGTTCTTTGATTAAACAAACTACAAGTACACCTCAAAGAGCTTTTTATTAACTTTTGGACAGACGCTTCTGAGCATAAGTACGATATAAGCCTTGGAACTTTTCGAGAATCCCTTCTAAGGGAGAAAAAGAGAAATAAATTTAGTATTTCCATATTGCAACAACTTGTTGCTGTCAATATCCACAAACTCCAAAGAAACAAATGTATACACACTTTAATGAATGATCTCTACACTTTGTTTTCAGAGTTGCATTGAATTATCTTTAGAATGTGTATTATGTAGATTTCGGTACCGATATGGCTCGTATGTGACGTATAATAGTGAATCAAATGACCGCGGGACGCTTGACAAGTGCATGGCTATGTGATGAGTTCTAGACGTTCGGTGGCATTTGTGATGTGCACAAGTACAATGTCGTACAACTACTTGAGCTGTGATCTGGAAATGTCGCCTTAGAAGTCTCTACACAATGTGCTCTTGAGATAGCAGTGCGAATGCACGACGCACTCTGAAAGCCGTTATGTGGAAAGTGCATTACCAAGGTTATTGCATGCATTAAATAAGCACGATTCTGATCGCCGAATTTTGTTACGAGTTTTATGAACGATTTCAGTATATGGTAAATGGGAAAGAATTTATTATGATAAAGATTGCGTAGTTTTATGAGACTCAATTCATACTTAATACAAGGATATGAATCCTCGTAGTTGCGTTTTCAGGGTAAAAAATCCACACATTCATGTGGACAAGGCAATCTACCGGGGGGTAACTGGTTTAAGGCCTTACGTCTTTGAAGGTACTAGCGACACGTATCCAAAAATACTAAGCACATAAATATTGCTAGCTATCCTGCAGTTTATGGAAACAATGAACTACTCTACAACAATCGGGGGACCCATTACACTACCACCGAGGCGTGCGGGCTTTCTTGGACGAGACTGACTTTCAGACTCTTTAGAGGACATTAAAGGACGCCGTGAGTTGCGGGAAACCACCAACACAGGAGACCCTTCGTCAAGAAGTTATATAGCAGTAATGTGCTACCTCCGGGCACATTCTATTAAACCATGATATACAGGATGGGCCATTTAAGTTGAGACCGTACAATATCTCCAAAACTAAGCATTGTAGACTCGAACTGTCTTTAATAAAAGTTTCTCGATATTATCGGGGAAAGTAAATGCTATTAGTCGTGTTTTGTTTGGAGAACGTTATGACAGTCATTTTGAGGTTGTTGTCTGAAGCCAAATTACTCACTATGTGTGCAGCATAGGAATACCCAAAAGTTCCTTGTGCAGTGTATTATTCAAGAATCGGTTCACATTTTTGTAGCCTTTCACTCCTTCAAAGCCTGTGTCACAATTATCTGCATAGAAATCTACAACTGTGTGCTCAAGCTCATACCTCTTTGAATCTCCTGGAATCGACCCACAGTCTAATAGCTTCGCTTTAACCACTTATAAGGGTAAGAAATATGTCAAAACACTGGACGTATCTCCCGCATATTAGAAGTTTAAGGGTAAGCGGTTACAAAATTGGCTTGTATAGGGAGGTATGTCCGCCTGGGGCATCCAGCTCGGCACGTCATTGTTCACAGCTTCTGTGGCAGTCATTTGAAGGAAATGAATAATATACCTGGAGAAGGTTTACTTAATATAGTTAGTTATTAATTATAAAGTTAAGTTAACATTGAGCAACAGGCTTGCTTTGCGTGGCTTACTATCACTTCACTTTCCTTCAACACTAAATTTTAGTTATTTTTACGTCATACCACCAGCAGGTTCGGTTAAACCGACAGACAGAACCTTGCGTTCCAGAGCTATAACTAACCTCTTGGAGGTTTTAGTTTCCATTAACGCAAAATATCAGCGGCCGAACTCACTTTTTATGTTGTTATTCCCAACTCTTCTATTGAAAATTCATGTCGTTTGCAATTCAAAGACTAGCCATTCAATATCGCATATTTATATGTGAACTGCGTTTTGCTGATGTTTATCTGTTCCCGTACAGATTTAGTTTATAATAATACCCTACAGAAAAAATTTATTTCCATCTGTATAAATAAACACTTTTCCCCCATCCACAGATGGGCATATCTATGTACAATTTCCATATTAATTTAGATCTGAATACTTCATATTTACAAAATTCCAACTGATTCTCGAATTTTAAGAGCAACGATGACCACAAAAGAAAATACAGCTTTTTAATAGATCGAAAATAGAGAATTTAACGTTTAGAATTGTATGTTATCTAATTCCAGAACAGATTCGTATAAAAGGATACAGGGAAGAATGTGCTGCATATTACTAGTAATTAGGCATATTTGTCTATTCGTTATACTTTATTTCTATATCTATCATACAAATTAATTATGCAAAATCTTGCTTTTCTATTTAGTTCCTGCTAATCACGATAAATGCTGCTAAAATGGCTACCAATACCGTTTTGTAGCAGGTAAACAAAACAAATGGTGTCTAACGCGATGATGCGTTGTTTTTTATACACTGGCCTTGATCCCATGAGCTTAGAAGAAACAAAAGAACATTAACTGAAGGTTTACTGCTTAAAGCCCTGGAAAAATCAAATGAACAACCTCTAGTTTCTCGGAAATGCACAGTGCTAGGAAAACCATCTAATAGTTTACATTCACATGACTTTTGTACCCATTCGTTTATTTATGGCTCTTCTGCAAACAGTATTACAAAAAATTGTTTTTCTATATATTCGTTAATCGATATAAACGTTTATAAACATGATTTCTTTACAAATTTTATTGAGGTACAAGGCGAAACAGATAGTTAAACAATAGTCAGATCTTTACATCATCTTTGAAATTATATATTTTTTGCATGGTATCGCAGAAAAAAAATCTGATATGTTATATTCACATGACTTCCTCTACTCACTATTATTTATTTTATATAGTTTCTGCGAGCTATTGTTAGGCAAGCTTATTTTTCTCTCTGCTTTATGTTTATGGAGATAAATATTTGCAGATATTAGTTTAATGACATATTTCGTTGTAGGTACAAGCGGGATAGAATCGATAGTGAGATGTTTAAAAGTGGCTCACTATGGCTTCAAATTCCGTACTCTTTCCACAACATACCAAGAAACAAGCGAAGAGCGACAGGACTTCAAAATATTACAAAGAAGTGAACAATTGAAAGTAATATTAACGGATATCCCTGAAAATGTCAGATGCCACAAAAAGAGTTACTTGAAATAAAGTGTGTGCTTTAAAGAGATCTAATTTATTGTGTATTACGTTTTGATCTGTCTCTTAACGTTTATCAGTATATAAAATTATACAAAATTCCTTCACAGCCTTTTTTTGGAAAATTTAACACTTACATTTCATTTTTCAAATCAGTATCTTAAATAAATGGTAATTTAGTTATTTTGAAGAACACATTAAAACTATGGAGTAGAATCTTGTTTCATAAACGTCATTTAAATATGGATTATATATATATATATATATATATATATATATATGATGTTGGATATAAATATACATCAATTTATAAGTTTGAGCAATAATAATTGGTAACAATGCTTTAGTTTAACTTTTGACAACCAACTTGTTTTAAGCGTGCCAAATAATGTTAAAATAACGGCAAAAGCTGCCTTTTGAGGGCCAAGGAGCTTCCTTACGTAGAGAAACCGCGATTTAATCAAGGGTATGCACCATGCATGTTGTTATTAGCTAATAAGGCATAAGACTGGCAGTTCGTTAAGATATTTAAGTTTTCAAATCCCCCAAATACAGTACCCCTTACATGGAAAATTTGTTGTTGGTTTCTATTTTCTCAGAAATCTCTCAAAGAATTTGCTCAAAATGCAATGTTTTATACATCTGCATGAAAAAATGCATATCTTGAATTTGTTGCGATTATCCTATGAAATTCTCTTCCTTCTGAATGAATTTTTTATACCTTTGTATTAACAGGTTAACCAATAATACAAAAGCATACTACACAAAACATGTAGATCTCCATAAAATTGGCGATTTATGTCAGAATGTTTTTTGTCATTAGCAATTTTCGAAATATTGTTTCTTATTGATTTACATTTTAAAATATGTTATACTCTTCTGAAATGTTACGACGCGATTCATTTATTTTTCGTGGTCATACAGCACATAGCGTCCCAATTTTTAAACATCTGAGTAGAAAAATCAGTTTTTGGAAGAATAGTTTTGGAAGAATTGGTAGAGATAGTGATGTGAAAATAACATCAGACTTTTTTAGAGAAGGTAGTCAAACATAAACTACTGCAGCTACACTTTCTAGCATTTTGCACAAATGGATTTGGAACGAAGAGTTTGCTTGCACAAGTATTCCAGCTAGCGTCACATAAACACAAACCTAACAGTAAAATATACTCACTAGCGAGCTCACAAAACATAACAACAACTACAAAAACATTGAAACAAAAGCAATACCATTAGGTTAGAACAAACCCAACATTTTATGATTATGCAATGAACTGCACCCAGTCTGTGCTGTATGTTATCTCTATAAATAATTTCCTCTCTGCACAACTCCACAAACACGGCAATATAATTACGATAAAAAATTAAGGAAAACAAGAAAAGAAACTCAAATGTTTACATTCACTTTGGGTAAAAAAGAAAATTGCTTCCTACTTTATTTATTGTGCTGTGTTATATGGCATTTACCAAAACTGTAAGGGCTTAGCTCCAAAGCGCATACATCGATGCGGCCCATATATATTTAGTATGTCTCTCTTTTCCAAACATGCTTAAGATGCAAGATGATGAAAAGAAAGCGCTCTAGATTAAACCCGCTACCTTTGTCACAATTTCTTATACAGTGTCATGGAGAACTTGGCTCCAAATCACATTCACCCATCCGGTCCGTATATTCTTTTGTAACTTATGCCATTTGGGAGTAATACTTAAATAGAACAAATGCATTTAGCTAAAAGGTGAAGCTGATATGACACACTTTAAACTTTGATAAACGTGATATCACTTTATTTCTCAGTGACAACAATTCCCTCGTCTTATATTATGAACATAAGCGTATTCAAACTTCGTTTTATATAGATTCCTATAGATTGTCTTTTGAATAATAAATAAAACTGGCACAACTAGAAAGGGAAGAGTTGAAAGGTTTTAAAATTTAGGAAAATGAAAGAAAAATGCTGTGTCAGAGGCCTCGACGGCCCTCCCAGCTGAGGTTTATGGGCGCGTTCTCCAGTGCCGGCCGGTGCATGATTGGTTGAGGGTGGGGGAGAGGACGCTCTCGGACGAACACTCCAGAAACTCATCAGAAGAAGCTTCCAGACCTGCCCTTCCCTCACTAGAACTTTTTAAGCGATCTCTTGTGATTTTAAAACGAAACTTGGTCACTGCGAGAGGGCTAAGGTGGCGTATATTAGATGAGTGCTGTGTTCGACACTACAGTGACTGCCGGAAAAGAGAAGAGCAGCCCTATATTCGACGCTATTGAGGGACCGAAGAGAGAATATATTGGTTAGGGCGTCGTTAGTCGCACTGCTGCCGCAAGAAAGGTACTGAACAGTGATAGCAAGAAAATGAGACAAAGTCGCATTAGTTAGTTTGAGAAAAAAAGCAATGAAATATTCTTCTAGAGCAACAGTTTCCAACTGCAAGTGTGCCCCCTGAAGGGGTGAGAGCGATTCAAAAAGCGCCACACATAACTTATTCCGAAGGAAAAGGAAGCACGCAAGTTAATACGTACAGAAGATAATTACAATTTTGGTAGATATTTTCCCAAATTGCCAACATACAAAATGAACATTAGAATTAGTGATACTAATTTGACGTGTATTATACGGGTTTATTGTGCATAGCATATTTTTAAACTCTTGCTAGGTTCCCCACGCACCAATAAAGTTTGTGCCACTTAATTATGTTGGCGTTAAAGGTTTCAATGTGAAAACATTTTACTTTGCATTATAACCACAACATTTCAAATAGGTTTTTTTTTATTTTATTCCTTTTTAATAAGATAATGCTCTCATAAACCGATCATGCTGAGAGCTACAATTACTCTTGTAAATTTGAATTCAAAGTCCAAAGCCCTATCCTTCGAAAACTTTTCAACTCTATCTACCATTAGAGATTGTCGTTTTTATATTACCGTTCCTAAAAGAATGAAGGGAGCAACAGCTATTCTTTTATTTAGAAAATGTATTCAGAAAACAGATAAATCCTATTGAGAATCCTCAAAACTACTCCCGCTGAACATTTTATACCCAATCTTTTATTTTTTATGCTTTTCTTAGTGATACCAGCTCGCAATTTTTTAATACTTTCCTAACAAATAAGTGCCAAATTTGGCAGAAATTGATGCAAGGAACATTAACTTTTGTATAGCTTTATACTGCGGGATAATGGCAGCGATTCGGACAATTCAAGGCCCGTTGAAATAGTTCTGGAAATATATGAAAGAGCTTTTTCCGGCGTTTGAAGCAATTTTCCCTCACATTTTAATTGCGCATTCCTGATCGCCGTGACAGTAAAACTTACATGCTTACTCTTAGTAAGCAAAACTCGTTCGTTCGGAAAATAAAGCGCAAGCAGTATGGAACATGCAGCTGCCTCCAGAATATTTTTCAGAATGCGATGCTGAATAATACGTTACGTGCATTCCTGAAACAAATAAAAATGTATAATGAAGAGGATAATACATTTGTAATATGTCCATTAATTAAGGGAAGCGTTCAGTTTTGGAATTAAGATACGCAATTTTCTTTTCGTTCTGAACTATGGCCGAGATGATGCATACTGTTTCGGTTACCTGGATTCGTGCTCGCCCATGGGAATATGGCAATTTTAGGCCAACGTCTAGGACAATGCCCACTCAGAGACGTGAGGAATACGAGAAACCGTAATAATAATAATAATAATAATAATAATAATAATAATAATAATAATAATAATAATAATAATAATAATAACTAACGAGCTATATGCCCACATAAACTCCTCCTACCAATAGGATGATTGTCCACCTCTGCTCTACGCATGTGTGCAGAGACTGACAGCCGGGTTTTCGGCTAGATCAGGCTATCGTGCCACGTGTAATTCCGGAATTGGTTGTTCCGCTGCCAAAGCAAGTATTTAAGCGAGGTGAGTCAGCTGTCCCTTGTTTTATGTAGTAACCATCAATATAAAAATATTGTCACGTAACATCGTTGTCTTCATTATGATTGGGGACGTTTTTCGGCGAGTGACACTTATCAATGCATTTAAAAGTTTAATTTTGAGTTTATTACGGATGACCCTTACCTTACTAATTAAAGATACAACGCACAACGAAGCCTCCAGCCTATTCACTTTTGAGAGAGTTGTGAAATTACATCTTTCTTCTGCGACTGCACACTATAATGCAACTAACTGCTGGTCGCGGATCCAACAAGTGTTAAACACACGTTTCACTGAAGTGGCCTAGATACAGAAACTACATATGTAAGGGATACAAAGGATGAAAGCCTACTGCCAATTGTCAGGCAGATGACATTTATATCGACAGCGTTAGCATGCTTAATAATATTATGATGAAAGTTATTGTTATTCCCTTATGCACGTTTTCTTTGTGTCTATTAGTCGCTTGGGATTTTTTCTATGCTAAACAGATCTGTGTTCCACCATGGCTCATCGTTATTCAGAACTTTCGTCCACATTCACTAAGACATCCTCAATGCTATTTACTAGTTACATCTGGCTTCACCGAAATTGGTCCTTGGGGGAATTAAAGGCTGAGAGCGTACTTCTTAATATTCAAATGGCTAAAGAAATAAGGCGACTTTGATGCTTGAGTTAAATCAGCTTAATGACTACTTAGATAGGCCTCTGCGTATATTACGTTAGTGTCCCTACTTTTCTACATTGCTTTGCTCGTTTCCATCTGGACTTGAGGTGATGAAATATCCCTGTGATTCACCTGCGTATCTGCAACCAAAAGTGTGACTAAGAACGATTAATACTGTCCAGAATTGATGTTAAAATTAGGATTCAACGCGGTACATAGATCTTTTGTACCTATGCCCGAAGGGAGGGATGAAGTGAGAGGAGACAGAGGGGGCACAGGGGCACGACCATTTACAGATTTAAACCCTTCGAATGGGTACATGGTACAGACGGCTCCCCTCCCTATGTGGGCTTACACATTCCCTGGGGGGCCCAGAACCCGGAGACCGCCCCCAATCCGGGAGACGAAGGTTTCCACAGACCATCCCTTTTTCCTGCCTTTCTCCTCCGAGACCTCCGCCGACACATACAACCATGAAAGAGACCAAGCGGATGAAAGCTGAAGTGAAATGAGAATGGAGGTGAAATGGAGGGACAGGAAATACGGCAGACTTAATGATATTTCCCAGCATTAATACTGATATGTGAATTCTATTAAATTAATTACATTTCCAACAGTCACAACATATTTCTTCCTGAATATAGCAGGAAACTCCCTGAATAGAATTTGTATTCTAACGAGGAGAAGAGTCATAAATCATTCATGCAAAAAATTGCCTCGAAATTTCGGTGAAACAAGCAATTTGCCGTTAAAAGACAGCAGCCAGCAAAGAGCTACTACGTTCAAATACAAGTTTAAATGGAGTGCTAAATCAATCTTTGAATTATAAAGACACTTTACTTGTACTAATTCCCTGCTTAGAGATAGAATAAGAAGTTAAAACATATCCCGGCAGAGAGAACTACAGTATCACTCCACTTCACGGACAGTGTCCCTGAGTTGCCAGTTCACAATTGGTTTTGAGACCTTGTGGTTCAAATTGTGTAGTATAGCTCGCTCCACTTCAGGCAGGTGTGTCCATTTGCATCACATACCGGGTTGCCGTTGGAAAGTTCTGGCTTCCATGTGAGGGCTTGAGATTGAAACTAGGAACTTTGTTTTTAGTTATAGCCTTCTAACCCACTTAGCTTCTCTCAAGGAAATTTCAATAAGCTTTCCATACGAAGGATTTGTTACTTTCTTTAAAAGTTCATTTATACGTAAGCATATTCGCACTACGGATTTTTATCAATTACCCATATACGGGATTTCATTTTAATACCAGCGTTAAAATAAATCAGTACATAATTTTAATATATTTTAAACAAGAAACCCGTCATTTTAGATACTGAGGGGTATTAAATCATAGTTAATTGTAATTTGGGTTTCAATCCCACATGTCCAACTACTTTGAAATTTAAAATGACACCCTTAGATTATTGTGCTTATTTTAAAAGCGTATTCCTTTCTTAAAACATCTCATTTACTGTTCTCATACTTTCTGCCATTTTAACAGCCTGCAACCACTGGAATTTGAAAGACGAATGACAAGATAAAGCTAATGAAAAAGCTGATTTGGATATTGCCTACATATAATTGGTGAAACGTATTAAATTAAATGCTCAAAATATATTCCAACTATTAACTAGGTGTAATACAGTCAATTTGGGAACCCTTCGCGAAATTTCTGGAATATTTCTTTAGTATCCCGTCTACATTCTGGATTATTCTGTGTTTCATTTCGTAAATATTTTGACCCCAGAGGAACAGTTCGAGAGTAGGAGATCTTGTTGGGCATTCTTGAATACTTCCCTATTTTCCAAGAAATCTTCTATGCAGCCATTGTCGTACAGGCACTGCTGAGTGTGGGGAAGGTCCCTGCTGTTGCAAATGAAGATTTTGTACATCCAACCTACGTTTTCTTCTTAATTGTCATTGTTTTCTAGCGATGATACTATTAATGATTGAATTTATTTTCTAAAAGTTCGCTACAATTCTCTAGTCAGCATTCCGACCAACAATGCCATCTACACACATTGATGCTTTGTGAATTTTACTGTTCGATTATTATTTGTGTGGAAAACCCATTCTAAAAAGTACATTCTTTACTGAAACAAATGTTTTGCGTCAGATTTAGTTCATTTTCAATTCATTTTAGTGAACATTTATTTACTAACTAATATTCTTCTATCATAAACGTCCTCACTGAATTGCTTGCATGTTTATATTTATGTATAAAACCAATTGAAAAGTTATTTTAGCTAACTTCGGAATCGAGATGGGCGTGATTACCTAATGTCCTATATTTCCATCTATGTAGTTTTATTGAATTTTAGGTTCCGTTTTGGTTTTTCGCACAGAGTCAAATTTCCCTATCACATATCGATGACTAGGTTTTCTGCAGGATATATCTCCTTAAAAACACCAGCACTTTACAGGCACAATGAATTTGATAGTCGTGTATAAGGATTCTTTTTGTAAAAGATATATACCATTTTAAGATAATTTAACACCCAAGCACAAATATTCTGACAATCGCTTTTGTTAATCTAATTATATTCTATTAAGTTGCAATCAACAGCAACAGTAATTCAAGTTACTAAGACAACATAGAAAAAACAAAAATGAGAACAAACAGATGAGATGTACTAAAAATGAATAGTTCAAAAATAAGCATAATAATCCGTGGATGTCATTTGAAATTTCAAAACTGGCGCTGGCTTGAGGGGATGGTTGAAACCTCAATTACATTTAACTCAATATCTAAACTTACGAGTTTTTATATTAAATTAATATTATTTGTTAACATATTTAGATGTGGAGCTGTAAAATGAAAGACTATGTAATAGCACTGAGATTCAACAATAAAAGAAAGTGATATACTGAAGACATACTTAACAAGCATCTTGAGGCAGTATTTTTAACACTTAAAGATTTTAATCAAATTATATAAATATAAATTAGAATAACAGCCCGCCTTAAAACAATACGTGTATGTAACAACATCTAAAAAGTGTACATAACAGTCATTGCATATGCTTATATTATTGTAAACATGTTCAATAATATTATGTGAATGTATTATGTAATTTAATAATGTAGGAGCTGTGAGAAATAGATTTAAGGTTGATAACAATGAGGTAACAATGTGGTAACCTTGAGGCAATAATGAGTAAGGAAGTTTAATAATACTACTAGACATTACTAGAGCAGCAATAATGTAAATTTTGAGATAGTTTAAAAAATAGCCAATCAACAACCAGAAAAAGCTTTAGTTAAATGCAGGTATTTTATTGGAGTAGGATTAGCCAATCAGAGACTTGAAATACAGAAATTTACAAGTTCAGACGGTTGAAATCAATTCAGTTGCCTCCAAACAGTGCTCATAACCAGACGTGTTGCCTCCAAACAGTGCTCATAACCAGACATGAGATGTGTCCTCTAGAAATTTAATACGTATTCGTATGAGACGAAAATAGTTTACGTGTTAAAAAGTGCAAGTATTAAATAAAAGAATCTCACAGCTCACTATATCCGTGATGTGCTATTTAATTTGTGTCAAGTATTAATAAAAAGGAGTGAATTAAAGCTTAAAATCTGTGTAGGCCTACATTCTTTGTCGCATCACGCCCTGCTAATATATCCATGTCTGTAAAACAAATACTGACGCAGCCGAGGCAAACATAAATATAATATCTAAAGAAACAGCCAAATTACAAAGCTAATATTTTTAAACTTGGGGCAAAGGCCACCTGAAAGTACATTTGGGGCGAAGGCTACCGGAAAGCGGGTACTATACGTGCGATTGCAACTACCTTAAGTTCGGCTCCCCAACAGTTGAAATATAATACATCTTCTTCAAACTGACTTTCAATACGTAGCAGCAACTACCTACTTCAAATTGACGTCCATACATGGTGCTAATAAATTACGTAACAAACAACTATGTTCTCAATCTATAAAACTTCATTCCAGTGAACGGTTTCATATCACTACTTCATTCTAGTAGTGAACTTGTATTATTCATACTATTGTCCTAAAAATCACAGAATGTGTACCTAACGTTGACCGAAAATCATGTATAAATTATGTATGTTAAGCCTCATTCAGTGAAAAATCTACACAGCATGTGTAACAGCCTAATAACAATGTTTTATGAAAATTACGTCCATATGCAAAACGAAATTACTTGTAACTGCGAAAATAAATATCTTTGCGTATCACTTCAGCCTCTGGTCTTAATTCTCCTAGATTCCTAAATTGATTAATATAATTATGAATGCATCCTTTGGTGATCGTAGCACTTTTTAAATGAAATTTTGCTAAGACAGACTAGTAGTACTATTTTTTATAGCCAGATGTAATTATTTAAAGTTGAAATTTTTATGCTCGTGTTTCTGTGTATTTTGAAATCCTTCGAAATAAAACCTGATGTGTTATATTCACATAACCTTCTCTATTCAGTTCTAAACTATTCTTGCTAAAGCTTATCTTATTGTTAAAAAAGATGAACCTCCATTGTTCATTTATCCATTTCGTTGTGTGTATAAGAGAAATACAATAAGCATAGGCGACAGTAAAATCTTTTCAAAGCCGGTCGCTGTGTGATAGCTTCGAAATTATGTTCTTATCGTATGAACACGAAAAAGGAACAGCAATTTGCAGTGGAGAAAAGTATAAAGACACTGAAAATTTCAACCAATAATAAAGAATATCTCGGAAATGGTTATCGCAACAAACAAATTATTTGACATAAGTACTCACACCTTACGGTTTACCAGTTATACAAAAGTTTTTTAGAATAAAGAGACCTTCATAGGTTACTCCCAGAAAAATAAAAATATATATTTTATTTGTCATAAAAATATCTGGGTAACCTTACCGATGTGCTACGGATAAATGGTGTCTTACTTCTGCTACAGATGTCACTGATGTCATCCTTTAGCTGCTGCGGTTTCCAAATGTGCAAACAAAACGCTGTCAATATATGAATAGGTAACGCGAGCGTGCGTTCCTTAACCATGTGAATGATTCACTATTTAAATAAACTTTGGTTTCTGAATTGACGGAAGTTTAGCCTTAGGTTAGGTTTTTTTATTAATTACCAACGAGTGGTTACAACAAAGCACGCTCCAGTTTATGATACAAGCTTGGGTTTCTGAATTTGCTTGCAGTTACGCATTATCTTATATCAGCAAGAAGCGAAAATAAAGAAGAATAAGGAAAATGTCGCCAACCCGCGGATTTCGATTCTCATTTAGGTTGGTAGTTTCCATCGCACATGTGCAGTAGTAACAAGAAGACGATGTTCATTGCCGTTACAGCTTAATTCTGCTATAAAAGTAATACACATAAGAGGGCAGGCAGGTGGGCATCTGGTGTCATCCTAAAACGAGTCCTAAGGTATTTCTACTCCTTAGGAATTGCTTTCCAATACATTTTAAATACGGCAACACATAGGCAATTTAAGTCCGATATCTTAAACATATGTTATCTACATAAATCTCGATAGAGCCATTTTTGGGAAAATAAAAAATAACGAAAATTGTTCCATGTAATGGGTAGTTTGAAGTGGGGAATTTTCTGCAATTCATGTTATATTCGCTGACAGTCTTAAACTTAAATACCAACTTTGGTATTTAACCTCTCCTCGTTTTTAAATCCTGCTCTTAACAGATACACACAGAGGAACCTTTTCCTAAAATTGTTTTTCTGGATTCAGCGGCATCAAAACATATATTATAGGTAGAATCTGGACATGGAACTTTTTGGTGGAATATAACATTGCAAGTGCGTAGTAGAGAAAGTAATAAGTTAAATGTTTTAAAGTCACCAAGGTATAAGCAAGTGTATTTACTGCGCGAATGCATGGAAACTTGCTTGCATGCAGTAGTTTGGACTGGTCGCTCAGCGGTTTGGTGGAATGCTTCACGGTGTCCCAACGTGGTTTGTCATACCCACTGGGCTGTGTATTACTGTCCATTTGGGCTAGTTCAGACCGTAGCATAAACAAGATAAACCGTGACCTGCGTGCAATCACGGCCCTTGAGCAGATCTGGACGTGCCGCGTTCATCCAACCTTGTTAGCAAGATCAGGTCATCTCTCGCTGGGTGCAATCCGTTCTATCTTCTGACGGGCATCGATCCAAAGACATCCTTATGAGTCGTTCCAACACTAAGTAAACGATGTTGAATATTCAGGTGAGCTTTGGAATGTTTGGATTCAATCAGTTAATACATCCTCACATGGTTTTGCAGGTACTTCGCCTTCAAATTCAGCTTCCTCTATTCTTTCCTCTTCGTCTCCGCGTGTGAATGAAATATCTACATAGGCGTTGGAACGGGATAGGTGTCATCCGCTTAGAAGGTAATTGTATTTACGCGGACGAATGAAAAACGTTAATACAATAATTAGAATCTTTGGCCGATTATTTCTGCAGCAAACAAATAATTTTGTTTACCTTCATGACATTATAGTTCACATAGGCGAGTCTAAAATGAAATAGAACAATGCTTTATCTACATTTTTTGTTAGCCATCTCCTTCCGCAATTTAGGATTTTGCCACAATTTAGGATTTTGATTTCGTATAAATCGTAAACTTTCGTTTATTTTATTGAACGTTATACTAAAAATATAATATTCTAGAATTGTGTGTTACATATTGAAATAAAGTACTTTAATGTATTTGCTTTAATTTCCTAATAATTTTATATAAAAACACAATTTGCTTTAATTTTCTTTCAATGCTTAGATAAACCGCGAACTTTTTACCTAGCATTTGTAAACTAATGCATATATTTGGGTGTTTACTTTAAGTAAAAGTAAATATTCAAGTTAATGAATTTATTTATTCTCTGATTCAGAGTTAAAAAGGTGTATTTCGGCTTAAGTTGTTTCCAAACAACTCTAAAAAAAACAATATTCGAAAACGCAGAAAACTGATCCGCAAATTAAATACCGCGAGCAAACGTTAATATAACTTGAGTAATGCAATAACACAATTACGGCATATTGCGGAAACTCAGCGTGCATTCCACTGAACCCGCCTGGGAAAGACTACTGTTTGTAAACACCTGTTATACAAAGTATTTTTCTGCAAATCTGTGAAAATTATAAAACAAATGCTCATGAACCTTTTCAATGTGCACATGAGATTTACATCCAATTTAAAGGATAACACCTATACTCCTTCCACCTGTATTGTCTATCTTCTCTCTCGATTTTTTTATCCAACTTTCCTTCCAGTTCTTAGCTGCTCTTAGTTTAGCTCTTAGCAACTGTTTCTTCTCGTGCAGCAGCCAATTCGTTTTCCGTTCCAATTCCAGCATTACTCCATTCCTAGTCCATTATTTTTAAGTATCCATTTAACAAGCGAAAATCACCCCCCCCCAATCTATACTTCAAATGTTTTATCCTGTTTCCTCACCCGTCGGAGTGTCCAAGATTACACCATCTGTTTTTCCACATTCCACACAAAATAGTTCACTAATCTCTTCCTAAATGCTTGTAATGTTTTGTTTAAAGGATCACAGAAAATTCTCCGTTGGCTATTAAGAGCAAAACAGATTATGTACACTATGTGATCAAAAGTACCCGGACACCTGGCTGAAAATGATGTACAAGTTCGTGGCGCCCTCCATCGGTAATGCTGGAAGTTAATATGGTGTTGGCCCACCCTTAGCCTTGATGATAACGCTCCCTCTCGCAGGCATACTTTCAATCGGATGCTGGAAGGTTTCTTGGGGAATGGCAGCCCATTCTTCACGGAGTACGGAACTGAGGAGAGGTATCGATTGTAGGTTTTTGAGGCCTGGTACGAAGTCGGCGTTCCAAAACATCCCAAGGGTGTTCTATAGGATTTAAGTCTGGACTCTGTGTAGGCCAGTCCATTACAGGGATGTTATTGTCGTGTAACCACTCCGCCACAGCCCGTGCAGTATGAACAGGTGCTCGATCGTGTTGAAAGTTGCAATCACCATCCCCGAATTGCTCTTCAACAGTGGGAAGCCAGAAGGTGCTTAAAATATCAATGTAAGTCTGCGCTGTGATCGTACCACGCAAAACAACAAGGGGTGCAATCCCCCTCCAGGAAAAACACGACCACACCATAACACCACCTCCGAATTTCACTGTTGGCACTACACACGCTGGCAGATGACGTTCACCGGGAATACCCACACCCTGCCATCGGATCGCCACATTGTGTACCGTGATTCATCACTCCACACAACGTTTTGTCACTGTTCAATCGTGTAATGTTTACGCTCCTTACACCAAGCGAGGCATTTTCCTGCATGATGTGTGGCTTATGAGCAGCCGCTCGACCATGTAATCCAAGGTTTCTCACCTCACGCCTAACTGTCATACTACTGGGAGTGGATCCTGATGCAGTTTGGAATTCTTGTGTGATGGTCTGGATAGATGTCTGCCTATTACTCTTTACGACCCTCTTCAAATGTCGGCGGTCTCTGTCAGTCAACAGACGTGGTCAGCCTGTACGCTTTTGTGCTGTACATGTCTCTTCACGTTTCCACTTCACTATCACGATTGAAACAGTGGACCTAGGGATGTTTAGTAGTGTGGAAATCTCGCATAGAGACTTCTGACACAAGTGACACCCAATCATCTGACCACGTTCGAAGTCCGTGAGTTACACGGAGCCTCCCATTCTGCTGTTTCACGATGTCTGATGTCGCGGATAATGAGTACCAGGCAGTAGGTGGCAGCACAATACAAAAAACGTATGTTTATGGGGTGTCCGGATACTTTTGATCACATAATGTATCTGGTGAACATACGTATTAATATAAATTTCCCGCTTCCCAGTCGAGGGTTTAAAAAAATGCTTCAACTTACGTGTTACTTAAGCAACAATCATCACTATGCGGCTATCTATTGCCTAATTAAACTTTACACAAAGAAGCAATTGTAACCGTGTGGGTAAAATAAAAAGAAAGAAATCATTAGTATGTGATTTAGATAGTAACAAAATTATTATCATAAGCATGAAAGCATGAAATAGAAGGAAAAAAGTTATTATTATGCGAATGAAATTGAAACCATTATGCACTACTTGTAATTTAACTAAACATGTAAGTACTTGAATATGAACCATGAGTATGAATTGCAGTTATTACTGTTTACTGACCTAAAGTGTAGAAGTATGTACAGAAGGAACAGAGCAAAATCATTAAATGTAAGGTTTCTTACTTCGGCTTGAAGACTTTGGCTACTTCACACAGAACTAGCTATTTAATTTCTTCAGACCTTTCTCCTTCTAGATAAAAGGCTTTTATTTAGTATTTGTACTTTGGCTCCAACTATTTTCTCAACTAATAAGTTTGTTTTCTAAACAAACTTCCGTGGGTTTCAGTGTGCAAAATACGAAACAAAAGCACACTTGAAATTCAGCCTAAACAATTCCTTTGGTTAATTTCAATCTTTCTTTAGAAAGTATTCAACCTTTAAACAAATAAGAAAATACTTGAAAAATCTGAAGCATTTAAGCTCAAGTTGTACAAACTATTTTCGGACTACAGGAAAGCCTTTGACTCCGTAGAATTGGCGATTGTCACAGAAGCCTGGAAAGAGGGTACAGAACAGAAATATATAGAATTTTGACTGCTAAATATCATGCAGCTACTCGAAAGTAAAAACGGATAACGTAAGTACGACCTTTGAAGAGGTGTGAAACAATGGGACCCCATCTAACCGAAACCATTTATACGTTAGAATTATATTTACAAAACTACACCGCTCCAACAAAAGATACGGCACAAACTCGTAAATCTACAGGTCACAGAAGATAAAGTACTGTTAATAAACTAAGAAAAATGCTCGCTCTACTACACCAAAGAGGTAGAGGAATAGGTCTAGCAATAAATCCATCAAAAACAAAACCAATGACCAAGGTTAATTTTGTTATGTAATATAACATTGACTATATAGCAAATATGTATTCTTAACCAAACGTGAGCTATGAATACTTGAATAGGAAAGACCGAAACGGAAGTGAAAGAGGATTTGGTCATGCCTGTAGAACGCTTTGGTCACTGTACTTTATATTCCTAATCCAGGAGGTTATCAGAAGGCTTAAATTCCATTTTAGAGACCTGCATGTTCACTGCCATGCTTTATGAAGGATAAGCAAGGAAAGAAATGAAGACCTTAAGCATCTACCAAAGGTATGTTGAAAGAAAAGCTCTGAATTGGAGGGTGAGTGAAGAGCGTATAAATTACACAAAGAAGTTCCTATCAGATATAGCAGCTATAGCATAGCAACTAAAATGGAAATGCGGAAGCCATATGTCAGGGTTATAGTAAAAAATGTGTGCATACGAGGCAACAACATGAAACCCCTAACCCACTTGTTACTCTAGCTCATATTCAACCTGAATGATATTTTTTATTTGCCTATGCTATTTTACCCTAGGGAAGAGAAGCAGAAGGCGTCCCAAGCAGGAATGAAGCGACGTCTTCAAGGCCATCTGAGGGAATCTTCGAGCATATACGAGGCGTATTCCAAAACTAAGTTCTGGTGAACAATATTTAACGGATGGTAGGCCTGAATGATGTTTCACGCCTGCAGCGCTGTCTACCGACTCCTGAAGTACCTACTGCAGTGTTGGTGTGACGCAGTAGCCACTTGCCAGTCGGTGAGACTAGATCGCAGTGACCGCGACAATCGTAGATCCCGCCAGTTGTGAAGTGCATGGTGTGATTAGACTTTTGCTGGCAAAAGGATCGTCAGCTACGAACATCTATCGTGAGTTGTGCCTCGTGAATAGACCGGCCATAATTAGTGCTCGACAGGTTCGACACTGGTGTCGAGAATTTCGAAATGGCCGCATAAATGTTCACGATGAAAGTGTTTGACGATTGGTGGTCTGGCTGATGAATTCCCAAATGTTGCTTGAATCTCACTTTGCAGGATTGACACTGAACAGTTTGGATATCGGACACTTTGTGCGAGGTGGGTGCCAAACCTGCTCACCGGTCAGCACAAAGAGCAATGCATGCGTAGTGCACGACAGTCTTTGGAGCGCTATAGACAAGATGGAGACGGTTTATTTTCCACATTGTTACGGGCGATGAGACATGGATAGTGTACACCAACGCAGAATCGAAACAACAGTCAATGCAGAGGTGCCGTTCTGTTCACCCAAACGAAAAACGTGTAAGCAATTGCCGTACAAAAATCGCAAAAGATGGCTACCGTATCTTGGGACGAAAAGGGTGTACTTTTGATTGATTTCATGGACCTTGGGTCAACAATTAAAACTGACGTGTACTGTGCAACGCTTACCAAACTGAGACGTGCGAACCAAAATCGACGCCGTGGGAAACTGTCGTCTGGTATCATCCTCCTGCACAACAACGCACGCCCGCACACCGCAGCCAAAACCAAAGAGAAGATTCGAGATTTTGTTGGGAACTTTTTGGCCACCCTCCGTACATTCCCGACCTGGCACCAAGCGACCATGTCCTCTTCTTGCATTTGAAACGGTGGTTGGGTGGACAACGATTTCAAACCGACGATGAACTCAAGACGAGCGTTACCAAATGATTCAAGTTTCAGGCGGCAAACTTGTATGCCGAAGGGTTAAAGAAGCTCGTGCAATGTTACTGCAAGTGCATAGATGTGAACGGCGATTATGTAGCAAAGTTAAGTGTATATGCAGGCACGTATTGCTGTCAATAAAAACCCTATCTCATGAGCGATGGTGTTATTATGACCAAACGGAACTTAGTTTTGGAATACGCTTCGTATATTCGGATACAAAGCGCGTGATGTCACACGCTTGAAACCAAGATCTCGATCAGCTGATTAATGTATCACCCGTGAACGCAGGAACAGCTTAGCTATAGTTCCTATATTTTACTGTTCAATATTTCGATTAAAATCAACTTTTTTTCGAGTCAGCAACAATGACTATGGTCTATTATTGTGAAGGAAGCATTCCATAAGGGATTTGGCATTTCTTCTTACACGTGCGTAGTAATTTTTGAATCGCACAGTATAAAGCAATTAGGTTCATTTTTACTTTCTCTACTACGTATAGTAAGTAGTGGAAGTATTGTATTCCACCCAAAAATTCGATACCGAGATTTCACCGGAAATACATGTTTTGAGACCCCCTGAATCCAAAAAAAGTATTTTTGGAAACGTGTCCGTGTGTGTATCTGTGTGTCTGTCTGTCTGTGTATCTGTCTGTCTGTGTGTGTGTGTCTGTCTGTGAACAGCATAACTCAGAAACGAACAGTTGGATAAGCACCAAACTTGGTATTTAGGTTCAGTATCTTCCAGAGATGCAACACGAAGGTTTTCAAGAAAATCCTCCACCCCAGATTACCCTTTACATGGAAGGTTTTTCGAAAATTTTAATTTTCTTAAAAATGGCTTTAACTATTTTGATTAAAATATCATATCTTTAAGATATTTTCATGACACATAAAATGTATATCTTGAATTTTCTGGGAATGTCTCCAAAAGTATTCCTCATTGTGAACGACTTTTGCATAACTGGTAAACCATAAGATATAGACAAAATTTTACTACACAAAAAATGTAGATCGCGTTAACATACAGAATTTATGTAATATACATTTTTTTTGTTGAGTGAACCATTTTCGAGATATTGCTTGTTATTCCCTTAAATTTTATTTTCTCAAATGGGAATTCGTTATTCATTTTTTTGTCTCGGATATGCAAAGAGTATTAATCTGTGGGAAAGGGAATAGTGCTGCACCAAGTAACCAGCTATTAAGAGATATGTATGTGCTTAAAGGCTACTGTATTTCCAAATTGCCCTTGTAAATATATATTCCCCTTACATCTACAAGAAAATTAGCAATAAGATAGAGTCTGCAAATGTTTATCTCGATTAACATGAAGTAGATGGAGAATAAGCGTTTGTAAAAATAGTTTGTACAAGAGTAGAGAAAGTCATGTGAGTGTAACACATCAGAATTTTTTGTTAAAATTAAAGTGTCAATCAAAGTCTATTACTTTAATACAAAGAAAATAAGGTACGATTTTACAGTTGTATTCACGACAACCGTACACGGGAAGAAAGACAAAAGCTAAAACTAAAAAGAAAAGGGTTAATAGTCCAGATATCTTGGTTATATCGCTTTTGTTTATGACAGACGAGGCTTTTAAACTGCTTATGACAGGCTTGTATTTAGACCGCATCTAAGCCTACTACCATGATAAGAACAAAAATTGTTACCAAAGAAACTGCCAGTTCCCATACCTCTTGACCTGTATACTAAGTATTCTACTGGGGAATACATGTATGAGCTAAAATTCTAAAACTTGGCTCAGCCAATTCTGCAATAACAGTTCTGAGTCCCTACAACACTGTGCTTCACTTGACAGTTCCTGCAGCAGTTTGCATATTATCTGACAAGTTAATCTGTCTCCTTATTTAAAAATAATCCTTTAGATGCTTCTGTTTTTCTGCAGTTAAGAGCAGTAATATTTATCAACAAAATTTTATTAGTTATAAATGGATATTCCTGAAACTACTAAGCTTACTGTTATCTAAGAGATCATCAGATGCGAAAACATGTACACATTACTTAAGAAATTGAATGAAATAAATAATGAATTTGGATTACATTGAAAATTTAAATTGTACCAACAATGAAATGACTTGAATATAATTATTTAAAACGTAATTGTGTTTATTTATTGTTAAAAACTCCTCCACCTTTTATACTGTAGGCGATAAGCACTTCCCTGTTTTTAAGAGTGAGCAATAATGGTCTGTTAGGTTAGAACTGACTGTTTCAATGGTTTTTTTTCTCAAAATGAATAAAACCTGAGATAATACGGCCATTCTTATTAAGGTACTGTATTTGTCAATTGTGACATTGATTTAATTCTGTTACACCAGTGAGGTTTTATGCACATAGTTTTCATTCCTTCAAGCACATTCGTATGTACATAGAATTCAAGTAGGTATAGTGTTTTATTTAACATTTTGTTCTTTGAAACATAAATTCTAGATAATTGGAAATGGAACAGAGTTAACCAAATTACAGGAAGATACATCTGCAGTGCAAATACAGAAATAAATTACAGCAAATTAATGTAACATAAATCTTATAATTGAAAGCAATAAATCCATATGTTTTTGGGATTAAAGCCTCTGAAATCATTGGTATGAAAACCATGTAACTAGAGATATATTTTGTGTAACGCAGCAGTCAATTTGCAGCAATAATATGTTTTCTCTCTTTAGGGAGAAAAAGATCACATTTGAAATAGTGAATGCATAGTAGCTAGCAAGTTTTGAGATACCGTGAGATGTTAGGCTTTCCTTAACATTATCTCTGCGTATTGAAACGCTGGAATGAAATATTTGCACCTTCCATTTCTAACACATTGCACTCTATTTACCAAAAAGATAAAAAAAAGAGAAAAAGAAAGAAGAAAAAACATCCGAATCTTCTAAGACTGAAGGTTACTTGTATTGGTGTAGCAAAATTTGTATTGATTTTCAACAGGATGATCGAAGCCAAACTAAAGATTTGAACAGGAAAGCATTCTGCAGTGTTTTTGCATAGTGTGATACTCGATGTTGTAAATTGTAGCGGGAATTCGTCGACAATTCTTGAAGATCAGTTAGAGAGAGAGTGGGCTCTGAGGCCTTGTCTGCCCTTATATACGGGAGCCTAATGACGCTCACCTCTGCGTTTAAAAATGTAACGACGTTTCTCATTGGTCCTTAGACCGCGTTACCTAAACATGTATGAGAATATGTTGCCTCAGATCCGTGCGCTTAAGCGTCACCCTGGTGCGTTGTGAAGCTGGTTCAATATTTCCGTCTCTTTCTTTTCTCTATCTGTCTCTTTCTATTTCTCCCTACCGTTACCGGTTCCCTGCCTGTTGGCTTGGTGAAAGGTATGCTCTACTTAGGATTATGCTTTTACTGGAATTTTGATAGCTCGCCCGTTTCTTACAATCAGCTCTCGAAGCTGAGTGCGTTGACTCCTTGACTGCGTGCTGATGCCTCCTTTAATGAAACCACGTTGGCGCCATTTGTAGCCGGAATTCGTCGACAATTCTTGAAGATCAGTTAGAGAGAGAGAGAGAGAGAGAGAGAGAGAGAGAGAGAGAGATTGGGCTCTGAGGCCTTGTCTGCCCTTATATAGGTAAGCCTAGTGACGCTCACCTCTGGGTTTAAAAATGTAATGACATTTCTCATTGGTCCTCAGACCGCATTACCTTAACATGTATGAGTATGTGTGGCTTCAGATCCGTGCGCTTAAGCGTCACCCTGGTGCGTTATGAAGCTAGTTCCATATCTCCGTCTCTTTCTTTTCTCTATCTGTCTCTTTCTATTTCTCCGTACCGTTACCGGTTCCCTGCCTGTTGGCTTGGTGATAGGTATGCTCTACTTAGGATTATGCTTTCTTGGAATTTTGCTAGCTCGCCCGTTTCTTACAATCAGCTCTGTACAAATGTTAGATGTTGAATATTTTAACATGCTT
Source organism: Deroplatys truncata (assembly GCA_030765065.1). NCBI lineage: Eukaryota > Metazoa > Arthropoda > Insecta > Mantodea > Mantidae > Deroplatys > Deroplatys truncata. Next base: position 203,541,411 of record CM060979.1, on the reverse strand, counting down.
CGAGATGGATTATATTATTACTGTACAATTCTTATATGTATAATTTATTCCCTTTCAAAATGATTAAGTAATTTCTGAAATACATTTACAACAAATTAGTATCAAACAATACTGAAAAATCAACATTGTTACATCAAAAGACATTTTTATATGCCCCACATACTGAACACATATTTTATATTTTAAAAACTCTCCGAATTTGGGACAAAAGCTTAACTGCATAATTGTAATAAACACTAAAACAATATACACAGTACGGTGTAACTAATAGCAACTAACAAACGCGGTGCTATTAGTTGATGATAGGTAATACAAATGCTTCATATAGGAGAATGTTCATACTTCAGAGCTGGAAACTAAGTATTCAACTAAGGAAAACATGTATAGGTTACAATTTTAAAACCTGCCTCAGTGAATTCTGTACAAAGAAATTCTGCTCTGAGTGCTGTATGCTATTACCTATTTTTATTCCAGTTTGGAGTAGTATTTTGGTGGAATTTTGTGTAATTTGTGCGCAAGGGGGAAATTTAATTCGCTCCTCTGGGACTAAAATTTATAAGTAAGGATATTACCAAAATATGCTTTAACATAGAGACTATGTGTTATTCATAATTATGTATATGACATAGTTTTTATAACCTGCATTCAGTTTCACATTGATTTATTTCGGTTTTCGCGTTCTTTCTTTGTTTTGACACTTATTATTTTTGTTTGCATATTTTTTGCTAGGATTGTATTGTGAATCCATGCGGTCAGCCGTAGATGTCGGCCAGATTTCCAGTTTTTTTAAAAATAAACAATAAAAAGACTAGAAATACAGATGAATAACAACAAGAGTGCTATGAATCACTATGTGTAGTGAACCATCTCATTTCTATATAACCTTAACAAATATTCTTCTATGTGAAGAATGATTGGTACGATAACAATAGTAATTTCAGAATCACAGTAATATAAAGAATGGAGTTGATTTTTTAGCAGTAAAATTACTTATGCAAGTTCCTTTATAATTTATCTGAAGCTTGCTGAATGATTCTGCTATTGAAAATATTTGTAAATGCAAATGAAATCATGACAGACTTTCCGGACTGTAGCGATAAATAACAATCTGTATAAAAAATAAGTTTATTTATTTGGTTAGTTTAGCATTTATAGAGCTTTGTGGATTGATCCCTATGTTACCCTTTGCTCGTCAGGTACCTATAATAGGACAACCTATCGTGAATAACATTTCATAACGGCTTCTCACTTTTTAAGTTGCCACTGTGCAATCCAAAAGAACATGCACTTAAAAAAGACACTTGTTGATGTAAAAGGATATTTCAGCATCAAATAACATAAACCCATATTTTAGCAGGTTAACATGCTAGGTTACAGTCGCTTTGTGGTTAAGCATCAACAGCTTTTTCAATACTGTATATATTCAAATTATAACAACAAATTACGACTTTCACTTTATACCCTATCCACAGAGTGTCTTTACAGCGTCCATATGTACAAAACACAACACTTTTCTTTCGCTGCAGGTAATATGCCACTGACATATAAATAATGCATCGATATAATCCCCTTCATTGGAACAAGCAGTAGCAGGCATTTGGCGAAGAGGTTGAACAGGAGAAAAGACTCTGAGAAAAGAATATCTCATTATATTTTCAACATGCATACTTATCGTCAACAAATTTCATCTGCTAAAATCTAGATGCCTCAAAAATTGAATGAGGAGAGCTTTATTGGTTCTGATTTCTGTAAATGGGCACAGTGAGATTCAAAGAAGATTGACTTTGGATGCACTATTCTGCCCTCAAATGGTGCCAACATTTACATCAGCAGAGAAAAAACAAAGTAGGAATTGAAAAAACCTCATTGGACAAACGAGATAAGAATTTAAAGAGCAATAGGGGTGATGGTGTGGTGTTACTTATGCGGATACATAGGGATTGGCCGAGTATTCATTGAAGACAATTTGCTTGGAAGTTTCTACCTGGAATTACCTGATATTTTCAATAGCGTGCGGCGTCTCCTCATTATGAACTACAAGTGCGTCGCTGACTCAATCTACGGTTTCCAAACTATTGGATCGGAAGGTGAGGTCCAACCAAATGGGCGATACTGACTCCGAAATTCAGGCCCCTTGACCTGTAGCACTTTCCCTTTCTTCATGGGAGAAAGCAGATATCTTGACTGTCACCCTCTTTGGAGAAGGCTTAAGTCATCATGGCTAAAGCTTGGCAGATTTACTCGTCTGATTGCTCATGAAAGCACCTCCAGAAAGCTTTCATATAATTTATAATTTCTGAGAAAGCGGGACATTATGTCAAAACGTCGGTGCCTAAAAAGAGCAATTGCAATCTAAACTTATATGAAAATATACCATGAACATTTAAAACTGCATCTTAAATATTAGGAAGAAGTCTACATCTGAAGTATACATGAAAATGTCTAATATAATCATTACAGGATTACCCTTTGTAATGAATGGAACAAAAACTTCTAGTGCAGTTTTGCTATTGTTAAAGTAATTTTTGAGAAATAACGAGTTGCTTAATATTAAACGAAACTCAAATGCTTTTTCAAATATTTCTTAAAGAATATCCAAAAATAAAAATTTTGTGCGTGTTTAAATATCGTTTGAAATAGTAGAAAATTTGCAACCTTATTCTTATTATAAGCTTTCAAAGTTTGTCTCAGTTGAATCTACATCGTTAGGCACGAGATTACACAACATGACAACACTGTAAGATCGAAAGAAACGCACTTCAGCTGTGTGTTTATAAAGAAACGCAATTCATCTATTGTTTATTGAGGTTATGGCTTGTTTTCCAAACAGTGGAGTATTAGTTACAAGACGGCTCACTTTACTAATGCCAAGCATCTTAAAATGCTACATATTCACGGTGAAGCACATCGTAATACGGCAACTGCGGCAAGAATTGATCGAGAAAGTTTTCCAAATAGACGAGCACCATATCGTAGGATATTTGTTTTCACCTGTCAAAGAGTTTTAAGTACAGGAAGCGTATCTCTTTATATTGAAGGAGTTGGTCAAAGAAATGTTGCACAAGAAGAAGAAATGCTTCACTTGGTGGAAAAAGATCCTCGAGGCAGCAGCCGTGGTTTAGCACATACTATTGGCGTATCACATTGGACTTTTTGAGAGCATTAAAAGAAAACTTGCTACGCCAGCTCATTCAGTATCTCTCTGAAGCAGATTATGCGCCAAGGGTTGCATTTTCCGAAGAATTTCTTCAACTAGGAGGGGGTCGTCCTCTGGTGTAGTGATTACCATGCTCGCCTCTAGCTCCTGAGGTCGGGGGTTCAAACCCGGCGGAGGGCGATGGATTTTTTTCAGGTGTTAAAATCCTTAGCATGGCTTCCTTCAGGACCCATTTTGTAGGTTTACGGCACGTAGAAGAACCTCAAGCCTGATAAAGAGGCCTTTGAGCAAAATTACCGGTCTTTCACGTCCAATATACAATGGGACGCTAAAGACCATAGCAGTTAAACAGCGTCCATAAATAGAACTCAATTTAATTTGAACCAGGAGGAGACTTTCCCTTTAAAATTTTTGCAACAGATAAATCAACGTTTATCAGAAATGGAAAACTAATTACCACAATGCACACACATGGGCTTACGACAATCAACACACAATAAGACAAGACAACTTTCAGCACACATGTTCTGAAAATGGTTGCGCAGGGATGATAGGAAACACATTAATCGATCCGTGGACTTCCTCGGGTTCCGAAGGGAGCCATCTATCTCCAGTTTCTTCAAGAAACGTTCCCGACTGGCAGTATGTGATTATTAAACTTCCGTTTGTGAAAATTGCAACACCAAGAAAGAATTTCCCGAATAACTCTAAACTTGGAAGTGTAGAAGAGTGTGCAAGCAATAGGTGATTAGGTTTGCAGAGAGATGGAGTACACGTAGTCCAAGCAGAGCCCTCTCGTTTCGGTCCGACAACGTCATTGTTGCGCCCAGTGTAGTCAGTGCAGAGCTGTCAAACAAGGTGGAAACAATATTTTGAGTGCCAGTATGCCTCATCGACGTTAAAGGGAGCCATATCGGCATGTGAGTGAGTTTGAACGGGGTAAAATGATCAATCTCCGTGAAGCGGGTTTGTCATACCGTGATATTTCGACTCGTACAGGGCATGCTGCTACGACAGTGATGCGTGTGTGGAAGCAGTGGATAGCTGAACGTCGTACGCAGCGAAGAGCGGGTACTGCACCACGGAACATGACCACAGCACGGGATGACCGTCATCTTGTCCGCATGGTTATAACGGACCGTACAGCTTCATCCACAGTGTTGGCTGGAGCACTACAACAGGTGTGAACTTGTCTGCATCAACGCTTCGTCGCCGTCTGCTGCAGGTTGGACTTGTTGCATGCATGCCATTACGTCGGCTTCCATTGTCCAGAAACCACAAGTTCCTCCGACTGCAATGAGCACATGAACACCGACACTGGGGTACTTATTGGCAAAATGTAGACTTTTCGGACGAGTCGCTCTTCAACGTGTCCTACCGTGATGGCCGTATATGTGTCCGGCGCTACCGTGGTGAGCGCAACCTGGAAAGTTGCATTGTTGAGCAGCATAGCGGACAAACACCAGGTGTGATGGTTTGGTGTGTTAGTTACAACAACCTATCTCGTCTCCTACGAATTGAGGGCACTTTGAACGGCATCTGATACCTAACGGTGGTTATAGAGGTGAGGTACTCCCCCCCTGCTTCAGGCATCTCCACAGGTCACATTTCAACAGGACAATGCCTGGACTGCACGTTCACCTGACATGTCGCCCATCGAACATGTTTGGGATATGGCACGCCACGGTCCTCCAGTAACCAGTGACACAGATTTGTGCGCTCGAATACAAACTGCGTGAAGGGAAATCCCTCAGGAAGTTATTCAGAACCCTTTTGATTCAATGCCACGGCGAATAGCAGCTCTATTTGCAGCGCATAGAGAACACACCAAATATTGAATATTAGAGCTCAAAGGTCATGTATAGATTTGAAAATTTATAGCTTGTTACTTGTCAAGTACCTACGTGTGGTGTTAAATTCATTGAATGCATGCGTTTCCTTCTTGGTGTTGCAATTTTCACAAACGGCAGTGTATATAACGCCGCACATAAGTGGAGCCATCTACGCAACTCGTAGGTAGAATACTGCATCACTCAAAATGGACCAATAAGATGGTCACCGAAATCGCCAGCTCTAAATCATTCGATCTTTTACTTTGGGGCGGTATAAAAACAATATATAACAGGTTACACTTCAGAACTGCCTGATTGGAAACGTTGCAAGAAAGAAGCCTCGAGCAGCGAAAGAAATAAAAAACAGCCCTACGTGCTTCCTAGAGAGCAACAGAGTTGAAGAAAGCGATGTTAAGCATGGTTGTTGGCGAGGGGTTCACATTTTGAACAATTTTTCGAAACATTAAAAAGAAGTTCTCGTTGATTTTCTATTCTTGTTTTGCTTTAATTATTCCCAGAGCTTTTTAATTCACAAAGAAAGGAAGCATAATCTTGTAACTTTGGCCTCTCAAGCTTTTATTTACCTTTATATATAAGTGTTCCTATTAATTATTTGCACAATATTGTAAATACTTCCTCAGTTCCATATTCCGTATGATATTTGGGTTACGTTACAATCATGAGTAGTTTTCTATTTATTTGTATACCAGAAGTGTTTATTTGTTCGTTACCATAACACCAGAATGTGAAGAATTAAAAGTTAACCTGCTGAATGTAAAGTGGAACGTGTTGAATTATTGTGTTGCAATATTGTACAAAAGAAAATAGTAATCATCTCAAGAATGGAAAAAAATTAATAAGAAAGAATAAGGTTCTGTTTCATAGTTAAACGATCATAGGTCACCTTCCACCCTGTATACTCACGATCAACACAATAACTATGTATTTTGATCAGTATCATAATCTCATTCCCCATGTAAGTAAACAAATGAAGAATCACGTGGTAACTGTTTACTCGAAATACCTACCTGAAAGAGTGCATTTTAGCACCGAAATATTAACAACATGATGTTCTGATTGGGAGATGTAAGCATTATCTTGAACACCTCAACCACTGCAGGTAAACACTAAATTACTTACTAAACCTACCCTTTTACATTTATCTGCATATCCAGAATTGCCCCGTAATAGATTTTGCATTGTACATAACTGTTTAGCGCCTTAAGATGTACATCAACTATGATGTCACCACCAGTTTATTTATTACCTATGCGAATACCTGTTTGTTTCATTATGTACTTCTTTTGTAGCAGACATTTTCCCCTCTGAACTGCACAGCTCAGTTTCCGAGCTAGCCTCCAGCACTTTTGAAAGCTGGAACTTCCACGAGCAACATTAACACTATTTACACTTCTACGTCTGCTTAAACTATCACTATTTACACTAACATTATTTACACCTTCTACAACTTCTTTTTGCCCCTTCCTGGGCCTCCAGACCGTTTTTATACTATTTATTTCGCTTTGTTATGACAACAGAGGTTTTGCAGCACGTTTAGTCACAAGCTTCACTGAATATTGACCTTGGCAATCAGTGTGGCCTTCACACACATTTTTCTTCAATACAACAAAGGAATTCGCACAGTAGCCGCCAAATTCAAACAAGAGAAAAACATTTTTCAGACCTACACCCTCTACACAAAGAAGGGTGAGTGGTACTTTTGGGACTTAAATTGAGTTTGAATGTCATTTACGCCGTTTGAGACGCGCTACTTGCAAAACGATGATGGGTTCTGATAAAGTTGATATTCAATCTTAAATTTATGCTAAAAATTCAATGTCGATGCATAACAGTTTACGTTTTAAAGATATAATCGCTAAAGCAAAGTTTGACTTTTCTATTACAAGCGTAACATTTATAATTTCGCAGTTGTGTTTAACTTTGTTGCGGGCGAACTTGTCCAGGTACCTGTACAATCGAATTTGTTTATGTGACAAATCTTCCCGTTTCCGGTGCTGCGTAGGGGGATTTGTTTTTGAGATTTTGTCGCTTCTTTACCTTTAGAGCGCCATCGTCTCTTGGTCAGTGCCACAGTGGATTTGGTTACTCTTTTCGCTATGTCTTGCCGTGGTTAAAGTAAGATTTAGTTCTTTGGGATTTTGGTTGACTCTGATCGCGATGCTTGTTGAACTTTAATTTAAATGTGCTTCAAATTTATTTTATGGGTTTACATGGGTGTGATTAATCTGTTACTTTAGTGGTTTATAGTGTTGATATTAATTAGCAATGTTGATTTGTAATATCGACCAGTTTCCTTTATGTACTTACTGCTAAACAGGACAGGTCCTGGAGTTATGAATGTTTGTAATTTATGTTAAATGATATATTCAAATAAATAACTATGAAATTCATTTCACCTACTGCTTACTTACGTGGTGTTGTGTAATTTATTTGCAGCTTTGATTCTGTTATATAAAGGTTGGGTGGATTAGACTCCTATTCTTATGTTACTTTGTTTATAGATTTGGATTCTGTTTCTTTACAGTTACTGTATGTAACGTTATTTTGTTTTCAAGCAAATTAATTTGTAATAACTGGACTTGCTCCATTTTGTATTTAAAACTCTATATAAAGATATCTGTAGCTCAGTTCACTAAGTTGTTGTTCCTAGCGTTCCTATCAGCAACAGACATGTGTGATCAGTAAAAGCAAAAAGTTGTTTATGCTAAAAAAGAGCAAGAAAATGCTAAATTATCACTAACTGAGTTTTCTTTGTTTTCAGGTAAGTGTGTATCTACGGTTTGGAATGAAGTGCTGTAGAAGACCAACATTTTGTGGTAAAGTAATATGTCATAATAAATAATATTTTCGCGTACGTTACACTGAAGTATAATATGAAACAATCTGGCGTTTTAACTTCAAGTTTCGTAATGATTATATACCAAAAGAACATTGTTGGTTTTAGTACCAGTAGTCTGTAAGTACTTTTTCCCAGAGGTCCTATATGTACACTGCTCAAACAATTAGACGAACGTATGTTTAAATCAAAGCCAAAAATAAAATATTGATGCAATATAATTTTTGAAAGCCATATGTTGTTTTGAAATATTGTTAAAATGAATTAAATTCTTCTAAAATAAGTTATTTTTGCATAAATTAATGAAGTTGAAAAATCTTTGAAAATCAAAGTGAGTGCTCTTTGATTAATTGATTTAATATTTTTAAAACAAGTTTTAACAGCAATTTGTGATAGGGCATTGTTATTTTGTGTTCTCTGGGGCTAATACATGGCAATGTGGCATCTGAGTGAAATATCAGTCTCACAAGCAGTTGCATGGATTGAAGATGGCCATTCCATTCGCTTTGTCTCCGGAATTCTTCATGTCAGTACTTCTGTCGTTCATAGGGCCTGGATATAGAGACAGGTGGATACAGAGAGGCGGCCCGGACAAGGGCCTAAGAAGAAGACAGCAGAGGTACAGGATAAACATCTTGTCCTTTCCTTTGCGCAGACACAAGACTACAGTCAGAGATCTACAAAGTGACATACGAACAACAACTGTATTGGTGATTACTGATCAGACTGTAAGAAACAGGCTGAGATCTGGAATCCCCTTTAAAGCCCCTCATTTGACACTTCAGCACAAGGAAGCCCAGGAGATTTGCTGAGAATCGTATTGACTGGCAGCTCCGCCAGTCTGTTCTCTTCACAAACAAGTCAAAGCTTAGTTTGACGGGCTGTGATGGTCGTACACATGTGTGAAGACATCCTGGTGAACGATTTGCTGTAGCCACTATTATTGAACATGAAAAATTTAGAGGCAATTCGATAATGGGTTGGGCTGGCATTACGGAGCTTGTTCCAAAGCGCATGAATGCAGATGTATGCATTAACAATATTATCGTTCAACATGCCCTACGCTTTGTTTATGGAATGGACGCTGATTTTCTTCTAATGCATGCTAATGCTAAACCCCAGACAGCATGGAATACCAAAGATGTCCTACAAGAATGCCAAATTCAAGTAATGGACCGGCCTCCACACAATCCTGGCCTCAATCCAATTGAGGCCTCTGTTGAGTAAGCTGGAGAAACTTGTTCGCAAACGGCCTGCTGTGCCACACAACCTGCCTGAATTCGCAAATGCAGCCACTAAAGAATGGAAGAAAATTCCACAAGTTGCTATTAGGAGGCTATTGAAAAGCATGCCACGTACGTGTTATGCAGTAATTGAAGCTCATGGAGGACACACTAGGTATTGAGTGTTGAAAAAATAATGGAAATATTAATTACTAAATAATATAATGTTATATTTCAACCTTGTTTTGTGTATGAATTTATTTTGTATCTATTTGTACATAATTATTTATTTTTCGTATTTTTGGGAGTTTGGTTTCAATACGTGTTCCTCTAACCTTTTGTATATAGGAAAGCGAAAGAATGATAAATACAATAGGGTACTGATAATACTGAATTACAACGTATTGTATAGCGGCGAAAATAATTCTAATTACAAATATTTTGCATTACGTTATTCTTACATACAGAAAATAAAACCGCAAATCTGAGTATCTCTCTTCTAAAGTTATTTTTCCAATGTTAACCTTGTTTGTTTAAGTCTCTGATGTAGTAGAAAAATTCATAATTCAGGTAAATGTTGATGTTAATGGATAGGAATATGGGAGTTTAAGGTGAAATTTGCGTGTCGTATACCCAAATCGAATACAGTTATTATAATGATGTAATTTGTTGTCCTTAATATTTAGGCTACAAATTAGGATGTTACAGTCAAAGATGGCATCATAAGCACATATATTTCTTCGGAGTTATAATCGTCATTCTGATTAGGTTAACATGCAGCGCGCCTTGTGTCCAAGAACAGTTATCGACTACAGCTCGGATCATTGCAGAAAGTTTCCTTCAATGAAAATCTCCCAATAGCAAATAGTTGACACTAACATGAACTACATATGGAGGGTAAATATGTCATTATAAGACATCTTTTTCATACTCATATGTCGGTACGTTTCTGATCACAACGCAGCTTGGCAGCTGGCCAATCTTGGGCATGTGACATACGGTTAAACAACGGAAGAAACAAGGCGATTTGAGAGACCAATAAATCGATGACAGCGACGACAATAATTAGAGGTGGATAGTTTACTATACGTATGTTTTTTAGACGTCCAAGAAAATATTTAGTGAGATGTACGATCAAAATTCAAATATATTATATTTTTTGGCGAATTTCTTTCTGAAGCAAATGTAAATTAAAGCACTAAAATGTTATGGAAATACTTACGTTTTTCTATCCTTTAATGTAGTTAAAATACCTGAAACTGAGTATCTCAGTAAAACTGTTGGCATTTTCTATGTGTTTGCATGAAAGGCTCAAGCATCTAAGAAATCTATATTGCTGTATTTTGTGCAATTTTACAAAATATCTTGTATACTATATATCTCTTATATATTCTCTCCCGACCATTCCTTACCTAGCTTTCTCCTCATCTCTGTGAATGAATTAGTGAAGTTCCTTTGCGCAAGTGAAACAGCTGGTTGGATGCAGACAGTCAGCAGCCGATCAGCTTCGAATAGAGAGACATGACGTACTGTAGGCATCTGCGGGATGTTCAGCCCTCCGGAAGAGTGAGCGGGATAGTATGAGGTTGCAGCTCACGATGATGTCATAAATAGATCTACTATCTACATCAAAAACATCGCACAACGTTAGTATCCCGGCGTGTTTCACTTGGAGTAGTATGTTTTTTCTAGTGATTTATAAAGTTGCCCAGTAGGAACTCTACACACTGAAGCCTAAGAAATAGTTTGTTAACGTTGTTAAAATCTGTGACGAGAAAGCCAACAAAACCAACTGGTCATTCAGCATTACTAGCAGAAGAGTATGTTTTCTAAGAAGCCTTAAGTCTTCTTGATATGTTGAAAGTAGAGCCGTAATCTTTCTCAGATGACGATAGAATTGTTGATGTCAACACATTCCTTACGGATATATTGTCGTAGCCTCTCTTTAAATACTTCTCAGAAACGTGCATACGTCACATCATTCTGTGAGAGAAACACAATACTTTAAGGTAATGTTGGAATATTGCTGCATGTAACAAGTAACATGGTACATAAGATTTCCTCAACCGAATCCGATTATGGATTTGTAAGCATACGAATTGAAGATTGTGGTTATATTAGAAATACATTTAGTTTTTGCTAACATGGAAGCCTGGTGTCATGAGTGAGTATTAGATGAAATAATAATTTCATGTACGTGAATCATGTAAAGTTTGATACTATACGTTTGTTAGTAATTTATCAATCATTGATTCAAGCACTTAGATATTTAAGAAATTTTACAATTCAATAATTTTGTGCCTGTTTTGCATGAGCTGAATTTCTTCTTGCTTAGACAAATTCGGAAGTCGTATTTCATCATTAAGTGCACTGCTTTAATTAGGGTTCAATGTAGATATTTTTATATCACCTGTTTTTGTTTAGTTTAGGTAATAAATTATAAATTCAAGTTATTGCTTACAGATCTCTAATAAGTACTTGGGTTGTGAGGCATCTACGTATCGAAATAGCATGCTACGATTAATTCTTGATAATTTTATCTCTAAAATATTTTAGATTAAATAGTTTGCATTCCAACAAATCATCACAGAGCTTAAGTCCTATTAAACTAATGGGTTATAATTTTTGTAATTTGTTAAATGAATAAAGTCCATTAAGGATTTAAAGACTATGACTAACATTTATTTTCCTTTACTTGCGCAATGGTCACCTTATAATGGTGTTTCTGGGTACTGATGCTTACAAGCTACTGAAAAGAGTCCGGAAAACGGTTCTTTGGCCGAAAGTTTAAGAAGGTATCGCTTTCGCGTTCATAAGCTCCTGGTTCAAATCATGCATTAGCTATTGTTACCTTTTATGTTGTTAATTGCGTAGAACATACTATTGCATTAATACACCTTTAGCATTTTAAGTTCTAGGCATATCTATGTACACAAAAACACAATTATACTAAAATACTCGTTTTAAATAACTAAATAAATAAATGCAAAACACTATAAAGTACATAAAACGATAAACCAAATTAACATCGACTGTATGAGCCTTGAGCACCTAAAACTGCCTTCATTTTCGGGTTATAGATGAAATTTAATTTTTTTGTAGTAACATGGATGAGAAGCTACAACATTCCAGGCTTCTTGAATTTGTGCCCAGAATCCTGTATAAATTCAACAATTCCATGAGGATATCTTTTCATCATAGAGAGAATCAAAATACTGTCGAGTATTGCCGTGTATTTGCGCACTGTTCAGTGTACGTCTAGCTGCCACAACACCCTACTGATATTCAACGAGATACAGATATCCGAACATGATGAAGTTGTGAAGCCACCTATTTTGTATCGTAATAACTATTCTATTATGAACTCTACCAAATATCGTGTATCGAAAATAGTAGTATCTAAGTGTTGTTTAAACCTTATTAACATAAGAAAAGAAAGTTTTGTTACATGCAAGAAGCGAATATGCGGTCTCAACAACAGAAGTTCTGCCACAACGCTACAAAGAAGACACATGAAGGGTAGCATGTTTAATAACGCCGTACAACAACTTCTGTAGCGACTAGACAACTGTATTCGTATGGTGTAAACAAGGCGTCGTGTCGTGTAGGACATGGAAAAATCACGACTCGTTTTTTTGGTCTACGGGTGTACGATGGTAGCATAGAGGAGACAAAGGGTTTTACGTCAAGTGCTATAAAATCTAACATCGTATTTTTACTTATTTTCAGAAGTTGTTTGCTTCTTATTACACGACCTGAGGAGAGGGAATCATTTGGATTAGATAGCTGAAAGAATTCACTAAAGGAAAATCTTCAATCGCTAATAGTCTCCATGGTGTCAGCTAATTCCTCGCGATTGGCTGATACCCATCACGTGCAGGAGCTTCAGCCACGGGTATAGGTTCTGTTTCGAGAAGGAAGATGTGCACTTTTATGTAAGATCCAAGGTGAACGGACACTGGTGCCTTACATCCTTCCTCCTCTGAGGGGTTGGAGCAAGGTCCTCTAGCAACTACTATTCTACAGGGATCGTTTTGAAAAGTTCTGTTTATTCCTACAGTAAAACGTATTGATATATATATATATATATATATATATATATATATATATAATTGGTTTTTCAATTTCCTTTCAGGGTTCCTCTCACTTTCTCTAACGTCTCAGTACGTAGTCTGGTAATTATTATTTAAATTTACAGCTCGACCTCTCTTGACAGCGAAGGTGGGTCTACAGAACATTCTGTGCCTTGCATAGGAAATGTAAAGTCAAGTTGCAGGACTGCTAAGAATCAAGGATCTCTCGAGAAAAAAATACTGAATAAGACAAAGGAATATATCATGAGAGGAAATGAATCAAAATGGTAGAACGAAGTGAATATTTTTGCAAATGTACCGAGCTTTCACGCAAGCGTAATAGGAATAAAATGTATTCTGCCGGTGTAGTATTCAATAGATTGGATTTAGTTGCTTCTGAATCAACAAAACAACAGATGTTAAAAATTTCAGATGCAGAAAAATGTAAAAATACCAAAAAGGAGCCATATAAAGACAACTAAGAAAGCTCTCAATAGAATAAAGGATCGAAAGACTCTGCGCTGCAATGTTGGAAGCATAGACAAATTCCGAGTGAAAACATGTATAAAGGCCGCCTCTGTGGTATTGAAGCACCATGTCTGCCTCATATACAAGAGGTCTAGTTTCGAATCTCGGTTAGGGTGAGTACGGATAAGGCTTTCCTCCGGGTTTTCCCTTATCCTAATAAAATGAATATCGTTAACAAGCTCTATGGACCCCGGGCTCATTCGAGCTTCATTTCACCCATTTATTCATTCATTTTCCGATATGCCATAATGGTTAAAGGGCGCTAAAATAACATGTATGACGATTATCAAATTCCCTAGAGCAACACAACATCAATAGATTTTAGCATAGATTGAACTCTATGTCCAATGTTCCATAAGTGAAAACTATATTTAATTATTTAAATAGATAATTTCAGGTGATTACTACTATCAACTAAAGCAAATAAACTTAACATAAAATGGCTAAAATCTGTGCCATTCTCCAGAATATCCCTGGACTAGATATGATTGCATCCGGAGCACTGAATATTCCAAACCTAAATCTTCCTTAGGCTGTAGCAGCATGCCATAAATACGGCATGTAACATGCCCCCACAGATATCAAGTCCGAGTTAATGGTATCACCTCTTCCAGGAGTCCTCCTCCCTGAAGGTACGATATGTGACTGCAGACCATGTGAAATATACTGCAGTTGAGATATATCGCCCAATTGAAGCAGCCGTGTTTCAGTAGGTAACATTCAAATGACTGTCCCAGTTGGTTATACTATATTAACCACTACTGCTGATCCTATGCCTGCTTCACAATTAATACATCTCTGAGAAAACATCTTGTGAAGAATAGTTCTGTGGCTTTCTAAATTATGCATTTCAAACTAGCGATACATTTTGATTTTATTTAATAATTTATCTTTCATATTGACCCTATTTGGGCTAAGATTGAAAAACGTAAATCAGTTTTGAAGCATTCATTGCAACTGCTCAGATTTGAAGCACAATCTTGGGATTTCCGCACCAGAGATGTTGGTGCCGCAACGATATTCCCAAGCTTGGGGCGAACCTCTCTCATCTGACACATATACTGACATATTCATATCTAACTAACTCTAGGCTATACGCGGCCACGAAAACAATAGTATACACAACTAATTTCGAATTAATTAACTACAAGCCCCACCGAGTGACGTGACACGGCGGTTACATGTTAGGATCACATTTGGGAGGCCTCGGGCTTCATTCCCGTCGGGCCGGCCACTATGATCATGGGTGTTTTCATGGTTCCCCGGCTTGGCAGGCGAGTGCTGTTGTAGTTGCCCTTGTACGACGAATTACTGTTCATTTCCTAACCTCATAATGTTTCAGGATTGAGGGTCTAAATACGGCAGTTTGTGTGTTGCTATAGGACTGTGGAATTTTCGCTCTGGAAAGAGTTCTTCCTGGCGGTTGGCGGGACTGCTAGGATCCCCTTCCTTCCTGTGAGCTGACTCGTCTATTCCCGGCAACTCCCAGGTTGTAGGTGGTTGAAGAAAGGCTAGTGGGCGTCAGGATTGGTGTCATGTTCTAATCATTAAGGATCCGTACCCCGTCCTTGCTATCGCATATCGACGTCCGGATCTGGTGCCCCTTCGGGTATCCTTTTCATTTTTTCTCTTAAAGGAAGCTCAAAGGGCCCACCATTGCCTACGTGTGGTGTTCGAGTTATTGGATGTCCCTCCGCCTCACTACTTCTTACTCCTGGATTTCGGAGTATTTGCAGCATTGCAAAGCGCTAAACCTTAGGTTTATCTCGAAGTAATTGATATTTTAGGAAGGTGTGAAAAAAGGATAAAATTTCCTTGCGTCTTTGGGGGGGAGGGTCTAGTAATAGCATCACAGTGGTAGCACATAAGTGTAGGAAACCCAAAATCCGTGGGTGAGACCCATTCAGGGTGCTGAATTTTCAATCCAGATTGCACTCTCCAAACTGCTAAAGTATCACCAAAAATGTTAAAACCACTACATTATTTTACCATAAGCTAATAGCACACAGTTCTAGCCTTCGCATCAAATTGGAAGCTCGTCAAGCAAATCCTGCGCCTCAGTGTGCAAGATTTTCCGAGGTCCTTTCAAGTCTGAGTGTTAGAAAGACAGATCCTACAACATTGTACCCAAGAATTCCTCACCAGACGTCTAAGCCCCAAATGGTTTGTATGTGAACATCTCGAACACAGTGAAGTTTGTGAGGGGACCATTGTTGTATCTGTTCACAGTGGTATCATTGCTGAAACATCATTCATTGCTCCAGAGAACATTTCCAAGAAAGTGAATGGGGTCGTTAAGTATTTGCCTAAATCACGTTCAATAATCAACCTTACGGGCAAAATCATTGCGGCAGAGGTGTTGAATTTTAATAAGATTCCATGCCTTTCCTTCAAAATTCCTTGTAAAGATGTTCTTGAAGCTCTTAAATCGTAGGATACTCTTCTGTCCTGTCCAAAGTATAAAATTAGATATCGAGTTCATACTTGCAAAGATCTGTATGTTCACAATAATAGTAATAGCGGTAATAAATCATAAATAATAATAATAAATCCTTATGTTTATGTTCTTACCACGTGTAGGATGTTCCTTAAAATAATGGTGTACATTCGGTTCGATTTCTTCATTTTCAATTACTGGTCTCTCTCTTTTACTGCTTGCGTAGTGTACGTTCCTTCTAGACGCCTGCACATTACTGTACGACTAAAACGTTTACTGATGATAAGCCACGAAAGAGAAACCTTTCTTGAAAAGGTCTCAGAGCTGCGATAGCACTACATAGCGTCTCGCCGTAGAGGAGAGAAATCTGTGCGCTCACATTTATAAATGAAACAGCAACCAGTGTTCGCAAATTAATGGCCGATCCTTTTGCTTCCTCTGAAGCAAAACACCTTTGATTACATCGTGGGCTGTGGTGCGAGGAAGACTAGATTCTTCATTCGGCTGATTGCAAGCGAGCCACGGGCATTGCTCTCTGCACCCTACTGTCACAATGTCAAATGTTTCTTTATGGGACGCCAGCTAAACCAAAGTCATCATTTATGAAATAAACAGTAGCTCCAATATGAACATTGAAATCGCATTGAGTAAAACAAACCAGTAGAGTTAAGCAAAGTAACGCTAACGTTGTTTGCGTTATTAAAACTTTGAACTGCGTACCCATCAGCTTGCCCTTTACCCTTTAGCTTATGGCGCAGATCTGCAGCTTTAATTCTTTGATTTACTCAACATGGCATACTGCGTAATAATAATGGTGATCATAATAATAATAATAATAATAACAATAATAAGCGTAGCAGGCTAATAAAATGGCAGAAAAACCCTACTTGCTCTCATGTTTGCATGGTTTCCATTACGGCGCTTTAAAGTTTTGATTTAATTCTTCAATACGTATAGTCGTAATGTTAGACATGAATAATCACAAGTAAAATATAGCTATGCGCACATACTGATGGGTGAAATAAAGACTTCTTAATTATTTGTCAATTTAAACATTTAGTTGTTTCCCTCCAAAATAAGGTCCTATAACTGAAGTGGAAAACATTCTAAGCCTTTCTCGGTTTGTTTACACTGTTCTTGTCTATCAACAAGGGCTCTGCACTCTACTACACGCCTGGGAACTCTCCCAGTGAGTGCGATCCGCTCATTGCCTTCGCTGATGTGCAAGAGTCGTTCACTCAAATGCACCCCACTGACCTGTGTTTACTTGGAATTGCCCCATTGAGTTCTGCAACTCCTTTAACGCAGGAAGGGATATCTGCACGCGTGAAATACTGAACAATTGGGCCACCTGTCTAAAACAGCGTTCTTAAACCAGTCCAGAAGTTGTTATGACATTCCAACTGGTTTCATAGGTAAGGCCATTTTATTTCTTTTAAAAATAAATAACGTACCAAATTAAGTTTCAAGAAGTAGGCATGAGTTAATATTGAAAACATATAGGTAATAATCAAGTGATGCTTTGTTGTTATTATGTTATGAGGCTGCATTACTCGGACATATTTTCAATATAGTATATTCGGAAACAAAATAAACAACTCGGAGCAATAACAATTGACTATTATTTCCCAGGTATTTCTGCGCTACGTTGTACTTTCAACTAATTCTTGCAGTCATTGTAGTCTTAACGGAATAAAATGAAGTACTCACATAACCGTTTTCAATTTGAAAGCTACATTTCTTCACATCGAATGCGCCCTAGCTGCTAACGTCATCCAGACTCAGTGCGTTTGAGTATTCCGAAGCCGAGCTTCTGCTCACAGTTCTAAAAGCAACATCAAAGAGTACCCGAGGTTGAATGTCTGACTTCTTTTTACGACATAGGAATTTCGCCTAGAGCGGCAACATGAACTCGTAAAAGAGGTTTTTAAAGCAGAAGAGCCATGAAGTTTCATCCGCTCGCACAAGTTTCCTTTCTTTATTTAGAGAGCATACATTGCTTTCCCTTCTCATTTTCTCTACCCCATGCATAAGGTAGAGTAAGTATTCCATTCGATAAAAATATTCATAACACGAATTTATGGGAAAGGCGCCTGAAAGGTAAAGCAAATCTTATTTGTGCATTCACGTGACCTTCCCTACCCTCTTTCGTTTATTAAGGGTATACAAACAATTCTTATGAAAGATTATTTTTTATCTACTTCAAGGTCTAAGTACCTGTGTGTATGTATCTGTATCTCTGTGTGTGTGTGTGTGTGTGTGTGTGTGGGAGAGAGAGAGAGAGAGAGAGAGAGAGAGAGAGAGAGAGAGAGAGAGAGAGAGAGAAGAGTCTGTGTGTCTATGAACAAACTAACTCCAAAATGAAAGGTCGGTTAAACATGAAACTTGGTATTTAAGTTCAGGACCTTCCAAGGATGCAAAACGATGATTATGAAGCAAAAACTCCAAACTACCCTTTACATAGAAAAAGTTTGTTATTTTTTATTTTCTCAAAAATAACTCTTAACGATTCTTATTAAAATATCATTTGTTTAAGCTATTTTGATCACAAATAAAATAAATGTCTTAAATTTTCTTGGAATAGCCTTAGAAGTTCTGTTTATTCCGAATGCCTTTTGTGTAATTGCCAAAACGTAAGAGATAAACTATGTCTTACTGCACCAAAGATGTAAATCTCGTTAAATCACACAATTTATGTCAAATAATTTCATTTATGGCGTTAGCTTTTCTAGATATTCTTTGCTACTGGCGTTAATTTTCAAACTTTTATACCTTTCTGAACTACAATTCGCTATTCCTTTTTAAGTTTGTTTCCTTTTCGTGAACATGCAAAGAGAACATAATTTCAAAACCATCACATAGCGGTCGACTTTTAAAAGGTTCACCACTTTAGCGTACTATATCTTCTTATACCTTCAGCGTAATATATAAATGAGTAACTAATGTATATCCGTATTAACGAGAAATAGATACAAGAATAAGCGTTTGTAAGAATAGCTTATACAGGAGTGAGTAGGGAAAGTCATGTGTGTGCAACACAGATATGTTTTCTATCTGCTTCATATTGATCAAAATAAATATTTGCAAATATGGTTTCATCATACATTTCGTTGTACGTACAAGAGGGATAGGGCAAAGGACTCGCTTCCACTGAACTTTGACAAATGACAAAGTATTGAATAATTAAAAACAGCACTGACGATCTCAGAAATGGTGATGCCACAAAAAATAGAAGAAGAAAAACCTCTCTTAACTAAATCCTCTGTTTAAACAGATATAAATAGTTTGTGTACTACATTATTGTATATCTTTATAGTTTAGCAGTTATACGAAATTTCTTCCAAATGAAATGTACTTCACAGACCATTGCCAAGAAATTCCAAGGTATGCGTTGTATTTGTCCGGTAAATGTCTTATGTATATGGTATTTTATCAAAATGGTTAGCACCATTTTTAGAGAAAAAAAAGATTCGAAAAGTGTGCCTGTAAAAGAGTAGTTTGAGGTTGGGGATTTTCTTGAAAATCTTTGTGTCCATCTTTGGAGAATACTAAACGTTGGCATTTATCCCACTTTTGGATTTTAAGTTATGCTGTTCAAAGACACATATAGGCAGACTGACATATATACACTGAACGTTTTCTAGAAATCCTAGTTTTGCACTCACATGACTTTTCTACTCACCCTTCTAAAACTATTCCTCTCTCTACTTGTTGCTAATGCAGATAAACCTTGATTACTATTTATACAATTCGTTGTAGGTCAAGGAGAATACAGTAAGGTAAAGAGGGTGCCCCGGTGGGCGTTTATGCCTTGCACTCTGCTGCCATTTGCACCATTAACAATTTACCCAGAGGGAAAGTTTCTATGAAAAGGAGACAATTACTTAGGAGCTAGCTAGTAGCTAATATTCACCAACACATAGAATAACAATTTATTTTAAAGTGATATAGCGTTTACAATGATTATATCAGCTTGCTTTAACATTGTTTAACAAATTAATATGCTCAAATACAATGTGATATGTTCTTGCTTTCTACGCTTAAAGTTGCCATGTGCATTTAAAGAATATATGACAAAGTAACGAACACCACGAAGTTACGTGAAATGCAATCTCAATACTTCTCCCGTACAAGAATTTGTAAAAGCACCAAGAGTTAAAGTTTGAATTTGAAAAGCTTACCAAACAAAGTTTTAAAGATAATTTAGAAAAGGTCGAAATAACTCTTCGTGAATTATGCCGAAACTCGCTGTCACGATGGCTAGTTGTTCCGCGTCGGTCCCTGGCGAAAAAGCGACTCCTCTTCTCTGCCTACCCAGGAGTTCCAGGAACCCTCGGAGAAGATGATGGCGCTGGCATCAGTGGCGTGTCGCAACCCAGCTATGACGATTGTGCCTGATGCATTACGTGTGAGGTGATGTCTTACGTCACTCCTGACAGTATGTTGTTCGAAATTTTAGACGTTGGCTTTCTCTGGATATGAATGACGTCATCACCCTGGCATTGTGACGTGCTGGTTGCATGAGCCACGACCATGGGGGAGGCGAAAACGTCACAAGGGATAGTTGAAGCTTTTCAAAGTCGGTCGCTGTGTGAGGATTTGAAATATTGTTTTCTTTGCACGAAGACGAAAAAGAAACAAACAAAATAAAAGGAGTAAGTATTTGTAGTTGCAAAACGTATAAAATATTTGAAATTACAAACCAATAACATAGGATATGTGTTGAGTAGTAAGACTGTCTAATCCTCACAGCTTGTCAGTTATACAAAAGTTATTCAGAGAAGGGGACTGTAAAGGCTATTCCCAGAAACTTCAAGATATATACGTTTTATTTGTCATCAAAATAGCTTAAGCATAAACCATTTTTATAAAAATCTTTGGAGCCGTTTTTGAGAAAATGAACAATAATGAAATATTTTCTATGTAAAGGATAGTTTCTAGTTGGAGGATTTTCCTCGTGTCGCGTCCCTGGAGGGTCCTGAATACCATGATTCATGCCCAACCAACTTTCGTTTCCTTCAGACACATAAGCACGCGCGCGCGCGGACCTTCTATTTGGGTTCAGGGGCTTCAAAACGTGTATTTCCGATAACTTATTGACATCGAATACTTTGGGTGGAATACAATAATTCCTCTACTTGCTGTAAATAAAGGTAAAGGTAAAAGTGTGAACGAACGGAGTAGGGGGCCCGAAACCGGCGCACAGCACCTAACGCAGGTTAGTTGGCCCCTTGTGCGACCCCCGGTAGGGAGGACTGAGAGGAGAGGTAAGCACAGGCGGGGTCCTCATTGTTTCCAGACTGCACGCATTCGACGCCGTCTGGTCCTACCCACAAACCACGGAACCTTCGACATTTCCCCCAGGGGCGAAGCCCGCTTGAAGGAGAGACCTGACAGAGCAGTGCCCACAGCGACGCCAGGGAATAAACCTCTACAGAACACACAGCTGCAACCTACCGAACACCGTCGCTTGGTCCTACAACCCTGAAACAGATGACGGGTACAGGAACTGAGAGGGAGGCGAGTCGTGGTAGAAGATGAGACACCCCAGCATTCGCCTGTCTACTCGAGGAAACCACTACGAACCCATTGGTCAGGAATTGAGCAGGGGACCTCCCGAATGCGGGCTACAGACGTTGCCTCTGAGGGGGATGCTGGATACTGTAATACGTTATAAACGAAGAAAAAATGTTTGGGGTTCAGGGATTACCAAAACATACCTTTTCGGTGAAACCTCGAAATTGCGTTTTTGGGGGAATAGAATCCTTCCTCCTACCTACTACAGATAGGTGGCATAAAAAGTAAAACAGTCATATGGCGAGAGTCTGCATCTGTGTTGGGTGAGCATGAAATATCCACAGAATCTTATACATATGTATACAGTTGGACCGAAAGTCACTTCCCATTACTACTATGGTTTTAATCTCCCATGAATTTCGAATTTCCGTCTATGACGCTCATATGATAATTAGATACTCAGATGCACACTAGAGGACATTGCTAAATCATCAGTCCGCTGTCAGATGTTTAATTACAGATTTATTTGCTTAGATACGTTCAGTACCCATGTTGTTAATATGTTGTCGAAAGAAGAAACAAATGTTTGTATTCACAGATGGTAATTGATGAATGGGATGGACACTTCAATACTATTCCACCAACAGGGAAGGCGGTCTACAGTTTACGGAAACGTTTTGAAGCAAATGGATCAGTGATGGACTTCCGTAGCTCAGGTGGGCCATCATTAAGTACGGAGACAAACGTGAAAGTGTTACAAGCTATTGTAAAGGGTCCTAAAAAGTCTACTCGCAGGCTTGCTGTGGAACAGAATGATTCCCGAACGTCTTTCCGGAGAATTTTACATCAAGCTAAATTTAAGCGTTGCATACCACGTCTCATACACGGTCTACTAGAAGACGATCCTGATCGTAGGCTTCAATTTCGTGAATCTATCTGGTCACATCAACAGACCTAATTGCAGGCACTGGTATACAGAAAATCCACTTTTAAGAAACAACTTAACCAATCTGGTGTCACTGTGTGGGGTGCTATATCATATCATGAAGTCCTGGTCCTTTGGTATTTTGATGGTACCGTAACTTAGAAATGCTGACTGCCTATGTCGTTCCAGGCTTACAAATGAACCACAACAATTTCAACTCAATTTACATTCAGCATGATGGTGCTCCAGTACATTGCGTTGTAGCTGTGCAAAACTACCTTCATGGTGTGTTTGGTGGAAGAGTTACTGGAAGATGAACGAAAGTAGGAATGCAACCCAGATCACCAGACCTAACTCCAATGGAATTTTTATTTTGGGGATTGATTAAAGATATGGTCTGTGCTTCAAAACCAACCACAATCGAGCACTTAAGAAGCATCATTGATAATGCTTTTCAGATTATTGATTCGGATCCACAACGGTGTGAAGAAATATGCTTAGGTATCCCAGATCGTTTTCAGAGATCTGTCAATGCTGAGGGAAGACAGTTTGGAAAAAGTGCACTATAAATCACTCACATAAGTGTAATTATTAAAACCATCATAGAGTAGAAGTAGTAATGCGTAGCGACTTTTGGCCCAGCCTGTACATTTCTCAAATAGCTACAGACATCCTACACATTTTTAATTAATTGTATACATACAACGGAGGAGTACACTTCGAAATACGACTTACATTGATCTATCGCTGCTACCAACTCCCCCCTCCCCAGGAGGAAGGGATAGGGTGAAGGAACCACAGGAGGCTACAGGCTACAGATACTCGCGGAAGTCCCTAACAGTTCCACACTTCAAGACCCCTCCCACTTCTGGAACTGCCTAGATGATCGTCCTGTCGACCAAGTAGCCCTCTAATGCCTACGGGGAGTAGTGTTTTCTTTGAGCAAACATTTGTTCGGCATCGCATACGCCATGAAACCAGAACCATTTCTTAGGCATGAGAACAAAACGGAATTCAAGAGAAATGATGAAAAGGAAATCTGGTAGAAGAGAAACCACACCAGAGTGGGCAGTTGACGGAGGTCGAATCCGTAGCCTCCCGAATGCGAGCGTCATACGTTACCGCGGAGCCATCTCGCTCGGTTACTAAAAACGCTGATCCTCCACATGTGGGGAGAGTGGATCTTTGTTGGGGTGAATTCCCTGAATAAGGTTTATATTCCTATGTCCCGAGAAGACAAAAGCCGGACAACACTCACTTCTTTGGACATTGAACTCACTTTAATGTGCATTCACTGTCGATCTGTCTGGTTAGACATCCTGAGCTTTAATGAATCGTAAGATTCAAAAAAGAAGAGCTTCCTTTGTGAGTGTTTATACATAAATAGTGAAGTAAAACATTCTTGATTATTTTTCTGTATTTAATCTTTGTCCCTACATACTCGGGTGACAGTGCTGTTACAGTTAACCGACTGATTATTCAGCGCAACGGCGGTGTTTCGGATCTCTCCGAACATAATAAACCTTGTGCCGGTTCGAGGGGATGTTGCTCCTTCATTGATTCATAATTGGTAACACAAATACACTCTTTGCTATTCTCCGGCATTGTAGGATACCTGCTTCTTTCTGTCACTTACACTAATACGTATAAGAAATGATGATAAATGGTGATGACATAAGTAATTGGCACTACTACTGCTACTACTGCTCTGCTACTGTTGTATAAATGGCATACGGTACAAACAGCGGCACTTCGTCAAATACTTATGTTATATACTCCTATTTACAAGGACTTCTATTGTGAACAGTTTCACTCTACTCTTGTACAATACAACAATCGCATGGGTCTCATTGCCGTACATGCTTTTCCTGTCTCTATAATCTAACACTGTGTGTATAATACTAAATGTATACTCATTATATACCTACGAGTATATTGGTGTATATATATATCAGTATGTACTATAATATATACTAACATAATTAAAGAAAAAAATTATAGTAATCGTGAACAACAATTATATTACACACATATACAGTGCACCGACACTTACGAACTCGCTCTTGTATCCAACCTCCTTTGCAGAATCTTAGATAAAAAAAGAACCCATTTTATGGCGCCTCGCGTCCAACATTATACCCAAGCAGGCCTCCATTCCCCTATTGCACTCCAGAAACTGTGGTGGCAAATATTGTTTTCTTGGTAATTTCGTTTCCCTGCACTGAGCCAGAATATGACTCCATGTTTCCCTTTCACCACAGAGTGGACATATTCCCACTCGGTGTCATCACTTAATTTGTTGTGTTTCCAGGCTTCCAATTTTAGCCACGCCAAACCAATTCTTTCCTCTCGTGTACAGTTATCTATAAATTCTGTGGTGCAACAGCTCACGAAAGGCCTGGGCCTGCCAACCCGATCGCCGGCTTCACGCTCACGTACGCACGGCAGAGGTGGGCGAACATCCAACCGATACAGGAAGGCAGCATCAGGCATCCCTCACCCGAAAAGCTTGGCTAGGACCGCTGCCTATAGCAGCTCTTCACTTTCCTCAAGATGCTGAGTGGGCACCGGTCGTAAGATCCGCACCCTCATGAGTGGGAACGAACCCAGGTGCATTCCGTGACCAGGAACCAGAGCACCACGCTCCAGTGCCAATGCACCACGGCGCAGGACATATAATATATTGTCGCATTTAGTATGCTTTTGAGGATTATTGTAGTATACCTGAAATAATTAAATATTCATAAATTTGCAGCTTGTGCCGGTAGTGACGTAGGGACTATGGGCGGAGTTATCACATAGATATTAAAGTACACACTTCTATATCTTTAGAGCGCAGTGTGTCAGTGGGTCAACATGGGATTTGTCGGGGGGCAGGTTTCATCAGAATAAAAGGCAATTCAGGTGTTTTATAATTCTTCCTACTAATGTTTTGAAATATATTTATCTTTTAAAAGTACAAACTATTCTCTTTGAGTTCCTGTGTTCAAAATTCTTTAAAGCTTTGGGATGGGTTTGCTATGATCGGATAATTCTAACATGTGGCAGGCTTCCCTCCCAATGTCGCACAGTTTGAGTTGAAATTTATAAAGCATTCCCGGATCCTTAGGTACTACCATCAGGTTTTCTTAAGTGTGTGACATATTTGGTTTAGATGCCTGGTAGATTACGTTTTTAATATTTGTTGAATAATTTTTTTTCTCCGCCTTGAAATTCACGTTCTAATGTGTATTTTTTTCCTTTCTTTTTGTGACACCACATAATTGTTTAAGTAACATGTTGGTTTCGTTTTAAGTGCCTTAGTGATTGCTAATCTCCTGAAATTACTTTCTTTATTACAATGTGATCAATTTTGAAAGTACTTGGGATGAAATTTCTGGGTTTCTGCTGATATTTTGGAATATTGTGAACTTTTCAGTGATTTCCTTTGTTCCGGTTGGCGTCATAAATTCTATCCTGAGTTTGCCACAGTTTTGTTTTTTTATGATAGCTAAAATCAATTCAAATTACAGCTGTATCGGTGAATATCACTGTTTATTTGCCATTTTGTGGTGCACTTTTCTTGTTTGTGGAAATTTTATCAATATTTGCATCATAAAATTTTAACGTACTGCCTCACCATGTGTTGACCTACGTTTTTAAATTTTGGGCGTAAGTTTCTAAGTTTTCGCTTTATTTTTGACTTTTGGTGATAAATTTAAAAATTGCCTTGAAAGTTGTGTGATATTTTGTATGTTATATGTATGTTTTAACAATTTTTGCTATTATATATTGTTCATTTTCTGGTAAAAATTGCTAGGTTCTTTTGGTGTTTTCTGGTATATTTCATTTTGTGCTTTCTTTATTCTGAGTAAAATAGAATTAAATCATTTCATACAATGATTTCGTGTGCTACGAAAAAGTGCAGTGGAAATATGATACTGTGACTTCACAGTTGTTTCACAATTACTGAAAGGGTAGCTTATGTGAAGCTTTATTTTAGTTTGAGGACGCGAAAGTTCGATCAATGTAGTATTGAAATACATGACATAGCTGAATTTAACTGCCGTTAAAGTTGTAAGTGTGTTAACTCAAGTAGTAATTTCTTATTTGGTGTTACCAAGGTAGGTAAACCATTGTGTGATTTTTACTGATGTATGAAGTTTCCTGTGGCAGGCACGGCTTGATTCATTTTAACTTCACTGCAAATTACTGCAATCCCTTTGTAACTTTTTTCTCGTGTCCGTTCTGTTTAAAAATCTTGATATAAAATCAAGTGGCTTGTTTAAGTCTGTGAACACATAGCATTGTGATTAGCCCCCTTTTAGATTCTCGCCGTGGGCGTTTAGTTTTAATAAAAGTAGTTATTTCCGCCTTGTTTAACTTGTGCCAGACTGTGTTATTTCAAGTGATGTTTTCAATGCTGTTTTCTTTTGGTAGGTGTGATTATATTTGAGGTTGTATTTTGGTAGGATTGCAAAACTCGGCCTACTACCTTACTTGTGTTATTTTGATATTCCTATTGAGAATTTGATAACTATAGATTTTGATTTGCTATTATGCCTCAAAGACAGACTTTTAACATATGTGATTATACTATTGTTGGTTGGAATGATCTATTTCTATTTGTATGCTGTTAGCCATGTTGCTAAAAGTATGTGATTGTTCGCCTTAATGTTTCCAAAGTAAAAATTCCTAGTTGACATGTTACTTACTGTTATACTTTTCACTTCAATATAGTCTGTAATATTATTCTCGTTTTCCATGGGGTGAGCGTTTGAACTTCTCGTTTGTGTTGGTATATTGTGCTGAAACGCTGTTTCTTTTTAATGCAGTTAATTTCGTTGGTGTTAAATTGACACTTCCAATTGTTGCTTTTAGAGCAGTGGCTTCTTAGTGATTTTCGAAGTAACATGTTGCCTAATGGTGTGCTTTCTTCCAGTTATGTTTGAATTTTTGGAGGGTTCCTGATAGTGGCACTGTGCGACAGTTGTCAGTATTTCAGAGGTGTCTAGCGAATGTTCTAGTGAATGACTTCATTACGACAGAGGTTATGTATGGTTGTTAAAATGTTACGTCTTTTGGGATTATTGTGGTATACCTGCAATAATTAAATATGCATATGTTGGCAGCTTGTGCCGGTAGTGACGTAAGGATTGTGGGCGGAGTTATATTCTTATAGATATTGAAGTGCATACAGCATTCTTCCTCTTTAAAGCGCAGTGTGTCAACATGGGGTTGGGGGGTAACCTGTCCTAATCAGAATAAAAGCTGAATCGTGTGCTTTATAATTTTCCATTTATAATAAACCTACTAATGTTCTGAAATATATTTATCTTTTAAAAGTACAAACAATTCTCTTTGAGTTCCTGTAGTCAAAATCCTTTAAAGTTTTCTGATGGATTTACTATGGTCGGATAATTCTAACATGTGGTAGGCTTCTCTCCCAATGTCGCGCAGTTTGTGTTGAAATTTATAAAGTATTCCCGGACCTTTTGGCTCTACCATCGGGATTTCTTAGGTGTGTGATGATGTATCACCAATGGCATCTGCTTACACGATTTAGTTCCTCATAGTGAAATAAGAAACCGTATCTATTGTACTGCACACCGTCCTACGTTCCTCATGATTTCCAAGCAATGAGATCCAAATCTCAAATGTATTTCTGTCATGAACAATGTATAATATATTTTTTGTTAGCATGTCCTAAAATTAGAACTTCTAACACGATGCAGACGAGCTGAAACTATTAGATTGTCGCACTAGTACCATAATCTTCATTGTGACCAACTTTGTTTCAAGGCCAATCACATGGAAATTACCCTTTGTATTTTCACATGTTTAATAACGCGACTTGGTTTGATTTGGTTTTTCTTCTCATTATGTCTTTTTACAGATTAACTTGTCTATCTTTTCACAAAACAAATCGTCATACTTGAATTTATCGCAATTCGTTGCAGAGTTAACCTATACGTTATATTGGCAGCCTTCTGTTTTCTTTGATCTAAAACATTATTCTTTTATCTAGTATAAGCTATTTAAGTATTAATATGAATTCAGAGGAAACTGAAATGGAAGAGTCAAGTGAAGTTATAGAGGCAACAGAAAGAATAACGCTAAAGTGTATTCACTCTTAGGTTGATCAGTACCAAAAAAAAATCCTACGTGACCAGTGCATCTTGGTACGACATGGTAACAATGCGCAGGAAAATAGTCCCACGCTAATAATCTAAATTTTAAAACGAATTTCTCCTTAAATGGTATACTATTCTATACAAGAACCTAAAAGTTTAATTAACGTTGATTTATGACGTTAAACAGCTACAAGCTTCAACGTGTAATTCGTATGAGTCACCCGATCCAATAATGTGCGAATATTGTTTACAGTCTGAAACCAGCTTTTCTGTTTAGTATCATGGAGGACGGTGAATTTGCTCTCGCATCTTCGTTAACTTAGATAAAGTATAAGCCGAGCAAACCATCTACTAGTGGTGAAAAAAGTGGTGTTGAATGTTTATCATAAGTTATATGAAAATAAGCAACACCTCCCGTGAAAAAAGTAGTGAAATTAACTTCTGTGTTCACCGGTGTTTCGGGTACAAGTACAACAGTGCTCTTAAAAAAATGAAACAGGAAAAGTGTTATACCCAGAAAAAACGAGAGCGTGTGAAATACGCGATTCCAAAATGTAACGATTTTGTGTAGAATACAATTTGCTAAACAGTGCACAATTTCGTTTTCTAAAAATGAGCCGCCAACAGTTGATAAAGTGCGTTTCCAGAGAGCGAATTAATGTAAATTATCGCATACCTGTTACTTTCCTTTTCGCTTTTTCTTTTAGAATTAACCATTATTGTATGTGCAGACTTTTATTTTGTTATAAATGTCAATCTTATCTCGTTTAACCCCTGACCGTTTAAATTGTCGGAAGAAAGGTTCTGTCCTTTTTGCATTATGTGTCGCGTGTACTCGTCACAAATGGTCGTGGAAGTATGACAATATTTCCGGCGAGAATGATGAAGGGATGCATTATAACGGTGCACTGGTCACCGGGGTTTTGTTTTGGCGCGGATCAAGCTAAGAGTGAATGCGGTTTAGAACTACTTATCCAAAAAATCCAGAAAATAATATGATATAACATTTAATTGCTGCATTACCTGGTGTAAGGCAAAACATGTTGAAAATAATTTCACTGAAAATTACTACCAGCGAATCAACAAACGCTTACTTTAAGAATCTCGTTATACACATGAGTTGATCGCGTTATAAACGTGATTTTTCTTAGTTTCAGGAATCAAGGAATCGATATAATATTATTTTATTAATATTTTACAAATTTGAGTGCTTTGTAAAAAATAGTACATTACACACGTGTTAAAAGTGGTTTTATTTTTCTCGTAGGATTGCGAAACTCGGCCTGCTACCTTCAGTTTGCAAACATTCCTACTCACAAAATAAAACTCTACTTTTACTCCTTGTATTATTGTGTACTACTACCCTCTTTGCAAAATCGACCTAAAACCTTAATGTCAATTGTTTTATACGCTTTAATAGAGATTTCCTTCAAAGGGAAATAAAACAATGATAAAATCGACAAGCTTCTATTTGTAATGCAAAACAAAAAAGAAAAGAAAAAAAAGTGAAAGCGTCTAATCGGGCAGAAATATGACAGGATACCGCTGGTTATTTAGTGGTCCACAGGGAAGTCCGTCAGACAAAGATTTGCTTTCCCCCACAACCAACTTGTTTCATTCGGCATCTTGTTGCTGTTTCCGAGAGCTTGCATTAATGCAATGTGGGATGCTGAACCAAAACTTTAGTGATTTGTTTATGAGCATGTTTGTCTTCTACCCACGAACTCCTTGGGCATCCTTGTTCAGTTACTGTGCTAATGTTTGTTCTGTTTACGGAGTGAGTTGTGGTACCCACCGTGCAGTCTCTTATAAATGTTGAAGAAAGAGCTGCTAGAGAAACTATTCGTTCCCATGATTTGTTTCTCGTTAAATAAATCACTTTTCGTACACCTACACTCTTATTCGTTACGGCGAGACAAAGCTCACATTTTCTCTCTGAATTAGTAAAATCCGAAACCATGACGTTAGGGAGAAAAATACTCAAGATTTTATTAGTGTACAGCAAATTTATTATTATTATTATTTTGATTGAAATAGGAGTACTTAGAGACGTTTCTTTGTTTAACTTTCAATCCATTGTTCCCTCATTCTTTGGCTGTGAGCTCTTTTCTCTGGCTGTCCATGTTGTTCTAGTATTTTTCTTCGGTTTGTCCTCTTGGTCAACTTGTAACTTATGCACCTTGATTCTAAAAATAACTGTGTTGAATCAATAATAACTTCTTATGTAATTTCTGCTTCTTTTTTTACTTTACCAATCCACTTTATAGTATCTGCTTGTTCTTTACTTATATTTTCGTAGAATTCCATTATGTGTTTTTGTGAGCATGTGTTCTAATGTCACTGTGAATATCTGTATATATTTTTATTTAGTTTTTACTTCTGAGTCTCTTTTCTTCATCTATGACTTGTGAACCTAAAATTTGTCTTATAATTTTGCATTTTTCACAATATTTTAGATATCCGCTTTTCGGTTCAAAACTAATGTTTGTCCTCCGTAGAGGCACTTGAATCTGATTACAGCGTTATTATTATTATTATTATTATTCTTATTATTATTATTATTATTATTATAATATTTGGTCATTTTATTCAACCTCTTTTGTAAGCAATATTTAAATTTTCACTGTTCATACATCTACTGTCAACAGGTAGACAAACACTTTCAACAAGGAAAATAACAGCAATGTACCCTTAGGTGCAGAAAATGTGGCTTGTTCCTCTACAACACAATAATGTTTTTCCTTCCGTAAAGTTTTACATTTACTCAGTAACATCCAGCCCTTATCACTTCTCTCTATGACTGCTTTGAAAATAATTCCAAGGACCACTGCACCAATGAGTGCTAATACATTCGATATTAAGTGAAAAGGTTCAGAAACAATCTGCCTTGATGTATAATTCTACGATGGGTGTAACAAGTTGGAATTGGGCTAGCCAAATGTAAAGAAGGAAGAAAGAGGGAAAGGTGACCCGTGTTTTACGCGTATCGTCAAAATGCACACCAGCTACTTTATTTATTTCAGACTTTTGTTCTTCTACTGAAATAAATGTGGAAAAGAATCTAAAATTACTGCTACTGTCGAACAGGAATTGCAAGGATTGCTGAACTGTGGAATATACTTGGAAAAACGAGACACTTTTGGGATATTATCAAAAAAAGGAGCAATTAAACCAGGCATCTTTGTGTTGGTCAATTTCAGTAATGCGTTTTAGCCCAAAGATACTTTATACAAATAACCTAATTTACTGCAATAGTAATAATAATAAATCAATTATATAATGGGACTATTACCAGCATACTAATTTTTCATAACTATTATTAACTTGACAGTTGCCGTCTGCCCATATTTTGGTTTTAACTCAGTAACTTGCGATTTAAGTGGCTGGAAAGGAGGGAATTGGAGTTTGACACTTAGGCACTTCATTACCTTTTGTTCCTACATGCGCTACCATTTTCACACAAAAGTAGGTCAACATTTACGTTTTATAGAAGAATACTAGATATTATCTAAGTTACCCATTCCAAAGTGTTTCTTCTTCTTCTTCTTCTTCTTCTTCACTCCATCGTTTAGACCTTCGGCCTGTTCCGCCTTCATAGACTTTCCTACTCTTTTGCGGTCTGCCTATATCTCGTTTCCCTATAGGCCTATAATTCAGTGCTAGTTTTGAAAACTTCTCATTATTCATTCATATTCTTTATTTCTGAAGCCTTGTATTTCTTATTTATGGAATTACACCAAGCTGAGTTGTTATAATATTGTTATTTATTTAATGTAAAATTGTGCATCCTTTAGTTTTTTCAAATTTCATCTCACATCCTTGTATTCTTCTTTCAGTCTTTTTTGCAATTACCCATGTTTCATGTCCATATTTTAAAGTTGGCCCCGCCATTGTTTTATAGAATTTAATTCGTGTGTGTGCTCTTCGTGCATTTAATTCGTGCTCTTCGTGTTTTATTCTTCAAGATTGTAAAATTTTGCTAATTTTAAAGTTATGCCTTCTTGCTTTTGTGCGTTTATTTCACACCCTAAATATTTAAAACTTGAAGTCTGTTCTAATGAATAATTATCTTGAATGATTTTATATCGAACTTAACCCATAAAGTCATTTTTTGTTGAAATTTTAAAATTGTGCATTTCACATATTGCCTTTAAAAGATAGAGAGCCCATTGTATGTCGCCTTCATTTTCTGGATAATAACTACATCATCCGTATATAATAGAGCTCTTTTTTCCATATGTTTGTCAAATTTAATAGCTATTTTAAAAATGTTTCCATTTTTTGGAAAATGTCATATATATAGTCATTTATATCTAACTCCTTTATTTATTGGTACAATCTGTACTTTCTCTCTACCCATGTTAATAATTACATTAGAATTTTTTATAAATCCTTCAATACACTTATTTATGCTTAGGATATCCATTTTCTTCCATTATTGACCATAATTTCTCCTGTTTTCTTTATCAAAAGCTTTCTGGGAATCTACAAAAGCTATATGTATTGGTAAATTAAATTCTCTCCACAATATTTCATTCCATACAGTTCGTAATTTTAACTCTATTTTATTTGGCTTTGCATAAAACATAGCTCAATTTAAAAATCTAGAAAATCAGTATTTTTTTCTGTTTATTTAGTTAATTTCAAACTTCCTAGCTTCTTCTCATGCTGCGGTGTACTTTATATTGTAGAATTCTCGGTGCTTAGCGTAGACGTTATTGTTACTTTTAACAAACTTATTTATTTAAGTATTAGCTTATTTAGATGTCAAATAAAATGCAATTGTGAGTATACTACAATACATAAGTTAATATAAATTATTAAATGTATGTGAACATAGCAATTATATCACGTAATTTACAAGAAGTGTAGAAATATATTGCTAACAACTGCACTTAATATGAAAAGATCATAAATATTAATATACATCAGAAATATGGGCATTATCATTAGAGGAAAACAGGTGCTTGATGGCACTAGAAATGGATTGCCTAAGACGCTCTACTCAGATTTCTTATTTAGGTGGAATAAAGAATTAGGGAAGTCGTGAATATACGTGAAACAGTGTTAGATGATATCCAAAGTAAACAATTCAAATGGGATGGACGCTTAAAAAGAATGGAAGGGGGATGAATTCCAAGACAAATATTTGAGTGGACTATTACTGGCGCAAAACTTCTGGAATCGTGACCTTGATTGCCAACCCAGCTGCCGAGCCTAGGAATGGTTTATGTTTAGCTTAATCAACGAAAGCGATATGATACCTTTGCTTACTCACAGTGCGTAACACATACCGTCTGCATAGAAAGTGTCCGCATCCTGTTAGGTTTTCAGGCACCTGTTGCCAAAGGGCAAATACTTATTATCGTTCATGCTGTTCGTTCCAAATGCCCTTCTTTTACAAGTCGCAACAAAAACAGGAGATTTTCATCAAGAAATGAATACAGAAAATTACATGAAGTGAATCAACACCATGTTGATACCTAATATGACTGCTGGGTCTATTCTGATCATCGACAATGCTCCACAATGTGGTAACACTCAAATTGACAAACAACCTACCTCAGATTCCTTGAAAGAAGAAATAAAAACCTGGTTGCTTAGGCATAATATAACTTTTGATGAAAGCATGAGTAAAACAAATATAACCTAGTTAAAGCCAAGAAATCCCTTCAGAAGTCATAACTCATAATACTTGGCCAGATATTAATACACCATCGCCATAATGTACTTAAACTGCCACCGTATCTAAACCCAATCGAATTAATCTGGGCTGATGTCAAAAACTGGGTGGCCTGCAGAAATATCACTTTTAAACTAAAAGATTGGAGCAGTTATGTCGCCAGCGATTTGCAGAAATTGGAAGGCCAGAATGGGAAAATGTATATCGACATGTTGAATAAATTGAGAATCATTATTTCAAAAAATACGGAATTGCAGAAAATCAATTAGAAAAAATTCTCATCCAGGATAATGGTGCAGAAAGTAGCGACAGCGGCAATGACGTGAGTGATTCCGCAGAAGAGGAAGGGCTGTCAGGTGTGGAAGAACTGGAGGCAGATGGTTGACAGTGTTTTTATATTAAGGGCATTTTACAGCGGTGGATTTAAATATGCTGTATATAACTTTAAGTTTATCGTGTAGTGCAGTGCATAATCGGTGTGCGAATATTTGACAATGACTGTCCCACGCACTCCTGCAGCATGCAGACGACCGGACACCTCTTGATCTGGTATGTAACTCGCTTCATGGCTGTCATTAAGATTTTCACGTGTCTAGAACTGTTGCGCCAGTTATACCAGAAGGAAGAAAAAGAAGTCGTCCTAGAATTACCTGGAGGAGTAAAATACAGTCGATAATGGAAACCAGAGGGTTGGAGGAGGAAGAATAGAGAGAGAAGGAACAGTGGTGTCGGGCAACCAGAAGACAGTAAACACCGTTGTGAAATCGGTGTACTACTAAGGACTAATATGCAATAGTTTACGTTCAAACATTTTGGAATACCTTTAGCTTCTAGGTTATACACAATGTTTAAGCCACGGATGCTTTTATTCTCTGTGTTACTGATTTAAGGTCAGGTTAGTGGCTGATGTTAAGTTTGAATCAGGATTTTCGAAAGTAAGACGCATTCTGTTTGGAATCAATTTTAAATCAAACTTCAAATATCCAAGTGCAACTTTGTGGCCCTATTTGATTTTTTATTGCAGTTATTTACCCAACCTCTTTCAATTATTTTTGTTTTTTCTTCCACTTATAAATGGGAGGTATTATTTTGTATTTCCGCCCAAAACTGTATATCAAAATTTCACCTAGTATCGTTTTTGGAATGTATTTTGCCCCAAAAAACGAACACTCTTAGAAAAAGGTCCCTCTGTGTGTGTGTGTGTGTGTGTGTGTGTGTGTGTGTGTGTGTGTGTGTGTGTGTTTGAACGAGAGAGATGAAGAGAGGATAGCAGAGAGAGAGATAGAGTGATCGCCTTAACTCAATAACGAAAAGTTGCATAAATACCAATTTCACAAGAAAGGCGTCTTTTTAGCGTGCAATCGAAAAGTTTTAAAGAAACAGCTCCCTTACTACAAAAAGTATTAAATTTGTAAGTTATCATTAATTCTCAAATACGTGTTCTCAAATACGTCTCTCGTGGTTTTTATTAAACTCACATATTTTTGAGGTATTGGAACGATGAATAAAAGGTATAAGTGGAAGTTTTTGTAAGCAGTCTATGAAGTCTGGTTCTTTATTCTTATCCAATTTTCTTTGCAGTTCTCGTTTTAAGCGTACAACGATTATCTAATGCATACTTTTATAAACTTAAGCGGATTCAGAAATATTCACTGCTTCCTTCTAATTGATCATTATTTTAAGTCACAGCTTAAACGTTTTACCTCGCAGTTTTGTTCTTTTTTCCCTAAGCTCATCAGAAGAGGCATTTTCAAAAAGGTTGACTCTCGTATTCTCTTGTGCACCAACAATGAAATGTGTTCTGCCATTATTTAGAGCTACTGTAGAAAGTATTCTCCAAATTTTGGAAAATAGCTATGAAAAAAATGGATTAAAGTCGTGTGATTTTAACACATGAACTTCATCTTCTTTTGATTATTTGTTGTTTGTTTTGCTTTTTGTTTTATATTTTCTCCACCATTTACCTGCAGTAAAGTATTTCATTCTACCCAAACATTCGACACCGAGATTTCACCGCAAATGCACTTTTAGTTCCTGAATTCTAAAAGAACATTTTTAGAAAAAGGTTCCTGTATGTGTGTATGTATCTGTTTTGAAAATATCGAAATGTTGGTTAAAACTAAACCTGCTATTTAAGTTCAATGTCTTCCGTGGATTTGACAGGAAGATTTTCAAAACAATCCCCCCACTCTAAACTGCCCTTATTGTTATTTCTTATTTTCTCTAAAAAACCAAAGTTTTTAATTAAAATACCGTATGCTTAAGATATTTACTTCACAAAATGTATAACTTAAATTTTCTAGGAAGAGTCTCTGAAGTCCTCTTATTTTTAAGGATTTTGTATCATGGGTAAACTTACCGTGCAAAAAATATGGGTCTACTTAAAGCATATGATTTATGTCGAGTTAACCATTTCCGAGACATTCTTTGTTATTGATTTTAATTTTCAAATATGTTTTACTGTTTTTCAACTGCAAATCGCTGTTCATTTCTTTATTCCGTGGTCATCCAAACAGAATGGAATCCGCAAGCCATCATATTAGCAACCAACTTTAAGAATATTGACTAGTGCTTTAGTTTATTGTATTCTTCTTATACGTAGATACAACGAAATATGTAATGAGGATTTAACCCTATTAGCAAGAAGTGCATAGAAGAATATACTTTCGTATGAATAGTTTGTAAAGAAGTAAGTAGAGCAAGTCGTGTGAATTCAACACATCACATTTTATTGTCCCTTAAAATTATTTTCAGTGATGAAAATGCTATCTTCAGTTTACGTGAACAACTAACTCTGCTTTAAGCCATTTCGAAACTCACAGCCCATCTCGCTTCTCATTTCATGTTATCTTCACATTCTTCTTCGAGCACTAGCCGCTCCTGACCTATTTTCGAACCTTACTGGAAGGCGTTTCTACTCCTTAGTTCGGTTCAGCTGTGCTACTGTGTCTCTCTTTTTCTGAAATTTTTATTTCGTATTACACCTTCAGTAAGAAATAAAACATCCTTGGAAGAGTCACAATAAATAATTAAGTACGGAGATGCTAAAGCTTGACGTAGCAGCAAAATAACTGTATATGTGGGGTTTGTTGCGAGTATTGTTAATCCCATAATGTGCTTAGAAGGAATAACTCAAAAAAAAGAAATATTTCATTCCTTATAGTGTTGTAAGATTCTTAGATCTTCAACAGATGAAGATTGCTAATAAAGCTACTACTACTACTACGACTAATAATAATAATAATAATAATAATAATAATAATAATAATAATAATAATAATAATAAACTTATGGCATCATTAAGAGAGGAAGCCTAAAAATTAGAAAATAAACATTAATAATATAACATATAAGTATTGCAATATAACATTTTTCACAAAATAAATGGTCAGCTTCAATGAGACTTGCGCGAAGGATAGCCTAATTCTCAGGCGTTTTTGCACAGATAGTAGGCGAATGAATTTTGTCGTCTGCTTCCTTTGCAGTGCAGGCATGGCAGCCATCAGCTCACCTCATAGTTTTGAAAAGCAATATTTCAGCAATCACCATAAACTCACGGGAAAATATTGCAAATTCAACTTCAGTACACCTGTAGAGAGTATGTGGTTATTGTATTTCGATTAAGTAGTGGACGTAAGCAAAAACGATTCTAGTGTTCGGTGCTTTGCTTACAAACGTATGCTTAATCACAAATACTTTGTTTTTATACAAACTTAAAATATCTGAACTCGTTAAAGCGTGTTACTACTGATCAATAGTGGTGGCGAACATGGATCGAATCCTATCTAACGTGTAGTTTCTTTTTGTTTGTTTTTATAAGGAACATCCTTATTTGTACAGCCGTGTCAGCTAATATAACATTATAGAAATTAATGGAACCCGTATCTGATTGCGGTTATTTTTATTTCGCATAGAGTTGTAATTTTGCCCGTCGTCTTACAAACCCTGCAATACGATTGAAATGTTATAACTGAATATTTTGTAAAATAATAATTGCAATTGCTGCAAAAAAAGCAGGAAATACGTCTGACTTAACTGTCAATCACTCCTCCTGAAACTGGTAACATTTTACTTCAAATATCCGCATTCAAAAGTATCTTTCTATGATAAACCATTACCATGCACTGGTAATGTTTACATTAGCTTACAATGGATGTAAGGGAACATTATATCTGCTTCATGTTAGAAGGTCTCGACAAGCACCGAAATTAAAATGTTTCAGGCACAAGAAACGAAAATAATGATGCTATAAGTTTTGAGTGAACATAGCATAATTATATTCCTTTATAGCTAATTATGCAGTATTACGACACAAATACCATTCTACGTGAGAATCGAAAGTAAATTAATTTAATACATTACATATGACGGGAAAGCCCTTAATAGTAAAACGCCTGTGTTAATGATCACAAAAATGCATTGTTGGATGCCAGTGAATAAAGTAATTAATGATATATTAAATAGAACACAATGCAGTTGTAAATTACTTGAGCGTGAAGTAATCGTTTGCCATTTTGTTTATTCCCAAGCACTGTACGAAGTTGCCATGTTCCCATTAACTCAATTTCTACTGTCTTCAACTTGATTATCTATTCCTGATAAAAGAATCTAAAGGAATTTGAAACTTTTGTTAACTTTCCATTTCAGAAAAAATAGGCATGCGGGAGACGAAGATGGAAGCACCACTTTTGGATTCTAGGGATGGCACCGCAACGGTCTCGGCTAGTCCTCAATTATATAATTTGCGCTCTATTCGTATGGTATTAAGTTTTATTCTGTCGTTAACTTAGCAACAAATTTCATTGTAAGGCGTAAAGTTCGTAGCACTCTGAGAAATGGTTTAAATTTTTTTCTTTTGTTTCTAGATATTCGTTTACATTTATAAACGATAAAAAGAGAACATCACCTAGAACAAACATTAGTATTGCAGTGTTCAGTATAGAGTATAAGTTCCTTTAGCTGATTTTATTAACGACAGACAAATGACGATGAAATCGTTAAAACGATATACCAGTTCTTACATGTTCCTTTTAATGGACATTTGAAAATAATGACATTCGCATTAAAATTCATACACGATTCACAACGCTTACGTTTTCTCCCCTTCGTCATCGTAAAGTGTTAAAAGCAGGGATGCTCAGCCTTACAGAGAGAGGGGATGACGAGAGTTTCCCCTCCCACTCATTTCCGCTCGAGCTGCCAAGGACTGAAACTTGATTGTTTTAGCTTGTCAATCTCTTCAGATTTAGTAGGTAGGGTTGAACTATGGACTTTGAACCTTAGCTTTTAAGAGAACACTTTGGGATTTTCTGGTTAAAAGCGTGTGCATGAAACATCACTTTCGTATTCTATTATTCTCTCTGTCATTCTTAAACTTTCGTTGCACAACGACCCAATATTTGACAAGTGTCGACATTAGCAAAGAGGGGCGAGATTATAGTACGTTTCTCACAGTGTCAGAGTGTTTCCCAGATCTCTAGAGAACTTTCGCTTAACTGTAAGACGTCAAGACCGACATTAAGCGGAAAACCTTGAATGGACCAGATCAGGAAGGCCTAGGGCAATTACCGCTGCACTGATGTCAGAGGTGAGGGAGCATCCTATTACACACAAATCAGTTTTGTTGAATAAGGCGGCAGTTCTCATTAGCCTATGCGGCGGAGACTAAAGGGGACTAGGAGACTAAATTTAATCGTTCTACCACCAAGACAATCCTCACTGAGGCTCAAAAAGCCATGAGATTGGAATGGGCCCAATCCAGCTACTGCAGGCCTGCTGGGATCTGAGAAGGTGTTCCTATCTGACCAGCAAGGTAGGGTTTGTCTCTATAGGCGTGTAGCACAAGCGATACCAGACATGTTGTGCGTGGAAATCGTTCTGGTAGAAAATCAGCTCCATATGACAGCATCTGGACTAGGACAAATGGTGCCGGGACCAGTGCGGTGGTAGATATCCTCCAGAACACGCTGCAGGCTAATTTCCGGAACAAGAGGAATATTTGTTTACGCACGACAACAGTACTGTGCACACATTCAGTTTCACCAAAAATCGGTTAATAAGACACCCAGGAATTGTGTGCATCGATTGGCACCCGAAGTCTCCCAATTTGAATCCCATTGAACAATGTGGGCGTTCATGGTTCAGGAGTGGGAGATGCGCCAAAAAGACAGAGCGCGGGAGGTTCTATAAGCCGATATCTTAGAAATGTGGCAACATTACGTATGTAGCCCTCGTTGGTGTTCAAGGCTTGTAATCAATATGCAAGAAAGACTTCATGGCATAGTTGACAATACCGGTGATTACACTAGGTATTAGCCTGTCTTGCATCCTTGTGCATTATGGATCTTAATTTAAGTTTATATTTGGTTTTATGTTTCTACTTCAAATGCAGAAGAATATTGTAAGCAGCATTTGCGTTTTAATTGCTATTTTGTTCATTTATTCTTACATGGCTTAAGCTCCAGCCAAAAATGTTGTGTTATGTTTTAAATACTCCTCTTGACATTTTCACATTGGAGACAAAGAGTATGAATAACTAAGTTATATTTATCACCTACCCAGAATATACACTGTCTTCGAGAAGTTTTTAGAAATCATCACATTTGAAAAATGTTATCTTATCAACATTTTTAGCACTTAAAGGTTCTTTAATGTAAGTGCCTCATTTGTTTTTGATCATCTGTGCAAACAAAGTGATTATATCACAGCAGAAAATTTTGCTATTAACATCTTGTAAACAGGGAGCACCGGTAATGTTTTTATTTCATTCACATACCCAGAATATAGCCTTCAATTAGGTTATTTTAAAACCATTACACTCTGAAACACTATTTTCATTAAAATTCCGGAAGGTGACAGGAAGTTGTCTTAACAGAGATGCTCTACTATTTTTTCAGACGATTCAGAGGATTTTAGGACAACCTAAATATCAAACGCTACAAAAATTACTTCCGTTGCCTTGTTGGTGTAATGTGTTACCACTGTTGGTCATTGCCTCGCTTCCCACATGTAATTGCATTTCCTTGCCTCACTTTCAAGTAACCTACAACTGTATTGTGTTGTGTTTGATATAACATTAACTTCCTTATTCACTGTCATCCAACAATGCATTTTTGTGACAATTAATATAGTCGTTTTTGCTATTAAATGCTTTCCCATGATATGTAATGTATTAAATTAATTTCCTTTCGATTCTCACATAGCATGTATTTGTGTCGTAATACTGGATAATTAGCTATAAGGGAATGTAACCATCCTGAGTTCACTCAAAATTTCTCAAATAATTATTTTCGTTTCTTGTGCCTCAAACATTTGAATTTCCTTGCTTGTCAAGACCTTTTAACGAAGAAGATATGAGCTTCCTTACATCCATGTAAGCTAATGTAAATACTAACAGTGCATGAATCAAGTAAATTCTTTAACATGGTAATGGTCTTCGAGATTTATACAGAGATACATTTAAAGGTAGTGATTAAAAGTAAAATGTTATAAATTTCGGGAGGAATGATTGACACTTGAGGTAGCCGTATTCCCTGTTTTGTTTGCAATTAATATTTTATAAAGTATTCAGTTATAATATTTCAATCGTACTGCAGCGTTTGTAAGACAGTGGCTAAAATTAAAACGCTATGCGAAATAAAAATAAGCATGTAACTTATCGCTCTCAAGAAGGAGCTTTATCAGAAAGAGGTTCCGTTAATTTGAATAAAATATTGTATTAATTGGCACGGGTTATATAAATAATGATGTTCCTTATAAAAGCAAACTACACGTTACATGGGATTCGATCCATGTTTCGCCATTGTTGATCAACAGTAACACGCTTTAACGAGTTCAGCTATTCTAAGCACAGAAACAACGTGTTCGTGATTAAGCATACATTTATAAGCAAAGCATCCAACACTGGAATCGTTTTTTCTTCTGGTCCCCTACTTAATCGAAACACAATAACCACATACTTTCTACGGGTGTACTACAGTTAAATTTGCAATATTTGCCCGTTAGTTTACAATTATTGCTGAAACACTGTTTTTCAAAACTGCGAGGTGAGCAGATGGCTGCCATGCCTTGCAGAGCAAGGGAGGCATGTGACAAATTTCATTCTTATACTATCTATGCAGGA
The DNA here is from genome assembly GCA_030765065.1 of Deroplatys truncata. Classification (NCBI taxonomy): domain Eukaryota; kingdom Metazoa; phylum Arthropoda; class Insecta; order Mantodea; family Mantidae; genus Deroplatys; species Deroplatys truncata. Next base: position 203,498,944 of record CM060979.1, on the reverse strand, counting down.
ACGCCTGAGAATTAGTTGACCCGTCGCGCAAGTCTCATTGAAGTTTATTATTTACTTTTGTGAAAGATAGCACATACTTCAACTATGGATTTGAAGCACATGCACTCTTAAAAAAGCTGCAGAAAGACTTCAATCAACTGAAATGGTATTTCAGAAAAATGTGGAAGAAAAAATAATAAGTGAACCACTATAAATAAACATTTAAGAGACAATTAACTATCTCAGTGGTCTAGCGGTCAGCTTTCAAATAAATCACAGGTCACTGGTTGGATTCTCAGGTGGGGCGGGGAAATTCTTCTTTCATTAGAATCATACACTAGTATTCGCAGAGCCCGGAAGCACGAATGCGGGAGTGAATGATAGTGTGTTTCAAGACAAAAGTGTGTAAAATCAAATTTTCTGACCTAAAATTGGGATATTTACCAACATCATCAGATGTTTCTCAAGTCAACATGCTTGAAACAAACGCAATAGTTAAAGCTGGCTGTACAAATGAAACGATGAAAAGGAAAACTAGCAAACAAAAACGAAAACAAGCAATTCAAAAGATAACATAAATGACTATACACAACGATCGCGAGAATGCTAGACTTTTTTAAAACCAGTGTGATACAATAGGTTTGAAATTTTTAAATATATACCGGGAAAGAGATATAAATCCAAGGATATTTTGGAAACGCAGCTTCAATGCCCTCAACATACAATTGCTCTCATCGCTTCTGCTGCCGCCTTAAGCCATGAAAAGAGAAGATGTAAGTAGAGTACCAGTGTTTTTAATGTCAGTATTACACATCGCATGTTCGAATGGAAATACCAAGTATGGAACGGGAATACACGATATAAATAAATAACGAACGACAGAAGACACAAAATCCTGAATATGATTCAGATATATGGAGCTCAGCAGTGTTGCTTCACGTAAAAGGTGCTTTAAAGAATCAAACCCTTTTAAATACCTGATAAGCCAAAACTCCTCAGCATTATCTGCCCAGCAGGACGATCTACTCTACTAATGAACCATCTCCGTGGTAGCTATGCTCCCTGCCTCCGCCCACACAGTAACTGAGTAGCATGTGGCGAGGATGCCGCCTTCCCTCCGGCCGCTTAGATGCGGTTTGCTAAACCGAGTCGCTCTACTTTTCCATCAAGAAGTTCCTTCATCAGTCCTTAAGCACTTCTTAGGTCGACTGTACTCCCAACCTTCATACCTGTATGAGTAATGGCACCTGGTCCCATAGCACCGCAGTCAGTGGCACTACGACAGCGCTACTAGATGCGCGATATTTATTAACGACACTTGTAATATCAGTCGACATCTTTGACTTACAGTAGAATAGATCTCCAGGTAGACAATTAAAGTAAACAGTAAACTTCCCATCAGGAAGCTAGCTAAGCTGTACGTTTCTGAAGCACACTGTACAAACACCAAGAAGACCTTAGACTACATATTGACCGGCTAAATATGCCAAAAATAAAAGCCAATTAACATGTTGGCAAGGTAAACGTTAAGGTGGTTGAAGCAGAAGGAGAAGAAAAGAGGCAGAAAATGGAACAAATTACTACTCAAATAACAGCAATTACAGAAGACATTGCCGTCCATCATTTTCACTTCCGTAAACACACATATTCTCTTCTAACTGTTGTTCCTTGTTTGACTAGGATATCAAAGCAGTTGTGGTTTCTGATTTCCCGATTTTGGTACTTGTGTCATAAGAAATGGACTTTGTAAGCTTCCTGAAATCCTTGCAGCTCCACATTCTAAGGAATATAATAATGCAGAGGGCGCAGAATTATGAGAAGTTTGTAAAAACTGTGAAGTGAGCCAGCCTCTAAGTAGCGACAATTACCGAGAAATAGCACCAGCGGTTTGTCTGTGCCAAATGATGTGATGAACAACGAGACAGTGTTTTTACACTTAAATGATTTCAGTCAAATTATATAATAAGTAAATTCAATAACAGCCCACCTTGAAGCAATATGTGTATGTAATAATTTGTAAAATGTATGTAACAGTCATTGCATATGCTTATATTATATTATTGTATACATGTTCAAAAATGTTATATGAATGTATTACGTAATTTAATAATGTGGGAGCTGTGAGAATAATAAGTTAAACGTTGCTAACAATCAGGTAACAATGAGGTAACCTTGAGGCAATAAGAAGTTTTGGGAGTTTAAATGTTCAAAGAAAAAATCAAATTACAAAGTTATTTTTTTTAAACTTGGTGCAAAGGCCACCTGAAAGTACAATTGGGGCGAAGGCTACCGGAAACTGTATACAATACGTGCGGTTGCAACTACTACAAGTTCGGCTCCCCAACAGTTGAAATATAATACAGCGTCTACAAACTGACTTTCAATACGTAGCAGCAACCTACTTCTTCAACAAGTATTAGTTAATCTTGCAATACCAGCTAGATTCAGGAATAGTATTAAAAGTAGTATTTTTGCAGCTGCAGCATTAAGATGCTTTTAACACGTTTGAATTGTGCAAATATGTTAATAACCTACAACAAATAAATTACTCTCAGTATGTTGTTTTCTCTAAGACTTTAAATACCTTTTAACAGTAATTGAAACACCCGAAGGTAAAGTTCGCCTATGGACATTCGTGATAGAGTGGCTATAATTTGTGTTTTACAAGGGATTTCTTCTTTCCACGTGTAAATCTGAAAGCATCCTACCATTCCCTTCGTGATTTCGTTGGTTTTATTCCTTGGCAGGTAACAGTATGCCGTAAAATTACGCTACCGCTCAAACGTTTTTGAACACTTATGGTTTCCTTGGTTAACAAGTATAATGACAACAAGAAAAGCCAATTTCAGATTATTTCGTGTCGAAATCCATGGAAACATCAATAAAATTCACTGGGCTACATTTCGTGTGCGAAATATGCAGATTTTAAAAACGATTAATTGTTGATGCTTATAGGAATACTAACTCTAAAGTTGTTTGGATATCAGAGTATGTCTGTAATCCACTATATGTAGTTCATTGATATTTTGTGAATAAGCACAGAGGCAGCAAACAGCAGTTTACTGTTTCTTAAACAACCAAACAGGTGACATTTGATTGCGGATTCTGAAGATCTGAAATGAGTAAAAGGCAGCTTCCAGTATAAAAACGTGCTGTGATAATCAGCTTACATAGCATGCGTCAAATTGCCAAACAAGAACATATTTCCTTGGGAAGTGTCCACTACATTGTAATGAAGTATGTAACCACTCGTAGCAAAAATGACCGTTATCGCAAGGGGAAGCTTAAGCTGACTTCGAAAAATGAGAAGAAATATTTAGTGGTGACTAGCAAACGTGATCGCTTCAAAACAGCACCCATCCGGGCAGCGGAAATTGACCAGTTGAGGGATGAACCTATGAGTGTTTCTTCAGTAAGAAGACGACCTAGTATGCACATCTTAAAGTTTGCAATGGGGCAAAGAAACCCCCACAGAAATGTCACAAAGGATTACAAAAAAGATTATAGTGAGCCAAACTACATAACTATTGAACGGTTGATCAGTGGAAATATATGCTATTCATTGACGAGTCAAAGTTTGAACTATTTGGTACAAAACGTCGACAGTCGCATGGCACCACAATGCATATCCCTACAGTCAAGCATGAGGGTATCTGGGTGTTATGGGGCTGCTTTGGTGGGAATAAGGCAGGCGATAATGCAAACATAGACGGAATTACGAAGAAGGAACAACATTCTCCAACGCCACATAAAACCATCAGGGATGCGTTTAATTGGCAAGGGTTTCACTCTGCAGCAGAATAATGACCTCAGCACACATCTTTGCTCTGTAGAAGATTTGTTGGACGATTAGAAGAGCGGCAAGACCTGAAGAACGTGGCTTGATCACCTCAAAGTCCAGACTGCAATCCCATTGAACTCCTTTGGGATCATTTAAATAGAGAGGTCCGAAAGAAACCACTGACTAATGTAAATGTACTGTGGAGCTATTTGCAACACGTAATTGAGGGAAATTTCCGAAGAAACGCTGGCGCACTTGATAGCAAGGATGCCCAGAATGTGCAAAGTAATCATTAAAGCAAGGGGGACTACTCTGAATAAATCAATTGTTTACTTTCATTAAGCACTTGTTTGTGAATACATACTATACCTTTTTGATTCCATTTTTCCAATACATCCTTAAAATGAAGGATGTTCAACTACTTTTGAGCGATAGTGTACACAGCACTAAACAAGAGTAAATAACTGCGTTAGATAAGTAGTTGAAGCTTCCCCTGTGTACTAAGTAATATCGAAATATTATGTGCGCAGCATCGCGAACTATACGGTCTGGCCGTGTATCTCCTAATAGGTATTAATGGGCAAATGGGGAATATGTAACATGTAATGTCCTGAACTTAAACGAAGATACGAGGTTCCCATGGAGAGCATCATTATTGCGACTCCTGTGTTTAAATAGAGGTACCAACTTAGTGCATTTAGGTCATAGTTTTCAAAATGTTTGCAAGTCTGAGTATTTAGGTTGGGATTCGAAATACTTAATATGCTGCTTTCATATTTTCCACTCACATTAATTTTCAAAACAAGCAGTTCCCATGAGGAATACACGTTAACAATGGGGTTGCATTTTGAATTAATGTACACCCACACAAAAAGCTGACGGAAAAATGAAGCCTTAAGTATAAGTGTTGATGTCAGTTTCGAACAAAGGAGTGGTAGTACAAGGTTCATGTTATTAACACGCTAGCTGTAACATAGGCTCCAGTTGTTACAAGACCCGATGTTATTCAAAGGCCAGAATTACACAAATAAGAGCACAAGCATTCAATGAGTTAATTTACCAATACTCTTACTTTCATGAGCTATACGGGTGTTAAGGGAGACACTGTTCCAGAGTAAAACTATACTTATCCTCCAACAATGAAAGCCCTCCTAAACAGCAACCTAATCCTAAAGTTATTTTCCAGGTTTATAGATACATCTTGTCCCTATACTATCCAGTAGGGGGGACCCTACACTAATCGAAGAGATTCATTAGGTTCTTCATACTTGTGGCCATGACAATTAGAGGAGCATAGCTAATAACATCATCATTAAGGGTGCCTAGTTAAGGATTTCAACTTATAGGTTTACCGGGAACGTTGACGAAAATCCAAAAGAAGAAGTTATTTCAATTTAAACAAGTTACAGTTTTTAAAAACCAAAAGGACCTTTACCTCTAGTTTACATCTTAAATGGTTTTCGCAACCAAATCATCCCATCCACGTCCTAGCCACGAGGTAGATACAGCAAGTACGCACTACGCCCTCAACACTACTAAGGCTCGCTGGCAGAGGCATAGGTGATACCAGACCAGTCGTTTATCCTCATCTATACCCACCCTTACTTCCTGCCAAGGCTAATCGTAGGCTCTGGAAACTACTGCAAGATCACATTCCTCCAGAGTTAAGTAGATCCTTCCAGTCCAGGAGTATTCCGAGAGGGTTATCCCAAGTCAGACCGACCACACTAAACCTGCATGTGCTCGTCACATCTCCCCCGGGTTCGAAACATTTGACGTCCTCGTCAACATAAATATGAATAGAAGTGACTTACAAGGCAGGCTAACAAAAGATCAAAATAGAGCAAATTAATAAAATTCAAGTTATTTGATACGTTAAGAGAACATAGTCTCATAACAATAAGTGTTTTAAGAATATTGAAACTACCTACTTTGTAAACCTTTTACATATAAAGATCAAACATAACAAAGTGCAAGGAAAAATTAGACACAATAACTGCGATATTAATGTCTGTCATACCAATCCGCTCTTGAATCCACTTCACATTTTTCAAAACAAAAATGAAATTAAAATTTCTTACTCGGTTATGTTCATAATTATTTAAGACCGAAATATAAGAAATGAAAGAAATGGACATGTAGCTTGAAATATTAGTGGTTTATGCCACCACAAGTCTTTAAAAGTTTCACTGAAATACCCTCGTACGCTCATTGAAATGTTTATTGAATTAATGTGGAAAAGTGGTAAACGCAGCCTCACACAAGTATTGCCACTACACAGTCCACTGTTACTATTAAGAAATATCTGGAAGGTTAGAAACGTTTCTTAGGAGATTTATAGAAGGACCTTGTCACACCTGTGCTATGGAGGACAAGTATTGTTTCAACCCCATAGCCAACGTCTAGTTGTAGAAAAATATAATAATCACAGGACAATCGCTGGCTGAGTTACCTTAAAACATGTGGTACACTCCCCACGAAATGGATGTTTCATAACAGGTGCTGCTCATGATAGCTGAATTGCTGCTGATTTTCACTCTCAGAAGCAAAGTAATCTTGAAGGTGCAGAAGGCTGCAAATGTTTTCCGATGGACCAGAGGGTGTAGAGGAAGAGGGGTAATGTGTTCTCGACTAGTCATGCCTGGGTATAGCTGACAGTAAGTGCCAGCTCAAAGGTGACATTTACTTTCGTGTATGCTCGTAATATTCAGCGACCTGGCTCTAAGAGGAATGAAGACGAAACTAAACACTTTTCTCTTTACTAGATTTATCCAAGCGAAATGAATTAAAATTTTCTTTACATAATATGTTGTTTAAAAATCAAATATTTCTCTGTTTATGCGGGTGCTTCAGAAGTTTAAGATGCATTATTCAGTAATTTTCTTGAGAAACAAGGTGTACATGATGTATATCTAGTTTTAACGTCTGTTGCTGATAATAATAATAACAATAATAATAATCGTTTTATGATTACCATTAATAATATTAATATCAAACTGTTCAAGAGTTTGAACACAATTAAGTGCAACATTCAGTTTTCTTCAAAATGAGATATATTTTGTGTTTGTTACTGAAAACCAAATATAGATTGTTTTATTTCAAATATAATTCCTTCCTCACACACCCACCAGACAAAGGGAGAAAAACCGTGCCAACAATATAGTGAACATAGAGTAAAACAGGTATTGTATCCAAAAAGAGAAAATGTTAATAGATACGAGGAAATAACGTTTAGCGCAAAATATGCAGTTTCTATATAGCTGTTTTATTCAGTTAGGGTAACATATAAGCTAAATATTCAAAATAGTGACCCGAAAGTGTTAATCCACAACGGTTGAAGTGCTTTTGTTGCAATTCTGAAAATTAAATTGCTTTCAAAAGTAAACTTGCTTTCAAATTACAAATCTGAAAAAAGCAAAAATAAAAAAAGAAGAAGATTTAGATACTTGGTACTACGATTCACGTTCTGAATTCTTAAAACGCTTCTCTTCCCTGGTCTGGAATGGAATGGGATGTGGGAAGATGCGAGAGGCTCTTCTGAGAAAATTTAAAATGTATATATCATTTGTCATGAAAATACCTTAAACAGAGAGTATTTTAATAATTTTTGAAAACTAACAAATTTCGAACATTTTTTCCATTTAAGGATTGTTTGGGGTGGGGGAGTATTTCTTGAAAATCTTTGTGTCGCATCTTTGAAAGATGGTGAACTTAAATATCAAGTTTGGTATTTAACCAACTTTTCGTTCTAGAGTTTTGTTGTTTACAGAACATACAAGGATATGGAGCTTTTGCTATAAAATATGTGTTGCATTCACATGACTTCCTCTACTCACTCTTCCACAAACTATTCTTACTAAGCTTATTCGTGCTTCTATTTCATGTTAATACAGATAAACGTTCATCAGATATTTACTCAATTCATTGTAGGTATAAGTACAACATATCAAGCTAAAGCAATAGCCAAACCCCTTAAAGCTGATCGCTATGTGATAGCTTTGGATTGATTGGCTACGGAGGGGACTCGGCACTGGTTCACATAGTGGATATTGTGCCTACACCTCACAAGGATGAGGCGAGAGGAGACACCGGGCGGCCGGAACTAGAAATGACGACACAGGAATGGCAGGATCGCTAAGTTTTCACTTCCAACCTTGAAAGAAACCAACGGATGAAAGATGAAGCGAAATGAGAATTGAGATGAAATGGAGGGACAGCAAATTCGGGGATGTGGGAATCCTTCAGAGCATTCGCCTGGCGACCTGCGAAACACCCCGAAAATAAAGCATGGATCAGGAAGGTCGACCACAGGAATCGAACCCCGACCTCCCGCATGCAAGCCACAGACGTGATAGCTTTGAGGTTCTTTTCTCTTTGTATGAACACGAGAAAGAATGAAAGAAAGAAAGGAGAAAGGAAGGAAAAAAGTAAGAAAGGAAGTAAGAGAAGAAGGAAGGCCAGAAGGGAAGTAAGAGAAGTAAGGAAAGCAGTAACGAAGTAATGAAGTAAGAAGAAGGAAGGGCAGAAGGGAATTAAGGAACTTAGGGAGTAAGAGAAGTAAGGAAGTAAAGAAGTAAGTAAGGAAGCAAGGACAGAAAAGCAATTACTATTTGCAGTTGAGTGAAGTATAAAGTATTTGAAAATTCAAACTAATAACAAAGAATATTTCAGAATAGGTAAAATATAAAAATACTATTTTACATAAGAATAAAAATATTATTTGATATACACTCTCTGGTTTATCAAGATCTACATTTGTTGTGCAGTAAGATTTTGTCTCTCTCTTACGATTTACTGGTTATCAAAAGTCATTCACAATGAAGACGAATTTACAGACTATTCCTAGAAAATTAAAGACATACATTTTATTTATCATTAAAAATTAGCTTAAGCATATCTATTTTAATCTAAATCCTTAGAGCCATTTTTTAAAGAATAAAGTATTTCGAAAAATGTCCAATGTAAAGGGTAATTTTGAGTGAGGGATTTTCTTTAAAATCGCCGTGTCGCATTCTTGGAAGAATTTGAACTTAAACGCTAAGTTTAGTTTTTAACCAACATTTTATTTTTTAGTTATGCTGTTCGTGGATACACAAACACACACACATAGACTTGGACCTTTTTCTAAAAATAACTTCATTGGATTCAAGGAGTTGCAAACGTGATTTCTGGTGAAACTACGACATTGAATTTTTAGGTGGAACACAATACTTTCTGTAGCTACGTGGTAATGCTAAAAAAATGCTTACTTTGGATTCACGGGTCCCAAAGCATGTATTTCCGGAGAATCTCGTTGTTCAATTTTTGGGTGGAACACAATACTTTCTGTAATTACCGTAACTACGTGGTAGAGAAAATAAAATGCTTACTTCGTATTAGGGTTCTCAAAACGTGAGTTTCCGATGAGGCACTTTATTCAATTTTTGGATGGAATGCGACGCTGTCTTGCCTCCTGTAGCTACGTAGTAGAGAAAGCATAAACGATTTATTTGGTTTCGAGTCTCAAAACGTGTATTTCCGGTGAATCTCTTTTCTGAAATTTTGAGTGAAACACTTACTGCAGCTACGTAATAGCGAAAATAAAAACGCTTTCGATGATTTCCGGGGTCTCAAAACGTGTATTTCCGGTGAATCTCGTTATTCAATTTTTCGGTGGAACACAATACTTTGCCTACTTACTATAGCTACGTAGTAGAGAAAGTAAAAACGCTTTGTTTGGTTTCAGGGAGTCTGAAAACGAGTATTTCCGTACCGAGTATTAATTTCGTTATTCAATTGTTTACTGGAATACAACACTTCCTGTACTTACTGCTAGTGCGTAGTAGGAAAAGTAAAAATGCTTTCTTTGGATTCAGTGGGTCTCTAAACGTGTTTTTCTGATGAATCACGTTTTTTAATTTTTGGGTGGAATTAAATACTTTCCCTACTTATTATAGGTAAATAGTAGAGACAGAAAAAGAAGAGTTGTGGTATAGATAAGCGGCTGTTTGTCCTGACGGCATCTTGTATGCAACCAAATAGGGAAAAGTGTAACTTGGAATGTAGCTTAAACTAATTTCTGGCCTAAACTGTTGTCACAATTAAGGTAAGTGTACAGAAAAACCTTGCTTTATAAGGACACATGAAAAATAAAGAACATATGTTAGTTAATGGGTAGAGAAAGCAGTGAATATTGAAAATCAATCCATGTGATGCCTCTAATTCCTAAACATTAGTTTGTATACTGCTTATGTCGCTGCGTTGTAATGCTATTGCTATTTTCTTTTCACAGTTATTACATTCTTATAGCCAAGTCTAAGGGAAATGTGTTGGAGTGATGTTTTCTTTAGCACTACCCTTTAGCATTCCCTAACCTTGTAGAGCCGGTATGAGCTAAGGCATCTGGCATAACCTCCCGATAAGACACCCCACTTACCCCGCTTCAGGTGGAACAGAAAACATTTGGAGCCGTCTGTACCAGGTTTCCATATTAGATAGCTTCCTAAAAGTGTATCCACAAGTATTATTATATGTTTCCTAAATGAAACATCTTATCCTACATATCATGAATAAATATCGAAATCATAAAAGCATATAATACGCTGCATAAAGAACTGCCTGAAAATACTTAGAAATAAACATTTTGCTGATAGCCAATCGTACAACACACATACTAATAAGCACACACACACACACTAGGGATTCTTACAAGCATACATACACAGCCTTAATGTACTATAAAACATATTTTATTATACTTTATGCATGAGCTGCATCAAAATTCTACCAAGCATTTAACATTCCCACAATAGTATAAATAACACAACACTACACAATACGTGCAAGAAGCAACTGAGCATACATTACCTACCAACCATTTACTAAATTTCAAAAACAGTACACACAAACAAATACAAATATTTTAAAAAGGCTAATGGCAACATACTGATAGCTGATCCATGTCACATATGTGTTGCGATATATTCATATTTTTTATTTATTGACTTAATGTGACACACAGAATCAAATATCTAAAGAAAGAGGTCCCAAGGAAAAATATTACTTCAGTGTACTGAAAAAGGAAATCAGTGAATCTGCAACATAGTACACAGTGAATATTGACTCAAAAGTTTGACACAGTGTAAATTTAAATTCTAGCTATGTACTTACTCAATGTTACACCATAAAAATATCAGAAAAAGCATACCTGACCCTGTGAGTGCACAACACCCGATCACCATGAAAAATATATAAGTATAGTACTTATAAACAAGTAAACAAAAGCATACAAGTATTGTACAGCACCAAAACCAGCAAAAATAATTTAATTTCAAGATTAAAGCATTCAAAACCAAACTACAATAAAATCATATCGAAAAGAAAGAGATGAAGATCGGAGGAGAAAAACAATTTACGTGCGGCGAAGGATGACTTTTACTCAGAGTTTCTAACCCCAAAAAATTACATTTCTGAAAATAACAAGAAAAGCAAATGTACACGTCGACAAAACACCATTCTTGTCACCGTCCTACACTAATCGAATAGATTCACTAGTATTTTTTTATACTTGTGGTTCAGGCAATTTGAGGGGCGTAGTTAATAATGGCATCAGTAGGCATGCCTAGCTAAGGATTTCAAACGTTCCTTAACGGTAACGCGAAGGAATATCTAAAAGAAGTTGTTTCGATTAAAACATGTTTTTAATAACCAAAAGCGCATTTACCTCAAGTATACATCTTAAATGGTTCTCACAACAAAATCATCCCATCCACATCCTCACCACGAGGTATACAGCGAGCAAACACTACGCTTTTAACACTACTAAGGTTCGCTGGCTAAGAGGTCGATTATACAAGACTAGCCATTTTATCCTCATCTACCAATCCTTACTTCCTGCCAGTGGTCACAAAGCTATTCATAGGTTTATGGAAACTATTGGAAAGATCCCATTCCACCAGAGTTGACTAGACCCTTCCGGTCCAGGACTACCAAGCTATTCTGGGAGTGTCGGCCCAAATCAGATCTATCAAATTGAACCTCCCTGTGCGCCCCACAATATGCAGCTCTCGCACTTTAAACTCGCTCATGATTGCAGCATGATAACAATTTTCATAGTGTCATTAAAATGTGCAACATTAGATAGATTGTATGGACATTTTAACCATTTCCACGAGAAGCCAAGATTACTCCAAAAGACATTCATCTAGGATTAACATTGCCGGGCATTCAAAGTGTTGAAACAGGTCTAGGTGCGAAACACCTGTGTAAGAATAAGTTGAATATACTCAGAACAAAGCACTTTCAACGATCTTAGTAACACTGAGTTGGAAGCTCAGGAGGAGATTAAAACAGGATACATATTGTAAGTTCTTATTATGTAACGCTTTAACATTGCACAGTATATTACGTATGAAATATACTGCAGAAAACAGTGCTACTATAATAAAGTTTAGGGATCCTATTCCGAAAACTGGAGAAAACAGCACGAGTAGGCAATCTATTGTCTTTGAACCACTCACACACACACACACACACACACACACACACACACACACACACACACACACACCTGTTTTATAAACATCTAATACTACGTTATAAAAGGGCTTCTTCTATTCACGTTACATTTTATAGGATATATTTTTTAGTAGAAATAATCTCAGAGTAAGCGATTTGTATTTGCTTAACAACAAAGCAAACTGCTCACATATTCTAAGTCATTTTCTTCTGTTAATGAACAATAAAAAACACGATTGTCGTAATTAAGAAAAGTTAACACACCGCTTTTGATTTGATGAGAAAAATTGAATAGTGGCTTTGATGCTTATGCCTCCGCTCCCATGGTTATGCGGAAAAGTTGATGTCTTAGGAGTCGAAGCCCGGGTTGCAAACCACATACCAGTATTTTGCACTCTCGGATTCTGGAAAGGACTACCCTGATAGGCTTTCTCATTTTATTGGTAATGTAAGTGCTTTGGCAATTTAATCAAAACGTTAGAGCCATTTTGCGAAAGAAAAATATAGAAATGTGTTTCATGTAGTTGAGGTGGTAAGATTTTGCTGAACACGTTGTATAGCGTGTACATGTTAAATTTTCTTGGAATAGAATGTGAGGTCCTCTTCATTCTAAGAAATGTTGCATAAGTGTAAACCGTAATAGACAAAAACACATAACACAAAAAATGTAGATCCCTTAAAACACACAGTTTATTTTATGTAATTTTTTGTGGTGTCAGCCATTTTTGAGATATCCGTTGATATTGGTTAGAATTTTGCAACACCTTTATTTCACTTTTTGTAATAGGTACTCCAACCTTGAATTGTTTCCGGCGATGTTATGGAAAGAGCACGGAATTTCAAACGTAGTATTGCAGCGACTAATTTTTAAAGGCTTGTTTCTGTAACGAAAAGTGAAATGAAACTAATTTCGCAAACATTTATCTGAGTTAACCTGAAGTAGATAGAAAATAAGCTTTTGTGAGAATAGCTTGCAGAAACTATACACAAATAAACGACAGCGGATAGAGAAAGTCATGTGAAGTAACGCATAACTTTTTCGCTATGCTTTATGCAGACACACACACACACACACACACGCACACACACAAACAAACTTAAACCTTTGGACGGGAAACCAGTGAAAGCAAGTACGACATAGTCGAATTTTTCATATTAAGCATATATGTAAAACAGGATGCATTCAATAATGTGGGGAGTATTATGTATAATTTAAGAACTCGTGTAAAATAAAATTTTTCCACAGCTTTTGCATTACTAGTCTAAATATATTGTGCAAATCGCGGTAATTTCTTTACATACTCTTAAATTATTGTTTCCATGAAAGCTGTCGTTTGTGCTTATGTGATAAAACAAGCTGACTTGAATAGAAAATGGCTTGAAGCGAATTGAGTTGTAATGGACTCAATAAATTCTTCAGCAGGCGTTACGGAGAGTTATGAAGTTTTCCCATTCAGTGCTGTGATGTGTGGAATTATAAAAAAAAAATGCTGTGCTACACCATTGCAATTATCCTTTGGCTTTTTGGCGATCATTTATCACGTAATTGCTGTATATGTGAATGTATACAAATATCGGTTACTAAATGAAGCTTAAGCCCTCCCTAGAGCACAGCTAAGAGGCTATGGATACGATCTTGAAGGGAAAAAGCAATATAGGATAGACAAGAGTAATCAAGTTAATACTTTTGGTAAACACACGCATTTAACTTTATTCGTGCAAGTTATAATACACGTTTGTATTATTTAAAGTTGTGACTTGATAATGGCTGCAATCCAATATTCTTTCTGTGATTTTAAAAACTCTATTTCTCACGTAGAGCATTGAATAAACACAATACGCACCATTTCACTTGAATTTCGGCGTACCACCACATTTTAAAGGTTTTTATTTGTGTGGGTTTTACATTTGACAGTTATTACATATAAGTGCCCATTTTACTGTTAACTGACAATTTAGCTTTACCAAGTACAACGTTTCCAATAAATGTTCACTTTCATAACAATAAATGTGATTATGGGTAAAATTATATAGGTGTATAACAATTAATAAATTTCCTATCTCTCCTGGAATTATTATTTTCAGGTTAAGGAATAAATTCTCATAATTTTCTGAATAGGAATTACACCTTATCTTTTCATTCTGGATGGATCTCTCTCAGCAATCTTTGTCTCTCGTTAAACAGAACTATGTTCCCGACGAAATGGAATTTTGAAAACTGTATTCATCCAAATATGTTGATCATGGTTTGAATTTTAACAATGTTGAACTCACGCTCTCTCTCTCTCTCTCTCCCCCCCCCCCAATGTTGTGCGTCGTCGACCTCACAGCACCTTTCCTTCTCCACCTCACTTCACTCCTCGCCACGCTGGGAGCTGTCTTCTTGCTAGCCGGTTGGTCCTCATTATCCAATGCGGAGCAGGCATTGTTGTTAGTCACGTGACGTTGTTTGTGATCTAGATGCCCAACTCTCTTATCATCCGGAATGCTGCTAGATGTTTCTAGAGAAATCATCCGGGGGGGAGCCAAAATGGTACAGTGTTTAAAAGTTGATTAATAAAAATGTTGCATTGGCGCTCTATTTATAGTAGTAATACTAATGTGAGTATTTAATATTGATAAACGCGAGGTTTATGTTCTCATCCAATCCACCTCAGAAGAAACGCCATGTTAGGTTAGGAAATAGGTTTCTGTTTTTGCACTAATGCTACTTCGCTCCACCGTGTTTTAAATATGCCTGGGTTTACGTAACATTTATAACTCGCCAGTAATAAAGGTCTATTGTGTTACATTTATATGGTTTTTCTTATCCACTATCCCTAATTTTATATACCTTCTGTAAACTATTCTTCCAAAACCTATTTTTTCTCCCTATTTAATTTAAATCAAGAAAAACGTTTGCAGAAATAGCTTAATTACAAATATTTTTGTAGATAAAAGATATAGACGGGTGAAGCGGTAATAAAGTCTTTAACCCTTTGCCCGATGGCAATGGCTTGCTAGCTATACCGCTCTAGTTACTAAATCGGTTTTATATCTCTTACGCACGTATGTAAGCGATTCGACTAGTTATTACGTTAATGCGAGACCAATGGATTGGCCATCCATTCAAAACCGAACGTCATGAGTTCCAATTTCAGCGATGGCAGACAAATGTGTCTGTGGTAAAGGATGGATAGAGACCACGAAAAATAACCGGGGTACGTTTAATTGCAGTTACATGGATTTTGCTTTTTGTTAAAAAGAACATTACAATAGAATTGAAATAGATTAATATATTTATGAAGTAAAATTTCCACAAATGCTTCTTTTTATTTTTAAAAACCCGTGTAGTATGAAAATGATGAAAAAACACGTAAAATATCTTTAGTTTTCTAAAAATAGTCGTTTTATATTGGACATCTATACGCATCCATATAGGGAAGTATATTAAAAAGCGGGTAGCTATAATGGATATCTTCATTGGAAATGACAAAAAGAATATATTTGAAATATATTATATTTTAAACAGATCCACAGATCGAAGGTAATGCCGTTTTTCTGCAATTTTATTAAGTCTGATGAAGTATGCGTATTGAATATAATATACTATGGTCCGTTTTCTTTTTCATCGTTTCCTTTTTTAATTTTTGTGTTTTATTATTAATAGTGTTTAAGAGTTTTTAATATTTACATGGCAGCACATGCGGTGTATCAAGAAAGCCAACATCGATATTAGGAATCAGCGAATATTTGTTAACCTGGATAATTTATCCTGGTGTCATCAGCAGGTATAGCAATTCTTAAGCAGTTAGCTTCAAGTTTCTTCACTAAACCACTAAACCACATCGTAAACAACAGTGGCCATGAATCACTGACGGGCAGGTGTGTGAAGAGCGCTGTCTACCCCAACAGACTGTAGCAGGGATGGACTGGTTTGTAACCTGCGACGTCGCTGCGTAAAGTCCAGTAACAGTTCTTCATTTTCTTTCGTCCTGGCTTTAATGCTTAGAAATTCCTGTGCCTGGTTATCAGTATTCATAAGGTACAAGTGTCCTATGAAGTCTTTAACACTTTTATATCAACCTAATGCACACAATTACGATTTGATAATAAATCAAAGGTACTCATACGACAATGCCCTCTTCTGTTTATTTCTATTTATCATAATTAATTATCCATAATAAAAACCACAGGGAGTACTTCTAGCATCAGTTCCAACATGAGTTCTACGAGGGTTTTTGAAATGCTATTTTATTGTGCGTTGATTTAATGAAAATGTTCAATTGCATATTACGGACGAAACAACTGTGTGTATGTGTGCGTGCACGTGTCTGTGTGTGTCGCAACGGAGTGGTGTCATTGTGGTAATAAACAAGCACCGCAATTACGGACCCATTAAAATATTAACTTATGATTATAAATTATTATTCAAGACTTTAATCAACCGTATCAGACCGCTGCTTAATAAATTAATTCATCCTACACAGTCAGGAAAGGAAAGGGCTAGAAGCGGGTGAATACCTCGAACTAAGCCCCTGGGATGGAGGGATGAGGGAGAGAAGACAGAGCACTGGACCAGGAGGCACGACAGCCAGAGGGTACGGTCCCTAACGTTTACAGATTTACACTCCCCGGATGGCAGCTGGTGCAGCCAGCTTGGCTGTCCCGGAACCCGGATAATGTCCCCATGCCGGGGAAGAAAGTTTATTCAGAGCATCCTTTTGACCTGCCATACACACGCCGACACTTGCAGCCCTGAAAGAGATCAAGCAGATGAACGTTGAAATGAAATGAGAATGGAGGTGAAATGGAAGGGCAGGAAATTTGGGAGATGCAATGATCTTTCCCAGCATTCGCCTAGCGACCCCCGAAAAAACTCATGGGTCAGGAAGGTCGCCACGGGAATAGAACCCACATTCTCCCGAATGCGAGACACAAACGTTACCGCCTGAACTATCCCGCTCAGTTCTTGCACAGCCATGTGGTTCATTTGCTCTATTTTGTATCTTACCGTTCCTTACAAGCTGTTATGACATATTGTGGTTATAGTGAGAAAAAAGCAGTTATCACCTCTTCAGACTTTAAGTATGTCTTTGACAGCTTCTATCATCACCTCAACCTTACAAATTAATCGGTTTCTTATCAGAGATATATCAAGTAAACGCTCAATTCCTCAAGGTTGTCCAGCTTCAATGTTGTTTGTTTTAACCATAAATCCTCCATTTTATCCTGGGGTTACTTGACGTGGAGAGGATTAAATTCGCAGTTTCAGCTTATGCTGATGTCAGTGTTATTTCTCCGCTGATTCAAATGTTTCAAATAAAGCACCCATTGGTCTAGGGATACCATGCTCTAGTTCCCGAGGTCGCGGGTTCAAACCCGGCGGAGGGCCATGGACGTTTTTGGGGTAAAGATTCTTAGCATGGCTTCCTTCAAAAGGGAAGCAAAACTGATGGTCTCGTGTCGTAGATTTACGGCACGTATAACAACCTCACGCCTGATAAAGAGGCCTCAGAGCAAAATTTCCGGTCTTTCACGCCCAATACAGAATGGATGCTAAGAATCATATGTAGTTAAAGAGCTCAATTTTAAAATTTCAGACGTATTTGGCATCGTGTCTGGATTAACCATTAATAAGAATAAGTCCTATATATTACCAATAGATTCTTGGAAAGTGCAACCCAAGTTACAGCCTCTGAAAACTGTGACTGGACTTAAAATTTTGGGCGTAATTTAGACTTAATACGAGGGTAATCCAAGAAGTAACAACTGTTTGCGCATTCGCGATACGCAGATCGCTGTTGGGCTTTATTCAAGCTCGAATGGTTCCGTCGACATCTTTTCTTAATATTGTATGAGTTTCAGACGAAACGAGTTGTTTTTGTTCAAAACGAACTCAGTGATGCAAATTCCCACTAATTCCAAATGAGAAGTATTGGAGTTTTGAATGCTTGGATGGCGAAACCTACGCACAGCTGCAGGCAACTAAAGGACGTCTAAGAGATACATTAATTGAAGTCGATATTTGTTGGTAGTTGTAGATGCTTCATGTTTATATGCACCACGTATGGGAGCCAGTTTGTCGCGGTCACTTCGTGTTATCTTTTTACTGGGCGCCTGTTATTGTATTACTACTTTGAATGTTGGGTTCATTGTCCACCGGCTAGCTATTATTTCTCGGTCGAGCAAATCTCTTAAAAAGGGTGTGTAAACGGAAAGGATTTTGTTAACGAAAGATAACACTGATAAAAGAATTTGTTTTTACACTTTTATTGTCGTCACACATTATTCAATTTCACATATTGATTCTTGATACACGCCAGACTGAAACTGTTATGTTTTCTAATGTTACTATAATTACTTATTTGCCGCACTTTATTAATTCGCGTATTTCACATTTATAACTAACTTAACGACGCGAGAGATTCTGTAGAATTGCGTAACGTATACTTTATGTATGCTTCCGCTGAACTACGCAAAGTATAACTCACGAATACTTATGTTGAACTGATCGACGTATTACACGCGAATGCTTCTTCTGAACTGAGCGTTACCCACTTCTCGGCTTTAGCTTTTTATACTCCCTCACCCCCATATGCCTAAAGATTATAACAGAGCTGCTATTGGTTAATAAAACGCGCCAACATTAGCGTCTATTTTTATATCCAATCAAAATTACGAAAACATATTCTCTATGGAAAATATTCCCCAATTTCTCAGAAAAGCGCGCCAATCTGACGTCATTTGCTTGCCTCTTCCAATTAATAAACAACTCACCCCCTCGCTCATTGTTACCCGCTCTTATTTTCAGTTTCAGTGAGGCCGTGTACACTTACTTCCTAACAATGCTTATAATTAACACACATCTCAAATCAATATCACACAATAGTGCTTATTTACACTACAATCACTCTGGCATTTACATTATTGTGATATAAATTACTGCCACATATGCCCCACTAGACACCTAATTATAAATATTTACAACTTGTTTGGAAATTTTATAATTGGGTTTTTAGTCTCCTGAATCTTGTAACACGTGGTATTTATCATTTGCACTTAACACTCCACACGCATTTAACACACGACATATATTTTGCCTTTATCTCGCCACTATTCACTGGCTCTGGTCTAATGTGTTTATATACATACATCTAACATTACAATTTTTTATAGCAAATACTGTACCCTGAACTATTTAGTTACTGTTACAAAATGTTTATACTTTCTTAGATTATTAACATAGAATTTTATACACTCAAGACGTTTAATCTAGTTCATCTTGTAATTTTTGAACATATTTACCAAAATATTCATCCTCTACACAAATATATTTACATCTCTTAATTCTAGTCACAATTTCACATTATCTGTGTGCTATGTAAGTGTTTTGCTTTAATTATGTTTACCCCTTTTTTATTGTTTTGTGCTGTATATTCACAATACTCTTGGAATTAGATCTACGTACTTTTACTTTAATATGATTTTAAGTTTTCATTATTACATGAAATGCTTCATTTCAAATGCTGTTACACTTTACTAAGAAAATGTTCTTTTTCCCCTTTAAACATTTATTTTTGTCCAGAATTTATTTCTCCTTTCTTATAACATACATACATAGTTAACCCTCTTACATTCAATACTTTGTTTTGCAGTTCAGCTTTAACTATCCTGGATCTACTTTTCATCATTTTGGTCATTTGTTTCATCTTTATCCTCATTGTTGTATGGTTTCAGCATCTCAATATGGTACTTTCCAATGGCTTTTCGAGTTGTTGGGTTACATAAATCATATGTATTTGTTCCATATACTTCAACAACTTCATGTGGTCCATGATATTTTAGAAACATTCGCCAATAAAGTTTATTTGCTTTATCAGACAATTTCTTAGTTTTAACCAAAACTAAATCTCCTATTTTGATCCTCCATTCCTTTCTTTTCTTTTCTTCATGTTTCCTTTTTCTTTTTATGGTTTTTTTCTCCATCCTCTCGAATGCTTGTCGGAACATCTCTTCTTCCGTTTGTGGTATCAAGTGCTCATCTGGAATGGCTTCTGGAATTTTCTTACATATTGTATTTATCTTCTTTCCTAACTTAAGTTCACATGGTTTGTATCCTGTCACATTATTTACTGTTTCATTGAGTAGATTCTGAACGAAATTCACGTATCCATACCATTGGGTTTGTTATCGATGACACAGCACCCTTAAGTAATTCGAAATTTCCTTAATTTCCCTCTCCACTGGATTGGAGTTCGGTCTGTATCTTGACGAAATATATTGTTTAATGTCATTTTCTTTCAGTCCCTCCATAAATTTTTTCCTGTGAAGGACGAAGCATTATCGCTCAATACAGATTGGATAGGTCCTTCTTCTATCACATATGACTTGAGTAGTCTATTCAAACATGCTAAACTTGTAGGTTTTCTCAAAGGGTAAATTCTTACATATTTGCTGAATATATCATAACAGACAAATATATATATATATGTGTGTGTGTGTGTGTGTGTGTGTTTACAAATTGACTTGGAGGCATAGGACCATGAATGTCAATACTAATTACGCACCTCGGCTTATCCCTTATAACCGAATTAGTCTCAAATGCATATGCTGCGTTTATTTGCTTTGCCTTCTGACATAAGTTGCAGCACGAGATACATTTCCGAACTTTCTGACGCAATTTGGATATGTATAAATTTTCTAAAATCATAGAAGTTGTCCGGTCCGTCCCTGAGTGTGCTAACCCTTCGTGAGAATTCTTAATTAGTTCTTTTTCCATGCTTTTCGGAACCATTACCTTCCAACTATGCATTTCTTTTCCATGCTTCTTGTATAATGTCCCATTCCGAATTGCTACAATTTCTTTCTTTGCCTCTTCAATTAGTGGTGCATTTCCTTTTAGTTCAAATAATTTTGCATCCTCATTTTGAATTTCCCCCATATTTTTCAATTTTCTTATCATTTCTTTACTTAAAGGAATTTCAATTGTGAATATTTTGACTTCATTTCTAGGCCTTTCAATATTCTCGGGAATTTGTGGGTTGTAGTTTAATCTCGATAGCAAATCGCTGAAGGTATTACTCTTGCCGGAATGTGTATGATTTCAATATCAAATGCAGATATTGCATGAATGTATCTAGCAAGTTTTCCACTACATAATATACACCGTTGGATGAAAGTTAAGCTGATGTGATCTGAATATACTTTCACCTTTTGCTGATAAATATAGGTCTTGAATCGAATTAATGAAAAATAGAGTGCTCCAATTGAGTCACCGAAGAATTCCGCTCAATGTTTGTAAGTCCTCTAGAAGCTGTACTAATGACGTGAAACTCATTGTTGATGTCTCGCTGTCCTAAAATTCCGGCGAATCCTTGCATTGATGCGTCGACATAAATCTCGTATTTCAAATTTTCTCTGGGTCTCTCGAGCAATATGGACTTAGCAAAGAGTTCTTTTACCCTCTCAAAACATTTTTGATGATCCTCTGTCCATCTCCACTTAATATTCTTTCGGAGTAGCTGCCGCAGTGGTTCTATTTCAGTCGAATACCTTGGTACGAACTTACTCTGAACGTTCAATACCCCTAAGAGACGTCTAATTTGCTTTACGTTCTTTGGTGGTGGAATTTTCATTATTGCTTCTATTCTCTTCTGGCCAGGTCTTATACCTCGTTCATCCACTACATAACCCAGAAAATTTATTTCCTTGACACAAAATTTTGATTTTAGTATGTTTACAGTCATACCATGTTGTTGCAGATTATTTAACACGTAATGTACATTATTCATATGTTCTTCAAATGTTTGACTAATGATGAGGAAATCTTCAATATACTTTATTAAAAAGTCATCTGCAGAATTTCCAAAAATACTGTGAATTGCTCTCAAAAATCCACTTCCTGAGTTTTTTAAACCAAAAGGATTTACACAAAAACGATACTGGATCCCCGAGTATGAAATGAATTTATTTGTTCCTGTCGACCTGGTCTCCCATCTATCCTCGTTCTTTCAAAATTTGGAACGTATGATTGGTACCGTTGTCTGGTATTATTCTCATGACGTCTGTCTTGTCCTCTGCTTTGGTGATAATAACTACCTTGGTACTTTCGTCTATCTCGCACATCTAAAAATCTATTCTCCCACTCCCGAGATATATCTTCTTCCTGTTGTTCCAAAGCTGTCATTAATTCTGTCATCTCATAGATACTACGTGGTTTTGCAATTAATAAATAATTTTGTATCCTTAAAGGATAATGCCTTGTGAGCAAACCCACAAAATCTTCCTCATTGATCGGAGGTGACAAGTTCCTAACCTGACTTGCATGTTTCAGTAAATAATCAGTCATTGATGTTCCCTCTCGTGGATCAAATTGTCCATGACTAAGCATTGCCCGTATTCTGTGCTATACCGTAACATTCCAAAATCTGTTCATGAATAGCCTCTTAAAGGATTCATATGAAATTTCACCCCCTGATACCATTTGTAACCAATATAAAGTTTTCTGGTCCAAACATCTTTTGACAACTATCATTTTCAATGCTTCCGGTATCTTTTTAATTTGAAAATATTCTGACAAGTCTGCAATAAACTGTACTGGATTGGAGTTTTCATTAAATTTTGGAAGTGGAAAATCACTTAAGATATGATTGTAGTTTTGAATGTCCCTTACTCCCATATTTAAATTCTCTAGTGTTACTTGTGCACTCTGAGTTTCAGCATGAGCTATAGATGAAGCCATCGCATCACTCACATTATTAGTCATACCTGAGGAACTACCTCTATCATTATTCTGTACATCAGATACATTAACATCCCATATATTGACCCTTGAATTCAATTCTAACCTATTTACAGTACCTTGCAGACTTTCTATTGTCTGTTCCATTTTTTTTATTATTCTCATTTTGAACAGCTTGGTGCTTATTAATTTCAGAAGTTAGTTTTTGTTTCAAATCTATAGACAAAACTTTAACTTCTTCAGACAATTTATTGCCACATAATAAACGAAAGAAATGAACGTGATGAAGCTCAACCACAATGTCCGTCACTCATCGCAGATGATTTAATGAATCAGGTGAACAACAAAATCGTACCGGACAGACGTGTAACCCTAGATGAATCACAGACTTCTTTCGTAAGTATTTCTCGTTCTTTGCTTCCTGAAATTGTGCCCGAACTTAACATACTTAATAGGCTGGCGGCAGCCGAACCCTACAGTTTGTGTACAGATATGATAAATGCTTAATTAACGGAGGTGATTTTGTGGAGAAATAAAGCATGATGCAGTTTTCTAACTCACATTCTTTTAATAAAATATTTTTCTGAATGTATTAAAATCAAACGGTCGCTGTTTCCTGGATGACCCCCATATATACACGAATCCCGTCGTTCAGAAAATTAAATTTAGCTTTGAAGACATATATCATCTATAACTCTGTATAAAAGAATGTGGGTCACGAATACTTATGTGCTTACTAATCTGTGGTATTTAATACATACGTATATCTCCTGTCAAGAAACACAGCATCGGCAGATTACTCAAGCTGTTTATTATTATATTTGACAGGGAAACAAAGCGACAGTGGCAACCTTTTATCTTAAATCTCGAAAAGGTGGAATTGGTCTCTGGAACAAAGAGATGAAAGGTAGAACCTTCTTATCAGTCGGAATCGCAATTTACATATAGTGATCGTGCACTCTCCAGTAAGTGGTTACAACAACGGACTAATGCTGTGGGGTTAAAGGTCAAGGTGCATTGCACGTAGGGGCCCCCGAAACCGGGACAGAGCACAGCAAGTAGGTTGTAACCGCTTTTTTGCTTCCATTGCGACCCATAGAGAAAAGGATGAGGGGAGAGCCTCGGAGGGCGTGGAGACCCGACTGATGACGGGCGCAAGCATGAACGGGGTCCTTAACGTTCCCGTAGAACGCATCCGACGCCGCCCGGTCCTGCCCACAAGCAACCAACTTCCTGCGTTCTCGGGGCGGAGCCCACTCGGAGGAAATACCTAACTGAGCTGTCCCGCAGCGGCGCCAGGGAAGAAGCCTCTACAGTGCGCAAGCTACCGTCTAGCCGCAACCGCCCAACACCGTCGCCTCGTCCTTTAATCCTGAAGGAAGACGATGGGTACAGGGAATGAGAGGAAGTAGAGCCGTGGTAGAAGATGAACCACCCTAGCATTCGCCTGTTGACCTGAGGAAACCAAGAAAAGCTCGTGGGCCAGGGTGGCCGGTCGCCGGGGATCGAAATCAGGACCTCCTGAATGCAGGTCACAGACGTCATTCCGCTCGCTTGCAGTAGGATTAGACCACCCACTAAACATTAGAAGGATATCTACAAGCTATGTCCAAGAGCGAAGTTATCCTCCTTCGGAAGAATGTTGCACATTAAAGACAATTTATGAACAACTCATGCTTCCTTGTAAAGCTTCTGAAATGAGAATAACGAATGTTTTTCTGCGGACACCCCTATTATTATTTATTTCACAACGCATTCTTCAAACATCTTCCCGTCCTTAAGTTCAAGTGGTGCGTGACATCCTGCGTAACACTCACCTCACTGGTTTTAATTAGACCCGAAGGTGCATAGGTTAAATGAGTGCCCTATGTATAGCTTACTTCATGGATTCTCTGAAGAAACTACGGGTACTTCCAACATTCTTCTGCGACCAGACTTCATATTAACACTCACCTCACTGGTTTTAATTAGAGCTGAAGGTGCATAGGTTAAATGAGTGCCCTATGTACAGCTTACTTCATGGATTCTCTGAAGAAACTGCGGGTACTTCCAACATTCTTCTGCGACCACACTTCATATTAACGCCGACTTCAGGACACAAGTTTTGTGTACAGCTATAAGTCAAGAGGTGTACCATGTATTGCATTATTATGATTATTATTATTATTGTTATTATTATTATGTGAATATTTAGGAATATGTTACTTATCTGAAAACTGAACACCACGCTCTTCCGTAACACACAACGCGCCAAACTGTACAAGGTATAGGTAAACTTTTGATTGATTTTTATTCTTTCGCTGTATACAGTGTCTTTAACTTGCTCTGTCACCAATCGGTTGTTTTCCCTTCCTGTATTTTGTATACTTATTGTTCTTCACTGGTGTAAAATGTGTATTATGATGAATAAAGCAGATGAAAAGGTGCATGTATAATAAAATGTGAATATAGAACCTATTAAACGTGGTGTCACATCTCACAAAGGTAGTTAAACACTACTGCGCGTTCATATCATTCACGTAAACCTTTTGCTCACAGCGGTTACAGTCTCTGTACATAATGATCGCACATGTGGTAAAAGCTTTCAATTAACTAGTGGCATATTTACTTGCTCTGTTAATTTATATATGAGATACGATTTTATTACCCTTGTGTGATACAATTTTTGAACATAAATGGCAGGCTATCCTTTTTTTCTGCGCAACCTAAACGTAATCCAACGGTAAAGAGAATAATCCCTAATTTATTCCTATAATTCAGCTCAAATATCATGTGGTTTTCCAGTTTGTTATAATTTCATTGTAAAAGAGATTATACGATAACCTAGTCCTTAGGGAGGGTGATTTTATCCCATTAGTTCATTACATTATATCCTCCAAAAAACAGACACGGTTCATCATCCTATCTCCCTATAGATTATTTTTTTAATTCAACCTCAAATTAAAGCATTGTACACGGTAAAATTAAATGGCTGAAAATGTAGCGTAACAGCTCATACGTAACAAAACAGTTTGTAAAATTAATAAGTTTTAAGGGTGTGCTGAGCAGTTATGATTATTATGATTCATCATTATGTCATCTAGCACAATTATTACCTAAGCATTCTTCAAATATCGTAGGTTGGATCGTGTTACTAATTCGAAAATAGTTTAAGTTTATTACAAATTCCTTTTACTCACAATACTTAAAGTCATAGTTCTGTTTTAATAAATTGCAACTTCCACAATTTATTGTGTGCTGAGCCCGTATATATTCTTTTCTTCTCCCAACGTGAAAACGTGTACTTTTAAATTTAAATAGTGGTTGACTCATAGGCGACAAGGAAAGAAAGCAGATTAACAACGCAAAGAATAGTTATGATTCTTATATAAAGGTATTAACATGAAAAAGCAATCTAAATATACATGGAATTTTACAAAGATGAAACTATTTTGAAAGATTGTATGTTCTTGCAACGAAGTCACATAATTAGTTGCGTTACAATTCGTCTGAATTAACCGGCTCAGTTCCTCTGTTTCCACACGCATGATGTTGAATTTTGAACATTACTTACAAGAACATATCAAGAATTTTGACTAGGCCGAAAAGCGTGTGAGTTGTTCTCCGCTAGCAAATCCTAACTCAAGGTAGTTCCTCTTCTAGGCAGGCGACCTGCGGAGGAGCGAACCACGTGACTCGTGTCGCTGTGAAAGCCACCTGGAGATGGGGAGAGAGAACGCACTCTAGCGTTCCACCGACGTATCTTTAGCCAGCTTCAATGAATCCTGCGTGCTGAATGCGTCATAAGTCCTAGCAGGTGTAACACATAGTAGGGCCAGAATTTTTAGATGGAATAAACCTTCATTTTAGGATTCTTATATGCTTAAAATAGGTTTTTTTAGGGTTTTTTTTTATTAAAATATTTTTCTTTTACGTTTTGCTTTGTGAATCAATACAGGTATCAATAATTTTGTTCTTTGGTACTTGATATATTTTTTGGCTTGTAGTAGATAGTTGCATACATTTTCAAATTTTCTGGAGTAAGCGATTTCCTATTATCACGCAACACATTCTTGTATGAAGAAAACGTTCTTTCTTTGGAACATGACATCATTGGAGCGTAGAACATAGATGCCAGTGCAGCAGATTCTAGGGGTAGTTTAAGGAAGTTTGTATGATATGTAGGTACTTCTTTCTGTGATGGCCGTAGATGTCATTGGCTTCTCGAGTTGCACACGAAGAGAAACGTTTAGCTCTTCCTCGGTAAAAGCTTCGCCGTACTCTTGCGTTTATTAAAAACATGCGGAGAATGCAGACAATCGAGCTGTCCGGCCAACATCTCACAAATGTGTGAGGTTGTCACTGGAGCGTCTCGCTATGAGACACGGATATGGCATGTTGTAAGTTGTACACGTTCCCCATAAGCATATAGGATCTCGGGTGTCCGATTTGCTGGCTCTACTTCGTTTTATGTTCTAGACGTTATTGACGGCTTTCAATGCCTAGCTACTATTATATCGAGTTGGGAATGGGAGCGAACGAATAACCCACGTTTTTGATGTCTAAACTGGAGTTATTCCAGTTACAATAGCAGTTTAATCGATACAATTGGCTAGCCAGTTTAACTGAACTTTTAACTAATTTCCCGAGTTCTGTTTTGTACTTCCCTTTTAACTCCCACTACTAATTTTAATGACTAACAAACTGCATTTTTCGTTACACACTCCCTCCCTGCACAGCCATAGTGAAATAGGGTCTCACAATAATCAGAAATAGAAGCAAAAAAATGTGCATTCTTGGAAAGTATCCCCCTTTTACACCTAACCGAATAGGCGCTTACCTTTACGCCGACGCTTGACGCACAAAATCTGATTGGCTATTTACAAAAGCGTCGTATGAGAATAAAAGCGTTCATTTTCTCATGTTATGTGAAACTTGACACATTTGGGATTTCCAAGGTATTTCTGTGTCTGTTTGACACATTTGGGATTTCCAAGGTATTTCTGTGTCTGTTTGACATTAGCCTCTCATTCGCACAAACCGTCAAGTTTGACGATCTCCTGTGTTCTTCGGTCAATTTTTGCCTAATTATGTTATGGGCTATCCTACGTTACCTTCTAAATTCCGATTGTTAATTACTTCGTCCGGATAGCATGCTTCTCCGTACAGACAGTTTTGTTATGTAGCGGGAAAAGATTGGGCGCCATTTGTAGCGGGAAATGGCGGTCGACTCTTGCAGCGTGCTGTTGTAGTATTCTTCTTCCTCGGCTAGTGATGCTCGTCGGTAGTTGAGTATTCCATTCCTACCTAATTGCTAAATCTCTTTTATCTCAGGTTCTAGTGGGTGAGGCAAGTTAAAATATACACTGCAAGTTTTCCCTTTATGAATGATGTTTATTCCATTATTTAAATAAATATGGGCGGCTAGCTTTTCCCATTTAGTTTATCCCACCACTTGAATATTTATCAGGAGCCTATCTATCTTCACACGCATCCCACCCTTTTATGCACCCACGTGCATCTATAGCACCTTGCGGTGGTGTACCTTCTTGTTGTGCTGACCTGGTAATACGTAAGAGTGCCCCGCTCGGCAAAATCTGGTCTTATATAGGGTGGCTTACCCACGCTGTCCTGTACGTTTGAAAATGTAACGATGCTTCCCATTGGCCCTCAGGCCGCGTTACCCAAGCATGTATGAAAATATTAGGTTTCAGAACCTTGCGCTTCAGCGCCATCATGTAGCGTCGTACCACTCTGTGCGAGGCACGGTCGTTATGAGTTCCAGGAATTCCATTCAATTAGCTAGCGCCCGTTACTTACAAATAGCTCTGTACAAAGTTACATGTTGAATGTTTTAACATTCAGTGAATTAAGCTATTGCTATACAATTCTTATGTGTATGGTTCCCCTTTCATATGTACAATGTATAATGTGTATAATACATCCCCTTTCAAATGTACAATGTATAATATGTATAATATATTCCCTTTCAAATGTACAATGTATAATATGTATGATATATCCCCTTTCAAATGTACAATGTATAATATGTATGATATATCCCCTTTCAGATACCATGTTCCTTTTTTAATATACATATAACTAAATCATGTTCATGTTGCTTGAAATACTTATATCATTTATAGTTATTTGTGCTTGCTCTACCGTCACTATTCTTTCCTAATTGCTCACTTTTTATTTATTTTGAGGTATGCGTTCTCTTTGTATATGTCTATAATCAAATGGGCCAAACTGAAAATGCGATCAGTGTGTATAGTAAACACCTTTATTTAACGCTATTAGTTCTTTCAAGACTGCTTTTTATCCCTATAAAATCCTAATTCATTACCGTTCTTGTTTTCAATGAAATGCTATTGCTGAATATTAATTTTATATGATCATTAACAACTTATTCGGTAAATTCCAATCGAGTTGATTCGGGTTTATAATTCCTTGGCCATGTTTTACATAGACGATGCAGGTGTGTTATATTTTGGTAGCCATGTATTTGTACAGTTCTTCAGCTTCTCTTTAGCTTCTAACCATAAGCAGACAGAAAATGTTAGTAGTAAAGAGTAAATAATACCCCTATGAAATGGAAATAGAACAACCTCTATCATAGGCAATAAGGACGTAGGCATGCATACATGACTCAAAACATCCACTAAGGTCTTTACTCATTTTTAAACCAAACTAGGGTCTATATGGACCAAAGAGGAGCGGGGTCTGTTTATTTTAATGCACTTTCACTTCAGAAAAGAAAATTTTCTCAATCGCTGCTGTATCGGAATAAAGGGGTAGGAATTGTCACATGGTAGCAGCTTTATACTCAAAGTAAAATGCGGGCATGATGTTCTTCTGTTGAGGAATCAACCTGCTCACTAATGCAAATAGAAAAAACTAAAATAAACTTATAGTCGGAAAGAATTACGCCAGCGTAATTTTATTCATCATTTGGGATTGTTAAGATTTTATGAATAATGCCCCATTTCCCACTTTAACATTGAAAGAAAGCAAGTGTTTATTACTAGGGACAGGCAATGAGTTGTTTTACTGCATTACTATATTTTGGAAACTACACTGCATTTCTCTGCCATTCCTAATCAGCATTATTATTACAGACTACTTTTTTAATATTAATGCATATTTTGTCCTAATTTGGAAGCTTTAAAGGAACTTTCACAATGATTGAATATGCACTACTTAGAAATATGGTCAATTTTTATTGAATGACATAAACGTTTAGCCTGATCTTTTCAGTTTATTACGTGAAACATATAAAGGTCACGATTATAATTCACAAACTGCTAGATACACCTACGATATTCAAAAGTTCTTCTAAGATCAGAAGCTTCCTTAGATTCTTCATTTCAACTGCTATATTGTTAATGGGGGTGTGATAGAAACACAGCTTCTCCACAAGATATGAGAGACGTAAGGGGAACGTGGAGGCCAGGTCATGGCCGCAAAACTGGAAATAAGATAACTGGAAAGTATATCACGAACCTTCCACAGGTAATTTGGGCTGTCTGTCGTCGCTCCATGTTACTGAAACGTGTATCTTTGTTGCATTGTCATCAGGACATAAAGGTGACGTTCATCTGCAGTGTTCACTATCCTAAGATTATTTTATTCAAATAACTAGTTTCGGAACCTCTAAATAACATGCTGTACCACCACAAATAGTAGCCTTACCGGAATGAAGAGCCCTAATGGAGCCCCTTAGTATTCTCAGGTGCCCTTTAATGATAGTTGCTTCCGAAAATATAGACAAATAGGTGAAAATTAGCTTCGTCCGACATAATCAATTAAACTAAAAAAATTAGCTTAACTCACATTAACTGCGAAAATATCCTGCTACATCCAATCTGTTGGCCATCTCACATTCAGACATTTACTACAAACATAGTTCTTAAAAGTGTGAACCTTCATCTGACGCAACTGGCGTACTTCTTATAGAACTGTCTAAGAGTTATTGTGTGATGCGTGATTGGTCTGTGTTGACTTAGACTTGCATATATCACTTCGGATTTTCCTTGTAGTCATAAATGGCATATGGAGCATGGTAATATTCTGGGAATAACCACCAGTATATCTTATATTAAACACTTTGGAATCTTCGTTGTCGAAACTTACTCTGTTGTAAAATCAGTTCTGTAGTAGCAACTGGCTGTTGAATTGCCAATTTTTGATGAAGAATTCATGTTTAAATAATTAAACAGCAGAGAACCGTAATAGGGAGGACTCTGCTAATACTGATGATTACCATTTCCATATGATGCCATACTGCAAATATCAGTCTACAAGATCATATCACTGATCGTTAAAGGGGTACATTCATTATATTTTAATCTGAAGATGCGGACATAAAAAAGTAATAGCAACAAAAGCACTACCAAGTCAATTATGTTGTAATTGAATCTGGAAAATATAGAGGAAACTCATCGCGGTGAAGTATCTGATTAATATATTGTATAGCTCAGTTCTTACGCAAGCTTTCTGAATAAGAATGGGCCTGCATTCTGGACTTACCAGCACTAGTGTTATCATATCTCTACGAATAATTAGTTAACTATCTAGAATCTCCAGTTAACTAATGGTCTATGAAGTGAAATGCTGATGTCTGTGAATGTGAAAGTAGTACAACTTCCTTTGGATGTACAGTGTCCTTGAGCTTCCCCCTGTAACACTGTCCCAATATTGCTCCGGGGTAGATGTGTTTGTTCAGAGAAATTCGATGGATCCCTGAAGGGGAGCGTCTAGAATTAACAGATAAAGCTTTGACAGAGCCAGAAGAGAGAGAGAGAGAGAGAGAGAGAGAGAGAGAGAGAGAGGAATGCCCTGCAGAGGGATATTACTGTCCTACTTCTGGACATTTTGACTGACAGCTTAAAGCAAACCGCCCGTCCAGGATGACTCTTTCATCAGCAAAAACTGTCCCATTGCTTTGTGATGTCCGTTTTCTATATACTATCTCCTATGTTCACTCAGCTTTTGAAGTTTTCAAATTGGATCTGTGATTATTATGGCCACCAGCATGTAACTTCGACCGCAACCTATCTCATACGGTACAGTGGATCTGGATGTAAGGAAATATAGGGTGAAAGTGAAATAAGTACTGTTAAGTATACATATTTTCTAACTATAAAATACAATATAACAATTCTCTCTCAACGCTCAGTGATTATTAATTTGACAAGCGTTATGCATACAAAGTGGATTTTCATTTACATCATTACGGTAATTAATAAATTATTTTATTTGTTACTTTGTATTTTTTTACTCAGTGCTCTTATACACAAGTTAACTAAACTCATGTCACCATTTGATTCGTTCCCCGAAGAACTACCTGTTGACTGCCACCAGAAAGTGATTAATTCTCCTGTTTATAATTCAGTCCCAGAAACTTTAAAACAGTGCACAGCCGAAGGAAAAAGAAATGAATAGGGATGAACAAACCTATTTGTTGTTTCTTCAAGTTCCTTTCACTTTGGTCTGTACTGGCCCCAGGTAACCTACCGTGAAGCTGCTCCTACTCCCCCGCTCAGTCCATCCTAACGTTCATTAGTCCAACAAGCCCTACCACGTGGGTGCGTTCAAGACGTGTTAACACCCTCCGCTCTAAAGACCCAACTTAGACGAATTCTTGTCGTATGGACAAGAAAACATCATAGCACTCGAACTCAGTCATTGATTAAACAGAATATCTCCATGTGCCAACTACGTTATAGTACTAAGTGCACTGTCAAAGTTTCTTTCAAACAGAATATCGCAAATTCAAGAATATGCTACACCACAGTCAGGTGTTTGGACTATAGAACTCTTGGTACTAGGATTCTGCAGCCGAAATGATAATCACATAATGAAATCTGTATTATATAAACCACAGACAATTAGTGTTTGTTTGTGTGTACGCGCGCGAGCATTTGAGAAGTTCCTTCCTGTTCATGTCACACAATGTAACTCCAGTAAAATATTAATATAACTAAGAACTGGTCCTTTATTGTGAATATAGTGGATTTCTAATGTTAAATCTCTGGGTAAGACTTAAATATAAATACTGAAAATGTTGGAGAAAGAAGGTCTGCTGTGTTTATATAGCTGTATTTCATGTTAGCCAAGAAACATTTACGGTATGTTTTTGGACAATACATTGCATACTTGAGTTTTAGAAGCCGAGAGATTGACAGACCACCATAAAACCTTGAAAACCTTGCACTGCCCATATTTTCAAACACGTGATACACAAAACAACACTCTTGTTGAAAATTTGAGTCAAACTTGCTAAATTCAGTGCAAGTTCGAGCAATGGATACTGCTATCGGCTTGGCCGATCTGGAGAAAGCTGTATACATGCTCTGGAGGATCAGAATGGCCTATCCCACAACTTTCAAAAACTGCTTATACATTTATCTTTAACTCTGCAGCGTTTGACTGAACTGGACTAACCATTTTAATCTACGCCATATGATCCCGCGAAAATAATATTTTTCTTTATAGCTTTCTAAAGCTATTCTTATCTATATTTTCAACCTTGAAGTAGTCCATAATTTTTAAAAATACACCTACAATCTATATTTTCCTCCTCGACTACTAACTACATCGTTAGAACCATTTAAGGCAGACTTAATACAGAAACTAAATAATGGAAAATGATGAGCTGCTTTCAAATTGCAAAGCTTACCTTACGCATGTTTTCAATGAATTGATTGGAAAAGTGTACCATGTTACCAATAAAAACGAAACTTTAGACTTTTACGTTTTAGTGCCCGGAAAGAATGTAAGTTTCAAATCTACTCATAGTTTATTTTCAATTATTTTACACCTCTGCTTTGTTTCACTGATATAGTCAAAGCCTCAAGTACTTACTTGCTTTATGGTTCAGAAAACTTCTAGGCTGCTTGACTGGTTTCAAAAGTTAATCCGCATCCTTATTTACAACATCTTAGGAAACGAAATCTTGGAGACTTTTGCTTTAGAACCTGGCGAAAATTATAAGCTAATGATAATTTTCAAAAGCTACCCCTGCGTAACATTTGAACTTTTTTAAACTTAAGTTGTAAGGCCTGGCTATTTAAAGTATATATGTACATCCTTATTTTCAACCCTTACTTACAAATCCTCACTATTCCACCTGCAGAAATGTAACTTTGTGTGCTTATGCACTAGAGCTTAGCTAAAATTAAAGGCTACCCTCATAATTTGCAAGTTCCTACGTACAAATCCGAATTGTTTCCTAGGCCAATCATCAGAAATTATAATGAAGCCCACGACATAACAGAGATTCGATACCTAGTTTTATGTTCTGTTTGCAATAGATTAATGAAAGCATCACCAGAGGAGCAATGAATTTAATAAACTATTAGAGTTGAACATATACTTTTAATCATAACTTTGATTACATTTTTCAAGTTGAAATAAATAAAGCATTCCTTATCTCAGGATTACTTCTGTCGCTATTTGGGTGAGTACTTATATTTCTGGAATTAATATAATATAAACTGACTTTCATCGGCTAGTATGACAGCTTGTTAGGAATAAAGAGGAAGAAATGTCGACTTTGATGTGAAAGAATGTTACAGCAGCAGCCTTTGTCCAAGAAGACATCACATAGAACCATTTTAACAATATCTATGGAGCATTTCTTACAAACAGTATGTTAAGGTTGGCTAAACACTAGCTTAACAGTTACTCGGTCATGTCGTACAGCTAAGGGTTAAGAACGGGTCTGTAAGTAACTCTTACTCATTTTATTACTCTGTATTCGCTGTTTCTCACTATATATAAGCCAATCACTGTTATTGTATTATCACTGTTAGCACCTCCAACGAGATAATTAAACATCCTTGCTTAATACCCTACTGCTCCTTAAGATAGCATGGTGCCACTTACCTATTATACCATTTGAATATTGAAGTGCCAATAAACTCTTGCGTATTACAAACAACATTATTATAATGCATATTTTATGGCAATAGATAAGGTTCATATTTTCCGATTCCTCTCCTTTCACTCAGTGGCGGAATGTAGTTCTCTGGTATATCAGGGTCGGTATTACACGATTTTGGATAAATAAGTAATATGCTAAAAGTACTTTTGTTTCTATCGTTTGTTCCGACTGTTATTCCGCTCCCTGGTTTCCTTTTGTCTCATCCTGAGCATCACAACAAGTCGCGTGAAGGGTGATTTTACTAAGAAGTCTATGCGTTCGTTCATGTAACATTTACCCCTACCCTGAAAAATTATATGATGAGCTTTTTTTCCCATCGATCATGTACTCTGGCTTCCATTTGTGCCGACCCCGCAGCTTTGTGAGACATTCTACTGCCCTTCACAGTCAAGTACATATGTATAACAAGAGGAGATGCTGTATCTGTTTACCTTTTCGCGCATGTAATAGCATCCTGTTTTACGTGCAAAATTCTATATTCTCATATAAATATACATACCCAACATCACTTACATATAGTAACCATGTTTAAATAAATAACTAAATAAACCGCTGTTTTGCATAATTTCTCCATGAAAATGGGTTTTAATGGCAACATATATAAAACCGAAATACATACCTTTAACTCTCAAATAGGATGCATTTACATTATTTTAATACTCCGCCTAGTCTCCATTCAAGTCCAATATCTGATTTAGCCGCCTAGGCACTGAATCACTCGTCGCCCTCTGGGACACTGTCATGAAATGTGTTTAGAGTCAGAGTTCCTTCAACCCTAAGCGATTAGGTGCTTAGGCGGCTAAATCAGGTGTAGGACAAGAATGGAAACTGGAAAGATTAGTAAAATAATGTCTAGTAAATGTATTCTGAGTATAAAAAGTATAATTTACTTCATTTTACATTATATTGTCATAAAAATAGTTTTTCATTCAGAAGTTATGCAAAACAGTGTTTTATTTCGTTGTATATTTTGATCGCAGTTTAAATTGCACACCAGTTTAATTTGACTGAGAAATTTATTGTGAACTAATATTTGAGTTACCGAAGTGAGTTGTCGACCGTTTGAAGATAAGGAATGAAACAGATCTTAGTACTTGAAATTGTAACAACACGCTTACATCTGCTAACGATTTGAAATAATTGTTTCCGCAAATAAAAGAAACTGGTAGCGTAACTTGTCGTGAGTCGCTAAAATGTTTATCGGCGAGACCTCTCGCAATAGCCGCGAAATCTTTCTGACACAAGCGCATCACTTGACGCTTAAAATGTCACATGAGCAGTACGTACCGGTGACGGTACCAGAGAGAATGTATGGACAACTACATGCACGAAGGTGTGCGCGAATAACTGTAAGTACCAGTGCCGGTACCAGAGAGAGTAACCCTTTTATCTAACATTTCACACCTTTATTAAGTTTTGCCCCGCATACATACTATTCCCCTTCCAACTTTACATCTTGCCCGGATCAATATCAAACTCTCTTCATGTGCGCCTTTGACTCTTACTAGGGGCTAGGCTAAAATCTCGGAAATGCTTTTCACTTCTCTTTTTCGGAATTCTGGCCTACGTAACTGAAAACATATTGAACTTCACTCTACACTGATTTCTAGGAATCATTGTATTAATTTGTTTTCCTTACTTCGACTGCTGCGTGACTATCTTATATGACGTTAATGACCCTCGCTTGATAAATCCTTCAACTCAAGCTATTACATTCTACTTGATTTAATATACGGAAATTGTTTATTGCAATTATTTTTTTTATCTTACTGTTATTTCTTTATTTTATTATTTATTTATTCCTGTCAATAATTACGGTATTATGGTTGTTATAAGCAATGAAAACTAAAGCCATAGCTCAAAGTTATATATCCATATGTGAATACTCTAGAACTGTGCACATAAAACAGGACACCACTGCATGCCCGAAAAGGTAAACAGATACACACAACTCCTCCTTGCTGTACATATCTGTGAAGGCCAGCAGAATGTCTCACAAAGCTGCAGGGACGGCATAAATGGTAGCCAGTGTACTAAATTATTTCTGATTCGTTTATCAAAAGCTTTAAAAGGCTGAAGGGAAACTTGACTTAAGAGAAACTTATTTCCCTCATTCTAGAAGGTTCCTGCGAGCAAGGTAGCTTCTGGTCTCTTTATCTTTGAATCAAGACTGTTCATATATTGATATTGATTGATATCCGTCCTGTAGTAAAATGCCACTTTTTGGCAATATTCACCTTTGAAAACAAATAGCACAACTTGGACCGCGTAAGCCGTAAAGCAAACCATGTTCAAAATAATGAAGTCACTAGCGGTTCGTAGCCACACGTTTGCAAGACTCGCAAACGTCTGTTTTGCGGACCCATGTTTTCAGAGCCTTTTTTGCTGTTATTTTTATGTATGTTCAACCGTATTAGTTAGGTAATCATTTTTACAAATACACACACACACACAGATATATATATATATATATATATATATATATATTATGAGTGAATATTACCAGTTTTCTGTGTGAAGAATTATTGTACAGTCAGGAAGTACAGCAAATATTTTATAACAAATCAGAGACGCCTTGAGTTTCCTCAAAGCAGAGCACATCTGCACTAAACCTTTCGTTAGCAAAATATAGGTGCATTCCTGAAGTATAGGAAAGAAAAGGTTGAATCAGACTAAATAATTCAATGCCATAACCGGTATTTGAACGACAAATATTCCGTTTTACTTAACAAACTGTTTGTTTTCATTTTTTGAGATGACATACCCCAATGCCGATTTACAATATCGTAAATATTTTACACCGCGGGTTTCATAGTTTAACCAACTATTACGCGAATCAATGGAACATATAGGGAAAAAGTCTGAAAATAGTTTCCCAATAATCTTCTTTCTATTATCCACCCACAAATTTCCGGTTGCCCCAGCGATACTGGACTCCACAGTCTCAAAGAAAAGAAATAGAAATAGTCACCAAAGAATAAAATCCTTCCCAACTCCCAATTCCTCATTCTTACTCAAAACCTTCTCTTCTTTCTCCAGAACCTATGCTCCTGTTATCTCAGAAAAGAATGAAGGAAAGAAGGCTCACCCCATCACACTTGCCGAATCTTGCTAAAGTAAACTTCAGTCACGCCATTGAAAATGTTCGCTGCATCTCTGAATGATACGATTGGAATGACAAGAAATAGCTATGCACCATGACCTATAATCTCGAAAATTATACATTCCACCTGAGGCATTCAGTTCCAATAGAATATATGCCTATTTCTTACTTCAAAATGTCAAGAAATAAAATTAAAGCAATAAGTTCTAATCTTACAGAAGCTTGTATCGTTTAATTCTTTAATGTCTGTATTCTGTTTTCTTGTTGGCATCAATGTTTAAATGGCAAATAACGCAACCTCTGGGGTCCTATATTTGCAAGCATATAAAGGGAGCGGTGCAAGTGTTCTTTGCATGACCTCATTATAGGCAAAGGACTAAGCACTTCAAAGTGCATAGTTTAAAATATTGGAAAACTGAAACCGCAACATAGAATATTTCGTGAATGGTTAATGCAACAACGCTTTTCAATGTGACATGTGTGTTTTAATAGTATCTGCGTTTTCTTTACAATAAGTTGCTATGCCTAACGATAACCCAGGTATAGAACGTTAAATAACAGTAAGGTATACATAAAATATTATTGATACATTATTGAAGATATGAATTTTATGTATCATTCTAAAATATCAAATACATAGTTAAATCAATAGGTTAGATCCATGTTAAAGCCAAAGCGTTATTCGGAATGCGAATTATATTGTGAATCTTCGTGTGGCTTCCTAAACTCAAGCATGAAGCTTCATGTTTGAATGAACTTTAATTTTTCATTATGCAGTTCATTGAAACATAAGTATGGACTATTTTATTTTATTTTCAGCTTTAATATCTCCTGATGGGAACCTGCAGTAAAATCACAGTATGGAAAATTTCGTTGGATTATGGTATTTTTCTTCACAAAAAAGCTTAGTAGTAGAAAAAGTAAAAATCTCATGCGATACATTCACATGCCTTTCTCTACCCTTTGTCGTTTATTAATGAGTGTACAACTACTTTTACTAAATCGTATTTTTCTATCTACCACATTTTAATCCTAATAAACCTTTCAGGAAAATTACAATTAAATGAAATAGAGTTTTATTTATGGACGCTCTTTAACTGCTGTGGTTCTTAGCGTCCCATTCTATATTGGGCGTGAAAGACCGGTAATTTTGCTCAGAGACCTCTTTATCAGACCTGAGGTTCTTTTACGTGCCGTAAATCTACGACACGGGACCACTGGCTTTACTTCCCTTCCGAAGGAAGTCATGCTAAGAATTTTTACGCCCGAATCCATCGCCCTCCGCCGGGTTTGAACCCGCGACCTTGGGAACTAGAGGCTAGCATGGTAACCACTACAGCACGGAGGACGACAACCTTTCAAGAATAGCTAGTTGCGCATTTCTCTACAGATTCAAAGGGAACGGAGATAATGGAATGTTTAAGAACAGGACGTTATACGCTGGGCTTTAAATCCATATTGTTTCCATGCAATCACGAGAAACAGCTGAATGCTGCCTGGACTTTAATGAATGACAAAGTAATGAATAATTCGAACTTTTAATAACGAATATCTCTGAAACGGCTTATGCCACAAAAAATTATTTGAGCAAATCGTGTGTTTTAAAGAGATATACATTTTTGTGTAGTACGTTTTCGTCTATCGCCTAACGTTTATCAATTGTACAAGATTATGCCAAATGTCTTCTATTTGAAGTGGAATTCACAGGCCATTTTCAGAAAATTGAAGATATACATTTAATTTGTCACGTAAGTAACTTTACTATATTGAATTTTAATCAAAATCTTTACAGCCATTTGTTAGAAATTAAAAACTTCTAAAAATGTTCCACATAAAGGTAGTTTGGGATGTTCGTGAAAATGTTCATGCCGCATTCCTGGAAGGTACTGAACCTATATACCAAGTTTGGTATATGTGCGACTTTTCGATTTTGAGATATGCTGTTCACAGACACACACACACACACACGGACCTTTTTCTAAAAATGCTTTTTTTGTAATCAGGGGGCCTCAAAACGTGTATTTCCTGTAAAATCTCGGTATAGAATTTTCGGATGGAATATAACAATTCTGCTTACTATACGTAGTAGAGAAAGTAAAAATAGATGCCTTATACCTACTTGTTAGAACATCGCGGAGATCTTTAAAATCTCTCTTCCTCTCTCCCCCTCTTTCAGCCCTCTCTGTCTCTCTGCTACACCTAATGCGTCCAGCGGATTCTTAGGCACATATAAATAACAGAGGAGAAAATATTGTTTGTACCTATAAATGCCTTCTAGCACATTTTTAAAAATAAAGCTTTTAAAAAATATAGTGGCAATGAACGCTTCACGAATTCCATTATCAGAAAATTGTGGGACGAGCATTTGTTCGCCGCACGTAGTGTTTTATAAGTTGTGCAGTTTGTTTCCAGTTTATAGCTATCATTAATTTCGATTTTCAGCAAAATGGCGCTCAGCTGCAACATGGAGCTAGCGTAAAGCTGTGGACAAGATCGATGTATCGCATTTGCGATATTCCTCGAAAACTTTCCCATCCGCTAAAGCATAAAGGCAAAAAGTCGGGAAATTAATGACAAGGAAACTTCTGCCCGAAACAGCGATTTGTCTGCGGTAGAAAGTTCATACTGCGTGAATATTAATCACTAAAGGAGCAGTGGATTAACCGTAAAATACGTTGCGAGAGGAGCAATATATTAGCCCAAAGAAACTAAATTGTCGTAATTAAAGAGGACGTTCATTTCAGTTGGAAAACAAATTTAAAATCCATGTTCACTGTGTCATAAAGCGGGAACAATTGCTTGATATGGCATCCACGTTTTTACAGAAATCAAAATATAATATATAAATTAATGCAAAAAAAAAACATTACCATTTATGTGAAGTGTTCCTTATTGAAGTAGAAAATATAGAATACATATGTGTTCCATGATACACTTCATGACTGCCGAGTCTCAGAATGCTTGTGAGAGTAGGTCAACATGCGATCAGCAAATATCTCGTATGAATAGAGGGTTCATTCTTAACACCGAAGAAGTTGGAAGTGCATAAATAGTCTGTTTCTTTGGAACCAATAATCCTCAAACAAAAGAACTGTATCTCCGTCAATCTACGTTTTATTCAAATTAAACCTTTGCAGAAACAGCTATCACCCATTTCTTTATAAGTAGTAGTAGTAGTGGTGGTATTTATTAAGTACTAATGTCAAACATTTCGATTAGCTAGGAGTAAGGTTTGATATGGGTGGAAAACGGAACAAGAACATAGAGTTTATAAAACACAAAGGGATTGGACAACTTTCTGGAAGTATTAAGGATATTGACCCGGGTACCAGATATGCCAGTAAAAACATTACAGACCATGTATGAAGCAATGGTTAGGTCCTCATTACTATACGGCAGTGAAGTGTGGGGATGGGAGAGGGTGGATAATGTAAATAAAGTACAATGTAATTTTTAGAAGCGCATTCTAGGGTTGGGGAGGGGTACTTCAAACTACGGAGTTCTTCGTGAGGTAGGATGCTGGGAAGATGCTGTATTTGCTAAACTAAATGTAGTTAGGTACTGGCTGCGAATAATTAAAGGTGATCAAACAACTCTCAGAGCAATATGTTATCGTCATCAAATGAACAACATAGAGCATCCAAAATGGTGGGTGGCGGGGTTACAACGGGAATTATCAAAAATAGGCTTAAACAATATCTGGCAAAGGGGTAATGAAAACACACACAGTGCCGTGTAAAAAGTCAAAAGACAACTGTGTGATATAAACAGGCAGAAAATAGAGTCTGAATGTAGACAAAGATCAACATTGGAGCTACAAAATGAAATAAAAACTAGTTGGGGTTAGGAAGCATATACTTTGGAATTAGGTATAAAACAGAGGACGGGAATAGCATGGCTTAGGTTGGAAAGTGGAAAGCTCGCAAGATTGTTGATGATGATGGCAGGAGGATTTGCCCATTATGCGGGGAACAAGAAGACTGTTCGTATATTTTGGCAGCATGCGTGCAGACGGAGGGTATTAGGAAAAAACTATTACCGGAAGTATTTTTGGATTCCAGCAGACGGAGGGCAGCATGCTGGGACTTGATTCTAAATAGCCAAAACTGGCCAAGCTTGGTACATACTTAATGGAACTACGTGTACTAAGAGATAAGTGTTTATGTAAATTTTATTTAAATATATGTGGTGCTTGAGCACTTATG
Organism: Deroplatys truncata; assembly: GCA_030765065.1. NCBI lineage: Eukaryota > Metazoa > Arthropoda > Insecta > Mantodea > Mantidae > Deroplatys > Deroplatys truncata. The sequence continues at coordinate 203,456,728 of CM060979.1, read as the reverse complement.
TGTGTGTGTGTGTGTGTGTGTGTGGATAAGGTGTTTATGTAAATTTTCTTTATAAGTATATACAAAGGGAATAGCGAAAGTAAAATATTTTAGAACTCGACGCCATATGCTGGCCTTAAAATTCTATTCTCTCTCCATGACATTCGCAAGAAACAACTGAATGGCTAAGTATTGAACAATAACGGTTTTGTCGGAAAGGGCTGATGCCACAAGAAACGCTACCCGAAACAGATTCTGTGTTTCAAAGAGATCTACATTTTTGTGTGGTACGTTTCTGTCTATCGCTTAAAGTTTACCAGTTGTACAAGATAATACAAAATTCCTTAAGAATGAAGTAGACTTCACAGGTTGTTCCCCAAAAATTCAAGAAATACACTTTATCGCCATATAATCACCTTTAATATATAGCGTCTTCATAAAACTCGTTAGACCCATTTTTTAGAAAATAAAAGGAAAATAAGAAACTGTTCCATGTAAAGGGTAGTTTCAGGTACGGGAGTTTTTTAAAATCCTTGTCCATCATCTTTGGAAGGTATCAAATTTGGTGTTTATAAGATTTTTAGTTTATAAGTTATGCCATTCACAGATCCCCCCGCCACATAGACAGACAAACAGGGTCTTTTTCTAAAAATGCTTTCTTGAGGGAGGGGGGTTCAAGGGGCCCTAAAACAGCAATTCTGGTGAAATATCGGTAACGAATTTTCGGGTAGAATGCAACATGTGTTATGTGCATGGTAGAGAAAGTAAAAAGGGGTTCAAAGCGTGCATGAGTATGTGTGTGTGTGTGTGTGTGTGTGTGTGTGTGAGGGAGAGAGAGGGAGAGATTACTGTGTTACACCCAACATTTCGGTACAGAGATTTCGTTTGAAACATGTGTTTTGAGATCTAATAAATATACAACAATCACGAATACAGGTTTTAAAAAGGGGTTCAACGCGTGCATGAGTATGTGTGTGTGTGTGTGTGTGTGTGTGTGTGTGTGTGTGTGAGGGAGAGAGAGATTACTATGTTACACCCAACATTTCGGTACAGAGATTTCGTTTGAAACATGTGTTTTGAGATCTAATAAATATACAACAATCACGAATACAGGTTTTAAAAAGGGGTTCAACGCGTGCATGAGTATGTGTGTGTGTGTGTGTGTGTGTGTGTGTGTGAGGGAGAGAGAGAGAGAGAGATTACTATGTTACACCCAACATTTCGGTACAGAGATTTCGTTTGAAACATGTGTTTTGAGATCTAATAAATATACAACAATCACGAATACAGGTTTTAAAAAGGGTTCAACGCGCGCGTGTATGTGTGAGAGAGAGGGAGAGAGAGAACTGGATAACTTTAAAAAAATTTAGATGAATACGAAACCACATTAGAATCAACACAAAGATCTTCCTAAAGTATCCCTTACTTGCAAAGATGTTGATTCTTTTTATTTTCTCAAAAACTGCTCTGACGATTTGATTGAACAACATTTCAGGTATTACTAGCAGAATAAAAGTATAGCTTGAATTTTCGGTGTATAAAGTTGGCAGCAAAACCGAACGGTAAAACGGTAATGCATACTTCGCTGTGCTGCGATGATCAGATTTTAACAGAAGTCTATGTATTCTAGCCAAGAGCTTATATGAAAACAATCTATGCACATTCGCATGTCTTTCTCTACTTACTTTCCTATCTTGCAGAAGATCATTCTTCTGTTTCCTTCTTGTTAACCGAGATAAGCGTTTGCAAGAATGCTTTTATTACAGGTAGATTTCATTAAAGCTACAAAAGGTATACAGCTGAAGCGATAGTGAAATCTTTTAAAAGCCCCATGGTCTTTGCATGTCCACGAAAAGAGACAAATGACGCCTTAGTACTTGATAAAGGTAAAGTGTTTGAAAGTTCAAACAATAATAACGGATATCTCGGAAATGGTCATTGCCACAAAAACGAAATAAATTATATCATAAGTTATTCTGTGTTTGAATGAGATCTACATTTTATTTTTTTCTGGCTCCTTTGTTTTACCAGTTACACAAACGTACGTAAAATACGTTCACAACGAAGAGGTATTTAAAGGTATTTGCAGAAAGTTCAAAATAGGTATAAATTTTAATTGATTGTCCCCGTAACGCAGTTGTAGCGCGGTTGCCTCTGTCTCGGAGGGCTCGTATTCGATCTCCGGTCCTGGGAGCTTCGTTAGGTCCCTGAGGGACCAATTGAGGAGCAACGTGATGGAAACGTAGACGTGAGATGACCGTCTTAATCGGCCGGGAGGAATCCGGGGCGCTGACCACGGCCCACTCTCCAGTGACACCTGCAGTGGGTAATGCAGCGGTCTGGGCAATAATCTTGGTCCGCTTCTGGGCTGGCGCGCCATGGATTTAATAAATTTTAATTGGTGTGCAAATATCTAAACCACGCATTATTTTAATAAAAAACGCTACAGCCATTGTTTATAAAATTAAAAATAACAAAAGTTTTACATGTAAAGCGTAGTTTCAGGCGGAGGGGGGGCATTTCCTTGCAAATCTTCCTGTTGCAACATATGGAACTCAAATACCATGTTTGGTATATATGCGTCATTTCTTTTTTGAGTTATGTTCACAGCTAGATAGCAGACAACACACACACACACACACACACACACACACACACACACACACACACGCCTTTTTATAATTTTTTTTATTCATGTCACTCCGAAGCTTATATTTCCGGTGAAATTTGTAAATTAAATTTTTGGGTAGATTGCATATACTATAGGTAGGTAGTAGGAAATAAAAATTATAATATTTAAATGTCACACAAAATTCTTTAACCATAATTGCAAAATATTTTGGAAGTAATTCTAATAATTTATGTATACAGAACTTATACATTTCTATACTGCTCTTGTCCATAATATATATTAATCAGAAGCATTTTCCTGGCTAACACTGCGTAATACGCATTTTATTGTAAGTACGCAGGAGATTGAGGCAACGCTCAACTTTTTAAAAGTGAGGCTGGTGTTTCCTAGTCAAGAAACACAACCTTTACATGAGCTGTTGAGAGAGAGAGGAAAAATACCGTATAACATCTTAAGGTGTACTCCTTAAAGTATGGGAAAATTTACAACATTAATAGGGTCTGTTTCGGAAACACTTAATGCCGAATGTTTTTATTTCAATTAATTTGTATAATTTAAGAAACTCTACGCTTTTCCGTTGTTATCCTTCTTTTATAGTTAGTATAACTTATTAAGAAAACTGAAGATACACATTTTGTCATGACATTGTGGAAAATTAGATAAAAGCTGTGTAAATGCATTGTCGTCTCTAACGTTCCCCATATATGTCCTTTGACCTTCAGGGGTTATAATTACTATACTTTTAGCATGAATTGGAGCCCGACCGGTTGAACATCCTTATAGGACAAATTCTTGCAATCCTTTACTTCCTCTGCGTTACCTTATTCCCCTAAGGGATGACTAGATCTATTTTTGAGGTGGTGGCACCCAAAGGGCGGAGTCCTTACCGCCGATGGTACGGTAATGATGAGAATGGCGGTGAAATGTGAGGACCTACAGTTTTTACTGTGGAATCTGAACCACGTCGGTTCTTCACATGAGCAAGTCAGAGATGACGGCATGGATAGGGTCGACTGAAAATCGCCACTCGAGTGGGAATCGAACCCCAGACCCTGAGAACGAGAGCTGGAAATGAAACTACTGCGCTAGCCCGGCGCCCTTATAAATGTATTATTTGAGAATATAAAATATCTCAGTTTTTTGTTTAAAGTACTCTTCCGATAAAATAGTTTCTTGGAAATCAATCCTTAATGGTTGCTTGAGCTAAGTATTCAATTTTGTGTATATATCTGGCTATTCATAGAGAGACTCTCTCCCTCTCGCGCACACACACACACACACACACACACACACATTACTACATTGAACTATTCCATATGCATAAGGTCCTATACGATGTGGATCGTGTACTATTACGTAGGAGCTAGGAGTTGAAAGGAATCATAGCAAATGCGTTAACCATTTATTACAAAAGCATTCGTTTACAAATTCCATTGAAATATTAAATCAGCCTGCTTTGGAATTTAACAATTTTAGAATTAGAAATAATGCCATTGAAAAGACGATAATATAATATGCTCTTTCACCTTGTTATAAAATCGAAGTTATTATACAAGTCACAAATGCCTCTTGAGATAGCAAGTAATGCAAATGCAATTTACAAAGTACAGTATATGAATGCTTCTCCCGCGAATACTAATTTCGAAAACACCAAGAGTAAGAATTGAATTTTGAAGCTTAATAAAAATTGTGAATGATTTAGACAGGCCGAGACATTACTCCTGGTGAATTACGCCAATATCTCGCCGTCACGAAGAGAGCACCAAAGATCTGACAGACTGTCTGCTCGATCCCTGTACGAAGAAGACTGCCGATCCATCCCACCCGGGAGTTGCTGCTATAGCCACGAGCTCAATGGCGATGCAATCAGTGGCGTGAGACAGCTCAGTCAATCGTAGCCCTGGACGACCATAGTGCCGTGCTACCACAAGCTACGTCATGAATGACGACGTCTTCCTCGAACCTTCCCGTTGTTACTTGGTGAGCTATCTCGATGAATGACGTTATCATTTTGAAAGCATTGTGCCGTTCGGGAGCTGGTTGCATATGCCACAACCAGAAAAGAGGGAGAGAAAGCTGCACAACACATACAGTGCTTTTCTTTCACACTGCAGCCACCGCATGGCGCCGAAATAGCTATAATATTCCCCCAACCGTCTCACGTTCTCATAGTTCAGTTAGAATGATAAGCACATACCTTATCATAAGAGATGTTGGAAACGTCTTTCTCTATCCAAATATTCTTTCATCTTCTCAGGAAAGTTTCATTCACATTCGAGAATTCAATATCCGATATTGAGTGAATTTCTCGCCAGATGTTTTCTTTTAGTTCTTGCAGCATATGAGGTTTTGTTGCATGCAGTATTTTTTTCAAGTTCACCTATAAATAAGAACCGCATAAAATGAAAATCAGGGATCGCGATGGCCAAAATCATTTACTAACCACCTTATCTTCAAAAATTTCCTGAATTAAATTGAATGACTCATCAGCTCTATGCGGTTAGCTAAGTCTTATGGAAAAGTTCATCATCGGACAGATGTTCAAAACTGGTTTAAGTCATTCTGTAATTTACTGCATTTCTTGTTTTATCAAAATATAGATCCTATTATTCTGTCTCCATTTACAGCACATCACACATCAATTTTCGCGTCATGCAAGGGAACCTCGTGTGTAAAATTGGATTTCTCTGTGCTGCAATACCTGTCATTTTGCGACGAAACATAACCTTATACATGAAACCATACTTTGTCAGGAAGAATATTAAGCATGGATAATTGCCCTATCACTAATATTTGGTAAAGTCCAACTACAGAAATGTATCCGACTCTGTTGATGACTGGTAGCTATTATCCCTGGACCACATCGAGCACGTAAGGTTTCAATTTCTATAGTTTGGTGACCACATCAAAACTTCTGTTTCCCGTTTCAATCGCCCTAGAGATTCTCGAGGAGGGTATTCCAAAGTTTCTCCTCAATAAGAACTTTGATTACTCTTCGCTTTCTATAGAACCCCCATTCTCCTAAATTTGTTCATAATTTTTCGCACGGGTTCTCTGTGTGGGATAGGTGAATTCGGAAATTGTGTTTCAAATAGTCTTCTAAATTCCCTACAAGAGTGTGTTATCATACAGTATATTCTTAGTATAATTGAAATTATAACTGTAAATATCAGAACGTGAGGCGATTGCGGGATATTATAACTGTTTCAGCGGGAGTCCGAACCGTGGCGGCTGACGCGCGAGTTGCTGTGCGGTGACTACAGTGTGAAAGAAAGACACTCATGTTAGAGGTCTGCATTCTCATCAACGACCATGACCCACCGGCCACCTTCGGTTGTCACAGGGGGTAGTCGATACAGGTTTAGCCGAGCGGTTACAGTAAAGTCTCGGTCGCCTTCAACTGCCAGCACGAGGCATTAATACAATATGTACTACATTCAAGAGCAGATATGCACAGTAAAACTAGAGCTTTTATTGGAGTTTGCAAAATTTGGGATGAATCATAAAGCAGTTGCATTATTTTATAAACTGCAATGATTCATTTAGTTATAGGATTATTCTATACCCAGAGCGTTGGGTATTACATATCCAATTTACCACTCGCAAATAATCTATTATAAGGATTAACCCGACATTTTACTTTGTAATTATTTACTTATTTTTGTAGTTTTAGGTCTATTATCCACGTAGATCATATCGGACGGGTTGGGGCTTTCTTACACTTTAAAAGTTAATCGTTTCTATAAAAAACCAACTTACAGAAATGATATCTTAAAATATATTTAAGGTATTCAAAATCCTATACTTTTGCCTGCGTTAAAATGAAAAAAATGATTCGAGTAAGTGTTCGTTATTAAACAATGAAGTCATATCAAATAAATTTTATTGTTCCCGGTAGCACAGTTTGTATTTGCAAGATTTTAATTAAAGTTATAGTATCTATAGACTTAAGTATAGTTTTCGATACTACTTAGTGTTGGAAATACTACGGCATTACTTACTAAAAGTAAAAAAGAATACATTATTACGTTATACGCGACTTTAGAATAATCTTAAAAATGAAGGCCATGGACATAATAGAACAGAATCTGATATATTTATTACTACTTGTCTCTGTGTACAACTAGAAACAAACAACGAAAATGCAACAGAAAAAGGTGAGGCACAAATCTTACTTGGGTAATGTGTATTGCAGTAGTAATAATTATGGAAGTATTCTGCAGAATAAAAATTAATGCTTGTTTTTGTGAAATGCATTACAACCCATAGGTATTTTATGTTAGTTATAAATAAAGTGGACTCCCCAATACTAAAGTGTCATTCTTATAATTAAACTACATTTATCATCATTGCAATAACCTTTCCAAGATACTAGAGGCAAAAAATTGTCATCTCTGTTTACAAAAGCAGGTAAGGTTGGGGAGTGTGAGCGGTGTGTGGTCTGTTGTGGTTTGTATAGCTGCATTTTACGTCGCGCAGGCTCAATCCGAGCTGGAGATGCATCAGTACTGAGAAGCGAAGCAGCGGATCGGTTCTAGGGTTCAAGCATTAATTATTTGCGATGTTGAAACGAAAGCTTATGTATTTCTCCAAACGCGTTTTATGATGCGCATTCTATATACGTTAGCGCAGAAGCAAGGGGTATAACTGTTTTTGTGTGTTTTGCATATACGTACAAAGATGATATCCCTAATCGAGAGCATTAATGATAATAAAAATATATTGCCGCTACCATTATTAATACTGATACTGATTATTATTACTGTACAATTCCTCATACTACTATACGACCTAGTACTCGCACAACTACAACTACCACTACCTGGATGAAAAATGTAGAAAGGCACTCAAGTGATTTAAATTGTCTTTATCATCGAGCTTCTGTGAGGAGAAGAAGAAAAGTATCGCAAAACTTAAAACGTTTTTCATCACATTTACTTGCACTTGGTAAAATGCAAAAATATTTAAAAGGGAACTTTGATGTTAAAACTAATGGAGACTAGCTGAATAAGGCTACGCATTTGCTACTGAGTGAATAAAGATATAGCAGTTCCGTTATCAGCGGTTGCTTCTTCACCTATGCAGCCCAAAGCACCTCATTGCTCCGATTAGCCACGATTTATCGTTTTACCGACATGCCGTTAACCGCAGAATCGAAGTCGACTGTGAACTCTCGGTCAAGAAAATTGTTTCTGTGTGTATATGCATACACACACTCTCATGGGAGTTTCAAAAACATTTCTCTTGACAGAGAGTGCAGTGAAGTTAAGAGCTTTGCTCTGCATCATCATTTGGGTTGGATTCCTGGTTGCATTTACAAATTCCGTTTAAAAGTAACAAACCATGCGCACCTTGGTCAGCAGAGACTGCTCAACTGAACATGATAAGGACGAAAAACGAAGCGCAAACAAATAAATCGGCAGTAAATTTCACATTTAAATATATTTCATAATAAAGTTAATATTTAATCTGCATTCATAACTTTACCACTCATAGCATTTAGCTCATACTCTATAAAGGTGTACGAAGCTGCCTACGTAGGCATGGCTATTTACACTTCAACACACAGCAGTATTTGTAAGATTACGACTTTACAAACTACCCTCCGTATAATTGGCGCAACAGTTCTATACATGTGAAAATCTTAATGACAGCTATGAAGCGAGTTACTTACCAGATCAGGAGGTGACCGGTCGTCTACATGCTGCAGGAGTGCGTGGGACAGTTATTGTCAAATATCCGCACACCGGTCATGCACTACACTGATGAACTTATAGTTATATACAGTATATTTAAATCCACCGCTGTAAAAAGTCCTTAATATTGAAAACTGTCAATCATCTGCCTCCAATTCTTCCACATCTGATAGGCCGTCCTCTTCAGCGGAATCGCTCACATCATTGCCGTCATTACTGCTGTCACTACTTTCTGCACCATTATTCTGGATGACAATTCTTTCTTTTTGATTTTCTGCAATTCCATTTTTTTTCGAAATAATTAATGATCTCAATTTATTCAACATGTCGACATACATTTTCCCATTCTGGCATTCCAATGTCTGTAAATCGCGTTGACATAACTGCTCCACATCTTTCAATTTAAAAGTGATATTTCTGCAGGCCACCCAGAAAATGGGTGGACTGCAGATTAATCCGATTGGGTTTAGGTCTGGGTGATACGGAGGTAGTCTAAGCACATTATAGCCATGTTGTATTAATATCTGGCTAAGTGTGTATGAATTCTGAAGCGCTTTGTTAGCTTTAATTAAGTTATATAGCTTCGTTTTACTCATGCTTTCATCTAAAGCTATATTACGCCTAAGTAACCAAGCTCTCATTTCTTTTTTCAAGGGTAGGTGGTTTGTCAATTTGAGTGTTGACCATTGTGAAGCATTGTCGATAACCAGAACAGAACCAGAAGGCATATAGGTATCAGCATGGTGTTGATTCACTTCATGTAATTTTCTGTATTCATTTCTGGATGAAAATCTCCTATTACTTTGTTGTGACCTTTAAACGAAAGGCATTTGGAACAAAGCCGATCTTTCCAACAGCATGAACGATAATAAGTATTTGCCCTTTGGCAACAGGTGCCTGCAAACTAATTCCCTATCGTCACTCCAACTTTTAGATGCTGTATGACTGCTGTGTATGTAATGACTCATCTTCATACACTAGAGTTTGATCCTCTAATTTGTACCTCTGAGTAAGGTACTCTTCCAGCTGATATCGTATGTCGTGGTTTTCTATTAGAACCCTTCTATTTGATTACGTTTTCTTCCACTTGAACCCTAAATCCTTTATAAATTTTCTGAGACTTGTAGCACCAACTTAAAAATTTATGCTATCTTTCAGCTTGATGAGCAATCTGCTTATTGTTGGCACAGTTTTTTCTTCCACATAGAAATTGTGAATCGGGCGCCGAATGACGCATTTGTCGAATCCTTCTATTTCCGTAATAGGTTTTGGGACCTTATGTTTCTTCCCAGGTGTGTCAAATGATACTCTTTCATCCATATGTTCTTTCCTTATCTTTGAGAACTCTGAAAACGGGACTCAGTGAAACACCAGTTGCTTTGGCTACTCTTTCTTTCACTCTCTTAAGCCTTCGTGGAACTCGGGTGAACATATATTTTCTTCCTTCATCTTTGCTTTTTGCTTCATGAAGTCGAGTACATTTGCAATTATTTTCCTGCTTTGACTATGTAATACCTTACCACTTAGCCATGGTTATAAATATAACAAATATAAAATAAGCACTATTTAGGTACTACTCTCTTTGAAATTATAACTGGCGCAAAACTTCTGGAATCGTGACCTTGATTGCCACCCCAGTTGCCGAGCCTAGGAATGGTTTATGTTTAGCTTAATCAACGAAAGCGATATAATACCTTTGATTGCTCACAGCGCGTAACACGTACAGTCTGCATAGAAAGTGTCCTCATCTTGTAATTTTAATGAGAGCAGTACGTAAATAGTGCTTATTTTATATTTGTGATATTTATAACCATGGCTCCTACGTTTTCAAAGTTAAATGGTAAGGTATTACGTATTCAAAGCAGGGAAATAACTGCAAATGTCCTCGACTTCATGAAGCAAGAAGCAGAGATGAAGGAAGAAAATAAATGTTTACCCGAGTTCCACAAAAACTTTAAGAGAGTGAAAGAAAGAGTAGCCAAAGCAACTGGTGTTTCACTGAGTTCCGTTTCCAGTGTTCTCAAAGATAAGAAAAACCATATGGATGAAAGAGTACCATTTGAAACACCTGTGAAGAAACATAAAGTCCCTAAACGTATTACAGAAATAGACGATTTCGACAAATGCGTCATTCGGCGCACGATTCACAATTTCTATGTGGAATAAAAAACTGTGTCAATAATAAGCAGATTGCTCATCAATCTGAAAGATGTCATAAATGTTCAAGGTGGTGCTACATGTCTCAAATCCCGGCTATGGCACTGAATTTTGCAGTCTGATTCTAACTTTCCAAATGACTATAATTTTATATGCACTTATATCAGCATAAATTTTCAAGATGCGGCTACAAATCTCAGAGAAATTATAAAAGATTTAGGGTTCAAGTGGAAGAAAACGAAACTAAATAGGAGAGTTCTAATAGAAAAGCACGACATACGATCCCAGCTGGAAGAGTACCTTACTCAGAGGTACAAATAAGAGGGTCACTATAGTGTATGAAGATGAGTCGTACATACACAGCAGTCATACATCTAAAAGTTGAAGTGACGATAGCGAATTAGGTTTTCAGGCACCTATTGCCAAAGGGAAAATACTTATTATCGTTCATGCTGTTCGTTCCAAATGCCCTTCTTTTACAAGTCGCAACAAAAAAGAGGAGATTTTCATCAAGAAATGAATACAGAAAATTACATGAAGTGAATCAACACCATGTTGATACCTAATATGCCTGCTGGGTATATTCTGGTTATCGACAATGCTTCACAATGTGGCAACACTCAAATTCACAAATAACCTACCTCAAATTCCGTAAAAGAAGAAATGAGAGCCAAATTACTTAGGCATAAAGTAGCTTTTGATGAAAGTATGAGTAAAACAAATATAACTTAGTTAAAGCCAACAAATCCCTTCAGAAGTCATAACTTACTTGGCCAAATATTAATACAACATCGCCATAATATACTTAGACTGCCACCGTATCACTCAGATCTAAACCCAGTCGAATTAATCTGGGCTGATGTCAAAAACTGGGTGGCCTGCAGAAATATCACTTTTAAACTAAGAGATGTGGAGCAGTTATGCCGCAAGCGATTTGCAGAAATTGGAAGGCCAGAATGGGAAAATGTATGTCGACATGTTGAATAAATTGAGAATCATTATTTCAGAAAATACGGAATTGCAGAAAATCAATTAGAAAAAATTATCATCCAGGATAATGGTGCAGAAAGCAGCAACAGCAGTGACGGCGGCAATGATGTGAGTGATTCCGCAGAAGAGGAAGGGCTGTCAGGTGTGGAAGAACTGGAGGCAGATGGTTGACAGTGTTTTTATATTAAGAGCATTTTACAGCGGTGGATTTAAATATACTGTATACAACTATAAGTTTATCGTGTAGTGCAGTGCATAACCGGTGTGCGATTATTTGACAATAGCTGTCCCACGCACTCCTGCAGCATGCAGGTGACCGGCACCTCCTGATCTGGTATGTAACTCGCTTCATAGCTGTCATTAAGATTTTCTCTTGTCTAGAACTGTTGCGCCAGTTATGCAACCAGATGCGGACACTTTCTATGCAGACTGTATGTGTTACTCACTGTGAGTAAGCAAAGGTATTATATCGCTTTCGTTGATTAAGCTAAACATTAACCATTCCTACGCTCGGCAGCTGGGGTGGCAATCAGGGTCACGATTCCAGAAGTTTTGCGCCAGCTATACTTATGTTTGATCTCTTACATACAAGTTTACATACTTGTCCTATATGGACATAAATTCGTTTCAACGAAAATTTAAGAACCTTTAGAACCTTCATCCCTCCCCAAATATATGAATCCTAAGTGACAGACCAAAACCGCTAACTAATTTAGATAGACAAGATTTGTGAACCTTCCATCTAAGTTGTGTGTCACATAAACATGCTCACTGTAATAAAATGTAATACTTGAATGTTTTCTTAAGGTTAATACGTTTACATTACTTTTAGTTTTAAATTATTTTCCTCTAAAATGTATAGTTTGTTACCTCTGTCACCGATTAAGTAGTTACCTATAATTTCATTGAACCTAATCGGTGTGTTTAAATTATAGCTGAGTTGCCTTATAGCTATAAGTTAATAAAATTTGCAGGCTTTAATGAACTTTAAAACTATTTTAGTACCATGAAACAAAAGAGTTTTCATTTCAAGACTAGTGGAATGTGCATAACATGGAATGCTGGGAAATTATGGAATGACAGTAATTAAATCGACACTCTCAAGCGAGAAATATCGACTTGGAAGTAAATGAAGCAAACAAGTTCTCATTTATTCCATTTGGATTTTCAGCCACCCTTGTTGTTTCTGGTTGAGTTTCCAGAGGAGAGTTCCTTAGCTTCTATTATTATTATTATTATTATTATTATTATTATTATTATTATTCCTGTTAATTTACCTTTAACTCTCGAATTTAGGTTTTCTAGATAGGCACAAAATAAAGCAATTAAGATTTTCACTGCACATTTCACCTACAACAATTTTCGTTTTAATGATCTTTGACGTCAGGATGCAGATTGATCATTATAATGCACAAAGTTCCTGTGATGGTATTAAGAATTTTACTGTCAAATAAACTTGTTGTAAACAACAGTAGCTGGGAGTCATGGACGTGTATGTTTTTCTTGTATTCCGAATGCTAATAGAGTGCTTAATATATACGTTTGGTAACCATACAAAAATAATAGAAAGAACTAGCAGCTTAATAACAGAAAATCACTGAATAAAGTACAATATAAATTATACGTATAAATAATATATAGTTCCCCACCGTGTTCCGACTTTGCATCTACTGGGTTATAATTTATGTGCTGTGATTTGCAAACGCCATGAAACACGCTTCATTTAATTTACGAAGGGATTTCTTGTTTTAATTCCGCATGAATTATTCATCTTTAGATGCAGTACAATTTTCTCGGACAGCATTCGTGAGAGCAAGAGAGACGCAGCATATTAAGGTCGGTACACACATGCGAGCCGAACGCTGTCACGAACACTATCCTATGTTTTCGCTGAATTGTGTAGTGTAATCAGAGTCTGGCCTTACCAGTTACATATAATAGCAGGTGTAATGTGTTACTAAAACTATATTCACTCTTAGATTGATCCGGGGCAAAACAAACCCTCGTGGTCAGTGCACCGTGTTGCAACACGGTAGCAATGCGTCCAGGAAAGTAGTCCCATGCTAATCTCTGAATTTTAGAATGCATTTATCCTTAAATAGTATAATATTCTATACAAATTCCTAAGGTTTTATTTAACACTGATTTATAATATAAAACAGAGCTACAAGTTCCTTGATGCAATTTATATGAGTCACCTGACATCCGGGTAGGCGCAGAATATTGTTTACAGCCAGAAACGTGCAATTGTGTTTAGTATCATGGAGGACGGTGAATTCGCTCTTGTGTTTTCGTCGAATTACGTAAAGCATTAGCCGCGCAAACCATTGAATATTGATGGAAAAACAATAGTGTTGAATCTTTATTATAAGTTATGTGAGAAATATCCAACACCTTCCGTGAAAGAAATGGCGAAATTAACTTCTCAGTTAACCGGTGTTTCGAGTACAAGTATAAACAGTGCTTGTACAGAAAAATCTGAAACGAGAAAAGTGGTTACACCTAGAATAAAAAAGAAAAAGAAAGCATATGAAATACGGATGCAAGAATGTAGTGATCTTGAGAAGAATGCACTTCGCGTAACAGTGCACAATTTCTTTTTAAAAATGATCCGCCAACAGTTAATAAAGTGTCGTTTCCAGAGAGAAAATAAATTAAGTTATCGCATACCTGTTACTTTAATTTTCGCTCATTTATTTTAGTACTAACCATTATTGTATGTGAAAACGTTTGTTTTGTACAACTATCAATCTTATCATCTTTAACCCTAAACAGAATATGCTACTCACCGCACATGGTCTGAAAGTGTGACAGTATTTCTAGTGCGAATGGCGGAAGGATACATTATAGCGGTGCACTGGTCACCTGGGGTTTGTTTTGACGCGGATCAACCTAAGAGTGAATATAGAGTAGTGTCTGGCTCTTAGTAACATTACACTGTTCCAACCTTACACCTAAATTAACCAACATGTTATCTGTAGAATGTAAAACTTAGTAGCATTCAAGATGGTTATCTGGCATTAAAACCATGATACTTGCGTGCGTTATTAGTGTGATTTTTATCCCACCTGTTATCATATCTAATCACTAAGGAACTAGGTAAATACATATCTTTTCTGCTTGGGGTTACAAGCGCAAAACTAAGCATGAATATTGAATATGCTGCCACTCTCGCAAATACAAAGTTTTATTTCACATAAAAATACTTAATTTTAGAATAAACATATGTAATTAAATATTTCGCATAATGTAGTTATTAGTACATATTTTATGCATTTTAACAATATACTATACCGAGCTTTGTTTCTCCTTTTATTGATGATTTTGTTTTTGAGAAGAGAATCTGTGCAACCTTCTGCATATCCTGTAACCTCAGATTAGATTACATGTTGTCAACAGCTCGCTACAATATAAACGTATACACGTAACTCGCAGGAAAGAAGTTTCCGATGTCGGAGTATTGCACCATGTACTTGAACTCAACACGATTATGTGTTTGAGTTATTCTTGTTCCTTCAGTTCAGTTCTGGCGTGGCAATGCATATACGCGTTGAGTGATTGGTGTATCGTTACCAAAATGCCGAAGGTAAAAAGCAGTGTAAGTTTTCGGTTGTAGCAGTACGTTAAAGAATTCTCAAATACATTCCGTACCGATGAAAAAAGTCTATATTGTCAGCCTTGTGGAAAGTCTATAACAGCCGATCAACGCTCCCAAGTAGCGCAGCATATCCGGCAACACACATATCTCGGCGGCTTCGCGTTCTTCTATGAAGCAGGTGCTTTTAAATGAAGCAGGACCTCCAGCTCATATTCCGGACTTTCCAAGTGTCGTGAATTTTATGCCGAGCTTTTGTTTCGGCGGATATTCCTCCACATAAAGTGAACAATCCAGATATTAAAGCGTTTCTCGTGAAGTACACAAACTTTGATTCTCCAGATGAATCTACTTTACGGAAATGCTACCTTCCAAAATGCCACGAAGAAACATTACATAAAATCAGGGCTGTGTACGAAAATGATAAAATATGGTTGTGCATTGTTGAAACTCAAGACTCAGCAGAAAGAAAATTGGAAAATGTAGTGGTCGGAGTTCTTAAAAATGACGAGACGCTTTCTAAACGTGCGTTCTTACTAGCTTGCAAAGAAATATCGGCAGCAAATCACATTAACGTTGCTAGGCTCTTCAATGAAAGTATGGCCAAATGGTGTTAAGTACGATGAAGTGCTTATTTTCCTTACCGACGCAGCATCTTATGAAGAAAGCACTTAACGTCAGCTATCCGAAAATGATACATGTGACTTGCGTTCTGCATGCTCTACTGTTCGGTCACTGTATCCCAATGTGGACAAATTGGTATCCAATGGAAAGTAGGTGTTTGTTAAAGCCCGTAAGAGAGTTGATCTCTTTAAAAACAAAAGCCCCAATGTTCCATTACCACCAACACCAATTGTTATTCGCTGGGGCACTTGGCTTTAAGCAGTGGCGTACTATGCGCAACATGCTTTAAATCGGTTATGGATGAACTGGACAACGACGATGCTTCATCTATAGAAATTGTTCAAAATCTGCTCAGTGACAGTCGTATATTGCTGCTAATTTGAGTTTCTTGTGCGATTCCATTAAAAAACTAGAAGCAACAACTAATCTCTTGATAGAAAGTGTTAAAGAAATCGTTAAGGTAGAAACGAAAATCAACCCACTCGAAGGCTTAAAAATGCAAACTTTAAAAAACAAGTTCAAATCGGTGTTTGAAAGAAATACAGGATTTCAAATTATGAGACACGTTGCCCAAGCTATAGAAGGCCATCAAGAAGACATTGAGAATGTAAGTGCTAGTGGCGTACCTCTTATGAAATATGCAAGAGTGACTTGCATATCTTACGTACATTCTCCCAATACCGGGCAGTGCTCCGTGACAATCGGCAGACATTTCTAATGGACAATTTAGAGAAGGCATGTGTTGTGCACTGTAACTCCAAAGAATTTCTAACAATTGACATGTGATATCAATAATCCAACACTGGTGAGTATCAAAACAGTTCTTTTTTATTACAAATTTTTCTATTATGTAAAATGAAAGAAAATATTTTTGTGCTTTAGTAAATATTTTGAACTTTTTAATAAATATTTTCTTTATTTTAATGCATAAAAAATAAATAAATTTAGCTTTTTAGCACCTAAAAATCCGTTCTCTACTAATCACCTTTTTGCTGCTCTATCGTTGGTTGATGTGACACCGGCTAGCCATTTTTGTAGTCAAGTATGTACCTACCTTTTGGGACCAGGGGTGTATGATCGGAGAGGATGTTAAAATTAGTGATAACAGCGAAGACTTTTCTGATAACACTAGTCTGCATGATATCGGATGACTGCAAACTAATACGTGATTCTGACTCACTTTGTTATGCTGATGTCAGAACTGCTTTTAGTTTTTTTCTATAACGTACAGCTTTTTCACAAATTCACTTCAAAGTTATAGAGATATAAATATATTGCTTCCGCCACTACACATAAAGTTGGGCTTGATGAAGCAATTTGTAAGGGCTCTACCACAGGATGGACCCCGCTTCAGGTACCTTTCCAAGAAATTTCCCTTCATTACAGAAGACAAATTAAAGGCTGGAATTTTTGTTGGTCCTTAAATAAAGAAATTGATGAAGGATGACGATTTTGAGAAGACAATGAATGAGAGAGAAATAGAAGCCCGGACCGCCTTCCGATCAGTTACTGAAAACTTCTTAGGCAATAACAAAGATTTTAATTACGACGCCATTGTCGAAACAATGTTGGAAAATCTCAAGAAGATGGGTTGTAATGTGAGTGTAAAGGTGCATTTTCTGCATTCACATATCGACTACTATCCAAAAAATCTGGGAATTATAGTGAAGAGCAGGGTGAACTTTTTCACCAAGATATTAAGGAAATGGAGAGGAGGTACCAGGGGAGATGGAATGAAACTATGATGGCCGATACTGTTGGATGTTGAGGAGGGACAGTCATCCTCAAGGATCTGCAAGGAAGTCAAAGAAGAGAAAGTTTGAAAAAATTAAATGAAACACTTTGGCTTCTTGTTTTGATAAAATGTGGTCATGAAATAATTTAGGGGAGTTCTTGAGAGTATTCTTAAAATGTTTCTTGAATAAACACTTACCTTGTGTGAAATGGTATTTGAATACTTTTCTACACTTATTATTAAAAGTGTCAAAACCTTACTTATTTGTGTAAAACCCCGACGTGATAGGAAAAAACGGAAGTTATTTCTGGAATCAGCATAAAAACTTGATTCAAGAACACCTACTTTTAAGAAATCATCTGACAAAAAGTTTGAAAATGCAGACTATTGTAATTCATTAGAAAACCCAACACACTATAGACATGCATATACAATGTTCACAACCTGAATATGTCTATTCCGGCCTTCGCTGAAACTCTACGTACATTCTAAAAAATCTACGTGATTTACTTTGTCATCGCATACCATATCTCCTTTAACTCCTTTGTTATTTCCGTACCAACTTAAACTGATTGATACTCTTACAATACTTTGCATTTGGCGTTACAAATTAACACCTCACAGTTGAATGTTAACTATTTACGTGTAAGAAAATTTATCTTGACAATACGTATCCTGCATTGAAGACAAAGTGGAACTGACGGGGCCCTTTGGTTTCTTCCTGTAGTAATTTATAGTTTTGCGCTTACAACTTTTAAGGTTGGTTTAACTTTCGCGCTACAAGTAATGTCTACAGTTTAGAACCAATCAACGTCGAGGTTACAGCCTATTTTATGTGGGAATCCACGCTAGCTTTCTAAACTGCAACTTTCTCGATCGACTTACCCCAATGTTACTCTTTGTAGTTCAAGGCTTCTTTTTTATTGTTAGCTACCCCATCTTCAAGCTAAGCTTTTGTCATGACTCCTCTTATACTAACTTTCCCTGCTGAATTTCAGCTTTTGGCCTGCTACTAAGAAATCTTATGCTATGCCGCATAAATATTTTGTACATCTTGTCTTAATACTTTATACGCTGATCATTATCTTAACTAATACATGTTATACATTTATTATATTTATCATTGTGTAATTGACAACTGAAATACTGCTGCATACTCTTTGTAAGATGTTCACTTACCTAGCTTATTTATAACAGTTGATTATTAGGATCACTAAAAATGGAAGTTATCGTTTAGCAAATGGAGTTGTGGAACGAACCCTATCTCGGAAATATATCACGGATATCACCGAGCTATATTCGAACACAATATATATGCTTTATACAAATAAATTGTACTTAACTATTATACAATATAATTACGCCGATTTTTGATTAATTATTTTTGAAGTACTAATTATATCTTTGCTATCTTTGCTACGTGGAAGTTTTCCATTTTAAATATTTGCAAAATTTTAAGAATATAAATATAAATATATTATATATACTTATACATATACATATGGCTAAAATTACTCCTGTTAGACCTCCAACAGTAAATAAAAAAATAAATTCTAGTGCTCACAAAGATACCACACTATAAATTATTTTTGTTCCGTATATGGTTGCGAGTCAACTAAAAATTTTAATACCCATATACCCTGATTTAAAAATGACTATTACCCACATAACTTCCTATAAAAGTTTACAATCACCTTATTTTCCCCTGCGTGAATCTCTCCTGTGATCTGTAAAACGGTCTCACAATATTGCGCGTAAAGGAAATGTATAATTTAGAATAATTTACTCACCAAACATGTCGTTTAGAATAGGCCGAAATAAATTATCATATTTATGAGAGCAATCTCCTGCCCGACGTTGCCTGGTGTAAAGCTCTAGAAGTGTGTTTTTCTCTCTCCACACCACACCGCTCGGGACCTCCTCTCAGTAGAAGGTTCCAAAACTACCGGCTGCGGCCACGATATTGGATACTCGCGTTTGAATGTTACCGGCCACGCAGCCAGAGACGAAAAGTCTCGTATAAATCTGTGAAGGGGGCAAACTGGTGCACAAGGTACGGAAAGATATTCACCCCGATCCACTGCTATTCGATTTAGACTCGCCAAGTCAAAGTCGTGTTGCATACCCCACATCATGCTGCTTGGCACCACTACGCGAACGCTCGCTTGTTCTCGCAATCAGTGATTCGCTGAAAACATTTCAGCTTCAACGCTGTCGTGAACATGAATCTGTCGATTCTTGGTAGCTAAGCAGGTTGCGACGACCTTTGTTTGGATGTCTGTACGCAAATTTAGGTATGCTCGCTTCCATTTATGCCGTCACCACAGCCTTAGGAGCATTTTACCAAATTTCTCAGTAGGCACGTTGTGTTTGAAGCGTTTTGTCTGTTGTTTTCGACCAAACAGTGGTGTGTATTTTTTTTAAAGTTCCCTTGTTGTACCCAGTTTATGCTACTGTGTTTTGCTGTTTCATACGGCTTATTTCCGCAACACACAAACACCCATGCCCGTGGCGGGACTCGAACCCGCGACCCTCAGCTTGGCGGAGCGACCAAGGCTACGAGGGCCGACAGATTAAACTTAGCTTAATGTATGCAAATGTTTCGGAGGTACATCGTAAAAGAATTGTGAGTATGTATGCAGGAAGACAATTTGCCATTTGAAGACAATTCATACAGCATTCCATGTACAAATTATTAAAATAATGTGTAGTAAATGTGTCTTCTTTGGGAGTAAAAGGTCTAATGTATTTCAATTTTACATTATTTTGCCATTAAAATAATTTTTTCGTGGAGATATTATACAAAACAGGTTTTTATTTAGTCATATCTTAAACATGGTTATTATAAGGGATAGAGAGTAAGGCTCAAAGTTATATATCTGTATGCGAATAATCTACAACTGTACAGTAAAACAGAACGTCACTGCATGCGCGAAAAGGTAAACACACACACACACACACACACACACACACACACACACACACACACCTTCTCCTTGCTGTATCTAGCATACTCCACCTGTGAAGGGCAGTAGAATGCCACCTGAAGTTGTGGTGGTGGCATAAATGGAAACGAGAGTACATGTTAGGAGTACGGTAGCCTACATTTGGAGATGATCGATAGGCGCCGGTTGATTGTCCGTTGCCAATCTCTCATAGGTTAAAACAATACCTTCTTTTTTGTGTTTCCTACATTCGACAAGTGGCCTCCGGGGTAGCACAGTGGTTTCGTTTCCGGCTCTGGCACTGAGGATCCGGGGTTCGATTGCCGGCTCTGGGGAGGTGATTTTAAGATGACCTATATCTACGCCTTCACCTCTTATGTGAAGTATCCTCACGGCGCAACGTAGTTTGGAGTTCACGGTAAAAGCTCTAGGTCCTCTCATACCACCGCCATCCTCATCATCACCCTACCATCGGAGGCAACGATTTCCGTGCGCTGGGTGCTTTCCACCTCAGAAATGCGTTCAATCATCGCCAGCCTGGAATGAAGTAACCCCGAAGGCCATAGCCCATAATATGGGAGCATTAAAAACGACGTCATTTGACTATCAGAGGTCGATATCAAGCAAAAAGACGGCCGGTACACAACCATTTATGTGTAAATAAGTACAACAAAAACGGCGGACACATCAGGAGCACAGTACTTAAAAAATAATTGTTTAATAATATTTAAATAAATTAAAATAATAATTTAATGATGTGGAAACTTACTTTTAACTGTTGCTCGGAGCTTATAGGAAGAGTTAATATGCTGCGACACACGAATATAAGGAATTATAATTACCACATTGCTTAGATCAATGTCCATACCTCTAAGTCTGTCTATCGCATCACTGCCAGACACAGACGCTGTTGCCATGTTACACTCTCCTCACAGTGCAAGGAAACGTACTTAGCTATTAAGAAGCATGAGCAAAAAATAAAGAATGCGGTGGTGTGCTCAGCCTTTATGTAGAGTTAATATTCAACTGCCAGTTGAATATCAATAGCAATAAAATGCTAAAAATATCCTCTTAATTCCTATTCAACAAAACAATATTTAAATGGAGTAGTTTCAAACATTTTGGAAACATTACATAACTTATGTCCTTCCAGAAGAACACGTTCTTCAGTGCCAAAAAATAACAAAATTGTTTAAGTGGCTGCTGAAATGAACCTCCCCTCATGTTAACACAAGTTCTCTCTCTTTATAGCACTGCAGATGTCTCCAGCTGTAATAACTATTCATATCAACAAGGCATGTCACATGTAAACCTGATATACGCGTATGTGGTAGGTAATAAGAACCTGCTAAATATTGTGTGCTTTACAGCAAATGCATCGCGCACTCAGTTCAAAACGAAGGATCCCTCCTTCTTGGCTGATACGCTTCATGCGCATTTCTGATTTAAAATATAGTTACTTAAAGATCGAAATTATTGTAATTTATTAGGTGCATAGTTAGCTAATATGCAGATAATGCTTTACCTTTTAATCCCTCTCGTACTATACGAGAACACCAGAGAAGGGAACTGCACGTGGAGAAACGAGTTTTCGAGAACCTCCCGATATTTGTACGTACACTTCAAATTCTCCACCAAGCTGTTAGAGATTAGAAACGTTTTATCACTTTAGTAATTATCACTGAACTTTATTGGTACTCCATATCAGCTATAGAGGTTAAGCGATACACAAAATGTAGGTTTGCGTTTCTACAAAAGTTTCTTAAGCCCCTTTGACCGAAGAGATCAAACCGGACGATGAAACGAAGCATGAAATTAATGTGCAAATGAGCTTAGAGATCTAAAGCTAACTGATATCCATCCTAGTGATTGAGGTAAAACGCCAAATAAAAGTTCTCTGCCAGGCAGCTTGTCTCAACTGGAATGCGAACTCAGGAATGCGAATCTAAGATGCAAGAACATCACCCCTAGCCGCGATGACTAGAAATTTTCTGTAACTACCGTTATCAGCTTCGATTTTTAACCCCCATCGGTCGCCTTAGAAGTACTTTACTATCATTTGCAATTATCTTAACTTGAAGTATATTACAGCCTGAGTCTCTCTCTCTCTTTCTCTTCCCTCCTTTTTCTACCTTAGCTTTCAAATATTTAGTTTGATCTGTTAAAAGTATTGTTGCAAACAATGCAAGGTTTTCATTAAGCAAAGTAGTTTTTGAAGCAGTAGCACTGGATGTCACTGTAAGAGCACGATATGCATTACTTACTCCTGCTCTACGGAGTTCTGGAAGTTTTCACTTCCGTTTCGTAGTCGTATTATCCCCATCATTAGCGTCAATGAAGTATCCTTACCGCGCCCAGTTTTGCAAATT
Source organism: Deroplatys truncata (assembly GCA_030765065.1). Lineage (NCBI taxonomy): Eukaryota > Metazoa > Arthropoda > Insecta > Mantodea > Mantidae > Deroplatys > Deroplatys truncata. The sequence goes on along the minus strand of CM060979.1, from coordinate 203,434,006 downwards.
TCAAGTAACGAGTAAGCCGCATTCGAGTTCAGCAATGGATTCATACTTACAGGACCACTATCTTATGATTTTATGTACCTACAAACTACTGCTGTATGGAGAGGGTCATAGAAATGGACAGCTTCTCCAGCTTGTACGTACATATTTCAACTTTTCCACTTTTTGATGAAATTGACTTTACAGTGCTTTTAATCGCTGCATTAGGCAATAATCTACTCTATATATATATATATATATATATATATATATATATATATATATTAGTTTACACTCTTCTATATGACATAGACTATCGTTTGAAAACTACCGTATTCTGTAAAAACAAAACTTAATTTTAAATCTAATTTTAGTTACGTGATTATATCAAAACCAATTCTGAGTGCTAATGTTCTAAGACCGTCTTGTCTTTCCAGTCATTTAGGTTGGTTGCTCTAATAAACCACGAGAACATCTGACAAAGGAGGTCTGACATGCTACTTTTCAAATCCAGAGGTCCCTATTTCGATTTCCGGCTGAAGAATGGGAATTTTTGAGCATCCCCATCCTCCCTAGAGCCTGGAAGTATGAGTGAGAGTGTAAATGTATGTGTATGTGTGTGTATGAAATTGTGTAAATAGAAACCCAAAGTAAACAAACACAAAGTTAACATTACAGTAAGCGATGAATTGCCGATAATAAATTTTTCCAAAGATAAAAGGCCGCCGATATGACCTTAGATGTTGAAGGCGGCATATAAATGGGTAAAAATGGAGGTCTAGGTTTAAAATGAAAAATGTTCTTCGTTTCTTTTGTCAGAAAAAGTCCCTATTATAAACGTGGCAGGTGCTTATGTTCTATAACCATACCTTTTAAAAGACAATGCGGGAGAAGCCATGGATAACAGTTACTTTTCTCAATGAAGCGACGAGTCACAACAATTCAGATATAGATGAAAGGCAGTTAAATCGATCCCTGAAGAATATGCCACATAATACAATGATTTTAGTTGAGCCACATGCAGATATTTTGTAATTTTTAAGCGCTATTTTTTATCTTGATGCAATAAGCTTACAAAGCTAGTTTTTCTTGTTAGTCCTTTCATTGTAGAAGCTTTTGATACCTACATAGTATGCCTTCCCCAGTGCTACTCTTAGATTACTTACAAAAAGTGATGTTTTGCTTCATTTCAGAAAGGTAAATATTTATTATATGATTTGCATATTTTTTAACCCTGTAGCAAATATTAGTGTTTTTCAAATGAGAAAGACGTTCTTCATACACATAGTCAAAAAATATACCTCAATCATTAACTATATTTCAAGCATAATGTAAAACTGTGCCTTGTAAAAATAAAATTGCACAAATTGCAACTCCCTCTACCATGCAATGGAGAAGCAGTTGCTGGAACAAAAATATTCTTTCAAAATTATGTAGTCAATAATATTAAGGAGATTTAGTGCTGAAAATTTCCACATTATGTACAGATCTTTTTTCGTTTTTTATCACATTCTCATATTAGTACCATACATGGTTAGGAATCATATTATTCAAGTTAGGCAGAAGGTACAGGAATGTTTCAGGTATTAAAATGCTCCGGTAGGACTGTATTCTGAGGCTGTGCATTAGTTTTGAGATATCTTTACTCACAACAGATAAAAGAATATTGTTATTCCTGCATTATGATTAAAACTGTAATGATTATAAATCAAATGTCATATTTACTGTATTTTATAGCAACAATTTTCTTAACGCACAGCCTAATACATAATTATTATTTAAATGTGGTTCCAAATTTCACAGTTCAAGGTGCCCGGCTTGGAAGAGAAATGATTCCGAGATAAAAAAAAAAGAAACACAAGAAATTAAAGTGCCGAAGATTGAGTTTGAAAATTTGAGAGTGAATAATTCCCCTAATTTGCTACAAATTGCTTTTGACAACATGATTAAAGGCCTCCTGGTACATAGCTGTAGCCTTTCTGAAGCTTCAAAGCTTCTTCTTGTCTCAATTTGGCCAATTTCATTTGTCCACGGTAGTGTTGAAATTTCTTGGTAGAACGCTGACGTGTTGAACATCGGTTTCTTGTCACTGTTTAAGCATTTTGCTTAGTCTCCCCGCCAGGAGATAAACCAGCTTTTTAATATGTATTATTAATTCTCTCACCAAATCCTTTATTAAATTCACAGACTACTAAGGCTGCAGCAATGTATATTTTTCGTTTCGAAACAAATGTTTCCTTTTGGACATTTATTCCAAAGCAAGCTGTGGAGGCTTTCATTACAATTTTGAGTTTTTCCCCTTGGACACCTCTCTCTCTCTCTCTCTCTCTCTCTCTCTCTAATATTAGTGTACTATCAGTCAACTTCTGGATTGCAGAATTTGAGAGAGTACCAGTTTTTTTCCCACTAAGTTTGCTTTCTTTCACAAGCTGTCTAGGCCAGTTCCAAGTCTTTTACAAACATGGTTCACACACTCCTCTTTTTCTATTGAAAGTGAACCTTATGGACTAAGATTCTGCAAGTCCAAAAATATTCTACTATCACCATCAGACAGCATAGTGATGTACCTCAGGCCATAATCTAGAGAGTGCTTCCACATTCTCTGCTGCTGCTACTACTGCTTCCATAACCACATAAGAACCTTCATTATTCATGTCACATGGTGGCTCTTATTTCTTTTTCTAATTATAGAATTCTGCTGCGTCAATTCTGAAGCATTCTTTGGTTTTTACACAAGTCTCACTATATTTAGATAATACTTCATGGTCTACTATAAGTGATGATGTGCCCCGTCTTGTACCAGCTACCATCGAAGCTAACCCTTAACCTGAAACATCTCTGAAATGTGAGCAATTAGAAACATGCGGTCTCTTAGACCTCGTAATGTACATCAGTTGCCTAAAAATACGTATCAGCTAATTCATATTACAAGTAAATTTAATACTATTCGACCCGTATAAAGACTTTAATGTTTACATTATTTAAAATAAGCACAAAATATCATGAGTATGTGTTGTCATTTCGTATCATTCCTGAAATGATTCCTCGATTATTCCTTTTCAAAGGAGATAACATACCTTCATGAGATGATTTGAACATTGATGCCATCATTAGAAGCCTTTGATTTCAGTGTTGTCAGTATCTCCGTAGTTATTGGTGCAACTGTACCCTTGTTGTATTCAGTTTCACATTTGTGTGTAAAACTAATATATCGTCATCAAGTAAATTCTTCCATTTATGAGATTTAGTAGGTCTTTACCCCAAAATTCGAATTTTGGCTGTTAGTCCAGGCATCCCTTCTTTCAAAATTTTGCGCTGAGGCACTTTCTTGCTCTAAAAGGCTCAGAGCGTTCACATTGAAATTATTTTTGTCATAAGAATATGTGTTTGTTGTGATCAATTATCTGTGGTACAGGTCGCACCACACTGATTTTTGAACATCGATATTTGATACTCGACACCCACTTTTTAAAAACTGCACTGAATTACGTTCGTATTAGTAGTTTTCTGTGTATAGACTCATGTAGCCAATCTTGTATTGTATGCTAATTCCGAAATTATCTCCCTTTAACATTCTCCATTGGCAGCGGCTTTGTATCCTGACAAAGCCACATATATACTTTTCCAACCAATAATAAATAATTCGCCATATGACACTCAGAAACATAATAGGATGTGTTTATCGGAGGGGGAATCCTCACCCTGCGACCAGCCTGAACTATTGTAGCTACACTCCACGGGTGGCAGGGATGAGGTGAAGGGTCTGTAGGATTTCGCAGGTCCATAGGCAGACAGGCTCACAGAGACGCGCAGAAATCCCTAATATTTCCAGTTTGAACACCCGTGCACCAGCAAAGGCGAAGAATCCCGAGAGAGGGCGACAAAGCAGCCCTAACGGGCGAAACAACGCACCCTTGCGTTCACGGGAAGAAATTTTACAATGCGCAAGCAAATACGCCATCTGCCCGACACCGCCATTACCGCAGGGCCTGAAGACACACGTGAAACATGAAATGAGAGTAAATGGGAGAAAGGAGAAATCCTGGTAACATATCATCCCGGCACACGCCTAAGCGACCAGGGGAAGAGTGGACGGTAACCGGGAATCGAACCCGGGACCTACAGAATGCGGGCCACAGACACGGCCTGAGCCATCCTGCTGAGTCGAAAATATGGTAAGTTTATGGATTAAACGTCTCTAATATCTACATTCATACATTAGTATACACATATTTAATATAAAGGTATATTAGACACGATTAAAAATTTGAAGAAAGTATCACCAAGTCAGGCTATTGCAGAAAGGTGATTTAGTGCGTCTGCTAAATCAGCTTCATTCAGAACTGAGTTAACGCCGCATGTTACATGAGCACCTCTACTACTTGTTTTACATGCTTTCATTTAGACACAAGAATTTATGGAACGTTACATTCACCGCAGTAAAGGTCTATCAAGAACTATAGTCCAGCAACTCTTTGCGGACACTGCGACGCAGTAACATGAAGTCTCGTTCCTTACCTGGCATAAAGTTAAACGTAACAACTTTCAGTAACGAAAACTTAAAAGTTTGAAGTAGCGAAAAATATCGAAGGCTAATCTCAAAGTATTATACCTACTTCGATACCACCGCGTATCGAGGTCCCATCCCTAGTGCAAAGCAAGCCACAAAAGAAGCTCTTCTAAAGGATTCCTGGCTCCGCAGAAAGGGGGCGTGGCCGGGATGGACATTTAACGCCACACTTTTAAATATGCTATCCCTTACAGGTGATCTGAGGTCACATCGCGATAAAACTTTGTGTACCTATTCCTCAAACTCCAAGGCTTATTTTAATGCAAAAATATAAGAAAACTTTTTTTTTATACAAAATACCCCTTTTTACTTTCTCTACTATGGTAAGTAGGGGAAGTATTGCATTCCGCCCAAAAATTCGATATTGAGATTTCATTGGAAATACATGTCTTGAGGCCTCCTGAATCCATGAAAAAGCATTTTTAGAAAAATTACCGCGTGTGTGTGTGTTTGTGTGGATGTGTGTCTGTGAATAGCAAAATCGAAAATTCGGATAAATACCAAAGTTGGTATTAGGTTCAGTATCTTTCAAGGATGTGACACGAAGACTTTCAAGGAAATCTCCCCACCCCAGATTACCCTTTACGTGGAACATTTTTCGAAAATTTTGACTTTCTCAAATATGGCTCTAACGATTTTGATTAAAATATCATATGTTTAAGATACTTTCATGGCAAATGAAAATATATCTTGAATTCTCTGGGAATGTCCCCAAAACTCCTCTTCATTCTGAATGAATTTTGCATAACTGGTAAACCGTAAGAGATGGAAAAAATTTTACTACACAAAAAATGTAGATCTTGTTAAAACACATTTATGTTATATACCTGTTTTTGCCGAGTGAACTGTTTCCGAGATATTCCTTGTTATTTGTTTGAATTTTCCAATATTTATACTTTTTCTCAAATGGGAATTCGTTATTCGTTCTTTTATGTCCTGGACATGCAAAGACAATGGAATGTTCCACATAGCAACCAGCTCTTAAAAGATTTACTATCCCTTAAAACCTATCTATTCCCTTTGCACCTATAAGAAAATTATCAACACGATAGTTTCTGCAAATTTCTATACCGATTAACATGAGGTAGATGGAGAATAAGCGTTTATAAAATAGTTTGTATAAGAGTAGAGAACGTCATGTAAGTGGAAGACATCAGATTTTTTCAGTATCAGGTCCCCTTAACAAAAAAGTCATTCAGACTTATATAATAATCTTAAAGTTAATTTATCACATAATTTCAGCTGTTTGAATGTACACAGCGAGGTAACCAATGGCAACGGATTTCTTCAGTAGAGAATCCCCACAAAACGGCAAGAAACGTCACTACAGGGAAGCGGTTTACTCGAGAACGCTTCAGTATATAACATTCATGAATGGCCACCTCTGTAGTGTAACGCGGAAAGCTTAACTGAATTGCCTGGATAGCATTTCTTTTGTATGTTTTCGTTATCGTGTAAAACAAATGTTGGGCAATTCCAGGCTCTTAGTAACCGAATTCATTTTGTGTGAATATATCACTTCAGTAGATATTTGAGAGATTTCGTAGAATACCATATCCTCCAAAACAAAAGCAAAAATGTAAGATAAAGCGTATATATAGACATCTATTGAAAACGGATAGGTGTGACACCCCCTTGTGTTTCCCCAGAATTTGGTCAGACGGAAGAAGACAGACGGAAGTGTCTGTCACAGAAATATTTAATTCACTTTTCTTTCTGTTACGAAAGATGTTTGATGATGACAACCATCTTTTGGAACTCAGTTGTCATATGGCTTATTTATTTTATTTATTCATTTTTCGGTTCACTTATTCATTGTCTGTGTGCGGCTAAAAGACATGAACTCATGAACGATAACGCAAAGGCTATGCCTTTCTAAACTTCCCATGCCTTACCCTCCACTTTATTCTTAATTAGTTAATGAGTAGACTAAACTTAAAGCATCTCGTATTTATATTGTAAGAAACTATATTTACGCTAATCGTAGCTGGAGGAGCACCTACCTGGAACCTGAATAACCTGGCCAATTAGCAAATGTCATGACGTCAATGAGTGCGCGCGAATCGATAACGAATGTGGCGTAATTTGGATGGCCTTGTAGAGTATTGCTTCTGGTTCCTATAATTTAGTCTAATTATGTTTCATACGTGGTTATGTTATTTATTAGCCACAGCACCCTTAAGTCGTAATGTATATAGGGTTAATGTAAATGATGTTTCTGATTTAAACCAACAGTAAATTTCTTTTAATGAAATTCGGATACATGAACTTTGCTAATGTAGAGATAAACTTAAATCGTTGTGGCTCAGTATTATAGATTATAGATGTTCAATATGAGTTGTTATTTAACATAAAGGGATCTGCAAAATTATTGAATTCCTTTACAGGTTGCATACTCCAGATAAATAACGTACATCATTCCTACCTTTTTCTTGCCTAAGGCGATTCTAAAATATTACGGTTTGTTAAATGCAGAGTCTCGTGCCATTATTATCACACAATTTATTCTATCTGTACGCTACACTGTCGCGGATCTTGATCTGCAATCTTGTATCACAGAGGTCATCCAGCAACTATTGTTGCAGTATTATAATTAGGATTTGTCAAAGATAGAACCCACATGCTGCGCTTTGTGCGGACCTACTTGATCACAGAGGTCATCCAGCAACTATTGTTGCAGTATTATAATTAGGATTTGTCAAAGATAGAACCCACATGCTGCACTTAGTGTGCACCTACTTGATCACAGAGGTCATCCAGCAACTATTGTTGCAGTATTATAATTAGGATTTGTCAAAGATAGAACCCACATGCTGCACTTAGTGTGCACCAACTTGATCACAGAGGTCATCCAGCAACTATTGTTGCAGTATTATAATTAGGATTTGTCAAAGATAGAACCCACATGCTGCACTTAGTGCGGACCTACTTGATCACAGAGGTCATCCAGCAACTATTGTTGAGGTATTATAATTAGGATTTGTCAAAGATAGAACCCACATGCTGCACTTAGTGCGCACCAACTTGATCACAGAGGTCATCCAGCAACTATTGTTGCAGTATTATAATTAGGATTTGTCAAAGATAGAACCCACATGCTGCACTTAGTGTGGACCTACTTGATCACAGAGGTCATCCAGCAACTATTGTTGCAGTATTATAATTAGGATTTGTCAAAGATAGAACCCACATGCTGCACTTAGTGCGGACCTACTTGATCACAGAGGTCGTCCAGCAACTATTGTTGCAGTATTATAATTAGGATTTGATAAAGATAGAACCCACATGCTGCGCTTAGTGTGGACCTACTTGATCACAGAGGTCGTCCAGCAACTATTGTTGCAGTATTATAATTAGGATTTGATAAAGATAGAACCCACATGCTGCACTTAGTGCGGACCTACTTGATCACAGAGGTCGTCCAGCAACTATTGTTGCAGTATTATAATTAGGATTTGATAATGATAGAACCCACATGCTGCACTTAGTGCGGACCTACTTGATCACAGAGGTCGTCCAGCAACTATTGTTGCAGTATTATAATTAGGATTTGATAAAGATAGAACCCACATGCTGCGCTTAGTGTGGACCTACTTGATCACAGAGGTCATCCAGCAACTATTGTTGCAGTATTATAATTAGGATTTGATAAAGATAGAACCCACATGCTGCACTTAGTGCGCACCTACTTGATCACAGAGGTCGTCCAGCAACTATTGTTGCAATATTATAATTAGGATTTGTCAAAGATAGAACCCACATGCTGCACTTAGTGCGGACCTACTTGATCACAGAGGTCATCCAGCAACTATTGTTGCAGTATTATAATTAGGATTTGTCAAAGATAGAACCCACATGCTGCACTTAGTGCGGACCTACTTGATCACAGAGGTCATCCAGCAACTATTGTTGCAGTATTATAATTAGGATTTGTCAAAGATAGAACCCACATGCTGCACTTAGTGCGGACCTACTTGATCACAGAGGTCGTCCAGCAACTATTGTTGCAGTATTATAATTAGGATTTGATAAAGATAGAACCCACATGCTGCGCTTAGTGCGGACCTACTTGATCACAGAGGTCATCCAGCAACTATTGTTGCAATATTATAATTAGGATTTGATAAAGATAGAACCCACATGCTGCACTTAGTGCGGACCTACTTTATCACAGAGGTCATCCAGCAACTATTGTTGCAATATTATAATTAGGATTTGTCAAAGATAGAACCCACATGCTGCACTTAGTGCGGACCTACTTGATCACAGAGGTCATCCAGCAACTATTGTTGCAGTATTATAATTAGGATTTGTCAAAGATAGAACCCACATGCTGCGCTTTGTGCGGACCTACTTGATCACAGAGGTCATCCAGCAACTATTGTTGCAGTATTATAATTAGGATTTGTCAAAGATAGAACCCACATGCTGCACTTAGTGCGGACCTACTTTATCCACAAACATGTTTCACAGAGATTGTTGCAGCAGTGGATGCTGCTTTGTTATAATTGTGATTTGGGAAAATCGCAACTACCAGAGATCTGCTTCATCTAGGTATAAGCGTGCTTCCCGTAGGGTATTGCAGCCTATTGCTATGTTAGAATTGGGATTTTTAGCAAGTATGTGTCGCATAAAGTGTTTTAGTAGTTTGCTGTTTTTGCTTTTTCTTTCTTTTTTCTTTTAATAGTGTTTAACGCCCATCTTACTATGGTACCACAGACGGCGACACTAGTGGTGCATGAAAAGATAATTGAGAAATAAAATTTGAGAAGGAAACGTTCCAGGTTTCTATGTTTAATGCACCTATTACGGTGGTGCATTACAATGCGTTTTTCAGTAGCTAGAGGTATATATTGTAGAATATGTATCAAAGGGGCAATGCTCCGGGGCGGAACTCTTCTAGAAATATCCAAATTTTAAACAATAAATTATTAGCATATACTCGGTGAGGAAAAGGCGGGTGGACAAAAGCTGAAAGCAGAAGTATATTAACTGGGTTATTGATTAATTTTGTTTAGTATTTTGTTTAAGGTACCTTTCAAATAGTATTGTGTTTTATAGGCAGGAATATATAAATTTTTACTGGTTACCAAGTGAACATTCGCTTATTATGCGGTCCGAATCTCTTGACGTTTGAGGCGTGTCCACTAATACTATCGAATAGCAGCAGTGCAGCGTTGCCACGGGCGGTACACCTCTCTGCTGGTAATACTAATTGCAATATCGTGTGCGCGCATGAGCAACAAGTATCTAAGATAAAAGGTGACGTTTTCCTGAACAAGTACAAAAAAATTCATATTTTTACACCCAATGGTTCGCTATTAATTTATAGTTTTGTTTTGTGATGTTTAAAAGGAAACGTTAGTTATATTTATGCTTGTAATAGTAATAAATGCATTGCGGCCCGCATTCGGGAGGTCCCGGGTTCAAATCCCGTGGGCCACCAATCTGTCTGAGGTTTTTTCGTGGTTTTCCTCAGTCGCCAAGGTAAATACCGATTTAGATATTTAATATCACGACCCAAAGTTCCATCTTAAGTCTAAAACAATAGTAAAATGAAAAATAAGTGCTAATAGCGAATGCTATGCCATCTATTTACAGACAATGCAAGCAGTTAGACTGGACGGCACCCTAATGCCATCTGCACGGCAAGAAGCAGGAGTTACAGGGATGAGACCTTGAAGGCTAACTGTCCGCCTTTCTGTGTGAGGGCGGCGGTTAGATTGGTCGGCACCCTAATGCCATCTGCACAGCATGAAGCAGGGGTTACAGGAATGAGACATAGATGGCTAACTGTCCATCACATATCGTTCTAAGAGATATCCACCAACAGATCCGTCGCGATATGACCAAGGAGTTGAAGCGACGTAAAATAAAATAGAATTAAAAGAGAAAAATTCATTGCTTTCGTAGTTATTTTATTTATTCTTATGTCGTAAACATAATTATCACTTAATAATGTGCAATTGTCCATGTCCAAAATAAATTGAGCAATATTTATCCCACGAAGTATTCTATACAGCTACAAACCGGTCATGAAAATTCTTTCAAAGCCCATGAGTTTTTTTACTAAATATTGTCATATATGGTTTTGTTTCACAGAATAATATCATTGGAAAACCAATGATTAAGTACATTTTAATGGTTATTATTCCTACTTCTACAAATGCCGAATCCTAGAACCAAGCACGTATCCGTTACATGAGAAGAGCATGTTGTGGTTTTTCTACAACATTCAACACTTCGTTACTTGGAGTGCACTACTCCAAATATATATATATATATATATATATATATAGAGAGAGAGAGAGAGAGAGAGAGAGAGAGAGACAGAGAGAGAATAAGCCAACTGAGAACTTTAAGCAAAGCGTCAGCAAATGTCATTACATTCTCGAGGAAGCACCAACAATGCAATACATTGCACCATTAACGCGATAGCTCAAGGTTAACACGTTGTTAAAACATTGACAAAGCAGAAATACTGCTGGTGTACTTTTTACAGCGCGCTTGCTGGAAGGTTAAGCGACTCAGTTGTGAGTTTCAATTGCGGTGTACTCAGTTCTTACAGTGATAGGCTTTGTCCTAGCGTTTATGAAGTTAACTCATTCATGAAAATGTCGCTTAGTAAGCCCAGTGGATATTGGATATAGCACTAAGGTTAGGGCTGTTGTCTTTAGCGTGTATAATTTCTTTAAAAAGTATGCCAACGGAGAAAACCGCAAAAATCTTAACTTCACACAATGTCAAGAACTTACGGCTGAGGCGTGCTCATTAAGTGCATCAACTGTTATCGTGTGTGCGTGTATGGATGCGTGCGTGCGTGTGTGTGGAAGCGAAAAAGGATATGCCGTTAGCTGTGCCACTTCAATAACAAAGGACGCAAAGAAAGGTATGGGTTTTATTTCCCTATTTGTGTATTACATTTCCATTACTGTGTTCCTTCTTGTTTTCTTGCAGTCTTTTAGTGAACACTACGATGGCACAGCCGCGTAACGTTCTGACGAACCGAAGCAAAGTGAAGTTTGGCAACTCCGTATTGGTTGTCAGCAAAGCCAAGAGATTAGGACCTAATAGTAGTAAAGTATCATGCCAGCCTTCCTAAAAGATTTTCACAGATGTCCTGGGGTCAATTCCCGGCTGAAGGATCGAAATATTTCTTTAGTCAGGATTTTTCCCCATCCTCCCCACCTCCCAAAATGGGTTTTATCGATTCTTCTATTACTAGCGCTCGGATTCTGATAAATAACAATAGCATCGTGATCCTTTCCTCGCATTCTTGGGGGAAAAAATCCCATTTCTATTTAATGGCTAGTTTAGAAAGGGTTACCTTTGGGTAAATTGGTGACCCTTTTCATAGCAGCAGTTATGTACCAAACTAGGGATGAGACAGATCAGTTTTGCCATTAACACTTTAATAAGTGCGTACAGTTAGTTTTATGTTGTCAATGGCATGAGGTCCTCGTTTTTCGTTATTAATTATGCGTAATCTGAAAATTAAAAACGATTAATTCGATAGTTTTGTGAATCCTGCATAAAAATGCCCTAGTTTTCCTTTCATACTATTTAAAGAAGAACACGGAAGAAAACAATATTTTAATTAGTATCTAAATTAACTCATTATTCTTATACTTCATTTTTCTGCTTCTATAGTGGTTATAACCATGTATAAATGAATTCATAGCTTTCTGTGGACTAATCTTGATACATTAAATAAATCTGAGTATTTATATTATTTTGTATAATTAATATGTCGTTTTTTTAAACATTTTAAGCCACCAAAACTCGAACCCTATTTATTTCCATTCTCCCCGCTCAGTAAAGCTATTAATGGAAGTACTACGCCTTTTTTAATAATCCCTATATGTTTTTATTTTACTCATTTATTTTGCGGGTGTACCTTTCAGTGTTACTACCAATGTGGCTTTACTGAATTTTATTAAACATGAATTATATTGCTTCAAACCAAACTTATTAAAATTATTATTAATCTCATTTTATAATCATTTTCGCATTTAAACCTTTGCTTTGACCAGCAATATAATTATATTTCATACGAAACCTATTTTCTATATTTCATACAATCCTGGATTATAAATATCTGGTCTACACGTTTAATTAATATAATTTATAGTCCTGTGAATTTTCAATTGTTTCTCGCGATTGCATTGAATGAGTATGGAATTTAAAAGCCGGTACATAGCGTCCAGTTCTTAAACATTTTGACTATCGTGTTCCCTTTTTATCTATAATAAATGTGTAATGAAGGTATTTCTGCAAAGGCTTATCTCAGTTAAAATGATAAAGATAGAAAAATAATATTTCTTAAGAGTAGTTAATATACACACTAATAAACAATAGAGGTAGAGAAAGTCATGTGAATGTAACACATCAGATCTTTTTGCTTAGAAATTGTTTCCAATTAAATATTTTATATGGAAATGTTTAATAGGCATAGACCTTCAAATATGCAGGTTAGTAACATGTTACAACTGATAAAAAATTGTGTTTTCTAAAAACTATATTTCTTAAAGTTCAAAATGTCCCCAAGCTGAGTATTTTATATATCTGCTAGAAAAGTTCAAGATATGTTTACAGCCTCGTTTTTCATAAATTATATGGAGATATCTGTATCCTAATTTATATTTTATGTTGAAAGTCTAAAAAGTCAAGAATACCAATTTTGTAAAGAAGTATATATTTTTATAATTGAATATTTTTAATGTTGCAATTTAGCTTATTTATGGCTTATACTACACAAAGACAAAACCTAGGATTAAAGTTTTAAAATCTTTGTTTTTTTTTTAAATGTATATAAAAGTTGTTTGCTTAATTCCACAAAGAGATGTAGCAGTCTCGGATTGCGTTGAATGTTTGGAGCATTCTATAAGTCATAAAGATCATAGAATTAGTCAGTTATAATGTATCTCATATCTTATAGGTATAGCAGGATCAATATATACCTATATAAATGCTTATAAAGAAATTAAACTGAGAATGGTGCAATGTCTATCATTTACAGAGTAATACACCTTTAAAGCAGTTTTTGAGTAATTACATAACAATTGAGATTTTAAGGAAATGCTTGTCAATTGCTTTATTAAATGTTGCAAAATATTATTCGAATCATTGGAAATTTTGTGGGTACTACATACTACTGAAAGTATGGGTAAATTGGATAAGTAATAACATTTTTCCATATCTCAGTAGGGTTCACTTGGGAAAATTCTAATTGTTTTAGAAAATATAGCAGGTCGTACTACTGCATGCATCTTCTTAGTGCATTTATTAGGTAAGTTTCACTGCCAAGCTTGTATTATCAACATGCTTCTTGGATCTGCAATTACCGCATTATTCTCGCCTGATTATATTTTCGGTGTGCCTGGCTAATTTTTAAATATCTGGTTTTCCCCTTTATTGTTTCGTGCGTCCGGCCTACACATTTTTCCTCGCCTGCGCTCTTTTGTCAATAACTACCTGTAAGCTATTCACTGGCTCGACACCTGCTGTCCCCAGCTGAATATTGCTTCATTACTACTTTCCTTCTTCACAATACTTGCTGCTATTAAAACTTAATGTTTTTTATTAATAAGTTCCCTTTTTATTACAATTTCCTTAGCGTGCTTCGTTTCTTTTTCTTCTTGTTCTAGTTTAGCACTTCGCTTCCCTTTTTTTCTTATAATATGTTCGCTATCGTTGTTATATTATTTGATCGGGCGAATATTACAACTTCAAAGGGAATACTGAAACGTTGGTGTTAGTGTGAGCAAAGTAAGTGAACGGAAAAATTCAATTTGACTTACTTGTTTGGTGACGGAAAAACATGAAATTCCGGGTAGTATGAAATAAAAGTTCAGAATGAATGGATACGAGATTTTGCAAATGAAAAAAAGTAGAAGAATGGAAATTTTCAAGCGTACATAGGATAACATAGGAGCACTAAGTTTCGTCCATCTCGCATGGTTTTCTGGTTATTCAAAATAATACGAAATTCTATCACAAAGAAGCCAATAACTATACGCTCTATTCACAGCAATTTTAATATAAGTATTGTGTTTCTCATGGCAAAAATGTAGTAAAACCATTAGAGCTATTTTTGAGAAAATAAAATACGAAAAATGTTCTTGTTTGAAGAGATTTCATGAAAATTGTCATGTTATTTCTTAGAAGATGCTTAACTTATATAGTAAGTTCGGCTTCGGCTTATTCGCTTTAGTTGTCTGTTCACACACACACACACACACACACACACACACACACACACACACATGTACGCACTGAACTATTTCTATAAATGTTTTTCTTCAGCTCAGGACACTTGGAATACCTTTTGCACTTACCATAAGGAAGCGGTAGAGAAGGTTAAAAGAACCAAAAAGCATACAACATAAATATTTAAGCGCTGCTTTAGAGGCACCAAGTCACTGCTCTATTAAAGAATAAAATCGAAATCTCTGGGATAATGGAGAGGAGATACGTAAGAAGTACTGTTTTAGGGGTCACTTTATGGACAGAAACCTTTATGAGCACAAAGCAGTAACTTTATAGACTCGTCTAAGCAATGGACTTGTTGCTGACTTTGATAACAGAGAGAATGCTATCTCGTTTTGTCTCTTTACTGCCCCACAAAGTGTGACCATATTGTGTCTTCCTGCAGAATGGCTGCGGACAAGGATATCGTGTGTAAGGAAGAGCGAAGTGAGCGCAGCCTTTTATTTATTTCAGTTTTGAGTTCCGCACAAGTATATGTGCAATAGTCTTGTGGTAGTGAAATATTTGATAATAACTACGTTTACATGGTGTAATGAAATCGATTTCATTCCCTTTGTTATCGATCGAGATGGCTCTACGATAAGGTGTGAGGATCGCATTCGGAGATTCCGGGTTCGATAACCGTCGGACCGAGCCACTCGGACCTTGGGGTTTTCTGGTTTCGCAAAGTCGGTAGGCGATTGCTGGGGTAGTTCCCCTTCCTTTCATCGGTTTCATCTTCATGTGTTTCAGGGTTGTGGTACCAGGCGACGGAGAATGGTGCGTTGCGGCGAGACGGTGGAATTTGCGCTGTGGAAAGACTTCTCCCTGGCTCCTGGCTGGACGACTGGCGACTCTTCATGGTAACGGCCCGTTTCATTCCGAGACCCACAGGTTGGAGATGACTAAAGTGGAATCGTGCCAGCGTCAGGATTTTGTGTTATTCCGTAATCTGAGTCTATCTCAGGTGCTCCACGTGGTAGAGTCAAGTTTGAGGGGAGTAATATGCTCCAGGTTGTATTGATGATAGCTGAGAATTTTTTGCCGCTGTCTCCACTCACCTTTTTATGTCAATCTGCATTGTTACAGCTCCTTGCTCCTCTCTCGATCTGTTTGTATGCTTCGACTGTTATATTTTAAAGATTTTGGTGTTTAGGAGAGTCATGGACACGGTCCTTGGTAGGGGAATAACGCTGGTCACAGATCGTTTGACAGACTGACAAATAATGCAGATTATCACTTCGTTCACACATATTCAAGATCTTGTAATTAAGACGCTGAAATGGTAATTAAAAAAGCTGTATTCGTAACTATTGCCGCCTGAAGGCGCATTTCAACTTCTTTCCTTGCACACATGCTTCTATTTGTGTTCTAAATTACGCGGCGGAATATTTAGGAGTTTTCTTGTGATTACATTATAAAACACAATCTTTGTGGCTATTGACTCACACTTAAGTTACTAATTTTCCCGGGTGAAATTTCAACTCATAAACTTCACATTCTCTTGGCAATGATAAATATAGAATGCCTCGGTGTATTTTAACGCGTGAGTTATATTCCACTGGACGCTGATAATTTAAGAATGCCTCAAATCTTAAGTTCTACTTGCTATTTACAGAAATTTTCCGAATGACTTTGTATTCCCGTATTGAAAGAAAATTTCGCACCTCTGATCGCTTCCTTATCCTACCTCATTTTATCTCACACTTTGGTTGACTTAACAGCATGTCACAACACAAGGAGGTATTTTCCCAGAATATATGTTTGGTGAGTCCTATTCCCTGAATTTCTTCGCGCTTGTTAGGATGTAAAGCTAACAAAGAACTTCTACCCTACGCGAATCAACAATAATAATGTAGCTAGCTACCCGTCGCATACCTTCTCGCTTAATGTCGATTTTAAGACACGAAAATATACTTCGTTTGATCACTTCTTTGTCTTACGATAAAATATTCTACATAATATATTGAATAAATAATATATATATATATAAATAACATATTGTATTCTAATGCTCTTATTTATGTTTTTATCGCAACAAAAATATCATAAAGTGATTTAACTGATTAACAACTTGACATGTATCTATAAATATATCACTTGACATGTAATTATATACAAATATATTATACGGGCCGGCATTACGTCTCAAATCTTTAAAGAAGCCGTAGCTAACGTAAATCATGTGTGGCGGGGGTAAGGGAAAATTGCTTTTATTGTGGAGCAACCTAAAGGGACAGTGACATTGTAAACAAGGAGTAGGGCCTTTATCTCCTCTCCACACCTCCTGAGGGAAGAGCCTCTCCTTTCCTGGAAATTACCTACCCTGCCGGAGCTAGCCGACAAACACCTTTCCCTGTTATCTTCCCCGCAACAAAGCAAATGTACCAAAAGTCCCACATCACCTTCAGTGTTTAATCAATCAGTGACCCTGCAATGAGCATATAAAACATATGACTGCGACCATGTCCAAGATAATATGCAGCAGAATGTTTAGCAAATACATAAAGTATGAAACAAAATATTGTACGTAACTGCAGGAAAGTGTTTCTTTTTCATTTTTCTTTCTTTTATTTCTTTCAAGACTCGTTTTGATATTTTATTCGTTCTGATAAAACTTACTTTCCTATAAAATTACGTAAATAACTAATTTCTTCGTGCTTCCGATACACATTTGAACGTTGTTTCTGCAAACTGTATGTAACCTGGTTCTTAATGTTTAATTTAGCATCATTTATAGGGAGTGTTTCGTGGATAACGTAATCTGCATAGAAGAATCTCTGCTAAAGCGTGGTTCAACCCCGACCTGCGAGCTATATGCAGCTCTCATGCTTATTTTTGTGACCATCTTCCGCAACTTTAATTAGTTAAATAATGAATACATTAAGGACTAGTTGCATAGTTTAAAATTGTGAGTGTTTCATAGCCATCTGTTTTAGAAGTTTTGAGGTTTGCGTTAGAATTCCATAAGGCAGTATAAAATATTATTAGTAAATTTTTTACACGAGAGATGGCACACTTTACAATGGTTCCGCCTGTTTTCACCAAAAACTTTTGTAACATGTTATTGTTCCAAATGGTTTTCAACTCTGCACTGTAGTTGTCTTATCTGATTGGACATGCTTTTAAGTTCGTTAAAAATTGTTATACATCTATGGTTCAATGTCGTTGTTCCAAATGGTTTTCAACTCTGCATTGTGGTTGTCTTATCTAGTTGGCCATGCTTTTAAGTTCGTTAAAAATTGTTAAACATATATGGTTCAATGTCATTGTTCCAAATGGTTTTCAACTCTGCACTGTGGTTGTCTTATCTGGTTGGCCATGCTTTTAAGTTCGTTAAAAGTTGTTAGTCATATATGGTTCAAAATGTCGGAAGTAGCATACTATAGAGAGAGCTGCGCAGTTCTGCATTTGTAAGGGAAAGGGTAGGGAAAACGACGATAGATGCGACGGTTCAAGGAGGAAAAAGCGTTTATACGGGGAAGATAGGGAAAACGGGGACAGATCCGAGGTAGAGCAGGTGCTGATCGAGGGGAACGTCCTTTATATGAGAGGTGGGGAATACGAGGAGAAGTGCTAGACAGAGTTTGAGGTGTGGAGTATGCGTTTACATGGGAAAGATAGGGAAAACGAGGGTAGATGCGACGGTTCAAGGAGGAAAATGCGTTTATACGGGGAAGATAGGGAAAACGGGGACAGATCCAGGGTAGAGCAGGTGCTGATCGAGGGGAACGTCCTTTATATGAGAGGTGGGGAATACGATGAGAAGTGCTAGACAGAGTTTGAGGTGTGGAGTATGCGTTTATATGGGAAAGATAGGGAAAACGTGAACAGATAATAAGCTAGACAGATGCTGAAGGAGGGTACGATACATTTTATATGGGAGAGATTGGGAATACGAGGAGAGATGCTAGACTAGACAGGGTTTGAAGGGTAGAATATGACTTTATATGGGAGAGATAACAAACCTAGGAGAGGTGATGGGCTAGGAGAGTTTGAATGACAGAGTATACGTTTATATGAGACGAGGTAAACGATGGGAGAAGCTAGGTTGGAGGAGCGTTCAAGGAGGAAAATACGTTAGTATGAGAAAGACAGGGAATACGAGGACGGATGCTAGGCTAGACAGGGGGTGAAGTAGAGAAATGCGCTTTATATGAGAGGTAGGGAATACGAGGAGAAGCGATAGGCTAGACAGAGTTTGAGGTGTGGAGTATGCGTTTATATGGGAAAGATAGGGAAAACGTGAACAGATAATAGGCTAGACAGATGCTGAAGGAGGGTACGATACGCTTTATATGGGAGAGATTGGGAATACGAGGAGAGATGCTGGACTAGACAGGGTTTGAAGGGTAGAATATGACTTTATATGGGAGAGATAACAAACCTAGGAGAGGTGATGGGCTAGGAGAGTTTGAATGACAGAGTATGCGTTTATATGAGGAGACGAGGTAAACGATGGGAGAAGCTAGGTTGGAGTAGCGTTCAAGGAGGAAAATACGTTAGTATGAGAAAGACAGGGAATACGAGGACGGATGCTAGGCTAGACAGGGGGTGAAGTAGAGAAATGCGCTTTATATGAGAGGTAGGTAATACGAGGAGAAGCGATAGGCTAGACAGAGTTTGAGGTGTGCAGTATGATTTTTATGGGAAAGATAGGGAAAATGCGGACAGATGGTATGATAGACAGATGCTGAAGGAGGGGAATATAGGCTTATACGTGAGAGATTTGGAATGCGAGGAGAGGTGCTAGACTAAACAGGGTAGAACACGGTTTTTATATGGGAGAACTAGCAAACCAAAGAGCGGTATTCGGCTAGGAGGGTTTGAATAGTAGAGTATACGTTTATATGAAGAGACAAGGAAAACGAGGGTAGATGTTAGGGTGAGAGAGCCTTCAAGGAGAGGGTTTATATGGGAGAGATAGGGAAAACGAGGTGAGATCCGAGGTAGAGCAGGTGCTGAAGGAAGGGAGGGAGGACGTGCTTTATGTGTTAGAGGTAGGGAATACGAGAAGATGTAGTTAGGTAGGCAGAGGTCGAGGGGTACGGTATTTGTTTACACGGGGAAGATATGGAAAACGGAGAGAGATTCTATGCTACGAGAGAGTTGAAGGAGGGCAATGTGCTTTATATCAGAGAGGTAGGGAATACGAGCGAGGTGGTAATCTAGACAGAGGTTGAGGACTAGAGTAGACGTTTATATGAGAAAATATAGGAAAACGAGAAGAGAGGCTAGGGAGTTTAGTGTTGGCGTATGTGTAATGTTCATCCATACATAACATAATTTACACTCATTGACGTTGAGATTTAAACGCTAACAAAGGCTATATTGCGTTCTAACGTCCTGGCATCGTGCCTCTAAAAGGCTGGACGCAGACTGAAGTATCCCCGCTGCATGTATCTTGACTGATTAATGTAATTAAACGCTAGTCTTTGATCCATGAATACAATGAAGTATTTTTGATTGATTAATGTACATAAGTGTATATGAATTGACTCGCTCCTGGTTGTGTGTGTGTGTGTGTGTGTGTGTGTGTGTGTGTGTGTTAAGGTGATTCAGCGCAGGGTATTTAAGTCATTTTAACAGGTAATTCAGGTAACGTCCAAGGTATTCACGGTAATATAGATAGCAATTAGATTATAAACATTTCTCAACCAACCTTACAACACTTTTGTATACTTTTTTCTATGTTATATGTTAACAGTTAGCGTGGTATATGAAAAGGAATAAACTGCATATTGGTTTACAGTTACGGTATATAGAAGTATTCTAAACTAAACCCACAGCGAACGTCCTAACCTATCCCTACCTTGCCTTCTCATTGTCTATTCAATCCTATCATCTTCTAACATAACCACGTAACAAGACGTGACACGACGTAAAATAATCGCATGACAACACGTTACACTACGTAACATAAGCACGTAACCACGTGACAAGACGTAACACAGCGTAACATAGCCACGTAACAAGACGTCACACTATGTAACATAAGCACGTAACCACGTGTCAAGACGTAACATAACCACGTAACAAGACGTAACACAGCGTAACATAGTCAAGTGACAAGACTTAACCAGCGTAACAACCATGTAACCACGTATCATAAGCAAGTAACCACGTAACAAAGCGTAACAACACGTAGCAACCATGTAACCACGTAACATGACCTAGCACCCTGCGATATGACGTAACCAGAAACGTAACAAGACGCAACACCGCCACATAACCAGAGATAAACTCGACTTTCTTTTAGTGAAACTGCGATGTTTTATTCAGGTTTTATTATTTGAGAGTCTTAATTGAAAAGTTTTACGTCAACATACCTTTATTTTGTTTATCCCTGTATCTAAGCTTGAGACTAGCATTAGGATTGTTCCTAATGGCAGGGTTAATACATTCCCTTCCTTGTTTTATTATTCTTCTTTCTTCATCAGACGTCTGTTAGCTGAATACACAGCACACGGATAAACTTCATTTTTTTAAAATTGTAGACTCACGAGAAAATCTTTATCTTCGACTTACATTTTTTAAGAGCTGTTTGTATTACGATAATGTCCATACGCATATGTAGTTATTCCATCCTCAGAAATAACTCTTCTATCATCAAACGGAGTCAATGTGATTTTATTCACTTGCACTGTAGCAAGAGCATGCTGTCGTGACAGGATCAGATTCATGGGCGCTCTGATGATTTCTCCGGTTTTAAGACAGTCAGTATAACTCTCGAATGTGACGTACTGATTAATAGCACTACGTTTTATGCCCTTAATCTTTTTTATCATTGAGCCATGAATATCACGAAGTTCGAACGTGGTCAGGTGATTGGGTGTCACTTGTGTCAGAAGTCCGTATGCGAGATTTTCACACTCCTAAACATCCCTAGGTCCATGTTTCTGGTGTGATAGTGAAGTGGAAACGTGAAGGGACATGTACAGCACAAAAGCGTACAGGCCGACCTCGTCTGTTGACTGACAGAAGCCGTCGACATTTGAAGAGGGTCGTAAAGAGTAATACGCAGACATCTATCCAGACCATCATACAGGAATTCCAAACTGCATCAGGATCCACTCCAAGTACTATGACAGTTAGGCGTGAGGTGAGGGATTCCATGGTCGAGCGGCTGCTCATAAGCCACACATCACGCAGGAAAATGACTCGCTTGGTGTAAGGAGCGTCAACATTACACGATTGAACAGTGGCAAAACGTTGTGTGGAGTGAAGAATCATGGTACACAATGTGGCGATCCGATGGCAGGGTGTGGGTATGGCGAATGCACGGTGAACGTCATCTGCCAGCGTGTGTATTGCCAAAAGTGAAATTCGGAGGTGGTGGTGTTATGGTGTGGTCGTGTTTCCTGGAGGGGTCTTGCACCCCTTGTTGTTTTGCGTGGCACGATCACAGCCCAGACCTACATTGATATTTTAAGCACCTTCTTGCTTCCCACTGTTGAAGAGCAATTCGGGGATGGCGATTGTATCTTTCAACACGATCGAGCACCTGTTCATACTGCACCTCCTGTGGCGGAGTGATTACACGACAATAAGATCCCTGTAATGGACTGGCCTGCACAGGGTCCTGACCTGAATCCTAGAGAACACATTTGGGATGTTTTGGAAGGCCGACTTCGTGCCAGGCCTCACCGACCTGCATCGATACCTCTCCTCAGTTTCGCATTCCGTGAAGAATGGGCTGCCTTTCCCCAAGAAACCTTCCAGCACCTGGTTGAAAGTATGTCTGCGAGAGTGAACACTGTCATCAAGGCTAAGGGGGGGCCAACATCATATTGACTTCCAGCATTACCGATGGAGGGCGCCACGAACTTGTACGTCATTTTCAGCCAGGTTTCCGGACAGTTTTTATCACATAGTGTATGTGTGTGAAAGCACTTTTTCAGCTTTAAAAGCCACTAAATCAAAAAGCATAAATCGCATTGAAAATATATCACTAGAATCCTGTCCGAGTATTTTGCTGACAGAACGTATAGTGGACATTAAGAACTTGCCATAAAAGTAGTGTCAATCCTCACATTAATGTTTTCAATTACCTTGTTTACTTTAAGTTTGCTTGTATGTGATCTTTATTTTCCTTGTGTGCTTCCTACTCTTGTTACGTGTCCTGTCTATTATATTTGTATCTATGTTTAATTGAATGCCATTTATATTTTCTTGTTTGTGTATTGATCTTGTGTATCCCATTTATATCCCTTCCTTTTTAAATTGTAATTTAGAATAAATGACCCACTCTTCCACAGATTATATAACGTTTGGTCCTCTAGCAATGAAAGGTTAAATCACACTGCTCTACTCTAGGGTATGCCTGCCAATTTGCAATGGGTGGAGAAAATTGCCGACTGTATCACACCATATTTTTAAAATTCCTTTTCTTGTAGCGGAGTATATGGAATATATAATAGATTAAGTGGAAAGTTTCGGTATTCAAATGCATATGATATATCAATCAGAGCAAATTACTGTTCTCCACTCAGAACACTCGTGTGTGCTGTATCCATAGCTTTAGAGAGGAACGGAGGGAAGATCCACATATAATAGCTTGATTGATATAAGTTGCTGTAGTAACTAATTAAAGCATAATTATATACGCCGTAGTTAGATCATATAATCAGAGTTAAAGCCCAAAGGAGTATGTTTTCTTAGAGATGTCTAAAACCTTATTAATATGTCAGAAAGAAAGCTGTAGTCGCTAATTAACGAAGTTCTTCAGAGTGGAGCACAATACATATAATAAATGCTATATAAAATGCATTACATTACATTCCTTTGTCCACAGTTGAATAATCTCTTGACTGGAAACGTTTAAGTTAATATTAAACATCATTTTCATCAAAACCTCGGTTGAAAGTAAGTTGTTTTATATTACTGAAAAAAGGAACTTTGATGATTATTTTGGCACACATAGAAGACATTCATCAGGAAATTCCTTTAAGAACGTGGAAAGATTTATTCTTCCATGTGAGCATATACTATAAATAATAAATAAAAAATTACCTCAATAAAGATATTCCTGAAAAAAAACTACTAGCAAATATATACAACTTTAAGCATCACTCTATTATCAGAGGGAAACTTATTATATATGCCTGAACGCCTTAATTACCTAACAAAGTTGATTCGTTCAAAACTGCTGTTAAAATCGCGTAAAAAGCCTTATTTTTTGTAGATGAGTGTGTGAATGACAAAAGCAATATTGCTCAATAATTTCTGTCCAAGTTTACATAAATACAGTATCCGTCAACATATCTGCGTATTTCTTTTACAGATGCATTTAATTATCTGTGGAATAAGTAATGTTGTTTTCTCAACAGATGTCAGTACCCGTATGGTTGTTACGACTACCATGAGACGTATACTAGTGAATCAAAATGACCGGGATACGCTTGACGTTTGTGTAACGGAGGCTCAGAAGTGATTAAAGTTTTAAAATGTCGCTGAAGTTGGACATGGTTGGAGGCCTAAATTTGTAACACAACCTTAAATACGCTTGACAATTAACGACTCTTTAATAAGTTTGGTACCATATGTAATGTGGATAAGCGAAGATCCGGAAGAAAACATAATTGAACCTTCCAAAACAATAGCTTCCTAAGACCGGTTAGGAGTGCGAATGAATTATGCATTTGTAATACTCACTAAATGGAAATTGTACGAACCAAGATTGCGTGCATTAAGTGAGGATGATCTTGATTGCCGAACGGGGTTTTGTTAATTTGGATGAGTTTGTGACGAAGATTTTGTGGTGAGATAAGGGCTAACCCAGGCTTAACGGAACAATGAATCGTCATAATTGTGTTTGCTGGCCTACTAGCTACGTATTTTTAAGAGAACAACCGAATAGTGTATAAAGAAAGGAAAAGTTTGAGGAGACGTTAATTATAAAGATTCAAGTAAGAGGTCATATGATTTGCTTTGGGCTATAGGAATACAGTAGCGTAGGAAGTTCAATTTAAGTGTACGAGACGTGTAAATTCAACAATGAAATGATAGGAAACTGTGGAATATTCTGGAACCGTGGGAGTATAAAAGCTAAAAAAGTTTAAGAGGAAGCAGGAGTGATTTTTATTTTACACACTAGTTAGCATAATGAGTACGCGCCAAAACACACAAAAGTAATCAGTCTGCATAATCAAGTTATAAATGATAAAGACCGTACCTACCTGGCAATCTAAAGAAGTGTAAAGTAAAAAAGTGAACGAAACATGCAAGTTAAAACATATCTGCGTGATAAAGTCGGGGACTAAAATGTCGCAGTAATTACAATGATTAACACATAAACTCTCACATCATATTAGATGGAGTGCATAACTGTTACGTGTGAAATAATGTAAATATACATTTTTAACTTATGGCAATGAAATTAAAATTCTACAGTTAAATTTCACTTCAGCGTAATCATTCAACATCCTTTATACCACAAGCACAACCTGAGACTCCAAATCCATACTCGACCGCAACCATTACTGACTAGCCATGGAACCCATGTATCACTCAATTAATTCAATCAAAATTCATAAATCACGGAATATCCATTGATACACTGAAGGAGAAGATGTCGATGACCAAAGGACATCATCATCTACAAGTGTGTAGCAATAAGCTCAAGCAAACTATTTCCTCTGTCGTATATAAAATGTGTTGAAATTTGTTATTTTTCAACAAAATTTTGAGATTAGGTATTGCAAGCATACATACTTTGGAAAGCCTCTGTGATTGAACTTCTGAGTAATATTATTTTTTTTAAACTTTGCTTTGGCTATGATAAGTTTTGAAAACTTGTTTAGTATATTTACGACATAAAATCTCTAAGCCATATTTTTGTCCATGGTCCAAAGGATAAAACATCTCCTGTATTTCAGAGGGCTACCAACATCAGTTCACTGCGACTATACTGTTATGCCCCTCTCCCGCCGTCCCCGACGGCGATCATCACCGGCGGTACATCACCTCCCCATGTATATGCGGTTAGTAAACCAAGGAAGGGTGCTTCTGTTGTGGTAACTCCTGCTGTGCAGCAGTCAAGTGACCTCTTCAGGGTCGCATCAGTTGGTCCTTTCTATGGTCTGCTACACTGCGGAGCCTGTGAAAGTGATGAGTCCAGGGAGCGCTTTCTAAAACGTTCTATGTGACGACAGTAACCAAAATTATATTGAGTTTTATTTATGGACGCTCTTTATATGCTGTAATGATTACCGTCCCATACTATTTTGGGCGTGAAAGACCGGTAATTTTGTTCAGAGGCCTTTTTATCAGTCTTGAGGTTCTTTTACGTGCCGTAAATCTATGACAAGGGACCGCCTTCTTTACTTACTTTCCGAAGGAAGCCATGCTAAGGATTTTTACGTCCGAAAAAATACATCGCCCTCCGCCGGGTTTGAACCTGCGCCCTCGGGAATTAGAGACTAGCATGGTAACCACTACACCACGGAGGACGACCTAAAAGCTTAGTGTGTCATCTATCCTTCAAATGAAATTATATCACGTCAATGGACTAATTATACAAATATGTAACCTTCGTAACTTGCACAAAATAAACACATATTTCCAGTATTGAAGACGTATTTGATGAGGCGAAATGAACATTTACACAGAGATCTAAAATGAGAAAAGCAATACATTATTCTTACTTTCGCCCTTCGTCTTTGTGTTTCAGTTGGTCATATGTGTATAGCGAATCTTACAAATCCAACGATAAATTCATTCGCATTTCTAATTTGAAAATATTTCATTTGAGATTGTTCGAGTAGGCACTGGTTCACAAAATAAGACTCTTCCTTTGCTGCTTTCCCATCTATAAATGTTACGTAAGTAAGAAGATGGGCCAAGTTCATGTTAGTAGTTTCTTCCAACTGTATGGGGGAAAATACTATCTCCTTATCATTTGCAGACAATAAGGATCTTCGGGATATGGTGCTATTGAACAATGGAATCGCTTCAATTTGTTTTACGGTAATGTTCCCAACATTATTTTAACTATATCTGTAGCTGTTTGTATTATTGTGAGTTGACGATGGTGACTTCACCTCCATTTGACACGACAACGTCCACTCCATGTCAGAATACCATTGACGTCCATATCAGATGTAATGTAAAGGTCACTTTGCCCAAACAAGCGTTTTTGACAAAGATCACGAGGACGGGGACGTAGTACAGGGATGATAGCGAGAGGATTATAGGCTACGAATAACTGGAAGGGTGTGAAAGGATAATACTGTTAGTAGAAGTGTAATTCTGCTTCCAAGAGAACTTTAATCCTTCTGATAACTAGTCTATATTACATTGCATGAGGGAGAGATTTAGACAGCTTGGGATTTTACTTGGTAGACCAAAGAAGTCAGCACTTGCATTTTCATCGTGCTTAGGGCAAATTTTAAGCTAGCACAAAATAAACCTGAAGAGTTGGCCGGTACAGGGTCGTACTAGACAAGTGATACCCGAGCGCGCGCCGTGAAACAGTCTAAGTTTAAATACAGCTAGCACTGACTTATCGCATGTCAGCAACAAATACATAATCTACCCATGTGTCGGACATGAGGTGACCCTGTTCCTAAAAATCATATCACCAACCTTTGCTTACATAAGCTTCCGAAAAAATTCTAAAGACAATGTCATGGATTTAGTTACAAATTTTGTCCTGAATATCTCTAACTTTATAACATCGGATTTATCACATTCTTTTACAATAAAGCTATAACTACACCACTTGTGTGAGTTTTTCTGCCTGAGATACGCTTGAAACTGACTTCACAAGTGTCTCCAGATCCTCCAGAATAGATCCTGCGTTTGAAGTTATTTGCTTTCCTTGATGTCAAACCTGATAGTTTTCTCTGAAATATTCCAGCAGTTTGTGTTTCAAATCATCATGCTTGGTGTGAAATGACTTTACAAAAGAAAAGCTTTATCTTATGATTTGAAGATGTTTCATGATAAATCACACAATGGTTTCCTCTCCACCTCCAATGTATGTGAACCCGTACGATAAATTGCTTATACTGTACACACGTATTTCTTTTGTAGGGATTTTAGTGGTTTTCGTGCACAATGGCGTGCTCTATTGGATGCGTCAGAGTGGAATTATTTACCCCTTTAATTAACATTTTACCCATGCTCAGTTTACTTCGTCTGAATTTGATGTTGGAACCTCGGGCCGAACGGAGCCGGCGGGGGATGTGCTCCATATGGAATCGTTAGGGATCGTGTCCTTACTGACCCTACCGGTCTTTCCCTCATCCCTCCTTTCCAAGGGCCACGGTAGAAGCAAAAAGCACCGTTACGACCTACTTGCGGTGCTCTATTCCAGGTTTCTACAGACCTCTGTGTGTGCGTGTGCCCTGCTCTTGTTCCTCTCATGGCAAGCTGTTCTCGGTGTACAAAGCAATGTATAGCAACTATTTTGTTCTTTGGCGAATGAAAGAAAACCTTTATAGACCCCGCCATTGAACGACAACACAGTTCCAACACAATTCGTCCGAGATAATTTTTTTTGGTATAATCAATTAAAACATTGAAAATACCTTGTGATCCCACAGCAAGAGAGATTTCCAAGCATTTTCTCTTCATAAATTAAAGTAAGTCAGAAGTTTAGCGAGTTCAGTTGAATCAGTTGATTTGTCAAGTTGAATTGCAAACGTGGCATTGTTATTTAGAAACTCTTCATTAATGAATAATGTACAAGGATCATTTGTCTGTGTAAATTAAGAACACGAATCAGAATTTATTCGCTTACTCGTTGTAATTTCTATAGTTTCTACAATTAGTGGTACAGACTTTAAAAATAAAATAATTTATTGAAATATTGAAGTTTGTAAACGTTATCCTAGAACAAACTATAGTAATAGCGTAATTTATTTTGCTAATTGATCCACACGGCGTTTGAGTGCATACTTTTCTAGCTAGTGGGCCGTGGGTGAGCAACAAAACCAGAGATAAAATTATTCAAAAAAAGTTATACTCTGTATTTGCATGCATGATTGCGCTAGCAACGCATAATTATCATACTTCACTGCCTTTGTATTTTCCCATTGCTGTAAAAATGCCATTACGCAGAAATGTTTACGGTTAAATTACCTTGTAGAGCGACAGGAATGAATTATTTCAGGCACATCATAAGTCCATGTGGGACACGAAAAAGCGCTGTTTTATTACGACTCTACAATTACGGCATATCATTATAATCTTCAACCATAACATCTTACAAAAGAAAATGCCCCCCCCAAAGAAAAAAGAGAGAAACTTCAGAATAAAAACGGAAATTGTAGTGTTTATACTCCGACAACACTGCTTGCTGAAATGTTTTGACGCAAGCCTCGATACGATGCTTAGTGCCACCTCTATGATATTGACAGGCAACAAAAATTGCGCAATGCACGGAGAAGGTTTCTGAAATCACAGTCTGGGCTAAAATCTAAGTGGGATGTAGAGTAATACATCAAAACAGACACCAAACTCATTAGACAGGGCCTCGCGTGGCTTAGACTGGGAGAATAGCGGATGATAAAAATTAGTGATGGAAGTAGTAGGAAAATCTGCCCTATTTGCGAGGAGGAAGAGTCATGAGTGCATATCTGACAAGCTGTAGGGGCATGGAGGGATGGAGGGAAAAATATTTACGACGATCCTTTACCACCTCGAATGAAGCGTTAAGGGCATGTTGGACGCTACTGGCAGGCAGGGAAGATATGGAGGAGATAGGTTAATTTCTACCCAAGGCGAGGCAGCTGAGATCTGAGAAAGCTGATACTAGAGAAGCGGGGATGTAGGAAGAGGTAAACGTTGGCGTTGGTGCTTTATTTTTAAGTCACTTTTTCACTTACTGCTAGTAAGGTGTGTGTATTTATTCTCTTATCTGTTTTTGTTTACTATAATAGGGTATAATAATGCATCAAGATACAGTTTACCATTGTTGTGTGGTAAAGATCCTATACTTGAATATGTTTTACCTTTTTTTGTGTGTGTGCAATAATGTTTTCTTAGAGTGGTATTTTTTCTCGTTTTCTTCCGTTTGTTGTCGTTTTCATTATAATTAATCTTGCTTTCTACCCTGTGTATTATAACAACACGTAGATCTGCGGACCCGTGCGATTGGTAGAGATCTGTGCATGTACCTATACCTTTATGTAAATAAATACATTCATTCATTCATAACTAAACCATTAACAGAAAATGTTTAACCCCAAATACAAAGAACAAAACATTTAAATAAAAGGTAAAAATCGCCTTTACTCTAAATATATCATCTTATCATATCAATAACGTGGTAAGGTTCCTCGAACTCAAACATATAAAAAGCAAGTTTTGTCTGCTCCATGAAGTTTTAATATCCATATTCCTATAACTTTTTGGTGTTAACTGCATTCGTAATTTTTCATTTTGAAGTTTCCTGCCTCGTTGTCTATACTGCTTTACAGGCTGGAATACAGCCATTATCTCTGGTTTTACAGTCAAGAAGTAAAGTACTTTGGTTCTTCTAGGAAAACGGATTTATTTCTTATTTCAGATAAGTAGTTCTAGTTTAGTCCTTTTTATTAAGTACAATATGCAAAAATATCATATCAAAATTAATTATTCATTTATCTTCAGGAGGAGCAGACTAACATTTTTGTTATTCCTCGTCTTCTTTATTCCTCCTCTTTGTAAGACTTACATCCCCAAGAACTTACAAGCCAATACCTTGGGTCAGTAGTCTGTCGAGGTACAAGTAAACTCTGGATCATAGGATATCATCCAGGATGGGTGATCAGTATGATATGGCGGTGAAGAGGAAGAAAATTAAATATAATGATAAACGGGATAGTAGAAAATTCACACATCTAATTATCCAACCCAACATTCACCTTAGGAATGGAGGAAAAACGCGATAAAACCTTCGGTCAAGTTGGTCGTCCCTGAGGTTTGAACCCGGCACCTCGAATATGAGACGCACGCGTTACCGCGGCGTCACCTCGGGCGGTTGTCACAGAATCAAGTAAAAATTGTTGGTGAACATTTCATAATACATTTTTAGTACATAATTGAACCCATGTTTTTCTTAGTTTCCGGAATTAATTGCAGCCTACTGAATCGCATTCTGTGTCTTAATCGCAATCCCAAATTGCTCTTGATTACAATACTCAACCTTAGTAGGCCAGAAATTCTCGTTTGGGTTTAAATCGGGACTTGTTACCATTTCAGAACTGTTGTTCTTTGTCGCCGTATCGTTCGTGTTATCTTATTTGCTGAGCGCCTGTTATTGTTTTAGTATTTTGAATTTTGAGTTCTTTGTCCTCCGGCTAGCTATTATTACTCAGTCGAGCAAATCTTTCGAACAGGGTGTGTAAACGGAAAGGAGTTGTTACTAAAAATAACACTGATAAAAGAATTTGTTTTTACACTTTTATTGCCGTCACACTTCATTAATTTCACATATTTACTCTTGATACACGCCCGACTGAAACTGTTATATTTTCAAATGTAACTATAATCACTTATTTGCCGCACATTATTAATTCGAGTATTTCACATTTTTGTAACTAACTTTACGACGCGAGAGATTCTGTAGAATTATGTAACGTGTACTTCGCAAATGATTCTGTTGAACTGCGCGACGTGTAACCCGTGGATGATTCTGTTGAACTGCGCGACGTGTAACCCGTGAATGATTCTGTTGAACTGCGCGACGTGTAACCCGTGAATGATTCTGTTGAACTGCGCGACGTGTAACCCGTGAATGATTCTGTAGAAGTGTGCGACGTGTAACCCGTGAATGATTCTGTAGAACTGTGCGACGTGCAACCCGTGAAGATTCTGTAGAACTGTGCGACGTGTAACCCGTTAATGATTCTATTAAACTGTGTGTTACCCGTCTCTGGCTTCATAATTTATACTCCCTCACCCCGATATGCCTTAACATTATAACAGAACTGCTATTGGTTAATAAAGCGCGCCAACATTAGCGACTATTTTTATATCCAATCAAAATTACTAACACATATGCTCTAGGGAAGATATTTCCTCCATTTCTAAAGAAAAGCGCGCTACTCTGACGTCATTTGTTTGTCTCTTCTAATTGATAAACAACTCACCCCCTCGCTACATTGTTACCCGCTCCTATTGTCAGTTTCAGTGAGGCCGTGTAAACTTATTTCATAACAATGCTTATAATTAACAAACATCTCAAATCAATGTCATACAATAATGTTAATTTACACTACAATCACTCTGGCATTCACAGTGTTGTGATATAAAATACTGCCTCATCCTTCAAACCATTTCTTCAATTTGGCACACATGAATGGAATTTTATCCTTTTGGAAAATTAGGTTTTCATCAACATCTCGAGCACTTATATATGTATCAGTATTCATCTTTTTTGTGCGGCTGTCCAATGTATAATGCATCTTTAGCATCGAAGACTGCTCAGATCATTACGCCCCCCCCACAAAAACCTCTCAAAATACTCATATGAAGGTAGGTCATACCAGTAATACCAAGACATGCGTTTTCCGGCCAATGTTATTCTAATGAAAGTAATTTATCTCCTGCTTGGCATTGACTGTTAATTTCAAACAGCACAAATTGAGAAGAGAACCAGTTTTCACTCTTCTTTTACGCCAGATTAACTTTGTGGCCTCGAACAGCTTTATTCTTTGATGATATCTTTCGTTTTGTCCATGTCATTATGCCCAGTTTGAGGTGAATGAAGTGCATTTTTTACAATAATTTCTATGCAAGGGTCACAAGCAATGCTCCAAAGATATGAGATATGGCATCCTTAACCGTTCTCATAATTCCATTCAAAAATACCGAATACGTATAATGCAAAATGTGTATAACTATGTGCGGCGATGCTAGTTTAATTATGGATGAAACGGCTTTGGAGATTTCGGGAAGAACAATTACTGCAGAGATGATTGGGTCGCTACGATTCGTAATTCTGTTTGAAACAATGCTTACCACCGATGACGGCGTCGACTCGTTTCTTCGTCCTTCTTAGCTGATCCTTGTATCTGTGAAACGTTTTTAAAATAAAACTGCTTACCACTCGGAGATAAAACAATAATAACACTGCCAAAAACGTTTCTTTTACATTAGTTCACTTACTCAGCTGAAGCTGGCTAGGTATTAGGTTATTTCTTAATATTTGTGTTCAACTGATACTTCCGAAATTTTAAATTACTTTAACTACATATTATGTATTCGGAGTTAATAATATTTAAAATTCGTTAAATTGATTTTAAATTATGTTAAAGCGAATGAAATTCCGATGATGTGAAGCTTCATTGGAGCTATAACTGAATGAGGTAAGTACTGATCTACGTTTCTCCTAGAAGTATGGTTAGCATTTGGCTCAGCAAGTCCAGTCATGATTTCCAGACAATTTCTATGACGCCTTTGTGAGCTATGTTTCTAACTTCAGTCTTGCAAATTAGTAAACTATGAAAATTTCCAACTATACAATTAAATAACACAATTAATGATGAACTGTAAAACAGTATGTAATTTTGGGCCTGTTTTAGCTCTTCGAACTCATTCAAAAACAGAGTGAGCTTCGCTGTATTAAGCATAATTAACAGAATAATTAGTAGTTAATTTATCTAAACATACTTCGATTGCATTGCAACTGTATTAAACGCCAAACACAAACTGCATATTTTATTAAGTTGCATGTTTATTCTGTACTAAATATTTGCCTATCTCTTACAGTTTTCTAATTATGCAAATAATATATTAAACATAATTTCATAGGCTATATATAGAATATTTTAGATATACATTTTATTTTTCATGTCAATATCTCACACCTGTGTTATTTAATCAATATTTTTGCATGAAAACAAAAAGCGCAAGTCTTTCTAAATGACCTGTTGTAGAGAATTTAGTGAAAATCTTCTCCTTCTATCATCGAGCGAGATGGTTTCGTGGTAACGTGTGAAACTGACATTCGGGCGGTCCAGGGTTCGATTCCGTCGTGCCAGCCAGTCTGACATGGATTCTTCTTGGTTTTTCCGGATCGCTGACCGAATGCTGCGTGGTTCCCCTTATACCATGAATTACGTTTCCTCATTAAAAACAATTGTTTCAGGGTTGTAGGGGTTAGTGTGTTGGGCAGGACGGTGAAATTTGCCCTTTGGAGAGATTTTTCCCTGGCGCTTGGCGGGACTGCTCAGACTCCCTTCCTTCCTCTCGTTTATTCCCGGGACCCAGATTGTGGGTGGCTTAGGCAGGGCTAGCCGGTGTCAGGATTAGTGACATATTACAATCGTTAGGTACTCCTCGATGTTAGCGCACATCGTCGTCGGGATGTGGTCGCCCTGCGGGTCTCTCTTTCACCCTTCACACAAAGGACCCACGTGGCTTATATGCGGTGCTGTGCTCCGGTTACGAACTTTTATATTTATATATTTTCTTCAGCCTTTTTATCTTCTTATCTTTTTGTTTATTTTGGGGGAGCTTTAAATGTGTATTTCCCGTGGATTTCCGATATCGAATTTTGGATGAACATACAAAAAACAATAAAAATTATGCTTAACCGAAATATAAATGAATCAGAACCTAGAAAAATAACGCACATTAATAACCTTATAAACAAATTCTAGAACATTCACTTAAAAATCTCCTCTTCCGTACTCAACATTAAATCCCGATTCTAATAATTTCGTGTTTCTAAAGTGGTATAGAAATCCCCCCACAAAAAAGAATCTTCTTTTCCCAGGTAGAGTCTAATTCCCTGAAAATTCTCTGTCTTAAAACCTTAAAATGTAAAATGTGCTGTTCACAGGCACGCAACACACACATACCCACGTTACTTTCTCTGACAAATACGTAGTAGGTAGACAAGGTATTGCATTACGTAAAAAAATTCGATACCTAGGTTTTACCAGAAATGCATGTTTTGAGGTCTCCTGCTTCCAAAGAAAACCATTTTTAGAGAAGAAAAAAAAAGACGTCTGTGTGTATGTGTGCCTGTGAACAGCATAACGCAAAAACGAAAAGTGGATAAATACCAATCTTGTTATTTAAGTTCACTATCTTCCAAATATGCGATACGAAGATTCTCAAGAAAATTCCCCCACGCCAACTATCCTTAATATATAACATTTTTCGAAATTTGATTGAAATTCCATATATTTACTTTACAAATGAAATACATATGTTCAATTTTCTAGGAATAGCCTGTGAAGTCCTCATCATTTGGAAGGGATTTTGTATAAACTTGTATAACTGAAAGACGTTAAGCATTCGACAAAAGCGCACTACGCAAAACATTTAGATATCTTTAAAACACACAATTTATTTTAAATAACTTTTCTGTGACTTCAGGCATTTCCGAGGTAACCGTTATTAATGGTTTGAATTTATCGATCCATTTTCATTCTTTTAAAGTCCTTTAAGGACGTTAAGTTGTTTCTCGCGATGTCATGCAAACAGTATGGAATTTTAAGGTCACTATATAGGTCCAGTTCTTAAACATTTGACTATCGCTTCTCCCTTTGCATTTATAATGAAATGTGTAATGTAGCTACTATTGCAAAGGTTTGGCCCGATTAAAATGAAGTAGATAGAAAAATAAGCTTTCGTAAGAATAGTTCTATACCCACTAGGAACCCAGCAAATTATAGAGGTATTAGTTTGCCTTCAATTACAGGGAAGCTCTTTACTGGAGTGTTAGCGAAGATTGGGTGAGAAATATGGGAAATTCCCATTATTTCAATCCGGCTTTAGCAAAGACAAAAGAACAGTCGTATTTTTATAATCAGAACACTAGTAGATAAATATCTCAGCAATAGAAAAGTTAGGAAGTGCTTACTGTTTTTGGACTTACAAAAAGTTTGATACCATTTCTAGAGAAGCATTTTAGATCGAGAAAAGGAAAGGAGTAAGTCAAAACTTTGTAAGGGTAATTCAAAATATTTACAAGGAAAATTAATTTTGTATAAAATATAAATCGAACAAAATAGTGAACAATATAGGTCTTACAAGGACGTAAACTAAGTCAGCGCTGTTCAATTTATTTTTTGATGATGTCCTAGAAGGAAGAAGGAAATTAGTATGCATTTGCCGACAATAAATAACATAGATATCCCAGTTTTGTTTCTTGTAGACGATATACCCACAAACAAGAGTAGGATTAAGAGAATCATCAGGAGTAATAGGCACATTCTGTGTGCTCAAGATACAAAAAAAAACAAAATCCAAGCTCATGTTAGGGAAGAAAGGTTACAAATTAAAAAAACGAGAGAGAGAGAGAGAGAGAGAGAGAGAGAGAGAAGGGCGGTGGGAAGGCTCAGGAATTGAGACTTTCAGGAAAATTGATTACCTTGGGGTTAGATTGTCAAGTAGTGGAAAATGAAGTGATCAAAAAAGGGAAACACTAACCGAAGGAAAACTGGCTATGAGTGTGATTAGATCTTGTGTAAGCAAAATACCAAATATGCAAGTATGGTGGTTAGGAGGGTATACGGTTCAATACTAGAGGGAGAATGGCGTAGAAATTTGGAGGCCAGATATGGTTTGGAAAGAAATAATGTGATAAATAGACTATTTTGCAGACTTGCACTAGACTTACCTAGATCTTCACCTAATGAGGTTTCTCTAATGGAATTGCTAAGATCAGGCTATAAAACTAAGCTAGTGGAACGAGTACTGAACTATTGGTATAGAATATGGAAGTTAGAAGAGGAGATCTTCATTAAACAGTTTTGCTAATCCAAGCGAACATTAAAGGGGAACTAAACATGGACATATAGAATCCAAAGCAAGGCTTGGGAGTGATGGACATATAGAATCCAAAGCAAGGCTTGGTAGGGAAAGAGTGGAAAAGTTATTTTAGAAAGAAATGAAAGCAAGATTATTGAAAAACAAAAATTATGCGCTAATCTTATCAACAAAATACCTTTGAAACAAAGAGAAAAATGTATTGAAACGTGTGACAAAACAGGAAGGGAAAGATTAGCATGGCTTAGAACGGAGATAACATACTTAAATGGGATAGGGAATGAATATATCAAGGGAAAAGTCCAGTGTGTGAGAAGCAGATAATGTATGACATTGCACTCTGGAATATAAACAAACTAAAATGTGGACGGATGAGCTCCTTTCACAAAAGTGGGAAAATTTACCCAATGAAACAAGAAGCATGCTAAGTTTTGATCTAAGATCAGGAAAAACACAAAAAATCTGGGAAGTTTGGGTAAGCTGACACAAAAATTGATATATAAAGTGATCAACACTAATGGAAAGCACAATGGAAATAATTTTGTTTAAGGAATACAAGAAAATTTAAACGTTTAGGATGACGCATCTAATATATAATCTCTTTATATAGATAACCTCGTGTTAAATATAATGGAAGTAAGGCAACTTCATAAATTGGAGAATTTTATATTAAATAACAGCATTGTAATTGTAGTAATAAGGACAATAATACTGTATAAATGAAAAAGTAATTCATGTATGGAAAGTCTGTGAATAAACTCATTCATTCATTAATATCCATTAATAATGATGGGTAGTAGAGAATGTCATGTATATCTAACACATCAAATCTTTCTAAATGTTTATCTTATTTATTCTCTTTATTCAGGGGACCTCAAGATATGCATTTCTAGTAAGGAAGTAACATTCCGAGTAGATAGAGAAAGCAAAATGCTGTTATTCATTTTGTTATAAGTGACACCTAACAGTGCATCAGCTTTCTTTTAGTTCGGTTGTGCTGATTTTCTTTTTGTTCGTCATATTTCAATGGTTGAAATGAGTTCAAATGAGCCCATGGTACATGGAATTTAGTTACCCGAAATTCGTCCTTTGAGGATAAATAACTGCCCCGAAATTAATATTTCCGCAACAAAATTTCGAAGTCGGGACTTCTTGAATAACTGACGGACACGCTACCACTACTCGTATATTGTATTTGAATATTGCTAACAACAACAACAATAAACTGTATATTACTGTTGTGGTGAAAGTGTGCCTTGCATTATTTAATTGTTTAGAAGCTATTTGTGACCTAAATGTGCTCTTAACGAGATTTAATGATTCGTAACCTTAAAGTCCCTTTTCTGTGATTTTTAGCCATTTCGAAGGGAGATGAATGTGACATTTACCAAAGTACCAGTAACGTAAATTCTGTAATCTCCGGTATTTTTCGTCCTGTTAAATGCTTTCTTTGTATTTGAATGGACTTGTTCGTTCACCTCCGATTTTTCGGATCACAAATTCCTCTCTATTTTCTGTTAATTAAATTTGGGCTGATAGTACTCTGCACATATAAATCGACTAATAAAGTAGAGTTCGGTTAAATTAAAAGGAAGATATTTATGGTATTCCTGACCTGCAGCTTGCCGAAGGTTGTAAACAACAACACAGAGCTGCAATACGTGGGTTCCTGTATATGATAATAATAGAAATCGGATGTTAAGATGAATTCCTATTCAATTCCTATAAGGTACCTAAAAACAATTATTACTGTTTTGCGATGAATCATGGCATTATATTGACTATAGTGTATATTTTAGTATTTCTTTCTTCTAAAATTTTTAATTTTATGCCTGAAATGCTCGAATTGAATGGCTGACCCATATGTGAACTTTTCAGCTAGAACCCGAAAGAATAGTAAGTTGCAATACAAATGCGGTAAGAATGCTTTTGCAGGAGGAAGAAGTTTGAAAATACAGGCGAAGTTTTTGTCAAAAGTACTTAACGCATACGTATTGCTCACTATTTTTTCGCCGATAGTGAATAATGCGCGAAAATAAAATTAATTATTGCCAGCCTCTAGTCCCTGCAAACTGTTGATCGATTAGTCACGCCTAGTAGTGTTGACAAAGCCGTAGACTTAAGGTGAGATGGCTGCCTGCGCCGGACGACCTATATATTTAAATGATGCATGAATTAAATCCTAATTAAAACACCTAACAAATAAAGGGAAGTAAAGACGATAAGGTTTAAATAGTAGAATGCAACTATCATATATTACTATATTCCATAATATGCATTAATCAATATTTGGAGAAATAAATACACTTTATTGTCTGCTGTAAAGGTGGAAAACGCACGGACTGCAGGAATTTCAACTTCCCACACATAATATCATGAGCTGGAAGTGCGTACAAAAACACTATCGTCAAAAAAGTTCTTTATTTATTTTCTCTACCACGTACCCTCATGTAGTGTAATTTTCCACAAGGAAACTTCCTCCGTATAAAACACACACGATTCCTACTTGCAAATCTATCGCGTGTAAAAGAATTAGAAGTCTATGAGGAAGTCTCTGTCTATCAAATAAAGGCAGCATAAATTCAATAGATTGCAATGGTTCCGCTGTTTGACTGAGTTAGGGAACCCCGGCCAAACGAAAAGGGAAGCCCTAACGAGTGCCGTAGGGGAAAACAAAAGGAAACCAGAACTCTCAAAAATATACTACTATTGATAAGTTTGTTTTTGGGTACTTTAATGATAATAATAAACAAACATTAATAACCAGAACCGTAAAGCAACCATAAAAGAATAACTGTAAAACAAAAATGGCTTAAAGAGTAAAGCAACCAAAACCAATTGAGCAGAGCAGTAAAGGCAAGTTTTAAATACAGCAAAATTAAGTAAATCCAAAAATTCAACAAACCAAATCAATTTAGAAAGTTTATAAAACAAGGCCACTATAAACATCAGACCAAAAAATTTAATTATGTTTAGCTAGTCAAAGACTAGCTAAGAATGTTGAACAAGACCGAAACAGACTTTAATGAAATTCAGGAAACCGAGAGCTTCAAAGTCCAGCTAAGCTAGATGTAGATAGCTTTACAACCCAACCGTTTTCAGTTACAAAGTTCAGCATAAATGGGTTCAGCATAACTGGGTTTTAACTGCAATTACTGCTCTCATAATTTACACAACAGAATATCTGTAATTTTGAATTAACTATGCATTTTCAAAGTGCCCAAAATATGTAAAGCTCTACTCACAAATTTCTACTTATATTGCTTCTTGCCCTCCTTTTATCAAACTATGCAATTTCAGACGACAAATGCCAAAAGCTTTTCTCACAAATTTCACACTACTGATGCTTTTTACCTTCATGAATCAAAATATGCATTTTCAAATTGCACAACTGTGTAAAGCTCTTATCACAAATTTTAAACTAACTATACACTGAAAATCACGTACTGAAAATATAACTCAACTGGAAAAGAAACAAAACACACTAAACCTATGAACAACTCCAAGAGCCAGTCACTTTACGAACTCTTATTTTCAAACACACATAACGTTTTCCGCCCCAAAATTCACTCACCATTACCAGGACATAAAACTGATAATAAAGCCTACCTTTACATAAGGTCGATCCACCGAAAATCACAAAGACGTTCCTTAAAAATTCATTACAAAAACTTCCACAATCCGCATCAGTAGTTGCCGGGCAGAGAGCTATCCCTGCAATGCGGACAGAAATCCACCACTCAGCGCGTACGGCCAAAGCACATGCCACGTCAGCAACCCACAGAGGAAAAAAAAAGAGAGCACCAAAGAGAGCGTTAAGCAAAGGGGACAAGCAACGTAAAGTGACTGGCTGGATGTATAATACAGATACAAAACATAAAAGAACACATAACAGCACAATAGCCCCCCCCCAATCTGCGAGCTTGCGAGAAGAAAAAAAATAACCATTTATAGGAACTCGAGGAAAGGGAACAATAAGTAGCCAAAAGGGGAAACAACTAGGAAAACAGAAGGAACATGCTACACTGTAAGTAGACGAAGAAGGTAACTCCACACATACAGTCCGCAAACTTCAGTAGCTGACACTGAACACACAAGGAGAAGACCATAATTGAGGCAAGCAAACCCCAACAGTATATATCCCACGACGTAGCAACCGGGCAGCCATCCAAGGTGATGAAAAACTTAAGTATATAACTCCCAGGAACAGTCACAGGCGAAAAGTTGCATCATGATTTTGGCAGCAACAATCAGCGGACAAGCCGCTAACCAGGAGTATAGATTTTTCTTTACTAATAACGTCGACACTGCAGACGGATGACGCTAAGGCAGAAACTGAAGCGGGCCAAAACATGTATAAAGTTGTCAGGATCCGGAAGAGGAGGCACAGGCTTCAGTATTTTAAACCACCAAATAGCGTCCGACGGTGAAATTCCCACGTAGGACCACCCGGCTGCACACACCACGAGAGCAGAAGAAACTTGCACAGCAGTCAGCACATCGCAACACAGAAGGTCCAGAACGTGTCCCCACAGAGTAGCACGAGGAAGGAAAAAGGGATGGTAGCCGAGAAGGTTAAGAATCTGAAACATAATAAAACAAAGCAGCAGAGGGGGCTCACAAAGCAAAATATAAACTTACATATACAAACTAAATCATCGTCAATCAATTATAATTTTATAGACATATAAATATTGAATTTCACAATAAACCATGTGCATTTTTAAATTAGACAAATATAGCATTACAATTATAGAACAAGAATTAAACATGGTATGCAATGAAGCAGCTATGAGACATAATGCACTATATAACAACTATGTACAACAAAATAATAATTCACTTGCCCCGACCCCACACAAACTATAACTGGGGAGAGGCAGGTGAACAGGGCATACCGGCAAGGCATCACCGGTGTGGAAGCATGAAAATTTTCCCAATAAGAACAATTTAATTAAGCTGACACCCACTGAAATTAAGTGACCTTATAAATATGTATATATAATTATAATTTAAAATATTACCCCCAAAGATTAACAATAAAAGGAAACAAAGGATATTAAATTCGAGCCAAATTTATAGAAACACAAAAGGTCACTCAAAATAACAGGATCAACAGCAAAGGTAGGCTCTGCGCAACAGCTAAATACCCCAGCAAGGGCGAATGGAAATGAGGCAAAACTTTCAGCATTAGATAACCATACATGTTACCATATTTATCTTGCACACTGACTTGAAAAGGAAATCATAAATTCCTCCAAAATATTCAGGAACTCGCAAGTGACTGACTCTTGAATAGCCCTAGCACACGGACATAACCATACATTTTACGGGCAAACTGTAAAAGTTGGCAAGTATGCAATAGTGATATTCTCATGTGTCAAAGATCTGAAGACAAATCACTGGAGTTCTATATGCTAACATCCGAAAAGATACCATTACTGTAGGAGGAAAGGAAAGTATAATTGGGAGCTTTCATGAATATGGAAGGGATAAGAAAGGATGATTGGGAGAGGAATGGGACAGGATTTATCCCGGTTAAGGGAATGGGACAAATCAAGAGCTCGCATGGGGCAGGATCGCTAATTCCTGAAAGTGAGTCACCCATCATCAGGACAATGCCAAGTGACTCACTTGCTACCCCGAGTTATACAATTTAAGCTGAGACAGGTGAGCGCGGCGCCTGCAGGAAGAAGACAATTCTTGCAAAAGAACAGACACCCCCTTATAAATTCTGAGAATCTTAAACGGGCCAAGATAGCGAGGAGCTAACT
Source organism: Deroplatys truncata (assembly GCA_030765065.1). Lineage (NCBI taxonomy): Eukaryota > Metazoa > Arthropoda > Insecta > Mantodea > Mantidae > Deroplatys > Deroplatys truncata. The sequence goes on along the minus strand of CM060979.1, from coordinate 203,391,727 downwards.
TCGCGGCAAACGCAACTGCTTTCGAGGACTGAGGATAGTTACGGCACATAACAACATCTCCCACTTTGAATGGGGAGGGACGACGGGACGCATCGTATCGCTGCTTTCTCATAGAGTGGCCTCTACGCAGATTATTCAAGGCAGCCTTCCAATTAGTACGAATGGTATGCGGAGAATTGTCAGCCGGTAATAAATCATTTAACGCCCACAAATTAGCCAAAGGAGACGCAGGTTGGTAGGCAAATAACAATGAAAACGGCGTCGTCTTATGAACCTCATGTCTCGCAGAATTGAAAGCAAACTGAAGTTGCTTCAAGTATTTATCCCAGCAATTGTGCTGCTGGTGATGATAAGCAATTAAAGCGGACTTAAGGTTACGGTTGACCCGTTCCGCTAATGAGGGGTTAGGGTAATAAGGGGTAGTAGTAAAATGCTTAATACCCCAATCAAAACAAAAGGAACGAAAGAGACGCGACTTAAATTGCGAACCGTTGTCAGAGACCAGATATTGAGGAGCACCAAAAGATCCAAATATTGTTCCAAGTTCCCGAATAGCAAGGCGAGCAGTAGCAGCACTCAGAGGTGAAATCCATACGAACTTTGAGAAAGCATCAGTAAGCACCAATGCAAAAATATTTCCCTGAATAGAACGAGGGAACGGTCCGATAAAATCTACAAATAGTTTTTCCATGGGCGCGGAGGGAACCTCCGAAGCCAAATATCCCCAATTTGTAGCCTGCGCGGGTTTGGACAATGCGCAAATGCGGCAAGACTTAACATGCTTTCTTACATCGAAATCCATGCCCCGCCACATAAACTGTTCACGAATTCGATTTCTGGTTTTGGCAATGCCTAAATGACCCCCGAAAGGAGAATCGTGAAAATAACTGAGAATCATGGGAATAGCTGCCTTCGGAACTATGACTTTATAACGCCGATCAAAACTAGCTCTTCCCATCAAAACACCCTCATGAATCTTATAATCCTGCAGTGAAACTCCTGATTTAATTTGCTCAATAATTGAGGCCAACCCAGAATCGGTAAGTTGAAGTTCAGGTATACTGACAAACATTTCAGGAAATGCCGAAAATGAGAAGCTCTCAATCTGAGTATCCGCAGGAGCATCCAAAGTCTCGAAATAAACACACTCCTCAGTAGGTTCGGAAAATACCCGGGTAAGAGCATCCGCAATACAATTTTCTGAACCTCTGATAAAGGAAGGGGTAAACTTAAAGGCACCTATCCGGACACCCCAACGCGCAAGACGACTTGTCTTCCTTGGGACAGCTAACGCCCACGTTAAAGCCTGGTTATCGCACTCTAAAAAGAAATGCACATGTTCTAAGTACACCGTATACTTCTCCAATCCAAAAAGCACCGCTAAGGTTTCTAATTCATATGTAGAAAATTTACGTTCTTCAGGAGATAAAGTACGCGAACTATAATAAATGGGACGACGACCTTCAGGAAATTCCTGCAACAAAACAGCCGCTAGCGCGCTAGCACTAGCATCCGTCTGTAAAATAAAGGGCATAGCAAAATCTGGAAAAGCCAAGACAGGAGGGTTTGAAATAGCCTCTTTTAGATCAACAAATGCCGCTTCCTGCTCCTCGGCCCACGCAAAAGTAACCCCTTTCCTACGTAAGCAATTAAGAGGTTCCGCCCGAGTAGAAAAATTTGAAATAAATTTAGAGAAGAAGTTAACCATTCCCAAAAATCGAGCCACCTCACGCTTATTCTTGGGTGCCGGAAAATTTCTAATAGCCTTAGTGCGATCTGGGTCTATGGTAATACCAGAAGGGGAAACCATATGGCCCAAAAATGATATTTGAGAGGTAGCAAAATGAACTTTAGACTGCTTAACTGATAACCCGGCGCTCTGTAGGCGACGAAAGACCTCATGTAAATGAACAAGATGTGAGTCAAAATCCTCGGAATATACTACAAGATCATCTAAGTAATGGTACAAATATTTAAATTTTATGTCCGAAAACAAATTATCCAGCAAACGAGTGAGGACTTGCGCGCCCGTAGCCAAACCAAATGGGACCCTATTGAATTCATAAAGGCGCCAGGGGGTAGCGAAAGCTGTTAGATGCTTGGAATGTTCAGCCAAAGGAATCTGATGATAAGCATTGTTCAAATCCAGGGTCGTAAAAACGCGAGCCTTCGAAAAATGATGAGCAGCTGTATGCAAATCGGGCAAAGGGGTACTTTCAATAAGGATTCTTTTGTTCAAGAGGCGATAATCTATGACCGGTCTAAAATCCTGATCTCCCTTCGGTACTAGAAATATGGGGCTGCTGTAATTTGAAGTAGATGGTCTAATAACCCCTTGGTCAAGCATCTTCTGTATTTTCTCTTTTAATATAGCCATCTTCGGTGGTGTGAGCTTATATGGAGATAACTTGACCGGAGTAGAATCAGTTAACTGAATTTCATATTGAGTCAAATGAGTGACCCCTAAAACATCTGTAAACAATGAATCAAATTCCCCAACTAAATGCTCTATTTGCTTTGCCTGTTCAGGGGACAAATGAGACAGAGAAGAAGTTGCGCAATTTTGGGTTACCAAATTAATATCTCCCAAAGTTAAAGGGGGCCGAGATGGTTTAAAATCCCTCACAAAGTCCAACTTTATCCGGGGAGCAAAATGAAAAGCGATCTGCCTAGTGGAAAAATCAATAGCCATCCCAGTCCTTGACATAAAATCGGCACCTAGGACACATGCATAAGGAAGCTTGGGAACGACAAAAAAGCTATGTTTCCACGTAAAACGTGGGAAACGTATAGTACATGATACCTTTTGAGTAACTTGAAAGGCCTGACCATTGACCATCAAACAAACCAACTGACACGTGGTTGCACGCGACATAATACATGGTAAATTTAACCTAAGCCAACCAAGCTGAATCAAAGAGACAGAACTTCCGGAATCTAATAACGCCAATAAAGGCAACTTCTCAAGAGAAACTTGAACTAAGGGTTTACCCGAAAACGGATAACCACAAATACGCCGAGACAAACAAATGGTCGACTTAACCTTCTGGCGTCATAAAGGTCGAAACTGTCGCCCCTGATTAGAAACACGAAGAAAACCCCGATTCACGGTCCTCCTATTGGGACAATTTCGTCGAACATGGCCTTCCTGACCACACTGAAAGCATTTAATAGTGGCCCGACGACCAGAAACCGGAACAATGGCCGAAGAAGGAGCTGATACAGTGGTATTAGGAGTTGCTAATGAGCCCGGAGGCTCTGACAGACGCAGCCTATCAACAAGCATAACTTCATTGAGTTTAGGTACCAATGCTTCCAACTGCTGCAAATTTGACGGCCGAGGTCCTAAAACCAAAGCCGACCTAACGACTGGATTGAGTCCTGATAAAACGACATCACAAATTTCCGCTTCCGTATCAGGGAGCACCAACACTAAAGCAATTTCCTTAACCCGAACCATATATTCTGTAAACGGTTCCGTTAGACCCTGAGGACGAAAATATACGTCTTGCATTATCCTCGTGCATTCCCTACGTGGAATGAACATGTCTAATAGGGCCAAATGAAAGCGAGTCACAGGCTCGGCCAAACCAGCACACCGCATTAAGAGGTCCAAAACTATCCCAGACACCTTGACAGATAATAATTCTATCACTTGAGCCGTGGGTACCAAATAACGCTTAGCCATTAGCGTCAATCGAACAAGAAAATAGAGAAACTGTAAAGCCGATGGTACATCAACAATGTCGTTTAACTGAAAGCCCTCCACGAATTGTTGGAGGGGATGAGCGAGTCTAAGTGGCCGAAACGCAGATACCGCAATCGCAGGCTGAACCACATCCGACAATCCTTGATTATACAAGGGAGACGCCCCAGTGTCATTCTGTGTAGTCCCAAAATCTTCCTCCACCTTATGGGCTAATTCCTTAAACTGATCCTTTAACTTTTGCAACGCTATACAAGACTGCAAAGTAGGGAATCTCTGTAAGACATAATCTAAATAGAACAAGTAATGCCGAATTCTAACTTGCCACCGGAGCAACTGTGCCTTAGAGGGAGAATCCTCGCGCCCAAAATCCATTAAATTATCCTGAATCTCTGCTAAGGCCAACGAGCAAGTGGACTCACACTTAGTCACTATCACGTGATCAATAGAAACAGTAATTATTGGAGCATCCTTAATTTGTCGAAAAACATCCAACATAATAGCCACTTCAGTTGTCATAGAACATTGACCTCCACGTACAACCAACTCTACCCACAATTCACCTTTCCGTAATCTGTCCACATTACTAACCGATACCGCCATCTTGATACTACGGATATGGTACAAGTAAGAAAATGAGATCCGGAGAATACAGAGCAAACAACAAACCCAAAAATATTCCCTAACCAACACAGACAAATCAATTAACCACGCTCTGCTACCAGTAATTTGCAATGGTTCCGCTGTTTGACTGAGTTAGGGAACCCCGGCCAAACGAAAAGGGAAGCCCTAACGAGTGCCGTAGGGGAAAACAAAAGGAAACCAGAACTCTCAAAAATATACTACTATTGATAAGTTTGTTTTTGGGTACTTTAATGATAATAATAAACAAACATTAATAACCAGAACCGTAAAGCAACCATAAAAGAATAACTGTAAAACAAAAATGGCTTAAAGAGTAAAGCAACCAAAACCAATTGAGCAGAGCAGTAAAGGCAAGTTTTAAATACAGCAAAATTAAGTAAATCCAAAAATTCAACAAACCAAATCAATTTAGAAAGTTTATAAAACAAGGCCACTATAAACATCAGACCAAAAAATTTAATTATGTTTAGCTAGTCAAAGACTAGCTAAGAATGTTGAACAAGACCGAAACAGACTTTAATGAAATTCAGGAAACCGAGAGCTTCAAAGTCCAGCTAAGCTAGATGTAGATAGCTTTACAACCCAACCGTTTTCAGTTACAAAGTTCAGCATAAATGGGTTCAGCATAACTGGGTTTTAACTGCAATTACTGCTCTCATAATTTACACAACAGAATATCTGTAATTTTGAATTAACTATGCATTTTCAAAGTGCCCAAAATATGTAAAGCTCTACTCACAAATTTCTACTTATATTGCTTCTTGCCCTCCTTTTATCAAACTATGCAATTTCAGACGACAAATGCCAAAAGCTTTTCTCACAAATTTCACACTACTGATGCTTTTTACCTTCATGAATCAAAATATGCATTTTCAAATTGCACAACTGTGTAAAGCTCTTATCACAAATTTTAAACTAACTATACACTGAAAATCACGTACTGAAAATATAACTCAACTGGAAAAGAAACAAAACACACTAAACCTATGAACAACTCCAAGAGCCAGTCACTTTACGAACTCTTATTTTCAAACACACATAACGTTTTCCGCCCCAAAATTCACTCACCATTACCAGGACATAAAACTGATAATAAAGCCTACCTTTACATAAGGTCGATCCACCGAAAATCACAAAGACGTTCCTTAAAAATTCATTACAAAAACTTCCACAATCCGCATCAGTAGTTGCCGGGCAGAGAGCTATCCCTGCAATGCGGACAGAAATCCACCACTCAGCGCGTACGGCCAAAGCACATGCCACGTCAGCAACCCACAGAGGAAAAAAAAAGAGAGCACCAAAGAGAGCGTTAAGCAAAGGGGACAAGCAACGTAAAGTGACTGGCTGGATGTATAATACAGATACAAAACATAAAAGAACACATAACAGCACAATAGCCCCCCCCCAATCTGCGAGCTTGCGAGAAGAAAAAAAATAACCATTTATAGGAACTCGAGGAAAGGGAACAATAAGTAGCCAAAAGGGGAAACAACTAGGAAAACAGAAGGAACATGCTACACTGTAAGTAGACGAAGAAGGTAACTCCACACATACAGTCCGCAAACTTCAGTAGCTGACACTGAACACACAAGGAGAAGACCATAATTGAGGCAAGCAAACCCCAACAGTATATATCCCACGACGTAGCAACCGGGCAGCCATCCAAGGTGATGAAAAACTTAAGTATATAACTCCCAGGAACAGTCACAGGCGAAAAGTTGCATCATGATTTTGGCAGCAACAATCAGCGGACAAGCCGCTAACCAGGAGTATAGATTTTTCTTTACTAATAACGTCGACACTGCAGACGGATGACGCTAAGGCAGAAACTGAAGCGGGCCAAAACATGTATAAAGTTGTCAGGATCCGGAAGAGGAGGCACAGGCTTCAGTATTTTAAACCACCAAATAGCGTCCGACGGTGAAATTCCCACGTAGGACCACCCGGCTGCACACACCACGAGAGCAGAAGAAACTTGCACAGCAGTCAGCACATCGCAACACAGAAGGTCCAGAACGTGTCCCCACAGAGTAGCACGAGGAAGGAAAAAGGGATGGTAGCCGAGAAGGTTAAGAATCTGAAACATAATAAAACAAAGCAGCAGAGGGGGCTCACAAAGCAAAATATAAACTTACATATACAAACTAAATCATCGTCAATCAATTATAATTTTATAGACATATAAATATTGAATTTCACAATAAACCATGTGCATTTTTAAATTAGACAAATATAGCATTACAATTATAGAACAAGAATTAAACATGGTATGCAATGAAGCAGCTATGAGACATAATGCACTATATAACAACTATGTACAACAAAATAATAATTCACTTGCCCCGACCCCACACAAACTATAACTGGGGAGAGGCAGGTGAACAGGGCATACCGGCAAGGCATCACCGGTGTGGAAGCATGAAAATTTTCCCAATAAGAACAATTTAATTAAGCTGACACCCACTGAAATTAAGTGACCTTATAAATATGTATATATAATTATAATTTAAAATATTACCCCCAAAGATTAACAATAAAAGGAAACAAAGGATATTAAATTCGAGCCAAATTTATAGAAACACAAAAGGTCACTCAAAATAACAGGATCAACAGCAAAGGTAGGCTCTGCGCAACAGCTAAATACCCCAGCAAGGGCGAATGGAAATGAGGCAAAACTTTCAGCATTAGATAACCATACATGTTACCATATTTATCTTGCACACTGACTTGAAAAGGAAATCATAAATTCCTCCAAAATATTCAGGAACTCGCAAGTGACTGACTCTTGAATAGCCCTAGCACACGGACATAACCATACATTTTACGGGCAAACTGTAAAAGTTGGCAAGTATGCAATAGTGATATTCTCATGTGTCAAAGATCTGAAGACAAATCACTGGAGTTCTATATGCTAACATCCGAAAAGATACCATTACTGTAGGAGGAAAGGAAAGTATAATTGGGAGCTTTCATGAATATGGAAGGGATAAGAAAGGATGATTGGGAGAGGAATGGGACAGGATTTATCCCGGTTAAGGGAATGGGACAAATCAAGAGCTCGCATGGGGCAGGATCGCTAATTCCTGAAAGTGAGTCACCCATCATCAGGACAATGCCAAGTGACTCACTTGCTACCCCGAGTTATACAATTTAAGCTGAGACAGGTGAGCGCGGCGCCTGCAGGAAGAAGACAATTCTTGCAAAAGAACAGACACCCCCTTATAAATTCTGAGAATCTTAAACGGGCCAAGATAGCGAGGAGCTAACTTCGCGGCAAACGCAACTGCTTTCGAGGACTGAGGATAGTTACGGCACATAACAACATCTCCCACTTTGAATGGGGAGGGACGACGGGACGCATCGTATCGCTGCTTTCTCATAGAGTGGCCTCTACGCAGATTATTCAAGGCAGCCTTCCAATTAGTACGAATGGTATGCGGAGAATTGTCAGCCGGTAATAAATCATTTAACGCCCACAAATTAGCCAAAGGAGACGCAGGTTGGTAGGCAAATAACAATGAAAACGGCGTCGTCTTATGAACCTCATGTCTCGCAGAATTGAAAGCAAACTGAAGTTGCTTCAAGTATTTATCCCAGCAATTGTGCTGCTGGTGATGATAAGCAATTAAAGCGGACTTAAGGTTACGGTTGACCCGTTCCGCTAATGAGGGGTTAGGGTAATAAGGGGTAGTAGTAAAATGCTTAATACCCCAATCAAAACAAAAGGAACGAAAGAGACGCGACTTAAATTGCGAACCGTTGTCAGAGACCAGATATTGAGGAGCACCAAAAGATCCAAATATTGTTCCAAGTTCCCGAATAGCAAGGCGAGCAGTAGCAGCACTCAGAGGTGAAATCCATACGAACTTTGAGAAAGCATCAGTAAGCACCAATGCAAAAATATTTCCCTGAATAGAACGAGGGAACGGTCCGATAAAATCTACAAATAGTTTTTCCATGGGCGCGGAGGGAACCTCCGAAGCCAAATATCCCCAATTTGTAGCCTGCGCGGGTTTGGACAATGCGCAAATGCGGCAAGACTTAACATGCTTTCTTACATCGAAATCCATGCCCCGCCACATAAACTGTTCACGAATTCGATTTCTGGTTTTGGCAATGCCTAAATGACCCCCGAAAGGAGAATCGTGAAAATAACTGAGAATCATGGGAATAGCTGCCTTCGGAACTATGACTTTATAACGCCGATCAAAACTAGCTCTTCCCATCAAAACACCCTCATGAATCTTATAATCCTGCAGTGAAACTCCTGATTTAATTTGCTCAATAATTGAGGCCAACCCAGAATCGGTAAGTTGAAGTTCAGGTATACTGACAAACATTTCAGGAAATGCCGAAAATGAGAAGCTCTCAATCTGAGTATCCGCAGGAGCATCCAAAGTCTCGAAATAAACACACTCCTCAGTAGGTTCGGAAAATACCCGGGTAAGAGCATCCGCAATACAATTTTCTGAACCTCTGATAAAGGAAGGGGTAAACTTAAAGGCACCTATCCGGACACCCCAACGCGCAAGACGACTTGTCTTCCTTGGGACAGCTAACGCCCACGTTAAAGCCTGGTTATCGCACTCTAAAAAGAAATGCACATGTTCTAAGTACACCGTATACTTCTCCAATCCAAAAAGCACCGCTAAGGTTTCTAATTCATATGTAGAAAATTTACGTTCTTCAGGAGATAAAGTACGCGAACTATAATAAATGGGACGACGACCTTCAGGAAATTCCTGCAACAAAACAGCCGCTAGCGCGCTAGCACTAGCATCCGTCTGTAAAATAAAGGGCATAGCAAAATCTGGAAAAGCCAAGACAGGAGGGTTTGAAATAGCCTCTTTTAGATCAACAAATGCCGCTTCCTGCTCCTCGGCCCACGCAAAAGTAACCCCTTTCCTACGTAAGCAATTAAGAGGTTCCGCCCGAGTAGAAAAATTTGAAATAAATTTAGAGAAGAAGTTAACCATTCCCAAAAATCGAGCCACCTCACGCTTATTCTTGGGTGCCGGAAAATTTCTAATAGCCTTAGTGCGATCTGGGTCTATGGTAATACCAGAAGGGGAAACCATATGGCCCAAAAATGATATTTGAGAGGTAGCAAAATGAACTTTAGACTGCTTAACTGATAACCCGGCGCTCTGTAGGCGACGAAAGACCTCATGTAAATGAACAAGATGTGAGTCAAAATCCTCGGAATATACTACAAGATCATCTAAGTAATGGTACAAATATTTAAATTTTATGTCCGAAAACAAATTATCCAGCAAACGAGTGAGGACTTGCGCGCCCGTAGCCAAACCAAATGGGACCCTATTGAATTCATAAAGGCGCCAGGGGGTAGCGAAAGCTGTTAGATGCTTGGAATGTTCAGCCAAAGGAATCTGATGATAAGCATTGTTCAAATCCAGGGTCGTAAAAACGCGAGCCTTCGAAAAATGATGAGCAGCTGTATGCAAATCGGGCAAAGGGGTACTTTCAATAAGGATTCTTTTGTTCAAGAGGCGATAATCTATGACCGGTCTAAAATCCTGATCTCCCTTCGGTACTAGAAATATGGGGCTGCTGTAATTTGAAGTAGATGGTCTAATAACCCCTTGGTCAAGCATCTTCTGTATTTTCTCTTTTAATATAGCCATCTTCGGTGGTGTGAGCTTATATGGAGATAACTTGACCGGAGTAGAATCAGTTAACTGAATTTCATATTGAGTCAAATGAGTGACCCCTAAAACATCTGTAAACAATGAATCAAATTCCCCAACTAAATGCTCTATTTGCTTTGCCTGTTCAGGGGACAAATGAGACAGAGAAGAAGTTGCGCAATTTTGGGTTACCAAATTAATATCTCCCAAAGTTAAAGGGGGCCGAGATGGTTTAAAATCCCTCACAAAGTCCAACTTTATCCGGGGAGCAAAATGAAAAGCGATCTGCCTAGTGGAAAAATCAATAGCCATCCCAGTCCTTGACATAAAATCGGCACCTAGGACACATGCATAAGGAAGCTTGGGAACGACAAAAAAGCTATGTTTCCACGTAAAACGTGGGAAACGTATAGTACATGATACCTTTTGAGTAACTTGAAAGGCCTGACCATTGACCATCAAACAAACCAACTGACACGTGGTTGCACGCGACATAATACATGGTAAATTTAACCTAAGCCAACCAAGCTGAATCAAAGAGACAGAACTTCCGGAATCTAATAACGCCAATAAAGGCAACTTCTCAAGAGAAACTTGAACTAAGGGTTTACCCGAAAACGGATAACCACAAATACGCCGAGACAAACAAATGGTCGACTTAACCTTCTGGCGTCATAAAGGTCGAAACTGTCGCCCCTGATTAGAAACACGAAGAAAACCCCGATTCACGGTCCTCCTATTGGGACAATTTCGTCGAACATGGCCTTCCTGACCACACTGAAAGCATTTAATAGTGGCCCGACGACCAGAAACCGGAACAATGGCCGAAGAAGGAGCTGATACAGTGGTATTAGGAGTTGCTAATGAGCCCGGAGGCTCTGACAGACGCAGCCTATCAACAAGCATAACTTCATTGAGTTTAGGTACCAATGCTTCCAACTGCTGCAAATTTGACGGCCGAGGTCCTAAAACCAAAGCCGACCTAACGACTGGATTGAGTCCTGATAAAACGACATCACAAATTTCCGCTTCCGTATCAGGGAGCACCAACACTAAAGCAATTTCCTTAACCCGAACCATATATTCTGTAAACGGTTCCGTTAGACCCTGAGGACGAAAATATACGTCTTGCATTATCCTCGTGCATTCCCTACGTGGAATGAACATGTCTAATAGGGCCAAATGAAAGCGAGTCACAGGCTCGGCCAAACCAGCACACCGCATTAAGAGGTCCAAAACTATCCCAGACACCTTGACAGATAATAATTCTATCACTTGAGCCGTGGGTACCAAATAACGCTTAGCCATTAGCGTCAATCGAACAAGAAAATAGAGAAACTGTAAAGCCGATGGTACATCAACAATGTCGTTTAACTGAAAGCCCTCCACGAATTGTTGGAGGGGATGAGCGAGTCTAAGTGGCCGAAACGCAGATACCGCAATCGCAGGCTGAACCACATCCGACAATCCTTGATTATACAAGGGAGACGCCCCAGTGTCATTCTGTGTAGTCCCAAAATCTTCCTCCACCTTATGGGCTAATTCCTTAAACTGATCCTTTAACTTTTGCAACGCTATACAAGACTGCAAAGTAGGGAATCTCTGTAAGACATAATCTAAATAGAACAAGTAATGCCGAATTCTAACTTGCCACCGGAGCAACTGTGCCTTAGAGGGAGAATCCTCGCGCCCAAAATCCATTAAATTATCCTGAATCTCTGCTAAGGCCAACGAGCAAGTGGACTCACACTTAGTCACTATCACGTGATCAATAGAAACAGTAATTATTGGAGCATCCTTAATTTGTCGAAAAACATCCAACATAATAGCCACTTCAGTTGTCATAGAACATTGACCTCCACGTACAACCAACTCTACCCACAATTCACCTTTCCGTAATCTGTCCACATTACTAACCGATACCGCCATCTTGATACTACGGATATGGTACAAGTAAGAAAATGAGATCCGGAGAATACAGAGCAAACAACAAACCCAAAAATATTCCCTAACCAACACAGACAAATCAATTAACCACGCTCTGCTACCAGTAATTTGCAATGGTTCCGCTGTTTGACTGAGTTAGGGAACCCCGGCCAAACGAAAAGGGAAGCCCTAACGAGTGCCGTAGGGGAAAACAAAAGGAAACCAGAACTCTCAAAAATATACTACTATTGATAAGTTTGTTTTTGGGTACTTTAATGATAATAATAAACAAACATTAATAACCAGAACCGTAAAGCAACCATAAAAGAATAACTGTAAAACAAAAATGGCTTAAAGAGTAAAGCAACCAAAACCAATTGAGCAGAGCAGTAAAGGCAAGTTTTAAATACAGCAAAATTAAGTAAATCCAAAAATTCAACAAACCAAATCAATTTAGAAAGTTTATAAAACAAGGCCACTATAAACATCAGACCAAAAAATTTAATTATGTTTAGCTAGTCAAAGACTAGCTAAGAATGTTGAACAAGACCGAAACAGACTTTAATGAAATTCAGGAAACCGAGAGCTTCAAAGTCCAGCTAAGCTAGATGTAGATAGCTTTACAACCCAACCGTTTTCAGTTACAAAGTTCAGCATAAATGGGTTCAGCATAACTGGGTTTTAACTGCAATTACTGCTCTCATAATTTACACAACAGAATATCTGTAATTTTGAATTAACTATGCATTTTCAAAGTGCCCAAAATATGTAAAGCTCTACTCACAAATTTCTACTTATATTGCTTCTTGCCCTCCTTTTATCAAACTATGCAATTTCAGACGACAAATGCCAAAAGCTTTTCTCACAAATTTCACACTACTGATGCTTTTTACCTTCATGAATCAAAATATTCATTTTCAAATTGCACAACTGTGTAAAGCTCTTATCACAAATTTTAAACTAACTATACACTGAAAATCACGTACTGAAAATATAACTCAACTGGAAAAGAAACAAAACACACTAAACCTATGAACAACTCCAAGAGCCAGTCACTTTACGAACTCTTATTTTCAAACACACATAACGTTTTCCGCCCCAAAATTCACTCACCATTACCAGGACATAAAACTGATAATAAAGCCTACCTTTACATAAGGTCGATCCACCGAAAATCACAAAGACGTTCCTTAAAAATTCATTACAAAAACTTCCACAATCCGCATCAGTAGTTGCCGGGCAGAGAGCTATCCCTGCAATGCGGACAGAAATCCACCACTCAGCGCGTACGGCCAAAGCACATGCCACGTCAGCAACCCACAGAGGAAAAAAAAAGAGAGCACCAAAGAGAGCGTTAAGCAAAGGGGACAAGCAACGTAAAGTGACTGGCTGGATGTATAATACAGATACAAAACATAAAAGAACACATAACAGCACAAGATGTAATTGCCATAAACAGATCAAATCTGATCCATCCAGAAGATTTGATTTGGGAATTGAACAACCCCAAGAATTTAACACCGAGGAGTGAAAACTTTACGAACGCACCTTGCCATTGTTTATAGGATTCTACAAGCTGAAATCTTATTGTTCTATTTTTGGTTCCGCGGGATAATTATAGAAAATGTTTTGACTGGAGATTAAAATATAAAATTAACAAAAAACCTTAAGTTGACATGCTACTTAAACCTTATTAAATACTCCGTCGCCGTATTTAAGAATCACATAAATGTTCATCAGAAGATTTCCTTGTTATTAATACAACTATGACAATTTTTTCTACTATATGAATTATGCCTTACAGAAACTGTATTCATTGTTAAAAAATTAATTTCTTATTTATTATGTGTATCGTGTTTGGAATGTGAACTATGAGATAGGCTGTTAAATAAATGAATTTAAACGCAAACATTGATATAGAAATTTCACCGTAAATACGTGTTAAAGGCCCCTGATTGCAAAATAACATTTTTAGAAAAATTCCATGTGTTTGTGAGTGCAATTGTAAACAGCATAGCCCCAAAACGAAATGTCGAATAAATACAAAACTGAATATTAAGTACAGGATCTTCCAAAGATGCGACAGAAGATTTTCAAGAGAATCCCCCCACACTAAACTACCCTTTAATAGAACGCTTTGTTGATTTTTATTTTCTAAAAAATGTCTCTAGCAGTTTTGATTAAAATTCCATATAGGTATTTAAGATAATTGAATGGCAAGAAACAGTACAATTTTACTTTTTCTGTGAAGTCTTATTCATTCGGAAGGACAATTTGACTTGTAAGTGTTAAGAGATAGACAAACTACATTAATGCGTATCACACATTACCGAGATATCTGTTGAGATTGATTTGAATGTTTCATTCCTTTGTTATTTTGTTAAAGTGCTGTCGCTGTTCTGTTGTTTCCTGCCCTACAGATAGTGAAAATATCACATGTTCACTACACTACACTATGAACGTCGGAAATTTATTTTGACCAATTATTACTTCTACTTTAACTATCCCATAAAACCCTTTTTCAACAAAATTAACATAATTCAAAAATATTTGAAGATTTGGAAATTATAAATGCATGCGACGCTAATGCCAAATCGGATTGGTAGTTCGTTAACACAAAAGATGAAATATGGGAGAAACTATAAATGATGACGAAATTAAGTTTAAATGTTAAAAACCGGCCAACCAATCCAGCAAAGTTTGAAAACCGCCAGGGTTATAAACTGTAAGGTCAGTTAAAATTTCACTTCTAATGAAAGGGACCAAGGCTATAGTATTAAAACAGAGTATTGATAAGGATCAAAGGGAACAAAAAGCATATAGACCGATATGCCTTTTAAACACAACGGAGAAAGTTTTTGAGAACTTTATCTGTAAAAGAACGAAAGAATATGGACTAATGTTGGGATTAAATGATAAACAGTATGGATTTAGGAAAACCTTTTCATCGTAGACGCCATTAATGAATTATTGGAAACCTTCAGACATCCCAAAAAAAATATTTAATTGGCATTCTAATGGATATTCGAGGGGCTCGGCTTTTGTTTATTTTTTGAAGGACATAGAAATAAACATTATCCACAAAGGTTATATAACTCATTAAAGGATTATTGTGTAAATAGAAGGGTCTATGCAAAAGGAAAAAATGAAACAGTATCCAAGGAAATTACAAAGCGTTGTCCGCGGGGTTCGATTCTAGGACGGTTATTCTGGATCCTCGTCTTGGAAACTTTTGGTTTATTTAAATAACGGTATAGAAATTAAAAAAAACAATAGCTTATGCAGATGATTCTATTTTTGTCATAGAAGGAGAAAATAGAAACAACTGGAATGGAATGAGAAGCGGAGGGGATGCAGCACTGATCCAGTGGGAGTCCGGACATTGTACCGTCCGCCCCCGGGAGGAAGGGATGAGGTGTAGCCAGACACCAGGCGGCCGGAAGCAGGAGCGGCGGCACAGCAATTACAGGGCCCGTAATGTTTCCAGATAAAAACGCCCCGGCAGACGGACAGGCAGACCGGGGACCTCGCCACACATGGGGCCAAATGTCCCCGCCGGGAGCGGTTTTATTCCCCGGCAACCAGAGGCCGAAGGTCCGAGAAGGTTCACAGGAAGCATCCTTTTTCCCTGCCAAGCTGCACCGAAACTCCATCGCCGACACTTCCAACACTGAAACAGGCCAAACGGGGTGAAGAAGGAATGAAATGGAGGGATAGTAAATTCGGGGGATGTAATGATCCTTTGCAGCATTCGTCTGGCGATCCGGAGAAACTCCCGAGGAAACCCATGGGTCAAGAAGGTTGGCCACGGAAATCGAACCCACGACCTCCCGAATGCGGGCCACAGACGCAACCGCCTGAGCCATCCCGCTCGGTAAACAATTCGAACTACGAAGAAAACTTCTGAACTATATAATCGGTATAAAATGTCGAACTTTTTCTGTATGTTTCTGAAAGAAAAACTGAAGATAAATCCATGTATTAAATTTAACAATCAAACAATTAAATTCGATGTAATAATGATGAAATAGCATAATTAAACTTCAAAATGTGGCACATAACACAACAGTATCTTTTGCAGCAATTATATCCCAGGGCAGGAGTATGAATGCACAGAATGAATAATGCATAAATTAAAATATTACTAGGAAGAACGCAAAGGAAAATTTTAATAAGTTATACAGCAGCAGTGCACACACACACAAACTATGGTCCTGTTAGTTGGTACAGGCATTTGCCCCAATGATCTAATAATAACATTAAGGGGAGTAGCTTTTTGAATGAGAAAAGGAAATTTGGAAAATGTAAAAGAAATTATTCGAATAAGATATAATACCATTAAAGAAATTAAACAAAAGTTCAATGTAATGGAAAAGTATCGATGCGAGAAGAAGGTTTTATGTATTTAGAAACACTTTTGCGAGATTAGAATTAAAATACATACAGCCCAGTAAAGGCTTATTGCATTATTTTACGAGCCACGGCTCCTATTGGCTGTGGAGGAGACTCGGCACGGACCTACATAGGGGATTTTGTACCTACGCCCGGCGTCCCCGGGAGGAAGAACAAGGCGAGGGGAAACACCGGGCGGCCGGAATCAGGAGTGACGGCACAAGAATGGCAGGGTACCTAAGTTTTCAGTAGAGTCTCCCTGGCAGACGGACAGGCAGACCGGGGACCCCATCCCGCACAGAGGGGGTACGGATACCCGCGGCAGCCAGCCGAAAGTCGAGGGATGGAGAGAGTCACAAAGAGCATTCTTGTCCCCTGCCACACTGCACCAAAACACCATTGTCGATACTTCCAACCCTGAAAGAGACCAACGGATGGAAGAAGAAGTGAAATGAGAAGGGAGATGAAATGGAGGGACAGGAAATTCGGCGGATGTCAAAATCTTTCACAGTATTCGGCTGGCGACCCGGGAAAACCCCGAAAAACCCATGATTCAGGAAGGTCGGCCACGGGAATCGAACCCACGACCTCCAGAATGCGGGCCGCAGACGAAACCACCTGAGCCATCCTGCTCGGTTCGGCGCCTATAGTACTTACTGGAAGAAGATTGTTTAAACCACAAGAGATCTTTGTAAATTTTGTAATCAGAATAGAAACCTGAACACATCTTGTTTGAATATATTCATTGCCACAATGATACCTCTAAAGAAAGAATTATATCAAGTGGTTATCAAATATCGTATATATTAGGAATAAAACATCTTTATAGTCATTTAAATTTATTAAAAATCAGGATAAGTAAAATAGCCTGAAAACAGGTTATAATATAGAAAATGCTAGAAATACTATCACCAACTAATTCAAAGGAAGGTGAAGATCAGAAAGATTACAAAATGAACACACATTATACTTATATTAAATACATCAAGACAATAAGGAGAACAAGAGGGAGAAGAAAATACTGGATAATTTTGGGAAGAAACGTTTGGGGGGAGAGAAGGAGAACAACAATAAAAGAGTAGGAGTAGAATTATATGTCGTTTGTAAAAGAATATTGGAGGAAGAGAGAAAGAGGGGAGAGGATGATGGAACTAGGAGATAAGGAGGTTGGTTGTGATTTCGACGATAGGAGGGTGTATTGGGAACGAAAGAAAGCTGGATCGAGGAGTTGGAGACATGGAGTGGAGGAGCCAGGTGATCTTAATGAACGAGTGGTGAGTAAAGAGTGGATGATGAATGGATAGAAGGAGTTAAGTGAAAAGACGAGGTAGTGGCAGAAGAATGGCTGCGAATATGGTGGGATAGTGAGTTGAGTGTGTAGTGATAGTGAATTATGATATAAATAAGGGTTAATGAAAGCAAGCATGAAGTTAATTAAAGATAAATTGTTTAAATTGAGAGTGTGGTTTAAAGTAAAAGGTAAAAATGTATAATTGTACTGAATGTGGTAAAGCGTAGAAATAACGTGATTAGAAATATTGAATACAGTTATACATTATACACAGATTATTTGGGTAGTGAAATGAAGCATATTTATGATGTGCTAATAATTAATGTTGAAGGTATCAAATAGAATAATAATTACGAACAGAGTACTTGATACCTAGGTTAAAGAATATTAATAGTTCATCAATGTTATAAAAGAATATAACATATAAAGATCCGAATATTTTTGTGTGTTCCGAACCAGCACGTTTGCTGCTGGACACCAGTGGAAATATTTAGTAAATTAGCATTTTAGTAATTTAGTGAATAGGTAGTAACTGGATTCCAGTTATTGTGGATACTGGCTCCCAGTATCAAGTAATCTACTAACATTGCGTTGAATTGTGCTATAACTGTAATTTGTTTTCTTTTATGTTGCTTTAATTTATTTCATCTTTGTTTCGTTAGTAGTTACTTAAATATTTACAACAATATGGTATAAATTAATAAGAATAAGGGAAATGAATATAAAACTTGGAACATACCTCTTGTATAGGAGTATAGGATGCATAGGATGAAGTATTGCAGAATTTATTACATTTATTTTATTTTATTCCCCATGATGTCATGGAAATAATATGGAATTTCAAGGTCAGCATTTAGCAGCACGCTTTTAAACATCTAACTATTGATTCTGTTTCCCATGTTATGTTTATACCAAATTCTCTAGCATATTTATTCATTAAGAAGACTAAAAATTGCGATTCCCCATAATGATCTGACATCTCCTTATTTTCCTTTCTCTTCATAATGGCTTTTTTAAGGGTTGATTCCGTTATTAAGTCTACTTATGCAAAGGAAGGCCATTAGAACAATTACAAGTTCATATTATCAGGAATACTGTAAGCATTTATTTCAGCATTAGAAAATTTTGACAGTCACTTGGTCGTGTATGTTAAAGGCAACTTGAACTTAGAAGGAGGAATGAAATTCACACCATGGTACACGGATAAGTTCCTAGATGTAGAGAGAATAAGACTGCCAATAACTTGTAATAATATCTAAGAAAACTGCAAACATATTACTGTTCCATAGTTTTGATTTAAGCAATATTGCACTGAAACGCATCATGACTTGTTGACTCTTAAAAATGCAGTTCTATGACATTGATTATTTTAAATGTTACAGGTATGCCTAACTTTAATAACTTTAGTTTATATTATGACGGTGCCAATTGCATTGTTTTATATGTAGGCAAATACCAACATGAACATAAAGATACACCCTTGTAGCAAAATGAAAATTCGTAATGTAACTATATCTGCAAGTCTTTATTACCATGAAATGAATAGAAAAATAAGCTTTAATAAGAATCGCATGTAGATGTTACATAAAAATGAACTATAATGGGTAGAGAAAGTCGTGTGAATGTAACACATTAGTTTGTTTTAAAACTTACACCACGTCCACAAGGATTGGGAAGCATGGAGGTTATTGTGACTTCGATATATCAAGGAAATGTAAAAAATTACCACGACTCTACACCAACAATTTGCATGTTCCTAGTGAACGTTGGAATGCTACGATGACACTTTAAATTTCACTATAGTCTCAGCGTGTAGTTCGATACTTGTGTTATGTCTGGCGTTGCGAATTACTCTGAAGAAAAATAACCCCAAAGGATAGCTTTTCGAAATTTTCTATAATTGGTTACTGGCCGGTGAATTACAAATATTCTCGCATTTATGCTACAAATAGGATGGGGGAAGCACCGAAGCCTTCGCTCGGCAGTCGACATGGCATGATCTCTGGACCATTCTTCTACTGCCACTGCCGGATATCGAATCAGGAGCTGATGAAACCTGAAAATTCCTACCTAATATGTATCTGTAAGAAGAGCAAAGGAAAGAGCAGGAAGGTAGACTCTCTGCATCTTAATAACAAGCGCTCGCTTGGCGGACTGAGGATTTTCAGGAATGCACCTAAAGTTGCATACAAGAGAAAGAATGAAAATAACGATAGATTAGTTCAGGGTTCACACACATAATGAAGAATAAAAAGAATGATAAATTAACTCAGAAAACAGAAATATAAATTTATTACGGAAAAACTCACCTTCCATTTTACAAATGAGGTACAACCTCCCATCTGGTTGAGCCCAACCTGGTCGTCGCCTCACTTGCAAGCGAGAGTCTTCACTCGTGCAGGCTCAGTTGGTAATTGCTCGTGTCTCCATGCTAAAAATCGCGTCACTAGCCATAGCGCATGCGCATAACGTAAAAAACAAAAGAACCTTCCAACATTAGCAATCCCTCTAAAACATATTGCCGCATAATTCCCAGTACCATAACAGTGTGTAGTGTAGTGGTGGTATTTATTAAGTATTTAGTATTACATTAATTGCATAACACAGTCGCATGGGCCATAAGACCGTACATGCTCTCTAGATAAATACCTGGTCTGTATACGTGACTTGCAGTATCAACCAGAAAACAACTATTTTTTTACAATCACCGCACTATATACATACATATAAAATTGAAAAAAACACACTGAATCACACACTCAAACACACACACACAAACACACACACACACACACACACAGTCGCGCACATGTACTCAAGCACCACATATGTTTAAAGAAAAATTACATAAACACCTTATCTCTTAGTACACGTACTTCCATTAAGTATGTGCCCAAGCTTGGCCAGTTTTGGCTGTTTACAATCATGTCCCAGCATGCTGTCCTCCGTCTGTTGGAAATCAAAAATACTTCCGGTAATAGTTTTTTCCTAATACCCTCCGTCTGCACGCATGCTGCCAAAATATGCGTCCAGTCTTCTTGTTCCCCGCATAATGGGCAAATCCTCCTGCCATCGTTATCAACAATCTTGCGAGCTTTCCACCCTCCCAACCTAAGCCATGCTATTCCAGTCCTCTGTTTTATACTCAATTCCAAAATATATGTTTCCTTACCCCACCTAGTTTTTATTTCATTTTGTAGCTCCAATGTTGATCTTTGTCTACATTCAGATTCGATTTTCTGCCTGTTTATATCGCATAGTCGTCTTTTGACCTTTCTTACAGCACTGTGTGTATTTTCATTACCCCTTTGCCAGATATCATTTAAGCCAATTTTTGATAATTCGCGTTGCAACCCCGCTGCCCACCATTTTGGATGCCCTATGTTGTTTATTTGATGACGATAACATATTGCTCTCAGAGTTGTTTGATCGCCTTTAATTATTCGCAGCCAGTACCTAACTACGTTTAGTTTAGCAAATACAGCATCTTCCCAGCATCCTACCTCCCGAAGAACGTAGTTTGAAGTACCCCTCCCCAACCCTAGAATGCGCTTCCAGAAATTGCATTGTATTTTATTTACATTATCCACCCTCTCCCATCCCCATACTTCACTGCCGTATAGTAATGAGGACCTAACCATTGCTTCATACATGATCTGTAATGTTTTTACTGGCATATCTGGTACCCGTGTCAATATCCTTAATACCTCAGAAAGTTGTCCAATCCCTTTGTGTTTTATAAACTCCATGTTCTTGTTCCATTTTCCGCCCATATCAAACCTTACTCCTAAGTAATCGAAGTGTTTAACATTTTGAATTTCTTCCTCCCCATAGGTCCACTTTTCATGTTGGCCGTACACATATCCATTTTTAAAGGTGACTGTTTTAGTTTTAAGAATATTTACCTCCATACCCCATTGCCTACAGTATTGTCGAAGAGCGTTTAAACCAGACTGCAAACCTTATATCGTTTTAGAAAGAACTAAAATGTCATCCGCGTACAAAAGAATTGGTATTTTTTGGTCTGCGATTGTCGGTGCATCTATGTCTCCTCCGTCATCACGCTAACAACATCATCAATAAACAAATTAAAAAGTAACGGAGATAGTATACAACCCTGTTCAACCCCCCTCTGCGCCATGTTACATTCTGATGTATTGTGCTGATCGGTCTTTATAACAAACTTAACTTCTTTATGCATTGCCCTAAGTGCTCTAATCATTTTCCCCGAAAGTCCTTTACGTGTTAATTTCTCCCAGAAGCACTGCGTTCTACAGTATCAAATGTCATTTTAAAATCTACAAATACAGTATATACCTTACCACCTTTATTTCTCAAATTGTCATCAATTATTGTTTTCAGAACAAAGACATTGTCAATAGTCGAGAAACCTTCCCTAAATCCTGCCTGAAATTTAGAAATCCTATGATGTGTCTTGGCCCAACACTTAATTCTTTCATATAAGATTCTACTGTAAATTTTTCCAAATATAGAGAGCAGCGAGATACCCCTGTAATTTCCTGGAATGCTGTAACTCCCTTTGCCCTTGTAAAGAGGTTGGATAATGGCGGTTTTCCATGCTTCCGGATATTCTCTGCCTTCAAATATTTTATTGAAGCTTTTTCTATAGAAATCTACCATTTTATTAACTTCTGGCGAGATCTTGAAAAACTCGTCTGACAAGCCCTCTATACCAGCTGCCTTCCCGTTTTTTAAACATTTTATTGCACGAACAACCTCTGCTGTGCTAATTTCATAATCAAACATTTGCACAATTGGAGCCCCAGTCATCCCTTCAGCGGCCAAAGTATTTAATTGTATTCTAAACTCCCCTCCTTCATAGACTGTTTTAAAGTGCTTTATCCATTCTCCAGCCGGGATAGTTACCTGAATGGACCTTCGCCTTCGAATCTGTCTAATAACTTTCCACATGTCACCAATTTCCCCATTTTCGACTACTTGACGTACCTCTTCTGCCTTTGCGTCCTGCCAAGCTGTTTTGCTCTGCTTTAGGACTTCCCTATATGACTTTCTTAGATTTGCAAAAGAAATTCTACGTTCTTCACCCCCTCTCTTCTGTATTTGATAAGTGCAGATTCCGCTGCTTTCTTCGCTGTTTTACACTGATCGTTATACCAACTATTCAAACATTCACTTTAAACCATAGATATAAATAATAATAATAATTCATTATGAATGTCACAATATCCTATTTCGAGATGGGAAAATCATGTCTTGTGTTTTATAAAACTTGGGCTCTAGAGTCTTGGAGAAAAATTTCCGAAGTGTATACGAAAACATAACAATATTTAGGTTCACGCCTATAACATCGGTGTGGTTTTCAGAGAGAAAAGACGTATAAATGAAATCTGAATATCCAAAGTTTGGGTGGAGTACAGTACTTCATCTGTCTATTACAGATAGGTTGTAGAGAAAGTAAAAAGCAAAAGTAAGATTAAAATAAATGGAACAAAGCTTCATAATTAGAAATTATCATCAGATTTTTTTTTTAATTTCAGGCATGAAAACGAGGTTTTAAGCATTTAAAATAGATCACAATATCATCAAATTCGACATTATATTAGGTGCTGTTTGTGATATAGCATATGATCATTAGTTATACATTGTATAGATATAAGTTGTCAAATAAGGAATTAAGTATACAATTATCACTTTATAAAATTCCTTAAAAGTGTAAAATATTATACAAATATGTTTAAGTTTAGCTTTAAAACTCCTCAGATTATCTATATTTAATATATTAGCTAGTAGATTATTAATTACCTGTCTGACAGCTTAAAATGGTGTATACCTAAGAGTTCGATACTTAAAAATGTGTATGATACCCACTATATTTCCAGCTTCATTCACTCTTCCTCGTGGGCATGACCAGGAACATAGCTCAAAATAGGAAGAAAACGTGCGCAAACGGTAATTATAATTTACATGTTACCAGGGAATCGTCCCAAAGAACGTTCAACTGAGTGTTAGCAACAAGTCAGACACTGTAATTTATTATAGTTTTATTACATTAGAATATTGTATTATCTGCCGGAGAGTATGTCAGTCACATGTTTCTCACTGCCTCACCACTATTCTGCTGTGTTTGTTACTTCTACCGCGTGACCAATTTAAATGAGTCTATAGAATTTGAATACCTTATTTATGATTATTTCCGCAGCTTTTAAAACAGCATGACGTAATTCTTTATTACCGAACTTACTTTAACCTCTAGTTCAATACTGCTGCAAGAGTCAATTATTACTAATCTAAAAATAACGTAACTTCCACAATATTACTCCTTGTGTTGTAATAATGTAATTCTGAACATCCCTTCTATCATTACAATAAAGTAGTGCAGCCTTATGTATCAAGATTCGTGTTATCGTTGAAATTTTATTATTTTCAAAATACATTCCTAAGAACCCTCGAGGTTCCAAGTTAAAAATAAGCTTTACATTTTCTTCTAACCTATGCATATTCGTTGCCCTACCCCAGGTTAAAATACTATAAGAAATAACACTATGTCGAAGAGAAAAATATAAATGAGGAGACTTCTGCGCATAGAATGTTTTAAAACACTAAAAGTGAAGCAAATGTTTCTGAGTCGTCCACAAATATAATCTGTGATTCTGCGTTCAGCTCAGAATCCAC
This sequence comes from Deroplatys truncata, assembly GCA_030765065.1. Taxonomy (NCBI): domain Eukaryota; kingdom Metazoa; phylum Arthropoda; class Insecta; order Mantodea; family Mantidae; genus Deroplatys; species Deroplatys truncata. The sequence continues at coordinate 203,367,465 of CM060979.1, read as the reverse complement.
ATAAACACCAAGAATTTGGCGGCTTTTTAACATATGATATGCAGGTCTTGATATTTATTGAAAAAATAATTCAGTTTTATTCATGTTAACTAATACATTATTATCCGTACACCACTTCTTAGACGTATCAACGGTGATAAAAACGTTCTTATATAACTCCCACCAGCCTCGGCAGCGATGAGGAGGTGTCATATGCATTGTCTGATCTTCAACATTAACATTCTGCTCAAGAAGCTCAAGGACAGAGACTTGTGAAACACTATAGTTCATACAGGCATGGTATTATAACTTTTAACAACAGATCTCCTGAAATTTACATGGGAAACAATCAAGTCATTAACAACACCAAATAAGAGAGGTTCAAAGGACAGACCTTGTGGAACACATAGCTTAGGTGATGTTCTCTAGTGATAAGAATTTTAATTACAGATCTCCTGGATTTTATAAAGGAAGCAATTAGGAAGCAACACCTCTAAAACCCAGTTGTAATAATTTACAGATAAAAAATTCATGTTCATTTGAATCAAAGGCACAGGATAAATAATAAAGTAAACCGGCAACATTTTAATTATTACCAATTCTGGGATATGTTGTATCTACAGAATGAACAGATGCAGTTTAGTTGACTTCCCTTTAGTAAAGACGTATTATGACGAGAGAATAAAGAGTTTAAAAAATCTGATGTGTTACACTCACATGACTTTCTCTACTCTTGTACAATCTATTTTTACAAACGCCTATTCTCCATATGCTTTATGTTAATCGAGATATCGAGATGTCAAACTTATTGGTATTTTTCTTGTAGATGCAAGGGGAATATGGTAGCTTTTAAGCGATGGTCAAATATTTTAACGCTGGTTGCTATGCGGCGCATTCCATTCTCTTTGCAAGTCCAGGACATAAAAAAATGAATAACGAATTTGAGAAAAAGTATAAGTATTGGAAAATTTAAGGGAATAACAAGCAATATCTCGAAAACGGTTCACTCAACAAAAGAAATGTATATGACATAAGTTGTGTATTTTAACGAGATCTACATTTTTTGTGTAGTAAAAATTTGTCTATCTCTTATGGTTTACCAGTTATGCAAAAGTCGTTCACAATGAAGAATACTTTTGGAGACATTCCCAGAACATTCGAGATATACATTTCATTTCTCATGACATTATCTTAAACATATGATATTTTAATCAAAATCGTTAGAGCCATTTTTGAGAAAATTAAAATTTTCGAAAAATGTTCCATGTAAAGGGTAGTCTGGGGTGGGGGGATTTTCTTGAAAACCTTCGTGTCGCATCTCTGGAAGATACTGAACCTAAATACCAAGTTTGGTGTTTATCCGACTGTTCGTTTTTGAGTTATGCTGTTCACACACACACAGACACACACACAGGCACACACACACACACACAGACACACAGACACACACACGGACGTTTCCAAAAATGCTTTTTTTGGATTCAGGAGGTCTCAAAACATGTATTTCCGGTGAAATCTCGGTATCGAATTTTTGGGTGGAATGCAATACTTCCCCTACTTACTATACGTAGTAGAGAAAGTAAAAATGTCTTAATTCTTGAACATAAGAGATTTTCTAACACTTTAAATCTTGTAGTCAAAAGAGAAATTGACCTATAATTAGAACTAATACAAGAATTATCTTTCTTACAAATTGGAAATACAGTAGTGGTTACCATGCTAAGCCTCTAGTTCCCGAGGTCGCGGGTTCAAACCCGGCGGAGGGCGATGGATTTTTTTGGGTGCAAAAATCCTTAGCATGGAATTAAAGCCGGTGGTCCCACGACGTAGATTTACGGCAAGTAAAGGAATCTCAAGCCTGATAAAGAGACCTCTGAGCAAAATTAGCGGTCCTTCACGCCCAATATAGAATGGGACCTAAGGACCACAGCAGTTAGTGTGTCCATAAATAAAACCCAATTTAATTTAATTTTAATAATAGACAACTTAAGGTAATATGGATACTCACCATTTGTAATACACAGATTGAAATTTACGCGATTGGTTGCACAATATTTTGACATATGCATTTCATAACCTTAGCAGAAATACCATCCATACCAATGAACTGGAGTCCCGGAATTCCAGAATTGTATCAATAACTTCATTATATGTTATGTACAAAAGAACAATAGAGATAACAGTTGCTGGTACATAAGTGCATTGTTTTGATAATTGCTGAGATTGATTCTGTAATTTGACCCTAAACTAGGAAGCAATTTATAACTAACTGAGAATCCGTTGTGCCTACATTATTGTTATCACAGGTACGACCAAGCTCGTGGTTCTACAAACTCTTATAAAGCAGTGTATTGATTACGATTCATACGAATACAAATGTCATTCATAGTTACTAGATTATTCCAGATATATTCGCTAAACTTAAAAAAGCACGTTTAAAGAAAAAACGATGTGTTTTGTGTGTATATGGAGGGAGAGACAGAGAAGAGTATACCTCAAAACTAAAAGTCGAACGGATACCAAATTCGATATCTTCAGTGGGTATCTTCCAAAAATGCGACAGGAATCTGCGGGAAAGAAGGTTGTAAAATGCAAAAACTAAATATTTCACGAAACAGAAAGAATAACCAAACTTTAACTATAACTTTATGTAAAAATGATTTATTTATTTTATTTACAAAGTATATGATACTTAGAACTGTGTACTATGTTGAACATCATCTAATATACTGCGTTAGTAATGAATAATTTATCAACCATTTATTTTCCATGCAAGAAGATTGTAACACGTACATAATCCTTTTGATAATTATCCTTATTATTCATTTTATAAAGCTTATTTTATTTCTAAACATTACACAAATAGCCAAACCAAATGTTTTAGATATTAGAAACCTAAAAATTGAACAAAACATCAAACAATGTGTACTATAGCTTTTATGTCACTCTAGCGTAAACGGCTTATTTTGTTTTGAGGTCTTCATAAAATTGTCTGTATTTTTCACCGATGTAGTTGCTTATATCAATGAAGTGTTTTTTTCTAAGGATACACCCCACTCCTTATTATACAGTCACAGAAGATTATCCAGTCCTACAACCACAGTGGAAGAGTAGCACCGCTTCTTCACGAAATTTCTTAGCCAAGTTTCAAGAATGTCATGGCTGAAGCAAGTTATGGTTTTTACGACTAGTAGCACTGTTGGCGAATTACTCTCTGAATTTTAAACCAAACATAATCTGTTATTTTAAAAGAAATTGATATACAAATTCCTGGCCTGATCTGATGTCAAGGAAATCTTCAAGACAAATATAGGAAGCAAGAAAGAATGTCTTTGCACGAGCAGTTGCAATTACTTGAACCTATTCAAAAGGCTCATAGATTACATAGTTCTTGTTTCTTTCGATAAGGGAAAGTCCCTACCGCAGGCAAGAAACTGTGTCCTGCACAACTGTGCGTTAGTCTTCGCACTCCTTGCTTAGAAGACTGCGTCGGGGAGGTGGCCCAGCTGAATCTGTTGGTTGTAATCCCGGGTTCGATACCTGTACTGGTTACAATGGACCGAGGTGCAGTGGAGGTACAGGATAAGTGATGATGTAATGATGAAATGCACTGTACCTGCTTTTCGTCCTCCGTCCGACGTGGCTTCGTCTTCATCAGCAAATCTCGTAGAAAGGAGATAAAAAATATTATGATGTAGTCCTCCTGTTGCCCTGGCTAGTTGCCTCTCAGCGGAGATATAAGCATGGCCTTTACCCAGTAGAACTGCTAGTAAGCTAGTTATAATTTATTAGTCATCACCATGTTTGATTTTCTGCGTTTAGTATTACTTTTTCACTCTAAAACACTGAATAATGTTCTTGCTTACTCAGAACTCTAGACGGGACTCGCGAGTCACAAAATGCGGTTTTAATTAATACGCGGCAGTTACACTTATACTGCGGTACAATGCGGACAGTATTTGCGCGCCAACTTTACATTACTGAGTGGCGTGGATTCCTCGTCTGTAACTGCAAATCAACTCCTAAATTTTGGGGTAAATGATAACTATTTATAGAGTAGGATCCCCCACTTAGATTTTAAGGATACTGATCTCTCATTGGAGGAGTTTTCGCGAATCTCTCAGCGTGGTTAAGCATTACTTCATTTATACATATTCTGATTGGTTAGTTTATATATATCACGCGACTTTTTCCCATTCTTCTCTTGGTAATTTTCCGTTCTCGGTTACATTTACCTCACCCCATACTTCTCGAGCGGAGACAAATAAGGTCATAAAATCTTACCCTCGGTTCTGACACAAAAGAATCCCAACTTTCGCTGCACATAGGAACAGCATATTTTCTATGAAACTTCAGAGTTTAAGCCATCTTAAAACTAGTGAAACAGGAACATTATCTATAAGACAAATATTTCATTACACAAAATGACTATTTACACTTTATCTACATTACACAATATATCAAATTAATCATTAAACAAATTGATACATTATAAAATTATCCGGGCACATCCTGCCTCAACTGATGTAAAATATTTCAGGCGTTCCACTAGTACTTTTGTCCAATGCACGCGTTTAACCACACCAGCACTATGCTCCAGCGTTTAACCACACCAGCACTATGCTCCAGCGTTTAACCACACCAGCACTATGCTCCAGCGTTTAACCACACCAGCATTATGCTCCAGCGTTTAACCACACCAGCACTATGCTCCAGCGTTTAACCACACAAGCACTATGCTCCAGCGTTTAACCACACCAGCACTATGCTCCAGCTCACTACCTCAGTCCCAGTGGGAGTCGGGACTGAGAGTGTGCGACTCACCAATAATCGGCATACTCACTAAAAACTCCTCCACCGGAACGAAAATGGAAGAAGGAAAAAGAGGAATTCATGTGTGATAGTGCGGCTTACCGCTGTTGCACCAGCGTATTCAATGGTATGGATATATTGGTCGGCCAAGAGGGCCTAAACCAGGTAAAAGTATGGTGCCAGGACGCAAGCATGAGGGAGGCCCTGCTTGCGCCTTTGGGAATTCGAAGGTGAGTTGTGAAGGAAAAGTATGACAGGGATATTGTGGCAGTAGGCAAGCTGGTCCGCCGCGGTGAGTGGTGTGTGGTGCTGTTTAGTAGTTCCTAGGGCGCCTAACGCGGCCTCTGGGTGCTGCGTCTGGCCAGTCCGGTGGATCTGTGTCTGGTTGGTGAAGCTTCATAAAGAAGCGGAGTTCATCTTTGACAATTCTTTTAATTGCGTTGTTGAGTCCGGCGATGATGCCATGGAATTCCGCACTCTTCAGAATGTTCTGTAGTTCTACTGTGGAATTGGAAATGTAGTTGTTAGCTTCGGTCTGGAGCTCTCGAAGCCCCTCAAGGGGCTACAAGTCGCTACTGAGGCCTCAAGGGCTACAAGTCGCGACGGTAGGTCGTCGCTTCCATCTTCGGCGTCGTCTGTTTCGATGAGATGACACTCGATGAGTGCCAGCTTGCGCTGGACCGATGCGAGGATACCGTCATCACCTTGGAGATTCCCGATCTGCTTTGAGAGGGCGCTGATTGCTCTGGCCGAGATCCGCTGCTTGGCCTCCACTGCCGCAAGGCGCGTGTTGGTTGCGCGAAGTAACTCAGCCAAGCGAGAGGTGAAGTCCTGAAACGTTGCCTGCATTGCAGACAGTGTGGCTTGCAGATCTGGTTGTGTTGTAGAACCAGGAGCTGGTGGTTGAGGCTTGACCCTTCCACGGTGCAGCGTTGGCGTCGGCGAAGCCAGTTGAGTGGCCGTTGTGAGTATAGATGAGCCAGTTGGTTGTTTGCTCCGGGGTTACAGGGGGCATTGAGCCTGCCCTGTGAAGTACGTATGCCCGAAACAGGAGGCGCAGAAGCGGCGAAGTCGGCGGAGGTCGTGAGCGGTGCAGTTTGCTGTGAGACAACATGCCCGTAGTAATGGCACCGAGGTGCAGCGCTGCATGCCTCCGCTGTATGACCGAAGGCACAACAACGGCGGCAGGGTGCCGGACGTTGACTCCTGCTGGCCTCGACACGCAGAGGCAGGCTTTATACCAAGGCCGCCTGAGCGTCCGAGGCGGAACCCAGATGCAGGCGTACTAGCACGAATTACGCTGGAAGATCTCTAGGCACCCCACAGATGGCAACACTATGGCGGCCATCTGAAGGAGGGTGAGTTTGCGGTGATAGTGGACTCGCCTCCGCGGGCGGAGGTAAGCCGGCGGTAGTCGGTAGCGTAGTACAGCTCTGTGTAGAAGTAGCAGGGCTGTTGGTGCTGGAAGACCAGGCTCCGGCGTTGCAATGGTGCGACGGGGCGAAGAAGTGGCCGAAGCGTGGCTAGTTGTATGTTGATAACTGACGCTGGTAATATATAGCTGAATGCCTGACGGTGGGGCAGTAAAACACCTGCTGCATATCGGTACACAAAACTTTATACAGTTTATTTTCCTCTGTCATGGCAGTATCATCTTCTAGCTCCTTGTGAGCAGTATCTGTTTTGCTATGATGCGGCGTGCTTTCTTATAGTATCTTCTGTTTTTACAAGCGCTTAATTGTAGGTGCAGTTTGTCTCGGTATCCACAGGAATCTGAGCGTGGCAGTCCAAAGGAAAGGTTAAATTCCCCTCTAAAAATATATATGTATGCTCGTTCGCTACGTTTATTTTCAGGATTTTCTTCCTTAAAAATGTATAATTTATTAATATTCAAATCTGGTCTCAAACATAACTTTTTTGTCTTATGTTTTGAATAAGAGTTTCTTGCTACGATAACTGTTGCATATTATTTCTAATTACAATTTTCTCATCATCTATAAGCTTTCTTGAGCAGTTTTCATGCCTTCTGCTTTCATCCAATAACTTAGCATTTTTAACCTTTTCTTGAAGCTTCTGCAAACGCCTTAGGGTAATTCTGTATACTTGGCATACAGATTTCTGACAAACCTGAATTTATGTTGCGTGCACTCGTAATACTTGCAATGTATTCTAGAAATTGCCTGGGGAGTGCTCCTACGGGAGAAGACCACAAGTTCCATACACTCTCCAGCTAAATGATGAGTCTTGTTCATTCTATGTATCGAGTAGAATTTCTGAAGCAATGCCTTATTGTCTTCCTTTGTCAGATTTATGTATCCGTAGGAAAATTTGCACACAGCAATCTGAAATAAAGACACATTATAAAGAATACAACTATTTTTTGTTCTGGTGTTTAATTAATATAGGTCTGATTAACTTTATTTGAGTGTTTATTACCTCCATATATCCGAGAATCATTGATTCGTACGTAAGTAATTCAGAATTGTCCATCAATCCATAACCCAAAAAAAATGTCTTAAGCCTTTACGCAACCCACCTCTTCACGGCAATTTTTTCTGGTTTGTGTTTGTTTCCATAGCACATGTGTGGTTGTCCTGTGTTTATCCTATGCTTCTTTTGGTTACTTCGGCTAATTTGTCATATTGACATTTCTTTTCTTCTCTTTATTTCCTATCATTTAAGAATTTCTAACTAAAACTGATGTTTTCCATGTCAGCTATCGTTACAACCTTCTCGCACCGGAACTGCTACAAATTCAAATAAAAGACTTCAGTTTTGCTAACATTAACTAGATACAGCCAATTTCCAACTCATATGAAAACTTTTTCCACACAAAAATGCCTTTGAGAAGGTGGGTTACAACTTTCCTGACAGGTATTCTTATATGTATAATACGTCAATAAATATAAATATTTAAAACTTTACATAGGAACCAATAAAACCAGCACAATATAAAATACTAATATTCCAGTTGCCAATGTCTGCTCAAGAATATTTATTTCATGCCAAATTTTCCCGCCATAGTAGGTTGGAATGGTGTTTTAAGGCTTAGTTAATGCAACGTATTACACATTATTCTTTATAATACACCAGACAGCTCGAAATCGCACATTATTGTTGAATAAACTATTCTGCCGTTAGGAATACTTAATAGGCTTTGAAATTTGTTACCTTAGCTTCATTTCTTTCGTTTCACTTTGAGTTTTCATTTTACGGACAATGGTGCGTTTAATAAAACAGGATAAGATTTTCATAAAGTATTTGCATAAATATGACAACTTATGTATCCATAAAGCTTTGAAAAAGCACGCTCACTGAGAAAGGTCTCTTTTAAATGCGCAACGTATGATTAGCGGACCGATGGGAGTAGGTTATTAAGGACAGAGCGAGGCCACATTTTTGGGCTTGTATGGGAAAGGATAGGGAAAACGAGGCTAGATGGGGCGGTTGAAGGAGGAAAATGGGTTTATATGGGAGAGATAGGGAATACGACGACCAATACTATGCTAGACAGGGTTGAAGGAGGGAAATACGTTTATATGGAAGAGATAGTAGAGAGCTGTTAGGCTAGACAGAGGCGGAGGAGTAGAGTATGGTTTATATGAAAGGTATAGGAAAAACGAGGAGAGGTATTACACTAGACAGAGTTGAAGGGTAGAGTATGTCTTTTATATGAGAGAGGTAGTGAACAGGAGCAGGGGTGTTAGGCTAGACAGAGGTCAAGAAGTAGAGTAGGGTTTATATGAAAGGTATAGGAAAACGAGGAGGGGTGTTAGGCTAGACAGAGTTGAAGGGCAGAGCATGTCTTGTTTATGAGAGAGGTAGGGAACAGGAGCAGGGGTGTTAGGCTAGGCAGAGGTCAAGAAGTAGAGTATGGTTTATATGAAAGGTATAGGAAAACGAGGAGGGGTGTTAGGCTAGACAGAGTTGAAGGGTAGAGCATGTCTTGTATATGAGAGAGGTAGGGAACAAGAGCAGGGGTGTTAGGCTAGATAGAGGTCAAGAAGTAGAGTATGGTTTATATGAATGGTATAGGAAAACGAGGTGGGCTGTTAGGCTAGACAGAGTTGAAGGGTAGAGTATGTCCTTTATATGAGAGAGGTTGGGAACAGGAGGAGGGGTGTTAGGTTAGGAGAATTGAGTATGTGTTTATAAGGAGAGACGAGAAAACGGAGAGAGATCCTATGCTAGGATAGACAGGTGTTAAAGTTAGGTTAGATAGGAAACCAAGGAGTGATACTCAGCTAGAGGGGAGCAGGAGGAATGCGCTTTATGAGAGGTAGGGGATACGGGGAGTGGTGTTAGGCTAGACAGAGGTTGAGAGTAGAGTAGGCGTTTATATGTATGAGAAGTATAGAACAGGAGGAGGGGTGTTAGGCTAGACACAGGCTGAGAGTAGAGTATGCGTTTATATGTATGAGAGGTATAGGAGCAGGAGGAGAGGTGCTAGGCTAGACAGAGGTTGAGTAGAGTATGGGTTATATGAGAGAGGTAGGGAACAGGAGGAGAGGTGTTAGGCTAGACAGAGAGTTAGGAGTAGAGTATGGTTTATATGAGAAATATAGGAAAAACGAGGCGAGGTTTTAGGCTAGACAGAGGTCGAGGAGTAGAGTATGGCTTATATGAGAGGTATAGGAAAACGCGGAGAGCTATTAGCTTAGGAGAATTGAGTATGTGTTTATAAGGAGAGATGAGAAAACGGAAAGAGATCCTATGCTAGGATAGACAGGTGTTAAAGTTAGGTTAGATAGCAAACCAAGGAGTGATACTCAGCAAGAGAAGGGCAGGAGGGAATGCGCTTATGAGAGGTAGGGGATACGGGAGTGGTGTTAGGCTAGACAGAGGTAGAGGAGTAGAGTATGGTTTATATGAGAGGTATAGGGAAAACGAGGAGAATCGGTAGGCTAGACAGATAGTGAAGCAGTAGGAATATGGACTTATATACAGGAGAGATAGGGGCTAGACTTTGAAATCGACTTTAGGCGAGAACTTCATGGAAATATGTTTCATGTCAATGTTAGAGCGCTAATTCTAGACATTCTCATCACGTAACCTATTCAGGGAAAAGGTGACCAGCAAAGGGAAAAAGGTGACCAGGAAAGGGAAAAAGGTGACCAGCAAAGGGAAAAAGGTGACCAGGAAAGGGAAAAAGGTAACCTGGAAAGGGAAAAAGGTGACCAGCAAAGGGAAAAAGGTGACCAGCAAAGGGAAAAAGGTGACCAGCAAAGGGAAAAAGGTGACCAGCAAAGGGAAAAGGTGACCAGCAAAGGGAAAAAGGTGACCAGCAAATGGAAAAAGGTGACCAGCAAAGGGAAAAAGGTGACCAGCAAAGGGAAAAAGGTGACCAGCAAAGGGAAAAAGGTGACCAGCAAAGGGAAAAAGGTGACCAGCAAAGGGAAAAAGGTGACCAGCAAAGGGAAAAAGGTGACCAGGAAAGGGAAAAAGGTGACCAGCAAAGGGAAAAAGGTGACCAGCAAAGGGAAGAACGTGACCAGCAAAGGGAAAAAGGTGACCAGGAAAGGGAAAAAGGTGGCCAGCAAAGGGAAAAAAAGGTGACCAGCAAAGGGAAAAAGGTGACCAGCAAAGGGAAAAAGGTGACCAAGAAAGGGAAAAGCTAACCCACTCACACTAACAGGTAAGTAATTCAGTTAGTATCACAGGGTAGGACATATCCCAAGGAAGCGGATATAGCATAGTTCCGTATGATGTTGCAGGTAATTCAGAGAGTATCGTAGGTATTTAGGATAATTCAAGTAACATAAGTGTTTTGAGTCACTCAGCTAGTATCACAGGAGGATAGTTTCCTGGAGCAGGACGTATCATAGCTGCATATTTTGCACAGGCAATTCAGTTAGTATCGGAGGGCATTTAAGCTAATTCAGCTAGTATTACAAGAGGCTGACTGCATCATAGCAGTGTATGATTTCACAGGTAATTCAGTTAGTATTGTAGGTATTTAGGCTAATTCATCTAGTATCACAGGAGGATAGATTCCAGGGGTTGGGTATAGCATAGTTTCGTATTTCACAGGTAACTCAGCTAGTATCGTATCAGCATAATTCAAGCGTCATAGGTGTTTAGAGTAATTAAGCTAGCATTACAGGAGGGTAGGTTCCAGGGTTGGTTATAACGTAGTTTTCGTATTTTACAGATAGTTCAGGTAATATCGTAAGTATTTGGGTAATCAGCATAGTTTCACAGATACTCGTGATAATTTAGATCAGAGATTTGTATCACAGCTATTTAAGGTAAATGCAGGTGATTCAGGTTGTATCAATGGTATTTGAGTCATTTTAACAGGTAATTCATCTAGTATCATTGGTATTTAAGACAAACCAGATAGTGTCACAGGTGATCGTGCTAATTTAGAACAGGAATTCGTATCAGAGCTAGTTAAGGTAATTTCACATGATTCGACTAGTATCACAGGTATTTAAGTCATTTTAGCAGGTAATTCAACTAGTATCACAGGTACTCATGGTAATATAGAGAGTAATTAGATCATAAACATTTCTCATCCAACGTTACAACAATTTATATACTTTTTTCTAAATCTTACAAACTTATTATATGTTAAACAGTTATAAACTGCAGAGATAAACTGCATATGGCTCACAAATTAAAAAGCTTTGCGTCAACATACCTTTATTTAAGTTCGTTGTAGGTACCTCTCCCCTTTATCTAGGCTTCAGACTAACACTAGTATTTGCTCCTAATGGCAGGGTTACCACCGTCCCTTCCATCTTACCCTTTCTTCACCATTTGTCTGCTAGTTACATACACAGCACATGAGTAAACTTTAATTATTTAAATTGTAGACTCGCTGAGAAAATCTTCATCTTCGGGTTTCATTCTCTTAAGTACTGTTTGTAATACTGTAATGTCCATACGCATAGGTAGTTATTCCATCCTCAGCAATAATTCTTTTATCATCAAAGGGATTCAATGTAATTTTATTCACTTGCACTGTGGTAACAGCATGCTTTCGTGATAGGATTAGATTCATGGTCGTTCAGATGATTTCACAGGTTTTAAGACAGTCTGTATAGTTGTCAAACGAAATGTACTGCTTAATAGCGCTACGTTTTATACCTTTAATCTTTTTATCATTGATCCTTGAATATCTAAGGCATACATCTTAGGACGTAGTCCAACAAAGCGCAGGATGATTTTGCTATTAGCCTCATCTTTAAATTTCCCCAATACCTTCTTGTTCTGAGTAGAGTAACATATATGGTTGGCAGGGTAATCAGCTGTATCGAGGTGCTCAAGAAAACGTAGCTTGTCCTGGTACACATCTTCAGTTGTTACACGATGAATGAATGAATCAGTGTCCATATACATAAGCTTCAGGTTTTCAGCTCCATAATAAGGCAACAACACGTCGTAATGATAGTGATACATTAATGTCTTGGAGATGTCCAACACACTCATACCAATGAATATAGACTTGTTGAATACAATCTGACGAGAGGCCATATGTACAGCAGCTACAATGATAGCAGCAATAGATCCTGCAGCTACAGAAACATCACCCGCAGCCTGGACAATAGCTGTAACAGAAGCAAATACAATAGCTACCGTAGCAGATACAGCAGCTGTACGACAATAGATGTAACAGATCTTACAGCTGTAGCAACATCTGCTACAATAACAGCAGCGACAAACACCAGTTACATAACAGCTGTAGGGGCAGCAGCAGGAAAGATTTAGCACTCTTAGCAATAGCAAGCATCACAGCAAAGATATTCCAGCTATAGCTTCACCCACCACAGCAACAGCAGTCATCACTCCAGATGTAACATCAAATACGGAGCTGAAGTAGTAGATACAACACTGTAACATCAGCTACAGCAATAACAGTATCAGATCAGGTAGCTGTAACAGCATTAGACATAGTCAGCACAATACCTATAGCAGAAGCAAATACAGCAGCTATCGTAGCAGATACAGAGACTGTACAACAATAGCTGTAACAGACCCCACAGCTGTAGCAGCATCCGCTATAACAATAGCAGTAGCCGTCGCATTACATAACAACTGCAGCAGCAGCTAGAGATTTAGCAGTGTTTAGCAATAGCAAGCATCACAGCAATGATATTCCAGCTGTAGATTCCCCTACCACAGCAAAACCAGTCATCACAACATCAACAGTAAATACGACAGATGTAGTATCAGATACAGCATCTATAGCAACAGCAGCTACAACGATAGCAGCAATAGATCCTGCAGCTGTAGCAGCATTAGACACAATCAGCACAATAGCTGTAGCAAAAGCAAATACAATTACTATCGTAGCAGATACAGCAGCTGTACAACAATAGATGTAACACATCCTACAGCTGTAGCAACATCTGATACAATAATAGCAGAGACAACAACCGGTTACATTACAGATGTAGCAGCAGCTAATCCATTTTTTGTTCAAATGTAACAGCTTTATCAGTTAAATCATTGCTTCATTAAACAAGGATTGTAAGGGTAGACGTCTCTTCCCTTTATATAGGCCTGAGACTAACACTAGTATTTGCTCCTAATGACAATGGTTACCGCCTCCCCTTCCATCTTCTCCTTTCTTCACCATTTGTCTGCTATGTGCATACACAGCACATGAGTAAACATTAATTTTTTAACATTGTAGATTCGCGGAGATCATCAAAGGGATTCAATGTAATTTTATTCACTTGCACAGTAGTATCAGCATGCTTTCATGATAAGATTCATAGGTGTTCTCATGATTTCACAGGTTTTAGGACAATCAGTATAACTCTCAAATGTAATGTAATGCTTAATAGCACTACGTTTTTACCCTTAATCTTTTTTACCATTGAGCCGTGGATATCTAAGGCATACATCTTAGCTCGTAGTCCGACAAAGCGCTGGATGATTTTATCATTAGCCTCATCTTTAGATTTCCCAAGCAATTTGTTTAGAGCTGAATAGCATATATAGTTGACAGGGTAATCAGCAGTAATCAGATGTTCAAGTAAACGTAACTTATCCTGTTCCACATCTCCAGTTGTTACACGATGAATGAATGAATAAGTATCCATATACATAAGCTCCATAATATGATAACAGCACATCGTAATGATGGTGATACATTGTCTCGGAGATGTCCAACACACTCATACCAATGTATACAGGCTTGTCGAGAGACCATAAATACAACAGCTAGAACAGCAGCATATATCGACCTATCAATAAACGTAGGCTTGGCGATCAGCTTCTCTAGAGTCTTCTCATTTATCACCAGTCCTATATCCATACGATCAGGCAGATTCTCCATAGTTTTTCCAAACATGACGTTGTTAAAGAGCTGTAGACGTCCTTCTCGAAATCATTAGCAGCTTATTGTAGTAGCCTGTTGTTAAATTCCGCATAAGGTTTTAACCACTGTGTCTGTTGGAATTGCAGCACACGATGGAGTTTTTAGTCGTAACCCATGATTAAGAGCTTGATTCAAAGCTATGTAATGTACTACATACTTCTTTCGAGGTCCAAGACGAGGTATCAGTTTCTTTGTATATGATTTCAATGGTTTCATACACTCAGGCAGGAAAGGTAGATCGTTAAGTTCTATAGGTTGCTCGATGTCTGTGACGTCACACCCAGAGACAGGATGTCTGCCAGTATCAAACACGTTTAAACTCGTCTCGTAACTACCTGTATATGCTGTCACATCAACAAGAGAAGTATTCCCACACGCTCATTCAGTCAGATGTTACATTCAAAGCCTACCACCACCCATTACACCGAAGCTAGCACAATCTCAAAGGCTTAAAAGGTCACGTAGAAGATTTTCCCCCTTACTTACTTAAATGTGTGTATATACTACATTATTTCATGTTTTCATTCCCTTTTCAATTCTTCCTTTCCATCTTCTTCTAGAAAGACCATTACATTTCACTACAATCACGAGAAAAGCAATTTTTCCAGAGTTTCACAGATTCTAAGCTTCTAGAATCGAACCCGCTAATAGTTTTAATAAATGTATTTTTAGTAATTTAGCTCCCTCGCATCAGCATCTCTCATTTAATCTTTACTCGAACCTGATAGGATTCATAGGCTTGAAGATATATGAAATCACCCCTTCGGGATTCGATCTGAGTACTTTAAAGTACTTTTTGTCATGATAACGATATTTAGGGACTAGGTACTCTGTTTACGGTTTACTTGACGCATCTATCTAAACTAAATTACGAGTTATTAAATTTGCAAGTAAATTTCATTAAATCGGTATTCGAACCCAGAACACCAGGAACAAAATAATTCATAATATTAGCTTGACATGTTAAACAAAGCTGTGTGCAGTTACGCTATCAATCTAAGTGATATATTCTAGTGTACAGAGGAAAATTAAGGAACTCATTAAAAGATGGGGAATCGAACCAAGCACAACTGATTGACAATTATATACAACATTAGATACCTATTACAATAGCTATCCAACATGCTTTGGTTCATCCCTCTATCTCTCTTAGTTTCCGAGATAATGAAGATTTAAAATTAAGAATCGAACTCAGGACACCAGATCCCCAAATATAGATCCGCAAGAAACTACCTATTGATATAAATGTAATAAAGTTTATTTGACGTCTCTATCTTAAGTAGCTTAGGAGTTATTAAATTTATAATTAAATTACATTTTATCGGTATTCGAACCCAGAACACCAGAAACAAAATTATTTATAAAATTAGTTTGCTATGTTAAAACGAGTTGTATACAGTTACGCAATCAATCTAAGTGATATATTCTAGTATACAGAGAAAAATTAAGGAAGTCACTGAAAGATCGGGATTCGAGCTAGGGGCAACTGATTGAAACTTATATACAGCATTAATTGTTCATTGTATGAGCTATCAAACATGCTTTGGTCCATCCCTCTACCTCTCTTAGTTTCCGAGATAATGAAGATTTAAAATTAAGGATCGAACCCAGGACACCAGGTATCCAAATGTACATTCAGAAGAAACTACCTAATGATATAAATGTAATAAAATTTTTTTGGCGTCTTTATCTTAAGTAGTCTCAGGTTATTAGAAGTTGAATTTGTAATTACTCGTGGGATTCGAACCCAGGCATCCCGGACAACTCGGATTAATATCTCAAGGACGCGGCGCATTCCAAAGAATTGATTAGTTTTTATCCCATTGTTCTATCTCTTTTCATTCAGGAGATATAAGCGATTAAACAGTAGGGTAGAAATGACAGTTCTGGCGCAATTAATTTATGCATGGAATGCAATTAATATGCTAATTATCCCCACCCCCACTAATTAGCCCCCCTCTCATTTCCCCCTACTGTTTAATCGCTTATATCTCCTGAATGAAAAGAGATAGAACAATGGGATAAAAACTAATCAATTCTTTGGAATGCGCCGCGTCCTTGAGATATTAATCCGAGTTGTCCGGGATGCCTGGGTTCGAATCCCACGAGTAATTACAAATTCAACTTCTAATACCTCGGAGACTACTTAAGATAAAGACGCCAAATAAATTTTATTACATTTATATCATTAGATAGTTTCTTCTGAATGTACATTTGGATACCTGGTGTCCTGGGTTCGATCCTTAATTTTAAATCTTCATTATCTCGGAAACTAAGAGAGGTAGAGGGATGGACCAAAGCATGTTTGATAGCTCATACAATGAACAATTAATGCTGTATATAAGTTTCAATCAGTTGCCCCTAGCTCGAATCCCGATCTTTCAGTGACTTCCTTAATTTTTCTCTGTATACTAGAATATATCACTTAGATTGATTGCGTAACTGTATACAACTCGTTTTAACATAGCAAACTAATTTTATAAATAATTTTGTTTCTGGTGTTCTGGGTTCGAATACCGATAAAATGTAATTTAATTATAAATTTAATAAATCCTAAACTACTTAAGATAGAGACGTCAAATAAACGTTATTACATTTATATCAATAGGTAGTTTCTTGCGGATCTATATTTGGGGATCTGGTGTCCTGAGTTCGATTATTAATTTTAAATCTTCATTATCTCGAAAACTAAGAGAGATAGAGGGATGAGCCAAAGCATGTTTGATAGCTATTATAATAGGTAATTAATGTTGTATATAATTGTCAATCAGTTGTGCTTGGTTCGATTCCCTATCTTTTAATGAGTTCCTTAATTTTCCTCTGTACACTAGAATATATCACTTAGATTGATAGCGTAACTGCGCACAGCTTTGTTTAACATGTCAAGCTAATATTATAAATTATTTTGTTCCTGGTGTTCTGGGTTCGAATACCGATTTAATGAAATTTACTTGCAAATTTAATAACTCGTAATTTAGTTTAGATAGATGCGTCAAGTAAACCGTAAACAGAGTACCTAGTCCCTAAATATCGTTATCATGACAAAAAGTACTTTAAAGTACTCAGATCGAATCCCGAAGGGGTGATTTCATATATCTTCAAGCCTATGAATCCTATCAGGTTCGAGTAAAGATTAAATGAGAGATGCTGATGCGAGGGAGCTAAATTACTAAAAATACATTTATTAAAACTATTAGCGGGTTCGATTCTAGAAGCTTAGAATCTGTGAAACTCTGGAAAAATTGCTTTTCTCGTGATTGTAGTGAAATGTAATGGTCTTTCTAGAAGAAGATGGAAAGGAAGAATTGTAAAGGGAATGAAATCATGAAATAATGTAGTATATACACACATTTAAGTAAGTAAGGGGGAAAATCTTCTACGTGACCTTTTAAGCCTTTGAGATTGTGCTAGCTTCGGTGTAATGGGTGGTGGTAGGCTTTGAATGTAACATCTGACTGAATGAGCGTGTGGGAATACTTCTCTTGTTGATGTGACAGCATATACAGGTAGTTACGAGACGAGTTTAAACGTGTTTGATACTGGCAGACATCCTGTCTCTGGGTGTGACGTCACAGACATCGAGCAACCTATAGAACTTAACGATCTACCTTTCCTGCCTGAGTGTATGAAACCATTGAAATCATATACAAAGAAACTGATACCTCGTCTTGGACCTCGAAAGAAGTATGTAGTACATTACATAGCTTTGAATCAAGCTCTTAATCATGGGTTACGACTAAAAACTCCATCGTGTGCTGCAATTCCAACAGACACAGTGGTTAAAACCTTATGCGGAATTTAACAACAGGCTACTACAATAAGCTGCTAATGATTTCGAGAAGGACGTCTACAGCTCTTTAACAACGTCATGTTTGGAAAAACTATGGAGAATCTGCCTGATCGTATGGATATAGGACTGGTGATAAATGAGAAGACTCTAGAGAAGCTGATCGCCAAGCCTACGTTTATTGATAGGTCGATATATGCTGCTGTTCTAGCTGTTGTATTTATGGTCTCTCGACAAGCCTGTATACATTGGTATGAGTGTGTTGGACATCTCCGAGACAATGTATCACCATCATTACGATGTGCTGTTATCATATTATGGAGCTTATGTATATGGATACTTATTCATTCATTCATCGTGTAACAACTGGAGATGTGGAACAGGATAAGTTACGTTTACTTGAACATCTGATTACTGCTGATTACCCTGTCAACTATATATGCTATTCAGCTCTAAACAAATTGCTTGGGAAATCTAAAGATGAGGCTAATGATAAAATCATCCAGCGCTTTGTCGGAC
This sequence comes from Deroplatys truncata, assembly GCA_030765065.1. Lineage (NCBI taxonomy): Eukaryota > Metazoa > Arthropoda > Insecta > Mantodea > Mantidae > Deroplatys > Deroplatys truncata. Next base: position 203,349,037 of record CM060979.1, on the reverse strand, counting down.
TACGAGCTAAGATGTATGCTTTAGATATCCACGGCTCAATGGTAAAAAAGATTAAGGGTAAAAACGTAGTGCTATTAAGCATTACATTACATTTGAGAGTTATACTGATTGTCCTAAAACCTGTGAAATCATGAGAACACCTATGAATCTTATCATGAAAGCATGCTGATACTACTGTGCAAGTGAATAAAATTACATTGAATCCCTTTGATGATCTCCGCGAATCTACAATGTTAAAAAATTAATGTTTACTCATGTGCTGTGTATGCACATAGCAGACAAATGGTGAAGAAAGGAGAAGATGGAAGGGGAGGCGGTAACCATTGTCATTAGGAGCAAATACTAGTGTTAGTCTCAGGCCTATATAAAGGGAAGAGACGTCTACCCTTACAATCCTTGTTTAATGAAGCAATGATTTAACTGATAAAGCTGTTACATTTGAACAAAAAATGGATTAGCTGCTGCTACATCTGTAATGTAACCGGTTGTTGTCTCTGCTATTATTGTATCAGATGTTGCTACAGCTGTAGGATGTGTTACATCTATTGTTGTACAGCTGCTGTATCTGCTACGATAGTAATTGTATTTGCTTTTGCTACAGCTATTGTGCTGATTGTGTCTAATGCTGCTACAGCTGCAGGATCTATTGCTGCTATCGTTGTAGCTGCTGTTGCTATAGATGCTGTATCTGATACTACATCTGTCGTATTTACTGTTGATGTTGTGATGACTGGTTTTGCTGTGGTAGGGGAATCTACAGCTGGAATATCATTGCTGTGATGCTTGCTATTGCTAAACACTGCTAAATCTCTAGCTGCTGCTGCAGTTGTTATGTAATGCGACGGCTACTGCTATTGTTATAGCGGATGCTGCTACAGCTGTGGGGTCTGTTACAGCTATTGTTGTACAGTCTCTGTATCTGCTACGATAGCTGCTGTATTTGCTTCTGCTATAGGTATTGTGCTGACTATGTCTAATGCTGTTACAGCTACCTGATCTGATACTGTTATTGCTGTAGCTGATGTTACAGTGTTGTATCTACTACTTCAGCTCCGTATTTGATGTTACATCTGGAGTGATGACTGCTGTTGCTGTGGTGGGTGAAGCTATAGCTGGAATATCTTTGCTGTGATGCTTGCTATTGCTAAGAGTGCTAAATCTTTCCTGCTGCTGCCCCTACAGCTGTTATGTAACTGGTGTTTGTCGCTGCTGTTATTGTAGCAGATGTTGCTACAGCTGTAAGATCTGTTACATCTATTGTCGTACAGCTGCTGTATCTGCTACGGTAGCTATTGTATTTGCTTCTGTTACAGCTATTGTCCAGGCTGCGGGTGATGTTTCTGTAGCTGCAGGATCTATTGCTGCTATCATTGTAGCTGCTGTACATATGGCCTCTCGTCAGATTGTATTCAACAAGTCTATATTCATTGGTATGAGTGTGTTGGACATCTCCAAGACATTAATGTATCACTATCATTACGACGTGTTGTTGCCTTATTATGGAGCTGAAAACCTGAAGCTTATGTATATGGACACTGATTCATTCATTCATCGTGTAACAACTGAAGATGTGTACCAGGACAAGCTACGTTTTCTTGAGCACCTCGATACAGCTGATTACCCTGCCAACCATATATGTTACTCTACTCAGAACAAGAAGGTATTGGGGAAATTTAAAGATGAGGCTAATAGCAAAATCATCCTGCGCTTTGTTGGACTACGTCCTAAGATGTATGCCTTAGATATTCAAGGATCAATGATAAAAAGATTAAAGGTATAAAACGTAGCGCTATTAAGCAGTACATTTCGTTTGACAACTATACAGACTGTCTTAAAACCTGTGAAATCATCTGAACGCCCATGAATCTAATCCTATCACGAAAGCATGCTGTTACCACAGTGCAAGTGAATAAAATTACATTGAATCCCTTTGATGATAAAAGAATTATTGCTGAGGATGGAATAACTACCTATGCGTATGGACATTACAGTATTACAAACAGTACTTAAGAGAATGAAACCCGAAGATGAAGATTTTCTCAGCGAGTCTACAATTTAAATAATTAAAGTTTACTCATGTGCTGTGTATGTAACTAGCAGACAAATGGTGAAGAAAGGGTAAGATGGAAGGGACGGTGGTAACCCTGCCATTAGGAGCAAATACTAGTGTTAGTCTGAAGCCTAGATAAAGGGGAGAGGTACCTACAACGAACTTAAATAAAGGTATGTTGACGCAAAGCTTTTTAATTTGTGAGCCATATGCAGTTTATCTCTGCAGTTTATAACTGTTTAACATATAATAAGTTTGTAAGATTTAGAAAAAAGTATATAAATTGTTGTAACGTTGGATGAGAAATGTTTATGATCTAATTACTCTCTATATTACCATGAGTACCTGTGATACTAGTTGAATTACCTGCTAAAATGACTTAAATACCTGTGATACTAGTCGAATCATGTGAAATTACCTTAACTAGCTCTGATACGAATTCCTGTTCTAAATTAGCACGATCACCTGTGACACTATCTGGTTTGTCTTAAATACCAATGATACTAGATGAATTACCTGTTAAAATGACTCAAATACCATTGATACAACCTGAATCACCTGCATTTACCTTAAATAGCTGTGATACAAATCTCTGATCTAAATTATCACGAGTATCTGTGAAACTATGCTGATTACCCAAATACATACGATATTACCTGAACTATCTGTAAAATACGAAAACTACGTTATAACCAACGCTGGAACCTACCCTCCTGTAATGCTAGCTTAATTACTCTAAACACCTATGACGCTTGAATTATGCTAAATACCTACGATACTAGCTGAGTTACCTGTGAAATACGAAACTATGCTATACCCAACCCCTGGAATCTATCCTCCTGTGATACTAGATGAATTAGCCTAAATACCTACAATACTAACTGAATTACCTGTGAAATCATACACTGCTATGATGCAGTCAGCCTCTTGTAATACTAGCTGAATTAGCTTAAATGCCCTCCGATACTAACTGAATTGCCTGTGCAAAATATGCAGCTATGATACGTCCTGCTCCAGGAAACTATCCTCCTGTGATACTAGCTGAGTGATTCTAAACACTTATGTTACTTGAATTATCCTAAATACCTACGATACTCTCTGAATTACCTGCAACATCATACGGAACTATGCTATATCCGCTTCCTTGGGATATGTCCTACCCTGTGATACTAACTGAATTACTTACCTGTTAGTGTGAGTGGGTTAGCTTTTCCCTTTCCTGGTCACCTTTTTCCCTTTGCTGGTCACCTTTTTCCCTTTGCTGGTCACCTTTTTTTCCCTTTGCTGGCCACCTTTTTCCCTTTCCTGGTCACCTTTTTCCCTTTGCTGGTCACGTTCTTCCCTTTGCTGGTCACCTTTTTCCCTTTGCTGGTCACCTTTTTCCCTTTCCTGGTCACCTTTTTCCCTTTGCTGGTCACCTTTTTCCCTTTGCTGGTCACCTTTTTCCCTTTGCTGGTCACCTTTTTCCCTTTGTTGGTCACCTTTTTCCCTTTCCTGGTCACCTTTTTCCCTTTGCTGGTCACCTTTTTCCCTATGCTGGTCACCTTTTTCCCTTTCCTGGTCACCTTTTTCCCTTTGCTGGTCACCTTTTTCCCGTTGCTGGACACCTTTTTCCCTTTGCTGGTCACCTTTTTCCCTTTCCTGGTCACCTTTTTCCCTTTGCTGGTCACCTTTTTCCCTTTGCTGGTCACCTTTTTCCCTTTGCTGGTCACCTTTTTCCCTTTGCTGGTCACCTTTTTCCCTTTCCTGGTCACCTTTTTCCCTTTCCTGGTCACCTTTTTCCCTTTGCTGGTCACCTTTTTCCCTTTCTTGGTCACCTTTTTCCCTTTGCTGGTCACGTTTTTCCCTTTGCTGGTCACGTTTTTCCCTTTGCTGGTCACCTTTTTCACTTTGCTGGTCACCTTTTTCCCTTTCCTGGTCACCTTTTTCCCTTTGCTGGTCACCTTTTTCCTTTGCTGGTCACCTTTTTCCATTTGCTGGTCACCTTTTTACCTTTGCTGGTCACCTTTTTCCCTTTGCTGGTCACCTTTTTCCCTTTGCTGGTCACCTTTTTCCCTTTGCTGGTCACCTTTTTCCCTTTCCTGGTCACCTTTTTCCCTTTGCTGGTCACCTTTTTCCCTTTGCTGGTCACCTTTTTCCCTTTGGTGGTCACCTTTTTCCCTTTGCTGGTCACCTTTTTCCCTTTGCTGGTCACCTTTTTCCCTTTGCTGGTCACCTTTTTCCCTTTGCTGGTCACCTTTTTCCCTTTCCTGGTCACCTTTTTCCCTTTGCTGGTCACCTTTTCCCTGAATAGGTTACGTGATGAGAATGTCTAGAATTAGCGCTCTAACATTGACATGAAACATATTTCCATGAAGTTCCCGCCTAAAGTCGATTTCAAAGTCTAGCCCCTATCTCTCCTGTATATAATTCCATATTCCTACTGCTTCACTATCTGTCTAGCCTACCGATTCTCCTCGTTTTCCCTATACCTCTCATATAAACCATACTCTACTCCTCTACCTCTGTCTAGCCTAACACCACTCCCGTATCCCCTACCTCTCATAAGCGCATTCCCTCCTGCCCTTCTCTTGCTGAGTATCACTCCTTGGTTTGCTATCTAACCTAACTTTAACACCTGTCTATCCTAGCATAGGATCTCTTTCCGTTTTCTCATCTCTCCTTATAAACACATACTCAATTCTCCTAAGCTAATAGCTCTCCGCGTTTTCCTATACCTCTCATATAAGCCATACTCTACTCCTCGACCTCTGTCTAGCCTAAAACCTCGCCTCGTTTTTCCTATATTTCTCATATAAACCATACTCTACTCCTAACCCTCTGTCTAGCCTAACACCTCTCCTCCTGTTCCCTACCTCTCTCATATAACCCATACTCTACTCAACCTCTGTCTAGCCTAGCACCTCTCCTCCTGCTCCTATACCTCTCATACATATAAACGCATACTCTACTCTCAGCCTGTGTCTAGCCTAACACCCCTCCTCCTGTTCTATACTTCTCATACATATAAACGCCTACTCTACTCTCAACCTCTGTCTAGCCTAACACCACTCCCCGTATCCCCTACCTCTCATAAAGCGCATTCCTCCTGCTCCCCTCTAGCTGAGTATCACTCCTTGGTTTCCTATCTAACCTAACTTTAACACCTGTCTATCCTAGCATAGGATCTCCCTCCGTTTTCTCGTCTCTCCTTATAAACACATACTCAATTCTCCTAACCTAACACCCCTCCTCCTGTTCCCAACCTCTCTCATATAAAGGACATACTCTACCCTTCAACTCTGTCTAGCCGAACAGCCCACCTCGTTTTCCTATACCATTCATATAAACCATACTCTACTTCTTGACCTCTATCTAGCCTAACACCCCTGCTCCTGTTCCCTACCTCTCTCATATACAAGACATGCTCTACCCTTCAACTCTGTCTAGCCTAACACCCCTCCTCGTTTTCCTATACCTTTCATATAAACCATACTCTACTTCTTGACCTCTGCCTAGCCTAACACCCCTGCTCCTGTTCCCTACCTCTCTCATAAACAAGACATGCTCTGCCCTTCAACTCTGTCTAGCCTAACACCCCTCCTCGTTTTCCTATACCTTTCATATAAACCCTACTCTACTTCTTGACCTCTGTCTAGCCTAACACCCCTGCTCCTGTTCACTACCTCTCTCATATAAAAGACATACTCTACCCTTCAACTCTGTCTAGTGTAATACCTCTCCTCGTTTTTCCTATACCTTTCATATAAACCATACTCTACTCCTCCGCCTCTGTCTAGCCTAACAGCTCTCTACTATCTCTTCCATATAAACGTATTTCCCTCCTTCAACCCTGTCTAGCATAGTATTGGTCGTCGTATTCCCTATCTCTCCCATATAAACCCATTTTCCTCCTTGAACCGCCCCATCTAGCCTCGTTTTCCCTATCCTTTCCATTACATGCCCAAAAAAGTGGCCTCGCTCTGTCCTTAATAACCTACTGATGGGCGATTTTAAGTTCTATATTTTTTAGAAAATTATTGAATGGTATAAAAAATACAGAGTATTTTGATATTATAGCAGATGAAACAATAGACATAGCTACAAAAGAGCAATCTAGTGTCTGTATAAGATTTTTTGATGCCTTGTTAATAATAGAACAATGTTCTTAGGGCCATCTCTACAGAAAGAACCACAGCTAAGTCCCTGTTAGATATGATTATTAATATTTTAAGATGGTTTGATTTGCCTGTGTCTAATCGTAGAGGCCACACTTTAATGGTTCAGCTAACATGGTTGGATTATATAATGGTGTCCAGACAAAATTTAGGGCAATTGAGAAGAGAGCTGTGTTTGTGCATTGCCTTACACACTCTTTAAACCTAGCACTAAAAGACACTGTGAAAGCAATCCCAGACTGTCGAAATGCATTGAATTTTACGAAGGATTTAATACATTTTGTTAGAGATTCACCTAAAAGATTAGCTCTAACTCTACAAATTTGAAACCTTTCAGTCCTGCAAGGTGAGCCATAAGATATTTGGTAAAGTATTCAGTTTTGTCCAATTACACAGAACTTAGAGATTTTTTTCTAAACGTTTCAAAAAATGACAATTCAGACAGTGGGGCCAAAGAAAATGGCTTTGTAGTTAATATACAAACTTCTGATATTTTTCATGTTATCAGTTTTGGTAATACTGTTTGGTCACATTGATACGGTAAACATAGCACTGCAGAGGAAGTCCCTACACTTAGAGGAGGCTAATAAGATGATTTCCACCATTGTAATATCGATTAAATTTATGAGAAACAATTGTGAATCATTCTGGGCTGAAACACCCTCAAAATGTAAAGATATGTTGGTTCCTCAAAATTACCCCGTTAAATATATCTAAGAAATGCGGTGACTCCAACAATCCATCTGTAGATACATTCACTGAAGCGTGTGATGAATATGAAGGAATTTGTTATGAAACAATAGATTCATCCATCAGCTTCTTAGAATCACGCTTGCTCCTTCACCGCTGCATGTTTCATGAAATTATTTAAAGTAGCAATTCTGTAAACGTTAGTTAATTGGATGAAATAGTGAAATACCTAAAAAATGAAAAACACCTACTGCCGAAACTAGTGAAATTCAGACGATTCCCATAACGTCCTGTACCGCAGAGGATCGTTCCTTTGTCTTCGAAGAATGAAACGTATTTTCGGAGTGGAATTAGTCAGGATCGTCTAAACGCCTTGCCCTTCTCAACTGATGAAACTTAACCTTGATACCATATGTGTCGAGTTCATGTATAGGAATGAATAGAGGAGTAGGAGTATATTTTTTATACTAAGGTATGCTTCTTCAAATGTGTTTATGTCTTGTACGGTTACTGACCTACTTAGCGCAACATTTGGTGGCGTTGGCGCTGCTAATTCCTATCGTGTTTACATGCAACTACTTGGTTGGGGCCATTCACAACACTGATAAAATGCTGGCCGCATGTATACAAACGCACAATTATGTCACATGTAGTACCTTGTATAATGTTTCTTGTTCCCCAATAATATTTTCAAGCCTTTGTACCTTAATTTTGTGTGACGCTCTGGAAGAAGAGAACCAGCGCTTTTATCCCCGAAAGGAATTATTCGGAAAATACATTCGTCCAGGCTAATGAAACAATCTTTCTCGAAACGAATAGAAATTGGGAAGTAATTACATAGGTTGACTGAAGTAATTTTCTTTTTAGTTTTACGTCATATAGACGTGTATATCACATATATAGTGTGTATTCTGTTATAAAAAACTGAATTCGAGCGGAATTTCTTAAGAAACCCGCCACCTTAAACATTTGTACACGAAGCGATGTGTTCATCATAGCCAATACCAAACAAGTAATCCTGAGATGTATGATTTGATAAACGATTTATTATTATAGCTGTACCGTAAGGTATGGATTATTGCATTATAAGCATTATAATACGATACGAATTATACAGTTATTAATAATACACAAACAGCATGTCGGTTAGATCGATGTAACAATCAAAGTTAAATGTTAGTAAACAAAATACACTTGTCTCTGACGCTGACCTCTGACGCATCAGTGTTGTTCCTGGGAGTTGCTTCAGTGGACTCAGAGTCCTGGGTTCGATGGTTGGATGGCAGGGATTTGGAATTTGTTTTGGTAGAGCTGAGGTTCTTGTTTTTCAGGGGTGGTGACACTGCCTTGATGATATTAATAATACTGCCGGAGAAGTTTGAGTTATATCTTTATTTTGTTACGTAGATTCCTATCTGGTCAACCCGCCTCCTTCGTCGTCGAAACCACTGTTATTCTTATCACTTTAGAAGTCGCTACTTATGTGTTTCTCCGACTAGCCCTCGAATTGCCTAGATTTCATAACTTCATTTTTACACTATAAACTTTCTGATTATTTTCTTCTTATTTTGTTTCGTCGACCGTCCTCGTGGTTAGTTTGTACCGGAATGTGTCTCGGCTGTCCTCATGGTTAGTTTGTACCCGACTGTCCCGGCGTTTTCTTTTCCTCCTTCACGCCTTTCGCCATACGTAGAATTTTCCCCCTCCCCCTTTCTTAAATGTTGTTCTGTTTTAAGTTCAAACGTATCATGTGATGCCTACGCGATCTTTCGATTGGCTATCATTTTGTTTCATGATTTTTATTATTGGCTACCCCCACTTGACAACTTTCACATCTGCTTCTTACAGCTTATTTTGAGTTTTAAAATATTCCCACGAACATTCTTAGATCGTAGATAAGGCACATATACTTCCTCACCCTTTTAAGCTTTGAAACCGTTGTAAACCCTGTCCGAGCCAAAAGTATAAAGGCGAGACTTCCGGTATGCAGGTTCGTTGACCATCGCAGGTAAAATACCTCTGCTTCGAGGAAACAAACTTTGTTTCTCTGTCTTCCCTACAAACCCATTCCTAATATGAATTCAGCACATTTTCGTCGCTATGTTCGATCGTATATTATTATTATTATTATTATTATTATTATTATTATTATTATTATTATTATTATTATTTCTCCTGGGTCTCGATAACCAGCTTCATCTCGTATGCAGTGACAGTGTTAGCACTACCAGAACGCTTTTAAATACACTAACAAAAATAGAAGCAAGGAGTCCTAGGTAATGTAGTGATAAAACTTTAGAGATGTTTCATCATTCCTTATGTTATCATTTGGCTTGCCTATTTGAACAAAGTGGATAGCGATTTGGGAACACCGTCTATAACGTTTGTGTGGAATTTAATGTTTCGTCTGCATACCATAAGTGGCTGCTAGAAAAAGTAATGACATAGAATTAATAGTTGTAAAGTAAACCTTTTTTGCTTCCCAATCTACTAAGACGGTAAATTTTCCTATAAAACAAAACATATTGTGTATTTGTTAGATCCCGGAATATGAATATTTTAATTGTGGTGTTTGTTTTCCCTTTCTCATCCACGGTGTAGAGCTATTTGTATTTCAGTACAACATACACCTACTGTAGTTAATAATTCGTCTTTTCTTGTTGCTGGAATTAGTGTCCGAGGAACCTAGTTATTGTGAAAATCACCAAAATTCTGGTTATAAAATGGCGATAATTACCGCATTTTGGTAATGGAATTTTGTGTCCTCGGTAAGCATCTCCAAGTCAAAAGGCTAGAGTTAGACAGTGCAACCAATCTCAATGAACACGAGACACGTCATTGTTGCGAGAGACGTTTCCTCAGGATATTTCTAACATGGCGTATTTACGTCAACTTACAAGAATAATTCCCAACCTTTAGGAGGACTTTCGAACATTCCTTGAAGAAACTGGTGGCAACTGTATGGTCAAGTCGTTATAAAGGCTTTAGAAGAGTGCATATGTGACGGAGCATATTTGTCGGTTATAGTACACCACCAGTAATCATAGTATGGTTGGTACCAAAATAAAATAAATTTATAATAATTCAATAATTATAATAACTTCCAATGAGCATTACCCTTTTTTATGGATATTCCATACTTTATATAGACCTCGAAACAACATCACTTTATTGAGAAATAATTTTAGAAGCACAAATGCAGTACAGCCTCTGTTTTCACTTCAGATCGTCTGCAGTAAGTGCTGGCAAGAATATCAGACAGAACTTGCTCCATAAATTTGAATCCAGCACCCTACATAGAGCGGAAGAACATGCATTGAATAGCGCCGGCTGTTCCAAACCCTAGAGCAGATTCCGTTACCCCGTTGTTAAATGATGTGTGAACCAACGGAGAACAATATTTGCAGCCGACCTTACTTTCGCTCGGAGAAATGTCAATAAAATGTATCATGGTTTCCGACAACACGAGCACTCTTTTAGCAAGCAAAGGGAGTGTAAGAAGCCCTAAAGAAAATAAAAGAAAACTGCGAAATCGATACGAATGTGCATACTGGACCTTCCATGGTTTAATAATAACAATTGCAAAACATAGAAATGGAAAAAAAAGTTTCAATGCATTTGTGAAACAGTTAGGAGAAATTTGAAAAATAAAACTACAAGAGAATCTCAATTAAAATTCTATAAAATAGTAGCAGTTTCCATGGTGTTAGATCAGCCGACAATGTAACTATTAATAAACATGATAAAAGGAAACTTCAACCTATCGAAGTGCGCTTTCCGATATCTGTTATATTTACTTTAAAAGAGCATAAAATAAAGGGGATATAAGAGACGATTTACATATTTGTAACCTGAAAGAAAAGGATAAAAGAAGTTAAATTAACGGAATCAATATGTTTAAAGGATGGACCAAAGCAATATTTTCAAAAATAGTTGCGTTATAGACCTCAAAGACTAATATATGTACGAGACCACGACGACGTCGGAGGGACATAGTGCTCCACACTACATTGGGAAGTGGAATGGACCAATAAGTCCATGTCGTGAAGATGGGGAGGAGGAGGAGGAGGAGGAGGAGGAGGAGGAGGGAGAGAAGGCTAATAATTGTTGGGAAACGTACCCTTGGCCACAGAGGCATAGTTCGCTACAACATGAGCCGTTACTTCTGAATCCAAAGGCCCCTCAATTGGTCCCCAGGTACTTCATGAGACTGAGTGCACCCGTACCAGATCTCCCAAAATGAGAAATATTTCAAGCCAGTAACACAGATGGAGCAGAGGTCCTCTTACACCATAGGCAGATACGTTACTGCAGATTACGGCATTATTATTATTATTATTATTATTATTTATTCTCTTCAAGAATTGGGCTCCACAGCCTGTTCCGGTCGCCATTTTTTGCTTGGTCTCCCCAAATCTCTCTATCCTTTCGGAGCATATCTCATAGCTGCTACGGGTAGCCTTTCTCCTGACACCCTTTTTAAACTTAATGTTGACACTATATCCTGTTATTTGGTGTTATTTTATCTAGTAGTGGTTTATTATTATTATTATTATTATTATTATTATTATTACTATTATTGTTATTTCCGTTTTTGTTGAGTCCTATAAGTAACAAGAAAGCATTCGGTTTGAAAGCATTTGCGGTAGTCTGTTTCGATGAAAAGCAAATCTTGAATAACTGTACTCAAGAGAATCACTGTTCCCCACATTGCTTTGTATTGGAAATTTGGCATTTTAGTATCGTTTTAATCCAGTGCATATTGTTTCTTATTCATAACGTTAACACTCATATTTCGTTCTTGATCTAGTATTATGATTCTTAAATAATTTCGTAAGATTTTTAAATATAATGCTTAAGAGTATAAGTTATGTAAACAGCAATAAGTTTAGCTTCCTACTTACAGGAGATACCAAAAGTTGTGCTCCGCTCCGGATGTAGGGTTTGAGTCTGCTTGCAGTAGACGTCACGGTTGCTAAAGGGTTTCGCTTTGGAGCTTCAAAGTGTTAGCTGTTGGCGATTGCAATTAAGCTTGGGTCATGAGTTTGAGTGTGTGTGCGCGCGCGCGTGTATGTGTGTGTGTGTGTGTGTGTGAAAGGGGGTGGGAGAACGGGAGAGAAAGAGAATACAGAATGGAAGAAAAGGAACAAAAGAAACAAAAGAAAAATAAGACAATAAAAATTATATAGACAATGGTTAAAACATTCTGATGTATAATACCTAAAAGAGATTCTGTGCTTATTACCATTTCAAAGGTATCTGTTACAAATTAGAAAATGTATGCAAAGGGCGGTTCTTCTATCCACTTCAAGTTGCAACAGTTTTATTTATCTATCAATTATTTCAAATTAGATAATGTCGTCTAGGTTATATGCAGATGTGGAAACAACTTTCAGGTATTTATGTCACAAGTCGGTTTTTATTTGTAATGATCTCTCACAGGAGAATAAACTAGGGTCACTTATTTTCACATGTACGAGGGCTGATCAATAAATACTGAGAATAATTTTTTTCACAGATATTTATTACTCCATTTCAATGTTGACATGTTCTTTTTCAAAGTAGTCCTCTCCTACTTGAATGCACTTTTTATAGCGTCTCTGCCAGTCCTCGAACACATGGTACAGGCCATTGTTTGTCAGGTCTTTGAGAATCGCCTCACTTTTCTTCAGCACTGCTTCAGTGCTCTCAAATCGAATGCCCCGGAGCTTTGCCTTTAGTGATGGGAATAAAAAGAAGTCACAGGGGACAAGATTGGGGCTATAAGGCAGATGCGGCACACGGGTAATGTTGAATTTAGCCAAAAATTCCTGGACTTGATTTGCAACGTGAGGCCGCACGTTGTTGTGATAAGTTCTGGATGTTTCCTTGCAATGTGCTTCCTCGGTGTAGCCAATACTGACGTGTAGTACGCTGCTGTAACAGTGGTGTGAGTGGGAACAACAATAACAGAAGCTGTGTTGATGTTGACTTCAGTCATAGCAGAAGCCGAAGCACCAGGCCCACCTTACTTAGCATAGAAGACTCGCTCTACTTTGAAGTCTTTGAACCACCTAAACACTGTTGCACAAGGTAGTGCATCTTCACCGTATGCTTGCTTCAGCTTTTCCAAAGTTTCAGAGGCTGTATGATTTAAACGAAAACAAAATTTTATTGCTCTTCTTGTGTCACCTTCATTTTGTGGTATACGAAATTCAACTAGGGTCAACAATATACAGCATTACTACCAACCTACCGATACGAGAGTGCTGCCGCCTATGGACATTATACACTCTTTTCAAATATTCATGATGGAGACAGGAAACTCTCAAGAAAGCTACAGGAAAAAATCAATCTCAGTCTTTATTGATCAGCCCTCGTACATGCCTAGAATCCATAGATAGTTTTACCCTGGAAAGATTAAAAATTACAACAAGGAATATTTTCGAAACTTTCACTACTATGAAACATTTGACGTAACTTCTGTCAATTGGTGAAATCTACAGTAAATATTCATTTATCCGTTATTGCATAATTATTAAAATTCATGGCAAATGAAGAGCACTTCACAGGATATTCACTAAAAAATCAGGAAATGCGTATTGACGTATCACTAATTAAAAGTCAGGACATTTTAATTCAAACCATTTATTCTTTTAAGAGAAAAAATACAAGAAATGATTTCCTTATAAAAGATTTTTGAAGTGCGAGGTAAGTTTTTAGGATTTTTCACTTTCATCCTTAGAAAATACTGTGCTTAAATATGAAGCTTGGTATTTATCTTATTCTATGTTGTTGGGTTATTGGTGTTCACAGACCAACATATAGAGAGAAAGTCAGGCACGCACATGTCTTCCTGACCGCATACATTCGTCCATTTAAGTATGAATAAATATATACACACATACATACTTAAATAATACATATACAGGCAGAATCACCTAAACCTTTACCGCAAATATTTTGAAAATGGAAAGTGCTATTGATGTGCAGTTTTCACAGCATTGGCTGGTAGTCAGGGGCTCGCATATTGTCGTATGCCTCACTTAATAGTATTATTTAACTTCAGAGGAGAGCTACTCGCTTATGAGAGGGATCGTTAATCAAACAAAGAACGTTAATTTAAGAGGCAACGACGAGGGACGCAGCTAAGTTATCTCTCTAAATAATTAATACACCAACACAATTTCTGGCTGAAGGGAGAGGAAAGGAACTGTATTATACCATAATTAAAAGTTAAAAGGCGTGGATGGCACACAATTTATTGGATGAAGTTAGTTACATACCTTTGCCCATTGCCTGCCGACGAGGACATCGTGTGTTAGCAGTTGCCCGACTCTCTTACCCGAAGCCTACTCACAGAATGAAGCTACGCCAAGTTGGCGTCAGTAACGCCATATCCCCCCAATGACACACTGCTTCCCCTGAATCGCCCCTACTCACAGACTATCTGCCCCCTCCGACTCCGGTAACCAGAGAGCGTCTTACCATTAATATAATCTGTGCACATGCCACAATATTTAGTCTATAAACGGATTTTAATAACACTGAGAAAGTGTACTTTTTGAGCAAACATAATTTTTAAATGGAACAATGCCTAGTTACATCAACAGAATAAAGGTAGCGTAAATTAGAATATCAGAGGCGTTTGTTGCAAGATTCTAGTGCAAGTGGTTTACGAGAAATCTTATTTTGAAGCTTTTACGCACCGACACTTGTACAACCTGTGGTAGCACAAACTAAAGAAAAACAAATGGGGAATTACAATACTTCTGTGGATTCTCACAAGTAAAGAGCACATAGCCTTTCAAAGGTTGTGTTGAAAATGACCACTGGCAGGTTCAATACACGTTTCCAGTGTGCTATGGAAAGACTGCTGCACACGTTCTAGCATTTCAGCGTAAATTTCAGCCCAGGCAGCAGTAATACGTCGTTTCGTATCATCTGATATAGTTGGTACATCCTTGTAGACAGTGTCTTTCAGCCTTCCTCACAGAAAAAAGTCTAAAGGGGTCAGATCCGGTGAACGGGCTGGCCAAGGTACAGGTCCCCTTGGTCCAATCCAACGATTTGGAAACAATCCGTTAAGACAAGCTGTAGTACTTCGTGCACTATGGGCTGGACAGCCATCACGCTGGTACCTCAGGTTTCTCCTAGTCTGCAAAGGAACGTCTTCTAACATCTGTGGCAGATGGTCTGTCAGGAGGTTACGATACTTGTGCGAGTTCATTGTTCCTTCTATGCACAAAGGGCCTATGAGCTGATGGTTCACTATCCCACACCACACGTTTAAACTCCAAAGACGCTGACGTTCCACGCTGACGAAGCCAACGGGATTGTCAACAGACGAATAGTGCATGTTTCTGCGGTTTACCTGGCCATGATTAGTAAATGTTGACTCATCACTAAACAAGATACATGATGAATCTGGAGTATCATGCTTTAATGCCCATGTACAAAAGTTAACAGGATTCTCAAAATCGTTTCAATGCAGCTCTTGATGGAGAGAGATGTGATAGGGATGGAACCTATGTCGATGGAGAATGCGCAATACATTTGCTTGACTTATGCCACTTCCACGTGCCATTGTGCGGGAACTAATTTGCGGATCTGCTGCAACGGCAGCTAAAACATTAATTTCTGTCTCTTCTCCAGTCAGTTGTTTGTTTCTGTTATGTTTTCTAGGTGTTACAGTACCACTTTCACGTAATTGGTTGAAAAGGTTGATAAATAATTGCCGAGATGGTTGACGTCTATTGGGACACGTTTCCGCATACACCGTATAGGAACGAACTACATTCTTCCTACAGTCTCCATACACCATGAACATGTCGGCTTTTTCTGCATTAGTAAACCCCATCTTCCACTCACGACTTCCTGCTTGAACTGTCACAAACTGACCAGAAAGTCGCAATGCAATCAATGAATAGAAAACATAATGCAAACAAACATAACAACATCGTACGACTAGAATCCTGCAACAAAGACCATTGGCGTTGTAATTTACCCTACCTCTATTCTGTTGATGTAGCTAGGTATTGTTCCATTTAAAAAATTGTATGTTTGCTAAAAAATACTCTTTCTCAGTATTATTAATATATGTTTATAAGCTAAATGTACGAGCCCCTGACCACCAATCAATGCTGTGAAAACTGCACATCAATAGCACTTTCCATTTCCGAAATATTTGCGGTGCAAATTTTAGGTGATTCACCCTGTATACACAAACGCGCAGCCATGAAGCATTGGAGCAGAATTGCGTGCCATGTCAAAGGTAGGGTACCCTCACTGAGCGCCGCGGTGAAGAGTGTTTCATTCCCAGAGTTTGTAATTTGCCGTACGCGTATTAAGATATCATGGAGTATGCGTGGACTTCAGAAAGAGAACCTGTGTCTTACCCTGCCTTCCACCCCTTCTTCAGAGTTCTGCACTCCTACTCCAACGTCTCATTTCTTTTTGTGATTGTAGTATGTTGCCTTCAGTGCATTAGCAGAGTAATCATGGACTTTTCATTAGTATTTTTCTTGCGGCTTTAATGCAGTTATTTGTATAATTAAGGACACACGTAAAAGTATATAAAATATTGGTTATATTAAGAGGCATCACAGAATTCCATGAACTTGAATGGAATAGAATAGCAAGAAAGAAAGAAAAAACAAGAAAAAAGAAAGAAAGAAAGACTCACGCGGTTAAGTCTGTGGCTCCCATTCGGGGGTTCCCGGGTTGAATTCCCGTGAGCCGACCAATATGTTTGAGGTTTTTTCGTGGCTTTCCTCAGTCGCCAAGGTAAATAAGCAGATTGGATATTTAATACCACTACTCAAAGTTCCACCTTAAGTCTAAAACAATAGCAAAATGAAAAATAACTGGAAATAATGAATGCTATGCCATCTACACTATGTGATCAAAAGTATCCGGACACCCACACAAACATACGTTTTTCATCTTACGTGCATTGTGCTGCCACCTACTGCCTGGTACTCATTATCCGCGACCTCAGTAGTCATTAGACAACGAGAAACAGCAGAATGGGACGCTGCGTGGAACTCACGGACTTCGAACGTGGTCAGGTGATTGGGTGTCACTTGCGTCAGAAGTCTGTACATCCCTAGGTTCATTGTTTCTGATGTGATAGCGAAGTGGAAACGTGAAGGGACACGTACAGCACAAAAGCGTACAGGCCGACCTCGTCTGCTGACTGACAGAGACCGCCGACATTTGAAGAGGGTCGTAAAGAGTAATACGCAGAAATCTATCCAGACCATCATACAGGAATTCCAAACTGCATCAGGATCCACTCCAAGTACTATGACAGGCGTGAGGTGAGAAACCTTGGATTCCATGGCCGAGCTGCTGCTCATAAGCCACACATCACGCAGGAAAATGCCAAACGACGCCTCGCTTGGTGTAAGGAGCGTCAACATTACACGATTGAACAGTGACAAAACGTTGTGTGGAGTGACTAATCACGGTATACAATGTGTCGATCCGATGGCAGGGTGTGGGTTTGGCGAATGCCCGGTGAACGTCATCTGCCAGCGTGTGTAGTGCCAACAGTGAAATTCGGAGGTGGTGGTGTTATGCTGTGGTTGTGTTTTTCCTGGAGGAGGCTTCCACCCCTTGTTGTTTTGCGTGGTACGATCACAGCGCAGACCTTCATTGATATTTTAAGCACCTTCTTGCTTCCCACTGTTGAAGAGCAATTCGGGGATGGCGATTGCATCTTTCAAAACGAGCACTTGTGTATACTGCACACTCCGTGACTTGAATCCTATAGAACACCTTTGGGATGTTTTGGAACGCCAACTTTTTGCCAGGCCTCACCGACCTTCATCGATACCTCTCCTCAGTTCCGCTCTCCGTGAAGAATGGGCTGCCATTCCTCAAGAAACCTTCCAGTACCTGATTGAAAGTATGCCTGCGAGAGTGAACGCTATCATCAAGGATAAGGGTGGGCCAACATCATATTGACTTCCAGCCTTACCGATGGAGGTCGCCACGAACTTGTACGTCATTTTCAGCCAGGTGTCCGAATACTTTTGATCACGTAGTGTATCTACTGACAATGTAAGCAGTTAGACTGGACGGCACACTAATGTCATCTGCACGGCATGAAGCAGGGGTTACAGGGATGAGACCTTGAAGGCTAACTGTCCAACATTCTGTGTGAGAGCGGCGGTTAGACTGAACGGCACCCTAATGCCATCTGCACAGCATGAAGCAGGGGTTACAGGGATGAGACCTTGAAGGCTAACTGTCCACCTTTCTGTGTGAGAGCGGCGGTTAGACTGAACGGCACCCTAATGCCATCTGCACAGCATGAAGCAGGGGTTACAGGGATGAGACCTTGAAGGCTAACTGTCCATCACATATCGTTCTAAGAGATATCCATCAAAAGATCCGTTGCGATATGACCAAGGAGTTAAAGCGACGTGAAATAAAAATAGAATAAAAGAAAGAAAGAAAGAAAGAAAGAAAGAAAGAAAGAAAGAAAGAAAGAAAGGAGCCACTATTAGTCATGGCATTATCTAGAATTTTACATAAAGAATAATAGCAGACACATGCAGTAAAATCGCGTTTTTTGGACTCAGTGGGTTAATAGTCCGCATCAAGGCAGTAACCTCGCCGGGACTTAGCACCAGGTTGCCTTGCGATTTCAATTTATTACATCGGCCAATAACGGTCAGTTTGGTCCATTTTATAAGAAAGCTTCATTTTGAAATAATATAAGCCTATTTTATAAATAGAGCATGATATATTGTGAACTGAAAACTGGCCCACAACAATTTGCAACGTAATAATTATAGTACAACTGTAGTAATTTAGCATTAAATGCTTTAAAGACTTTACATGTGTTATTTTGAACACAATGTTAATTCATACAGTAATCTGTGATGTGCATAGAATCAGCCAATATTACGCATATTTGGCACAGATATGGGTATTGCAATTCCTTAGTGCGGCTTCCATAAACTTTCAAAGTGAACATTTACAGTACACTTATTTTCCTTAAAGAGGCGCTTTGTTTCATATCGGCTATGTTTTGACTGGTCGACATAATCGGAACTTTCAAGGGAGTTTCTCCGGAATTCATCTTCAGGAGTTCAGGTATTCTTCTACGAATAGTTGAGTATTATTTCTCTGCGTGACATCACTAGATTAACTGCATTAATTATTGATGAATCAGGAATATTACTGTATAATATGTATGCAGGCTACCTTCTGCATAAAACCTTTGCAGTCTACAATGCTTATACCGTACTTCGTTTCATTATAACAAAATTTGTTTTGATATTGACTCCAGAATGGAGATATCTCATTACTAGTGCTTTTTTAACCTTTTTCCCCCGATATACAGTCAAGGCAACATCATCATTCATCAGTATTATGGTAATGCTATGGGGATTTTATGGTTTTGATATATTTTCGTATTTCTCTCCTGATTATGTTTCATTATCTACAACAGTAGCTGGCATTTGCTTCAATTTCTTGGCTAAATGTAAAGGCATGAAACAATTGCCAGTTGTTAAATTCATGTATTCTGATAATTATGGTTCCAAAATGTTTAACAATACATATACTTGTTCATTCTTAGGTTGAACACTGCGATTTCCCAAATATACGATATACCATTTAGAATATATGGGAGCCAAAGCTTGTGTCCAAACTTGTCAGGATTAGAAGCCATAAACTGAGTAAATAAGCACCTAGCCTTTGTGGGAAATAAAGGCTGTCAAATGTAATGTTTTTCCAAGTTTTATACAGGGTTTACAGAGTTAAATTCATTTCATGCTTCGGAAATTATTCGGAAATCTTCCTGTATTCGAGCGGCGCTAGTGGAACTTGCATCAAATCCCATTATCTCGAAAAATCTTTTGCTACATTTGGATTCTTTACTGAAACGCAGACCTAAAGAATGAGATCATATGAACAAGCTGTGGAACTCTGCTTTCTTGCAACCACTGACATCTCGGGTATACACAATGACAATAAAACCTTCCAATTCTCAAAATCAATTACTGTTTCCTAATGTGCTTTGTGCCTTAGTCACAGTGCATCGACTTAGATATAAGTAAACACCATGCACCAGCCAAACTCCCACCACTTACATTTCGTTTCGCGCGAGGTCTTTCCCTAAGAATCAGGATGACTTCCATGTAGTTCTATGTTGGGTTGTTCTTACATCAAGATTTAGTCATCAGGAGCTGCTTACTGGGCTAAAAATCTAGGAGTACCTCTGCTAGGACTTATGTGGTTACTAGAAATTCCGCTGTACGTTACTTGCAGATAAATTCTGTTACAGTGAAAATGGAATGCAATCTATTGCGCATAATAATTACTATTGAAATTATAATTTATTATCACTTGTTATTTTAAATTACCGTAAGAAAACACTCACCTGATTCATTATTTTCAGTATCTCCAGTGTTTTATTCTTAACAGTTATTTGAACTGGCATTAGATAACTCATTTAATGCAAGCATACGTTCATCATGTGATTCATCAAGGAATTCATCAAACATCTCTACTATCAGACACGTCTTCCATAATCTTCATCCCTTAGACAGAGCTCACTTCACACAAACTGAGGCAAATACGAAACTCACTACTTCCTTTATTATTAGACGTTGGAGATTTTTGTTGTTCTCCCATCATTGTGCAACACCGATCAAAGAATGCCATTGATATTTGAAGGGATTAAGTTAGAAATATGGAATCGGAATTGCATTATCTATATATGGGCCAAAATAACCCAGCTGGGCATTCTATGTAAAATACTTCATATTCTAAACATAATAGGTATATAAATTTTATTTTTATGCAGATTATTGCCTTTAAAAAGAGAATTTAAGTATGTACAGTCCCATAACCACTTTAAGTGAATAAATATGCGTTACAATTAGTTGGATCATACAGACCAGGCTTGGGCGTCTTTGTGTTAATCCACTGCATTTTATAATGTATTTGTTCTGGTGCTGATTCCTCCAAATGCTAAGACATTGTACATGCGCTGCCTAGCATGGAGACTGTAGTCCTTTTTCTTGCATTTTGAATCATTGTTTCTCCAATGGTTCCTTCTCATTTTGTATTATTGTGTAAACATTATGAGGTTCTCATAGTTTACATAGTGTAATCTACGAATAATGTACTCTGTTCTTTTTCCCAGAAGCAACTGCTTAATGATTTGAGATCAAGAATACGCTGTACTGAAGACACCGTGTTCTTTGTAGGTCGTTTTGTAACCTAAGTATGTAGGCTAGATCAGACATATTCAACCTGGGGTATACGGAGATTTTTTTAGGGGGCAGGAATAATATGTTTCCTGAATGATCATAAATAACGAAAAATATTTCAGCCAGAATTAGCTTCTGTCCAAGAATCCATTTTGCTTACTCTACCGGTCTAGCCAACAATCATATATTACAACTTCGCCCGCTAATCATTTGTATTGTTTGTTTCAAATGCCTCCAATAATTACACTGTCTGCGAAGGTACGCTACCGACTGTTCAGTACTCAGTATGTTTTCGTGACTGTTATGTGTAGATTCGTTTTCTTTACTCCAAGCTGTTGTGAATTGATTTTCAGATTATCGCCGTTGAATTTCCTTTTATTATTGTAGTAATGGACTACATGTTTTTACTTTTGTTGTAACATGGATAAATTCGTTATAAGAAGAAAACGTAAAATCAACTCAACAAGTGATAGTGGCGATAGGGTCGAACCACCACCAGTGTCCATGACATCGGTAAAAACAGTGTTGAAGTTTGAACCATCTACGAGCAAGTCGAAAAACCCAAGAAATATGAAATGTAGATATTACAGTGAATCATACATTAAATATGGATTCATATCAAATATGTGTGATGCACCTCTTCCCATCTGCATTATTTGCAATGAAACTCGGTCGAATAATTCATCCCTACTTCACAGACATTTGGTAACCAATCACGGCGATTATAAAGACAAGTCAGTCGAATTTTTCAGGCGCAAAGCAGAAAATTTAGATAAAGGTTCAAACTTTTTTCACAATTTTACAAAATCAACAAAGATGGCACTAGAGACATTGTGTGAGTTAGTGTTGCTAGTTGCAAAAAATAAATCACCTTATACCGCAGTTGACTCAAGTGTTGGGCGTGGAATTCATGATATGGCAGAAGATATTGTTGACCAAATAGTAGAAAATATTAAAATAGACAAAAGATTTGCGATTCAAATGGAATCAGTGGGTGTTTCTGATGATGTTGAGCTACTTATATATGTTCGTTATTTTGACGTTAAAAAGGCGCTATTGCCGATGAAATTCTAGGATGTAAACAATTACCAGAAATACAACCAGAGAGTTTTTTTTTAAATTCTTGGTAAATTTATAGGATTAAAATTAAATTGTCGTGCAATGAAGCAGCAGATGGTGCTACTTCATTGACAGGTAGAAAAAGCTGTCTTATTGCTCGTATTTGCAAAATTAACACCAAAATAATTTGGTAACCATGCATTATATACGGATAAATTTGGTAGCGAAAAAAAATCTCCTGGTTTACACGAAACACTAAACAGTCAATTTAATATTCATGAGCACTGAACTCGCATATTTTCAAAAAAAATGTGTGGGGAGGTGGGAACTATACCTTGTTCACTCTAAGTTTCAAGTAGAATTAAACAAAACTTTTAGCCTCCGCCGAGTAAAGTTATCTATAATCATAAAACAGCAAAGGTCAACGCGACAGCCATGTTGGGCTGAAGTCTCGCCTCCCTTCCCATATACAAGTAATACGGACTGGTTGCACTATCTTAGAAAAAGGGAAATAAAACACAAAAATCGTACACGAATGCACTTGTGCAGAAATTGCGTATTTCCGGCATTAAAATTTTACCTTACTTAGGTATGTGTTAAGGCTGTTTTCGCAAATTAATGTTGTAAAATAAAAGCATCCTGCGCTGCATGTATGCGGCATGCAATGATATCCTGCCCACAATTTAAATCATAGGATAAAATAACAATTTAGAAGGTCTTCGTGGCGTTGTGATAACTATTAACAAACCTTTATTAATTACAGAAGCGGTATGAAGAAAATACTGTATGACACTTGGTATTCGCAAGGAAATCTATCGATGTGTTATTCTTCAATTTAGCCGAATTTCGAATGTACTAAAATAGGCTAAGAAACAATATTAAAGAAACGTTTTTTTTTCTTCTACGGAAAATTGTACCTACTCAAAATGAAATCATCTCACTCTCCAGTCGTAAATTGGTGACTTTCTGATCTGTTTGGTGGTGAAATTAGTTGCAAAAGTTGCACATTTTTATCTAAGATTCTTTCTTATTACTATAGATTCCGTTTACAATTTCCCATACAATATCAGGAGAAAACGTTGCAGAATATTACACAAATTTGTAGAATTACCAAAAAAACATGAGAAATGAATAATTCTAAGAAAAATGCATACTGGAGTTCTATAAAAACAAAGCCAAATTAGTATTTTAAACAAGCACAAGAGTAAAATGCTGTTTTTTTTTCTTCTGAAAACTCAATCAGTTGAGTTTCAACACTTGACGATACGGTGATATTCAACATTTTTGATTGTTTTTAATTGCTTCATACCCGCTCATATCGGCGGCCTTTTACCTTTGCAACATATATAATATGTTTTTAAATATTTTTCAGCCAGGTATTGCAGCATTATATGCTTGGATAGGTTTCTACAAATTAAAGTTCAGTTCAGAAATATTATACTAATTATAAAATAATTTTTTAAAGTATGCACAATAATATTGCAAATAAACGCAGTTTAATAAGTTTACATCTGAAAGCGTTAACAAACTCTTCTAGTTGGACTAATGTAACTTTATGCAACTTTTGGCTATAAATATATGAATGCATTTGATGAGTACAGTAGAAAATGTCATTTTAGTATCATGTATATAGAGGTTACTACATTCATACTTTTCAAATTGTGACTACAGCGAAGATGTGAACCTAGTCAATGCTAGTACTAATAAACTGTATAAAGAAACCTGTGCCACTATTGCTTATACTAATAATCATCAAACAAACAAACTATAGATCTGGTTACATTTTTAGTGAAATAATTCAACAAAACTGATCAAACTCAAAATTATCAGAAAAAAATTAGATTATAAGCACATTGCTGTTTGCTGTTTATAACACACAGAAACTTGAAGTGGCCATTCCGGAAGCACGAAACGATTGAGGGTGCGTAATATAAAGATTTAACCATTCGTAAAATCCAGTATCAAATAAATGTTAAATAAATATCGAATAGATACACAAGGTCTTGCATTTTCTCCAGGAGTCTAGTGCTTTCTACTGACTTGGCCAAACAAATCCTTCTCTCCAAGTTTCTAAGTTTTGACGGCAACCTATATAATTTAATATCATTTTGTGCCCTTGTAGTGAACTCGAAAGCACAGCAGTCTGGCATTCTCACTCATAAATCAACTTCGACACAGCTGTTTGCTCATGTTTTAATTGAGGCAATCAGCCCAAGATGGCGCACGGATACCATGTGATCAGCTCTCCGCCAATCAGCAAGCTGTATTGGCGGCATGCGCAAGATAAATCAGTTGCTGTACTTTTTATATAGAGAACTTTTCCGCCGAGCACATAGCAGCACCACGTGGAGGATGACGGGAACTAAGTAGTACCCGTGAGAAGAAGTTGCTTCAGACCGAATGCGAATGCCGTACACTGCCCAGCTTTGGGATCATTAGGCTTTATACATTTTATGTCATTCTTATTTTGGCTTACATCCTAAACTTCTAACACATAATACTAAGAGTAGACAAATAAGTGGTACCGAAAATGATTAAAAGTATTTGACTAAACTGTTCTTAACTTCAGGTTTTAGAAATTATTCATGTAATGACAAATAACAATAATTGTTATAACTTTTATGAGTCAGCAAGTAAAGAAAATTATTATTATCACTATAGGTTGGAAAACACAACAGAAAATAAACGCGACCCAAGTAATACGAGCAACAATTCTGCATCACTAACAAAGAAGTTCAATTATTGCTAAACAATGCTAACCCTAATCATTGTCAATTAAAACGGGGTACTTTTCACAGAATTTTTAACAACATTTAATACAAGAATCTCTTTTCTGAGTTTGTTTCCCACATTGGCAGAGGATTTTCAGCAATGACACTCTCGAAAGTAATATTTTCTCAACCCATGGCAAAAAGATAACACTGACGGCTTATCCAGAAACTGGAAGCGAACTGCGGTGCCTACCTATAACCTCTTAAATCCTCTGCTATAACGCTTCATTTAGTGTTTAGTTATAGGTGAATCCGAAGAAACACATTTTATGAAATAAAATGAACTGTTACATTAATGGGTTTTTTAAATTTCTCTACACAAGAATAAGCACAAAATGCTACGATCTGAAACGAACTATTTATGTAGAGGAAGAGATGACAGGCTAAGCGGTAAAAGTTGTAGTTGCCCCACCAGCCAATGAGGTGTTCTGCTGTCACGTGGTTTTATTTACAACTCCATTACACTTAAGTGAAAACACTTTACGCACATTCAATTGTTTTTGCACACCGAGGTGCGCTGGTTATCACGAGGATGACTCGTCTTTTTGAACTGAAAAATCAGGTAAAGTGTTTCCTTACAAAATTTATATCCGATCTGGTGAAGCATTTTGAAGTTGATCAGTGGATTTGCCAATTACCTTATTAGACGAATATATTCAACAAATTTAATGAGCTCAATCTTCAACTCCAAGGTTTTGACAGAAATGTTTTTGAAGGTCGTGAGGAAATGGTGTTTAATAATAAAGTTTTATTTTGGATTAATTGCGTTAATAAAGGGAATATTGCAGCTTGTTCAGCACTGTTGGGACATAGTGGATAAAGTGAAGCTAGCATTGCTGATGGGCTTTTGGAAATAATCAAATTCCGCCTACAAAATCTCAGGTTGCAGATTTTAAAATGCTTTCCAGAAATTGAGAAAGACGATAATACTTAATGCACAAGAGTGGATTACAAATCCGTTTTGCACCACCGCCAACAATTCCTCTGAACTTCCGATAAAATGAAAAGAAGGTGTTTTGGAAATGTCCGTTGACAGTTCACTGAAAATAAAAATCGAAAACATGTCAATTTGTGATTTCTGCATTCACTGCAATCAAAACGAAACCCACCAGCTCCAGTTTCCCCTAAACCACCCTGTTCCACAAGGACTAAGAGGCGTCGCCCAGTCCGCGAACCGGACTCGGATTCCGACACGCCGTGCGAGCGTGGTAGTTCCATGCCCCCACGACGGTCAAGGCGGATAAGGCGAGCGGCGGACCGAGGTCCTTTACCTCTCCCCCTCCCCTCTCCCAAGACGACCACCAAGCACTCCTCCTGTACCACAGCTCTTCTTTCCACCACCGACCCGGCCACAAAAAATGGTTATGGCCATGGAGAGGCTCACTCCTGACCCCAGAATGGCGGATCGAACTAAGTCTCGTGTCTCTTTTCGGTTCTCGTTCTGTAACGCGTGCGGCATAACGGATTAGGGAAATATGCTTCAGTATTTTGCTGGCTTACATGCCCAGGACCTCATCAAGGTCGGGGAAACACATCTCCACCCAAATTCCCCCTTCCGACTACCGGGCTATAACTGCCTCAGGACTGACCGTGAGGGCCGCCGAGGAAGCGGCACCGCGGTTCTCGTGAGGAACAGCGTAGTCCATCGCTCAGTCCCACTCCCACCACTTCAAACCCTGGAAACCACGGCCGCCTGCATTGATCTTGGTGGAACGGAAGTCATGATGGTGTCTGTTTACCACTCACCCCGAAGACTGTTCGTACTTAACGACTCCATTCTCTCCCTACATCCTAACGACTATCTCTCAATCTTTTCCCTACATGCTAACGTTATCATGGCTAGGGACTTCAACGCGTTGGCATTGCGGCCCCCGGGCGAATAGACGAGGCAATGAAAGTATACGCATGGTAGATGTGGACCTTCATCTCAGAGTAGAGGATCCCTGGCACTCCACGCACCATCCACGAGGTCGAGAACGAGCTTCCGTTATCGGCTTCGCGATCATGAAACATTTCCGTTTCATCTTTCACTCAACGCATTACACTCCGATCATAATCCCAGGTTAGCTGAGATTAACACGAGAGGCCAGCCACGATGTTCCGGTTCAACACCGAGAAGTCGATTGAGACGGTGTCAAGTTTTGTCTCCACGATTCCCTTCCACCCAATCCTCGAATCACAGTTATGCCAAACCTGCAGAAGGCGGTGTCCTCCACCTCCATTGCACTACGAACGATTTACAACCATAGCGTTAACACCCTCGCTCCCTTGCACCCTGACACCCTTCCTGTCGAACTACTCCTGCTAATCCGTTGATCCTGGGTGGTACGCAGACTTTATCAGCGTCACCGCACGGCACAAAATCGAGCGCTTCATAGGCGTTTACTCCGAGAGGTCCGTCACCGCTTACGCGAGCACACGGTGCGCGCGTGGGAGCACACGATGACCCTATGAACCTAGAAGATGACGTGTGGAAGATTGCCAGACGACTCCGAAATCGAGGAGGTCAATATCCTTCCTCTCTCCAAGGCACCCAAGGCGTACCCTACCTTCCCCAAGCCAAAGCCTATGTGTTTGCCGACTATCTTGAGAGGACTTGGCGGCCTTGAGAGGACCCTCAGGGAGGTACGCCGATTTCTTCGACGATTTCTTCAGGATTCCAGAACAGGGCCTACACCGCGGTGGTTTCTCTGGACGTCGAGAAGGCTTTCTCAACAACCTGGCATGAGGGTCTTCTCCTGAAGCTCGTCCAACTGGAGCTCCCTAAACACATTTACACCTTATACATACATATCTCAAACACCGCACTTTTGTGGTTTCAGTTGCGGGACACAAATCAACACAAAGGCCAATACGAAGCGGAGTTCCCGAAAGTTCTGTGTATCCACACTTTTTGGCGTATATGTGGCCGACCTTCCTACAGAGCAGCACGTTAATATGGCACAATACTCTGATGACCTGCTTCTGTATTGTACAGCTAAAAACCCACGCAGAGCCTTCAACCCCATTCAGAGACACCTCCGCCTCCTACAAGAGTGGTGCAGGCATTGGCGGTTATCCATGAATCCGGCAAAAAATTCATGCCGTTCTCTTTACCATGCCGCCTTCCCGCAAACTTCCCACATTCATCTATCTCAGGAGAAGAATAGAATGGACGAATGCCATCACCTACTTAGGAATTAAGCTAGATAGAGACCTAATTTCGAGGGACACGTCCGTGACCTCGCGCATCGGGCCACTGGGACTACGGTTTCATTATACCCAATGCTGAGGTCGGGAATGCCTGTCCCTCTTAAGCTACGGCATTTTCGTCCTGCTTTACGCCTGCGAGATCTGGCCGCAGACTCGAGTCTGTTGCTTCTGCAGATTAGGACCTTCGGGCTATCTATTCTGTATACCGCTCCTTTTCCGTGAGACTGCTTCACGAAGCCTCTATTCTTCTTATGTGGAGGATGAAATTTGACGCCGGGCCGCAAAATTTTACGACCAATTGCCACACCATCGGAGCGCCCTTGTTCGGGCTCTTGGGGGCTTATAACAACAGAGCATGTCACCAGCTTCTCCGCATGGCATACGGGCACATCCGGTAACAACATAGCACCTCCAACAACAGCTACGGCTGAGATCCTACACAATCCTTCCAAGAGTAGCTTGGACATTCTAAATTACAACCTCTGCATTAAAGGATTGGAAAATTACTTTACACCAGCGGGGCACAAGGACCGTTGCAACATGACCGGCAACAGACGAGGAGCATAACTTGCAACCTCCTTTCACTCCCCTACATAAAGTTCACCAGTCACCCTACAAACCCACGAAGTAAAGCCTTAATTAGGGCACATACAAGCCTATCACACCTCCGGGTTGCCCTCAGCCTGCCATCGTGTCGTCGTCGTCAAAAGAAATAAAGAAATCCGTTGAATCCGGAATCAGCATTGGTACTCGCACTAACGAAGATTCAACCACGGATAGAGGAACTGGTGTCCAGAAAACAAGCTCAGTTATGTCATTAACAGGTCGAAAATATATACACTTTCATATAATTTGTGTGTGTGCTATCTGTAACGTATTCCTGTATTTATATTTTATAGCATAATTGTCCTTTTTGTAATATTTAATAGGTTATAAATTCTATTATCTATTTAAGATATGGTTTTGTGTAATTTAAATTATGGATAACTCTAGGAGTCTATGGCTGTGCCTGACCTAGGAGTACAGGCTAAAATGGAAAATTGTCTTTGGGGCTTCACGGAGAAAAAAAATTGAATATCACCGAAAAAAATTAACTGAGCTCTATTTATGGACGCTGTTTAACTGCTGTGCTCCTTAGAGTCCTATTCTACATTGGGCGTGAAAGACCGGTAATTTTGCTAAGGGGCCCCTTTATCAGGCTTGAGGTTCTTTTACATGCGTAAATCTACAACACGGGACCACCGGCTTTACTTCCCTTCCTAAGGAATCCATGCTAAGGATTTTTACTCCCGAAAACATCCATCGCCCTACCGCGACCTCGGAACTAGAGGCTAGCATGGCAACCACTACACCACTGGGCAGATAACCTCAGCAGAGCAATAGGCGTAGCTATTATTATTATTATTATTATTATTATTATTATTATTATTATCACTATTGTTATACGTTGTTTCTGCTTATATTTCGTTACTACTTTGTGTAGACGTGTGAGGGTCTCATTAACTTACTGAGTTACAGTATAAATAAGAATGAGGTCTTTTCCAATTTGTACAAAATAAACGATACTGCTGTGACACCGACCCCAAATGGACGGATTCGTCCAAAATGTAAAGACACGAGAGTTTGTTGCGTCAATAGGGAATAGTGGTTGTCAAGTCATTTCTTCCTGGAAGGTGATCTCAGTACCGAAATGTTTTAACGGCCTTTCTCAAACACGGTAACTGCACCGATATGTTGCAACATAACTGAACCCTAAAGCATAGGGTACATATAATCATGTTTCCAGCAAGGTACTCAACGTCTTATTGATGACCAGTGCAATTACCAGACCTGAAGGCCCTGAAGCCTCTCTGAGACTAATTGAACATTTGAACAGATTAAGAACAAAGACCTTCTCAAAGAAAGGATCTCGTAGATGTTTCGCAAACACCACACTACACCAACTAATAGGTGATATTAAGGATAGCTAAGTAACCAATCGGGATGGTTCTAGCACCTGAGGCCCATATTCAGGAGGTTCCGGTTCGGTTCCTGTTGTACCGGCCACACTGATCCTCATATTTTCCGTGCTTTTTCCAGAGAAGTAAGGAGTGCTGGAGTGAAAAACGAGAACTTCCAATTCCTTATTGCATTTCCTTTTTTCTTTGAGGTTGTAGGGCCAGGTACGACGGACGCTGGTGTGCATTGTATGTGCTACATGACGAGAAAACGAAATTCCGAAACTGTCCGTGCCAAAAAGGGGGCACTCCTCCAGGCTGCAAATGCAACAATCATATCTGGCCGGTCACGCTACAAATGCCCTTCGTACTCTCTCGTGCAGTAGGCCTAAATCCTGTTTCTTATACCCTTGCTTCGCAGATATGTATTCTTCTATTCTTCTACGCTGCGTGCTCTTCCGTCTTATCCTGGTTAGTTAATGTACTCCTTCGAATGGTGACAAACAATCTACGTGCAGCGCAAGAGGCGATAAAACGGTATAAATTCATTGTCGTGGTAAATGCACTTGCTTTCGTCACTTTGAGAGGCAGGATTAAACCGAAGGATCCTCCCACCGATTTGTTGACAAGGATTTATATTCTTATGTAAATCATGCGGTTATGATATGGTCAATTTGACAATTATCTTGAAATATATTAAGTTAAATGATCATGGAACTATTGTATCGCAAAACAACCTATTCCAGGACAGCAGCCAATGAGAAATGATAGAGATATGGCGCAAAGTTATACGGAACAGACCTTAGCCGTGGCGCAGCGCTGAAATCCTCCTCCGCTTTTAATCCCGATGTCCCCGTATATATATTTTAAGTGACTATCATAGTAATAAAAATATTCAGTGTTCATGAAAGTATATTAAGTGTCCTAAAACAGGAACCCCTCATAAAAGTAAACCTATTTGTAAAGCTATTAATGGTAACAATTGGACAATGGTCTTCGTCTGTCTATCCGTCTTAATGAAATGAGATAGTTTAATTGCATCACGTTATCAAGCAAGTAACCAGTCCTCATTGAACATACTGAATGTTTAAGTCTGTTGTACGCAATTTTATTTCTAGTTCATACAGTATTTGTTGTTAACACAAACTCAATATGTACATCATCCAGATTCGACGTTTCGCTGGTGAACTCATTTGCACCACGTAGATTAAACTGAAGCCCCCACGATTATTCATCTTCATGTATTTCTAACGGTTTTAAATGGCAATAAACTGTAGTCATGTATTGTCAATCAACTTTTTCACATCAAAGGCTAGATTTATGTGCATCGAGCACATAAAACACAGCTATGATCACGTGGCTCCATCCGACGTTTGGTTCAAGATATCAAGAAGTTTGTATAAACAGTCCAGAGCAAGTTCTGGAAAGTTTAGTCCTCGAACATGCTATACACAATATCCACAAAGTGAGCGCAGTTATTTCGTATGGGAGTGGGGAACATCCATACGAGTTTTTAATACAGTGAAATGCATTGTTATAGGTAACAACACATTGGAACACACTACAAGCTGCAGTGCACTTGTTTGAGTGATAAGCTATTCTACTTTGGTTTTTTTTACGCATCCCCTACAGTAGTATGTAGTATCAGCAGTCTCATAGTAAACAATAAAATTGGAGGAGGGAAGAATCTTCTAGGTTCCTCTTCATATAGTTCATTCTTGACCGGCTTGTAGGAGAGGATTAAGGAACTGCTGTCATTCTTAAAACATGGATCCCTTTAAATGTGCATGGCTGGAACTCACTGACATACGTCCTTTTTATAGTGCTACTGGCACGCTGGCTGGAGCTCAAAGGTTGTATACACTACGCTTAACAGTCAGACGAATATCAAAACCCAGGACATTTATCCTGATTGATTACCAAATGAGAGATGCTGGTTACTGTCAATGTAAATAATAATGATAGGAGGCTATGGGTCCATACACAAGAGTTAGAAAAGGAGGTATTGGAGCAGTTTTGCAAGAGACCTTCAACAATCACGCTGGCTGGAGTAAAGTGTTCAGATTAGTAACAGTACTGCGTGATGGAAGAGGATCTCAAGAGGATCTTCAGCATCATTTAAAAATTTCAAAAGCTAATGCACTTGGGTGGAAATTCTTGACCTCTCTGCTATTGTGTTTTTGGCAGACGAAGACGAGTTTACTCGCGAGAATGTTTTCAACAGTGGATACACGTCAATCCTCTTACAGCACCGTTGTGTGCATTTCTATAGATTTGCAGTAAATGCCTGTGTGGTAATTGCAAACAGTATCTTGTTCAGCTCTTATCTGCCTTTTCCCTCTCTGACAGCGGAACAATACTTGGATTTTCTTCGTGAAGTACTGCCCCAGAATTATTCGAAGGGATGCTTCTAAAGTGATTCCGTCACGATGGTGCTTCTCCCCACTTCACACGTATCAGGGACTTTCTTAGTTGATTTGCATTTCGGTGAATTGACCGAGGAGGACCCGTCCCATGGTTATGAAAGTCTCCAGATCTTACTCTAATAGATGTCTTTCTGTGAATAGTCATGCAATCACCTGTCTATGAGATTTCGGTGAACACAGAAGGATTGTAACAAACAAGTATCGTGGCAGTGGGCACGAAAATCAGGGAGCAGCCACATATGCTACTTAAGAGTTCATCCGTCCGTGGTGAGACTGCGGAACTGTGCATACAAATCAATGGACGACATTTTCAAAAATTTCCGTAAAATAACACGTATATGCGTTTTCTTGCATTTAATATAATAAACAACGATTTGTATTTAGCATTCTGTAATGTATTTAACTTTTTACGCCCCGAAGAATACACTTCCTTCCCAAGGTTCATTGCATTAAAATACTCGTATAGACTGTTCCTTACCAACACACGAAATATCTGCACTAATTTTGTGGACATGCTGTTTAAGAGAATGACCTAACAGACGAGCGCAGAGTTCAAATCCGGGGGCCAAAGAAGAGATATTACAGTGAAAGTCGTCATGATTGTAAAAAGGTCCATTTTCTTTTACATAAACAAAGCCTACGAAAAATTAGAACCCATTCAGTTTATTTGCTACAATATTATAGCAGTAAGGCATAAAGTGCTGGATTATATAAAATATGCAAACGATATTGGAAATTACGGCTGATGAGGGCAAGAAGGGCCATGTTGTTCATCATATGCTTCAAATGCATGCATAAATACTGACATAATGAATGGAATGTTAAATTATTTTAATAGCTCCTGTCAAATGAAGCAATGCGGAAGCTGAGTCCGACAAAATAATGAAGCTTATACTATGTAGAACGCCACAGTATTCCGAAGTTTACATAAACCATATTCTAAACATTTTGCTTTTATCTAATTCGAGTAGACAAACCCCTTAAACATTAAAGATTGTGTGTACATTACTTATAAAGAATGCTGGAAAAAGTGCAGAAGAAAAGCAATAATTCTGAACGAATCACACTGACCTAAAAATATTTTACTCTATTACAGTTACAATTTACGTTTTCAGAAAAGAGTAAAGTTATAGCTACCTTACATAACATCATTCTTAAACAAATCCTTTCTTTGTTTCTTTGTTTCTTTCTTTCTTCCTTTGCTTCTTTCTTCCACAGAAAGAACTTCTTCCGCTTTAATTGTCGACTATGTGGAAACTTCAAATCTACAAAGTGGACGTAGTATAGGATTAATTAAATTTCAACCAATAGTGGCAGCAATTATGGTGTGCAGGTCGTTTCTAGAGCTAGCAATTCTGGTTAAAGATGCACGCTTAGAGCAAGCGCGCAAAGGAATAAGGGACATGGCAGGAAGTGAGAATAAAAATATAATTGGTTTCAGTAAGTAAATTGTACAATTTTAAGTAGCAGTATCATGATTGATGATAAAACCAATTATTGTTCTAACCTTGGCGTGCACCTTGCGAGTTCTATGGCTCAAACATTTCCAATTTTTCCATGTGATGTATATGGATCATTATATTGTAACGATTGCAAATTTATATTAAGAAGTAAATTATAAACAAATATTACAGTTTTAAAAATTAACGATTACAAGTAATAATTACTAAAATAGCAATCATATCAACAATTTGGTTACTTCAACTTAATTCCTTTCGACGCTGGTGTCAACCCATCTTTATTTCTCAGCATAAGTCAGCAGAGAAGGAGTTACAATCCTATGATTTTGATCGCTCTTTGTATTTACTTTTTCACAAAATGTAACATAAAACAGAGAAACAATACCTATCAGGACATAAAGGATTCAAAAATGTTTAAGGGACCTATGTAGAAATGATTAAAATTTGGGATATATATACACATGGTGTACCATTTAAGGGTCATACAAAATGTAGGTTCACACTTTTAAGAAATTAAATTGACCCTAAAACGACCATAATAACGTCCTCCAAACGAAACACTTTCCCCCATAATATCAAGCAACTTTTATTAAAGACATTTCTTTCAATAACGCTTAGTTTTGGAGATGGTCCACCTGTATATACATATACATACATGCATGCATACATACACACAACAACATACACACGTACGTACATACATATTGGCAGATGTTGGCAACTTCAGTCACTCTTTCTCTCAACTTCACATTTGTTCCAAAACGAGCAAAACGTTTAGTTCCAATCCGACGAAATGGCGCTGAAGTAATTTACTTGCTACAGATTCGTGCACGGTATTCTTTTCTCCTACGATTACTTCAATTCCCTTTCCAGGAAGGAAACTAAGAAAGTTCGTTTTATTGCAAGTGCCATTGAAACCTTTCAAAGGAGATTTCTTTGTTCCGCACAGGAAATTAATTGCGAATTTGCAAAAACCTGTGAAAAGATTACAAAAAACTACTATTAAAGCAGTTGGAACAAAGAAATGCGATCATATCTGGGAAACAATAAAGGGTCTCGAGTAACGTATATGATTATGAAAAAAACAAAACAAAGCAAAACAAAACAAAAAATCCGCAGCCGTTTTAAATTATTTCATTAATATAATCGACTTTAAGTATTCTGGTCATATTGACCGATTTGCCTCAAGGAGTTGTTTGAAGTCTTTTTTTAACATTAGCTTTTTACCTTATAATTTTAAAACACTCTCAGGTGTGCATTTGCTCTTCCATATTCTGAGATGCGTATGGAGTGATTCTAATGCCGGTATTTGAATCTTGGACTTTGGGGTTGAAAAGTGAGCATGCTGGTAATATGAACCGGAAGGCATTTACTTGTATTTCACGTGAATTCTAGAACTGTGCGAGGACATTGAACGGAGTGACTGTCGGGTATTAGTGATATCAGGGTACATGTTTATTTTTTTGGAAAAAAATGCGAGGTAGGTGAAATATTTGAAATATTCTAAAAAGTGGTGTAGCATACACCAAGAGAGAGAGAGAGAGGGGGGGAAGAGGGAGAGAAAGGATTATTAAGAATAAAGAAAATCATGTCCCGGAGAAGAAGGCTATGTGAGTTCGCTTACGGTTCATTACACATTACAGTGAATCCCAGCAATAAACCCCAAGAAAACTCAGTGGTAGCGTGTATGTTTGACTGCGCAAATCGAGGTTCCACAACTAGAATGCAGACACCATCTGGAAATGTAGCAAAGATGAATTTCCAACACGGTTTGCCTAGCCCTAGACCGTGATTCGACTGGCTGTTTGTACATCGCAATGTCGTATCATTCGGGTGCTCCCATTCGTTTAGCGGTTGAAATGTGCTCAAATGACCCCGGGGTTTCTGGAGTTTAGAGTTACACATATTCATCTTCTTGGGTTAAGGGGAAAAAAAGTCGTCGTCCGTGGTCTAAGGGTACCATGCTAGCCTCTAGACCCCGAGGTCGCGGAATCAAACTCGGCAGAGGGCAATGGATGTTTTTTCCGGCGTAAAAGTCCTTAGAATAGCTTCCTTTGGAAGGTAAGTAAAGCCGGTTGTCTCGTGTCGTAGATTTACGGCATGTAAAAGAACCCCAAGCCTGATAAAGAGGCCTTTGAGGAAAATTTGCGGTCTTTCTCGCACAATATGGAATGGGACGCTAGAGACCATAGTAGTTAAAGAGCGCCCATAAATAAAACTCAATTTCAATGACGTTCCCCAAGAATAATGACTTGTTGCATTTCATTCTATTTGCTTTGAAACATATTTTTTACCTTATACCTCAATTGTGTTCACTAAATGTAGTGGATTTCCCCTTTCCTTCATTATTCTCTCAATACTCTCTCCTAATACTACATCAAAATAAGATATGAGTGTTAACTATATTCTTCTTTCTATTATTTGATTTAAGATGAACATAAAATTGGTACAAGATCTCCCGTTCTGATTCTATGCTGCACTCCATTGATTGGTGCCTGTGCTAATATGTTTTATCGTCGCTACCTATATGAAAGCTGAATAGGCAAATAACTTCACTAGTGTATGTTTATTTAATTTGCATAAGATTCCAACTACATTTATATGTAATAATGTAATCTACGCGTCTAGTAACACCTTCGTGTTCTCCTAAGACAGTATTTTTGCAACGGAAACAGTTTTTAATACAGTGTTTTCACTGAGTTATAATTGACAGCCAAATTGTAACAGCATGGCTGGAAAACTGAAGCTATCGCAGAATGGTAATAGATGGCGCATCCCACAAGACAGAGAGTATGAGGAGGCACATTCTCAGCACCAGAATAAGCTGTCGTTTTAAAACATATTAATAAGATTATCTGAGGGCATCGGTGTGATAGCGGGAAATTCATCATCGTTTAGATTTCTTACATTAAACCTTCCACTTGTTGCACGTAGAAAACTTTATAGATACTGTACGTAAAGATGCGAAGTGAAAAAAAGTTAATTGTTTGATTTACTGGGCGGAACACACAAGCATGCTGACAAACGCAATAGCCATACTCCAAAGATAAAAATATTTTTGAGCCCAGTCGAGAATTACACCTATGTGCCAGAGTATGGCAAATAGGGGATTCTGGCTTCTTTAAGGTTTTCGAAAATCAATATTTACTATTATTATTATCATAATCATCATTACTAAGTCATCTCAGTTGGAACGGGTCATGCAAGGTTCGTCCCGAATTTCTCCTTTGCTCTAGAAGTTCCTCCATATTCTCTAATAGTTTTGGGTGCTCCGTCTTGAAAGTCGTTTTGCGTCAAATCTTAGGAATATAAAAGTTTCCAACCGTGATACAGACTGCGGTTAAAGAAAATATACAAAGAAATCAATCTTTGGAACAGAAATCAAGATTTAAAATCGCGTATTAGAAATCCATACTAATAGCCTGAACGGTATGTAGGCCTCTATTCACTCTGTGTGTGTGTGTGTGTGTGTGTGTGTGTGTGTACCGTGATTCGTTACGTAATTTTAAAGCCAAGGAATCGCTTGTCAATATACAAATAGTTTTCCCTGTAAAATTTAGAACAACGCCAGAAAAGTGGGTAAAGTTCAATGATTTGTACATTTCTGAGTAACTTCTGTATCAGATTGGAATATAGGTACTGCTTATTAGCTTTGCATTATGACTTAATTAATTAATTGATTGATTAATTAATTAATTATTAATGACATCTTCTGGAAAAACTAAGGGTGTCAAGGTCATTTAGATAATATAATGTACCACTAGTATGCTAAATTGCACCTTTACTACAGTGCAGAATATTCAAAGTATACACTTAGTTGAAGCAAATAAAAGTTACCTTAATTATAATAATGGTGAAATACTTTTCTAATATTAAGATGAAATATTGAATGCTTTTGACAACAATGAGCAATCACGAGGAAACTTTGCGATGTCTCAAGTACAAGTTTCAGAGCATGAAACCGGGAGTAGCTGAGAGCGCACCTGGATGGAAGGGTAGGGCTGAACACCAGGGTAATTAATGAATTCACCAGAGAACCATAGGCCAAACATTTTCTATTACATTTGACGTGAAAATGGCATTAGACATCAATGTTTGTAGGAAAGTCAGATTTTCGAGACGTAATTTCTTTGGGAATAACAAAAGCCATCATGCTCACGAGAACATTCCCGTATTTGCGCCTCAAAATATACGAGGAATATTTTTAAAGTAAGGACCGGTTTGCAATAAGTTATACACACTAAGTATTTGAAAAGGCAGAATCAGACGACTGTAAAATTCAATACTATCGCCGGGATTTGAACCATGTACCTCGCGATATTCGTCCATTTGCCCTAACCACTGAGCTACCTTGACAACATGCCGATACCGCAGTAGTAGGGAAATGGGCATTCTGGCCCAGTTAATTTATGCATGGCTATTCATATGCTAATTAGACCCGCCCCTCCCCTCCCCCACCCCCACCCCCACCCCCAGCTCCTTGGTAGTTTTACTTGCACCTGAGGGTCATAAATCTTGTTGAGTACAATGGAGGCTTGACAGTTAAGCAATTAAGGCTGTCAATCAGCTGTCAAAACGAACAAAGGGGTCATAAATTTAAGGTTCTGTAACAAAGGCGAGATGTTTTTCCTACCCGTTCCACATCAGGCCACTTCTGCACCTGGTCAGTTACCCACCTCCACTTCCATTGTGTGTCGAACACGTGGCATACTCATTTCACTAGCTTTTAACAAAAGAACAATGCTTACCCTTCAGCTGTCAAAATGAACAAAGCCCATGATGAATTAGGATTGTGACAAAGAGAACCTAAGTCAGTTAACAGAGAAACAAGTTCTATTGTCTGGTGCAAGCATTCTTTAGAAAGACCATCTGGCATACTCATCCCACAACCCAATAACAAAGCCTGACCCTTTCCATTGTGTAAGAGATTCTATTGTGTGTGCCTTTCTATTGTCCTGGGCAAGACTAGTTTAGAAAGACACCTGCAGCGTTCCCATCCCGCTACTCCATAACAAAGCCTGACCTTTTCCATTGTTTGACCACCTGCTAGTTAACAAAAGAATTCGAGGGTTGCTTTACACTCGTCCTGTCCTTGTTTGTGTGAAAGAGAGAGAAACTTGTTTACCAACTCTGCGTAACGTCAGGGTCGGCCATCATTATTTTGCCTGAGGGAGTTCTCTCCGATGTTTTACGACATCCTACGAATATACCCGAGCATAGTTAACAAGCATTCTGTTTCAGCCAACGACTCCGAAAAAGCGCCTAATATACATTTCATTACGTGCATTAAACCTCTGAGTGATATCCATAGATCGGTGTTCGATTCTTACTGTAATCAAAAGTTTATTCCTAATGAGAAATTAATGATCGATATTATTATATCATTACCCTAATTAATAAAAGTGCGTTCAGAGAATTCTAGCTCGACTCTTACCAAGTGAAACTCTAATGCGTAATAACTATTAAACTATGCACCACCAGATTAAAAAATGTATTTATCAAATATAATTTAATTTTTTATACATTATTACCCTAATTAAAGAAAGACCGTTCAGAGGGACCCTAGTTCGAATCTTACCCAACGAAACTCTAATGCTTAATAAATATTAAACTATGCAAGGTCAGATTAAAAACGCATTTAACAAATATAATTTAATTTTTTATATCATTACAATAATTAATAAAAGGGTGTTCAGGGGGTTCTAGATCGAATCTTGCCCAACGAAACTCTAATGCTTAATAAATATTAAACTATGCAAGGTCAGATTAAAAACGCATTTAACAAATATAATTTAATTTTTATATATCATTACAATAATTAATAAAAGTGTGTTCAGGGGGTTCTAGATCGAATCTTGCCCAACGAAACTAATGCTTAATAAATATTAAACTATGTGAGTATTGCGCGACCAGATTAAAACGTGTTTAACGAATATAATTTAATTTTTATATATCATTACAATAATTAATAAAAGGTTGTTCAGGGGGTCCTAGATCGAATCTGCGAAATTCTAATGCTTAATAAATATTAAACTATGCACGGTCAGATTAAAACCTGTTTAACAAATATAATTTAATTTATACATCATTACAATGTTTAACGAACTGTATTGTTAGGAACCAGAGGTCCATAGTTTGAATCTTACCCTGCGAAACGTTATAATAACTATTAAAATATTGAAGCAGGGGGGGCGGTCGGATTAAAATTGCAATTAGCAAATATAATTATTTATATTAAACCTGGTGCATACTTAGATATCCCGATGCCTAGACAACATTCTTTCTTCTTCTCCTCTCGTTTTCTTTCTATCTATCTCTTTCTTTCTCCACGACTTGTGCACATTCAGGCGTTCGCATATACACGAGCACTTGCATACACATCAGCAAACATACACTGGTGCACGCATGCAAGCACATACACACACGCACATACATACACCAACACACACACATACACACACTAGTACACACACGCATTCACGCACCTCATGCGTATACCTACATACACCAGTGCTCTTACACTCGCACATACATATACATGGACACACACATACATGCACACACACACTCACGTACATACATACATACACCGTTACACTTGCACATACGCACACGATCACACACACACACGTGCAAGCACATATGCCTGTTCACTTACACCCAACAGCACCAACCCACACACGCACACGCCAACTCACGCGCATGTCCTGAATGAAAAGAGACAAAATGATGCAATAAAAACTAATTATAGCTCGGGATGCGACACGTCATTTACGAATTGTTCGAAACTGGTCTGGATGCAGGGGTTCGAATCCTAGGAGGGATTACAAATTCATCTTCTAATAACTCCAAAACTAATTAAAATAAAGACAGTAAATAAACTTTATTACTTTTATGTCATTAGTTCCTTTCTTGTGCATGTATATTAGAGTACCAGGTGTCATGGGCTCGATCCTTAATTTTAAAATCTCATTTATCTCAGAAACTAGCAGGGATTAAGGTGCGGACCAAAGCACGATTTTTAGTTCCTATGATGGGCAATTAATGCTTTATATAATTTCCAATCAGTTGTCCCTAGCTCGAATCCCGATCTTTCAGTGACTTCCTTAATTTTCCACTGTGTTCTAGAATATATCACTTAGATCGATGCTGTAACTGCATACAGGTCTTTTAAACACAAGCTAATATTATAAATAATTTTGTTTCTGGCGTTCTGAGTTCGAATACCGATTCAATGAGGTTTACTTATAAATTTAATAACAGTAAATAATTAAGACAAAGGTACCAAATAAACCTATTACGTTAATAATATCTTGCGGGCGTATATTAGGGTACCTGACGTCCAGGGTTCGATCCTTAAGTTTAAATCTCAATTATCGCAGAAACTAACAGAGATAGAGCTGTAGACGAAAGCATGTTTGATAGCTCATACAATGAACAATTAATGCTGTATATAATTTTCAATCAGTTGCCCCTAGTTCGAATCCCGATCTTTCAATGACTTCACTGATTTTCCTCTGTACTCTAGAATACATCACTTAGATTGATGTTTTAACTGTATGCAGCTTTGTGTAACGACATTATGGATGTGCTCTGTGTGAGAGAGAGCGAGAGAGGGAGAGGAAGTGAAACAAGCAGGGATAGAAGTGCTGAGGGCCTCTGCGCATGCGTAGCAAGAGATGATGTCATTGGCTGCAATAATCACGTGACGTGTA
The DNA here is from genome assembly GCA_030765065.1 of Deroplatys truncata. Taxonomy (NCBI): domain Eukaryota; kingdom Metazoa; phylum Arthropoda; class Insecta; order Mantodea; family Mantidae; genus Deroplatys; species Deroplatys truncata. The sequence goes on along the minus strand of CM060979.1, from coordinate 203,307,367 downwards.
AGCATCACAGCCATGATGACGTGCCGGCATCGCCTGGAGGGGGTTTAGATCCCTATATAAACAGATATCTGCCCATGTTAGAACTGCTGTGTACTTATTAACTTTACATTCAAGTTTTAAAGAGCTTTAAAAGCAACGTGAGCTGCAGGCCGTCTACACATTCAGCACATATCAAAACGTGACAATGCAAGGTTAGTTTTAAATAACTATACAAAATCACTGTTGGCTTTTACAATACATTTAATTTTATTTAAACGTTACAGTACATGAAAGACGATTCGTTACAAAGAGCATCATATTTTCTAATCTGTGCTGTACATTCACATGGATTTCACTGCATACTCTTCAGTTCACATGATTTTCGCCACACATTCTTCTTACATAAACATTCATACGATTCCCCTCATCATACGATTCCCCATTCCCCTCATTCTTTGTTTCACTATACACTCACATGATTTCCTCTACTCATTCTTTGTTCCCCTACAGGTTCATGCTCTGTTAACATTCACATGACTTTCTCTTCACATTCTTTGCTTCCATTAACATTCACATGATTTTCGCCACACATTCTTCTTGCATAAACATTCATACGACTTTCCCCCTCATTCTTTGTTTCACTATACACTCACATGATTTCCTCTACTCATTCTTTGTTCCCCTGCAGGTTCATGCTTTGTTAACATTTACACGACTTTCTCTGCACATTCTTTGCTTCCATTAACATTCACAGGATCTTCGCTACAAATTGTTATTACTTAAACATTCATATGATTTTCCCCCACTCATTCTTTGTTTCACTATACATTCGCACACGATTTCCTCTACTCATTCTTTGGTTCTCTGCTGGCTCATCTTCAATGAACATTCACACGATTTTCTATACTTATTCTTTGTTTCTCTACACTTTCATAGGTTTACAAAACATACACACACCCTAGTTCTAATATAAATAGTGTATAACTCGTTCTTCAACTTGAATAATGTACTGAAAATAATAATTCATGACAATGTCTGTTACAGATTGTTTAGCTGATAGACTTAACAAGATGGTTGAAGAGCGTAGTTTCCTACCGACCCGCCGAGTTCAACATCTCGAAATAGGTGCATCAGTCCTTAAAGAGAGTTCAAACAAGATATGGTACCAGGATCGTATCTTCGCTGGAGGATTGTCAAGTGTTCTTGCCAGAGCGCTATAATTCGTTAACCGATCAAGAGATTGCTGAAATACCTGGGAACATATACCTCCAGTATAACGGCATGGCAGAGACGGGGAAATTTAAGACATGTAAATTGTCTTTTTTACATGCAAAGAAGGTGCGTAGAAGTGTCAAACTTAAGTATTGAATGTTCTCCCATTTCACAATGAAAAATTCATAAATAAAACAACTGACTCATTGATATTACATATAAAGATACAAAAGATGCATATTATAGAATTTTATAAGAAATTTACGAGATTTCAATATCACATGCTTTGAGTTTAATTATATCTAGCGCATTGAAATAACTCTAAATATCCGAATGTTTATACAAATCTTTGTGCTTCTTTTTACATGTGCAATATGCTTCATTTTACATGTATCATAACAAAAAATGTAATTCTTTCCAGGTTGCCTTTACTTGACCAAGATAGTTTTCTAAGACTTTCATTGTTCAATGTTTCAGACTGTGCAATAAGAGGAAGAAGAAGAGGAATAGCCTGCTGTCATGCAGCTGACGCTATTGGAGGGTGGAATAAGCACCATCGGCACCTACAAGAAACATTTCGGCAAGAAACGGGTGCTGAGACATCTACATCACCGAAACACATTAAGACAGGATCCTTATATAACATTACAGGGTATACAATGAAAAAATACGGTCAATTTTGTATACCATTCAATGCATGGCTGAGAGTTAGCTCGAACTAGTCTCCCTATATTCACTGAAATTAAGCATTGTGAGCAATAATTTAAGTGACTGTGAAAATACTTTAAGTAATGGTGAAATTTGTATTCTAAAAGACTTGAGCCCTGTATACATTAACAGCATTAAGACTGTTTGCCACGCTGGAATACAAATTATGAAAATAAAAAGACTTTCATTTAAATAATAAGGAAATTTGCATAACCTGCTGTTACAAGTGTAATGACATATACAGAAACAATGAGTCGGATGAGAAAGTGATGGAAATGTAAGATAAATAATAACAATAAAAGAATTAAGGTATGCTTTTACATAGTGTTTTTATTCATTAAAAATCCTTGCATTCCTAATGAAAAATAAATCATTACAATGATTAGTTTAAGTTATGTCACAATGATCAAAAACAGAACCGTCTTTAGATGCATTACTCGATCTTAAGTCAGAGCACCAAAAAAGACAAATCACGGCTTCTCCATTTTAGATGCGGTGTCACTATTCAGGTAAATTCCTGTAACACAGCAGGTTGAGTATGAGATCTGTGGTCCTAAATGGGTGAAACAGAGTCTTATCCAGCTTAACAGTCTTGAGATCTCAGCATCAGAAAGTCGAATCACAAGCCTTCTCCACTCGATGAGTACAGGTTTAACAACAGCATTCTCTTCACCCTGAGACGATGTAAAGTATATAAATGTTCAACTTGACAAGGGATTCTAAACTCGTTGTTAGAGTCCAGAACTGATGTATTATATGGTGAAAACACATGTTCCTCTTCTTAGTGATCTTGTCGTCGAATCTCGGTGTCATTGAGGTGTCGATAACATTGAAGATGCCCATGATTATAGGATTCTGAAGCCCAATAACTGTAGGAACTGCTGATTGCGTGATGCTAACTTGATGGGCGTCAAGGGCAGAGCATGATGTGTGCGTCGAATCATTCCATTATTATATCCTCGACGTCGTTGACTTCTTCTAAAATCTATAGGCATTATGCTTATATCCTTGTTTCTAAAGGCAATGATATTGCTGTTAGGCTCCCCTGTTTGCTCTATGAAGCGTATGTTTATGAACAACAGGTAAAATTTGATGGTTCCTGTGAAATACGTTATCCAGCCGTAACAGATGGGAAAACTGGTAGATGGAGTGTCCACTTTTACTATCGAGGAAGGAGACTGATGCAATACTGCGCTAAATTCGTATGATGCTCAACTTAAATATATTCACTAGGAAATCAGATTCAGACAGCTGATTAGGTGGAATAACTTTGTCACTGAAGGACCACAGAACGTTCCTATAGAACAATCACTGCAAAAAATCAAGAGTGAAAGGACATTTTAATGACATTTTTATTATTATTATTCACTGATCTCATAAAGAAGACATTCGCATCCTAATATGAGGAATCTTTAAACGTCGGGCATACAAGTCAAGTTCTATGTTACTCAATGTTTTTCCGGGACAAGTATAGCCCTCTGCCTGAGTTTTTTGAATTCCCTTTCACTCTCTGTCTCCTCTTCGTTTCTGTGTTTCTTCCCTTATTCTTCTTCACTCGAAAACCTCTCCCTCTTGCTTCAATTTCTCTGTTACGTCTCATCATTTCAGCAAGTTTTTTATTTGCAGCTTTTTTCGTATTTACAGCTGTAGCAATTTGTGATGCACCTCCAGCGGCGGCTCCTAGTGCTGCAATAATTGGTATGAGCGGTAGAAATCCTCCTCGTTTCTTCTTTTTGGACCCTCCGCCAACAGATACCTTTCTCTCAATTTCTCTCTTATGCCTCATCATTTCGGCAAGTTGTTTATCTGCTGCCTTTTTCTTATTTACTGCTGAGGCAATTTGGGCTGCACCTCCAGCAGCAGCGCCTAGAGCTGCAATAATTGGTATGAGAGGTAGAAATCCTCCTCGTTTCTTCTTCGTGGTTACTGCACCTGGAGCTACCTTTCCCTTCATAATTGCTGTTACTAGTCACGCTGCCAACTTTTTCACCTAATGTAACATCAGATTGCACGATTTTCCAAGTCGTTTCAGCCAGATCTTGTCAGCAATGTTTCTCGAAGCAGAGACCTTATGCTGAGCGCTGGCAATGCCACTAAGATTACACGAATCGTCTAACGGAATGATTCCTGGGTCTCCTCTCTTTAATTTTTCTCTAGCTTTATCACAGTTCCTCAGTCTATGTAACCAGGTAAATGTACTTCAACGGTTGCAGGCTAGTGAGAGAGTTAATTAAACCGAAACCTCTTGCGAGCTTAACCACCTTAGCTCTCACGTTATACTAATCGATTTTTATTCAGGATAGTTCTTTTATACTTTCTCATTAGCGTATATACATTAAGAGCGATTTATTTTACTTTAGTTGTCAAGCTAGAGAGGATGAAACAAGAATGCTCACAGCCTATTGATATGTTAGGCTTTGAAAGCGACTTTAGATGTGAACTTAGTGGAAAACTGTTTCATGTCAATGTTCTTGACTTGCCTATCATGTAACCCATTCAGGGAAAAGGTGATCAGCAAAGGTAAAAATGTTACGAGCAAAGGGAAATACGTGACCAGCAAAGGGAAAAATGTTACCAGCAAGGGGAAAAAGGTGACAGCATAGGGAAAAATGTGACCAGCAAAGGGAAAAAGGTGACCAGCAAAGGGAAAAATGTGACCAGCAAAGGGAAAAACGTGACCGGCAAAGGGAAAAAGGTGACCAGTAAAGGGAAAAATGTGACCAGCAAAGGGAAAAATGTGACCAGCAAAGGGAAAAAAGGTGACCAGCAAAGGGAAAAACGTGACCAGCAAAGGGAAAAAACGTGACCAGCAATGGGAAAAAAGGTGACCAACAACGGGAAAAACGTTACCAGCAAAGGGAAAAAGGTGACCAGCAAAGGGAAAAACGTGACCAGCAAAGGGAAAAAGGTGACCAGCAAAGGGAAAAAGGTGACCAGCAAAGGGAAAAAGGTGACCAGCAAAGGGAATAAGGTGACCAGCAAAGGGAAAAAGGTGACCAGCAAAGGGAAAAAGGTGACCAGCAAAGGGAAAAACGTGACCAGCAAAGGGAAAAACGTGACCAGCAAGGGGAAAAAGGTGACAGCATAGGGAAAACTCTGACCAGCAAAGGGAAAAAGGTGACCAGCAAAGGGAAAAATGTGACCAGCAAAGGGAAAAACGTGACCGGCAAAGGGAAAAAGGTGACCAGTAAAGGGAAAAATGTGACCAGCAAAGGGAAAAATGTGACCAGCAAAGGGAAAAAAGGTGACCAGCAAAGGGAAAAACGTGACCAGCAAAGGGAAAAAACGTGACCAGCAATGGGAAAAAAGGTGACCAACAACGGGAAAAACGTTACCAGCAAAGGGAAAAAGGTGACCAGCAAAGGGAAAAACGTGACCAGCAAAGGGAAAAAGGTGACCAGCAAAGGGAAAAAGGTGACCAGCAAAGGGAATAAGGTGACCAGCAAAGGGAAAAAGGTGACCAGCAAAGGGAAAAAGGTGACCAGCAAAGGGAAAAACGTGACCAGCAAAGGGAAAAACCGTGACCAGCAATGGGAAAAAAGGTGACCAGCAACGGGAAAAACGTTACCAGCAAAGGGAAAAAGGTGACCAGAAACGGGAAAAACGTTACCAGCAAAGGGAAAAAGGTGACCAGCAAAGGGAAAAAGTGACCAGCAATGGGAAAAACGTGACCAGCAAAGGGAAAAAGGTGACCAGGAAAGGGAAAAAGGTGACCAGCAAAGGGAAAAAGGTGACCAGCAAAGGGAAAAACGTTACCAGCAAAGGGAAAAACGTGACCAGCAAAGGGAAAAACGTGACCAGCAAAGGGAAAAACGTTACCAGCAAAGGGAAAAATGTGACCTGCAAAGCGAAAAAGGTGACCAATAAGGGAAAAATGTGACCAGCAAGGGGAAAAAGGTGGCCAGCAAAGGGAAAAAAAGGTGACCTGCAAAGGGAAAAATGTGACCAGCAAAGGGAAAAATGTGACCAGCAAAGGGAAAAACGTGACCTGCAAAGGGAAAAATTTGACCAGAAAAGGGAAAAAAGGTGACCAGCAAAGGGAAAAAAGTGACCAGCAAAGGGAAAAATTTGACCAGCAAAGGGAAAAATGTGACAGCAAAGGGAAAAAAGGTGACCAGTAAAGGGAAAAATGGGATCAGAAGAGGGAAAAACGTGACCTGCAAAGGGAAAAAGGTGACCAGCAAAGGGAAAAATGTGACAGCAAAGGGAAAAAGGTGGCCAGCAAAGGGAAAAAAAAGTGACCTGCAAAGGGAAAATGACCAGTATCTCCCTTAACTCTCGCATTCTCTGTGCTAACTATCAAGAAAACGTGTACTCTTACCTCTATGAATCCATTTCTAGTTACTTGAATCTGCTTGTGCTTGATTAGATAGTTATAATTAACGGAATTACAACTATTATGCGCGAATGCTACAATATTTTGCTTAGTCTAATTCGGACATGGCTGTTTATATGCATCAAAACCTGAGTACATATATAAATACATAAATGCTAAAAAAAATAGCTCAGTCTCGTGTTATCGTATACGAATTCAACATCTACAGTATACATTGACTAGTTTATATATACTGCTTGAGCATGAACACTCACAAAGACGGACAATTACAGTCAATCTACGAGAATCTTGATTTTTCGTATGTTTCCCAAGGGGGGAGTAATCGCTTTGTTAAGTGCTGCATATGTAATAGAACTTTAAAAAACAGGACAATTTCAAGGCTTAAGCAACATAGGAGACGATGCTGTAAAGCAATGGCCAGCTGTGCATTGACTTCAACACCCAAACGAGATCCTGAAATCTTCTCAAGTCCCGAAGAGCGCGATTCAAGATGTACCGTACTTGGAACCAGTTCAAGCGACCCTGTAATAACGTCAAGAGCTACCACTGATGAAGCAATGAGAGCAGTTTCTTTGAATGACCAAGCTCTGAATAAACACAACAATGAAAGCAAGCATACTAGTGTCAACTCACCTAGATTAGAAGACCTATCCAAAGCGAATACAGAGGAGATGCTATGCCGCTACACCGATCCTAATGATTTGTTAAACATGCTAAGGGTACTCATGAGGCTTCATACACCTGATAAAAATGACTTTTCCGATGGGATTAACGACATTATTCAGGATTTAAAGCTGGGTGGTTGTATAGCGTGATTAGCATCTGCAGAACCTTGAAACCATGAAAGAGTTAGAAAGATTCCTCATATTAGGATGCGAATGTCTTCTTTATGAGATCAGTGAATAATAATAATAAAAATGTCATTAAAATGTCCTTTCACTCTTGATTTTTTGCAGTGATTGTTCTATAGGAACGTTCTGTGGTCCTTCAGTGACAACGTTATTCCATCTAATCAGCTGTCTGAATCTGATTTCCTAGTGAATATATTTAAGTTGAGCATCATACGAATTTAGCGCAGTATTGCATCAGTCTCCTTCCTCGATAGTAAAAGTGGACACTCCATCTACCAGTTTTCCCATCTGTTACGGCTGGATAACGTATTTCACAGGAACCATCAAATCAAATTTTACCTGTTGTTCATAAACATCCGCTTCATAGAGCAAACAGGGGAGCCTAACAGCAATATCATTGCCTTTAGAAACAAGGATATAAGCACAATGCCTATAGATTTTAGAAGAAGTCAGCGACGTCGAGGATATAATAATGGAATGATTCGACGCACACATCATGCTCTGCCCTTGACGCCCATCAAGTTAGCATCACGCAATCAGCAGTTCCTACAGTTATTGGGCTTCAGAATCCTAAAATCATGGGCATCTTCAATGTTATCGACACCTCAATGACACCGAGATTCGACGACAAGATCACTAAGAAGAGGAACATGTGTTTTCACCATATAATACATCAGTTCTGGACTCTAACAACGAGTTTAGAATCCCTTGTCAAATTGAACATTTATATACTTTACATCGTCTCAGGGTGAAGAGAATGCTGTTGTTAAACCTGTACTCATCGAGTGGAGAAGGCTTGTGATTCGACTTTCTGATGCTGAGATCTCAAGACTGTTAAGCTGGATAAGACTCTGTTTCACCCATTTAGGACCACAGATCTGCATACTCAACCTGCTGTGTTACAGGAATTTACCTGAATAGTGACACCGCATCTAAAATGGAGAAGCCGTGATTTGTCTTTTTTGGTGCTCTGACTTAAGATCGAGTAATGCATCTAAAGACGGTTCTGTTTTTGATCATTGTGACATAACTTAAACTAATCATTGTAATGATTTATTTTTCATTAGGAATGCAAGGATTTTTAATGAATAAAAACACTATGTAAAAGCATACCTTAATTCTTTTATTGTTATTATTTATCTTACATTTCCATCACTTTCTCATCCGACTCATTGTTTCTGTATATGTCATTACACTTGTAACAGCAGGTTATGCAAATTTCCTTATTATTTAAATGAAAGTCTTTTTATTTTCATAATTTGTATTCCAGCGTGGCAAACAGTCTTAATGCTGTTAATGTATACAGGGCTCAAGTCTTTTAGAATACAAATTTCACCATTACTTAAAGTATTTTCACAGTCACTTAAATTATTGCTCACAATGCTTAATTTCAGTGAATATAGGGAGACTAGTTCGAGCTAACTCTCAGCCATGCATTGAATTGTATACAAAATTGACCGTATTTTTTCATTGTATACCCTGTAATGTTATATAAGGATCCTGTCTTAATGTGTTTCGGTGATGTAGATGTATCAGCACCCGTTTCTTGCCGAAATGTTTCTTGTAGGTGCCGATGGAGCTTATTCCACCCTCCAATAGCGTCAGCATCCTTTGCATGACAGCAGGCTATTCCTCTTCTTCTTCCTCTTATTGCACAGTCTGAAACATTGCACAATGAAAGTCTTAGAAAACTATCTTGGTCAAGTAAAGGCAACCTGGAAAGAATTACATTTTTTGTTATGATACATGTAAAATGAAGCATATTGCACATGTAAAAAGAAGCACAAAGATTTGTATAAACATTCGGATATTTAGAGTTATTTCAATGCGCTAGATATAATTAAACTCAAAGCATGTGATATTGTAATCTCGTAAATTTCTTATAAAATTCTATAATATGCATCTTTTGTATCTTTATATGTAATATCAATGAGTCAGTTGTTTTATTTATGAATTTTTCATTGTGAAATGGGAGAACATTCAATACTTAAGTTTGACACTTCTACGCACCTTCTTTGCATGTAAAAAAGACAATTTACATGTGTTAAATTTCCCCGTCTCTGCCATGCCGTTATACTGGAGGTATATGTTCCCAGGTATTTCTGCAATCTCTTGATCGGTTAACGAATTATAGCGCTCTGGCAAGAACACTTGACAATCCTCCAGCGAAGATACGATCCTGGTACCATATCTTGTTTGAACTCTCTTTATGGACTTTATCTCATAGTTAAGACCTATTTCGAGATGTTGAACTCGGCGGGTCGGTAGGAAACTACGCTCTTCAACCATCTTGTTAAGTCTATCAGCTAAACAATCTGTAACAGACATTGTCATGAATTATTATTTTCAGCACATTATTCAAGTTGAAGAACGAGTTATACACTATTTATATTAGAACTAGGGTGTGTGTATGTTTTGTAAGCCTATGAAAGTGTAGAGAAACAAAGAATAAGTATAGAAAATGGTGTGAATGTTCATTGAAGATGAGCCAGCAGAGAACCAAAGAATGTATAGTGAAACAAAGAATGAGTGGGGGAAAATCGTATGAATGTTTAAGTAAGAAGAATGTGTAGCGAAGATCGTGTGAATGTTAATGGAAGCAAAGAATGTGCAGAGAAAGTCGTGTGAATGTTAACAGAGCATGAACCTGTAGGGGAACAAAGAATGAGTAGAGGAAATCATGTGAGTGTATAGTGAAACAAAGAATGAGGGGAAAATCGTATGAATGTTTATGTAAGAAGAATGTGTGGCGAAAATCATGTGAACTGAAGAAGAGTATGCAGTGAAATCCATGTGAATGTAAAGCACAGATTAGAAAATATGATGCTCTTTGTAACGAATCGTCTTTCCTGTACTGTAACGTTTAAATAAAATTAAATGTATTGTAAAAGCCAACAGTGATTTTGTATAGTTATTTAAAACTCACCTTGCATTGTCACGTTTTGATATGTGCTGAATGTGTAGACGTCCTGCAGCTCGCGTTGCTTTTAAAGCTCTTTAAAACTTGAATGTAAAGTTAATAAGTACACAGCAGTTCTAACATGTGCAGATATCTGTTTATATAGGGATCTAAACCCCCTCCAGGCGATGCCGGCACGTCATCATGGCTGTGATGCTTACACGTCACGTGATTATTGCAGCCAATGACATCATCTCTTGCTACGCATGCGCAGAGGCCCTCAGCACTTCTATCCCTGCTTGTTTCACTTCCTCTCCCTCTCTCGCTCTCTCTCTCTCTCCCTCTCTCGCTCTCTCTCACACAGAGCACATCCATAATGTCGTTACACAAAGCTGCATACAGTTAAAACATCAATCTAAGTGATGTATTCTAGAGTACAGAGGAAAATCAGTGAAGTCATTGAAAGATCGGGATTCGAACTAGGGGCAACTGATTGAAAATTATATACAGCATTAATTGTTCATTGTATGAGCTATCAAACATGCTTTCGTCTACAGCTCTATCTCTGTTAGTTTCTGCGATAATTGAGATTTAAACTTAAGGATCGAACCCTGGACGTCAGGTACCCTAATATACGCCCGCAAGATATTATTAACGTAATAGGTTTATTTGGTACCTTTGTCTTAATTATTTACTGTTATTAAATTTATAAGTAAACCTCATTGAATCGGTATTCGAACTCAGAACGCCAGAAACAAAATTATTTATAATATTAGCTTGTGTTTAAAAGACCTGTATGCAGTTACAGCATCGATCTAAGTGATATATTCTAGAACACAGTGGAAAATTAAGGAAGTCACTGAAAGATCGGGATTCGAGCTAGGGACAACTGATTGGAAATTATATAAAGCATTAATTGCCCATTATAGGAACTAAAAATCGTGCTTTGGTCCGCACCTTAATTCCTGCTAGTTTCTGAGATAAATGAGATTTTAAAATTAAGGATCGAGCCCATGACACCTGGTACTCTAATATACATGCACAAGAAAGGAACTAATGACATAAAAGTAATAAAGTTTATTTACTGTCTTTATTTTAATTAGTTTTGGAGTTATTAGAAGATGAATTTGTAATCCCTCCTAGGATTCGAACCCCTGCATCCAGACCAGTTTCAAACAATTCGTAAATGACGTGTCGCATCCCGAGCTATAATTAGTTTTTATTGCATCATTTTGTCTCTTTTCATTCAGGACATGCGCGTGAGTTGGCGTGTGCGTGTGTGGGTTGGTGCTGTTGGGTGTAAGTGAACAGGCATATGTGCTTGCACGTGTGTGTGTGTGATCGTGTGCGTATGTGCAAGTGTAACGGTGTATGTATGTACGTGAGTGTGTGTGCATGTATGTGTGTGTGTTTTCATGTATATGTATGTGCGAGTGTAAGAGCACTGGTGTATGTAGGTATACGCATGAGGTGCGTGAATGCGTGTGTGTACTGGTGTATGTATGTGTGTGTGTTGGTGTATGTATGTGCGTGTGTGTATGTGCTTGCATGCGTGCACCAGTGTATGTTTGCTGATGTGTATGCAAGTGCTCGTGTATATGCGAACGCCTGAATGTGCACAAGTCGTGGAGAAAGAAAGAGATAGAAAGAAAAAGAGAGGAGAAGAAGAAAGAATGTTGTCTAGGCATCGGGATATCTAAGTATGCACCAGGTTTAATATAAATAATTATATTTGCTAATTGCAACTTTAATCCGACCGCCCCCCCCTGCTTCAATATTTTAGTAGTTATTATAACGTTTCGCAGGGTAAGATTCAAACTATGGACCTCTGGTTCCTAACAATACAGTTCGTTAAACATTGTAATATTGTATAAATTAAATTATATTTGTTAAACACGTTTTAATCTGACCGTGCATAGTTTAATATTTATTAAGCATTAGAATTTCGCAGATTCGATCTAGGACCCTCTGAACAACCTTTTATTAATTATTGTAATGATATATAAAAATTAAATTATATTCGTTAAACACGTTTTAATCTGGTCGCGCAATACTCACATAGTTTAATATTTATTAAGCATTAGAGTTTCGTTGGGCAAGATTCGATCTAGAACCCCCTGAACACCCTTTTATTAATTGTTGTATTGATATATAAAAATTAAATTATATTTGTTAAATGCGTTTTTAATCTGACCTTGCATAGTTTAATATTTATTAAGCATTAGAGTTTCGTTGGGTAAGATTCGAACTAGGGTCCCTCTGAACGGTCTTTCATTAATTAGGGTAATAATGTATAAAAAATTAAATTATATTTGATAAATACATTTTTTAATCTGGTGGTGCATAGTTTAATAGTTATTACGCATTAGAGTTTCACTTGGTAAGAGTCGAGCTAGAATTCTCTGAACGCACTTTTATTAATTAGGGTAATGATATAATAATATCGATCATTAATTTCTCATTAGCAATAAACTTTTGATTACAGTAAGAATCGAACACCGATCTATGGATATCACTCAGAGGTTTAATGCACGTAATGAAATGTATATTAGGCGCTTTTTCGGAGTCGTTGGCTGAAACAGAATGCTTGTTAACTATGCTCGGGTATATTCGTAGGATGTCGTAAAACATCGGAGAGAACTCCCTCAGGCAAAATAATGATGGCCGACCCTGACGTTACGCAGAGTTGGTAAACAAGTTTCTCTCTCTTTCACACAAACAAGGACAGGACGAGTATAAAGCAACCCTCGAATTCTTTTGTTAACTAGCAGGTGGTCAAACAATGGAAAAGGTCAGGCTTTGTTATGGAGTAGCGGGATGGGAACGCTGCAGGTGTCTTTCTAAACTAGTCTTGCCCAGGACAATAGAAAGGCACACACAATAGAATCTCTTACACAATGGAAAGGGTCAGGCTTTGTTATTGGGTTGTGGGATGAGTATGCCAGATGGTCTTTCTAAAGAATGCTTGCACCAGACAATAGAACTTGTTTCTCTGTTAACTGACTTTGGTTCTCTTTGTCACAACCCTAATTCATCATGGGCTTTGTTCATTTTGACAGCTGAAGGGTAAGCATTGTTCTTTTGTTAAAAGCTAGTGAAATGAGTATGCCACGTGTTCGACACACAATGGAAGTGGAGGTGGGTAACTGACCAGGTGCAGAAGTGGCCTGATGTGGAACGGGTAGGAAAAACATCTCGCCTTTGTTACAGAACCTTAAATTTATGACCCCTTTGTTCGTTTTGACAGTTGATTGACAGCCTTAATTGCTTAACTGTCAAGCCTCCATTGTACTCAACAAGATTTATGACCCTCAGGTGCAAGTAAAACTACCAAGGAGCTGGGGGTGGGGGTGGGGTAGGGGAGGGGCGGGGCTAATTAGCATATGAATAGCCATGCATAAATTAACTGGGCCAGAAAGCCCATTTCCCTACTACTTACCGCATTAAATTCCCCAATTGATTAGCATTTTTCAAATCCCGGCGATGGCATTAAATGTTTCAGTCGTCTGATTCTACCTTGTCCAACCCCCGGCTAGTATGAAGAACAATCAATTCCATTAATTGACCTAATAGTGGTCGAAAGCATGACGCCCGGGAGTTACAGATTTATATTAGCACTGTAAGTTTCCATTGGGGTGTGTCATCTCAGTGCACTTTGAAATCTCCTTTAGTGGTTTACCGGGAAAAATGGCAATCAATCTGGGAATTTGATGTCGTACCGCCATGTTGCCATGGTAGTTCAGTGCTTTGAGCAACCGCGCGGAAATCGGGGGAGCCGTGGTTCAAATCCCGGCGATGGCGTTCAGTTTCTTCAGTCATCTGATTCTGCTTTGTGTGTAAGAACAATTAGTTGCACTAAGTATTTGTCGATAGTTTACTTTTAGCCGATTCTTCAAACCTTACGCTACTTTTCCATCAGTTATAAATATTTTTCGAACAGTTGTCTTAGAGTAGTATAAGCTTTTAGAACCTCGTCACATTCCATTTAGGAATTAACACTTTCTTATTGAAAATGAGCTTGGACAATCTCTTTGGGGACATTCGCGATATGTATAAAAATGAATCATCTAAAACATTTAGTAGTTCTTATTTTATTGTATAACGCACCCTGCTTTAAAAACATCCCTCCTACCTTCTCGTAGCCCAGTTTATACAGTTTCCCTATAACATAGATATATGCGGCTAGTACAAATGAGACTTTCCCTTATTATCTATGAGTTAACAATCCTATTAAACTTTCCTCTTGTGGTATACCGTTAGATTAAGGTTTAGTGGCTTTGTATGAATGTCTTCTGGGAGGTTACAATAATACCAGGCCACCTTGGTCCAATCACATTGCTCAGCCAACTATTCTACCATCTAGATAGTACTTGAATATATAGTTTTCCTATTGTGCGACGTCGTATAGCAGTTTCTACTCATAACTTATTTTCATAACTGTTTTACCGTAGATTGGTCCCCAAAAATAGCTTATTTTTCTGTTTCCTTACTGTTAGTGCAGACACATAGGTATTCAACAGAAATTATTGAATTAAAATAACTTCAAATGCAGTCTACACAGGAGACCGAGCTAGAAGTCAGCTATTTAAAACGCAGTTGGAAACTCAGAGGCGGACATCTCTTTCTCTCTCCCTCCTCCATCTCTCTCTCTCCGTAATTCCTTAAGGTCACTTTTAACACCTCAAGTTTACAATGAGTGAAGTGGGTAGAATAATGCTCAAATGAACTGGAGTTCATCAAGCTGACACCTCCGGGTTTGAAGGCTGACGTGCTACCCCTACAGATAGGTATATCATTACTCTTTTTATGAGCTCATTAAAAACCAGAAAGAACTAACACTTAAGTGTAAAGCTTAAAACAGATAAATATTGAAATGAATGATGCCAAAATTTTTTATATTGATAATATTTATACAGAAATTATGTATTTTAATGGAATTTTTATTTTCTCGCCTAGTATCTTTGGTTTATTTTATAAGGTTTTGGATATGCATAATCCAATAACAATCAAGAAAACTTGACGGGCGCTTTACACAAAATTAAACAAGTAATTACATTTTATTACTGAACTTCTGAAACGAATGACATTTGAGTTAAAATAGTTATTTAGAAAAAAAAAAGGTAATCAAAAGCTTTATCTGATCTTCGTTTTGCGCCCGTGAAACGTGAATGATTATGGGTGATTTTTCCTGACTTCATGTCTCCGAATTGTGCTTCCCTCTCTCTCTCTCGCACACAAACACATTGTTCTAAACGTACGCTTGGACTAAGTGGACGTAACGACATACGCAGCGAAATCTCATTGACGAATTTGGGATTAAATTATTCTCCTACTTTATGTATGCGTACAAAAAGATAAAAATTCTGATGTGTTACGTTCACATAACTTTCTCTACCCTCTTTCGTTTATTAATTGTACACAAATTATTCTCACGAAAGTTTATTTTCCTGCCTACTTCATTTTAATCGAGATAAACCTTGCTGGAAATAGCTGCATTACACATTTCGTTATAGATACAAAGAGAATAGCGATAGTCAAATGTTTTAGAACTGGACGCTATACGATAGCCTTAAAACCCCATGCCCTTTCTATGCAATCACGAAAAATTACAGAACAATTGGAACCATTAATAACGGATATCTCAGAAATGGTTAATGCCACACAAAAGGTTATTGGAAATCAATTGTGTGTTTCAAACATTTTATGTATATTACGTTTTCATCTACCTCTTAATGTTTACCATTTTTATAAAATTATACCAAATTCCTTCCAAATGAAGAGGACTTTACAGGCTATTGCCAGAAAATTCAAGATATACATTTTATTTGTCATATAACTAACTTTAATATACAGAGTGAACCATTTAAGTTGAGACTGTACAATATCTCCAAAACTAAGCGCCGTAGAAAGAAATATCTTTGATAAACGTTGCTTGGTATCAAGGGGGAAAGTAATTAGAGTCAAATTAAATTGACCCTAACATGACTACAACAATGTCCTCAAAATAAAACACGACTAATTTGTATTTACTTTCCCCCATAATATCAAGCACCTATTATTCAAGTCATTTCTTTCTACAACACTTAGTTTTGGAGATATTGCACAGTCTCAACTTAACTGGTCCATCCTGTATAGTAGGTATTAATCGAAGTCTTTAAAGCCTTGTTTTTAGAAAATCAAAAATTTCGAAAAGTGTTCCATATAAACAGTAGTTTAGAGTGGGGGGATTTTCTTGAGTCTTAGCGTCACATCTTTGGAAGATACTGCACTCAAATACCAAGTTTGGTATTTATCCGATTTTTCGTTTTTGAGTTATGCTGTTTATGGACACACACACACACACACACACACACACACACACACACACGGAGGTTTTTCTAATTTTTTTTTCAGGGGATCCAAAAACATATATTTCGATGAAATCTCGATATCGAATTTTTAGGTGGATTGCAATACCTTCTATACCTGCTATGTATGTACGTGACAGAGAAAGTAAAAGCAAATGCACCAAACATTTGTCATGCGGTACTATCCTTTAGCAGCAAAGCCTACTTGAGACTATCATGGGCAGTTTGAAATAAACTGAAGGCGTCGCTCGTAAGCCGCTTGCATTATTGCGAGCATGAACTAAGCCGATGATACAGACGCCATGAGATGGAAGGTCAGTGGCATACTAAGGAGACGGGGGTCAAGGAGTCTAATGTGTAGCCATTAGCATGGGTGGCAAGTTGTGGTCATGTCGCGTCACAAACTCCTGTTACTCTCACAAGTTTACAGGGGTCAGCTCGTTTGCCAGATGACGTCAACCTTCTCGCAACGCATCAAGGGAACCTAAACTATTTATACTGTTAGAGTAAATAATGACGTGGGAACGCCGAACAGCTAACAATTGGGTGAGGATAGCTGTAGCAGTGTCCCTTTCTCCACATAGAGAACGTACTACAGCCCCAGCCATGCTGAAAATGCTTAGAATTTCATTTTTAGTTGAAAATCTTTGTTATCTATTATATCTTTATATTTTCGTAACCGTTCCTATGCATGCAAAAGGTTATGTATTAATTTTGATGATAAATGCTGTCCAGAATTGGTTTTAGTACACATTTTGGTTTTAGTACACATTTAATTATAGAGTATGCAGGTTATTTTATATTCCTCCTATCAACGCATGGGAAACAAAAGGGCGACCACTTAAGATTACAAAATGCGCTACTTAAAATACTGGTATTTTCATACAAGGACAGAGAATATTTAGAAAGTATTTAGTATTCACAAAAAGCTGTTTCAACATAAATTGTAGATTTTAATGATCTCTGCATTTTTTCCATAGTAAGCTTCGTATATTCTCGTAGTTTCTAAATACAGAAAATTAAATCAGGATAAATGGGACATCTCAGGCTGATCATATAATATAATTCAAGTTACGTATTTTATGTGTCATACGAATATATAAAATGTATTAAATGTTAACAATAACTCTTAGAGTTACATTGGACAAATTGAATGCATTTACAAACTATAACTAAAGAATATTTTTGAAACAGGTGGAACAATTGAACTAAAAATCCTTCATTTACATTCTTAAAAGACGTCTGACATAAATACGAAGTCTGAGGTTTATCGATTTTTCGTCTTGGAGATATCTGTTTATACACAGATTTACAGACACCGACATAGAAATTCCTCTATGAATTTTGTTCCTCTCTTAGCGTACAGACATCTCAAAAGTTGCATTTAGTTTTATATAGACCTCCAAATTAACAATAGTTTTATTTAGATAACCACGAGTTGTGTTTGCTAGGTTTATTAACGAATAATAAAACCCAAAAAATAAGTTAATGTTTTTAATTTTTACAACAAATAATAAACTTCAAAACATTGATCACTGCAGCCATGGCTTAATGAACATCAGCATAGTTGCTGAAAGTAAATAAACTGGAGTTACATGTTGCAATAAGCATTTGTGGTCTTTTTTAAAGTATTTATTGCCGCATAACTACATTGTAACGTACAAATGGAGAACAATATAAGCCTTTAATTATTTTGCAATATATGCAATAAAATGCTTTAATTAAATACAATAAAGCATTTTACAAAATATTTTTATAAGTTGCTTGTACAGTTACAGTGAGGAAACGTGCAGAAATTTAAAAATAGTTTGGATCACTTTCGAAATATTGAGTACTGTTGAAAAATGAGTTGTTACCTGTAGTTGTCTCTTTTCCTCGAATTCTGGGCATTCTGCAAAGATGTGCTTGATGGTTACGGTTTGTAGACATGTTGACATTCAGGTGGGGGTTCCTGGTGAAATTCCAATATGTGTGTCTTGTTATTTTAATTTGATCACAGCTATTAACATAGCGGGAGATGAAAACTTAATATATTTTACATAAAGTACTTTGGTTTGGGCATTACTAAACCATTGGTTGGTCCAGCTACGTTTTATTGAATTTTTCATCCTGGTAAGTGGTAAGTATGTTAGGATCGTTTGGGAGTATTTGGTGGCTTTTCGCACTAGGAAGTCTGCTTCTTCGTTGCTTTGAATACCTACATCAAGAGCTATCCATGCAATTGTCATTTGTTTCCCGCTGCTCTTAACACAATAAGATAGCTGTTGTATTTAATGGCATAGAGCATTGCGTCTTGTCTTTTAAGGCATCTATTGCGCTCATGCAGTCAGTGAAAATTATAAAGGAGTTAAATTATATCTTGTTGAATTTGTGTAGACTTTGTTTTATGGCAAATAAACATATGTACTTCGCATATAAACTTTGTAGTTCAAACAGTAGGATCCGTCTATCGCATAATAATAATAATAAGAAGAAGAAGAACAAGAACAAGAAGAAGAATATGTACACATGTGTGCGAAGATTATGAAGGTCATATTGAGGAATATATATATATATATATATATATATATATATATATATATATATATATATATATGTAAATGCCTATACTGCATGAAAACGCATCGAAAGGAAAAGAACGGTCCATAGGAGTATAGGACCATGAATACAATGCTTTTGTTATTAACGTTCCCTTACGTGATGTTTCTGGTGATCAGCACAATCCAAGATTTGGGAACCAGAAAGATCCCTTTTACCTGGTAAGACTGAACGGTTTTTGAAAATGAAAGTTCAACTCTGCTTTGTAACTATGAAACCGACTTTGGGAACATGAATTTAGAAACTAACCAACAGGAAATAAACCAAGTTAGGCGTCCAATTGAAGAGAAGTTATAAGTTGTCAAATGAGTTTTAGTAAGTAAACAAAGCAAACCTGTTACCGCACGGAGTATAGGGACGTCAGGTACTGTGACGGGCACATTCGCTCCTCCCCAACAGGCAGTTTCGTTGCGACTTTCTTCATTTATTCGTTGCATAATATACACCAGTGGAGAACTATGGCAATATGCCTAAAACAAAGAAAAGTTTATACATCCGAATTAGCTTCATTTGTGGCGAATGTGGCAGGGAACACTTCAGCAAAAATGGCGTAACCATTAGATGTAACATAAAGCTCGAAAGACGTTAGAACATTGTGTTAAACAACAATGTAATTCAATGAAACAAAAGGAACATGTGGCATTATTAGAAAGAAACAATGAAGAAAGTAGATCTTCATTCTCCTTAGCCCCAAACTACACATAAGAATTTTTCGAGGATCTGTGTCATACACTAACAAGATGGATATTGCTTTAAAAAATGTACAACTTTTGAAATGCTTGTTTCGGAGCTTTATTAAACTAATTACACACTATCAAGAGCTAAGCATACATTGCTTTCTTTCTTGCAGTACTACTCCTTAATCCCTTTCAAAGCAGGGTGTAGTGCCTTGCTGTTCATACATTTGTTTACAGAGAACCCTGCAAGGTCGCAGTCGTCCCTGCCTTCCCTCGATGGGTTCCTAACTTTATGGTTTATGTACTAAAACCCCTCTCCCTGGTTAAGCCACGTTATGAAGTGGGCGTATTCGAAACGCAAGTCTTGTAGCGAAAGTAATTTTGAGAGTTCAGTCAGAATTAATTACTACGACGCGACAGCTACCTTCTGCTCCATGCGTGTAAGCAGATCGCCAACGCTTCGCGCACGACTACACTACACTACGTCGCGATGGGCCAAATACAGTGTTTAGCTGTGTGGTGATGAATTAAAGGCTCAAATTGAGGATGTAATAGTGCAATGGATGTGTGTTAGGTAGCAACAGTGCAAGAAGAGCCCGCCTCTGTACTGTGTAGGTAACTTGTCTGCCTCACTTTCAAAACGAGTTCAAATATCGCTGAGTTACCCGGATAAGTTTTTTCCTGTTTTCCCTTACCCCGAAAAGATGAATGTTGGGTAAACTTTGCTCCTTGAACTCACGGCTTATTTGAGCATCACTTCACCCATTTAACTCATCGTTCGATGCTAAAGCACGCTAAGCTTAAAAGAAATCCAAGAAGAATGGTGACGGGCAAATAAATAACAATGAAAGGCAACAGTAGACCTCTTTACCATCCCGAGAAAGATCCATGCTCACATATACAACCGAACCACCCTACCAAAGACCTAAACCCAATGCCTACTCCAGAAAGTATCCTCAAACTGAGTTAGTGCATACCACCTCCGTGACGTCCTTTACACCATCTATACACCATTGCAAATTGCCTCATTTTCTGTAGAGCATTGTAAAATCAGGATGTGCAATTGCAGCCTCCTTTATATTCTTATATAGCAAAACCATCTGTGTAAATCTTTATGCAGATATAGTTCGCTTTTAGTTCTTTGAAGTATTATTGGTGATTTAGGTGTTGGGTTGTGTTTTTAGCTTTAGCCATTCGCGTATTGAAAGCAGCCAGATTTACTCCCCATGGTGCGACAGATGAGTTGTAGTCATTATTGGAATGACTTCGTCTCTTGAACACTGAGACATTTCTAGCATGAAAAGTTCTGTAGTAAGGACGATCTTTTGTGGGCTGTAGATCTTCAGGAAGCACATCCGGGAGTCTGGACTGGCAGCTACTTTAATTTATTGTATATGATAGATATCATTTGTGTTTTGACGGCTAATATAATTCTTGAGATTCAATTTCCATGCTGCTAACGGGGCTGGTCTTCTATCTTTTCATGTTAGCTGCCTAGTGTAGTTGATGTATTTTGCGATCTGCTGTTTGCTTTTTCGGTTTATAAACTTTCACTTGAATATTTTTCAGACGCCGTTTTGTGGTTTGAATTTAACGGTTGTTTCCACTGCACATGTGTTCGTTATACCTGATCGTAAAGGAGCATGGGGTCATTACCCAGCTATATGAATGGTCCGAATAAAATTATCGATACATTGTGTCAGAATTGGTTGATATAATACTTTCTAATTTATGACTGATCTTTTCCAGATGACTGACGCACGAGTGGAGTAGTCGAAATAAATTGTATTTCGCGTTTCGTTATTTATGAAATACCGATATAATGAACATTTGAGGAGCTAGACAAGTTACTGTGTTTATCTGTCTATATAACACAATTGTAATCTGCACATTGTTGTCATTTCCAGTCACAAGTTACTAATTGAAACAATACTTTCAAATGTATTTTGTGCGCGCTCTCTCTCACTCTCATTGTGCCCAATGGAAGGTATTTAATAACGGTAGGGAAATAATAACTCTATAGATTTTCTGTTTGGAAGAAGACAAACTGTTGCATGCGCAAAATGTTAATTAGGGTGTAGGTTATGCTCACAATGCAAGGGGATACCTCGCCCACTGCGATGTAGTGATATTTATGTGGATTACTTCCCAAGGAGAAAGGAATGAAGTAAAGGAAGCACAGGAGGCTACAGGCGGATAGACCATAGAGATGCGCGGAGTTCCTAATGTTTCCTGTCTCGGAGACTCACCCCACCATTGCAGTTGCCAAAAATAGGCGATAAAGACCTTCGAACTAGTGTCCAAGGGGCGTACTTTTTCCTTTGCGTAACACAATCTGTCCGGCACTGCCATATGCCACGAAATCTGAAGCACAGCTAAAACTTTAGAAGGAAACGGAATGAAAGTGCAATCATTGAAATCAATGGGAGAAAGGAAATCATGGTAAATGAGAAACTATCCCAAAATTGGTCCATCGATCAGGGAAAACCACGAAAAACCCGGGGTCAGAGTGGCCGGTTAACGGGAATAGAACCCAGGACCTCTCCGTATGTGAGCATCACACCTTATCACGGAGACAACTCGCTTGGTAAAATGTTATTTCTTTTCTGCTCAAAATTATTCACTGTATTCTTTCTTCCCTCTCCCTCTCCCTCTCCCCGGCTCTGTCTGTCTCTCTCTATGTCCTCTTGCTCTATTCTACAGTTTAATGTTTGTAAAAGTATTGCATTGTTAAACCAGTTACTTGTGTTTTAATTGATACAATCTCCTCAGAAAAATACCATTGGTACTAGAAACTCCACACGAAGAGACACGTCGCATAATAAGAAAATGACGACGCGAGCTTGGGATGGTGAACAAACAGTAATTGATGTCTAAAGAAACTAAACTTTCTCACGCTTAAATATAGCATTTTTGTCCTTTCAACATATATAAGACCAAGAACCTCAGCGAAGAGCACTATTTGAAGTTTCTGATCATTTCGCAGAGGTGATTGTCCTCTTCTTACTTGAAGGAGTTAAGGAAAGGAAGATATTAAGAGAAGCTGGATGGAATGCAAAATGAGAACTCGAGACTGGAACGACTTCATCCTTGTAGTTTGACATAGTATTGATATACTTAAGAAATGATTGATGAAAGCTATAGCCATTTATCTCCGAAAGGAAACTGAACTTCATATGAAAATAAACTCAGCCGAAGAGATGAAATTAACTTTTACAAGCGGTAAAGTATGTGAATGAACAACATAAAGTAATTCATTATCCATGCATTTTTATTTTAAGAATTATTTGTTATCTACTCATCCAGTTGTTACTATCACAAGCGGTATAACAAATCACGGGCGAGGCACCAAATCTCTTCATACTTGCTTCACTTTCTGGAGTATTAAACACGTAACTCCTCCCTCTTCCGGATGCTCACTAACTGTCATATTCCCTCTACTCATACTCTCCCTAGTTAACTGTCGATCACAGGATTTCGCTTCTCTCCCACGCTGATCAGCACTCCCTGTACGTCAAAACAACCAACTTACTAAACTCACTTTCGAACTAAACCTAACCTAACTTAAACAAATCCGCAAGCCCACGGAACTCTGAGAGGGTTCGCGGAAGGCAATTTCTGAAACATCCAGATATATCCCTTTTTCTCTAGATAGCAATTCTGGGATTTTCAATGGGTGAGAGCCCAACTCTCTTTAATTCACCAATCAACAATCGGCCGACGCTGAAGCATACTGGCAGCTCCGTCAATTGCACTCACCATTCTTTGAATGGATGCAGATACTAGATTAACTAAAGCGCTAGAGCCTTCATAAATGGCATTGACAGTATTCATTATTACAGATAAAAGTGAAACGTTAGGATTTAGAAGCTCAAAACCTAATACAATTAATATGCAAAATTAAATGATGTCTGTGAGTAATTTGGTACATACACAAGTTCAAGATCCGTAATTTAAATAAAAAAGCTACAGGTGGCAGTGCATCCGAAAAGCTTTTGGAATCCAAAGACAAAACCAATTTTTACCTTCTCCACTGTGTATAGTAATTAGAGGAAGTAATTACATTCCATATAAAACTCCTCCAACTCACTATCTAAACCGGAAATTTCAATACGCTGTTGATACTTTTGGAAAAAGTTACATTTACATGAGTTTCTCTAGCCTCTTTCTCTAGCGTTTCTCTCGCTTTGTATTAGTAACGAAATGTGTAATGCAGCTATATCTGCAAAAGTTTATCTCGATTAAAATGAAGAAGATAGGAAAATAAAGGTTCATAAGTATAATTTGTATTCTCACTAATAAACGATAGAGAGTAGAGAAAGTCGTGTGAATGAAAGCATCAGATTGGTTTAATGTTCCATCACTGTACACGGGCGGTTCTCTTAACTTCAAGCCTTAACTTCCGATTTCAAGGCTGTCATTGTACGATCTGTATAAATATTATAAAAGAGAACATTTGTAGGATGTATGTCCAGGGTAACCTCGGAACCATTCAACGCATTTTGATAATATTTTCATTATGGCGGTCTTAGGTTTATATGACAGGCTTAATTTCAACTCTAGAAACGACGAAAAACTTGAAAACAATTAAAAGATCTGGATATTAGGGTATGTACAATTTGGAGACATAATAGAGCATACCTAGACTTTCGTTGTTGTTACTCCATAGAGGATTCATGTAAAACAAAAGCCAAGTATATTCTATTCCAAATAATATATGCAGCAAATTTTCTGGATGGCAAAAGTTATAATAACTTCGAGTTCATTGACAAAGCTTAGTTTTACATAGAGAGAAAATATTACTTTTTTGTAGTACCAGAAACTACTCAGATGAGAAACTTGTTTTTTCTGTTCATTTATTGCACATTACATGCAATATCCAAGAGCTTAATTTGGATTTAAGAGTTCTTCTTCTGCTTTAGTTTCTGCACCACTTCATTGAATATAAAGGGATTAGGATATTCCCTTAATTTGTAAAGTGCATCTTGTTTGTACTTGTAAATAAATATGAGACCAAGCAGAAGATATAATACTTCAAATTTTCAGGGACTCTGCTTATCTTAAAGTTCCTTGGTCATTTAATAATTATTTAATCGCTTAAAATTATCTATACCACATTTCCAGAATATGATTTTCGAGGGTATATGTAAAGACTTCGCAATTGCATCATGCATGATAGTTTCCGTGAACAGCAAGTTGTTTACATAGCAATTAAATTAGTAATATGAACCTGGACCTGAATCTGAACCTGAACCTGAAGCTGATCCTGAACCTGAACCTGACCAACTGTGAGGAGTTCGCGGAAGGTAATTTCGGAAACATCCAGATATCTCGATAGCGCTTCTGCGATTTACATTGCTGGAGTGCGCACTCTAACTCACCAACTTACCAGTTAGACGGGTGCTCAGCATAATGCCATCTATTCGACAAGAAACAGTTTTATTATGGACGCTATTTACCTGCTTTAGAATTATTGGGCTTCACGCTGGTAATTTTGCTCAGAGGCCTCTTGAGGTTCTTTTACGTGCATCAGGACACTGATGACCCTAGATGTTTAGCACCCTTAAACACCATTTCATCATTTCCGTAAAGGACGTGCATCCTTTACGGAAACCTATTAGGTTCTTTTACGGAAATCTACAACACGGAACCACCGACTTTACTTCCCTTTCCGAAGGAAGCCATGCTAAGGGTTTTTACGCCGGAAAAAATCCATCACCCTCCGTCGGGTTTGAACCCGCAACCTCGGGAATTAGAGGCTAGCATTGCAACCACTACACCACTATTCGACAAGCTCGGCTCGAAGCAGCGCGTCAATACACTCATAATAGTTTGAGTGGATGTAGATATTAAATAAACTATAGCGCTACAGTCCATTCACATTGGCGTTCTCATTGTTTAAAAGTGAAATGTCTGGAATGGAAGCCCAAAATCTAATAAACTTAATATGTCAATTTAAATGATGTCTGTGATTAATTTAGAATACGGGGTGGGCCTTTAAGTTGAGACTGTAACGTATCTCCAAAACTAAGCGTTGTAGAAAGAAATGTCTTAAATAAAGGTTGCTTGATGCTATGGGGGATAGTAAATGTTATTAATCGTGTTTTATTTCGAGGACGATGATGGTCATTTTAAAGTCAATTTAATTTATTAAAATTTGAACCTACCATTTTATGTTGTTTTGTTACCATAAAGAACTAAATAACAATTGTATAAGGCAGGTTGCAATTGTTATTACAATGAAAATTTGGAATGGCTGTTACGAAGAGCGCAATTAGTAGCTGGACCGTCCATGAATGGTCTTTCAGGTTGAAGTTACGTTTCGAAATGGAAATCAACCTTTTTTATTTTATTTGCTTATTCCTAATCACAAAGTAAAGAGCTCCATATATACCATTTTCTTATGAGAAAACGACATACAAAATATAGGTTCCATTTAGAAAAATTAAATTAACCCCAAAATGACCATTATAACATCGTCCAAAGGAAACACGACTAATGCTGTTTACATTGCTTCATAATATCTAGCAAATACAATTAAAGACATTTCTTTCTACAACACTTAGTTCTGAACTGTTTTACTGTCTCAATTTAAATGGTCCAGCCTGTATATGAGAGCTTATCTCCACAGGTTCAGAACCCGCAACTGAAGAAACTACAGGTTGCAGTACATCCGAAAAGCTTTCGGAATCCAAAGACGAAAGTACTTTTTACTACCTCCATTGCGTATATTATGTGGAAGTAATTATGTTCCATAGAAACATTCGAATGTCGACATTTCACCGGAAATATAAGTTTTGAGATCCCCTGAGCCCATGAAATAATTTTTAAATAATGGTCCGTGTGCATGTGTTTTGATATGTGTGTGAACAGCATAACTAAAAAAAGTCGTATATATACCAAATTTAGTATGCATTTCAGTACTCCCAGAAATGTGACACCAGGATTTTCAAGAGAATTTCCGACCCTGAACTACCATTTACATGGTATATTTTTAAAAAACATTTCTTCTTCTCCTTTCAAGGATTAGGTCTCATGCGTGGTCTTCTTCTCCCTGTCGGATGGTAGGTCATTTGCCATTCTATCAACATGTTGTTTCCCATTTCTTTTATTTTCATCAATCTTATCGTTTACTGATACAATATTCAAATCTGATCTGATTGATTCATTTCTTATTTTGTCAGCTGTAGTGTATCCTCTTACATACCTCAACAATTTCATTTTGTCGGACTGAATGCGTGATCTCTCTCGTTTTGTTATTGTCCACGACTCGGAACCGCATAGTACAGTAGGTAAAGCCATAATCTTAAAGAACTTAATTTGTGTTTCTTTTCTAGCTTCTTTTTCTAGACTTCTACTAATAGCTCCACAAACGGTTTGAAACCTATTAACTTCCATCTCGATGTCTTTGTCAAACTTAAAACTAATGTCACATCCTAGATAATTGAAGTGGGATATCTGTTCTAATATTTTACCATTTTTAGTGTCTTTGATCTAGGGAGTTCCTACCTTTAAAAACCATGGTCTTTGTTTTATTTATATATATAGTTAAGTTGTAATGCATTGAATGTTAGCTTAGTAGATCATCTTCTGTTTCTTGTATAACTATTTGATCAAGCATATAGTAAAGCGTTTAAAGGCGTGTTTAACTCTATTTTGATCCCGAACTGTATTTCATATTTCCACTTCAAAACTAGATCGTCAATATATAAATTAAATTTTTAATTTTCTAAAAAACAACATTGTTTAAAATACCTTATACTAAAGATGTTTACATGACATAAAATGTATATCTTGAATGTTCTGGGAATAGGCTGATAAGTGCTGTTTGTTCAGAAGATACTTTGTATAATCTTGTGTAAGTGATATTAAGGAATAGACGAAAACGTACGAGTCTACAGAAAATGTATATCTCTTTAAAACCCAAATTATTTCAAATAACATTTTTTGAATAATCTCTGAGTAACAGTTATTATCTGCATTGTATCTATAACGAAATATGCAATTTAGCTTTTTCTACAAAGGTTTATCTGATTGAAATCAAGTAGATAGAAAAACAAGCTTTCGAAGGAGTAGTTTGTATGCTCACTAATTAACGATAGAGGCTAGAGAAGCTCATGTGAATGTAACATCTTTCCAAAGGTATCAACAACGTAGTAAAATTATAATTACACATTAACATAATACCGCAGAACAAATCCTTTGCAAGTTTTGTAACATGAAATATTGAATCTTTCTCCAATCAAGCAGGTCGTGAAGGCAGCGAACCAGTGTAGACACACAGTACTTGGGATTGCAGTGAAGTTATACAGAAAGTATAACTAGAACCGTAAAACATCTCAAAGCAACGCGTGATTTGTCATTCACCATGCCTCACGTGATAAATGTCTACTAGAATCATAATCTAAAGGATTCTTTACTTTTAATTTCTCAATTTCGGCACCACGTGAGTGATAGAGAAGGTATTTCATTCCAACCAAAAATTCGTAACCGAGACCACCAGAAACAGATGTTTTCAGGCCCACTAAATCCAAAGAAGTCATTTTTAGAAAAAGGCTCGTAGTGTGTGTGTGCGTATTGTGAACAGCATAACTCAAAAACGAAAGTCGGATAAACCCTAAACTTGGTATTCAAATTCAGTACCTTCCAAACATGTGACACGGAGCTTGTCAAGAAAATGCTCCTAACGCAAACTACAATGTACATGGAAGATTTTTCAAAACTCTTTATTTTCTAAAAGATGGTCCTAACATTTGTTTTGAAATGCCATATGTTAAAGATATTTACACAACAAATAAAATATAGTCTGCGTAGTCCTGTTCATTCAAAAGGAATTCTGTATACCCTTGTAATCTGGAAAAGTGGTAAACGTTAAGCCATACACAAAAGATGTAGATCTCTTTAAAACACACAATTTATTTCAAATAACTTTTTGTGGCATCAGCCATTTCCGAGATATCCGTTATTAAGTTATCGAATCCTTCAATGCTTGTCCATTCTTATCAAGTCTGTCATGGAATTTTATGACCAGCATATGGCGCCCAGTTCTAAAACAGTTGACTATCGCTATTCCTTTGTATTAATAACGAAATGTGTAATGCGGCTATATCTGTAAAAGTTTATCTCGATTAAAATGAAGAAGATAGGGAAATAAAGGTTCATAAGTATAATTTGTATTCTCACTAATAAACGATAGAGAGTAGAGAAAGTCGTGTAAATGAAAGCATCAGATTGGTTTCTTTAGTTATGCAATCTAAACCAAAAGTGAGAGAAGATTGCAAAATATGAAGGGTTAATAATCTCGTTTCGCTTCAGTATGCTTAACGATTTAAATTAGCTCTAAGTGAACAGAATACCACAGATGTATTTATGACAGCTCAGGTGTTTCTTTGGGAAATACGTAGATATTTAGCGGGATTAATGTGACTGTGCACTGCTGATGCCACTGTTATTGCGGTTTAATTACCTGCTTTCACCGGTAAACATAACGACAATAACCCCACTGTGTGAAAACCCTTTATGCTGCAGCTTTGAATTAAGCATATAACTAATTATGCGAATTTAACGTTAGCTGTGCAAGATCTGTCAATAATGCGTTAATTAGTCATGAAAGCAAATCCTTTAATTCATGAGCGTTATTGGCGAATACCTAGAGATGGAATTGAGTAATTACATGTGGTAAATTGATCTCATTATGAGTTTTACGTAATTAATAGCTTCGCAAACTATTATGAAGGCAGGACAGTTTATGGGCTAGATCACTGTTGACGCCGGAGGAAAAACAATTTTTATCAACCCAAGTTTTTCGTTCTTCGGTTTATCAAACAAGGAGTACGTGTTCTCTTGGAACATCGTGTCGTACTGTCTAGATACTTACAATATGCGTCTCTGAAGGGAGAAATAGCAAATGCTTATTCAGTATAATTAAACTATAAATTTCCCAATTTAGAAATTGCCAAAAAAAGACAAACCTTACAATACAATTGCAGTTATTAATCGTTTGTACATAAACGATTAAAAATAAAAAATAAAAGTACATGAAAAATAACACTTTACTGACATTAAGTATGCTTTCATAAGATATAATAATGTATATTTACCGATGTTTATGTAGATGATTTCTCAAGATTGAAATTGGACTTGTACTGTTGTAATTGCTATTTGTTTAACAATATGTTTTTCTAATTTAAGATCACGGAAAAACTTAACGAAAACGGAAGGCATTGTTCCTTTTGAGCCAATCATTATACCAATCACTATGATGGCTTGTAGATCGTATTTTTCTTTGTAGAGCTGGATGGTAGATTTTCTCCAGACTTACGCTACAGGGTTAGCCACTGTAAAACGCCATCCTGTTGGATCTATTATGGTGCCGATTCTGGGGAGTGATCAATGGCGATCATATTAATCCTTCTGGCACTGCCAATTTCGAAGATATGATGAACTTCTTCCTCTACTGAGAGATTCTTCTTTCATAGTTCAAAGCTGTCATATTATGACGTCTAGAATTTCGCAATAGTTCGATATATGATGAGGAGCGCAAAAACGTGTCCAAAATACTCACTAAGGCAACGCCTGAATTGGTTATCGTTTTGGGATCTACCAGATTTGCCATCTCCATGTTACAGCGCAGCCATTTTAATCGCCTCCTTCCATTCTCCGGTTGTTAGGCAAGATTTGGCGAGATTCAGCCAGTTTAGTGTTCCATCATTGTACAAGGGCGATTTTCTTTACTTGAAGTCTTAACATCCGATTTCAAGACCGTGAGTGTACGGTCTATATTAATATTATAAAAGGAAAAATCTGTGGGGAGTATGTCCAGACTAACCTCGGAACCATTCAACCGATTTTGATATTTTCACTCTGGGATTGTCTTAGGTTTATATGATCGCCTTAATTTCAGTTCTTAAATTGACTAAAAACGCGAAAACAGCTAAATGATCTGGATATTAGAGTATGTAGGTACATTTTGGAGACGTAATACAACATACTAAGATGGGTTTGACTTTCGTTGTTATTAGTCCATAGAGAATGGACAAAACCCAAGTATATTTTATTCCAAGTAATATATGCAGCGAAATTTTTAGATGGCAAAATTTGCAATATTAAGTAAGTAAGTAAGTTTTGTTATGTTTCTTTTGAATGCTGTAATCGAGAAAATACTGAGCTCAGAAAGTTATTTCTTCA
This sequence comes from Deroplatys truncata, assembly GCA_030765065.1. Taxonomy (NCBI): domain Eukaryota; kingdom Metazoa; phylum Arthropoda; class Insecta; order Mantodea; family Mantidae; genus Deroplatys; species Deroplatys truncata. Next base: position 203,276,573 of record CM060979.1, on the reverse strand, counting down.
TTAACTAACTTATTATGCATTACATGTAATGTCCAAGATTTTAATTTCGGTTTTGGGTTCTCCTTCTCCTTTAGTTTCTCCAGCATTTGATTGAATATAAAGAGATTAGGCATTTCTTAATTTGAAAGGTGCATATCCTTTGTATTCTTGAATAAATATGAGGCCAAAGAGAAGGTATAATAGTTCAAATGTTCAGCAACTCTGCTTGTCGTAAGATTACTTGGTCATGTGAGTAATTATTTAATCGCTAAAACACAATCTATACCACATTTCCAGAATAGGTATGTCAGATTTTAGAGGGTATATGTAAAGAGTTCGAAATTACATCATCTACGATACTGCATTTTCATTTCCGTGAACATCAAGATATTTTTGTCCTGTATTAGTAATATAACTATATTACTATTATATAACAAATTTGGCTTTAAGGAAATAAAGTTCTACTATAAAGGATAAACAATCTTTTAGATTATTGTATACGTTGATTTCACAACGATTATGCACTGGAGTTAATTTTAACACACAGGTTTAAACAGTCACTCCTACAACCTCAGGTAAGAGAGTTATTTCAAAGCATACATCGTAAAAATGAATGTATGTTTTCTATAGATTTTCATTTGATTGAATTATGCATTGCACACTGTCTTTAAAACCCTGAAATCACCTTACGTTACATTATAATCTTTGGAAACGATCCCTTCTCCTTATTTATATAACTTATACCTTTCTGCACTGTTGATAAAAATCATGATACCACGTTTCTCTTAATTTGTTTGTAACTAGGTTTAAAATATATTCGTTATTGCATGTACAATAAAAGAGTGTAAAATCAATAGTTAGACATAATCATAAAGATTCTAATTACAAAGGAGCTTTACATAATATAGACAAGAAAGTCTAAGCATTACATTCCTGATTCTGCCTCATCTTTACCTGCAGCTCACAAGGGAATGTTAAAATGTTCTTTTGAGCGCTGATTAAATGGGAACACACACACACACACACACACACACACACACACACACACACACACACACACAAAGGCTCATGTTGTAGCTTTTTATGATATGTAAGTTACTACCAAGTTAATGCTTTCCCCAGTTATTCCAGCGGTGGCACAAAAAGATGTGATAACTCTCAAGACATGGTTCGTTAAGCAAACATCACATTTGAGTACAATATGTACCTTTACTTTTAGGAAATTCTGTTTAGTGATACGTCGCCTACAGAATCAGGCGAAGGGCTGTTTCCCTTTGTTGATATGTCTAAATATTCACAACATTTAAATTGATTTCCTAATTACCAACAGTAAGAAAAAGGGCCACCTTATAGAAATAGCATTTACATTATAAGAATTCACAAGATAGCACTGGCGATGTACCAGTTGATTTCTTCTGGATACGCAAATGTTGATTTGAATTGAAGAAATGACTGATCTCCCCTGTTCTGTAGCAAGTGAAGTTTCACGAGGTGTTTGTGTATACCGAATGTTTTATTTCGCCTACTCTATTAACATATCTGTTTTTTGAGTAACTTTGTTTTAAGAATTAGATGTTACTTCATACCTTGAAAACTGATGCGTTTTGTTCCTGGGAAGTAAGTCTTAGTCGCTTCTACCGTGTTTTCTGTTGTGTTAGATGACTATTGCAGGATAACGATGGTGGAAATTAACACTGTCGTATTCCCATACAAGCTGAATGACCTTGAATCTAATAGGTGGAGTTCAATGAATATGCGAATCTGTGAGATATCCTATAGATGATAATCATCAGCAGAGCCACTAATGTCAGGACGGTGGCATGATAGATGCCACGCAAAGAGGCGGCTTACTATCTTAAATTTCTCCCAGCTGGAAAACCGTAATGATCTCCCCGGTCCTTATGGGAGCAATACGGAACATCTAGTAAACAATTTAAGGACGAGAGGGACCCTCCGGTTGTGAGAAACCTATCATTCGATAAGTAAATGGGTAAAACTGCCACAAATGGCTACGCTTGGGCCAAAAGAAAACTTCAGGTTCGCAAGAAGGAAAATTAGGAAAATTTAGGAAAGAAGATAGAACCGGGAGTGGTATACACATATCACACAAAGGATCTTCAAGACCAGGAACTTTGGAGAAACTCAAAGGAACCAGAACCAAAGTACACATCCCAGCTTTGGCTGAAGCTAAAACTATCCTGAGGCAAAAGAGCATTCAACTTGAAGTTTCTTATAGGTAAGCTGTAGTTTCTTTTAAGATGTCCGTTACTAAATCATCTTATCCATTCTCAACAGGGAATATATCAAGTGTACTCAAACAGCGATCCTGAGAGGGACTGTTTGCGAATGGTTTCATTTAAACCTGAGTGAACTTACCCCTTGAGATATATGCAATATTAGCTAACGTTTGGGAAAGTATTAGAAAGAGTTACAAAAGAAGACCTATTCTGATACACTCAGATTATTCAAGCAGATCTGAAAGTCCTTGGCTCGTTTACAGTTTGCTGGTCAAGTGTTCGTGGAGTGCCGCAAGTCCCTCATGACACCGGCTGAGATGTGTGTCAGGACATGTAGGGATTCTAGCAATGTGGTGGCAGACGAGGCTGACAAGAAACAAATAACAAAGAATAACATTTATTGGCCTAGCACTTAAGATTGCCCTTAAGGCCGACTACGCTTGCTATTAGGAACTGGATACTCAGAAAGTATAAATGATACACATCCCCATAGTGGGTTTCAGTATTTCTAAACGTTTTATTCAAAGGCTTGATAAACACATTTATCACAAACGGTGATAAATGACTAAAACGAGAAGAGACTTTGGATTGAAGGTCTTCTTACAGGACACTGCGCGCTTAGAGGAATAGGAACTTGCCTTGAGCATAGGTAACCTCCAATGAGTTTAGCATACTTTAATATAAAAGATTAACAAATCCTGTCCTAAAACAAGCAACGCAGCTTCAATAGGAAAGTCCACCATCTAGGAAACTCTCAGCATAGTTTCTTACAATTTTCAATAATGCTCGTTTCTGGAATCTGAATTATAACGTTACATCATGCACTGTGTATTTACTATTAGGATTTGAGAAATAAGAATGGATCAAAGAACCTAAGGAAGATTTTGTAATGTGGTGTTACAAAATGATTTCATTTAGCGACGGTGACTGTGGGTATAATATTTTATCACGGTCAACAAGAATTAATGACCTGGACTAATTAAAACTAGTGCATACAGCAAAAACTGAATAGGCAGAGTAACAAACGTGACACTACAGGGCCACTCAGTGACATTAAAAACAAATTTCTCAAGAGAGCTGTAGAAATGAGGTAAGCGAAGCGAAAGAATGCATAAGGACATTTTAGGCGACACAAATGAAACGCTATCTCCTAGAAAAATTAAGTTCAGAATAAATCTGTAATTAACCGGGAAGTGTGGAGGAGTTTTCTTCTTTTGCCATCTCATTACTTTACATGCATAAATCCCTTCTCAAGCTGTAAGATGAAAATTCAGAGAGAAAAGCTAAAAGTTGCTATTACAGGCGGAGTTCTTCTAGCACAGTCATGACAGATCATCATGAAGCGCTGGCTGCGCTTTTAGTCCTATGAGCTGGTTTGTTGAGATATGCTACACATGCAAATCCAAAAAACAGCAAGATCAGTTACGAATGAAAATTATGACCTAACTAATGCAGGGCCCTCTCTAATGCCTAGTAAAATGACAGTTCTGCGCTCTTACATTTTCCCAAAACATACTAAACTACGCCGAGTAGGTGGTTAGACCGCTCGCCATGGTGGACCGGTTTTAATCCCAGGGACCCACATGTGGGATTTTTGATGAACAAAGCGTCGTTTGGGCGGATTTTCTCCGGGTTCTCCTGTTTCCCCGCCAGGTTTCATTCCACCGGTGCTCCATCATCACCTCTCCTATCATTCATCTCTCATCTGCATCATCCACTTCCTCGTTCTCATCCCGGGCGTATGGTTGATCACCCACCCTGGATCTCTGCCCCCGTCGGGCGTTATCATACACCCTGGGGAGTGTGGGTCCTTGATTCGGGTGGGCGTTACGGTCTGGCCAGTTGGGCTCTTTCCCCTTGTACCAAACTTGACCAGATGGTATATGTTTGTTTCTTTTGTATAAATTTAAATATAACGCACTTTTAATCAAATAGAATCCACTATTGACACACTTCTGCTTTGTTTAAAATAATGTTACAAATCAACTCTGTGACCTATATCTTACAGAAAATAAAATAACAAGAACTAGAAAAAATTCGTTGTAGACAAATTAACAACAATGCTATGAATTTTGAAATACCAACAAAATTTTCTAGTGACTGTGGAGGTTAATAAATGCAACTTATGCTTCTGAACATAACAGGAATTAAAATATGAAAACAAACTAGTGAATTCATGACTCAGAGAAACAAATTAATTATTAGGAACAGAGAATACAAAGCTCGTGCATGAATATGAATGCTTGTTTTAAGCACGGAAGGATAGAGAGAGGGAGAGGGAGAATTACTGCAACTCCTCTACAGATATACTTTGTTGATCTTGACATCTTTAAAAGCGTTAATGCTTTTTGCAACTATTAACCCCATCGCTCAAACAACCAGAGAGCTATATTAATGTAATTACATAAATGAAAGTTATTTGCATTGTGCATGCGTATGGCAGAATAATGCATTACTAACAGTGAAACAAATAAATCTGGGTATAAAATAATTACTTTCCTAACCATTATTCCCCTAGTTACCTGTACTGTTCATGCATCTCATACTATGATTCATCAGGAAATATATTTAATGCATTCTGGTTTACCAACTTGAAATAAAATAAAAAAGAAGTATGTATACCGTAGCAACAAACGCTCAGAGGAATGAAATGCCAGAAATCTCTCTAAGCTTACAGCTCTGATTGCTGTACCAAATGTTTCAGTAAGACTGCTTGGTAGGTATATAATTACCATCCTCTGGTGATGGTATCAAATAGTTTTCTTTCCATTTCACTCTATCCCGTCAGAACGCTTCACTCTAACTCCAGTTTACAGAGCCTAACAACAGCGATCCTGCATAGCATGGAACACTTCGTACAGGTTGATATTAAAATAACAGGATATATTGCACAGCTTAATGAGATGCCCAGTTACGCTGGCCTTAGAGTCGTTTGCATCATGTAATTGTTAACTCTTCATTTTCATATTTTGTTTATTTATTTATGGGCGACCATTGCCTTACTGAAAACTCAAAAAATGATTTCTCTAGCTAATGATTGCTGTTCAAATTGTGGGGCTTCCCTTCCGTTACAGAATAAAACACTAGCTCAATCAATGGAAACTAATTCAGAATGCGGAACACATTAAGGAAGAAGTCGGTAGCTCAGCGGCTAGAGCGCCAACATGGTTCTATTTCCGGCTGTGACTTCGATTTGCCTACCTGGATGACGCTTTCTTGTGAATACAAAATATTTGAAATGCCTTTCTTTCATTTAAATGCTGTTAAAATAGGAGAGAATTCTGTTTTTGTATGTTTCTTGGTGTATAACCAAGAACGACAGAATCGAATACTACGGAACGGCTGTAATATAACTAATTGTGTAGGTAATACTTATTATAAACTCCAAAGTTAAGTTGCACTGAAATGCGAAATAAAACATTCCAATAGTTAAAGGAGTTCAAGAAGATGTCACAAAATTATGGTCTGCAGGGTCTTTATTTAAACGTTTTTAGTTAAATGTCGAAGACATGAACTATTTTGCAATTTCATGATTCTCTTAATTATTGTTCACCTGGCAATCTTATATGCCTCAAGAAATGGAAAACCTGTTTAATATGACAGACTTGTAAGTGGCAGTGGCTTCCTATAGGTTTCAGGAATGAGCACGGCAGGAGTCCTTTATTCAAGCTAGTGACGGAGATGCTTACCAGAAACCCAAAACAGCAGGTAAGAGATATTGAGGGTTTTACTGCTACAATATGCACGAGTCGGGAATGGATGCCGCTCAAGTTACGCTAAACTCAGCGTCTGGCCTTCTGTTGGTCTCTGGTTCAAAGTCCTCTCGTGCTGGATAATGCTAGAAATTAGGCCTATCCTATCGATTTTATCTCAAGGAGTGAGTGAGGGCAATAATTTTAGCACATGTTCGGTTATTACCTGGATATATTCCAGATATAAAGAGTAAAAGCGGCTAGAAGGTCAGTTCTCTTATTTACATAATTGTACTGTTTCTATATTTTTTAACTTTTTTCCGGATACCCACTATTTGTAGTAGTTTATGGGAGATAACTCATCGGCATACGATGTCTCCCCCATCCCTCACACAACGTTCAGCGTCTCGCTGATTAAGAAGCCGACGCACAATATCATAGTGGGACTACTTGGGCAAAATCCCTTCTTTTATATGCAAATGCCCTGACGCGCACATTGGCGCCAATAATTTGCAACAACTGTTCTAAATGGTGCTGTACATAGCGTTGTATGAAAATGCCCTGACGCGCACATTGGCGCCAATAATTTGCAACAACTGTTCTAAATGGTGCTGTACATAGCGTTGTATGAAAATGCCCTGACGCGCACATTGGCGCCAATAATTTGCAACAACTGTTCTAAATGGTGCTGTACATAGCGTTGTATGAAAATGCAATCGCTTGTATTTCTGTTCTAACGCTTCTGGTGTCATATTTGGGAATTATATATGTATGTTCTTTGTTACGTTGGTCCTCTTCTCACACAAACTGTCGCTTTTCCAACTCCCTGTGCAGCTATTGGCATTTGGGGGAATACGTAGGTGATATATCTGTGTTTTTCTCTTTTGGGTTCTCTCTCTCCTACAAGCTCTTACTTTTACCAACTCTCTCTGCTACTAAAGTCCAAATGTTAATTGATCTTGCTAGCTGGTTTGCCAACGTATCCTTTATGTTGTTTCTTTCATGGCTATAATATTCTGTATTACACGTTATACAATATTATTTACAATATTTGTGTAATTTACATGTGATCTCCTTTCTTATTTATTTCCCTTTTTGCTGTATATTCCCTATAGTTTATTACAATATCTTTGATTATATTAATTGTAATCACTTGTGCATTGATTATGTAGAGGGAGCTCCCCTAAAAATAATATTCGTCACTTTATTTTAATAATGTAGCCGTATTTATATATTAGCATATATTGTAAGTATTTTTAAAGGTGTATTGGGATGTGGGAACCACAGAGTCTGAATCTCCCCTCCCAAAAGTGTTACGTAGATTGTTAACCCTTACAATTACTAATTACATAACTTTCGAATCTTAATCTCACTGCAATGCCCCCAATACATTTTGGCACAGGAGCACTAAAACAAAGCTAATCAACAGATATGAAAATACATGTTTTATACGCCCTATTACGCATTACGATTATGTGTTATGGACAGCAACGAAAAATGCTTTAAATAAAGATGTGTGCATACATAAATAAGCGATACATTAATACACAATAATTGCTTTTTCAAGTAAGCTTGTAACACATTTTCATTGTGAAACATATTGCAAAATGATAAAAGGGTATCGAACATTCACTTTACAGGAAGCACTGCAGGAACCTTTGCAGTAATGGTCGCACTACGAAGTACAGTACTAAAAATGTTACCTGATCGACAGCAGATCCTCTACAAGAATGACGTAGTGTTTGAAATATTGATTTTGCAGATAAAAGTAGACGATTAGAAAGTCAGGTAGAGAGAGAGGCAATATTGTGACTTCCTATTGGTTAAATTAATCACAGAGCGAAGTTGGATATAAGAAGAAATCTATTTATTCACTCAAAGAACAAAAGACAGCAAAAAATGAAGCTGCTTCCCACACGACACAGATTACTGTGTCAGTGCATTGTATATATGATTTGCATGGTTTGATTTCATAAAATACATTCCATAAATTTGATACAGTTTTATAGGAAAAAGAAAAACACACGCACATAGGTGATTAACTGCTCTTGATAGCGGTCTCTTCTATAATGGCTGTTGTAGGTAATATCTGTTGTCTGTGTAGACCGATACTCATAGCGCGCGAACACAACAAACATTTCCATTACTTTTCATAAAATAAAAAAAATATAAATTAACTGGCATTATATAACTGTTGGTATTATCTGTCACATAACTCATTCAATAGCAGCCTATTCAGTTACTCTGATTTTTAGAGGTTAATTAAAGCATGAATAATTTAAGCGAAAGTTGCTATGCACTATATGGGGAGTTGCAAGAAATGTCAAGCAGGATTTTGAGTTTAGCGTTCTTGCCTTTTCTTCTTCTTCTTTCTCGTTTACCCTCCTCGTGTGTAGAACGTATATACAAACGGGTGTTTGGGGTCAGACACCTGTTTAGGGCAAATACTTTGGGTCGAATAGAATATCAGGATGGGTGATCAGCCCGATGCCTGGTATGAAAGCGAGGAAGTGAATGATATGAAATGATGGTGAAATGGATGAAAGGAAAGGTGATGGTGGAAGAATTGATGGAATGAATGGCGGAGGAAACCGAGAATCCGAAGAAAACCCACCCAGATACCGTTTTTTCCTCCACAAATCCCACATGTGGGTCTCTGAGATCTAACTCGGGCCACCTTAGTGAGAGGCGAGCGGTCAAACCAATCGGCCCGGCGCCGCCATTTTTGTTGTCTTTTAAAGAATAAAATTCTAAACTTTGTTTAAAATGAAAACTTATAATTTTGGATGATTGAGTTTGAAGTGTGCTGCATATTGAGTGTTGCCATTTATAAAATATAGAAACTAAGTAAAAGTAAACTTTTCCTTTGTTTGCATAACAATACATCCGCAAAACAATTTTCGCAAGTTTAGCGCGTTAGGACATCAAAAGCAAAGGAAAAGAAAAAACAGTAGTGACGACCATATATAAAAATATTAAAATTAGTTTTTACGTCCTTCTTTCCTTTAAAGGTTCCATTCCTGTCTTTAGATCCCTTTCCCTTTTAGTGCAATTAATAGGAGGTATCTGAAAGCTGAAAAAAAGATATTTTACTCTTGCTGGACTTTTTCTAGCCACTATCGTTTATTTTTTTATCTCTTCTAGACGCTATTCTTACAAAAGCTTACTTCTCTATATGCTTCATTTTAATTGAAATAAACGTTTGCAGAAACTGTTTCATTAACTATACATTTCGTTGTAGGCATAAGAAGGATACGAAAGGGTGAAGAGATAATCAGATATTTATATAATAGCGTTGAACTTCCATGTTCTTTTCTGACATCGTGAGAAACTCTTGTATGGTGAACATTTGAAGCCCCGGACTTAAAGTACCTACGGCGTTGTAAGTTGTCATTGGAACATAACATCTCAAAACAATTTGAGATGTCATTGTGGCTTAACAGGAAAAATGCGAGTCAGCTGGAGCATTTCATGTCCTACCGGCATGCTGCCATGGCAGCTCAGTGATTAGAGCAACCGGCTGGAAACCGGGAGATACGTGGTTCAAATCCCGGATATGGCCGGTATGATTCTGTCTTTCACACATGGCTAGTGTGGAAGAACAACTAATTCAACTCCACAGAATGTTGTTCTCAGAAAATTCAAGACATAAGTTTTACTAGTGAAGGAAAGATCTTAAACGCATTACTTTTTAACAAAAATCTTAAGGAGATTATTGAGAAAAAAATATGAGAATATGTTATGTATAGAGTATTTTAGGGTGAAGGGATTTTCTTGAAAAATCCTTCGTGTCGAATATTTTGAGTTTACTAAACTTAAATACCTAATGTGGCGTTTATCAGAATTTTAGTTTTTGAATTATACTGTTCATGACAATATAATACACAAAGACCTTTTCTAACTTTTTTCATTCAGAAGACCTCAAAACCTCTATTTCCGTAAAAGACCTCAATATTGAATTGTTGGTTGGAACGCAATACCTCTTCTTGTAAGTAAAAAAGTAAAACAGTACATTCAGCCCTATAAAATTTTAGTTTTACGGAGGGAACTATTCCAAATCATTTTTCACACAATACCCCATTTAAACATTATTTACATGTATCTGAGATGTGGGTGTAACAAAATAAAAATCTTGAACCCTTTGAAAACATCCTTTGAATTCCACTTGATTCTCGTTGAATTCATATAATTGGAAACCCATTAAATATGACAGAAAATCTTTGTGTTACATTCCAATTGACTTTTCTACCCCGTATCGTTTATTTTTATATAACTCTACACACTATTCTTATGAAGACTCATTTTTCTATCTACTTTGATATATACTGTAATCGATATCAACCTTTGCAGAAATAGTCAAGTTGCACATTTCGTTGTAGATAAAAGGAGGATACAGGAAACCGAATTGATAGTAGGTGTTTTAAAGCTGCCCGCTATGTGTGTGCCTTAAAATTCCACAGTCTTTCCATGACATCGGGAGAAGTGACTGAATAACGACAGCACGTCTATTCTAATCGCTTCCATTAAACCCCTCGTGACAGAGATACAAAAATTGGTTTAGACATTAGAGGAAGGGTGGTATGTGTAACAAAATAATTCATTCAATAAAGTGTAAAGGTTTTACTGGTTAAACAAGGTTACGTCATATTCCTTCCGAATGAAGGAATATTGCCTTCAGGATATACTTTTATTCGTCACATAAAGGTCTGAAATAGTAATGTTTTAATCAAAATCGACGGAGTCATTTTTGGGAAAGTAAAAGTAATCGAACAATTTTTCATGCAAAGTGAGAAATTTTAGTGAAAATCATGATATCGCATCTTGGAAGAAAATAAACTTAAATCAATAACCTTGGTGCTTATCCGACCTTTCGTTTATGAATTCTACTATTCACACGCACACGGGCCTTTATCTAAGTATGGTTTTTTCATTCAGAAGGTCTGGCCTATGTATATTTTCAGTGAAATCCCAATATCGTAGTTTTAGTGGAATACGGTACTTCCTTTGTCTTACTAGAAACGTGGAGGTTAAGGTAAAAATGTAGAACTTATTAAAATATGTTATTTTGCGACAAATAATGTGTATTCATTTGTTTGAATTTTCAGTATTTTACGCAATACACTGCTGGGATTTTGCATTGTTCTTAGGTTTCCCAACAGCGCATGCAAAGAGTATGCAATATCAAGGCTAACATATTGAACTTGTTAAGCCATTGGTATTACAGCAATATATTAAAATAATGTCTTGGAAATAGTTTCACAATTAATATGAAAATAATCTTTTATATGCATAATTTGTGACAAAACTGCAAAACGTAAGTGGTAGAGAAGGTCGTGTAGGTGTTTACATATCAGATTTTCATGTAGGTATCCGAATAGTAATTCTAAAAACCTTTCCAACATATTAGCTTGTTGACAATCAGGTTTCACCTAATATCTCTGCAACATTGATGTACTTATACATTAATGTTTGGTAATAGCATATACACATCAAAGTATATCAAATATCACAAATTGCAAAGGCAAATATTTTCATGTGTGCTTTTGTTAGCTTATTATATACTAGTTATAAAAGCATAAAAACATTTGGTATCTACAGCTAAAGTAAGCATAAAACACGGGATTAAATTGTAATTCCTGGAATAAAGATTATTTCTAAGAAAGCATTACAAACTCTAGTAAAGTTCAGTAATGGTACTGAATATTCCACATTTTATTCTTATTTCATGTATTTCTTTTTTTATTGCAACCTATTTTGCTGCATTTATCTAGATATTCAGGCCTCTCTAGCGACAGTCGTGGTTACCAAATAATTTAAACACAGGCACAAGAACACTCACAGACTTTGGACATGACAAGGAACATTCTTTATTAAAGACAGATTCCGCGAGGAAGCCGGGTTCAGTAGGATTTAAATTACGAATAACTGCTTACCATGCAATAGTAAAAAATAGTGAAAAAATGTAATGACTAATATTTTGAATTCCGTGTTCTTTACACAATATCGATGTGTGTATTTCATGCAAAGTGAGAAATTTTAGTGAAATTCATGATATCGCATCTTTGGAAGAAAATAAACTTAATTAACAAGCTTGGTAAAAATCAATTTAAGGCTACTTCAAAGATCTGAGTTTTGTTTTAAATGGGACTAAATATGCTGTAAAATATATAGATAATATCCAAAATTTGACAAATAACCTTTCAAAAATGTGTTTCGGAGTACAATTAAGCAAACGTTTTCGTATGTCCATTTCAAATACAGAATTTGGGTCGACTCCTGAAAAAATAACCGGCACAATGAAATTCATGACGTCGTGTTTTAGTTCCTATAATTTAATTACTCTAAACATCCATTTTAATTAAATGAAATTCATACGTTAAAATATACCCTGAGGAGTAGCCGTTTTCACCAACTCCACTCTTCGATTGTAATACAAACAACATCACCAAGCGGTTTTACCTGTGTAAATACAGGTTCTCAACGTTCAAGTGTTTTTATTGTTTCTTCCAATTGCCTGCTGTAGATAGAGGAAGAATGAAATAGTATTCCATCAAAAACTGGATTTCGAGACTTCACTGGGAATACGCGCTTCAGGCTTCCCTGAGCCCCCAAAAGGGCATAGGTGTGAATGAGAGAGAGAACACCATAATTAAAAAATTAAAGCTCGAGTGATTATCAAACATCATATTTAATTAGAGCGCGCGAAGATTTTTGTAGAACTCTCCCTCCCACACTATACCTACTTTTACTTTGAACATTTTTCGTCATTTCTTTTCTCTCTTTTTAAATAAGTACTCTAACAATTCTGATTAGAATTCATGTTTGATATTTTCACAAGATGAACAAAATCTTGGATTTTTTTATAGGCAGTGTGATAAGTCGTTTTCGTTTAAATTGAATATAGAGTAACTTTTTAAAACTTTATGACGTATGCAAGAACTTTCTATTGGAAAGGATGTAGATTTTGTTAAAATGTGCGACTTATGTCGACTAAAATATGTTGCATTAGGCAGATGCTCAATATTTTTAGTTAGACGTATCCACTATTTTTACTTAACGTTTTATGAAGTGCTAGGTTGCTTATCCTTTCATTTATCATGAGAGCATGACACAATTATGCAAAAGTCAGAGTACAGTGACCTGGTTTTTCATCCCCTGTGTGTTCCCGTGTGTTGAAAAATGTTGGCCAAGGAAGTATTCAGAAATACAAGCTCTTTGAGAATAATTTGTAAAAAATGAATTAAAATCTAATGTTTTACATTCGCATGACTTTCTCTACCCTCTATCGATTATTATCAGTGGATTTACAAATTGTTCTTACGCAAGTTTATTTGCCTTCCACTTTCTTTTAATCGAGATAAACTTTTCCTAACACAGTTGCATTACATTTTCGTTATAGATACAAAGGGAATAGCGACAGTCAAATGTTTTAGAACTGTTAACTATACTCTGGCCTTAAAATTTCATACTTTTTCCATACCATTGTGAGAAACAACTGAAAATCGACAGGAGTAAAAGAATAGCCAAGTATTGTGCAATCTGTGCTATTAATAAGGACGTACCGGAAATATTTGATGCCACAGAAAAATTATTTGAAATAAGTTGTGTAATTTAAAGAAATGAACATTTTTTGTATAGTGCATTTTCATCTATTGCCAAACCTTTAGTACCAGTCATACAAGATTTACAAAATTAGTTCCGATTGTAGAGGACTTCACAGGGTATTCACAGAAAATTCAAGATATACGTTTTATTTCTCATGTAAATATTTTTAAAGTGTGGTACTTTGACCAAAATCGTTAGAGCCATTTTTTAGAAAATAAAAAATTTCTAAGAATGTTCCATGTAAAGAGTGGTTTGGGTTATGAAGATTTTATTGAAAACCTTCGTGCCGCATCTTTGGAAGGTACTGAACCTAAACACCAACTTTGGTATTTACCGATTTCCGTTTCTAAGTTATGTTGTTCACAGACCTTCTTCTAAAAATGCCTTTTTGGTGGTCAGGAGGCCTCAAAATATGTTTCCAGTGAAATGTAGACGTGAAAATTTTGGTTGGAATGGAGTACCTTCTCTGGTTACTATGTACATGGTTGAGAAAGTAAAAATTGAAACAAAATTCTGATTCATGTTAGTCTTCCATTAGACAGTGACTGTTCAGTATTATGTTAACGATATCGTGAAAACCAGAATTTTTAAGTTAGATTATTCATACAGAGGCAAGCCATTCGGCAAACACTGTTTTTATTTCAATGTTATTCAGTATACACAATAATATCAGTCCGAAATCTTTAACATCATCATCATAAAAAAATGATCCGTTGCTTTCTTAAACATAAAATTTGAGTATTTTTTATTTATTTTACCAATATAATATACAACTCACTACAAGACCAATTAAATGGTGCTCTACATTACATTGTCTGATTAGCTGTCATTTAGCATGAATTTCTCTTCCTTATTTTTCAGTATACAATTTGTTTCTTGCAGATCTCCTGGCTTGCATGACAGCTTGTGGAAATAAGTTCTTCACTCCGAATCTCATATCAGGTGAAATCAGATATACCCCTCCTTCCTACAGAATCCGAAACCAATATAGTTCCAGGAGTGGCGTATAGGAGATTCAAGGTGTTGTCGGAGAGAATCCCTGTGTTCTTCCTTGAGGCAATAAGAATTTGCCGCTTCTATTTTAAAGCATTTGGATATAAAGAGGTGCGCTATTTCGGTAGGGTCTAAAGGAAGTCAGAGAATAAAGCGTGTCAATTTTAAAAAATTGCCTCTCCTCTCAAGAATACATCAGTTCAAGCAACTGCCAGCATCTATCGGCATAAAGGAGAACTTCCTTTATACGTTAAGCACCACGGATTCAACCATGCGTGGATATTGTTTACGTGGAAATTAAAGTACGTAATATGGTTATTTTTGTATTTGAAGTAAAATGTTTTGTATGCATTTTAGAAGAATCCTTAGGATTCTGTTATTATTTTACAGTTGATATAGTCAATTTGTGCTATTAACTCGTTATTAAATTTAGATTTTTAGAAGCGGTTATGGTTATTGTCATCTTCGTTGAATCGGATATTCAGTTCTACCAGCTCTAACATTCTGCGAAGAAAATGACATTCACATTGTGTGCTTAACCATTCATACGACTCAGAGGTAACAGCAATTGGAAAGGTTGTTTTGAAGCCCCTAAATTCACATTATGATAATGATTGCAATGATGTTTTTAAAAACACAGAAGGAGAGCATTTCGGTAAAGTATTTATAGAAGCCTGATTGAAAATAAGAATATCTGTAATTGCTGAAATTAGTTATCTTCAGATCTATAGAAATTTACCCACTGAATGAAGATTTTCTCCCAGATGTAAACACAATAAAATTGACTAAACCCGGAACATCTAATACAGCCACTTCAGGTGGTTCTAAATAAATGGAAGATGATCCTGAAAACCCCAAATTGTAAAGAAAAAACTGAGTTGGAAAGTGACAGATCTTCACATTTTTCTCTTTATGATTTGTTATCTTGTCTTAATAAGGGACAGGCAAACTTTCAGCAAGAAAACAAAAGTCAGTTCTATTGACATCTCCGGAACATATTCAAGAAACGTTTTTAGTATAAAAACGTATAATAGAACATAGTTTTTAAATTTTAGAAGAATTTTACAAGAATTTTACAAGAAATGTCATTGTCCTTTGATGAAAAAGAGAATGAAAAACAACAATAACACGATTTGCGGTTTTTGCTATGATAGGTATAGTAATCCTTGCTCAGGAAAATTAAACAATTGAATTAATTGACAAGGAAACTCCAAATAATGGTACTATGCAACATGTGTTGACGCAGAAACGTAACAAAATGCTATTTGTGGGAAGGCAATCTGCCAAATTAGACATATTAATCCTTAATAGCAACATTCTGAGTATGAATTAAGAGGAAAAAAATGTGATCAGATTTCCAACTCAGCATATCCAGACATAGGAGGGTCACTGCAGTGACTATACTGTACAGACACTTCGCTAAGAGTAAAACCAAAACACTTTAAGGCAAGTATCACTTAAACATGGCTGTAAATAATGGCATACTTGGAGTCAAAATATTATAAAATTAATAAAAAATGTCAAGCTTTCAATGATTTTTACCGGTTTATCCTTGCCTGCTCTGATTAGAAATTCGTTGCATTTTGTACATTGATAATTTCCTAATAAGAACGGGGTTAAATCCTATAAAAAATTAAACCCGTATCTTTCTCGTTCTTCTACTGTTATACTCTAACGTAAGATATTTTAATAAATAATGAATACAATAAGAATTAAAGTAACTCTCTCAACCCCCCTCTCATTTTGTCCAATTAAAACATGCAAATTTGCTTTCCTGGTAATTCCTTATATTTCAGTTTTTGTCTTCTACAGTGACTTAATATGTTCTGAATTTAAATGTCTATATTCATCATGGTTAATTATAACTATCTAGTCTGTTAAAGTAACAGCATAGCCAGTATAGAACCAAACTGAAACAGAGGAGACAATACGAGCTAATTCAGCCTATATATATATATATATATATATATATATATATATATATATATTTCTACTACTATTATATTATTCCTAAGTCTTTACGGATATTTTCTAGTATTTGTTAAAACTATTCCGTCTAAAGAAGCAACAAGAATATTATTTTGAAGAATTTTATAATATCCTGTGAGTAAAAACGAATGTTTATTTTCGTTTCATATTACTGAGGAAATTTGTAGCTATTACACACAGGAACATACATAACAACCCGTTTATAACCTATACGTTATTATTTTCTTACATTTATATAATTTTTAACTTTGTATAAACCATTTGGTTCATCAACAATGATCTGATGTGTCCCTCCGCTACCTCGGAGAATAAATCAGATAGTATCAAATGTAACATATGTGGAAAAAAATTCACAAGAAGAGGTATAAATATTCATATCGCTAGATGTCATAATTATCCGCAGGACTCCAATATTATAGATAATGCAAATCCTATAATCAACAGTAATACTCACATTTCATTTATTCAAAATAACCACCTCCATAAACTTTCAACGTGCAATGTTCTTTCGTCCTGTATCGATGTGGCTTCGGAGGGTAATCAGCGAGATGTTTTAACGAGTCGTGATGCGGTTGGAGGTATCACTGATGATGATTATAATAATACTTGGAAGGGTGTAAATCAAACTAAATCGGAAGGTTTTCTTATCCATATTGCAGTCAACATTTCCGAAAAGTTAATATCCATATAAGTAGAGCTCATCCAGATCAACATCCCATAACATTGTAAATCGACATACAATCTGCAGTCAAAATATAACACAGGATGAAACTCTCAACCTCAATAAAATAATAATCTTAACGAATATAACAAACGACTACAAACTTGGAAAGTATAATTTTCTCCTGAGTTTAGATAACGGCAGCTTTCATAAAACAGTAAAAGATTTTCTTTCGTTTCTATCAGATGCTATTCATATGCTACCAGGTCCTAAACATCCCGCGGCAAAACACTATGAGGCAAGGAAAAACAAAAACTTTATACAAACACAGCGCTCGCATAAAACTTCAACTAATTCTGAAAGGACAACTAAAAGAGATAGATTAAAAAGAAAATCAAAATATAAATATCAAGCAACACAATTTTACTATTATAATCAAAGAAGGAAAGCCATTCAAAATGCTTTTAACGAAAATAACATAACCTGTAAACTGAATAGTAACACAATACATGATTATTTTAAAAGTATACTATCTATACCAAATGATCAAGTTCGACAGGAATATCCTCAGAAAATCAGTAATATCGATTTAACAGAAATAAACGATATCTTTAATACAACAATCTCCAAAGAAGAAATAAATTATGCAAGGAGGAGTATATCGATTGTTAGGACTAGCGGTCCTGACCACGTGTTGATGAGAACAATTAAGAATGACCTGGCTGCAGAAATAATTGCGAAAATAGCTACCAGAATGCTAGAATATGGAATTATACCACCAAACAGCTAGATCTATCCTTATACATAAAGGAGGGGATCAGTCATCTCTCTCAAACTGGAGACTAATACAAACAACTCAACTGTCAGAAGGGTTATTGAAAGAGCACTTGACCGTAGATTTCGTAATTATATAACCTTAAGTCCTTATCAGCGAGGCTTTACACCATCCCTGTGAACTCACATCAACCTACCATTCTCAATGCGGCTCTAAAATCTGCCAAAGAAAGAAAAGACAACATTACTATAGTATTTATGGATATAAGAAGAGCCTTCGATAACATATGTCATTTACATAGATTCCATTGGAGTTGCTAGCAAATTATCACGTTTAATTATGAGTCTACAAGAAAAGAGCACCATAATATTTGAAACCAATAGCAGTAAAACAAACCAGATAGAAATAATAAGAGGAGTAGTACTGGATTCACCTATATCTCTTATTCATTACAATTTAGCAACTGGAAGAGCTCAGCGAGCCATCTTTGTCTGAAGAATATGGTTGCTCGTTGGCCTCAAATTGTCACAATTTAACAATTATGAGTTTCGCAGATGATACCGTGATCATTGGGAAAAATTTGGAAGCAGAAAAGAATTAACTAAATTAGCAATACAACGTTTTCAAGAAATCAGCCTCACCATCAATACATCAAAATCTGTTTGTTTATCCATTAGAAATGGAAAATATTCTCCTAATAATATGATGATTTCTGAAGATAATGAAAATCACTGTCAACACCCTCATGAGAAAATACGTTACCTAGGCATCAACTTAAAACATGAAATAATTTTTGACAGTCATCAAACTTTAGAAACGTTACGTAGAAAAGCTGAAACTTTAGAAAGTTGACCCCTGTTACAAGCAGACCAGAAATGTATTATTCTAAGCTCATCCATCTCAAAGACATTAATTTATCCGTTTCAAGTTATTCCAATGGATAAAATTACACAAAAAGTTTTAACTGACGTTGACAAAATCCTAAAATGCACTGTAAAAACATTCTACAGTTACCAACGAACGTTCCAGACCATATGATACTTCGAAAGAAAATATAAAGGCCTTGGTCTATTCTGCGCCTCATGGGAAGTTCGACTCCAACATATAAACATCTGCAAAGTTCTAAAATACTTCAACGACCCACTTGTTAACACTGTAAGAGATTTTGATCACGAAACTCAAAACTGCTTACGACTCCTCAACATCACTCAAAACGACATCAGAGATCCCGTAAGTCTTCTCCCAGATGCAAGGAAAGTAAAACGACATCTGAGAGAAAAGGAATTCCAACTTTGGAGCGAATTACCGCACAAAGGAAGAGGAGTTCAAATGTTCAGTGATTATACACCTGCTACTATATGGATCTGAGATCATCGCGGACTTTCTTGCTCTGAATGGAGAGATGCCATCAAACTGACTGCTGGAGTTATTGCTGTACGCTCCTTACCCGGGAGGTCCTTATCCTCTGTCGCCGTTGTGGCAGAGAGCACGAAACCCTTGCACACGTTCTGGGTGCTTGCCCATACGGAGAAGTGCTGCGAAACAGTAGACATCACAAAATAAGAAGCGTGATTGCAGCAGGTATGAAGGAGAAAGGTTTTCAGGTCCACGAGGAGGTATATGGAGTGGTAGCAGCAGACTAATCGACATCATCGCCTACAAGACATCATCTGACAGTAGCGGGTTAATCATTGATCCTATTGTGCGCTTTGAATCCCACTATCAACAGCCCGAAGAAGTAGACGCAGAAAAAAGGCCATTTATGAACCCACTATCTTCTATTAGAAGGATAAATACAATTTAAATAATATCTCAGCCACAGGATTGATGATAGGAGCTAGAGGGACAATACCCAAACATCTACACAACTTTTGGGTAGATTATGTCCCAGATAAACGCCTACCGTACCAAATAGCAATCATGCCTATTAGAGGATCAATTCTCATCCTCAAAAATCATTTTTATTCAATATAATATTGATACACCATATTATAAATTATTGAAGTTATTAAATTATTATATATTTATTTAACTGCATAAAGGATTGTTCTATACTACTTTTCCGTTCCGATTTAAATCAATTTATATTTCTATTTTAAGTTGATTTCCATTATTCTGATATGATAACTTCGTCACTATTGTTGTCAATTTAAGTTTGTTAATTGTATAGGTATACTTTGTCTATATGGCAGCCCATAATTGAGGGAAGTGTTAATAATAATGAAATACCGTTAAAAATCTTATAGACTACTTATGCTGTTGGCACATCAAACAGAGGGAACGTATTTTCTGAGTCACAGAGAAGTTACGAACATGGTAAATGCACATTTTTTTTCCTTTTTACCCTTTAAAGCCTCGCGAGTTATATACTTTTAATTAGACATAAATGGCTTATTGCTAAAATTTTGACTGAATCAAAGAGTTGGGACTGAATGTGTAGTGCTAAAATTATTCTAAGATAGAAATAAAAACATATAAACTCACTCATATAAACTAGAGAAAGAACTACATAATTTAAATTATTATAATAAAGATGCATAATCCCTAACAATAATGGCATGTTTTCTTTATCATTGTTGATATGGATTATACGAGGGCTGATCAAAAAGTAACCTCTGTTTTGAAAACTTTAAATAAACATGAAACCGTTATACACATAAAAGTTTTATTATATACATCCGAACACTACAGCTTTTTTCTATTTTTCTACACAGTTTTGAAACAGATTCAAGCATTTGCCACACCTTTTCTTAGTCTTTGAAATACCCTCTGCATAAAATTCTGCCGCCTGTGAACTAAACCAACCCGTCATGGCGTT
The DNA here is from genome assembly GCA_030765065.1 of Deroplatys truncata. Taxonomy (NCBI): domain Eukaryota; kingdom Metazoa; phylum Arthropoda; class Insecta; order Mantodea; family Mantidae; genus Deroplatys; species Deroplatys truncata. The sequence continues at coordinate 203,255,824 of CM060979.1, read as the reverse complement.
TTGAAGCTCTTCGTCATTGCCAGAACGCTGAGCTGCAAGCCACTTTTTCATGTATAGGAACAGATGGAAGTCGCTAGGGGCCAAGTCCGGGCTGTACGGGGTATGGTCAAAAATGTCCCATTTGAACTTGGCCGAAAACTCATTTGTGTTTTTTGCTATGTGAGGGCGAGCGTTGTCATGCAAAAACACAACACCTGATGTCAGAAGACCACAACGCTTGTTTTGGATTGCTCTTCTTAGACTTTTCACACTTCACACTTAGCGGCATTTATTATTTCGGCGCTCATGTTGTTAGGTTATAACTAGCAAATACACGGCAGTACGATGCTCCATTTTGCACAGCTAGAAGCGTACTGAGCCACTGCGCAAGCTGATGTCGAAATGACGGCGCTACCCCCACTACTTCTGTTGCTATGCATGAACGGAGGTTACTTTCTGGACAGCCCTCGTATATCTTAAAAATAATTTAAATTATTTGCTTTTTTCTCTGATAACCAATGCTACCCATAACCCATAAATCTCTTGGTGACAGTTATCACTCTAAGGCGATCGTTAATCCTCGAGAAGAAATGAAAACCTCAAACAAAAGCAGAGGAATATCATCCCCTTTACAATCGCGCGGAAATGTTCTAATTATATCAAATTTTATGTGTCCTTCACTCATTTTTGCCTTCCAAACAGCTCCGCAGAGGTGGATACTTTTCAAGATTCCTGTCACATTCTAAACCCTCCCTTCTAACTCCTGACAACATACTATATTCTTCTATGAAATACAAGTACATATTGTACATAATGAAGCTGGGAAGCATTTTTTAAAGTTAATTCATTCTTGTAAATAGCTTAAAATAGCTAAATTCGAATGAACGTTACATGCCAAAGTGAAACAAATAAATTTAGAAAAACTTGGGTTAGCCAGCAACACTCTTGATGCGATAACAGCATCCTCTGCTACTAAGCAAGTAATTTCACGCTTGGTGTACTTCACCTCAGAAAGGAAAATAATTATTTACAAAGAATACACAACAGATAATACACCGAATGAACCAGAGCGAGTGGAAGTATGTACATTACGTGCTCTACCAGGTAGATCACCGAAAGAGATGACTCCAATTCAGCAGTCCCAGGTTCGATTCCCACTCTGACCTTGTGTTTTCATGGTTTTCCCTGGACATATGCGAATGCTGGGATGGTTTCTCACTACTAAAATTTACTTTCCATCGTCTCCCTTTCATTCAATTTCCTTCTAACCTTTCAAGTGTGCTTCTAGGTTTCGTGCCGTGTGGCAGTGCCGGACAGATGGCGCGGATCCTTGCTCAAAGGAAGGAGCACTCTCCATTGACACTAAAAGCTGTTTGGTTGACGGATCGTTCCCCCTCTCTAGGCAGCTCCAGCAGTGGGACGGGTCTTATAACCTGGAACTCTTTAGGACCTGAGCATTCCTGTAGCCTGTCTGCCTACGTGTTGTTATTCCTTCACTTCATCCCTTTCTCATGGAAGATGGTCAAGGACATGCGTTTTACCCTTTCGTTTCATATATTGCATAATGGGAATCGCCCGTTTCTGCCAGTCCAACTAGTTCGAAAAGCAGCAACGAATATACCGAACTATGGTCGAGCTTCTGGTTCACATGTCCGCTCATGGAAAATGGGTCCCACTGGGTATTTACTCGTTCGGGTATTCGCTCAAATGAGTTCAAATCATAGCGGTGTTGCCAGGCGTCTGCTTCAGTGCTTTAAGGCAAAGGAATGACCGTAGCCTATTCCATGTTACACTTTGTTTCTACCCACTGTTATGCTCCAGATTTGTTTTACTGCATTGTCATATGCAAATTCCATTTTTATGTTTTGTGTTACCATTACAGCTAAGCAAACTATATTCGAAAACATTATGTTCCAAAATAAATGTCATAAAAGCTGCATATGCAATTTCTGAATTTCTGTGAGAGAGGGAAAAGAAACCTCAATTATCTCTGCAAATAAACATAACAGATTATGGAATTAATTGTTATTTCACACAAGCCGTGTCTTGGACAGGGTTGGAAAGGTAGAATCAGATGACTGAAAAATTCAATGCCATAGCCGGGATTTGAACCACGGATCTCCACTGAGCTATCATGGCAACATACCGACACAACATTAAATTCTCCAACTTCTTCGCATTTTCCCGTTAAACCACAAGGAGATCTCCATTAATTGACGTAATAGTGGTTGCAACTATAAAGTCCGGGACTTAAAGTACTTACGATGAATGTAAGTCGCCATTGGGGTATGACATCTAAATACAATTTGAGATCTCCTTGTGGTTTACCGGGGAAATGCGAATCAGTTGGAGAATTTAATGTTGTGTCGGCATGTTGCCATGGTAGCTCAGTGGTTGGAGCAACCGGTCGGAGACCTGGAGATCCGTGGTTCAAATCCCGGCTATGCCATTGAAGTTTTCAGTCATCTGAATTACAGATTATATTATAATGCATCAAATGAAATAATGATTATTCTTTAAAGTCCAGAAAGTGCACAACTACCTTAAAGTAGAGTATGTTACTGTCAACTTTTAACGCAAATTCAGGTTAATTATTCAAAAGCTGTTGCTTTACATTAATGATATATAGATATAATGATATACTGAAATCCAAGTTTATGGTATTTCAAATTTCGTTTTCTTTTAATGAGATATAAATTATCATAGCTGAGAAAAACTGGGTAATGACAAATGGTGATATTTGGGAGCAGCTTAATGTTGTAAAATATGAAACCTGATAAAAAATAAAACCAAAGAAAATTTAAAACAGCACTTCAATACACCTGATACTACACAAGAGAACGGTTAGGCCAATGTGCCACGAGAAAATTAAAAATCACTACAAATCTCTGTTTAAAAGATTAAGAATATTGGCAATGATATCTTTATATGTGTTAGAATGTTTGATATATGTGAAGAACATACAGTTACATAGTTCTGTACACCTATACAATACTAGAACAAACAGTGACTTGATACCAAACTTTTGTAGAATTTTCACAACTAAAGCAACTTTTAGTGAATTTGGAATTAAATTATACAACGCTTTATCAAAACATATTAAACAACTTAAGGATGTTAAAAATTAGCAATGAAGCTTTGTTTATATAACATCAACGAATATTTTGAAGCAATCAAGTGTGTATTGTGTTATTGTACCTTGACTTTGTAATACATTGTAATAATATGTCGACAAATAATAAATTGAAATTCAACTGCATTATATAAAGTTCATTCTGAATAAAGAGGACTTCAATATATACAATTTAGCTTTCCCGTCAATATGTAAACACACGATACTTTAAGGTAAATGGTTTCAAGTAACGAGAATGTTGTAATGTAAAGTGTATTTTGGTTTGATGAAAAACTTTATGTCGCATCCTTGAAAGATACTGGACTTATATATGAAGTTTGGATCCAACTACATTTCCATTTTTGAGTTGTGCTCTTTATGGACACTCTAGGGACAGGAACGTGTTTAAACATGATTTTTGGGAGCGGGGGACCTTTAAACACGCATTTCTGGTATAAAAATACAGTTGATAAGCGCTAGGGAAAATCAACTGCCCTATATAATCTTGAAAACAGCAACAGCGAACGTACAGAACTATTATTTGCGTATCATAAATCTATTTCTTTTCTTTCATCCATTTACTTTCTCTACCACGTATAGTAAGTGGGGGAAGTATTGCATTCCACCCAAAACTTCCATATCGAGATTTCACCGGAAATACATGTTTTGAGGCCCTCTGAATCCAAAAAAGCGTTCTTAGAAGAAGGTCCGTGTGTGTGTCTGTGCAAATATGTGGCTGTGAACAGCATAACTCAAAAATGAACAGTCGGATGAATACAAAACTTGAAATTTGAGTTCAGTATCTTTCAGAGATGCGATAGAGAGATTTTCAAGAAAATCCTTCTTCTACAGACTACCCTTTACATGGAACATGGAAATTTTTATTTTCTCAAAAATGGCTCCAACGATTTTGATTAAAATATCTATGTTTAAGGTACTCTAATGGCAAGTGAAATGTATATCTCGAATTTTCTGAGAATATCCCTAAAAGTGCTTTTCATTCTGCATGACTTTTGCATAACTAATAAACGTAAGAGATAGAAAAACTTTTACCACTAAAAAAATGTAGATCTCTAATACACTCAATTTATGTCGTATACATTCTTTTTTGTCAAATGAACCATTTCCGTAATATCCCTTGTTATTTTTTGAATTTTCCAATGCTTATACTTTTTCTCAAATTTGGAATTCGTTATATATATATATATATATATATATATATATATGTCCTGGACATGCAAAGAGAATGGAACGCTCCACATAGCAACCAGCTCTTAAAACATTTGACTGTCGCTTAAATCCTACCATATTCCCTTGCGTCTACCAGAAAATTGATTTCTGCAAGTTTTTATATAGATTAACATGAAGTAGATGGTTTGTAAAAATAGTTTGTTCAAGAATAGAGAAAGTCATGTGAGTGTAACACGTCAGAACTTTTTACATATACTGCTTTCACCGTGTCCTCCTTTCTCTATTACCCTCGTTTTTTCTTCCTTTTTTCGTTCTCTCTTATCTCATTTTCAGTCCCTTTTGACTTCTTGGGTGCTCGAAGACGCTGAGTATATAAATGAGTTAAAGTTCCTTTCATGCGTTAAAAACGAACTTCGCCTAAGAATGATACAGTGATTTGTCCTTTCAACGAGCTTTCGCTTTCGCTTGAATAGCCGTAAATTAAACTTGGTGGCACTTGAATATGTTCGTCCCATCCTTGTAGCTTAACACAATTTCCATTACCAAGTTATGTGCTCCATCTCTGTCTCTCTCTGCTCGTCTCACCAATGTATCCTAAACTGGGATTAAGGATCGAGAAGACAGCTGGCAGCCTCAATTGACCTGCACGGAACAGTGTGACTGATTAATTTCTATTCACTGTCACAGGTTGCAGTAGATCAGGTTTTGTTTTAATATTTTGAATCTTATTTACCTTTATATTGAGATACAGAAGCTTTGCATTGCTTCACGGACGCACCACATTGCAGGAAAATAAGAAAGGTTGCAATAAGTGCCTTCACTACACGTGTAGTCTTCGAAACCCACACGTCAATAAGCCGGTAGAAACTAATGGTATTGAAATCATTGATAACACACGATAAATGAGGCAGCGATATTACAGATTTACATTAAAACATATGTGGAGCTGTTTCCAAAAGCATCAAATCCCACTGGGCAATCCTTAGAGCAAAGACAGAAAGGAACAATTCGTTGAAGGTATTATAATTGTTTTAAGAAATCAGTATTTCAAATATATGCGTTAGCTTGTGTCTATAGCTTGAACAGACTTTTTGCCGTAAGTTTTAATCTACAAACCGCTGTAAAACAGTAGGACAATTTGGAACAAAAATCAATATTTTATTTACAGAATTTCTGGTGCTCCTTCTTGTGTTAATGGGAAGTTTTCTAGCGGGCCATTTGAAATTAATGTTACATTTATCCTGTTTGGCCATAAACAGTAGAAAACATTTTATAGAGCATACTTAAATGACCAGCTAACAGTGAGCATTCATGGTATTTAGTATGAATCGTTACATGAGACACATTTAAGAAATGCAAATTCAACAGTTTTCTGTTATCACTTATAAACCCAACCTTCCTTCATTGCAGAAAACATTGTTTTTAGTAACTGCAACCACCTTTGTAAACTGGGATTTGATTCAATTCATGCATTGTCGTCCTCCGTGGACTAGTGGTACCGCGCTAGCCTCTAGTTCCCAAGGTCGAGTGTTCAAACCCGGCGGAGGGCGATGGATTTTTTCGGGCGTAAAAATCCTTAGCATGGCTTACTTTGGAAGGGAAATAAAGCCGGTGGTCCCGTGTCGTAGATTTACGGCACGTAAAAGAACCTCAAGCCTGATAAAGAGGCCTCTGAGCAAAATTACCGATGTTTCACGCCCACAGCAGCTAAAGAGCGTCCATAAGTTAAACTCAATTGAATTTAAACCGCAGAAATAAGCAGGGGTACAGAACTTGCACTTAGCTTGTATCTGACTGAAGCGTTCTTTTTTTTTAATTGAATCAAAATACGGGAATATCTTATACCATTCCTGAGAATTATGTGTTTTTAAACTGCTTTACTGTATAATTATGCAGAGTGTAGATCAACCGTTCTGATGTGGACTGTATGGTCTGTAATTCGGCCTTGCTTATTTTAACATTTGAGCTGGTTCCTAGAAGCGAATCCAGTAAAAATCGGAATTATGTGAGTGAAATATTCTTATTCTTCTCCTCCTCCTCCGAATTTTACCCACTTGGGTTTTCCGTTCTGGATTGCCATAGTCCCCGGTTTGTCCAGTCTTCTTCGTTAAGTCCTCTTTCTTACACAACTTCTTTAATATACGACTCATATGTTAAAATATAAGTGACGTGGTTCAGTGTCTTAAATATCCTATCAGTAGAAAGTATTACAGTTTCAAGTCCTCCGAGCTTCTTTTTAACACTTCCAAAATTAACCTATTTGCTCTTATAGAAAAATCTGATGTGTTACATTCACATGACCTTACCTGCTATCGTTTATTGTTATCTCTATTTTACAAGATATTCTTACAAAAACTTCTTTACCTATCTACTTCATGTTAATTGAAATCAATGTTTAGATAAATAGTTTCAACACTCATTTCGTTGTGTTTACAAGCGGAAACAGGAGGTTTAAGTTATAGCCAAATATTTAAAAGTGGTCACTATATGCTGGCTTTGAAATTCCATACAATGTGCGTGAAATCGGGAAGAAACAAATTATTAGTGATTTAGCGCTTCAAAATGTCCGATAAAATATTAGAATATTCAAACTAATAGCGAAGAATACTTCGAAAATACTTAATTCCACAAGATTGACAAGTTATGTGTTTTAACGATAACTACTTCTTTGTACCAAGCTTTTGTTTATTCTTCATGGTTACTAGTTTTACGAAATTCGTTCAGAATTAAGAGGACTTTATAGACTTTCGTATAAAATTTCAGTTACTTCTTAGTAATTATAGATACATCTTATATACTGTATTTTTATCAAAATATAAGAGGCACTCTTTTGAGAAATCAAAAACAAGGAAAATGTTTTCATATAAATCGTAATTTGGGGTAAAGCGGATTTCTTGAAAATCTTCCTGTTGTATCGTTGGAGCAAGCTGAACTTAAATACCAAATTTCGTAATTATCCTACTTTTTGTTTTTGGGTTGTGCAGTTCACACTCAAACACAGCTTTTCTAAAAATCTATTTTAAGGGTATTCAGGGGATTTCAAAGCATATTTCCGGTGAAATCTCGATATCGAAATTTTGCGTGGAATGTAATAGGTGATTTATCTCCCTACTATAAATAGATCTAAAGATACTCATACCCACAGCTTGTAGTAATACAATCACAAAGGAAATGCAGTAAGTTTTGTTTATAAAAACACAACTATAACTAAATAGCCGTAACCAAGCACCCCCTGCGGTGTCTGTTTATAGCATACACATAAGGTTATTTGGTCAAAAAATCTCAGTAAGTTTTTGTAACAATTACTACCTTTTAGTTTGTTGTACATCCTTATTTTCATATTTGCACAAACAAAAGCATTACTTGAATAACTAATTGCATAAGTCAATAATAACATAATCCCAATCAATGTAGCACAAGAGTGCACAGTACTGAAGCTATCAATAATTTTCTATGTAACCCTTACAAGTGCACGAAATGCTATTTTTAGAAGTGAATTTTTGATACCCAACACACGTTAATTCTCCATTTTTGTATCTTACTCACTTACTACTGCCAGTGGAGCTTTGCCTTGATGTTACGTAAATTATATTTGAGAATGCAATAATAGGACACAAGCTAATTGGACTATTACTTCAGATTTGCTGGCGCCTTTTCCGGGCTTACAGAGGGTTGTGTACCTGAAAATGAAAGACAAATATACAGGTTTAGACCAGAGGTATAAACTTTAATCATTAAAAGGAGTTACTAAGTATTAACCAAAGTAATAATCTCTTGTCAGTAATAAAATAATATACAGGTATTTCGTTTTCCTTTTTACGCGTGATTTGATTGTTGTTTATATTACTGTGAGTCGTTTAAAATGTTTGATTTATAATAAATAAAATGTAATTCCTGCTCAATGAGGATTGAATAAAAGCTGCGTCCGTATGAAAAATGTGAAAAAGTAAGTAAAGTATACAAAGTGGCGTGTACTTGCACTTACTTCTGATTAAAATGTGAGGAGAAGATAAACAAAAGGGATTAATTTTACTCAAAGGGAAAATAACGACAGCACGGAGAATGACTGCACAAAAGGGAAATGAAATGATGAGAATGGAATTTTAGGCAATATTTGAGGTTCAAATGCTATAAGATATCGAATTATAGGGACTTAAAAGTAAATGAGAAATTATGGGTTGCATATGAGGTTCTTTGTAAGGAAATTCTGGGTTTACCAATCACATTAGTTAGTTACTGTGATTCAGTATGAATAAGAGTGAGAATATGATTGATAATGGACAAAAGTAATTGAAATACTTATATTGCTACTGGGTGCTAAGCTTAGTTTCAAATACCAAGAAAATACTGTATGAACTAAGGAATGGGGAAATTTAGATCATTTATAAAATAATCTCGGTTATAGCTAATTACTGGGTTCTGCCTTAAAGCTGGTTCACAATAACCGAGAACGGTAACCAAAACGACAAAGTTAAAATACATATATTATAATGTGGGCTCTCATTAACGGGAAGCATTCCCGTGTCCCGGGAACGGGAAACAAGACGACCAAGTTTTAACTTTCTCGTTCTGGGGCACGGAACCATATTGTGCATATAGACTTTTCTCAATAGAGATTATTCTGGGTGGCCATGATTTGAAACAGCCGCTAATGCTCTCTCTAGTCACAAGCTGGAAACATAAAACTGGAAGAAATTCTAGCACATGTGCATCCTAACCTCAGATCCTGACACTCGCAAATTCACTGAACGTTGGTTCATGTAGTGAAAAGATCATCTATAGTTTGTTATTATGCAACCCAGATCAGGTTATTACCTCAAAAACTACAAAAAAAACTACAAAGGACAGCAATAACCTATAAAAATTAACAAAACATCAACGAAGAACTTTAATGTTTGCACATTAATATAGGAACAAAAGCTTGACAGGAATCTGAAATAGTAATGGATCTGAATTTATATATCGTTTACTCAATCGAAATTTTGACTTTGGGTAACACGCATTATGTTTGCGGAATTGGAAATAGTTGAAAAAAATATTATTGGTCAGTTAACAAAACTTAAATCCTAATGCGCAAAATCCACTTTCGAATTTGTTATCGACATGATTATCGATATACTCCCGTTCTCATTATCGTACTATTGGATGTTGCATTACTTGCCGTTCTCGTTTCGTTTATCATTCTCGGGTTATTGTGAATCAGCCTTTATCCTGAGAGGATGAGTGACTTTAAGCTCTAGGAACCCCGGGCATATTTCACATAAATGTAAACCATTTTATGCATTAATCGTTCGATAAGACCTGCCCGGTAATAGGGCGTTAAACTTCAAGGGAAAGAACATACAAAGACTAATCAGTGAACAGACAGAAAAAAACGTCATTAATAATTATTATCTTTCAATGAAAGAGCAGCGGTGGATAAGGGAAATAATGCGAATAAAGAAATAAACAAGAGAGCTGTATGGATGAGAACAGGAGTTTGGAGGTTACAAGGGGAAAGAAATGGCTATTTTGAAACAAAAATTTGACTTTTCGTTGCAGTTAGTGACTGCCTACGACTCATTCCAGGATCGTATTCAGAGTTACATGTTAAACAATTCGTATTCTAATTATTGTGACGCAGCGGCTATGGTCCAAGGTTATCACGAGGGCGGCGCCAGGCAGTCGAGATAAACAAAGTAAGTCCTACTCTCTTCCGACATAAACATCACAAGTGCTATCCGCAGATAACCAGAATATTCTGGAGTTTTCTTTCCCCGCCTCCAGAACATGTGTCCAGATAGTTTTAGAATGCTCTGTGAAGATTCCCATGTAAGCGAGAGTCAGTCAGTGAGTGAATGAGCGAGTAAGTGAGCGCGTTTCTGCGGAGCGAGAGATTGTAGAAATCTTGTGTTCGACTCCCCAGCATGAACCTCCGGAAGAAGAGGCTGCATCACGAAGGAAGAGAAGTGACGACGAAATTGAACTAGTTCATATTAGTGAAGTGATAGTGTGAACTACGTGAAGTCCTAATGGAAGTTGAATCAGATCAAAACAGAGAAGTGAGAACTGAGAGAAATGACAGTTGAAAAAATCTGATGTTTTACACTCACATGACTCTCTCTACTCTCGTACAAACTATTTTTACAAACGCTTCTTCTCCATATGCTTCATGTTAATCGAGATGTTAATCCTATTGCTAATTTCTTGTAGATGCAAGGGGAATTGGTAGGCTTTAAGCGATAGTGAAATATTTTAAGAGCTGGTTGCTATGTGGAGTATTCCATTCTCTTTGTATGACATAAATAGAAATGAATAACGAATTCCCATTAGAGAAAAAATATTGGAAAATTTCAGGGAATAACAGGCAACATCTTGATAATGGTTCACTCAACAACAAAAAATGTATATGACATAAATTGTGTATTTTAACGCGATCTACATTTTCTGTGTCGTAAAATTTTATCTATCTCTTATGGTTTACCAGTTATGCAAAAGTCGTTTACAATGAAGAATACTTTTGGAGACATTACCAGAAAATTCGAGATATACATTTCATTTGTCATAAAAATATCTGAAACATGTGATATTTTAATCAAAATCGTTAGAGCCATTTTTGAGAAAATTAAAATTTTCGAAAAATGTTCCATATAGAGGGTAATCTGGGGTAGGGGGATTTTCATGAAAATCTTCGTGTCGCATCTCTGGAAGATACTGAACCTAACTACCAAGTTTGGTGTTTATCCGATTGTTCGTTTCTGAGTTAAGCTGTTCACAGACAGACACACGGACATGTTTCCAAAAATGCTTTTTTTGGAGTCAGGGGGTCTCAAAACATATATTTCCGGTGAAATCTCGGTATCGAATTTTTGGGCGGAATACAATACTTCCCCTACTTACTATACGTAGTAGAGAAAGTAAAACTGGACAAAGTCACAGTATGTAATCGTAAGAATTTAAACTAAATCGGATGAGAATTTTCATTTCAGGCAGTTTCTTGTTCATTGCTGATGGTTACATCTGGGCACGGCCTAAGTCAGCTCGTGATTTTTCCTTGTGGTACACACACTGTTTTCCTACTTTCACAAAAATTCAATAGAAGCTACGTGAATATCCATAGAGTTTACCCCAACGCATATAACAATAATGTTGTGTTCACAAGGCTATCGTAAAACTTGTTTTTTTTCACTCTTCAAGAGCTTCTCTGACATATCATCAACATTTTAGCATTCGGTTACAAAACCTTAACTCAAATTTACAATTTTGCATTATAAAAAAATACATAAATATTTTCACTCTCTACTAAAAATTGCACTACTCCTTGAAGTTATTTCCACAGTTTGGACAATAATATTATTGCCTCAATCGTATAAGTGTACATACGATTATACGAATAGCTATTCCACCGCCAGCGATGTCAATAAGATTTATCACATTGCAGTGCAGTATGGCACGCTCTTAGATGGTGAGACATTGAAGTAGCATCATGTACCGAGGTTGTTCAGGCCCATTGTCCCCAAACCGTTTTTCAATATCTCCTTATTCCCATATTTTCTCGCCAGAATTCTCCGGAGTAAAGTTGCCAACTTGCGTTAATTCTGTTACTTTGGAGTAGAAGGCCAGATCAGCTAAACGAAACCACAATAAATCAAACCGTCCGGTGCCATAGCTCACGGGTAAGGGCTAACACCCTCGAGGGACGCAGCACCCACCTCTTTTCCTGCAACTTTGAGCCCGTGATTAAACTAGCAATTAGCAAACAAGCTGAGGTACAAGAAACTTTCGCTCTAGTGACGCCAGGGACTTTTACCCCCATCAGATTGATTTATTAGGGTACCAAAAAGACCAGGCAATGTGTTGTAACGTGCAAGGTTAATATCTGTGCTAAGGGCAACTGGTGCCCATGTTCACCGCTTCATTTCTTTTCCGCGACCAGCAAAACTCATAAATCAGTTGTTATCTACCGCGAATTGTTCCAGATATGGCTGAAAAATACTCGACGCCAGCAGTGTTTGTTTTCGTAGAGTTTGCTACAAAAACTTGAACCAAGTTAATTTATATACCAATGGAATTACAAAAATAGAAATTCTGCAACTAAATCTTCTCACGCCATAAATTCGAACATTTGTGAATTCATAGAATTTTAACAGAAGCTCATACAAGATTTGCACAGTTCATTATAGTCAGTGGAACAGATTGAATGATCTACTGTTTTACCTGTGATTCATAAAGCAACTATATAACTATCCCAACTAGACGAACATTACTTATTGCTTTCTATGTCACGTACGCTTTAGGTAGGGGAACCATTGCATTCTTCACAAAAATTCGATGCCGAGATTTCAAAGGGCATAATGTTTTTAGGCTCCGGGTTTTTTAGAAGTTTTTAAACAAAGAGGTCCGTTTCATCGAAACGAATGGGATAAATACCACATCTAGTATTTAAGTTTAGCAACTTTAAAAGATGCGAAAAGAAGCTTTTCAAGAAAATCTCCTCACCCAAACTACATGATACGTTATTTTTCGTTATTTTTTATTTTATCAAAAATAGCTCTTAACGTTTTTTTTTAAATATGATATATAAGAAATGTACACTGAAATAAAGTGTATATCTTGAATTTTCCGGAAATAACCTGTGAAGTCCTCTTGAGTTCGAATGAAGTCCGTATAACTTTGCATAACTGGTAGAGGAAATAGAAGAATTGTTATACAAAACGTGTAATGTCTTTAAAACACACAACTTCTTTCAAAAACTTTCTGCTGGTATTCATTCAGAGGTAGTCGTTGTTATTGCTTTGGATTTGTCACATTTTTAAACGCTGCGATATTCACTTGTTTCTTATGACGTCATGAAAAGAGTATGGAATTTCAAGGCCAGTTGATTCACTTCGGTTTCCTGCATCCCTATTATACCTATAACGAAATGTATAATTTTTTATGTATTCTTAACATAAAATCAATGATGTGTAACATTCATATGACTCTCTACCCACTATCGGTAATTAAATATAGGTTCTACAAACTGAAGCTGTATAAAATAAAGGATAGTGGGTAGATAAATTCATGTGAGTGTAACATCAGATATTTACTTTATGTTTTACTTTTGCTGCCACGTTCCGGGTAGGTAGAGAAAGTATTGAATTCCACTGTATTGAGATTTTACCGGAAATGATGATTTGAGGAGCCGAATCCAAAAGCGTGTGTCGTCTTCATTCGAATGTGTTTTATGTATAGCTGACAAATCATAAGGGATAGACAAAGATATAGGTATATTACATTCACATGACCTTCTGCAAACTATTCTTAAAATATCTTATTATTTTATCTACTTCATTTTAATCGAAATGAACGTTTGCAGAAGTGGTTTCATTTCACATTTGTTTAGGTGCAAGAGGACACAAGCGATAGTCAGTTCTTTAAAAAGTTGATTACTATATACAGGCTTGTCTTTCCATGGCATTGCGAGAAGCAGTGTAAGGTTACAGCACTTTCAATAAAGTATAAAGTGTTTAAACATTCAAATTACTAACAATTAATATCTCGGAAATGGTTCATGTCAAAAAATACATTAGATGAGGTCTAAGTTTTGCGCAGTAGCCCTTTATCTAACCCTTGCGGTTTGCCAGTGATACAAAATTATACAGATTTCATTGAGCATGAAGTGGACTTTGCAGGCATTTCTCAGAAATTTCAAGATACGCATTTTATTTGTCATATAAACATATTGTGCTGATCGCATATTAAATTATGTGAAATTTACGTAATTAAGCTGCAGCTATGCTGGGCCATGGGCAAACTGTAATGCCGTTAATCGCCGTGTGCGGCGCCAGGAGAAAAATTGACCTTTTGTTTATGGACGCGCTTTAACTACTATTGTCCTTAATGTCACGTTCTATATTGGGCATGAAGACCGGATATTTTGCTCAGAGGCCTCTTTATCAGGCTTGAGGTTCTTTTACGTGCTTTAAATCTACAATAAGGGCGAAGCGGCTTTACTTCCCTTCCGAAGGAAACCATGCTAAGAATTTTTGTGAGGACTGAGAGGTGATATGCTTTCGGCTTTTGAGGTGCACACTTCGGCAATACGCTCATAGCCTACCACAGTATTTTTGTAAGTTTTGCTGGGTTTCTTTTTTTGATCGTGATTTTTCCTGGGACTTCTGTTGTATTTAATCGAAAACAAACTGCCAATTCAAGATTATTTATAATGTGTTTTCGGTAGCCAAACGCGTTTCAGGGTCTTCCTGTATGTGTGAAATTCGAAGGGAGGAGCAATTATACGTGCTAATTCTCATACTGTGTCTCATTTTGGCTATGTGTTATTATTCCTATCAAAGTTACGTTACGTGTATTTACTGTCAGTTCCTCTCGCCGTCAGATTGTTATGCTCACGTGTGTGTTATACGAGCCAGATAGGTAAAGGTATCACGAAGGGTCTCTCCGGAACCAGGGCAGAGCACCGCACGCAGGCCGCTCGGCGCCCATTGTTCTTCCAATGTGACTACTGGGGGGGGGGGGGGATGGAAGAGGAGAAAGACCCGAAGGACGACCAGATCCGGATGCAGACGGGCGCAAGCATGGACGGGGGCCAGATAGAACGCGTCCGCCCACAAGTCACCAACCTCCAGGGTCCCCCTGAGCGGAGCCCCACACTGAGGAAAGATCTAACTGAGCGGTACCGCAGCGACGTCAGGGAAGAAACCTTTACAGAGCGCAAGTCACCGCACAGTCACAACCCGCCGAACACCGTCGCCTGGTCCTGCAACCCTGAAACAGATGACAAGGAAGATGATGGGTACAGAAAATGAGAGAGTGGAGAGTCGTGGTAGAAGATGAACTACCCCAGCATTCCCTGGCGACCCGGAGAAACCACGAAAAACACATGGGCCAAAGTGGGCTGTGGCAGGTAGGAGGTAGGTACCTTGCTTACGAGAGTGGGGTGCAGAGCAACGAGTTTGAGGATGGTTTACATTTTATTCTCCTTTTCTGTATTCATCACAATTGTAATTTAGTGGTATAATTATGTTAATGCAAGTGAATCACTACCCGAAATCACGTTGTTAATTTGTAATGAAGAGAAGGGATATATGATATATTATATATATTTGTGTGTGCTGTTTGATTAATACTTTTGAGCATTTAATCCTTTGCGTGTGCTGCCCTTGCCGTTTCCACAATGTTACGGTCCGAACGTTTCCTAGTATTGGTACCTCCACTTTGGTAACTCAAATTGTGATTAAAAGGGACTATAATAGTCAATATTAAACATGTGGTAGTATAATCAATAGTGTTAGGGCCTTTTAGAGAAAATAAAAACGTAACATTTGCTAGATTATGTATTAAATATATTAAACAACATAATTTCTTTACCACTCCGTGTGAACGTAGCCAAGTTTAGATAAGGGTAAAAAAAAGAAAGGAAGGAAGAAAAAATGAAAGAAAGAAAGAAAAAATGAAAGAAAGAAAGAAAGAAAGAAAGAAAGAAAGAAAGGAAAAAAGGCGACTGATAAAATGATACAATGGAGAAACAACTCGGTTGAGGCTACCTTTGGCGACGGTATGTCAGATACATTCCTTTGTACAGAGTTGAACGTGACGCCAGCAATAGTCCTGTTCATACGCTTATCTTAGCTACGAAGCCTACGTGCTTTATCTTCGATCTCAAACATCCAGCGTGAGAAATCTTGATAGGTGTACAACAAAATATAATCTGACCAACCAGAACAAAATTAATAATTTGAGAAGCGAATAAAATATCACAAAAATATCCCGTGTGTAGAACAAATTAGAGGACAGGCAAAAGAAGGGTAAATTCGGTGCCATGGCTGAAATAAGACTTTCTTGGACAAATCACTCCGTTAATACACCTTCGTGAGTCAAGACGCCATGCAACAAGAGAGAATCGCGGACTTGAAAATTTCCTCTTTGGCCTTTATGGTACGAAATTGGCCTAATATGTCGTGTTCTACTCCTGAGAAAACAAACCACAATATTCAAAAGGGTTTCGCAACGTAGCCTCCAGCATCGTGGCGAGATAACAAGTCGAATTTTGTAAATTTTGTTGCGAAAGTGTCCGGTTTATTGCGACGGGAAAACATCACGAGTTTATACAAGTCAAGTCACCCGTCATATCCACACAGTGGCAAGTTTAATAACGATAATTTACAATAAAACTGTCGTAATATAATGGATATTAAGTGCATTCATTCAGCTTGAGCAACCAGCCCCAGATCCATGAACCAACCACACCCTGGAATACACCGATGAGATATCCCAAGCGAACCTATACAAACCATTAAATCAGATAATCCCTTGCTCACTTCCAACCGCACCTGTATAATATTGTATTAACAAAGAATAAAATAAGAAAAGGTTCTTATTGCAAGTTATTAATGATCACCGTCAGGCATTTCCCAACTGCAAAAAGGGGGACCGAGAAAGAAGTTTTGAAACAACATTGATATACATTAAAGGTAAAATAAAAGGTTGGCTTAAAAGTAGAACTTCTAACACACAGCACACGAGCTAAAGCTTTGGTGTGACCTACTTTGTTTTCAAGTACAATCATATGGCAATTACCCTTTGTATTCGCACAGATTTAATAAACTCGACTTGGTTTGATTAGGTTTTACTTTTCAGTATGTCCTTTTACATGATTAATTTCGCATGCCGCCCGCATTATCTGTTCACAATACAAGTTGTCATACCAAATTTATCGGAATCCGTTGTAGAGTAAACTTATACGTTATATTGGCAGCTTTACTTTGACCTAAAACGTTACTCATTTATCTAACCTACATAAAGATTAGATGGCTAAAATTATGAATTCAAAATTAACTGAAATGGAAGTGAAATTACAGAAGCAGCAGAAGAATAACACTAGAAGTACTTACCCAAAAAATCCAGAAAGCAATATTATATAGTATTTAATCGCTTCATTTCCTGGTGTAAGGCAAAACATTGTGAAAATAATTTCACTGAAAATGATGCTAGCAAATCAGCAAAACATCAAAACACCTGACATCTAATGCCATTTCTCTGTTTCAAGAACGCGTTCTAAACGTGATCTCTTTAGTTTCATGAATAAATGTAATATTATTGATATTTTACGAATTCGAGCGCTGTCTAAAAGATAGTATATGGCAAGTGGATTTATTTTACTCGTAGTATGACCTTCCAACGCACAAAATAAAACCCTAATTTTACCCCTTGTATCATAATCTACCATTTTATGTATGTTATTACTTTATAGTGTTTTTTATTAGAGTGGTGTATTATTTAAATTACATATTTAATTAAAATATAAAGTTCATTACATAAAAATGAAAAAGAAAATGCTATTGAGGCAAGGGTTATCGAAAGTGCTTAAAACTTGTTACTGGTTTCTGTTTATATAAATTGAAACAAAATTAAACGGTGAGAGGCTAATAAAATACATTTTTTGATATTAATTCTGCTGTGTATCTCGAATGACGATTATGGCGATAATTGCCGTCATAATTTCCGGTGAAACTTCAGTTTCCGAATTTGGGTTGGAATGCAATACTTCCTCTACTTACTGTAGCTCAGTAGGAGGGAAAGCAAAAATGCGGATCTTTTTAAAACACAAAATTTATTTTCAAAACTTTTGACATCAGTCAGATTTTAAGTACGTTATTCGGTTGAACTTTACAATTCTTAGCCATGTTCACTTTCTCTACTATGTGCCAAGAAGATAAGTAACGAATAGTAAATTTACTGGAAATAATGCATCGAATAAAGCTCAGAATATAACAAAATATCATCTGGGAAAATAATATGAAAGGAAGTTCAGCTTATGATTATAATAGAAGAAAGATAGAAAATGTGGAGAGTTGGCTTGGTCAGAATGTGTGACGTTCAATACAAATTGATAATAAGTCCAGCACTGTGAAGAACGCCCAAATACAGCGTTATTGTCCCCCATCACAGCCTTCCGTTCCGCAGCTAAGCTGGTCAAGTGCGTCAAGAAACAACTCTCACCTTTTGACGCAACAAAGACGAATATAAATAGCTTTCATAACTGCTATGGACACAGGTAAATATTTTGTACGTGATAGAAAGGACCTAAGTCAAACTATTACACTATTATTGAAATCTTGGGCAGTGGTTATCAGCGGTACATTTCGTTACGCAGTATTGTGGAGTCTGGACAATGTTAGTGAAAACCTTAATTAAAAACCGTTCTTTGGCGCATAAAACTGGCAAACCCAGCGCAAATGATTAAAGGGCTTCAAGACAGTAAGGAATTTTTGTCAGAACTACTGAGCGAAATGGCTCCAGGATAACGTGCGAGGTTCCCAATCGGGACCGTAAGTTTTTTCGTGGTTTCCTCGGATCGTGTAGCGGGGATTTGGAAAATAGAACGTTTTCTGATGTGTAGGAACTTGGCTTAGGGTTTCGGGTTCAGAAAGATTCTTGCCGGCTACTCAGGTAGAGGATACGTGATGGTGGATTCTTATCTCAGGGATTGTGTGGATGGGAGATGAATTATACTCACAGCTCCTCTCAGTGGCCCATTTATTCTGATGATCCACACGTGTTGTCGTACCGAAGACCCTTTACACAAGACGCGTTCCTATCTGTTTTTCCCCGTTACAGTTTCCGTGCATCTACCCTAGATTTAATTCTCTTTCTAAATTATACACAATATGACTTTTGTCATTCCTAGCTACCCTATCTCTCACTGTTATACTATGACGATTTCCTATCGTATATCTCTTTCCCTTGTGATAATATAAACTGTTACACGTTGCCTGTTTTCCGTATCTTTTATTTCATCTTCTTCTCCCTTGCTCTCCAAGACACAAAGTTTTTACATTCTCTCCCTAGCTCTTCACGACACAAAGTGTTCCATGTTTCGCGTGTCGAAAACTCGCTCCTGCTCCTAGATAAAAGTCTATTTCACGCCTCTTTTCTAGTTTCATTCCCTTGCGTTACTATTCACGTGACTTTTATTATTCCTCATTGGCTATTTAGTTACTTTGCGCTTTTGCTACTATTGGTTAAATTTCAGCAACCTTATGCTCTGCGAGCGTCTCTTTTGTTTCACGTTATTAACGGCTGATTTGATTTTCTGTCCGCATGAGTACCTAGCGCATCCGTTTCATTGTTCCGCTTTCCGGCGAGTCTCCGACGATTTCAATAGAACCTAACTGTTTCTCCAGCTCGCCTTTCCTGTATTACTTAGAGTGTTTTGCCCTTTGGCAGATTTCCTTGTGTCTTTTCTTTTCCTGCGTTTCCTTTCACATTCTGATTTATTTATTCGTGTCTCTACTTTATTTCATTTCATCCGTAATAATGTTCATTCCCCCTTTTCTTAATCTTTAATATTCTCTTTTATCTCCTTCTTATTATTCTTATATCCTTCCTTATTTTGTTTTATTAGCGGATTAGTCTTAAGCTTTTATTCTGGCTGTGATTATTATTGTACTCGCGGATCTTATCACTTCAATCGGTAGACGAGTACTGGGGTGGTTCCTCTTCCACCATAAATTTCCTACTCATCATTTCATGTTCCCATAATTTTCTTTCAACTGTTTCAATGTTGAAGGACCAGGCGACAGCGTTCGTTTAATTGCAGTGGGATGGCCGATTGCGCTCTTAGGAAGGGTTTCATTCGGACATTTGATGGATCTCCTAAGGAACCTCTTCTTGGGGGTGTCTGAAGTCACTGAGACCCCAGGTTTAACGGGCTAACTCGTGGCTAGCCGGCGTCAGTATGTATTCCATCTGGTATCGTCAGGCAACACCGTCGTCCGGTTCTGGCTTCCTGCGATGCTGTTGCAACAGCAGTGTGTTTGACTTACTGTTTGATTAGCATTTAGAGTAACCTTATTTGGGGTTTCAGTCGACGCTCTAATCGACTAATATTCCTGTTGTTTAACACTGGCCAACCAATTGCTTCCATGGAATCGAACTATTGATTTTCGGCTTTCTGTGTAGGTGGTGTGCTTTAACCTAAGTGATAAGACACCACAACGACGCGAATACTGGACTACTCGAAAGTCTGGGAAGATGATACACCTAGGAGAAGCAAACTCAAGAAGATGCTCGGAAAGAGTATTCTTGACAGCCATGAAGAAAGTACTACTCGATCTATCAACTCATTTTAAATGTGTAACGTCTTCATACCTCTGTGACGAGTATTCGCACACTTTTTTCTTGAGCCCTGGTTTTCTAGTGCTACTTATCGATCGAGCCAAGAAGGCACCTGCTCCCAAAGGTACAACTGACCATTGTTGTCCATGCTCCAGTGTTACCACCTTATGAATGTAACTGTCTCACGTTGCTCTTATTGCTGTTCCTTACGTCAACCTCATTTCATCTTAATGGGCTTAATTGGTTGTCAGTGAAATAAACGTAATTCACAACGGTTAATTTGTTAAATATGCGGAACATAATCCCAGAATAACCTTTTAATGCGACCGTTGGTTAACCTGGAAAATACAATGGTGGAAATTCCTAACTCACGGCCTTCATATAATTTAAAGTACGACATGAAAAGCCTGTCCCCATCTAAGGCAACAACGCCATCGAGAAGCTCAACACAATATGTACGAGCAGTACATAGTAACTGCTCCGAGGAAGCCAAGGCAATGGGGTGTCAAGGGAAGGAAAGGCAGGCAGGTGTTAGAATCACGTCTGTACAAAGTACAACATGCATTCTCCTTGACCCACTAGTCCTCCGTTATCACCAACTTCGTTCCCCCTTGCTTCGCCTACCCTAGAGTTCCCAGTATCTCTCTATGTGCCGAGAAGCACTACCCACATTCTCTGACGTTGTAGTATTCATTTGGCTGACACTCAACTACAGAAACCACAAACTATTGGAATTCAGCAAAAGCCAACTAGGACATATTATTTCCCTCATTACAGTGCTCTGTGATTACTGCTGTACAGTTGACGTGATATCTAGCAACCGTTTCTAAAATACATAAATCCATGGTAAATATTACTGATAGCACATTACCACTATTTTTCGATACCGATATTCAATACTTACAATATGAAAAATTGTAAAAGTGATATATTGTTCACTGAATTACATCCTTCTTGTATTTTTTTTTTTTTTTTTTTTTTTTTTTTGCTTTTGTATAAAGCATGTAACCAACTTATTATTGTATACTATGTAATTTCGAAATTGTTCCTGTTTGACATTCTCCAATTGGCAGCAATTTTCTTATCTTGATAATGCCACGATTACATAGATTGTTAATCAAGGCCAATAATAATAACAATACAAATTTCTTTTCTTACCTTTTATGAGCTGAAAACGTTCTTTTTAAGGATTTTCTATCCATAGAAAAACAAACACTAGAAATTATACATTAGTCTGCAATCTTGAAAACATAAACAAACACTTACCTATATTTTATACAAAAATTATATATATACTAAAACTCAAACAATTAAAAATAACAGATACTTCATTGCGATGTATTGTCTGGCGTCTTCAGTTTGAATTTGTTTCTGCTGTGTTCACAGATTTTGGTCATCGAAGCAGGTAAATTTAACGACTGACAGTGTGTCACCAAGCCCGGCTATTGCAGAAATATGACTTAGTGCGTCAACTAAATCAGCTTCATTCCCAACTCAGTATTACGATGCATGTTACATGAGTAGCTCTACTTCTTCCACCAATGTTTTGCATGCTTTCATTTAGAAACAACAGTTATGGAATGTTACAGTGATTCACCTCAGGAAACGCTGTTAAAGTCTATCAAGAACTATAGTCCAGCAGCTCTTTCTGGACAACAATAACATAAATCCTCGATTCCTTTAATTCCTTATCTAGCATTAAGTTAAGCGCAACAACTTTCAATAATGCAAAACTTAAAAAAATTAAAGTATCGAATGTTTATCTCAAAGTATTAGACATACTTCGACACCATCGAGTATCGAGAGTATCGAGGTATCGATGGTATCGAGGTTCCATCCCTAGTAAATATATATAGTTAATTGCAATGTTACATTGGGGATATAGACATCATCTTGCAGGTATGTTAATTCTTGAGTTTAAAGCAAATAATTATTTGGAATTATTTTAGTACTTAACTGTTCCATATTTTCTAATTGTTTTTACAAAGTTTGTACTTCCGATTAGTGTAATATCGGCCATTCTGAATTCTTGGGAACCGCCGCTGAATTGTTTCTCCTGTAGGTAGAGATAGGAAACCGCAACAATGAGTTGAGCTTGTAACCCTTTTAGGCGAAAACGTATATATTCACTATATTAACAACCGCGCAGTTTAAAACAGCGAGAATTGTGTTTTTCAGATTGCTGCTGGCAGGCATTGTTAAGATGTATGAACCGAGCGGGATGGCTCTGCGGTAACGGGATGTGCTAGGTTCAACCGCTCACTCTGACCTTGGTTTTTCATGGTTTTCCCCAGTGGGTAGGCGAATGCTGGGGTGGTTTCTCATGTACTACGATTTCCTTTCGTTCCGTTTCCTTCTCATCTTTCAGGTGTGCTTATAGGTTTTGTAGTGTATGGCGGTGCCGGACAGATGGCGCGGATGCTTGCTCAAAGGAAAGAGTACTCCGTGTAAACACCGAGGACTAATTGGTCGACAGGTCGTTCATCGACCTCTCCAGGCAGCTCCAGCAGTGGGAAGGGCCTTCAAGCCTAAAACTGTTAGGGACTTCCGCGCGTCTCTGTGGCCTGTAGTTTTCTGTGGTTCCTTCACTTCATCCCTTCCTCCTGGCGGTAATAGGCACAATAGATCTATGTAAGTCGCAGTGCGCCAGCCGTTGTATAACCTATAACATATACCTAAGAGTGCATTAGGAGCAATCAAATCCTAGCGCATTCATACCAAAACAGAATAGCGAAAATTCTGTATCAGTATCAACCGAATAAAAGAAGAAATGTGGGTCGACCTACGAAAAAATGGAAAGACTGCTATTAAATTGACGGAGAACACGTTGAAGAGAAACAGACTCAAGAACTAATTTGAAGCATTTACGATGATGATGATGATGATGATAATGATGATGAAATTATCTCTGTTTGGGTGGTTAACCTTCGTTATACTAGGATTCAAAATTAAAGATGGAAAACCAGTGAATATAAGTGCTCACCAAATGAAAAAATATAACATTAGTGTTTATTCTATTGTGCTGCTTCAAGCAAGTCCGTTATTTGTATTTAATATGCATTAGTTTGCACAGAAGTTACTAATTCATGAAATTTGAATATTTTAAATCTTGTTTTGAATGTTAGTTCTTTCTATAAGGGTAATTATTGTAAATTAATAAAAGTGGGTTATATAAAGTCTGGTACTTTGCAATATTATATTTTTATACCAATGCATAGCAGCATAATAATTGATAATACAAAAAGTGTTATAATATTAGATTAGCCACGTGGAACATCAAGTGAGGTGCACGTGCATAAGCTATTTTAGTTCTTTACTCACATTAAATATTTAAATACTAATGGCAAGTACACCATAGTTATATTATAAGAGTTTATAAACAATGTCATGAAGCTGCAAGCCTTTGGTTTCTCGTATTTAGCACTTGTAGAAGCAGCCATTTTGTCACCCTACTGACTACTACTAGTAGCCTATGAATGTAGAAGAGAGCTGAAGGACACCATACAGTATTAAGCGAAAACTACGATTTCTTTACTTCATATTGTTTACTATTCGATATTAATCAAAGGTTTCCAACTACTTTTTATTAACATATTGTGACTTTGTCCAGTTTTTCAACGGTCACTTCTCTCACTTCTCACTGTGTTGATCTGGTTCAATTATTCACTAGAACCTCATTTGGTTCACTCCGTCACTTCACTAATGTGAACTAATTCAAATCCCCGTTTCTTCACTTTCTACGTGACGTAGCGCCTTCTTCTGACGGTTCACTCGCTGGGGGGGTCGAACACAAGACGTCTACAATCTCTCGCTCCGCAGTAGCTCTCGCTGCATTTCACAGCAGTCCACACCAACTCGCTCGGAGAACAGCACTGATGTCGCACCGGAATCGCACTCGCTGACTGAGCTAAACTTAATGACTCCTCTCGCGAGAACGCTCGCTTATATATCCAATGGAATCTTCTGCAGAACATTCTAGAACTATCTAGGCATACCTTCTGGAGGAGGGAGAGAAGGAACTTCCAGAAAATTCTGGCCATCTGTTGATAGCGCTTTCGATGTTTAGACCGGTCGAGCGCCCTGCTTATCTCTGTTTTCTCCGACTAGGTGACGCCAATCTCCCGATAACCTTGAGTCATACCCGCTGCATCACACATTTTTTCAAATGATCCCGATTTTTATGCACAGTATTGCAATGGTTAGAGGAAGAAGTAAGTGATTATGACGAAGAATTTGTGCCAGACACTGATGATAATTCGGCATCTGAATTGGAGATTAACGATGATGAGAGAGATTGCAATGAACAGGTTCCGCAAACTAACAATGATGAGATATGTGAATCCAATGGAATTCCAAGAAAGTTTTATGGAAAAAAATCCATTCAAGTGGCCAGCTAAAGCAGCTCTTCCTTCATCTAAAACTAGGAAACAACACGTTATCATTCAGCTTCCTGGCTTACTTCGCCAAGTACGAGTGAAAAATGAAGCTACTCCAAGCGCGGTGTGGAATTTTTCCCGTTACAGATTTTATGTTGCAAAATGGACAAATACAAAAATTAGAAAAGAAGGACAGAAATACAAGGATGATTACTATGTTCACGAAACCGATTTAGTGGAGCTGAGGGTATTCATTGGTCTTTTGCTATACACTGCAGTGTTCAAATCTAATCACGAAGATTTAAGGCTTTTGTTTGCTACAGACGGAACCGGCAGAGATATATTCCGATGTGTAACATCCAAGAACAGGTTTGCATTTTTACTAGTGTGCCTCAGATTTGACAACCCACGTGACACAGGAGAGAGGAAAAAATTGTCCGTCAGCTCCGGTTGCAGATATTTTTGCTCACTTTATGCAGAATTGCCAGGAAGTGTACATTATAGGAAGCTGTGCCACTGTAGATGAAATATCGGTAGGTTTCCGGAACGAAGCAAGTTTAAAATGTATTTCCCTAAGAAACCTGCTAATACGGTCTTGTGCCTGACTGATGCAAGGAGTGGACATCTTCATAAATGCCTACTTATACACTTGGAAGGATTCTGATGGTGTAACGCTTACATATGAGGAACGTAAACTTCTATAACCTAGGCTGATAAACCTTCTTCAAAATTCCAACAGGAGCACTACAGCTGATAATTGTTTTGGATCCATTTAGTTGGTGAAAATGCTGATGGAAAAAGGTTTGACATTTGTAGGTACTCTGAAGAAAAACAAGAAAGAGATACCGCAATAATTTCTACCGCATAAAACTAGAAAATGGATTCAGAACTCTATGAGTTTAGTAATAATATGACGTGGATTTCCCATGTACCAAAGAAGAATAAAGCAGTAGCTTTGGTATCCTCCATGCATCACTCTAGGGGCATAGAGGTTGCAAGTGGTAAGCCAGAGATCATTGCCTACTACAATAAAACCAAGGGCGGTGTTGATTCCCTGGAGGCAAAATGTGCTCAATATTGCTGTGGTGGTCGAACTTGCCGATGTCGATGGCCATTTTTATACAATCATAGATAAATGCATAAGTGATGTATGGCTCTTACGAAAACAATCTGCCACTTTCCAGATTAGATTTTATGCTTGCAAAGGAGCTCGTTAGACCATTTTTGGAAATGCAAGTTACCAACAAACACCTCTGTATTGAAACCCGAGCCTGCATTAGTAGAGTTCTGGGTGTTCAGGAGAAACTACGATGCTTTGAAGAGAAACTTCAGAAGCGGAAAGTGTATTCCAGGAAAAGAAGAACCGCTGTTACATGTGCCACTCTTGCAGGAAGCCTATGTCTGAAATGTGTCACAATAAATAAAAATGTCTCTGTTTGTGCAGGTTTAATAAGCAAAGCAAAGAATACTTGTGTAACGGAAGCACCTAATAAACAGAACTTACTGAGTTTATATCCGTAATACGTTGTTTGTAGTTTTATTCAATAAACCTATTTATTCCCAAATTCTTACTTGAATTAGTTCCTAAACTACAATTTCTATAAAATAAAGAACAAAAACCAGGGTTAAAACCATAACGCATTTTGTTTTTGCATATGTATGAAGCATTTTCTTAATTTTTGTCACCTATGATTATTATCGTTTCCAGCTATTCGTTTGATTTTGGGGGAACGGGAAGTTTAAAATGTATGATTCCTGTTGTATGTACTTGAAGGTATAAATAAAAAATGTTTAAACATTCCATGCAATTATTTAGATTCTGTGTAATAAATACTTTTTGAGGTTTCCCAGACCATCCTGAGTAGTTACCTGAGTAACATAATACTGAATAGATTTGTTTCTACCTCATATTAGTGGTACAATTACAGCATGTTGAAGTTGTGCAAAAAATATATAAATTTTGAAGCGACATTGCGGGCGTATGTTATCTCATGCTCGTATTTTGACGGACAATCCCAAAATTCTTTCTGCCTCCTCTGATAAAATCAGTGCACTTCTTTGACCATTCTGAGCACATTTTCACTGAAAATTACAGTTTACTATAATTATTAGTATATCTATACTGATTCATGTGCAGCACAATGCCAACGTGATCAAATATCATTAATTAAGACTTATCGAGTGAAGTGTACTGGTAAGTTAACCCCCAGGCTAAAATCATGCACAAGTGCGCGTTGTAAGCACAATTTAACAGAATAGCTAATTCCAATTTACAACCAAAGGTAGAACCAGCAGCGATAAAATGCATTTGATCGGTTAATGAGATTAACCCAAAACACAACCTCGCACACGCGCACATATCTACATGCAGAGCACACGTTGTTCATTACGCAACCGATCAATATATTGTTTTTGCGGAGAGAATTTCAGTGGTATTAGAGTATTAGCAAAGGCCTAATGGTTTGCGGTGGAGGTGGGTACAAAGAACACATCCATTATCCTGTCGATGTTTTTCCGATTCTTTCATTGCTTCGGGGAAGGAAAAAGTTTCATTAGCTTATAATTACGGTCTGAACAGTGTGCTGTCACCAGAAATTCCAATATCGGTTTTAGAAAAAAACGGATTTTAAAAACAAGAGAAATGGCATTAATGATTTCTGCGAACTGCATATAGAATATGTGTTATCGATATTCCAGATGTTATAAGCTTATGACTACATGACTTTACAGGATTCATGAAACAACTCCTATAATATAAACAGCCTGTTTTTTGTAAAAGCTACTTTTTACCATTGTTTCAGAGGTTGTAAAAAAATACTTTATAAAATATTGTCACCTAGGCTCTATTAAAATACTGGGTGGTAAAAATGGTGAAAATTCGAAATGTTTATCCCTATTTTAAACACTACAACATTCTGGACAAAGTAATGCGTTTATTATGTGTTACTGTACAATTTGAGTTAAAGATTACGAATTAAGAGACAGGCTTTTGAAAACTTTTTCACTTTTTTGTTATTATTATTTCTGGCTTGAGTTATACTATAGAAAAAGTTATTGGACTTAGGCAAATTAAACTTGGAAAACATATCTTTAATTGCGCAGAGGTGTTGAAATTCAATTGTTTACACAGCTTTAAACTGTGCTAGTTATATGAAAATACTGTTGAAGGTCCATAGTTTTTATGAAATTAATTTAAAATATTATGTATCATGCAAATATTTTTGAATGTTTTGTAATAAAGTGACATTCAGGCAACTAAAAATGAAATACATCTGGTCAAAGTTGGACATATTGACGTGTCCGTTTACATATATAATTTAAAAAAACTTAAATAAAATGAGCGTTTTAAAACTTTTAAACAAACTATATTATTCTATACAGCATATGATTCGTCATACTAGAAAAAATAAGTAGGACAACTTGCCGTTTCTAGCTTAATATTCCAGTAAACACAACGAAAATCGAGACAGCACTTCTCCTACATTTTAACATGTGCTCATTGGGTATGTTTAACGAATTTCAAACCCTCATATTTTAGGCACAGGGTTGTGACTATTAAGATGTACGAAAATTTCCTCTAGAAACATAAGTCTATAAAGAATGTGCATTTTAATTGTATTTATAACATGTATTAATATAGTACTCGATCTTTCGAGTTATTCACATTAATGTGCGTCTAATATGAGCTTTCCTTTGAAACAGAAATACCAACTAACTTGTACTGAGTGGGTTTCGAAAAATATACAGGCTTATTGTGTATGTTTCGCCCAGCAGGGTTTCATGCCAAGCAGTGCCAGCTGTAGATAATCAAGCTATTCCGATTCATGAATGTTTCAGTGACTTCTGAATGCGAAAGCTTCACATCTGCATGCAGTTCAGCCTTTGTGCACTAATGAACCGCCGTACCACTACATGCCATTTTCTCTCACTGCATACTACTATTATTGCTATCTCCATAGGATGCTGGGTACAATATCGTAGCTGCAGAAACAGAATGGAAAGACACATTGTTAGACATTCATCTGACACATTTCTACACAGCATATTTAGAGTGTCCTTCTGTACTTTTTTCATCATTGTTGTTATACTAACTGTATGAAATAAACACCCCTTATTGTGTTTTCAATAATATCCACTTATTTACTAGATGCATTAGTTATATGTACCATAGACGTATAAAACATGGGGAAAATGCTAGTACATTTTCTAAACTTTAAGTTAAACATCAACTAGTTCTTCAACATTTGTGATATTTTCCGATAGTAAATTAGCAAAAATAATAATTCATTTGCTACTATTTTATATGTTCACAAAACACAGAAACCCAAAGTGCTTTGCTCTTTACAAAAGTATATCTAATGCAGGATATTTCCGCACCACGTGATGCTGGTTAGAATCCATACATAACATTGTTTAATTTCTTTGTCTAAGTTACACAAAATCTTCTTTTCTCTACATCACTTGTAAGTGTATCATAATAGCTAGTATACTCCGACTCGTTGAGTGCTTTAACATCCCTTCAACAAACCTCAACCTCCTAAAATATTGTTAAAGAACTTCAGAAATTGCACAACCAAATACTAACCTCGGGTAAATCAGTATCATTCGCCTGGACTCCGTCTCTCGTCGGAATATGGGAAATGAATCAGCTGATCAGGCAGCGAAAGAATTCACCAAACATCCTCCTCAAGATCCCACACACGGACTTCATCAAAAACATTTGTATTAATCAATAGAGACAAACACGGAAAGCCACTTCTAGAAGCAAGTTACACGATGTCTACATTTCCGAGTCCAAACTTCAACCGCAAAGACCGAGTTGTATTAACCCGACTACGTATTGGACATACTTCTACAAACATCTCCTGAACCGTGCCCCTCCTCCTGTGTGCGACCTCCACAGATCCAACCTCACAGTTCATCATTTCGTTACAATCTGTCGTCGCTCTGTACAACACAGAGAAAGATGTGGCATCCCCAACAGTCTATCAGACGCCCTAAATTCAGCACAACAAAGAACTTTAAACTTTATGAAAGCGATAAAATTGTATAATAATGTGTAGCATACTTATCTAGAGAATTTAATGTTGTATGTACTATTACTGTTTAAAATATTGTATTTTCATTGTAATGATGTTCTGTATTCTAAAGTAGTTGCGATACGACTTTATAGTTGAAGCGACAATAAAGAATAAAGTTGGGCTTTGCACTTGCGTAAATAAGACCATTATACAGTGCGTTCGTTTAATTGCCGGGCAGCGGATCGCGATCGCTAGCATCCGCGCGCTAGTGTAAACTAGGGGTTTTCCGTTCTGAAACTCCTGCGTTACTTACAAGCACAATTCTTAGTACTAACTTTGTTATAAGTTGTGCTGAAAGTGGTGTCCATCTGCATTGATACATTCCTGGCTTCTTCGAATGAAATTTCCATTCTCACGCATAAGTTCTTCTTGCGTAGTTTTCATAATTCTTGTTCTTGTATCGTCCTTAGGTTCGTCTATGCTGTGGGACTTTTTAGCAGCTGTATGAACAGAGGCTTTGAAACACCCTTTTGCTGTGCAACTGTCTTAGAGACTTCTTTGTAGAACGTTCGAATGATGCATCAATTTCGTTAAATTTTTCCTCCGTCTTTTTCGCTTCTTAGGTTTAGCATTTAGGATCCCGTTGTCCTAAACTCATTAACTAGACATCTAACAGTTTCCCTACGTGGAACTGGAATACGAAATTTCTCCCAAATTGTCTATACACCTCTATAAATGATTCGGTTTTTAGTTATGTATCGTACATAATAAGACTTTGTTTAAGCGTGAATTTTTCGGGAGATATTTCAGTGGATTAACACGGCAAGAACAGCAACAATGGTAAGAATGCTCTATAGTAATTTACACACAACACAGATGTCTTGAATAAACTTTCACCCTTGAGATGCACAATGAATAAAACAAATTATCTGATGTGGTGCATTCACATGACTTTTTCTACCTTCCATCGTTTATTAGTGGGTATGCAAATTACTCCTATCCAAGTTTATTTTTCTATTTACTACAATTTTAATTCAAATAAACCTTTGCAAAAATAGCACCATTGCACATTTCGTTATAGATAGAAAGGGAATAGTGATAGTAAAATATCTAGGAAGTGTATGCTATATGCTGGCATTAAAATTCCATTGTTTCCATGCAATAGCGACAAACGACCGATGTTGAAAGAGCTTTAAGAGAATGACCAAGAAATGAGCAACACTCACCTTTAATAACGGATATCTTAGAACCGCCACAAAAATTTCTTTTATCGCATAACGTTTACCAGTTATACAAGATTATACAAAACTGTTTCCGAATAAAGGGGACTTTATAGACTAATCCCCGAAAATTCGAGATATAAATTTTATTTTTCATGTAAAATATCTATCATATACAGCATTTTAAACATAACTGTTAGAGCCATTTTTAGAATATAAAATTTTTCGAAAAATGTTCCACATAAGGTGTAGTTTGGAGTGGTGGGGTTCTTGTTGAAAATCTTTGGGAGATATTGAACCTAAATACCAAGTTTGGTATTTACCCGAATTTTCAACTTTGAGTTATGCTGTTCACTGACACACAACAGACAAACACACATACACACACGGACATGTTTTCAAAAATGCTTTATTTGGATTCAGAGGGCCTCAAAACACGTTTCCGATAAAATCTCGGTATCGAATTTTTGGGTGGAATGCAATACTTCTACTTACTATAAGTAGTGGAGAAAGTAACTAGGATTTTCAGCTTGAACTGAAGGCAGAATTGCCCACTATAGCACAACTGATACACGTAGCCTTGAGCGGGTCGTTACTGCGGGTCACTGCAACAAGGGAGTTACGAATATACGCAATGTGGTCCAGCTATAAATCGAACGCATGGCAGATTCTAAAACTCGATTCATAAGATGGGATATTTTTATAGACTTCTGAAGCATTTCAGAATTTCAACAAAATGTTCATTGTAATTCGGTGCAACATTTTCACAAATATAGAGCGTATTAATGTGTCTATTTTTTCTATAAATGAGAATATTAGGAGTTTGTTTTTTTAAAGAAAGGATATTAGGATCTACAAATTGGACGGTTTGTGCAAAGGAATCTTAATAATATATCACAGTGCATACAGGGTGATCTATATTTTTGTAAATGGAAAAAGTCCTGAAAACTAGCAATAATCTTTCACAATTGAAAACACATATTATCGTCCCGATCGACATATACCATTTGATCTAAGCTCATAAATTACTAAAAAACTAAAACGGTTTTCCAAGGTATGAATGTTAGAATAGGAAAATCTTGAAGTTATAATTATAGCTCGGCGTAATAGGCGCTAAGGAACTTAAAATAGGCAGCCAAATAGGCACTAGATCTAATCAAAGTAGGCACTAATATAGCCACTATTAGTGATGGCACTGAAGTAGGCACAATCAGTTATTTATTTAACATTTAAAACGCACTTTGACATATCAGAACAGTATAGAAATCTCAAATAATCCATATCCCGTATATAAATTTACTAAATTCCATTATTCTGTTAATGAAGTGTACGCTGTAACATTTTCTTTAAATTTGCACTCGTCAGTTACTGTGTATTTTTTATGGCAAACCCCATTATCAGTATTTAAGTAATTTCACTTTTGGATACGTTTTACGCGCTGATTTAAATTATTATTATTATTATTATTATTATTATTATTATTATTATTATTATTGAGTCCACTTTATATTATTGTTATTGTTGAGGTTGCAATGAAATAAATGTAGTCTTTTTAAGTCAGTATTGTGTTTTCGCCCACATAGGCTGTAGAAACGAATAAAGCCATCACATTAATGAACAAAGCAATGAGTTAATACTAAAATGATGGATTTCGCAGTCGCAAACCAACGGATTTTGTAGCTGACCATTTACTGTCCTACTCTTTATTGTGCTAAGTAGCTATGTCTCTTATTACGCGAAACAATGCAACTACTGGCGTTAGAAAGGAATGCCGGTACTACAAATAAAACCAGTCTCTTATCTTAATCTATTTACTCCATCCTGTGTCGACTTCCCGCAGGATTGTGCCTTTGTACTGTAGGTATAAATGATCTTGACAGCTGAACATCGGAAATGCTATTATATGATATGGTTAACTAATTTTAATTAGAATTCCTCCTTTGCCCCATGTACCCTTCATAAGGAAATCTAAATTACTGAATTCGAAGCACCATCTCACATTGCTTAAATTTATGTATTAAGTGCAGTGTAATTTGTCTTGTTTTCCTTTCTTTTATTCATTGATAAATTAGCTTTGTCATTATTTATATTGGGTGGTAGAAGTGCATATTTCCATAGACTAAGCAGTAAAAACGTAAAGGTACAAACTAACGGAGGGGGCAAAACACCACATGCGGCCCCTTGTGCTTCTACCAATGACCTTCGGGAAGGAGAGATGGAGAGACCCGAAGGGCAACCAGATCGGGATGACGACGGGCTCAAGCACAGAGTGAGTCTCTACTGTTTCCAGATTGAAGGCATTCGATGTCGCTCGGTCCTGGCCACCTCCGGCAGTCCTCTCAGACTTAGAGTAAGTCTACGTGATATACTGAATGAAACATTGTAATAAGTTAAATTTTTGCTTGTTATTTGCCGTAACAAAGCAAAATTGAAAATGCATCACGTCCTTGTGTAGTGATGTCTTTGAATATCAAATTGCGCTTCAACCAAACTGAATGGATTCTTACTCTGCATTTTTGTAAATAATACTTTTGTTCGTTGATCCAGATAAGGCAGTGATGTGACTGATAGGCATGTCTTAACCACCTCTTTGAAGAACTTACAAGCGTCACTAGCCTGTCGAGAAGTACCGTGCATCATAGCAGAACCACGATGGATTATCAGTCCCATGTCTGGTATGGCGGTGGAGAAGGATGAACTGTAGTGGTGATAGGAAAATTAGCGGATCAAATTATCAAACCCAGCATTCGCCTAGCAACCAGGGAAAACCGCGAAAAAACCTTCCGTCATATTGGTCTGCCCAGGAGATTTGAAACAGGGACCTCTTGAATAATGGCCAGAGACGTTACAACCTGAGCCATCCCACTGGGTCTAGGCATGTCTTAAAAGTTTATATTCAGTATTCAAGAGTGATTTGGAAAAGAGCTTTTATTTTGTAACCTTTTTACTTTTGTACTGCTTACCTATAGTAAGTAGATGTATGGTATTCCGCCTAAAATTCTATACCGCTATTTCACCAGAAATACAGGTTTTCAGGCTCCCTGAATTAAAAAAAACGATCTTAGAGAAATGTCCGTGCGTGTGTGTATGTGAATGAGTGTGTGTGAGAACAGCATAACTCAAAAACGATAAGTAACTTGGTATTTAAGTTCAGCACTTTCTAAGAATACGACACGAAGATTTTTAAGAAAACCCTCCCACCCCAAATTGCCCTTTACTTGGAAAATTCTTCAGAAAGCCAGATTTTCTGAAAATGGCTCTAACGATTTTGATTAAAATAACATATGTTTAAGATATTTTCATGACAAATTAAATGTACATCTTGAATGGTATGGGCATAACCTCTGAAATCCTCTTCATTCTGAATGAGTTTGCACAACTGTTAAATCGTAAAGAAAGACACAAAATCTTACTACACAATAAACATCGATCTCTTTAAAGCACACCGGTTTATGGAAAATACTATTTCTTTAGGTTTTTGTTGCTGTTGTTGTGTTTTAGTTAACCATTCCCAAGATATTCCTTGTTATTGGTTTGAATTTTCCAATGCGTATAATTTTCTTAATTCGTAAGTGCTCTACTTTTTTCTATCCAACAATGTAAGTGAAGGATTCCAACACTTTCTAACCATATGCCTCCCTCTACCCCTGCTTACGGTAGAGCATACAATCAAGCAATCTGAAAAGCGCTCGAGTTTAGTCATCTCGCTCTTCCTAGAAGTGCTGTAGTAGCAAACACTGCAATTGGTACAAGTAGTATAGATTTAGGGTTTCTAGCTCACTTAATATGCATTGAATGTCTATTCATATGCAAATGAGCTCCCCTCCCCCACTCCCCCCTTTCCACCGCAGCTCCTTGGTACTTTTAGTTGCAGCTGTGGGTCATAAACCTTGTTGAGTACAGTAAAAGCTTGACAGTTAAGCAATTAAGGGTATCCTTCACCTGTCAAAACGAACAAAGGAATCATAAATTTTACGCTTCTGTAACAAAGGCGAGATGTTTTTCCCACACATTCCACATCCGGCCACTTCTGCACCTGTGGGAGCCCACCCAAGAGGCTATTCATCACTGTCAAAATGAACAATGTGGATGCAGGACAAAGGAAGAGATTCTATTGTATTCCCTTTCTATAGTCCGGGGCAAACCTACTTTAGAAAGACCATCTGGCGTTCCCCCTTCCACTAGCTTTTAATAAAAGAACAACGCTTGCCCTTCAACTGTCAGAATGAACAAAGGCCATGATAAATTAGGGTCGTGACAAAAGAGAACCTGAAGCATGTTAACAGAGAAACAAGTTCTATTGTCCGGGGCAAGTCTTCTTTCTGGCATTTCTCATTCCACTGCCCCATAACAAAGCCGGACACTTTCCATTGTTTCTCGAACACCTGCTAGCTTAACAAAATAATCTGAGGGTGGCTTTATGCTCGCCCTGTCTTTGTCTGACTGTGGGAAAAGAGAGAGCCTTGAGTTCCCACGAGACAAGCATCATATAACACCACCCCATTCCACTCCGACTTCCAGGCGTCACCTGAATTGCCCGAGGGCTACTTCTCTCTGCGCATGCGCTGCAAGAGATGATGTCATTGGATGCAATAATCACGTGACGTGTAACATCTCCCCCGCCATACCAACGCTCTAACATTGCCTGAGGGGCTCTAGGTTCTTATATAAACAAGCGCTGGTGGATAAGGAAGCCACTGAGACTATTTAAGTTAGCGATACAGGCTAGTGATTCAGCTTAATCCAATTCAGCGCTATTGTCTTCTAGACCGCATCCATCGTCATCTACATAATGCAAGGTGAGTGATTTTTTTACATGACTAAGTGAAACACGAATCATTGCAAGAATAACTTATTGTTTATCTAAATTTTTCATTTCTTTAATAATCAACATCAGAATTGTTAAAAAATGTAGCGCTTTCATCAAAGGTGTAAAATAGTTCTTAGATGCCTGCATAAACATTTATACTTAATCTCTAAACATTCTTCCTCTATTAACATTCATACGATTTCGCTACACATTCTTCTGTAGACATTCACATGATTTCTCCTCGCATTATTCTATTAACATTCATATGATTTTCGCTACACGTTCTTCTTGCATCAACATTCACATGATTTTCACAGCGCAATCTCCTGTGACATTTATATGATTTTCTCTACATCCGCTTCTGAAAACATTCATATGGTTTTCTCAACACATTCCTCTATTGACATTAACATGATTTCTCCTCGCATTCTTCTATTAACATTCATATGATTTCAGTACACGTTCTTCTACAAATATTCATATGACATTCTCATCACATTCTTCTAATAACATTCATATGATATTTCCCATACACTCTTCTATGATTTCTCTACAAATTCTTCTGGCATTCAAATGATTTCACTACACGTTCTTCTTCTGCAAACATTCATATGGTTTTCTCAACACATTCTTCTATTAACACTCACATGATTTCTCCTAGCATTCTTCTATGATTTCTCCTCGCATTCTTCTATTAACATTCATATGATTTCACTACACGTTCTTCTTCTGCAAACATTCATATAATTTCTCATCACATTCTTCTATTAACACTCATATTATTTTTCCCATACACTCTTCTATGATTTGTCGTCGCATTCTTCTATTAAGTATCATATGATTTTCGCTACACGTACTTCTTGCATAAACATTCACATGATCTTCTCAATACATTATTCTGACATTCATATGATTTCACTACACGTTTTTCTTCTGCAAAAATTCATATGGTTTTCTCAACGCATTCTTCTGGCATTCATATGATTTCACTACACATTCTTCTTCTGCAAACATCATATGGTTTTCTCAACACATTCTTCTGACATTCATATGATTTCACTACACGTTCTTCTTCTGCAAACATTCATATAATTTCTCATCACATTCGTCTATTAACACTCATATGACTTTTCCCATACACTCTTCTATGATTTCTCCTCGCATTCATCTATTAACATTCATATGATATCACTACATGTTCTTCTTCTGCAAACATTCATATAATTTCTCATCACATTCGTCTATTAACACTCATATGATTTTTCCCATACACTCTTCTATGATTTCTCCTCGCATTCTTTTATTCACATTCATATGATTTCACTACATGTGCTTCTTCTGCAAACATTCATATAATTTTCTCATCACATTCTTCTATTAACACTCATATGATTTTTCCCATACACTCTTCTATGATTTCTCCTCGCATTCTTCTATTAACATTCATATGATTTCGCTACATGTTCTTCTTCTGCAAACATTCATATAATTTTCTCATCACATTCTTCTATTAACACTCATATGATTTTTCCCATACACTCTTCTATGATTTCTCCCCGCATTCTTCTATTAACATTCATATGATTTTCGCTACACGTTTTTCTTGCATAAACATTCACATGATATTCTCAACACATTCTTCTGTGACATTTATATTATTTTCTCTACACCTTATTCTGTAAACATTCATAGGGTTTTCTCAACACATTTCTCTATTGATATTCACATGATTTCTCCTCGCATTCTTCTATTAACATTTATACGATTTCCGCTACAAATTCCTCTTTCCGTAAAGCTTCATACGATTTTTTCACAATGCGTTCTATTACCATTCATATGATTTCCTCTACTCAATTTATTTCATATTACACATCTTTTTCAACTCATTCATGTTTTATCAGTTATAAAAGCAATTGAATTTACACAGTTAAACTTTTTCACAGGTAATACTGCAAACTCCATGGGAGTCGACAGAGCCGCACTCGTCAGAGGAGCAGGCTCTCGACTTAACCATTTTATGCAAGTTAATAGAGAGCCCCTGGCGGGGGATCAGACATCAGATGTGCCGCTGCATAGCAGTTACATTTCTAATAGCCCCCGTCACCAATCTTATCGGGGGGTGATTATATTCCACCGCCACCAGGATTTGAAGATGTCACTCCCGTTACAGGGGTGAATGCAGGCATGGGCAGCGCTTCAGACCATTGTTGCACGTGCAATAACTGTGAATACCAAGTTGCTGCAATAAAGATACTTAACTAAGTGAACGGTGAGTTTAGATATATTATTACACTTAACTTTTTTCTAGAAATATTATCTTTATCATTAATCGATGTATAACCAGAGAACAATTAAGAATTTCAATTATGGAATGAAGCATTCAATTTACAAGTACCTTTCAATTAAAAATATTCAATGTGAAGCTAATTCTGCTTTTTTGCTTCTTTGTTGTAGTTCCTGAAACAACTTCAGTCGGGGTTGGGGAGATGGACGATGGTGGTAGCTTGCCCTCCCCTATATTTTCTCAAGACTACCTGACCCCGTCGCCTCCCGGATTCGAGGATGTTGCACCGATGCCTTAGGAGATCCATGAGCGATTATTCCTAGCGAGTTGTGCACTTGCGTAAATTGTGCCTACAGTACCGTGTACCTGCAGATGCTTCGTGAATTGAACGGTGAGTTTTTTAACTTCATTTATTCTAGTAACATCATTACATAAATAATTAACGTAACGTTAACGCATAATTTTTCTCAATAAATATGTTTACTCATTTTTGATGATTAAAATATACAATTACATAATAATTATCGTGACGTTAACGCATAACTTTTCTCAATCAACTTTTTCACTCATTTTTATTTATTAAAATATACAATTACATAAATAATTATCGTAACATTAACACGTGACTTTAAGCTTTTTCTTCAATGATTTAATAAACATATATTCTTGCATTTCTATTTTAACTAACTTTCCAATTAATTCAATTTTGTTATTGTTATAGAACCTTCAATAGTGGTCACGAACCCGAAGCCTGAGTATGCGGGCAACTTAGCATTGCTCCGGGGTACCAAAAGACCTCACGAGGCTGAAGAGGAGCACGGTCAAGGAATTAACCCCCTCGCCCATCAAGGATCTTCAATGGCACCTCCATCGCCAGTTGCAGGGCCATCAGGCATCGGTCGCAACCATTATGACAACTTAACCACCACTGCTGACTCCGATAGTGACGACACTGAATAAGGAACAACACCAAAAAACCAAAGGTTAGTCATACTCAGCTAGAGTGCAAGGTTATTGAATCGGCGCTCAAGGGCCGCCTTTTCAATAGCCGCATAGAAAACACTTTAGAGATAGCTGACCCCGGTCAATTTCTGCAGGAATGCAGGCGTCTTGTATTGAGAGAGATGGTTTCTGTACTCGGGAGAAGCTCTTCGGGCTTTAAAGTAAACGCATCCATCGAGATCACCTACCTAATACAATCTCCTGAAAACGAGCATGCAGAAACCATCTTTTTCAATAGTAAGACAAACCTGGGTCCTCAATCAAGCAATCTCGATGTCCTATACACTTTTATGGTCGATGACATTCTAGAAAACATCTCGAATTTCGAAGAAGGTGCAAGCTCAAAATCTCTGCTCGCTGTCAGGGCTCTTGTTATTGGAACTAGCTTCTATGATCCCTTGAATGCATCGCGATACATAGAGTTACCCGCTGCTATCAAGACCAAGAAAGCTGTATTAAATATAAAAAACGACGATGAATACTGTTTAGCATGGTGTTTGCCCGCTGCAAAGTATCCCGCAAAGCGAAACTGTTATAGAGTGAGCAGATACCCTGCAGAACAGTTATTCACTGCATTTAACTACAGAGGAATAGAATTCCCTGTTAGCCTACACCATAATCCAGACTTTGAACAGCAAAACACCGGAGTACCAGTATCAATATTTGGAGTAGAAAGGGAGTGCGCAATTATACCGATATATAAACCAGCAGCAGGAAAGATTTCAATGTTAACCTACTACTAATTGAACAAAACGGAAGATCTCACTACTGCCTGATTAAGGATATGTCAAGGCTGACTTCAATGCAAATCAATAAATATAAAGGGAAACAATGGGCATGTGAGCCCTGCCTGAAGCACTTCAATAACGAAGGTGCTTTTAAAAAGCATCAGTTGAAGTGCATGCAGTGCCAGGTGTCAAAATGCCTAATCAGGGTGAAGTGATTAAGTTCTCATCATACTCGAAGGGTAGTCCTGTACATTTTGTTGTGTATGCCGATATTGAGAGCGTGCTAGCCCGAGTTCAGTCCTGTGAATCATCGGCTAATCAGAGCTGGACTCGGGCTATCCAGGCATCATTAGTCTATATCTATATCGCTTAAGCTCGTATGTCGCCATTACGATTCATTGTCGAGATTTCACCTATTCAGAGGTCCTGATGCAATCAAGGAGTTCTTCATGGAGCTTAGGTTAATAGCTGACATGGTTATTGATCAATATAGCCGCAATGAAGAAATGACCTTGACTGCACAGGACGTAGCTGATTTCGCTAATGCTCGTCATTGCCATATATGCAAGAAGGAGTTTGAAGTAGACGATTTGAATGTACGCGATCACTGCCATGTGACCGGTGTATTCCTGGGGGCTGCTCATAAGCTTGCAATATAAATAGAGGGGTACCTAAATTCATTCCCATCTTTTTTCATTGCCTTAGCAATTATGACAGCCATTTCCTGATGAAACACCTGGCATTTGATGATCACCCCATTTCGTGTATCTCAAACTCCTCTGAGCGATATATATCATTCAGGAAAAAGTACAGGACCATCTTTTTTAGGTTTCTAGATAGCTTTAAGTTCTTGGACGATAAGCTATCTAGTTTAGCCTGCATGCTGAGTAGTGATGAGTTCAAAATCACAAACTCTGATAATCCCGATCCTGAACATCAGCAGTTAGTGAGATCTAACGGAATATTCCCTTACAGCTACGTCACTCTCCTTCAAAACTAGACGAAACAGCACTCCTTTCCATTGAAAAATTTGATGGTATAACACAAGAAGAATACAATCATGCTGTCAAAGTCTGGGATACCTTCAACATTAGCAATCTAGGCGAATACAGCGACCTGTATCTGAAAACGGATACGCTCTTGTTGGCCGATGCATTCGAGAAGTTTAGGGACCTCTCTCTGGAGGTATATAACTTGGAACCCTGCTGGTACTATACCCTACCAGGACTTGCATTTGATGCAATGCTCAAGATGACTCAGGTCAAGCTTGACCTCATCCATGATGAGGAAATGATTAAATTCTTTGAGGGAGGAATCAGGGGCGGAATGTGTACCGTGTCAAACAGACATGCCAAAGCCAACAGCAATACCTTCCTGGACACAATCAGAAACTAAAAAACTTATATTTGGCCTATCTCGACATCAACAATTTATATGGGGCTTCAATGGCGAGCCCCATGCCGCACAAGAAACTCAGAAGGCTTTACCCGAAGAAATTTTAAAATTTTAAATTTTCTTTGCTGTTGCTCCTGATTCCCCGACTGGATACGTCTTAGAAGTCGACCTTGAGTACCCTGAGCACCTACATGATGAGCACAATAACCTTCCTCTCTGCCCGAAAAGTGAGATACCACCTGGAAGCCAATAAAAGAAACTGCTGGCAACACTAGAGAACAAAGAGAAGTATACCTTGCACTACAGAAACCTCCAGCAGTGCATTGACTTTGGATTGAAGTTAAAGAAGACTCATAGAGTGGTTGCATACGATCAGTCAGAATGGCTGAAAACCTACATTAATATAAATACAGAGAGACGTGCAAGGGAAACTTCCAAATTCGGTCAGAAATTATGGAAGTAAATGAACAAATCTGTATATGGCAAATTTATTGAGAATGCCTAAATACAATGACTTCCGTGTCGTTACAAGTTGGAAGCAATGCAAGAAATTGACAGCGCGACCAACTTACGTTCGGAGCATTTTATTTACAGAAAATCTTGTAGGGATAGAACTTGCCAGAGAGAAAGTTTACATGAACAAACCCATCTACATAGGGCAAGCCATCTTTGACATATCAGAACATATCGTGTACAGCTTTTATTATAATATATTGAAGCCAGGCCTAGAAGATTTAGTTTTAAATTACATGGACACAGATTCGTTTATTCTGGAAACCTCAAGCGACATATACAAATGTATTAGAGAGAATCAGGAGCATTTTGACACATCAAATTACGAAACGCAAAACTGCTTCGGAATTACACCGCAAAACAAGAAAGGCATCGGCCTGTTCAAGGATGAGCTTGCAGGAATCCCTATGATAGAATATGTTGGGCTAAGGTCCAAGTTATATGCATACAAACACGAGGACCAAACTGTGATGAACGCAAAGGGCATCAACAAGACTGGCATGCGTAACATAAATTTTGAGCACTATATCGGCTGTCTAAATGATATTAGAAAATTGTTTTAACAAAAAACAACAACATTTCGAAGTTTCAAACATAAAGTCTCGACCATAGAAATGAATAAGGTCGCTCTCTGTGGTAGAGACGATAAGAGAAAACTCATTGAAGGCTCAGACCAGACAATTGCCTGGGGTCACTATTGTCTGCGTATGACTGACCCTTAGATGTATATATGTATTTACTATTGTAAATTCTTAGTTGTGTAAGTTTTTAGTTGTGGAAATTTTTTTAACAAAATTTGCTTTTCTGTGTGTGTGTGGGTGTGTATTTGCGTGTTTATATATATGCATAAATGTAAATTTTTTAGCTTCTATGATTTGATAACTCTTTCCTGTTTATTCATTTATTAATTTTTGAATTTTATAAAGTGCCTGTAATACGCAGTCTAGTGTGCGAGTGTTTTTTTCATGTATGTATTATGTGTGTGTATGTATGTATATATTAAGGGTTAACCGTAAAAATGCAAATAATAATGTAGTTATATATACATGTAATTTTTTGTTTATGATTTTTTTAGTTAAACTATTTATTGATTTTAATCATGTAAAATGTATGTAAACCATGCAATCACAAAAAATGTTTTTTAAATAATGAATTTCATTTTTGACACATCATATATAATACAATAAAAAACACGCATTATTGTGGAGTGAAAGCCTCTTTATTTTCATTATTATTTTTCTACAATAAATCCTTTCTGTCAATCCATTGAGTATTAGGCAATCCATACCACTTTACAAGACTCCTATTTCCCTGCATGCGTAATACTTTCTCTACCAGAAATGTATTAGGGTACAGTGTAGACCCCTTTATCTCATCACCGTCATTACCTTTTAGCATGTATGTAACGGGATTGGTGTGATTCACACGAACAATTTGAAATATTTCAACATTCCAATTAGCTTCAAAGCCCTTTTCAAAATGTCCCTTGTCCTTTGATATCCTCACATAATCACCAACACTAAACTTTTTTGCCCCTCTCTTCTCTCTTCGATCTTGAGTGTAGTTATATACAGTCAGAAGAAGATCATTGTTCTTCACCTCTATAGGCTTCATTCGAATAGTGGAGTGGTAAGTATTGTTATATCTTGCAATGATCTGAGGTAAAAGATCTAGCCACTTGTATGATCCTTTGACTAGAAATTCGCGATACATCATATTCTTTAAAGTTCTTATTAACCGTTCAACAGCAGCTGCCTTCACATGTGTATAGGTACTGTAGTGATTGATGTTATATTTTGTCATTAATTTTTTAAAATGTTTATTAAAAAATTCTTTTCCATTATCACTCTGTATGTTCTTAGTGGGGTTACCATTTCTTGCAGTATATCTTCCATAGCCTTTGCAACTTGAAGTCCTGTCTTGTCCATTAGCGGTCTCGCATATGCCATTTTAGAGTAGAACTTGCAATGATGATGTACTTGAAATTCTTATTGAGTTTTGCATGCGGTATCATCTCCACCAAGTCGATCTGCACCAAGTCGTGGAGCCCCTTGCTGATAATCTTTCGACGCATGAAGTTTCTCCGGGCTGGAGCATGGAGCTCGCTTGCTATATTTTGCTTCACTGATGTCATGCTGTAACCTTTGGCTCTTTTAGTTATTGAATAATCTCTTGAGTATGGTTGTTATTGCCGGCGTCTCTGGATGCCACAAGTAGCCTAAGGCGATCCACCAGATCATTAGGGTCGGTCCAGTAGATGTAGTCTTGCCTCATATTAGGGTGATGTTCTTTCCACTGTAGTCCTAATCCCTTGTGTTTCGTTACTAGAGGACGTATAACGCTTTTATACTTGTAGGAATTACCCGATCTCAGCTGCCCATGCTTGCTGAAGTTTCTTCGATGAACATGTGTTGCTTAAAGTATTTTACTGTATGTTTCAAGGTCATCTTGTGTATGCGTGCATTTCAGGTATTCTCTTGAAGATGAGCTCCTTCAATCCAGGCGTGGTTTCATGCGTTTCGTCCCCTATTCGAACTTTATTATTGATGAAATCAATAATCTTGTTCCCTAGCATGTAGCTGCCATCCTCATATCGTACTCCATATGATGAATCTATTTCATTTTTGTCCTTCTTTCGAACTTTATTCAGGTAGTTGTAGAGTTTCTCATCTTTCACGTCTTTCGGTGATTCCTCCTTGCTTGTAGTATTCTTTTTCTGTATTTCAAGTATGGCTTGAAGCGGAGCTGTCAATGGTTGAAGAGCTTCACTCATCACTCTCTGGGTTTCCAACTGCTGACCTTTAAGAGAACGTAACTTTCCTCTTATAGCCTTCGAGTGCATGGCTACAGATTCTTTAAGTCGTATGCACTCGCTGTC
This sequence comes from Deroplatys truncata, assembly GCA_030765065.1. NCBI lineage: Eukaryota > Metazoa > Arthropoda > Insecta > Mantodea > Mantidae > Deroplatys > Deroplatys truncata. Next base: position 203,211,217 of record CM060979.1, on the reverse strand, counting down.
CATCTTGAAATGACACTGAAATGAGACTTTCGCATTAATATGTACCTTATTTCTTTAGCAGACTTCAGTTTATAAGAGATTTTCAGGTCGATATTTAGAAAATGGCCGTTCCTTACACGATTTGCAGGAGCAGTGAAGGTTAGTCTATCACCATTTGCAATCGGGGCAGGCAGAGCTCTAACAGACTTGTCATTTATTTCAATTAATGTATCAGGCCTTACAGTAGGAGCTGTTGGTGACGTCATATACCAAGAAACTATCTCGCCGTTTACGCTTGATTTGTAATATTCAAGACCTGTTGTTAATATGTACCTCTGTGATTTCCCTCTGAAAGGCAACGTTTGCAGTGTAATTACATATTCCCCTCTCATTTGCTCTACTAATGAATTTATGACTCCCATTTGCGTTTTAAGGGTATTGATATTATCATTGTAGCTGTCAGATGCCCATCTCTTGATTTCTGGCGGTTCGCCATAGTTTCCATGTGTTTTCCTACTGTTTCTGTAACCGTGGTACTTATTGCACCAAGTCTGCTGTTTAAATCTTGGCGTATTTCATTTTGTTTCCTTCCCACGTCAACTTTAACAAACTTTTTTGTTGCTCCATCACTGTCATCGACAGGATCTGCTACTTCTTTTAGAATTATTTTTTGAAATGAAACGTTACCGTGTGAATCGAGCGGTGGTGTTCTTGCACTTATTTATTTTAATACATGCTTCTTATTTGGCACGTCATAGTCCTCTTGAGGTGGCAGCATTATCTTCAATCTTATAGCATCCAGGATAATGTTGTTTCCATCGTCTTGTTTAAGGGTCCTTTTATTCAGATATTCCATTGGAGCATCATGTTGCACGTCTAGCGACTTCTGGATGTGATCCCTAAGCGTAGTCTGAAGTTCGCCCATGCACTGATATGTTGTTTTTTCCGTGAACTCATGCATTTGATTTTCAGTAGAAAACGTAAGCGTATCCACGTAGCGTTTAGTGCTTGTGTCATCGTCCTCCTCAGGATCCTGAACAATGCACAGTCTCTTGTTCCTAAATTGGTAATATCCTTTTCCATCTCTGTTTATGATAAATTGATGTAGCGATCTTTTCACTGGCGCAGCCCGCTGTGATCCAAACCTGTCAGTGATGAACTATGAATGAGCAATTTCCTTATTAACAACTTTAATATATACATCGAATCCGCACTTATTACCATAAAGGGTCTTTCTTCTGTAGAGTTCTCCCAAACACCTTTGCACAAATCTTTAAATTCAGTATACTTCATATCTGTGTTTACGTAATCTTCATATATATGCTTCAAGTTTAAATTATCTTGTCTGAAGAGTATAATCATGTTCGCATTATCTTTAATTAAATGGTTTGGGACTTTCGCATAGGATTGTGCTAGATATATAGTATCCACATTTCGATGTCATCCCATGCTGTAAAAGGATGCAATCTTGTCTTGCTTTTCAGTGATGACGTCATCAAATATAATGATTGAATTTTCTTTAATTTCTGATGGGTGCAAGACGCTTTCACCGTATTCATGTGTATACACACCTATACCATCAAAGTTTTCAAGCAGCTTAAAGAGATATTGATACTTTGGCTGGTATAGTGACTTTGAATAAATGTACACATTTTCAAAGCGTAGTCCATTTTCGTGAAGTATCACATTGAGTAATACATGTGTTTTTCCAGCACTGGAGCTACCTAGAATTAGCGCTCTAACATTGCCTGGAAACAGTTTCCCATGACGATCGCGTCTAAAGTCACTTTCAAAGTCTAGCACCTGGATAGGCAGCGAGCAATCTTGCTTCACCAACTCCATCGTAGCAACTAAAATAAAATAAATCATCCTTAATGTATATATGCTAATGAATGTAAGCAATGACAGAGTATAAAAGAACTATGTGCCATTAAAATCGATTAGTGTACCATGAGTGCTAAGGGGGTTAAGTTCGCAAGAGGTTCCGGTTTAATTAACTCTCCCATTAACCTGCTGCAATTTGAAGCACATTTGCCTGGTTACAGATACTGTGGACCTGGGACAAAGCTAGACCCCGGAATCAATCCTTTAGATGAAGCGTGTAAATTTCACGACATTGCCTACGCTCAGCATAAGGACTCTGCTTGGAGAAACGTTGCTGACAAATTCTTGGCTGAAAAGGCCTGGAAAAGAGTCCAATCATCTGATGCTACATTAGGTGAAAAGTTGGCAGCCAGGCTAGTAACAACCATTATGAAGGGTAAGGTAGCTGTTGGTGAGGGATCCAGGAAGAAGAAACGAGGAGGATTTCTACCACGCATACCAATTATTGCAGCCCTAGGAGCCGCCGTTGGGGGCGCTGCACAAATAGCCTCTGCTGTAAATAAGAGAAAGGCTGCGGATAAACAACTTGCTGAAATGATGAGACATAACAAAGAAATTGAAGCAAGAGGGAAAGGCCTACGAGTGAAGAAGAAGAAGAAGGCGAGGAACACCGAAAGGAAGAGGAGGCAGAGCAAGAAAGGAAATTCAAAAAACTCCGGCACAGGGCTATACTTGTCCCGGAAAAAGCATTGAGTAACATAGACCTCGACTTGTATGTCCGACGTTTAAAGATTCCTCATTTTAGGGGTGTATACATGATCGATCAGCTACCCTCAAGACCTCGTTACAGAGAGAGAATGATTGTTAATCTCGATACTTCAGAGAATGAAGGCACTCATTGGGTTGCTATAAAGAAGGATGGCAACGTGTCATTTTATTTCGACAGCTTTGGAAACTTGAAGCCTCCAAAAGAGATAGAAAAGTACCTCAGAGATGTTAAGGTACTGTATAACACTAAGAGGTTTCAGAGTTTCAGCTCAGTCATCTGCGGGCACTTGTGCTTGCAATTTCTATCGCAATGAGTTACACTATTGCTGTCAGTGGCAACGAGTCTGTGCTGACTACATACCTGAATCCTCCTCTTCAGCTAGATCAAAAGTATCATTATGAGATTGCTCTACTGAATTTTGAAACCTTCTATTCCATTCCCAATGTTGATAGGAGTAATAATCAATTTCATTACATGCACAATGATGAAATTAAGATCATTGATATACCTGATGGAACTTATGAGAATACTGATATTAATGAATACATCAGAGATAAGCTAGGTGTGGATGAGAATGTATTCTTTATTAGACCTAATAATAACACAATGAAGGCTGAAATTAAAAGTCCTTTCACTATTGATTTTTCCGGTGATCGTTCTATAGGCTCGCTATTGGGCTTCAGAGTTAAAGTTATTCCTGCTAATCAGCTGTCCGAATCTGATTACCTGGTGAATATATTTAAGGTGAGCATCATTCGAATCGAGTGCACTACTGCAACAGGCTCTTTCATCGACGGTAAAAGCGACCACTCGATCTACGAGTTTTTCCCTTCTGTTCTGCCTGGGTATCATATTTCTCAAGAGCCGTCAAATCCATTTTACCTTCCAATCATAAACACCAATGCTATAGAGCAAATTAGTCTTCGTGTAGTGGACCAAAGCGGTAATATCATTGACTTTAGAAACGAAGATATAACCATAAGGCTTCACATCCGCTGCAATGCCAATAGATTTTAGAAGTCAACGACGTCGATGATATAATAAGGGAGTGATTCGACGCACACATCATACTCTACCCTAGACACCCAGAGGGTTAACATCACGCAATCACACTTCCTTGGGTTTCAGACTTCTATAATCATTGACATCTTCAATGTTACCGGGGCACCGAGATTCGATGACAAGATCACTAAAGAAAAGGAACATGTGTTTTTACCATATAATACATCGGCTCTGGACGCTAATGATGAAATTAGAATCCCTTGTCAAGCTGAGGATTTATATACTTTACCTAATCGATGTTATCTATACCTCGAGGGGAGTATTACTAAACCTAATGGAACAACTACTACTGCAAAGCTTACCAATAACGCTATTTCATTTATGTTTGAGGAGATTCGACTGGATATAAACGGCTCAACTATTGATCGAACCAGGAACCCCGGGATCGCCTCAACTTTACGCAATTATGCTGCTCTCAACCCAATGGAGTCTGATCGTTTGCTGATGCGTGATGGTGCTATCCTGGAGAAGACATGGTCATTGTGAATACAGCAAATGGAGCCTTCAACGCCATAGTACCGCTTTCGATGCTTCTGCGATTTGCTGACAACCACAAGGAACTCATACTCAATAGCAAGTTTGAGGTGGTGCTGATTCGATCCAAGGACTCTAAAAACTGTATTATAGTGCCTGTGGGTGAAGAGAATGCAAGCGTTAAACTTGCACGAATCGAGTGGAGAATGCCAGTGATACGACTTTCTGATGCTGAAAAGGTTGAAATTCTCAAGATTGTCAAGTCGGACAAGGCGCTGTATCTCCCATTTAGGACCATGGATCTGCATACTCAGCCTGCTGTGCCGCAAACTAAATCATTCACCTGGAATGTCGCCACCACATCAAAAATGGAGAAGCCGAGATTTGTCATTTTGGGTGCTCAAACTTTAAGATCGAGTAATGCATCTAAAGACGGTTCTCTTTTAGATCATTGTAACATAAGTAATTTGAGAATTTATCTTAATAGCGAATGTTATCCCTATCATGACATGAATTTGGATTTTGGAAACTCAAGATTTGCATCATTGTATGACATGTACTCAAAGTTTCAAAACTCTTATTATGAAAAAGAGAACTATCCTTTATTGAAGAGAAAAGATTTTCTTAAATTTGCTCCTATATTTGTTATAGACTGCTCACATCAACCAGAGGAATTTGTAAATGGTGCTGTTAACATTGGAATAGAAATTCAAGCTAGTGCAAATATTCCTGAACAGACCACATTGTATTGTTTGATAATTCACGATAAATTATTTACTTACAAGCCTCTGACTCATGTAATGCAGCTTTTATTTTAAAATAATCATTGTAAGGATGTTTTTCATTAGGAATGTAATAATTACTAATGAATAAAGCACTATGTAAAAGCACACTTTCATTCTTTTTTATTGTTATTATTTATCCTGCATTTCCATCTCTTTCTTCCTCCAAATCCTCGTTCCAACATATTGCATTACATTTGCAGCAGGCAGGTTACCTAAATGGTAGTCTATAAACCATTCAAGTCTTTTTAGCCTGCAAATTTCATCTCTATTAAACAATATTTCACAATCATTTAAATCAGTGTTCAAAAATTTTGTTTCTGTCTCTTGCATATATGCAACAATATTATAAGAGAAAATAATATTTTCACAATATTCCACACGCGGATACTTTCTCGTTTAGAGGAATGCTTTGAATGTAGGAAGACTCTAAAATTATCTCCCAATCTTGAATTGTCATGTATACAAATTTGTTGGTGTTTTTCACTAAAAGCACTGGAAGATCATAGAAGAATCCTATCTTAATGCTGTGCCTTTTCGAGATGTAGACGTCTCGGCACCCGATTCTTACCAGCATGTTTCTTGGGTGTCTCGATGCTGCTTACTCTTTCCTCCAATAGCGTCAGCCTCCTTTGCAGGTCTGCAAATCTGTTCCACTTCTTCTTCCCCTTATTGCACCGCCTGAAACATTACACAATGAAGGTCTTAGAAAAGTGCTTGGGTGAAGCTAAGGTAACCTGAAAGAATAAATTTTTGTTAGGTCACAGAGGAATGAAACAATGATTTTTATATATGTGAAAATACTCACGTCAATGTTTTCCCGAGTTCTGCAGGCTTTCCAGGAGGAGGCTTGGGGGTCGTCTGTGTTAGATCCCAGCCTGCTGTGAATTGGACTCCTGTTCCTCATCTATGTGATTAGCATACTGCTGTGCAATGGGATATTCCACTATATCTTCCGGTTCTTTATCACCAGAATCTATCTCGGTTTAAGGTGCTGATGTCCTCATTTGAATTCTGCAAAAGTTATTATAATTTCCAGTGTTAGTCGTATACAACTGTTCTTGTAATATAGTATCATGTATCGAAATAGTAATGTATGTTAGTATCGCATACAATTAATGTTTACATTAATGTTCTCTGAAGTTACGTATATGACGATAGCAATGTACAATAATCATACATATTTAAAGAGGTACTTACTTTAAATTTCTCTGTCTGAAGAGGAATACACTGCAACTCTCATTGCATGGAAAGTATGACGCCATCTTGTCGTGTACCTCAGGTTTTGCACACAGTACAGAGTGAGTATACCCATTGCAGTACTCTGAATGCCACAGAGAGCTGTAATTTGAAATGAGGCTGAGCATCTCACCGTCACTTTCGGTATCAGTTTCTCTGGAAGGAAAGAAAATACAATAGCATGAACCATTTTAATTATTTTCACTCTTCTTTAGAGAACATTTGCACACTTTTTAGAGATTGCATTCAGTAATAAAAAACTATACTTACATCATGCTTCTTTTGTAGACCGGACAGTTTTCTGTGCATATGCCTCGAGAAGTCATCTGGTCATGATAGGAAGTCATGTTACACACTATAGAATGCATGATACCATTACACGACTCTTTATGACAATATGTATAATGGTATGATTCTTCTCCGCATTCACTCCAAAAATCGTCCATTGTATTATCGACCTGATTACACCTCGAATAATATTCAGAGAAGTTCGAGAAGGGGCTCCTTATATACAGCGGATAGAAAAACCGGTTCTTCTATCGCATGTAATGACATGCAGAGAGGATCGGTGGGGGAAGCGATCTGTAGGGAGGGGGGATGAATGTGTTTTTCTATGCAAGAGAATCGATGATTCAGTGAGGGGAAATGAAAACTTTATTGTAGAGAGGGGATGCACGTAAAGTATTTTGATATTTCTGTTTGAAAGAGATAATTGCTGTTTTACATGTGTGTGTGTTTGTGCGTGCACCAGTGTATGTGTGTTGATGTATGCACATGTGCTCGTGTATATGCGAGCGCCTGGATGTGTACAAGTCGTGGAGAAAGAAAGAGATAGATAGATTGAAAGAGGAAAAAGGAAGAAAGAGGGAGAAGAAGAAAGAATGGTGTCTAGGCATCGGGATATCTAAGTATACGCAGGGGTTTAATATAAACAATTATATTTGTTAAATGCAATTTTAATTCGACCGCCCATGCTCATCCAGTTTAATAGTTATTATAGCGTTTCGCTGGGTAAGATTCGAACTAGAAGCCTCCGGGTTCATAAGAATACAGCTCATTAAACACTGTAATGACATATAAATCAAATTATATTTGTTAAACACGTTTTAATCTGGCCACCCATACTCCCATATTTATTAAGCATTAGAGTTTCGCAGATTCGAGCTCGGATCCTCTGAACACCCTTTCATTAATTAGGGTAATGATATAATCATGTTTTACCCTAGCAATGTATCAATTTGGATACCTAAGTATACACATGTGTTTAATATGAATAATTATATTTGTTAAATACATTTTAATCTGACCTTGCATAATTTAATAGTTATTACGCATTAGAGTTTCGCCCAGCAAGATTCGAGTTACAAGCCTCTGAACACCCTTTTATTAATTAGGGTAATGATACAATAATATCAATCATCAATTTCTCATTAGCGATAAACATTTGATTCCAGTAAGAATAGAACACCGATCTATGGATATCCACGCAGAGGTTTAATGCATGTAATGACATAGGTTAAATACATTTTTATATCGAGATTGAAAAGTCAGCTACATAAACAGAGAGCTTGTTTAACTATGCTCGGGTATAACCGTAAGACCTCGCTAAGACATTCGGGGAGAACAGCCCTGACGTCATCTCTTGCAGCGCATGCGCAGAGAGAAGTAGCCCTCGGGCAATTCAGGTGACGCCTGGAAGTCGGGGTGGAATGGGGTGGTGTTATATGGTGCTTGTCTCGTCGGAACTCAAGGCTCTCTCTTTTCCCACAGTCAGACAAAGACAGGGCGAGCATAAAGCCACCCTCAGATTATTTTGTTAAGCTAGCAGGTGTTCGAGAAACAATGGAAAGTGTCCGGCTTTGTTATGGGGCAGTGGAATGAGAAATGCCAGAAAGAAGGCTTGCCCCGGACAATAGAACTTGTTTCTCTGTTAACATGCTTCAGGTTCTCTTTTGTCACGACCCTAATTTATCATGACCTTTGTTCATTTTGACAGTTGAAGTGCAAGCGTTGTTCTTTTATTAAAAGCTAGTGGAAGGGGGAACGCCAGATGGTCTTTCTAAAGTAGGTTTGCCCCGGACTATAGAAAGGGAATACAATAAATCTCTTCCTTTGTCCTGCATCCACATTGTTCATTTTGACAGTGATGAATAGCCTCTGGGGTGGGCTCCCACAGGTGCAGAAGTGGCCGGATGTGGAATGGGTAGGAAAAACATCTCGCCTTTGTTACAGAAGCGTAAAATTTATGATCCCTTTGTTCGTTTTGACAGGTGAAGAATACCCTTAATTGCTTAACTGTCAAGCTTCCATTGTACTCAACAAGATTTATGACCCACAGCTGCAACTAAAAGTACCAAGGAGCTGCGGTGGAAAGGGGGAAGTGGGGGAGGGGAGCTCATTTGCATATGAATAGACATTCCATGCATATTATGTGAACCAGAAACCCTAAATCTATACTACTGGTAAAACACGTATTCTTTACAATTGTTTTAATGCGTAATAAGAGACAAGGGTGGGGACATGACATTGAGCGCTTCTCTTCCTCGGTTTGTGGGATACTAATGCAGGTTTCACCTTGCCTGGCTTTCTGCTCGTCGCCTGTCTGGTGCAGCATTGTTAAGAGTTGCAGTACAAACCATTTGTTCTTAGATAAATACTTGAACAAACAAAAAATGCTATTTCGCATTTTTTGTTTAGGTGGATATCAGGTCTCTGCCTCCCAACACATGTTTGTACCTATCTATCTAATTTAACACTGTTAAAGTTTCTATAGATTCGAAACGGCATAGATGCCTATAGCTTAAGGAGTGATTTTACATGCTGTAGTGAATTAAACATTGTAGTAATATTACCTTAGGTCACCAGATTCACCGTAAAAAATTGGTTCGATCCGGAAATTCTTTGCTGTGATGCCTTTGAATATTAAAAAGTGTTTAGAACTATGTCAGTTTGAAAGAAACTGAATAAATTTTCTCCCAGCAATTCTTTGTTGTAAAATCAATTGTTTTCAATTGTTTCCTTCTCTTTCCTATCACACAATCCTGACTTTACTCAAGCAGTTCGACTGTAGTTAAGCTGATAAGGGAATTGTATAAATCTGGTGTTGATAGATGACGAACGAATAAAGACAAATGACTGCGCAAGGATGTCAATTATGGAAGTGTTTGGAAGTCGGAATCAGTTAGCAACGACTTTTATTTGTTACGAACTAAGATGCAGCGGTAGAAATGCAATTGAAACTTTATGAAGCTAATTCAGGTAGCAAAAGCTATCTCTACGGCTTACGGAAAGACACAGATACAGAGTGCATCTAAAAATCCTCGAAACAGGATGACCAATAGAGTGTTCTGGAAATGAGTGAAATAAAGCGGAGTTTTTCGTAGAGTTGTTTTAGGGGTACTAACAATTTATACTTTTTTGTGAATCAATACTTTATGTTTACCTATTTGTGGTTCAGATCTTATTGAAAGGGATTTTAAACCACGTAGAGAACTAGAGGATTTTGTTCGTGGGTGCTATACCACATCATGACCCAGATGTGATGGTTAATTCGCTGTTTTGGCATGATTTACAGAACATATATTTCTTTTCCAAAACGAACATGTGCAGTTTGGAGCAACGATTTGTCAAGAACTTCATTTTATGCTTTTGTTTTTCTTTCTTGTTATCTTCACTGTATTAACATCAAACTTGAGGTTTACTTTGAATTACCTCACATGTTTTGCTTAGCTTCTCGCATTATTTTATTCAACAATGCAAGTGAAAAATGCAAACTCTTGCTATATCCCGAGAGTAGACAAAATGACCAGGCAATGGAAAAAGTATGCCTAACAAGCGAGCGGGATGGCTCAGGCGGTAACGTCTGGGGCCCGAATTCGAAAGGTCGTGGGTTCGATTCCCGTTTCCGAACTTCGTGACCCCATGGACTTTTATCGGGAGTTTCTCCGGATCGCTAAGCGAATGCCAGGAATTGCATTGTATCTACCGAATTTCGTGTACCTCCATTCCCATTTCACTTCGACTTTTATATGCTTGGTCTGTTTCAGGGTTGGAAGTGTCGTTGGGAGTCTTGGCTTTGCATGGCAGGGGAAAAGGATGCTCTATGTAACCCTTCGTCCCAGGAATGGGGTGGGTCTCCGAGTCCCGTGGAGCGGGAGCCGGTTGCATCAGCTGCCATCCGGGGAGTTTCAATCTGTAAAATAGGAGCCCTGCCCTCTGTCCTGTCGTGTCTCCCGGTTCGGCCGCCCTCTGCCTCCTCTCGCCTCTCCCTCTCGGGGGCACCCTGTGGGGCCCAGGCACAAAATATGTTGTGGGTCGAGGTGCTACGTCCCCATCCGCTCCTAGAATGTGCAACGATGGCATTGGTTACCGTTCTCGTTCTTCTTGGAGTAGAGAACACCTACTTTACGATACGCTTGTTTGATTTGTGAAGTAAAAGATAAAGATACGGAGAATGGAGGCTGCAACAGCCCTTTCTGCTTCTACCATGATCCCTGGGAGGGAGGGTTGAGAGGATAAACCCGAAGTGCGACCAGATGTGGTTGAAGACGGGCGCAAGCATGTACTGGTGCCCTGATATTTCCAGAGTGAACCATCCGACGGCGCGCGGGCCACCTACGAGCCTCCGAACCCCCGGCGGTCCCCTTTTGTGGGGCACACTTGGAGGCGGGTTCCAATTGAGCAGTGTCGCATAGACGCCAGGAAGAAACCTCTGTACGCATCTGCCGCCCAGCCGCATCCCAAGAACACTGTCGCCTGGACTTACAAGCCTGAAACAGATGACGGGTACAGAAAATGAGGGGCAGAAAAGTCGTAGTAGAAAGAGAACCACCCCAGCATTTGCATAGGCGACCAGAGGAAAACCCCATGGTCAGACTGGGCAGCCACCGGGAATCGAGCCCGCGACGTCCCGAATGCGGGTTACAGACGTTGCCGTCGCAGCCATCCCCCTCGTCTGTCCAGTAGTAATCTGGTTTCACAACTATTTACTTCGTAACCTATCGCACAGACCGTGCCGCGATGCAAGTTGCTTACTTATTAAAAAAAAAACGGCATAAGGCATTAGAAGGCATATGAGGCGGTACTAGAGGGGCCCGCCTAGAGCGACCGGTCTATCATAGGCGTGCAGTGTTGCCTCATTATTCTTACACCCACAGCACAAAAGTGAGCATCAGGGTTTCCTATTCATCCAAAATCCTATGCATCCGAAAATTCGACATTGTAATGCGCCTTGGTGTATGCGGCAAAAATTTTTGAAACAGCCATATTTCTACGCCGTATACTTCTCGAGTTATCGTTCTAGGAATAAACATTGCTTACTCTCGTGTTTTTTGCTTACGGTATGTTCCAACTTCCAGCCTTGCCCATGGTTATTTCTTTTCAATAAGCTGTAATTCATAGTGGTATTAAATTAGTTATTTAAGCGTTTTAAATAATTCAATATTAAAGTTAGCCTTTCAAGAAAACAGATTTTTTTCTTTTAGACATTGGAATGTTGCGTTAAAAAGGAGCAGAAAACAGCTGTGGGCACACGCGCGCGCGCGTGTGTGTGTGGGAGTGAGAGAGAGGGATGGAGATATAGAGGTGAACGAAAAAGCAAAAACGCAGTAACAATTTGGGAGCCCTGGGTTCCGAAAGGAAACGAACTATAGACTATACTTTTGAAGCTTATTTTATTCACAAAGCAAGCATCTGGTATAAAAATGTTTTTATTTACTGCTACTGTGACTTACCAAGCGTTCCTGTGCAACGCTTTACGACATTAATTATTTAATTTCCTATAAATTTGTCCTCTCAGTTTTTTGTATCTATATGTAAATAATTTGTTTATATAATACAGTTTTATAAGCAATTTTATGAAAATATAATTATTAGGTAGTGCAGAAAAGGTAAATAGCTATAGTTAGCCCTTTTATGTGTATTTCTGGTATCTATATGTAAATAATTTGTTTATATAATGCAGTTTTGTAAGCAATTTTATGAAAATATAATTATTAGGTAGTGCAGAAAAGGTAAATAACTATAGTTAGCTCTTTTATGTGTACGCATAGTTAAAAATCGCATCATGCGAAAGATAAGATATGTTGAAAAACACACAACAATTATGAATAAAGGCTGTATTGAATTTTCAGTTTGATTACATAACGGTATATTGATTTACCTATAAAATGACATAATTTAAACAAAAATATTTTGGCAGGAGATACTCTTTAAATTAACACTAATTTTACAATAGTTACACAATTACAACTCTTCTTTTAGTAATTACAAAAGCAAATAAAAGGTGTTATATGTTTGAAATGTATATTCCATATTGTAAAAATAATAAGAAAGTATACTTAAAGGAGGTTAAGAACTGAAGAATTAGAGATTCTTCACTATGGTTGCGTCCAGGATAAGCTTGAACAGCTTGTTTTGCGCGCAATGCTTAGCCCTGTTCGCTAACAATGTTAAAAAAGTGAATGTAGTATCCAAATAAATAAGTTCAAAATTACTTCCTAGAGCACTTTCACACTACACCATTGTGACCATGACTTCTTTTCGATTTGCAACATACTTCTCTCTCTCTCCCTCCCTTTCTTTCTCTTTAAGTTTACGTAACACCTAGTTAAACCTAGGGTAAAAATTTAAATTAAGAATGAAACAGAATCACAGTGTGGTATTTTCATAGTATGGAAAACTCAGAGGCCAAAAATTTAGTTCCTCTATGATTTTGCTCTTCAAACTCCCACTGAAACATGTATTGGTATTCGTATACCACAAAGTAGCCCTAAAATGGACTTGCGTGTGGGATCCACAACAAAATTTGAGATCTCTTATCTCTTCATTCACGTCTAATCCTCGACGCTTAGCAACCAAACAAAGACACAAAACTTCTGGCCGCATCAAAAGCTGCGTCTTCATTGAACAGCTTCGTTTAAGTCAATGAAAAGAATGTTGTCCATGCCAACCCTGTATGCCAGCAGAAACTATGGCAGCATTACTGTACTTGCTTTCAGGCTGTAAACAGATTAAGCAACAAGTGAATGTAACTGGGCGCTCTGTTGCCTTCGATTCTGTGAATCGAAAAGTTTTTCAGAACGTCTCTAGTCGTGCGTATTACTAGAATGAAATATAAATAAATATAGTATAACACTAATAGAACGCTGAATTTAGTTTTACAGAATCCAGAACGCTTGTTGTAAAATTGCATGTTATAGGTTACAAACGTTTGAACAGGTAATGGCAGACGCACAGATCGTAAAACCTTGTTGCTATTAGCGCGCTGCCACATTTGGACTAGGAAACATTTTATACTCGAAAACATCCAAATATATTATTATTTTCATATTAATTCATGATTGCGCCATAAACCTAAAAGTTTTATAGACGATGTTTAGTTTGTGAAGCTACACCAGTGAAATGCTGTAAACACATTATACTGTATGGATATCCAATGTGCCAAACCGTGTTTACATTTGCGAATCAGTTGGGAAAATTAATGTCGCATCATCATGGTAGCTCAGTTGGTTAGAGCAACGGGATAGAAACCGAAAGATCGTAGTTGAAACCCCGGCTATGGCATTGAGTTTGATTTTACGTTTCTAACGTGTTCGTATGTCCCACATAACTCCACTTCCCTCTCGGTCATTCACCTGATTCTTGCTGGTCCGTTCAAGGTTAATCTGTGGTTCAAGGTCTCAAAACCAGCGTAAAGAAGTATCCTTAGTTCTGAAGAAATGCCGGGAGATTATGCCATTACACTTAAAGAATTCAGTGGTGGAGCAATCTATTATGTAATTGCCTACTCTGAAATTGCCCTTACGCATAACTAGCAGGATGGACATGCACACAAAGAGGGTTTATTGACTACCACAAGAATGGACCATGATAGTGATCACCGCATGTAACTACTCTTGCATGTTCCGTAGCTCTTGAGTACATGAAGGCACCTAAAAATGTAAATGCAGTGTTCAGTTGGCCACAGCCAAGATCAGCTTCCGGAATTAATTACCCTCTTGCCAAAGTGCCGTACGCTTTGAACCCAATAATTACCATGAGTGCCTCTCTGCCCCGACATTATTATTGGTAAAAGTCGTGCAAACTCACATCGATAAAGTCAATGATGATGATGCGCTTGTCCAAGCTATTGCCAACCGTTTTCTAAACAGAATGCTTAGAGCCAATGTGGCTTAGAGCACTGCCTCTGCTTTCTGCACGCCAGAATGCCGGTTTTGAAGCCTAGGTTTCACATGTTGAATTATACACTGCAAGTGATGCGTTTTTTTTCCTATAAGGAGAATAATATTACATTGACGTAGAATCCCGAAAGTGTATATACTAATTTGAATGTGAGTCTGTGTGTTTATTTCGCGCTAACCCTGCTGCTACTTAACATACAATGCCACCGTCCATAGCATGTTTACATAGATTTCTTCTACTATCCGATATGAAGCAATATTTTTGGGATCTCGGTATCTGATATATTATGCCTTGTATAGCCGCATTCAAATTATGAAAGCATATGGAGAATCCGCGCGAAGTTGACAAGTTTCTGAGATCGTCTTATTTCAAATAAAACTAATAATAATATTTTTTTCATATATTACTATTCATAACACGTAATTGCTAAATACTCCTACGTTTGCTTCATTATTATCAAAATGAAAAGGAAATTCATTGTTATTTCCTAAATGGAGCTAAGTTTATTAAACTCTACAGCAAACTCTCTATTATCCGACATAATAACCCTACAGACATAAATGAATAACTGAAATATTTATTATTACTATAATTATAATAACAAATAAAATGCATGGATACCCGATAATAATAATAATAATAATAATAATAATAATAATAATAATAATAATAATAATAATAATAATAATAATAATAATAATAATAATAATACAGTTAGGTTTATGCTGTGTTGCAAAATATAGATAATCGTTAAAACAACTATTAAGTAATACGAGGTGTATTCCAAAACTAAATTCCGGTGAACAATTTTTAACGGACAGTAGGCCTGAATGACGTTTCACGCCTGCCGCGCTCTATACCGACTTCTGAGGAACCCACCTCAATGTTGGTGTGAGCGGTAGGCGTTTGCCAGTCGGTGAGAGCAGATCACAATGGCCGCGATAAGCGTAGATCCCGTCAGTTGTTAAGTGCACGGTGTGATTAGACTTTTGCTGGCAAAAGGATCGTCAGCTGCGGACATCCATGTGAGTTATGCCCGTGAATGGACCGGACATAATGAGTGACAAACTGGTTCAACACTGGTGTCGAGAATTTCAAAATGGCCACAGAAATGTGCAGATGAACAGCGGCGTGGTAGGCCCAGTATTCGGACCGACGACGTTTAGCAAGTGAGCCAAAAACTTCGAAGTGATCGGCGTTTGACGATTAGTGGTCTGGCTGATGAATTCCCAAATGTTGTTGGAACCTCACATTACAGGATTGTCACTGAACAGCTTGGATATCGGAAACTTTGTGCGAGGTGGGTGCCAAAACTGCTCACCGGTCAGCACAAAGAGCAAAGAATGCATAATGCACGGCAGTTTTTGGAGCGCAATAGACAAGATGGACATAGTTTGTTTTCCTACATTGTCACGGGCGACGAGACATGGATAGTGTACACCAACAGAATCGAAACAACAGTCAATGCAGTGGCGCCGTTCCGGTTCATCCAAACCAAAAAGTGTAAGCAATCGCGTACACGAATCACAAAATGATGGCTACCGTGTTTTGGGACGAAAAGGGCGTCCTTTTGATTGATTTCATGGACCGTGGATCAACAATTTCAGCTGACGTGTACTGTGCAACGCTTACCAAACTAAGATGTGCGATCCAATATCGACGCCATGGGAATCTGTCGTCTGGCATCATCCTCCTGCGCGACAAGGCATGCCCGTACATCGCTGCCAAAACCAAAGAGAAGATTCAAGAGTTTCGTTGGGAACTCTTTGACCACCCTCCGTACAGTCCCGACCTGGCACCAAGCGAATATTTCCTCTTCTTGCATTTGAAACGGTGGCTGGGTGGACAACGTTTTCAAACCGACGATGAACTCAAGCCGAGTGTTACCAACTGGTTCAAGTCACAGGCGGCAGACTTGTATGCCGAGGGGTTAGAGAAGCTTGCAGCGCACAGCAAGTGTATAGATGTGAACGGCGATTACGTGGAAAAGTATAGCATATATGTAGGCACATCTTACTGTCAATAAAAACCTTGTCTCATGAGCGATGTTGTTATTATGACCACTCGGACCTTGGTTTTGGAATACGCCTCGTAATTTTGCTTGAAGTCACAGAATTTTATAAATGAAAAGAAAAAGCCGTGAAATATTCATTCAGTTATTATAACCGTCGCGAAACCTAAAACTTGGTGTATACGCATTCTATTTTAAATGCAAGTATTACATGTTTAGTTATGATTAGACCTCGGATTTTTAGGCTCTTAGAAGCCAAATTGTTAGCCATCTAATATAGGCTCTACAAAGACCAACATAGGCACTAAACATACAATTTTAAGTACTAAAACACAGTTTCCACAAGCTAAACATTTGAGTTTATGTATCTAAGCCGTTGTTTTACTTTCTAAAATCACAGTACGTTTAAAAAAGCAATTCATTAGGAACAACAAAATAATACAAACTTAAATTTACTAAATTGTTATGGCTATAAACCTTTCATTATCTATTTTTTAAATTACTAACTTAAGGCTGCTGATACATAATATGAGTTTATAAAGGCGAAGAAAAGAAAACATATTCAGAACCTATTGAATAGATCACAGTTGAAATTCACCATATTGTACCGATATATCGTTATTACCTAAAAACACTGGAACTGATATTGACCCACCACTCAAAATTATGTCTGCTAAACACAGTATATCGTTAAGGGCAGTAATGTTGAACTATTTGAATTTGAGAAAGCGACAAAGAAAACTTGCGAACATGTGCATACCAATTTTTTTATTTGGTCATGGATAGTTCAGGAGAAAGGATTAATTTATTAGTAAACTCTTTGAGTGACAGCGAGAAACATTAGTTAGGTAGATAGATAAGGTATCTTTATTGGTTTTAAATCATTGAAGTTATTACACAAGTATTTAGTGCATGGGTCATTGACCGTACATGCATATTTAAGATACTGAAGCGTGCGAGTCACCAAACGATGGGAAATCTGCCACTGGCCCTCCTTGCTCTTTGGAAGGGACTTGTGCCATACTGCACTTACAAACCAATACTAAAGGATTACAAAACAAGTATTTTGTTTCTGTTTCTACAAAAGAAGTTAATGTACTTTCTAAAGTCCTAAACGAAACTAATCATTCTTCCAGGAATATATCTTATTCCCACAACATTTCTGTTAGAAGCGTTTGAATCAAACTAACCCCATGATATCAATACTCCATCCTTCATTGCTGCATGAAAAAGAATACTAAAACAACACAAATATTAATAGGAACTTCCATGCTCAAAGATCCTAAACTAGGTCTCAGTGGTTAAAATAGCCATTTTAGCCAGTAACTACCCTTCCACATCTTTATATTTTGAATAAAAAGTGAAGATATTTAACTAAATTTACTTTACTCCTAAACAAAAATAGTCATATAGCCTAAAATATGAGGTACATTTATTATAAAGTGATTTTCTTTCTTACTGCGACCTCATTATGGTGGCTCGAGCGCGGACCGCTATATGTAGCTCGTACACTTGCCAAAACAGTTATAGTAATATCTGCCCAAGCGCCTCATGTTCTCATATCTACAGTTACAATTACAATGATAAGAGGTTGGCAATGTTATCCTTCTCTATCTGATATCTTCTCAGGAAATTTTCATTTACAGCGAGCATTCAATACTTATTTGAAATTGATATTTTCTTTAAGTTCTTCCAATGTCTGCGATTTGTTATATACACTTTATTTTTCACTTGATCACCACGATTGGGTAAATTTCTCTGATTGTGTTTTCGGAATGTCAGTGATAGAGTAATTTACCCATGCTTAATATTTTTCTCTGATGAAGCATGGTTCCATTTACATGGTTAGTTCCGTCGTAACATAACAGACACTGAAGCACAGAGAAACCCCATTTCACATACTATATTCCCCTGCATGACGCGAAAATTGGTGCGTGGTGTCCAGTAAATGCATGCATAATAGTAGGACTATTTTTCTGAACAAATAATAAATGCAGAGAGATACAGAAACGGCTTACAGTTTCTTTGAAGAGCTGACCATCGTTGAACGTCAGCCTGTTTATTTCCAACAAGACTTTTGTTACCGCACATACAGCTGATGAATTATTCAGTTTAGTTCGGACATTTTTGAACTTAGTAAAGGATTATGGCCCTCAAAATAGCCTAATCTAACTGTATACGATTTTCATCTATGGGAGAACGTTTAAATAAAGTGTATGCACATACTTGGAAGAAATAAAAGAGAACATTAGCTACAAATTCAAATTTTAGATATTGAACTCTCGATTGTAAAATATGAGCATTTCCTGAAAAGATGCCAGCAATGTGTCGATAGAGAAGAACAATAGTCATCCTCCGTGATCTAGGGGTACCATGCTAGCCTCTAGTTCCCAAGGTGGTTCAAACTCCCGGAAGGCGATGGGTGTCTTCGGGCATAAAATTCTTTAGCATGGCGGAAGTAAAGCCAGTGGTCCCGTGTCATAGATTTACAGTACATAAAAGAACCTCAGGCTTGATAAAGCGGCCTCTGAGCAAAATTTCCCGTCTTTCACGCCCAATATGGAATGGGACGCTAAGAACCCAGCAGTTACACAGCGTCCATAAATAAAACTCAATTTCATAGAGAAGAATAACATTTCCAGCATCCCTTATGATAAGGTACTCGTACCTTTTTATTATCACTGCGGTTGTGCGGATATTATAATTGTTTCGCAGGAGTCAGAGCTGCGATAAACGGCACGCTGCAGCTTCACCACCTTACGAAGTACTCTGCTACTATTCACTTAAAAACAATAACAAGTAAAATTCCATGTTCAAATACCAACTTTTTCATAGGAATGCATGCTAGTGTCCCGTTATACCTACCGTAGTCTGATTAGTATTGTTTGGTTTCAGCTCAAACAAACCATATATTGAATTTAGCTGATTTAACAGCCAATTTGAACGTTGCGGTGTCTGTTTGCCTGAAGTGCGTAGTCAAACATACAATCACCATAGGGTATACAACCTCGCGCACTCGACTACACAGATATATTGCTGCCTTTACTCCCCAGGAGGAAGGAATGAAGTGAAGGAACCATAGGACGCTAAAGGCCGCAGCTAGGAAGGCCACAGAGACGCCGAAAGTCCTTAAAATTTCCAGACTGAAAGATCTCTGGAGCTGCCCAGAGAGAGCGATGAACGACCCTTGTAACCAGGCAGCTCTCTGGTGTCTAGAGGACACCATTTCCTTGGAGCAAACATCCGCGCCATCTGTCCAGCACCGCCTCACATCACGAAACCTGGAAATATACCCGAAGCACGAGAAGGGAATTGGAATGAAAGGATATCATGGTTGAAGAGAAAACACTCCAGCATTTGCCTACCGACTAGAGAAAACCACGAAATACCAAGTTTAGATTTCGCCGTCGCTCGGTTAGAATATCCCATGATTTTCAATGAATATATAGTTAAAATGACTTGCCATTTCACGGTATTCCTGATTATATAGTTGGGTATTAAATTATATTTTACCTATTTGCTGAGTAAGGAGGATTAAACTTGGTACTATCCGGTTTGTTCTCTTAAACCCACAATTTTCAAACTTCTTCATAACTTAAAAAAATGAATGTATTTATAAGCTATATTTAATTCGATTTCTTTATACAGCGTTTGTACATATAACTATGTTTTAATATCATATCCTTCATACACTAGCCTAGGTGGTGAATTTTCATTTGGTATGCATCAGGAAATTCCAATTTATTTTCCATCAGAAATTCCCCTCTCTGTATACATAATCTGATTTCTGCGATTGATGCAATCAAGTGGACGATGAGATCTGAAATTACCACGCATCCAACTTCCTTCTGCAGCCCAACCCAATGTTCAAATGAGAAGATTGGTATAGCTCTATCTCATACATTTATGGCTTCTAAGAATCTTGAGCATCTTATTTCTGTTAATTTGGCTAAGAACATCAGTTATCGACTATTCTCAAATCCTGATGGAGTTAAAACTTTCACCTTTTTATCCAAAAAATTACATGAAATTTTCTTTCATGTCATCAAAGGGCATCCTTAAGCACATGTTAATATTTAAACTGACAATATTATTTGTATGCATACGTTTAGCATACATATTTCACATTAGTAGTCGCATATTATTTCATTAGGAGCTTCAAGCGTCTATGCTTCTGCGCAGGTCGAGCAACAAAGATGTAGTAAGTGTATAATCCTCTTCAACTCTATTCAACAAGATCTACATCGGGATACTAAAATAAGAAAAACGGGCGTTTTAATAATTGTCTCCTTAAGAAGTCCTATAGCTTTAGGAGCTGCTACACGTGCTTCCATATCATAAATTTCTTTGGCTGTCTCCGTGGGCAGAGAAACCATAGGACAGCCATATCAAAGAATGTCCATTGAGGCTACCGCCACTTTTACTGCTCAGCTGGAGATTGAGCTTTTCTGTAATAGAAAAATCAGAGACAAATGGATTGGTGATATCATCTAACAAAACTGTGCAGAGCGCTGTCAATTAATTTAAAGCAAGTTTCTTTCCTACCATATTGCTGTCATTACAGGTTATGCTTAATGCGGCCAGTTTAATACATTAAACAGAGAATACAATGTCAAAATACAGAGTGTTCATTAGCAACATTCAGTATCTGCGTGATTAAGTGTTTTTAGTTTATTTGGTCTTTTGAATGACCCACGTACCCTAAAATTTATTGTTGAACGAGAAGAATATCGAAGCAACATTTCTATGCTTTTACCTGTCCAATGCTACTTTAAATAATGATAATCTCAGATCTATGTTAATCCTTACTTCTACAAGTAACATCTCTGCAAGCACATTAGAAAAATACTCTATCATAAGTATGTAATTATGGTATATCCTTGAATCAATATAGCAAATACAGAATGAATGACTATCAGATCAGATCAGTGATAGGACTAGTGTCTGTCATTAATGCTTCTCCAGCTTTATCACAGTTCGTGAATAAAATGTATTAAGGTAATTTCGTACGTACGTATATAATAAGTACAACAAATACTAAATACTTTCGTATAATACTAATCACCTTAATATATTTAATATAGTCATGTTGCACATATATATAGAATGCCTCACTAGACCAATTAAAATGAAAATGCATTTACATTTCTATCGTTAACTAGCAGCAATGTTAACCTGTGTATTAGTTATTGTTACTAGACATGTTTGAATAATAACACGTTCAATCAACCACAAAATTGCAGACCAACATAGCCGAGAGACAGTCCGTTGGCATTTACATATTTCACTCTACTACACTGCTAGCAGCTTTCTCGTTCCTGCTGGCCCTGAAATCGTTAATAACATTCCAAATTCCTGTTTGTAGTGCTCCGACTTAGGATAATAGAATAAGGTGCGAAACTGGCTTACGTTTGTGCTTGGCCACATCGTGTGCCAAGGGAAATCATGCTTCTGGCAAATTATTCCAACAGGGCCGCTTCTTCTTTTTCAGTATAAAATGTAGCTGCAACCTTGCTCGGTCGCTTCCTGTCAGCTACTGTCCTCCGAACGTTGTTTTGTTGCGTACTCAGCCAGTGCTGCGGCTAAGTGGATGTCATGACTAGTTCTGCCTATGTGGTGAGCTAGAACAAGGTTCCTTTCATCTTAGAATGCCTTAGCTTTGTGACACAATGGGCATGAGCAAGCAGAAAGGCTCTATGGTAGGTGAGAGTGTGCCGCTCTTATCGTCTTAATCCTTGCAGGGGTAGGCAGTCTTGCCTGATTCGTCATCAATGTTACCACCATCTTTTTTTTGGGCGGGCAGCATATCTTCTCTCTTGAAGTTGGTACTTCACCAAGTTTGAGATTATTCCTTAATCCATGCGAACTAGATAGCCTCTTCAGTTTTCAGTAGGTTGTAAATGTTTACGAAAGAGATTGTAAGTTGAACATTGTTAGTATTTATAAATCTTGGTACAGACAGTTTTAGTAAATTTCAGACCAGTTTCTTGAATTCGTGTTCTTCCCTTGTACTGCCATAGTTATTTTTCCTTTATCTTAGGCCTTTAAGCCTTTCCGATAGGTGAATGCGATGCACGCTTGGTGTGCGGTGTTGTGATTTAGTACGAAGGTCAAGTAGGTCACACCACTGCATATACCAAGTGCAATTTCGTTAACTGCATGATACACGCTTCCACAAACATCTGTTCATAGAAAGCTAACGAAAATGGTAACGGCGGCGTGAGTGTTAAATACACGCCACAATATGCTATCAGAGCGTAACACAAATGTAATGAAACGACCCTACAACCTAGAGTTACTTCATCATCAATATATTAAATACAGAAAAGTGCAGATGATGCGTTACAATCCTGTACGATCTCTGGTTTATTTTTTTGCGTTCTCATGTCTGCGTTTATTATTATTATTATTATTATTATTATTATTATTATTATTATTATTAACTGAGCTTCAAGTATTTTCGAAGCCAATGAATGCAAAATGTGTTTGACACTAAAACGTTATCATTGCAGGAATGGGCTTTAGTTGAAATTAGATTTTTCTTCTTTAGACAACACTTCCGATATAGTTTTCAATTTGTGTTCATTATTTTAGCATGTATTTTATTCAGAATGCAGAAATTTTTCCTATATAATTTTCGCACGTACCTTGATACCCTTTCTTAAGGACTACGACTCAGATATTCCTCTCGAATACGGTACTCCAGTATCTCGCCAACCTGCATTACATAGATATAGTAATCTGAAATGAAGCAATAAATTTAAATTTTTTAACCAGTTCGGCACTGATTCCATTAGGTCTATATGCGCTTTTAATTTTCATGTCTTACAAACTTTCCTGGAATTCTTCTAGGGTATCTAATTGAATAAAACGCTACATTGCGTTAATTTCTTCATTTACTTCTTCAGTTATATATCTACATCATACCATAGGTATTTATAATATTGTTTCCACTGTTCTATGCTAAGTCCTGCTCTGATTGGTTAAGATGTCTCGTCGTTCTGAAGGGTACAGTCTACCTTTCCAATGATCGATGTGTCCATTTCTTACCAGTAACAAATCACTATAATTTCATGTTTCTTTATGTTCTTCTCTATATTCTTGCTTTTTCTTCTGGAAAATGAAAATGTATTTTTCGTTTCTCTGAAATCGCATTTCCAATCTTTAGTTCCATTTTTCATTACTGAAAAGGATTTTGATTGAGATACTGCTCTCTTCCTAAACATCATTTAAGAAACTACTTCTGTTGTGTTACATTCAAGTCGCCGCAAACAAGTACATGGTTTTCTTGTTTACTCTAATCAATTCTCTCTGCAGTCTGACATAAAACATCTTAGTGTCTTCATTTATAAATACTGTGAAGAATTTCATTAAGTTTATTTTCCTAAAATATATTTGAGTAGGCACATTTCCTAGTAAGTATTTGTTGATACAATAAAAATGTATTAACACACATGATTACATTATTTATTAATTAAAAAACAAATATGTCGGATGAGGAAAACTAATAATGCATGATATAACATGAAGTATGTAACTCTTTTATAATTCAAGAATCACTGTCAATAACTTACATCTAACTCTATTTTCTAACTCTATGCTTAACTCTATTTTTCAAAATAAAATGAATCCGTATAATTTTTAATTTCATTTTCGTTAGTATGTGAAGTCTGTATCCAAAAGACTCCGTGTATGTTTGAAAGGCTTTCAGACTTGAAGTGTTAACCTCAGGCAATCAGGCACACTATTTGTTGAGTCTGTATTATTTGGCAATGATCAGATTACTTAAACAGTGTATATAGTGCGATTTATTGCTACAATAGTTTGCATGCCAATATATTTAAATAATGCCGTTGATGCGCGTTCTTTTATGTATTGCATGTGTGTGTGTATAAAGTGCTAATTATTGAATGTTAATAACGACTTCTTATTACCTGGAAAACAGATGTGAAATTGCCACATTTCGCATGTCAGCTTGTAATAAGTAATAAAACTATACTCCAGTTCGACATAATCACTACGAAGTAATCATCTAGTCCAACAATAATTATATATTCAAATAACCCAGATTCAGATATTGACTTAATAAACAAAGTTGTGTTATGTTACATTCACTTACCTTGCTCTACCCATTAGCATTCATTTTACGAAAACTTATTTTTTGTACACTTCATGTTAATCAGGTTAAACGCTTGCACAAGTATTTTCACTACGCATCTCGATAGGTATAAGAGTGATACAGGAGACAAAGTGATAGTTCAGATGTTTAAAATCAGGCCACTACTATTTTCACGACATAGAAAGAAATGCCTGAATAGCAACAGCATTTTAAAAAAAGTAAAAATCCGATGTTTGAATTTCCATGACTTCCTGCACAAACAATCCTCAATCTATTTCTTGGTAATCCATATAAACCTTCAATTCATGTACAGTAGAGGTCAAACTTCCACTTTCTCTACTACGTATAGTGAGTAGGAAAAGTATTGTTCTCCACCCAAAAGTTTTGACACAAATATTTCACCGGAAATACATGTTTCGTTGCACCTCAATAAAAAAAAAATTAAAAATGGTGCATGTGTGTGTGTGTGTGTGTGTGTGTGTGTGTGAGTATCTGTGTCTGTCTGTCGTCGGTCTGTGTGTGTATGTGTCTGTGAACAGCATAACTCAAAGACGAAAAGTCGGATAAATACCAAACTTGGTATTTAGATTCAGTACCTTCCAAGGATGAGACACGAAGATTTTAAAGAGAATCCCCACAGCAAACTACCCTTTACATTCAACATTTTTCGAAATTGTTTATTTTCTAAAAAAGGGCTGTAACGATTTGGATTAAAATATAACATATTAAAGATATTTACATGACTAATAAAATGTATATCTTGCATTTTCTAGGAATAACCTGTGAAGTCCACTTCAGCTGGAAAAATGTTTGTATAATCTTGTATAACTGCTAAATGTTAAGCGATAGACGAAAACGTACTACACAAAGATTGTAGATCTCTTTAAAACACGATTTACTTCAAATACGTTTATTTTGTGACATAAACCGCTTCTAAGGTATTCCTTATTAAGGTTAGAATTGTTTGTTATTTGGCTCTTCTTTAAAGTCCTTTCAGCGTTCAGTTGTTTCTCGCGATTGCATGGAAACAGTGTGGAGTTTTAAAGTCTTTAAAACATACAAATACGTTTTTGTGGTATCAGATATTTCTGAGATATCCGTTATTTATGGTTCGGATTGTTCAACACTTAAACATTCCTTTAAAGTCTTGTCGACTTTCAGTTGTTTGTCGCAATGTCGTGGAGGGAGTATGGAGCCAGCGTAGCGACCACTTCTAAACATTTGACTTCGCTATTCCCTTTGTATCTATAACAAAATGCGCAATGCAGATATATCCGGAAAGATTTATCTCGATTAAAATGAATAGATAGGAAAATAAACTTTTGCAAGAATAATTTTTATACTCAATAATATGCGATAGAGGATAGAGAAAGTCATGTGAATGTCACACATGAGGTTTTTTTTTATTTAGTGTTATACGAATATCCGTTCCATCACTCGTTGGCTCTCTCTAACTCTCCCTTTCTCTCTTCGATTAAATTAAATTAGCAATGCAGACACTTCTGTTGTTTATTATACGTTTAAACCTATACTTTCATGATATTTATTTTGAATGCATCACAAAGTTAAATCAGACCTCTCGGAACAACTAATCTTAGAAATAAGATTTATTCGTTTAGGGAGCATGCACGTCAAATACGCATTATTTGATCACATTTGTAAGGCATCACATAAAATCACATTTTAATTGTAGTTAAAAGATATCAAACTACAATTTTGCAGAGATGTTAAATATTGTTCAGCGAATGGCTCATTTGTACTGTTTTAATTTTATAAATATTTTGATGTTGTTTAAATTATAATTATAAGAAAGCGCACCATTCTATTCATTAAGAATTGTTTCTGAGTATATACAATAGCGTTTCACCAGATTTACACATGATATTTAAAAAGTCAGCATCAAGATAATACAGTAAACTTTGCTTACTTTAACATTTATAGAATAAGATAAAAATTTTATTCTTGCAATTTAAATTGTGATAATGTTTTTCACAAATCTTGACATGATTTTGAGATATGTTTTTCATACCTTTTCGGCAGCACCCCACGTCTGGGTCTCTCAAATAGTTACTAAATCGCCTGACACTTCTAAGGTGGCGTGTGGCTACGTCGAATAAATGACAACAGTACTATGAATGCCACATTCCAGGGGTATCGAAGAAACAGTCATAACAATGCAACTCTGCAGCACGTGAAAGGCAAATGGAAAGCTATTCACAGAGGGAGCGACGTCTAGGATCGCAGTGATTCGCGATGCTGTGTTTGCCAACTTTGCCTTGATGATATTTACCTTAATTTTAACAGCACTGACGGTTCTGGTTATATACTACGCGCTATTTTGTTGCTATACTACAAGTCTTAAATAGGTGGTTACATCTTATCAAATTAGCGAATAGTATGTGTTTAACTTTATAATCGTAGACAGAGTGGTGACATTTTTTGGTCTCAGTGCGTTGCTTGTCAAAACACGTTCTAACTTCGCCTCAAATCAACTGGAATGTTTACTGCACACATCACAATGTTCCTGTCTGCCAAATTTGTCGATATTTTAATATTTATTAATTTGAACACATGTTATACAATTCCCTGCTTATAGGCGTAAAAATGTAAACATGTTAGGACCAAACATAGAATTCGCGCACAGTAATGATGAATAACTATGTTACTAAACTAACAAGAACTAATAGTCAAAAGCCTCATTTTCATTGACTATGTGTTGTTACATTTAGGGAATACGGAAGCAGCATGAATCCTTCAGTGAAAACTGTATTTATTACGGAAATACTTCTGCTTTGATTTATAATTTAAAATTAAAGAAACTTACATAGCTACTAACATTGAGCGTCTAAACTCATTATTTTAAGCTCTCGTTGCCGATTGTGGATTCCAAGTTATCTGAGAATGAACAGATTTTAAATCTATAATCATACTTCTGAGAATCTATAAATGAGTGTCATAGCACATAGCCGGAAGGTACTTATTGTTTCATCTAGGCAGCCATTCTAGATGAAAAGATAGTGTTCCATATTATAAGACGTTTATTTTAAAATTTGACAGACAATGGAGCATAAAAATAAAAACAGGAATATGCATTTACACGTATATTCATTTAAAGAAACAGTCACAAAAGTAGCCTTTGTTTACCACTTCTTCAAACCTTACTCTACTTTTCTACCAGTTATCAATATTTTTCGAACATTGGCATACGTTTTTTAGAACCTGGTCACAGACTTCCTCTACCAGTCCATTTAGAAAACATGTAGCTGTTTGTGGAGTTAAACCTTTTTGTTTTGGTAATCAGCTAGGATAACTTTCGCGATACATGCACGAAAGCTTCTTGAGAAACATACAAAATTCTTTAAGAGAAAAAAAAATTCTTGTTACTGTTTGATCTCACCTCGTACATAATGAGTCACCTTTTTTTGGTGAACACCAGATTAACGGTTGTTTTCTTTTACCTACTTGTAGATGAAGATCGGACTTACCCTCTGAAAGCAACGGTGCCAATAATGCACTTCGGAAACAGTACAGCATAGGCATTTGGACTTCTATGAGGCGCCACTGAAATTTATTCTACACAATGAGAATTTAAATTATTGTGAAAACTGTGTGGAAAGAAAGTAGTAGCTAAAATAGAACAAAAAAATAATTACACAAAATATTTAGTTATTCTTATTTTACTTTATCACGGACATTATTTCAGCAATATCCCTCGTACTTTGAAGCTCTCCAAGTCTTAATGAGCATGGAGGTGAAAGCACAAGCTTTTACTTAAGCTCATATTATTTAGCATTCTCATTCTAATAAAGGAATAATGATAAAGCAATAATTGTTTCGAAACAATATTCTGACACCTCCGCAGAGTCAGGAAGTACAGGTGTGGGAGTGATTGTGTGTTTAAGAGTAAGAAGTAATAAAAGACTTGAAAAACACTATCAGTTGTTTCTTAGGTCAAAGCCCACAATATGACCATAGAAGTTAAAAGGGGCTATACTAAGAAACAATAAAGACAATATTGTGATAACCAAATAAGTTTAAACTTTCGTAGTAGTACTTTTATACGCAGAAGCTAACACACTCTTGCAGTCATTTTAACAATACAAACTCTGTTATCTTTTCGCACACAGTAGGATTGATTGGATTGATTCTTATGGGTTAAGATCGTGCTAGACGTTACTATAACAGTCAATAGACGCTTTCACTGGAATCTTGAACAGAGAAACATCCGACGAAGTTGCATCCGACTCTGTCTTTGTGTGAAAAATACAATAAAGAATTTGGCTACCATTGTGCGACACTACGGTGTTTACTAATTCTTATCATTATCTACATTTAAAATAAATGTTAAAATTCAGGTATTCTATCTCAGCACCGTATTTAGTGACTCTGCAAATCACCGTGAGCATGTGTTTTATAGGTGTTGTTTACTGTTTGATTTTCGTTCATTTATGGGAAGTTTTGTGAAAGGGGTTACATATTGCTGTTCTATTTGCTTCTAGTTATTTCTTTTCTCGTAAATAAGTGATCTGGGCGTTGTATACTTTATTACAGCTTTTAGAAGTTTTAGGCAGTAATTAGGGTCTAGTACAGAGGTTATTCAGTTAGACTACGTCATGGCTAGAAGCAAGATAATCGAAGTAATTAACTTATTGAAATATTTGTTGCCTTATATTGTTATATTACATTAACATTTCTATCAGTGTATTTCCTAGGAATTTCACCAATACCCACAACTACGCTTATGTTGTCCCAAATTGTGATGAAATGATTCTCTCTACCTCTCTTTCTCTGCTGTGTATATGTTCGAGTAATGTTTATATAACCGATCCAAAATAGTTATGTCTGATATATTGCTAAACGTTAAACCATAGGCTTTGTGCTATATTTCAAGTTTAGTAAAAGGAAGAAAAAAAATTAATGAGTTACAATCATATGACTTTCCCTACCCATTGATTATTTCCTTTATCCACTATCAATATTAGTAATAAATTGATCCCATTAAGTAATATGAGAATAATAAACATTCATGGCAGAAACAAAAATCACTTACGAAGGAAAAAAAAGCCGATAAATTCGATTAGAATGTAAATAATTCTCACTTATCATTTCCAGTGTGGGGAAGTTCAAACAAGCAGCGGCTTATATTTTGCAAAACTTTTCTTTGCATAAATAGAATAATCCAACGAGACATAGACTGTCTTCTTTAAGCTCTTTTTTATTTTTCATATCAATGACAATGGTGATTTGATCTGATTCATTCACCAGAAGTACTACAACCCCTGTAGGGCCTGGGCTTCCTCAAAGCACTGCCTGTTCTGCGCCTTCCTTCTCTACCCTTTCACACCACCAACTCTCACATCCTGCTTCCACATCTAGGCCTGCCTGTTTTCCTTAGCTTCACTTGGATCTCCTGTGATGACCATTTAGATAGCCCTATTTCTGGCATAAGCTTCACATGCGCCAGCCATTTTAATCTATTCACTATTTGTATATCCATCAACTCCCGATTATTCCCAAACCAAATTTTTTATCACACTCGGCCACATATTTTCCTTAACACTTTCCTCTCCCAGACTGGCAGCATACCTTTACCATTTTTAATTACCACCCACGCCTCACTAGTATAAATTACTACCGGTATTATTGTTTTGTGTATACATATATTTTGCTTTGGACGGTGCACCAAATTTCGTTGCTTTCTCATCTAATATTTTCAAAATATATATACATTTTGTTTTCATGTCATTATTTGAAACAGGTAACATAAAAAATAGTCAGCTATTTTCGTGCAATAAAAAGGTAGTGATTGGACATATGGCAATTCAATACAAATCGTTACTTTAAAGTCCCAGAAATTAAGTACCTTTATATCGAAGATATGAACTCGTGACAGTGAGCGGATGAGAGATATCACAGTTGTGTGAGGTAGAAGCGCATGTGCGGAGATATTATAGCTGCGGGAGCTAGGCACTCATGTTGTAGCAATATCATAGCTGTGTGAGGTAGACGGGCATGTGCGGAGATATCATAGCTGCGGGAGCTAGGCACTCATGTTGTAGCAATATCATAGCTGTGTGAGGTAGACGGGCATGTGCGGAGATATCATAGCTGCGGGAGCTAGGCACTCATGTTGTAGCAATACCATAGCTGTGTGAGGTAGACGGGCATGTGCGGAGATATTATAGCTGCGGGAGCAAGGCACTCATGTTGTAGCAATATCATAGCTGTGTGAGTTAGACGGGCATGTGCGGAGATATCATAGCTGCGGGAGCTAGGCACTCATGTTGTAGCAATATCATAGCTGTGTGAGGTAGACGGGCATGTGCGGAGATATTATAGCTGCGGGAGCTAGGCACTCATGTTGTAGCAATATCATAGCTGTGTGAGGTAGACGGGCATGTGTGGAGATATCAAAGCTGCGGGAGCTAGGCACTCATGTTGTAGCAATATCATAGCTGTGTGAGGTAGACGGGCATGTGCGGAGATATCATAGCTGCGGGAGCTAGGCACTCATGTTGTAGCAATAGCATAACTGTGTGAGGTAGACGGGCATGTGCGGAGATATCATAGCTGCGTGAGGTAGGCACTCATGTTGTAGCAATAGCATAACTGTGTGAGGTAGACGGGCATGTGCGGGGATATCATAGCTGCGGGAGCTAGGCACTCATGTTGTAGCAATATCATAGCTGTGTGAGGTAGACGGGCATGTGCGGAGATATCATAGCTGCCGGAGCTAGGCACTCATGTTGTAGCAATATCATAGCTGTGTGAGGTAGACGGGCATGTGCGGAGATATCATAGCTGCGTGAGGTAGGCACTCATGTTGTAGCAATATCATAGCTGTGTGAGGTAGACGGGCATTTGCGGAGATATCATAGCTGCGTGAGGTAGGCACTCATGTTGTAGCAATAGCATAACTGTGTGATGTAGACGGGCATGTGCGGAGATATCATAGCTGCGTGAGGTAGGCACTCATGTTGTAGCAATAGCATAACTGTGTGAGGTAGACGGGCATGTGCGGGGATATCATAGCTGCGGGAGCTAGGCACTCATGTTGTAGCAATATCATAGCTGTGTGAGGTAGACGGGCATGTGCGGAGATATCATAGCTGCCGGAGCTAGGCACTCATGTTGTAGCAATATCATAGCTGTGTGAGGTAGACGGGCATGTGCGGAAATATCATAGCTGCGTGAGGTAGGCACTCATGTTGTAGCAATATCATAGCTGTGTGAGGTAGACGGGCATTTGCGGAGATATCATAGCTGCGTGAGGTAGGCACTCATGTTGTAGCGATATCATAGCTGTGTGAGGTAGACGCGCATGTGCGGAGATATCATAGCTGCGTGAGGTAGCCACTCATGTTGTAGCGATACCATAGCTGGGTAAGATAGACTCGTATATTGTAGAGATATCATAACTGTGTTGTAGAAACATCATTGCTGCATGAGGTAAACGCGCATGTTGTAGAAATATAATGGTGTGAGGGATAGGAACCATGCTGTAGAGATAGCTGTGTGAGATAGGAACCATGCTGTAGAGATACAGCTGTGTGAGGCAGGAACCATGTTGTAGAGATAGCTGTGTGAGGTAGGAACCATGTTGTAGAGATAGCTATGTGAGGTAGGAAGCATGTTCTAGAGATAACTGTGTGAGGTAGAAACCATGTTGTAGAGATACAGCTGTGTGAGGCAGGAACCATGCTGTAGAGACAGCTGTGTGAGGTAGAAACCATGTTGTAGGGATACTGCTGTGTGAGATAGAAATCATGTTGTAGAGATAGCCGTGGGAGATAGGAACCATGTTGTAGAGATAGCTGTGTTCGGTGGAAACCATGTTGTAGAGATTGCTGTGTGAGGTAGAAACCATGTTGTAGAGATACAGCTGTGTGAGGTAGGAACCATGTTGTAGAGATAGCTGTGTGAGGTAGGAACCATGTTGTAGAG
Source organism: Deroplatys truncata (assembly GCA_030765065.1). Lineage (NCBI taxonomy): Eukaryota > Metazoa > Arthropoda > Insecta > Mantodea > Mantidae > Deroplatys > Deroplatys truncata. The sequence goes on along the minus strand of CM060979.1, from coordinate 203,178,833 downwards.
ATAGCTGTGTGAGGTACGAACTATGTTGTAGAGATAGCTGTTTGATGTAGGAGCTATGTTGTAGAGATAGCTGTGTGAGATAGGAACCATGCTGTAGAGTTACAGCTGTGTGAGGTAGAACCCGTGCTGTAGAGATAGCTGTGTGAGGTATATCGCAAGTTGTAGGGATATCTTAGCCGTATGAAGGAGGCATGAATGTTGTAGAGATATCATAGCTGTGTGAGGTAGGTACGCATGATGTAGAGATATCCTAGCTGTGTGAGGTGGATGCGTATGTTTCAGAGATATCATAGTATTATGAAGTAGACGCGCACTTGTAGATATATCATAGCTGTTTGAGGTCGGCACGAATGTTGCAGAGATACCATAACTTTGTGAGATAGGCACGCATGTTGCAGAAATATCATAGCTGTGTAAGGTAGACGCGTATGTATAGATATAGCACAGGTGTGTGATGTAGGCACGCATGTTGCAGAAATATCATAGCTGTGTAAGGTAGACGCGTATGTATAGATATAGCACAGATGTGTGAGGTAGGCACGCATGTTGCAGAAATATCATAGCTGTGTAAGGTAGACGCGTATGTATAGATATAGCACAGGTGTGTGATGTAGGCACGCATGTTGCAGAAGTATCATAGCTGTGTAAGGTAGACGCGTATGTATAGATATAGCACAGATGTGTGAGGTAGGCACGCATGTTGCAGAAATATCATAGCTGTGTAAGGTAGACGCGTATGTATAGATATAGCACAGGTGTGTGATGTAGGCACGCATGCTGCAGAGATATAATAGCTGTGTAAGTTAGACGCGTATGTATAGATATGGCACAGATGTGTGAGTTAGGCTCGCATGTTGCAGAGATATCATAGCTGTGTAAGGTAGACGCGTGTGTATAGATATAGCACAGGTGTGTGATGTAGGCACGCATGGTGCAGAGATATAATAGCTGTGTAAGGTAGACGCGTGTGTATATATATAGCACAGATGTGTGAGGTAGGCACGCATGTTGCAGAGATATCATAGCTGTGTAAGGTAGACGCGTGTGTATAGATATAGCACAGGTGTGTGATGTAGGCACGCATGCTGCAGAGATATAATAGCTGTGTAAGGTAGACGCGTGTGCATAGATATAGCACAGATGTGTGAGGTAGGCACGCATGTTGCAGAGATATCATAGCTGTGTAAGGTAGACGCGTGTGTATAGATATAGCACAGATGTGTGAGGTAGGCACGCATGTTGCAGAGATAGCATAGCTGTGTAAGGTAGACGCGTATGTATAGATATAGCACAGATGTGTGAGGTAGGCACGCATGTTGCAGAAGTATCATAGCTGTGTAAGGTAGACGCGTGTGTATAGATATAGCACAGATGTGTGAGGTAGGCACGCATGTTGCAGAAGTATCATAGCTGTATAAGGTAGACGTGCGTGTATAGATATAGCACAGATGTGTGTTGTAGTCACGCATGTTGCAGAAGTATCATAGTTGTGTAAGTTAGCTTTGTAAGGTAGACCTGCATGTATAGATATAGCAGAGTTGTTGATGTAGGCACGCATGTTGCAGAAATTTCACAGCTGTGTAAGGTAGCTGTCTAAGGTAGACGCGTATGTATAGATATAGCACAGATGTGTGAGGTAGGCACGCATGTTGCAAAGATAGCATAGCTGTGTAAGGAAGACGCGTATGTATAGATATAGCACAGATGTGTGAAGTAGGCACGCATGTTGCAGAGATAGCATAGCTGTGTAAGGAAGACGCGTATGTATAGATATAGCACAGATGTGTGAGGTAGGCACGCATGTTCATGCTGCGGTTTTGAAGGTCAATTTATGATGGTTTTAAAAAACATGCTGAATCGCAGCCACCTTATGGAAGAGTGTGAAAATGAGGAAAATAGGCTTATCTGTTACATTCACATGACACTTTCCAAACACCAACCTTTAGTTTTGTGTGGTTTTTACAAAATATTCTTATGACAACTTATGTTTATATTTACTTCATGTTAATCGGAATAAATGTTTCAGAAATGGTTTTATTTCACATTGGTTGTAGATAGAATGAGTATATAGGAAAAGCGAAGCTATAATCTATTTTTTAAAATTTGGATACTCTATGCTGAATTTAGAATTCATTACCCGCTCCATGACATATTGACAAACAAATGACTGGCGAGAGGACTTTAAAAAATTACAAAATTATTGGAAAATTCCAACCAACAGCAAGGAATATCTTAGAAATGGCTGATGCCATAAAAATGCCATATGAAATTAAATTTGTGTTTTAAAGTAGTTCACATTTTTGTGTTATAAGTTCTTGTCTATCCATTATGATTTATCTGTGTAGTATACGAAATCAAATGAAATTGCTTTCAAACAATGAACAAAATTTCACAGACTGTGCCCAGAAACTTCAAGATATACATTTTATTTGAAATGGAAATATCTTAAGTATATGCTATTTTAATCATATTTTGAGCATATCAGAAATTTGCAAAACTGTTCCATATAAAGGGTAGCTTTGTTTGAGGGGATTTCCTTCAAAAACTTCATGACGCATCTTTGAAGGATACTGAACTTAAACACTAAATTGTGTGTTTATTGTAAATTTTGTTTCTCAGTTATGCTGTTCACACACACAAACACACGAATATTTTTTCTAAAAATTATTTTTTTTTTGGAATCAGGGAACATCGAAACATATATTTCCGGTGAAATTTCTATATTGAAATTTTGGCGAAATGCTATGCTTCCCCTGTCTATTAGGTACACCTTAGAAAAGTAATTGTTAAATGTATTCATCCAAAATCTAAATTAACAATAAAATGTAGTTCAATATAGAGATATAGATTTGTGTAATTGCTTCTGTTTAAGTCATTCCCTTAAACTCAGAGGGTTTTCGTTTTTATACCGTCTTTCATTATAGCCGCGTTTAATTTCAATGATAAGAAAGACTTTTACCATGTTTCTTATTGTATAACTTGTATACAATATATGTGTGTGTGTGGTGTGTAGATAGAGAGAGAGAGTTCTTTTTGAAGCTCTAGATATTTCTATCACTATCCGATATTAATTATAAACCATGGCGTTATAAATACGGAGACTGTTGTCATTTTACCAACTATTGAAGCTTCATTAGGCTAGTGATAGTGATAAGCATGTAAATTAAGGTAACAGCAGAACTTGCCTAAGGGAGACCCTTCAAGTTAATATTCATTTGTCGGCAGCTCGGAACTTCGTTACTCTATCTTCGATCCAATTTTCTCTTCTCCTTCCCTTGCTCCTATAAAGTTAATTCAAAACTTGATTGTTCTTTCCCGACTAGTAAACAGAATTTTCTCTGGTCTTGATGAGCACTTATTGGATTTGCGGTAGTTAATTTTGATTTGAATGAAATGAAAGTGCTAAGCCACTTTGGGAGTGTTGAAGTTTGTTATCTTGTTCCTTCTTTAGCATCTTTTTCCTCCAGGTGTAAGTAGGTTCGCCTTTTGATAACTTTGCTACAAATACTTTTACTTTTGCCCAATCCAGCATTCGTTAGCGGATATTAAGATTCTTCCCACTAAACCAGTACGTTCCCCTGTCGAGAAAGAGAGCATATCTAAAGGAAGCTATTTATTTTGTTTATTTCTGTATCTGCAAACACATGTATGCATGTTATAAAATCCTGTATGATTAGGCCCATTGTACAAGTATGTTGTAATAATTATCATGTCAGACATAGCAACGCTCTCCTAGCTCTGTTTACCGGTTTTGCCGTTTACATATTCAGGTTAATTTCGCTCCCAAGTGTTCCTGGTGTACATTGAGGTTTAAGACCTCTTGGACCTGTTCTTGTCTTAAACGAAATCACCTATACATCTGGCATGAGTCCAGTTCCTATAGTTAATGCTGTTTTAGAGCTGGGCCCAGTTTTGTAGGTTTGCTATTCAGTTTTCCCCGCAGGCAGCTATCTTCTCCAGAACTGCAGCAAAAATTCTGAGAAATCTCATTTCCGCTGCCTCGATTCTGCGTTTGTCGTTCCGTTTAATAATTGAATTGCAGCTCCATGCAGTAAAAGGGGAACAGATATAAGATAGTTTATGTTTGTATGTCTGCTGGTTACATTTTACAGAGGTTTTTTTATAGCTGCTGTTGTGTTAAAATGATTTAAAATATTATTTTTGCCTGCTTACAATACTGTGGGCGCAAAAAGAATGTGCAGAAAATAAAAGAGTAGAAAGGCAGTACCAACATAAGTATTTTGAGAATAGGAACAAAGAGTCGCAGAAGTTTTCACTACTGTACTACATGTGTCAACATTAAATCCTTCAAGTTAGAGTTTCCTATTGAGAAATCTGCTTGTTACATGTCAGATATAAACAAAACGCACTTTTTTACAGTCATTATTACTAGGATGCCGCATTTGTGTTGTGAAGCCTAGTGGATGTTATGCAATACGAACACTGGTGTTGTTCAGTACAAAGAGTAAAGTACAGTAATTGTTAGTTTCTCACTGTACGAGGGGCACTGTTTATATTTTGAGCCTAATAATTAAAAAAAGTAATTTATGATTGAGAAGTGCTCTATTGTTTTTCAAAATATTCTCCTTTATGATCAATACACTTTTGCATCCGTTTGAACCATTTGTCAAAGCATTTATTCCAGTCTTCTTGAGACACCTCCAAAACATGGGTTTTGAAGGCATCAACGGCTTCTTCTGCCAACGAAAATCGTTATCTACACAATTTGTTCTTGATGTTCCGGAACAAATAGAAGTCATTGGGTGCCAAATCAGGACTGTATGGCGGATGACCCAACAATTCGATTTTCGAGCCTTTAAATACTCTGTTGTTAGACGAGATGTGTGTGCCCTCGCATTGTCTTGATGAAGAACGATCCTACGGTTCTTGTTGGTTTTCCTAATTTCACCGAAGACTTCCGGCAAACAAATGGTTGTGTACCATTCGGCATTGACCACTGTTGCCACATGGCCAGTTTTGCTGAAAAAACAGGCGAACATTTGCTTCGAAGTGCTTCGATTGCGAACAACTTTTGTTGGATTTGCTTCATCTGGAAACACACCTACAGTCGACTGTTGTTTACGTTCCGGCTCATACGCATAGATCCATGATTCGTCACCTGTTACAATCTTATATACGTCTTTTGAGGCACCGTCATTGTATTTCTTGAGCATTTTTGTACACCAATCGACACGAGCATCTTTTTGAGATTGCGTCAAATTATGTGGGATCCAACGAGAGCAAACCTTTCTCACAGCTAAATAATCATGCAATATTTTATATATGCTGGTGGAACTAATACTTAGGGTTGCCTCAATCTCACAATAGGTCGCATGACGATCTTTCATTATTAGTTTTTGCACAGCATCAATGCTTTCTGGCACAACTGACTGATTTTGGACGTCCTTCACGGACTTGATCATTAAGCGAACGGCGGCCACGATTAAATTCGTTATACCAGATTTCACAGTGGCAAAGGATGGAGCTTTTTCGCCAAATGTGGAAGTTAGTTGATCGATGCACTCTTGGCTTGATAATCCACGCCGAAAGTCGTAATAAATCATTGCACAAACATTTTCACGAGTTAATTCCATGCTTTTGTTGACACACAATTTTCAAGTTAGTGTAAACAAAACAAATGACGTTCTATTGACAACATGTTTGAGTAGATTATGGTCAAAAATGTCCAACTTTCAATTGGAAACGTCAGATGGCACCTACAACATTCAGGGTTACCAAGGCTCAAAATATGAATAGTGCCCCTCGTAAACTAGTACCCATTAGTTGACGAACTTACGCGCTGTGTACTTAAAATCGGATACCTGTTGTAACCATTCTTTCAGACTTGTAATATTTACGTTTTTGTTTTAAAAATGTGGAAATTAAATTCCACAAAAGTCATGCAAGTCTCAGGTGGTGATATTTGTTAATAATGGATGTTATGCGAAAAAAAATTGCATCAGAAAAATTAAAGAAAATATCATATAGTTAAGAAATTTTACAATTAAATGGCGGACATTTGGAAATCGCTAATGCTACCAAAATAGTTGCTGCATATAACATCTAATTTTTAATGAGCTCTACGTTTCTGCTATAGTAAGCCTATGTTTATATCTTAGTCTCCCTGGTACATAAAATGCAAGGGAATTATCAGGCCGGTATCTTATTTTAATCAAAATTGTTACAGAAGGTTTTCATAAAATAAAAATAAGAAGATTTTTTCATGTAAAAGATTATTTATTTAGGCGAATCAGAGAAAATCCTCTTTATCCTTGGAATATGCTGGAGTTAAAGACAAAGCTTGGTATTTACGCGAAATTTGGTTACCCAACTATGCTGTTCACTCACATACACACATACATTTTTCAGAATTACCCCTTTTTGATTTTAGAGGATATCAAAGCAGGTATTACCCGAGAAATCTAGATACTGAAATTTTTGGTAGTATGCAATACTTCCGCAAACTTTTAGCTACACAATAGAAAAAGTAAAACATGAAGGCGATAATGGTCGAAATTGTCTAGTGCTTGCAGGAGTCCTTTCTCCATTTTTCAAGCTTACGTTTCTCAATGATTATTAAGGTATTAAAAGGCACGGTGTTCCCCAATCCCGTTCCACTTCTTGAGGTTTTATCTCCTAGTTGTGCATGGCGCTCCAGTAATGTTTGTTATATGCTGCAGGAGTATCAGGGGTGGTACAAACTTTCTTGCGTTACGAGTTGTGCTTACGTAAAATGCAATATGTATTACAAAATTAAAACTCTGCAGACGGAGCGGAATTCGAACTCAAAACCTCTTCGTTAGAAACACGTCGCCCTCGTACACAAGGTACAGCTAAGGGGATGTAGGAAAGCAGCTAAATGAAGGTCTAATTCAATACGAACAGAACGCACGATTATTATGATTATGGTTATTATTTATTATTGCATTGAATATTGCCTCAGTATTCCTATTACAAACGCTATAATACTCTACGAAATATGCTGTTAATAACACACAGTATGCCACAGATCGATCTAACAATCAAAGCTAATGGTTAGTACACGAATTAAACAATTTGCGTCGTATACGCAGTGAGTGTTAGAAATACCAGAATTTCTGTTTAGCATAATTTCCTATATAATGTGATTAATATAATTGGCTGTATAACTCAATAAATAAAATATCTGTATGCGAATTGAATCATGGCCTGGTTCAATTATGTTTAATATTAAAATTGAATATAACACAGAAATGTTTTGTTCCAGAACCCCACTGCTTTTCTTATAACAGTTATTTATGTATTGTAATCATTCTTCTCGCTATAATTTATACACGGTTTATAACCTGTTTATTCTATATTAATTGCTCTAATCTGTTGTTTTAGTCGTTTAAATTTTATACTACTTTTCTTCTATTCTTGAGGTATCTGTTATATATTTCAACACAAATTGTAGATTTCGAATAGAGTTATTTGAATTTGATGTGGATATTAATAATGTTTAATTTGGAGTATATTAAGTATTTTTGTATCTATAACATTGTAGCCATTTACGTTCTGGAATGCTTTCATTTGTAACTTCTGAAAACCTTTCTTTAAAGCCTAGTTTTATTTTCTACGAGTTCTACTTGCTCAGTTGCTTTTAATTTCTCCATTTGTTTAACCACATTCTTCCATTAACTATTTGTTGTTTTATTATCTAGATATAATTTTTTATTTATTATTCCATAAAGTGAATGTTAAAACGTGATTTTCGCTCTATGATATTTTTCTATTTTTAATGTTTATCCATCTCTGTAAGATTACAGTTCATCATTGACGAAAATATGTTTTATAAACTAATTTCCAAGCATAGGGACAGCATTTTGTTACGCTTAAACACATTAAATATGCTAATATTTAAAAAAAATATAATTAATGCTGGTTGTATAATGCTAAATGCAGTAGCTACTCCAAATTATCATTTAAAAGAATTTATTCGTATCTCCATTCCATCTTATAATTAATTTTTCAACCCTCTACTCTAATTGGAGTTTTCTTCCTTCTGAGTTATTCATAAAACTATTTCCTCCTTGCATTAGTTTATTTTTGTATGTAATAATAAGGGATGAAAATTATCATCCCCTAGGTGATCCTTTACTGTGTTTACTTGGATATTGACCCTATTTGTCTGTTTTCAGTACTAAGTATGTTCCGCGTTTACATGACATGAATTGAGATAGATTTGAATTTTCTTTAGTTTCACAGACATCTTTGGTGGTGTTAATTTGAATTTACGATGCAGTTTATTATTACATAGAAAAAGAAAACAGGAGTACAATATTCGGAAGCACTCGCGTAATTCAATAGCAACTTGTAGAACAAATGGCGATCGTGCAGTGCTATGCACTTTCTTTCCGTTTTGGTTATAATCGTTATAAGGTTCTATACACAGCTCGATCATATACTCCTCAAGCAACATTTATATTTCTTATTTGTGTTGGCGTTACCCTGTTTTTTGCAAATGTAAGATACATGCTTTTGTATTTCATTTGTACGAGACTGAGGTAGCGCCTGTGAAGATTCTGGGCAAATTAATTTTGTGGGGAAAATCTCTTACTAGTGGGGCAAGAATGCTTAATCAAGATTATTTTCCCTTGTTATCTGCCGACTATAAACTGTTTACTAAGATTATCGTTAAAGTTCTGAACTTTTATTCATGGACGCTCCGATTCAAATCACAGTAATTTTATATGTGACTCTCGCAAAAAGGAATCGCTTCTTTGTCATCTCTAGGTCGACAGTTGGGGAGTTCAACATTCAAACTGTCAAGAATTGCAGAATAGGATAGAGCAGGATATAATGAGAGACAGATCGTAATTTTGTTGAGATATGACTTACTTTGGGAGTACGTGTAGCAAATAAGGAGCAGATTCAGTAATTCCAGAAGTGTTTCTGTTCTTTATTGCTAAGGAAAACGACTGTCAACGCGTGACCTTTTCCTAGCAAAATAAACAATATTTTGTAATTTCGGTGTACTTATAGGCAGCATGAAGTATGCTTCTGATGATCATGTCATATTACATCATTTTATTGATACAAAGAAAGTGGGAATATACAATACTATAGAGAATAACAGTTGTAATGGTCGGTGGGGAAGGCAAAGAACTAACTTTTCGTATTAGTGCCACATTTCATTTATGCTGTGCTTCATTTTACGTTTAAACAAGTACACAGCTTATGTAAAATAATTCTGTATCTTTATGAAACAAGTAAGATTACTAAATTCAAACAGATCAATGCTCTTTGTCCTTTCTCTAGAAACGTTTTTTGCTTTTGAAACTTTCTTGATTAGTTTGTAGATAGAATTAAAATGTTGTTCCCTCTTTCTTTATGCCTGCTCTTGTTACTGAATATCACTTCATCTGTCTTTCTAGCGCTGCAGGAGAGAACTTTTATGAGTTTTAATCATATTAGGTTGTTCAGTACAGCTAAAATGGGCTACACCACGGAACAAGGAATTTTCATTTAAATTTATTCAAGGATTGGAAGTGGCAATCTTTCAATTCACGAACCAAGGTATGTTATTAAGGAAGTAAGAAATAAGTGGGAATTATAAAGCTTAGGTTATATCAAAGAAAGCTATGTGCAACGTTCACTCTTTGTTGTGTCTTAATTCTCCGGCATGAACTCCCGTTCTATTCTGTGTTGCTGATATATAGTTTGTAAACATCTCGTGAGCCGAATTTTCTTTGAATGATTTTGAGCGCGTTACCGGCCGCTTCTGCTGCACGCCTTAAATCGTCCTGAATCGGGTTTTCCGTTAACCAAGGGAAATTCTAGCTGAGATGTGAGACTTGTGACAGCATATATACCAGTGGCTTGTGAGCGGAAGAGAAATCATTACACTGTTATGTGTGACCCAAAGCATGGTAATCTTTAGAGCCCTGACTCTTAGCTTTTTCCTTGTTATTTAATGAACCAATGAACACCAGGATATTAATTGTTTAAAACTTTCTGAGCCCAAATATAGGAACTTAATAGGACCTAAAAATACCTAAATTGGTGTTGCGACCTAAAATGTCCTAAATTGCTGTTTTCAGTTTTTCATATGATATGTATTTACACAAGTTCTCACTGTTGTTGCTCCCCTTGCATATACCAGGGCAAAATAACAAACATTTACCAGAAGTTATTCTCTGCTTGGAAAGCGCAACCCTACAACTCAAAGAAGCTCTGGATATCATTGACAAAGTGTCCAGAAAAGAAGTACATGTGTTCTTGCAAGGTGTAGAGTATTGTTAACCGCAATCCTAGCTCTGAAGACATGAACTGACCTGTTAATTACTGCAGGGAGAAAAGAAAAACATTCAAGATAATTAACCCTAGAATCTGCAGAATTAGTACTGAAACTGTATATTGTGATGCCGCCATGGTGCGACAATTTTAAGCAGGAATGTAGATGCTACTATCTCTCATTGTCTCCAATATCTGCTGCTGGCTGCTCCAATGGTAGAGCTATGAGTAGTTTTGCTCGGGGTATGCGTGGATGTATTTGAAGGACAACATCAGTTTAACTAAACTAAGAAATTTATTGTGAACTAATATGTGAGTTCTTGAAATGAGTTATCCATTGTTTGAAATACACAAGTAGATTGATTCTGAATTGTAGCACTCGAAACTATAACACTTTAATTTATTATACCTGTAGCTTCTGCAAGATAAATTTTACGGTTTGAAATAACTGTTTCCGGATATAAAAGAAACTAGACGCGAAACTCCCCGTGAGTCGCTAAAATGTTGACTGGCAAGATCCCTCACGCCAGCCGACACAAGCGCGTCACTGGACGCTTAAAACATCACATGGGCAAATGCCGCTGGTGGTACCAGAAGAGAGTAGATAACCCTCGGAGCTAGATGCACGAACATTTATTAATTTTAGCTCTGCCTACATATTATTCCACATTAACGTGACTTTTCACACTCAACCAATCTTCATTTCTTACGTGTTCTTACGTCTCTTTACATTCTTACTAGCTGAGCCTGGCTGAATTCTCAGAATGTAAATGCATTTCTCTTTTCTAGAAATGGTCTACGTGTCTGTGTAACCTACTGAAATTAACTCTAAAATGCGTTCCCAGAAATCTTTAAGCTAATGTTTTCGCTCCTTCTCGGCCCATTAATGATTCTGGCTAACCCGACTCCTAATTACCTCCATCTTTCCGGACAATATTTCAACTCAAACTTGTTATATTACACGCTGATTTAATATATGAAAATTATTTATTCCAATTATTTCTCTACCTTATTGTTATTTATTTAATTATTTATATATTCCCATCCATAATTACGGTATCAGTATCTGTGACCTATGCTCCAATGACGTTATGTTTTGTAGAGAGAATTTTTTATGAAGAGTGTACTACGTGATAAAGGGAATTCGTTCATGCCAAAAATGTGGGCGTATAGAGGATGCCGATAAAGTTCCAATACATTTTAATGTTTCTGGTCTGCTACAGCACAATAAACATTATATTAGGGTAGAGTAGGATATTATAATGCGGTTCAACATGTCCACATTCATTGTCAACACAAGACAATTACCGGGAGAATCTACCTGGACATGCTGCAGTTGCTCCTGGAGTCACACATACGGCAGGATGGTATCATTATCTTTGTCATTTATCAACAAGATGGGGCACCACCCCACTATGCAAACATTATGCGGGACTATCTGAACGAGACCTTTCCTAACCGGTGGATCGGAAGAGCAGCGGATCACATGTGGGCTTCCCGTTCCCCTAACCTTGTTTGCCATGAAATTTTTGCATGGGGTTTCATCAAGGGTCGAGTTTATGCTACCAAGGTGCCAAATGTGAATAAAGCCGAAGCAACGAATAAGAGCGGCATGCTTGCTGATGACCCCTCAAATCTTACGGCGCTTGTTCCGTACAAACATAAGGCGATGGGAACAGCGTGTTGATAATGAAAGCAAACATGTTGATCTGCATTAGAGTTTATAAGATCCTATACTATCTTAATGTAATGTTTATTGTGCTGTAGCACACCAGGAGCATGGAAACGTATTAGGACTTTATGGGTACCTTGTATGTGATTATCTACTGGAGAAAAATTGTAATAACAATCTGATAAATAGAGAAATTTATCACGTGTGTGTTTTGTTTTATGTAGTGTTATGGGGCAATCCCTGGTGAAATATATCTTTTAAATAAATCTCTTAAATAAGAAAGTGATAACAGGAAATCGTTCACAGCAGGCAACTATTTCGACATGCTGTTTTAGGTATCTATTGGGTTGTTAAATGTAAACAGAAGAAAAATAAATACATCCCTTTATTTTATGGTGGTTAGGTGTTTTACGATAAGGTATACTTAGTGAAATAAATAAACGTTACTAAAACAAGAAAAATAGAAAAACTATTGCTATCGACAACTTACTTTAAAAATCTGATGTGTTACATTCACACGCTTTCTCTACTCTTGTACAAACTATTTTTACAAACTCTTATTCTCCATCTATTTCATATTAATCGAGATAAACATTTGCAGAAACGATCTTTTCACATGCAAAGAGAATTACATTTTACACACAGTGACCAGTTCTAAAAATATTTGACTATCGCTTAAGGTCTACTATGTTCCCTTTGTTTTGTATTTGCAAGGGCAATATAGAATACAGTAGGCTTTACGCATAGACATATCTCTTAATAGCTGGTTGCTAGGCGGAGCGCCATTATCTTTGCCACAGATTAATACTCTTTGCATATCCAAGACTAAAAAATGAATAATGAATTCCCATTTGAGAAAATAAGTATTGAAATATTTAAGGGAATAACAAGCAATATCTCGAAAATGGTTCAATCAATAAAAATGTATATGAATAAATTGTGTATTTTAACGCGATATACATTTTTTGTATAGTAAAATTTTGTCTCTTTATCTCTTATGGTTTACCACTTATGCAAAAGTCGTTCACAATGAAGAATATTTTGGAGACATTCCCAGAAAGTTCAAGATATAGATTTTATTTGTCATGAAAATATCTTAAACATATGATATTTTAATCAAAATCGTTATAGCCATTTTTGAGAAAATTAAAATTTTCGAAAAATGTTCCATGTAAAGGGTAATCTGGGATGGGGGGATTTTCTTGAAAACCTTCGTATCGTATCTCTGGAAGATACTGAACCTAAATACCAAGTTTGGTGCTTATCCGATTGTTCGTTTCTGAGTTATGCTGTTCACAGACACACACAGACAGACAGACAGACACACGGACATGTTTCATAAAATACTTTTTTTTGGATTCAGGGGGTCTCAAAACATATATTTCCGGTGAAATCTCGGTATCGAAGTTTTGGATGGAATACAATACTTCCCCTACTTACTATACGCAGTAGAGAAAGTAAAAATATTTACAGCGTGTGGCCTAAAATAAGGAAATAAGACATTATTGGTATTAGTAATAATGATTGATTCACAAATCAATCCTAAAAAAATCTATTTTCAGGATATAGAAAACCTAAAACGAAACCTAACAACACCTAAAACTCCGGTGTCCTGGTAAAAAATAAGGAGGACATATGGGGATGTTGGGCGTGCAATATGCCGCTCTGCAGAAGAATGCAAATGTAAATCAGCCTGCTGCGTGATATCAGGAAGACACAATCAAGGAAAAGAAAAGTGGAGGAAAGAAATATTCCTGCAAGTGTTAAAGTAAGTGGGACATTTCCTCGCAAGTGAGATTTGTAGTCGAGATTAGGATTTTTCTACAAGCACAGAAATGAAAACGATGCTGCTTTCTTATTAGTTGCCTAATATCCTTTTGTTGCACAAGATGCGCAAATTACAATGTTTTAATTAAGCACTGTCATCTATGTAGAAAATGTATCACACATACCGTTCATTACTTGGTAGTATAAGCAACATAAAATTCTTGCTTACGTAATGTTTTTAAAAATGATGAAACACGCAAGATCAACATTGTATGACAAAATGTTGTTTAAATTTTATATCATTGTGAGGTATTATTTCGTCCTGCGATATTCTAATCAGATTATTTCTGCTGCTGCTGCTGTATTGATAAACTATATGAATAATGCGAGCTGAAACTGGAAGTTCATTTTCATATTTTTTTTTATTTTAGAGAGCAGCAAACTTCAAGGTAGTGTACGAGAAAGGTAAGTTCTTAAATGAAAATTGTTATAGGTCGAGTGTCATTGTAGCTACCCGCTGTTTGAGCACAAGGGCGGTGGTAGCTGCTTGCGTTGTTGTTCGTGTTGTTTAGTAACTCGTCTCTGGGACATGGGTAATATAGTTATTTTGAAATATAATATCGCTTCCTTTGCCTTTTACCACTATAATTTGTATTTATTTGCCGGAGTCCAGTGAAACAATATTATACTACGCTACTCCAAGTCAAGCTATTACTGCGCTACCTCAATAAACATTTACATCGCTTACTAGATGATTCAAGAACACCTACAAGTTACAGCCTGCTAATGTAATATGAACACTGAGTGCTAACGAGCAGAATGGACGAGTTCAATGTTTTGAATAAGTGACAGGCGCGGACTGATTCTTAACTGGAATTCAGACTTCTAACTTCCGAATGAGCGAGACGAGTTGACACGCACCTTTTTTATTCCAATTAGCCTCCGCCTCCCGGTTTAGGACTTCCTGTTTTAATGTTGACATGGTGTTGTTTCCCCGTTTTCTTAATGTTTTTCTACAACTTTCTGAAATGGTTAGTTAATTCTCAGAACCCCAAATTTATATGCATCCACCAGGAACTTACATACGCAATAGGTAGCTAACTTTTAACCTCAAATTACTTCTTGTCTACCAATATGATATTCTTTCTCTCTGATCTTGTTCCAATGCTTTACACAAAATACTACATCAAGCTTTAAATAAAACTAATTATGCAAATATTTAAATTGCTGCAATGATATAATGTGTCATTATTAGTATAAAATATTCCCTATCCTAATATTACCATTAGTATCGTGTATTGCGTTTCTTATGAATCGTTTGTATACATATTTACTTTATTTTTATTACTTAATATTAATTACTAGCGGAGTCCACTTATACTGTTTCAAAATTCCGAAAATGCCTTTTACTTATAAACCATGTAACCCCTTTTTAACTGTTGTGTAATGTCTGTTTAGCAAACTTACTCAAAATCAGTTCCGTTCCGGATAAGGTCTTTGCAAGGTCCCCTCTTCCATTAACTTTCTCTACTTTTTATTCAGAATATACATTAAGTTCCTAATGCTTACTACAACCGCAGCTAAGTTTTCCTCGTGAGAAGAGAACATGCCGAAAGTCTGGAATTATACTGAGGTTTGTTCACGACAGGTATGTATATTGACGATGGTGGGCCGTTCTTGTGAAAATGATTTCAATGCAAGCAGCTCACATATTTATCCGTTTAACACAGCATACTTAAATCTAAGTCAATGGTTTCGTAATACAATTCTCCATAAATTCGCTACAGATCAACCGAAGGACAAATTTCCTTGATCATCTTGTAAAGCGTGCTTCATATGGAATATAAGTATCTTGTGTATTGCCTAAAGAAAGAGCTACTTTGAAGAATCAGAACTCCTTGTATATCGGCAACTTTTCTGCCTTAGTTGCAGGGAACGGTCTATCCTACATACTAAACGTTAAGGCTTCCGGTCGATATCATAAGATCCATCAGTGAAGTTGGCTATCCTGCTATACGGTTTAAAGCAAGACGCAGAAATATTGGAGATTAAGATAGCAAATCTGGTTCCCAAAGTGCCTATAGCAGCAGCCATCACAACTAATTGAGCTGCTCTATCTGAAGCACATTTCTTAACTTGTATCATATGATGTCACCGCTACCTGTTGGACTAGCCTGGAAAGTAGTGCCGAATATTTTAAACGAGAACCAAACACCAGTGATAGGATATCATTGTCATTGCTGAGTTATAAGTAGTTCTAGGTTTGCACTTGCAAATTGGTTTAGGTATGTCTTATGTGGAGATAATGTGTATCAGTATTTAATGTGAATATATTTTATTTTAATGTTTAATCGTTTTTTGGCTAATTGGCTATAGGTATATATTGGATCATTTACAATGAAAACAAAATACACATTTGGGATTAAAGATCTTAAGTTCAAAATAAATTTGAAACATCTGACTTGTTACATTCATATGCCTTTCTTTGGTCATTAGGGTGTTTTATATTACTCTTGCAAAAGCTCGGTTTTCTAATTACTTATGCTGATCGAGATGAAGCTCTGCAGAAACAGTTTCATTACACATTTCGTTGCTCGCACAAAGGAGACACAGGAGGTTGAAGTGACAGTCAGTGTGTAAAAATTTTATTTGATACATTCACATTTCCGCTATCTTTATTAGTAGGTATGCAGACTATTCTTACTAAAGCTTAATTTCCTATATACTACATTTTAAAGCAAATAAGCACTTGCAAAAATAGCTACATTACACATTTCGTTATAGATACAAAGAGAACAGCGATAGTCAAATGTTTAACAACTGGACGCTATATGCTGGCCTTCCATACTGTTTCTATGACATCGCGAGAAACAACTGAAAATCGATGACCTAAAAGAATAAGTCTTGAACAACTCGAACCTGCAATAACGGATATCTCAGAAACGGTTTTTGCGACAGAAAATCTTATTTAAGATAAATTGTGTGTTTTAAAGAGATCTAAATTTGTTGTGTGGTACGTTTTCGTCTAGTTTCCAGTTACACAAGATTATACAAAATTCCTTCCGAATGAAGAGCACTTCACAGGCTAATTCCAGACAATTCAAGATATACATGTTATTTTTATCTTTAATATATATCATTTTAATAAAAATCGTTAGAGCCATTTTTAAAACATCAAAAATTTCGAAGAATGTTTAATGTAAAGGGTAGTTTGGGGTAGAGGAATTGTCTTGAAAATGTTCGTGTGCATCTTTGGAAGATACTAATCCCATATTAAGTGTGGCATTTATCTTAATTTTCATTTTTGAGTTATGCTGCTCACAGGCACACAGACAGATAAGGACCTTTTTTTAAAATGATTATTTTGGAATTAGGGGGCCTCAAAACATGTATTTCCGGTGAAATATCGGCATTGAAATTTAATACTATGTGCGTGGTAGTAGACAAAATACAAGTCTGATGTATTATACTCATATGACTTTCTCTGCTCTTGTTACAGACGATATTCTCCTATACTTCATGTTAGTGAGATAAACATTTACAGAAACTATCTTATTGCTAATTTTCTTGTTGGTACAAGGGGAAATGCTAGGATTTATGCTATAGTCAAATCCCTTAAGAACTGGTTGCTATGTGGAGCATTTCATTTGTTTCTCATGTCCAGGACGTAAAAAATCGAATAACGAATTCCCATTTGAGAAAAAGTATAAGTATTGGAAAATTCAAACAAATAACAAGGAATATCTCCGAAATGGTTCACTCCACAAAAAAATGTATATAACATAAATTGTGTGTTTTAACGAGCTCTGCATTTGCTGTGTGGAACAATTTTGTCTATCACTTGTGGTTTATCAATTATGCAAAAGCCATTCAGAATGAAGAGGCCTTTTGAACACATTCCCAGAAAATTCAAGATAAAAATTTTATTTGTCATAAAAATATCTAAAATATGTGAATCAAAATTTTTAGGGCCATTTTTGAGAAAATCAAACACTTCTAGAAATGTTCCATTTAAAGGGTAGTCTGGGGAGTCTAATCCGACTTTTCATTTTTGGGTTATGCTGTTCACAGACAGATACACACATGGAGCTTTTTCTAAAAGTATTTTTTTGGATTCAGGGTGTCTCAAGACATGTATTTCCAGTGAAATCTCGGTATCGAATTTTTGGGTGGAACGCTATACTTCCCCTACTTACTATACGTAGCAGAGCGAGTAAAAACGCAGCTAATGCCGGATGAAAATTGCAGAAGGCCTTTATTAAAACGTGGAAGTATTCCTACAATAAGAACAAATGAAAAATATTTCCAAACATTAAGTTATAACATGACAACTGAATCTTCACAATCTTCATGCCATAGCAAACGACGAAGAGAACGACATTCGTAAAAGCACAGTTTTTGGAGCTATGTGATGAGGGCGTTAATAATTAGGATGGAATTCATAACGAAATCAGTGATGGTATAGTAATGGAAGAGTATTCGGAATACGTGATGAAAAAACTATAAATTCAGAAATTTAATGTAAGCTAGGTACTGAGATTATAACATAATAATATTGTTGGAATCCGAAAATATCTACGAAACCTGCAATGAGTTAAAATAGGATAAACTAAATAAACGTTTCTACGAACCTGATACTTCAGATTCTGACACAAGTGATTGCGAGAAATAAGAAGAAGAGCTTTCACACATGGCAATGGATCCACAGCGGAATATTTAGTTGTTGCTTGGACATCTCTACTTAGGAACGTATGTAGAAATGAAATAAAAACTATTCATCATTAGATTAACACAATGTTCTGTGCTAAAAGAATGTGTTACTGTGATTATATATTGACGAGGAACTCAAAAAATGCATTAAGCGAGAAATCGGAACGAAATATTTTAGTAACATCCTCATTATTATCTGGTATACTGTTTCAACATTTTTTTCAACAATGTCTGGAAAATCGCACAACTTGACAATATTTTTAAACAACATGTTCGACAAATGTATTTGAAACAAGGCAGGTCCAATTTTTAGAACTTTTTGGAATCAAGAAAGAAAAAAGAACTGGATTCATTTAAAGCTGGTGCTAAACCTATTTGGGTTGACTCCCCAGGATTTTCAGTCAAATACCTAGTGTATTCTATCACGGAATTAAATTCCTACAAAATTATCGATTTTTAACTAATTGTTCAAAGAGATACTGGCGAAAGGCGGTTTGTAAAAGGCTTCTTATGACATGTCGACTTGGCTTGCAAAGCAGGAAATTTTACAATTAAATCTTTTCCCATTTTTAGGACATAAAAATGTAAAATATCTGCTAAAAACTCTGTATTCAAAAGTTACGAATGAATTCGACGTAGAACATAATATGTCTAAAAGTGTAATGAAAAACATTTAAAATATAGGGGAAAAAATCGCAGACATAATGGCGATTTTCCTCATCATTATTCATAGGTATAAATTTATTGCACTCACAGAACCGGCACTTTTATTGGTGTTCGCATTAACTGTCCTGGAATCACTGTCAGAGTGTGAAATTCTTTGAAATAGCAGCTTTTTGTTTTACTCTAATAAGTCGTACCACGTTTACTTATTTTAATAGTAGATGCCGGCTGCCTATTACCTATTATTAACTGCTTTATGAGAAGTGATTTGGCTAGTTGTTAAACTCTTCTCTCTGTTTATAGAGATAAATGATGAATCCCTCTAGTTGAAATAATATGTAGACATCGCTTGTCATTTTAAGTATATTGAAATGCATCATATCTGTTTTATCGTACTTCCCAGCAGCTGGCTGATCTGATAACGTCAGAAGTTTACTGAGGAAGACGCTGTAACGCGATAACCATTGACCTCAGGAGGGTGGGACTACTGGTGTTGCTAATTATTCCTCATGACATACTAATGCGATGAACGAAATATTCATTTTTGTGTTTCGTCCCCCTTTAAATGCTATAGCGTTTCCTTTATTTTTTATATTTTGGAAAGAGTATAACATTTTAAATCCATCATATACCGAGCCGCTTTTAAATACCTGACTGTCGATTCGGTTGCCTGTACCCTCCTTTTACCTAAATGAAATGCGTAACGAAATTATTTATGCAAAAGTTTATCTCGATTAACATGAAGTACATCGTATAACAAGATTTCATAGGCATAGGTTGTAGAAACTGTATAAAAAATCTGATTTGTTACACCCACGTGACTTTCTCTACTCTTGTACAAACTATTTTTACAAACGCTTATTCTCCATATGCTTCATGTTAATCGAGATGTTAATCTTATTGCTAATTTTCTTGTAGGTGCAAGGGGAATTGTAGGCTTTAAGCGATAGTCAAATATTTTAAGAGCTGGTTGATGTGTGGCGCATTCCATTCTCTTTGCATGATAAACGAATTCCAAGCATCTCCGGTACTTGATTTTGCTTTTGATGGTTTGTCACCTTGCCTTGGTGGGTTGGTGCCTGCCTGCCTCGTGGCCGGTGAGAGACGTAGTTTAGTGACTGCTGTACTCGGGGTGGCAGTTGGGACAGCACGTTCCGGAGTGGAAACGCCTTTAAATTTTGTTTGCCTGTCAGGACTTCTGAGATTCTTTTCAATTCTGTAACGTGGTTTAGTATTTATTAGCGAATGTGCTAGTTTAAGTTGTTCTAAATTCTTTGGCTAATTGCGTTTCGTTTCCGTACGTTTTCCCGTCTGGAGTTTCGACTTTGCGACACAAAGGTAAGGTTTGTTTTCTGCTCATGTATTCTAGTCTGAAGGGAGTGGGGATGTTTAAGCCATATTTAAAGTCATTACATTCGCAGCAATTATTCTAAGTGATTGGCCCTCTTATTTAGTTGTTTTAAAGTATTTGCTGGTTCTTGTAAATTTCCACTACATTCGTGTAGAGTTAAACTAGCCACGTGTTATTGAGCAGTTCCATGTGGCATGGACGAGTTCCTTTTGTGATTACATTTGTAGCAATTATGCTTAGTGACTAGCCCACACATTTAGCTGTTTTAAAGTGTGTAGTTAATTTGTAAATTTTCACTTCATTCTCGTAAGAATTGAATGGGTCATGTGTTATGCAGCCGTTCCATTTTACTTGTACGTGTCTCTTTGTATTTGTGCACTATGGCTATGAATTGTAATTCCTAAAAAGGTTTCCACTAAGCAAGGTATTGGTATAAAATATTTTTTAAACTAGTGCAGTTTGGTCACTGATTAAAGTTGGAGACGTTTAAGGGCTTGCGTGCACTACTGGACAAATCGTTTGTGTGGCAGCTATCGGTTGACCGTTTCGAGCTTAATTTTCATCAAGTTTGGCTATTATCATTTGCCTCTTTCTGTTTCACTGTTTAGTGCTTGGCTTAAAATTTTACGGTTTACATTACGTGAGAACTTTTGCTTTGGCATTGCTAAGCTATTTGCCCTTTTAGTACACGTGTTTATGGCTTCTTTCGTTTACCCTTGACTTAGGTTTAATTTTTTTTTCCTTTCAGCAACAGTTTTAGTGATAGTTGTTTCAGGGATTTTGGGGTTAAAAACTCGGATTAACGCACGAGTTAGATGTTTTGGGCCTCTTTGACATGTATATGTAGGGATCGATTATTATGTCAGTTAACTGGGAATTTAAATTTACATGGGCAGGGTTTCCAGATGTCTGTATAAACATTAATATATGTCACATTAACTTTATATAGCGTTTGCAAAGCTTGAGTTTCCTGAAACCACTATTTCTTTGGCTGGTTGTTTCATTGTTTTTTTTTTGCCTGAATATAGTTTCGTTTATTGTTTAAGGGTTCAGTTAATGTTTTTGAGTATGATTATTGATTGATGTTTGGTTTTTAATATTAAAGTAATTTTCAAAATTAACTATAGTAAATGTGTAAAACTTTGTTTTTATTTAATGAGCATTTTGGGTTCTTTTTCATTCTTGTTTGTTCTATAGTCATTGTTTCTAATGGGGCATTTACAATGTGGCATATCTTTGGATAAAATAAAGCCAATTAAAATTATAGTGTTTTGTAATTAATTTATTTTGGGTAGATATTTCCTTCCTCTAGTTCTTTTTCCTTTAGGCGGACTTGTGCTTGTATTACATTGTTTCTTTTTCCGCTTATGTCTTTATTTCCCCACGGCACTCGTTAGGGCTTCCCTCTTCGTTTTGCCGGGGTTCCTAACTTCAGACAAATTTTGGATACTTTTGCTCGATTTCGGTGGCCTCCTAAGGCTTTATGTCTGAGGTCGGCGAAATCATTGCAAGATACTGAACCTAAATACCAAGTTTGGTGTTTATCCGACTGTTCGTTTCTGAGTTATGCTGTTCACAGACACACACACACACACACACACACACGGACATGTTTCAAAAATGCTTTTTTTTTGGATTCATGGGGCCTCAAAACATATCTCGGTATCGAATTTTTGGTTGGAATACAATACTTCCCCTACTTACTATGCATAGTAGAGAAAGTAATAAATAGCAGTGAGAAGAAAAATGGTATGAATATCAGGTTTTATTCAAGTGGTGTCGCTATTCGGTTGTTTTTCGCGATGTTGATAAAGTATGGAATTTCTAGGATAGCATAATGTATCCGATTTGTAAACATTCGGCTTCCTCCAGCCCGCGTAGCTGCAACGAAATCGGTTATGAAGCTATTTCTGCAAAGGTTTATCTAAATTAACATTGAATAGAAAAATAAGCTTTCGTAAGAACGGTGTGTAGAATCTATATAAAACAGATGATATAGGTAGAGAAAATCAAGATTTTTCTCGTTTTCATGCAAAGGACATGAAGTTTTAAAGACATTACATAATTACAATCCTTTTAAAAATCTGGCTGTCGCTTTAGCCTACTATATGCTTCGTATACGTACAACTAAATTAGTAGATGTGCAATAAAGGTTATCTCAATTAAGACGAGCTTGCTTAAGAATAGTGTGTAGATGAGTGAGAAGAGAAAGCCATAGGAATGCAACAAATTCAATTTTTTTAATTTATGGTATAATCCTAATATATTATGTTATGAAATTACACATCATGATTTCAGGTTTGTTCCTGAAGATGTCGACGATTTAAGGATAAAAAACGTGGAGTCGTGTGCAGCGAGAGCAGTATTTGTGTTACTTATAATAGAGAGTCAACTGTTTTAAAGCTGATTGTAATTTACAGGGTTTGATCAAAGAACTTCCGCATGAATTGTGGTTTACAAACATGGAACTTAAACAACCGCTACAGATGGAATTACAAGCATCAATCGCAAATCTGATACACGGTGTGTTACACATACAAACAGCATTTTCAGTTGCGTTGCTTAATGGTAGATTACGATACAAGGGGTAAAACCACCTTTAGTAATTTTAAACTGCACTCCTATTAGTAAAATATCAATAACAGTAATATTTGATTCCTGATCAACAGATATCACGTATAGACGAGTTCATGAAACAAGAGAAATGACGTTAGAAAGGCGAGATCTCAAAAGTTTTGATGATTCGTTACCAATTGTTTCCAGTGAAATTATCTTCACCGTGATTTGCCTTACACCAGGCAATGAAGTGATTAAATTCTATATAATTTGTTTTCTGAATTTTGGGTAAGTACTTCTAGTGTTATCTTTCTGCTGCTTCTGTAATTTCACTTCTACTGCAGGGTTATCTCTCTGAAAGTGTTGCGCAATACAAGTAGAAAGGTCTTCAAGTGCAACGGTCATAAAACATGAACCACGCCAGAAGCACAACCCTCTTGAAATTTTGGAAATGTTTCTGAAATTGTTCTCTCATCCTTGAAATAATTTCGGCATTCATTTTGCTGCAGTATGGTTCTGAGGAACGTAGCCTTTTTAAACAGGAAAGGTATTTGACATTGTCCGCATTCAGATTCTTTTCCCTCAGCTTAAATTTTGTTGAAAATTAATTCACATTATATATAATTTCTGCCAAGTTCTTGCATGTGCCTTGTAGTTGGTAACTGAGTTCATTGAGTTTTTCAGTGATATCTACCAAAAATGAAAAATTTTGCATCAATTGAATCTTCAAGAGCAGTATAGGATTCACCACTTCTTACAAAATACTCACTTATTGCTGGCAGGAGTTGGTTGAAATGTTGCAGAACTGGTATTTTTTTCAACCACGTTATATCATTATGGAGCAGTAGGTTCTTCATTTTGGTAACTCAATTCATCAGTCATTTATAGTTGTTACTACTAGTTTTCTAATGCCATTGGTAATTAATGCAGTCATAGCTCACAATTTAGGAATGCTTTCATCCCTCCGACACAATGCTACCCCAAACATGGCTGGAGTACCATCTGTTGTCAAACCCACCAACTTAAACACGGAAATTTTCTCAGGGGAAATATTTTTTTTTATTTTGAAAGTATATCTTCCCCCGTAGTATGTACTTTAAGAGGATTGACGGTGAGAAGTTCATCTTTTGTGGTGAAATCATCAAGACTGATTTTCACAAAAAACAGTCAACTGATTAGTACCGACCATTTGTAGATTCGGCCATTTTGGGGTGAGAAGTAACTGCATCTCTCTAAATGTCTCTTCATTTCTGAAACATCATCATTACTCAAAAGAGCTATTCTCATCATTGTGTTAGCAGAAAGCTGCAATGACTATACACTAAAAATTATTTCACTTTTGTTTTTAAAATTATTAAACACATTAATGGTTAATAAAAATGTTTCTCTAATTATTTTTCGCCCTCCTAGATTTTTTTAAGCGATGATCTATGGGATGCAGTATGATGCCTCTGTAGCCGCTTTATTCTTATCTGATGTCTCGGCAAAAGTCACTTGTTGACCAAGTAACTAGGTTTTCAAAGGCTCATTTTTTCCTTTCTCAGATTGCAGAGTGCAGTGGATTGCATTCAGTGGAATGAACAGTCCAGTCGTTCAACGTTTGCACTTTTTGGAACGGATGCACCTGCATTATACAACAGATATATACTTTTACCTCTGACTTCGGTAAAGAAACAACTCTCCCCCCCACTCAACATGTAAATGATAGATATTTTGTTTTTTACTTGTAGGCGTACTCGCCATTATAGGAAAATTTCATCTAACACAATAAACTAGTGACGAAACTATTTCCACCATTACAAAACAGTCAGCTGACGTTACAGTGTAGCCAATTTTGCAGTGTGAAATCCCTATTCAATCGTGGTAAACCTGCGAGCTACCGGTGCTCACGAGCGACGATCCCTGTACTAGTCCTTCAACTTCTGTCTCCACTTGGAAGCTAACATGTGATGATTTATTGAACACTAATTTCACACGGGTAATCAGAGGCTCTTACTTCAAAGACTGATGCGATACTGCGATACCCGAAATGAAATTGTAATTGGGAAAGGAACGCTGGGAAGAAAACGGTCCACGCCTAGGTTTAAGATATCTCCCCGACATTTTCCAGTTATGGGAGCTGATGAAAACCTGAAAAAAAACTGTTAGGAAGAACGGCCTTGGTGGGATTTGAACCGCAGACTTTTTGTTCACGAGTCCATGCCTTAACGACCTCGGCTGTGACGGTGGTGTTCTCAAGTATATAGTTTGTGACAGGAGACTTAGTGATAGCCATTCATTCCTCTGATACTTCTCTGTCCATGCCAAGGCAAAATATTAAATATTTAACTTAATTCATCCATGTCATAAGAACACTGCTGCTTGCCTCAAAACATCTGTGAGCATACACCATTATTACGTTCAACTGAAACTATAAAATATTCTCTTTTTGTTTTTCATGGGTAGATGAATGGTTGAAAGGTTCATTTTTCATGCCATAAGCACCAATGTTACCTTTAAGATTGGCGGGGAGATGAAGGCTTGACGGAAGGGTGACATCTAGGCTCTCTATGCCCAAAAATAGTTCTTTGGGCAACAGTAGCCTGAATTCCATTTATACTTTACCAGCTACTAGTTGATTTTGCGTTTGTTGCTTGCTCGTATGCTGTTTATTGCCACCTCGCACTGTTACAATGTTTCCCCGGCTGGTTAAAAGACACGTAGACTACTTATTAACCTAAGCTTATCCATAATCTCATTCCTACTTGCTCCATATGAGATTAAACTCTTACTTTAATTATGTCTTCTATCGCGTTATAGCAGTTTCGCTGTTAGATTGAGAGATACGAGATTGACCTCACTCTCAAGAAACATTTTCATTAGCAGGAGAATGTTATACGCTCACTTACCCCCATTTCATTATCAATTATACCCATAGTTACATCTACGTTGCGTAGATCTGTGTACACTCGAGCGTATTTTATCAGTTTACTCCAGTAACGTCAGAAACGGAAACATAAATAATTGATATTATTTTGCTTTAAGGTAACTGTAAATTACTAAGGACCGTTTTAGTTAATGAATGTTAGAATTGGAAAACGTTTTGGCGAATCTGGATTCTCTATCTGCGTAATCCTGTCTGCAAGTAAAACCTACAGCTTGCGGGATTGTTGGTTTTTTGTGTCCCGCTGTAATTCACGAGTGCATTAGATGTGTCTGGGGATCTAGTCCTTGGTGTTTAAAGCTTAAAATGCTAAATGCTGTAGAGGTAACAATTCGTTATCCACTGTTTGTACGAGTGATAATGTACAGCGTTCTTTTAATGGTTAACAGAAGCAACACTGTTTGGTGGAATTTCCGTTAAAACCTTCTTCCTTAAAATCGAAATGTTATTCGATAACTTTGAATGAAATATAAACATCTTCAATGTTAGCAAAACTATTCTAACTACATATCACTAATTAAAGGGAAGGTTAGAACTTTTAATAGAAGTCAGTGGAAATCAACTTAAGTTTTTGTATTTTATATGAAAATTAACGGAAAAAATTGTAAATTGTATCCCGATTACAAATTCTGATTTTTTTGCCTAATCCAAATACAGACCATTGCAATGTAAAGGAGCCTCAGAAATTTGAAATGTTTTAGTTTAAAGCGTAGTCAAAGCCATTTCTAGAATATGGCAAGGCAGGGATATAAGTAAATACGATTTAAACATTTTGTTTTAGGTATTTGAACTTTTCGGTTACTGCTACCCTTCATTATTTGGATTTGATTCAGTTCAATACAAGCTTAATTCCTGCACATAAAATTAATTGAAATATTTGGACAATGTTACTGGGAATTTCTTTGCAAATCGCTAATTATTGTGACTCTGTCCGTTTCTTTTAACTGTTACCTCTTTAAGTTCTCAATGTCTTAGTTGTTCTACCCAATTCAAAGTTCACTGCAACTTTATTAACTTTCACTATCACTTCACTAACGTGAATTATTTCATTCCACGGTCACTTCACTTCCTTCGTGATGTAGCCCCTTCTTCTGGACATTTGCTCGCTTGGGAATTGAACACAAGACCTCCACAATCTCTCGCCCCGCAGCAGCACCGGCTGCACGCCACGTGTCGCTCACTGATTGACTGACAGATTACTCAACTGACGACGCTCACGAGAACGCTCGCTTATATAGCCAATGGAAATTTCCAACGTTCGGGAAGGAGAAACATCCAAAAGACTGGTTATCTAGCGATAGCCCTTCCGGTGTTTCCGCTTGCGAGCGCTGTTCATTGTTGTTTATCGTCCTGCGCCGACCTCCCGATAACCTTGAGCCATCGCCGCTGCGTCACAATATTTTATGTACAATTCTTATTTCTTATAAATTATGTATTCCTTTTCCATTTACCAATCTAATTTTAAACATAGAATGCATTTAGCAAAATGATAAATTATATTCAACTATCAAAAAATATAGGTAACCATATAATTCTTTTTAGATATATTTTCTACAACATTGATATTATATACGTAATACATACCTTAGAAGTACTGAAAATAGTAGTTAAATCACGCAAGTATTAACTGCTACTAATCGTTTAGGAATCGCTATATTTTAACAGTGCAATCCCAAGAGTTGTGTTCAATCACTGTTTTCTCAGTCAATATGAGTTTTGGGCAGTTTTGATTATTCACTACTTTCCTAAAACTGCCAGGATGTACTAAAATAATTCCCTGAATTAATTTTTATTTTCTTGTTTTTTCATACTAAATTGAAAAACAGTGTACAAAATACTCCCCAAAAAGGGACTTACTCTATATTCTTTCTAAAATGCCCTCAATGTGTTTCTTTTTACAGAGGTTACCTTGAACAATACGTTTATTAAATACAAGCAAGGATGTTTCAATGAATGTGTTAATGAACCATAAATTTAGCGTAGTATATAATTTTGAGTAATTTTAAATGCCCAAACACCAAAAGCTTTTGTTGCAGGGTATTGAAAAAAAATTAATGTCGTAAATGAAACTTCTTAATTTATATTACCACACAAAATTACTTACGTAAAATGCAGAAACATCTACGTTTCACATATTTCAAGGGAACCCTCCACTGAATTGGGATAACATATTTTAAGATGGATTTTAACTTAAGAAACCCCTTTAAGGTTTCTATATTTTATACCTGTTTTACATTTAGATGCCCTTAAGCGTGATTAAAATTGCCTATATCCTATTAAGTTGATAGGGAATTTACAGCTTAATTATAATTATTCTTCCACACAAATTAACCCTAACAGTGGTTAAATATTTTGTTGTTATTGTTTTCTAATGTTCTGCATTTAACACCAAAGTCAATAGCAGTCATGCTCTCCAGCACTTTGCTGTCCTGCAAGCTTCACTTTGTAATGTAATGCTATAGTTTAGATGGTGTTCGTCCATATCCTCTTCTGTATCGCTGCATTTAGGGGATGAGAAGATGTTGATACGATGCAGGTATTACTCGCCCGAATTGTGCCACTGCTGTTACAGTGACAGATTGGTATGGTTTCTGAATTTTGCAACAGGCATTCCCATTTTTTGTTTTCTGCTGCTACTCGGAGTGTATAGTAGACCGCATCGTTTGGTTTAGCCAGCAGGTAACTCCTAGATACTTATATGTGGAGACGTATCTTGTAAATATAAAGCTCAAAATGCAAACGATTTGCAACGTTGCAAGTCACTTTTGAGCTATGATATTTAATATATATTGCCTTGAAGGTTTACTGGAATGACGAGAGGCGAGCCCAGGAATCACGCCATGGTAGCTATAGCGAGAGATGGAGGAGATCCCTGTTTCAAGTCACGGCCCTGATATTCAATTTTTAAGTCAGATCCAGCGTTCTAACTTAATTCCTCTTTGTTGGCACAATTGTTTTTCCAGCACTACTAAAATTCGTACTTGAAAATGTTTGTTTCCACACAAAGGTTCTGACTGAAAATCTCAACATAACTTCTTGAAA
Source organism: Deroplatys truncata (assembly GCA_030765065.1). NCBI lineage: Eukaryota > Metazoa > Arthropoda > Insecta > Mantodea > Mantidae > Deroplatys > Deroplatys truncata. The sequence continues at coordinate 203,149,895 of CM060979.1, read as the reverse complement.
GTTTTACAGATAAATCTAGAGCTGCTGTTTTCATACCTAATGTAGTTGCATGGTTATTATTTTATTTTAAAAGGTATTTATTGTGTAAAAGACGAAATACATATACTTTATACTCTTATTCCAAAAACCATAAGTTATAAATAAAAATAATGCATATTTAAAAATTTATCATTATATTTAAACTTTAACATCTTAAAAATCTTCATCGTTGGGCTCTTCAAAGATTTCTCTTATCTTTTAACTAATATCTCAAAAAGGTTAAACGAATTTACACTGAAAGCTGTATATTATGTGCACGAGATAAAGCTAGGAATACATTTGAATTATGTTTATTGACAGTTGTGGAATTAGAATTTTTAATAGAAGCCTATTTTGCATTTTATAAAAACAAAATAACTGATTTAGAGAAATCCTAGTATTGTCAAATAAAGTAGATATTATTGATATAGTTGTATAGTCAATATATACGAGGGAATTAATGGAATAAAACAGGAATGAATGCACTGATTTACGTCCTATATGTAGAGTGTTTTTTGGGGGGATGGTTGCCGTGGCCCTCGCAATAAATGTAAAGGTGGAACAAATACAAACACAGGATAAAAAATCTGTTTTAGCATCAATGTATTGTAACACAAAAATGCCAAATAAAGAGAAATAAATTTAAATTACGGTATCATAAAGAAACGTTTGATAAAACCGCAGTGTGATACTTTTCTGATGGAGGGAAGCCATGCGGCGAAGCTGTAGAAAAAAGCAATCAGCTTTATGAAAATGCGAAAAAAGAAAACAAATTTAAATTATGCTGTCACAAAGAAGAGTATGATATAAACGCAGTGTTGTACTTTTTCTGATGAGGAGAGACCATACGACGGAATTGAAGGAAAAAGCAACCAGTCCCAACGTACATTCCACTATCAGATTATTATTTCAGTATACGGCTTCAGGTTGTCAGACATTGCGACACAAAAACTTGATTAAGAAAGGTTATATATGGAGCTGGCGTTGAGTTTGGAGCTGCAGACACAGAAAATGGAATTCCTTTTAGTACATCTCTGCACTGGGCGCCGGAGTAGTGCAGTGGTTTCGTTTACTCTCTCTACTCAGGGTCCGGAGTTTGAGTTGGCATTTTAAATCGGCTCTATCCACGCCTTCACCTCTGACATGCTTGTATGAAGTATCTCCAAGACCCAAGGTGGATTGGAGTCCACGTTCTGTAGGTCCTCTCATTACACCGCCATCCTCATCACCCTCATCATCAGGCAACGGACTGGGTGCCTCCACCACATAAATGGGTCCAATCATTGCTTGGTGGAATGAGGTATCCCCGAAGGTCATAGGCCATATAAAGAGCGTTAGCTTTGCACTCATGTTTCAAAAACAGAAGATCTAACAAAACCACTGAAGCGACCTGTGCAAAATAGAGCAAAAGTATGAAACAAACGTTAGATTAACTTAAAATACACCAGTACTAATACACGTTGTTCCCCCATGGTCAGTGAAGCTACAATGGAGCAATTCGTACTGCATCAGTTGTTCTTCACCTGATCTGATTCACCAGCGCACACTTTGTAGGTATGTAAGAGTGTAATAATACTTCTTGAAGGATGTAATCACAGTAAAACATTTGATTGTGCTAAAATAAGGTATTTTATCATTCATTCACAATAATATACTTTTCTTGAAGTGACCCTATGTTATTCGAATTAGATGATGTTACAAGTGCGGCAAGCGCAGCTTTGAAGAAGTTCGAAAAATGGAGGCGAAGTAGAGTATTTTCACTTCACTTAACGCATGTGTGTTGCATAGTATTATTTCGACGGTAGTGAACAATGGCAATACTTATGTTAAAATGTAATTAATCACTGTCAGCTTTTCAAAATGACGAGCGTGCTAGGCTCTGCGAAGTATTAAAGGATTAGTGACCTTGGTAGGGTTGACCAGGTCAACAACTGAAGCTCACATAGCTACTTGTTTGCACCGAAAGAATTAGATTTAAATGCTGCACGAATGAAATCGTAACTAAATGTTAAAAATAAAGGGAAGTAAAGATAGTAAGATTTAAATGGTAAAATTCAACTTTGAAATATGGCTGTAATACATGCATATCAATAATTGGAGGATAAAATGCTTTTTTGACATCAAAGTGTAGGAATTTGAGTGGATAAGCACTATAGTCGAGAAAATGCTAACGTGTATCTCTGTGTATAGAACTCATAGGCTTGGGAATAAAAATGGGAATTGAGTGAAACAATTTCAATGAAAGTTTTGGAGTTATAGCAGTTGAAGCTGGGATTTTAAAGAAGTGTGATTTCCACTTGAAATATTATTATTTACAAATCTACGAGGTTTAGTTATTTAAAGGTTTGCATGTAACTACTCATTCACTTGACCGCAAATAAAGACCGTAGTCGTTAAGCTGCCCAGGGTGTAACCCTCTTGAAGATGGCAACCAAAGAGTTGGCCGATACGTCGGGTGTAAATAATTTTACCCTAACATCGCGGAAGATTCTAATACTTTAATTCTAATGCTTCTATTAACTCCGGCCGTGAAAGCCTTCACATTTATTTAAGAAGCTAAGAATTATGCAATATCATTATCTAGCACAACGTACTAATAGTGCTGGAATTCGGGTTCCCCCTAGTGTTGTTATGCAGACACGTTACAGCACGAAGGGAGTTTTATGTGCACCGTATGAAATAGCCTTTTATGACTCTTTTTGTCAATTTATTTATTTATTTATTTTTTGCGTCACACTTGACACTACTTCATTGTGGAACGGAATAGAAGCTAAGGTCTTTCATCACATAAGTAACTCATGTTAGGGATTCGATTTTATATGCTCCTGCTGTTTGCTAGCTTCCAAGAAAAAGTTATAAAGCATTACTTTATATAAATAACAGCCATCATAAACAAACAAATGCGTGCGTACATAAGTTTTCCTAGCTTAAGGTTACACACCCTGCTTCTATCCATGTCTCCGCTATACTGAAGGAGTAAGCTATCTGCGAAGAGTATAGACTGCCAAACTATCCCCTCCACACAGTTTAGCGGAGAGGACAGCGGATTCTAGACTCTCTGCATCTCTCACGAGTGCCCCTCCTAGCACCTCGGTAGAGGGAGAAGTGGAATGTGGAATAAGCTTCGGTAATAATAATAATAACAATAATAAATGATGCAAGTAAAAATCTCATGAGGCATTCTTGTAAGACGCAGAACTTAAATATATACCAAGTATGTTAATAAAAGGACCTGTGTCTTGGAGGGCCAAAGACTTGTGTCTTTGAGATATAGTGTTCACTTACAATAATTCTAATGATGATGATAATAATGGGCACTAATAATTCCATTGACAATTAGGCTACGTTTACACTTAAAGGGAACTACTAATAGTGGGAAGAGCTTCACAGTAAATGGTAAGGAGAACAATTACTTTGAAATTACAAACACTTTGTTTTATTTATATGAATACTTTTTCAAGCTCTAAGCCCTACTGAATTGCTTCTCGCGGACATGAGAAGAATGAAAAGCCAGCAAACACGAATCCGCGTTTTAAACATTTAACCATATAGGCTGGATTAAACCTATTGGCAAAGGATTCGGGAAGGGTTCTAGTTCAGAGAGCGCTCCACTGGAATATTGTGAGATAGAAGAGGCCATCAGGATGGCGACAATGTTGCATCGAATAGCTTACCACTCAAACATCCTCGAAAAGCGCGAAACACTACCATACACGTTGAATGAGAAAATACCTGCGAATTTAACGACAGACATGTCTATAGATCGCCCGCAATGAATGCTGAAAAACAGTTAGTGTAAAGGGAAAAATATATCATATATAATCGATGGCACCAGAGGCCGGAATAAGTAAAACACGTTCAACCGTATTCATATAAATATTCTAGAAGCATATACCTTTACAGAACATATTTATACTGTTCACAATATGACGTGATCCATGTTGTTTTCTAGAAAAACTTAAAATCTTTGAAATATTATTCCCTTATACGTTACCAATAGTCAAACAGGGAGAGAGTAGGCCTTTGCCAGTCGCAATGGCCGCGACATTCGTAGATCCCGCCAGTTGTAAAGTGCACGGTGTAATTAGATTTTTGCTGGCACAAGGATCGTCAGTTGCGGACATCCATCGTGAGTTATGCCTCGTGTATGGACGGGACATGAGTGACAAAGAGGTTGGACACTAGTGTCGAGAATTTCGAAATGGCGGGATGAACAGCGGAGTGGTAGGCCCAGTATTCGAACCGACGACATCGTTGAGCAAGTGAACCAAAAACTTCAAACTTATCGGCGCTTGACGATTAGTGGTCTGGCTGATGAATACACAAATATTGTTCGAACGTCACTTTACAGGGTTGTCACTGAACATCTTGGATATCGGAAACTTTGTGCGAGAGGGGTGCTAAAACTGTTCACCGGTCACCAGAAACAGCAACCAATGCATAGTGCAGGACAGTATTTGGAGCGCTATAGACAAGATGGAGATTGCTTGTTTTCCACTTTGTTACGGGCGACGAGACATGAATAGCGTACACCAACGCATAATCGAAACAAGCAGTTAACGCAGTGGCGCCGTTCCGGTTCACCCAAACCAAGAAGTGTAAGTAATTGCGGTACACGAATCGCAAAATGATGGCTACCGGGATTTGCAACGAAAAGGGCATCCTTTTGATTGATTTTATGGACCTAGGTCAACATGAGTGATCTCAAAACGAGTGTTACCAACTGGCTCAAGTCCTAGGCGGCAGACTTCTATGCCGAGGGGTTAAAGAAACTGGTGCAGCGTTACAGCAAGTGTATAGATGTGAACGGCAATTATGTGGAAAAGTAAAGTATATATGCAGTCACATATTGCTGTCAATAAAAACTTTGTCTCATGAGCGATGTTGTTATTATGTCCAAACAGACTTTAGTTTTGGAATATGCCTCGTAATTTTCTAGAAACACATTACTGTTTCAACACTCGGCCATATACATGCACAGAAAAATCGAGGATATGTGATTTTATTAGCGATAGAAATAGCATATACGTGGAAGAAAATGGCCAGGTTCACAGCTTCAAGATGGCTCCCTCCCCCCGCCAATAGCGAGATGAGAAAAGTACTATAAGCTACTAACAGCCAGGCGGGTAAAAGCCAGCAGAAGGTATTCCTATATCCTGCAAACCGAGAAAATATGAAAGAAAAGAAATACTCGATGGCGCCAGAGGCCGGAATAAGTGCAAAACATTCATGTATATACATAAAAGTATTCTGTAAACATTCACCGCTCCACTACACATTAATATACATACTAGCAATAGAAATAACTTATATGTAGAGAGTACTAAGGGAAAAGTTTAGTGATGGGAATATACACCCTGTGATGAAATTCAGACTAAACGATAGTAATATTATTATTATTATTATTATTATTATTATTAATAATAATAATAATTACATAGATTGTACATTCCTTGATAAAAATCAATCTAAATGTATAATGCCTAAGAACAATAATAAAAATAATAAGGAAATAATAAAAACAACAGTATTAAATACCATTGTACATTCCTGGATGAGAATCAATTTAATGAATAACACCTAAGTGCAATAACAAAAGTAGTAACAACAATAATAAGTTAAAATAATGATAATTCTATCATAAGCGTGTTTACGAAGGAAAATACTCAATTAATCTATAAATTGCAGTGATAGAGAAGCAGAGGATGATACTATATAAGCTTATCATGATGTAACATGTAGGTTGTGATAAATCTATTCATTTTCGGACTATGTTGGGGTAACTTATGTCTACGCTTCGAGAGCATTTCATAGAGGTTTTAAACTGGATCCTCGAATTTTCCTATCACCCCATTCATCACTATATTCCATATCATTTATCTTCACCTGCATATGAGACATTGAGCTTACCGAACATACTGATCCTGACATGATCCGATGTTTGTCTACTCCTCGAAAGGTTGCTGAGCCAAGACATCGACTTATAAGTCCTTGAAGACGATCTGAAGAAGTACGTATACTAGAGTCGAAATAAAAATTTAATAATGCACATGAATCTTTAAACTATAGAAATTTGGTAGTAGACTTATAACTCAAATACAAGAGAATACCAACTAGCCACACATCACTAAACTAGGAAGCACACGCGAAAGATGATAAGGAAACGTAATGAAAGGAAAATGAGGGGACGGAAATCGGGCGAATATTAAACCATTCCAGGCATCCACCTACCAACCAGGAAACCGCGAAAAACCCAATATCAAAGTGCAGGGGTCAGCAGAATCGAACCCGGACCTCAAGAATGTGAGTCGAAGTGTGCAGGATGCTGTCTGAGTCAGTCATTTGCATTGATATAAAAATCAAGACATGGAGTCAAACGTTGTGTTAATGGTGAACTACTGGATTATTATACACCATTGGATGAAATTCAATCTAAATGCATAATAATTTAAAAAGTAATAACAGCATGTATTTGCGCATCTCACTAAGTTATAATGTCTAAGACAATAATGATGATTGTGATAATAGAAACAATAATAATCACAATAAATGTATCATCAACGGGTTTATGAAGCGAAATACTCAATTAGACTATACATTACACGGGTATGTAGGAAATAAAGGTCTAAGGATATGCAATGAACTTAAAGAACTTGAAAATGTTGAAACGGAAATAGAGGTAGATGTTAAATCGCCCAGCATTAGCCTACCAACCAGGGAAAACCGCGAAAACCAAAACCAGAGCGAACGGGCGAGGGGAATCGAACCCAAGAACATACCAAATGAGGCTCTCACACGTTAACACTGCACTAACCCGCTTGGTAAGTAGACAATGATAGTGATTGTTCTTATCAAAGTTCTAAATTGCTGTTGGTGACGTCAGTATCAATATGCGTCAATAATAATAGGAATAAGAAAATCACATGTCTTAATTGCATCCTAAATTACAGAGAAATTTCTCTCCTCATCATCACAGCAAAGGTCTCGCCAAAGTACGTATATAACCATTAGATTTCGAGGAATATTTTTGAAAGCCTTGAAAGAATCTCAGCATGAAATGCTGCACAGTATGGAATGCTCTCAAAGTGAAAAAACTTAAAATTTCACTATTTCCTTTGAGCAAGCACTCGCGTTATCTGTGGGACAGAACCGCGAAACCTAGAAGTTCTCCTGAGAATAAAGCTGGAAGAAAGGGGAATCTGGGGTAGATGTTAAACCGACACAGCTACGTATGCTCTTTAAAACATACAACTCATGCTTTTTGAAAATACACGCACTACATATAATGAACATATTCTAAGCAATCTAAAAACAAAGGTGTACTTGTATAAAAGTATCACAAATGGGAAACTGGAAAAAGACGACCCCATAGTTGGCGATATTGAAATTATGTATTTCTATCACTCTTAGATAGCATACACTATTACAATGGGCCTTGTCTCACCATCAATTTTCGGATAGCAATGGTCTAACAAGATTTCTAAGAATGTTTGTGCAGAAAAGTGAGCGTAAAATGACATACGAATTTTGATACAGAAACCTTTTTGTTTTGAATACGAATTTGTGCCAGAAACAGCAGTCACAAGGTTACGCAGAGGCACAACTTGGTCATATCGACCATACATTCATTTTACATAATATATTATGGTACAGAGTTGTATAATATGGAGTCATACCTACATATTTCTACTGTCCCGATTCCATTGAAAAGGGTTTCTGTGCAACTTCGTGGTTTAACGACTTGCAAAATACAATTGGAAGTTCTGCTTTACTCCACTATACAGGCTATCATTAATTAAACCTTAAAAATATAAAATCTGCTCTCTCCTTTACTCAACGACGTAATATACAGAACACCTTACAAACTGAATACTTATACACAAGAAGTTCTCTCAGTATATGAGAGAGCGAACAAGGCAAATTTATTTGTTTATTTAGAGTGGAAATCTCTCAAAACATGACTCCCCCTTCCCCTCTTACTCCCACCCTCTTAAGTACGCACGACGAGATCGTGGGAAGCAATGCTTTGCAAGTAAAGGATTATAGAAAAGCGTCAGCTTGACCGGATAGGGCTATAACACAATACATTAATAAATTCTGAGAGCTTTAATAATATGGAAGAACAAAAGTTGGAGACGATGGCCTCAGAGATCGAATAAGAGAAAAAGCATTTACCTATTTTAATATAAGTATTCTAGAAACATTTACTGTTTCAACACGCGTTTATATACAGACACAGAAAAAGCGAGGATATATGATTTTTTATCAATAGAAGTAGTGCATATGTAGAACATATTAAGGAAAAACAGGATGGAGATATGAATATACGTCCCTGGGTTAAATTCAGACTAAATGTATAATAGCATATTATCGCACATTCCTAGAAGAAAACTATCTAAATGTATAACACCTAAGAACATTAATTAAAACAATAATAACAGTAACAAAGCATGAAAGGGAAAACGGAATGATAGGAAACAAGGGAAAGAAACGTGGTAGAAGATAAACCATCCCATGGTTCACCTTACCAACTCAGAAAAGCCACGAAAAATTTATGATCAGAGTAGTCCACCACAGGAATCGAAACCGACCCCCGGAATGCAAGCCTCGTTAAGTTAACATCCAAGTGTTTATACCAAGGTCTGACACTACCATGCGTCGCGAAACCTAGAAGTTGATCTGAAAGTTGAGAAGGAAATGGAAAGAAAGGGAACTCATATAAAGGAAATCGAGGTTGTTAAGCCATCCAATATTCGCCTATCAATCAGGGAAAATAGGGACAACTTAAAGCCAGAGTGAACCGTCGTCTATAATCAAACCGAGAACATCTACCGAATTCGAGCCTCACACGTTACCGCGGAGCTATTTACTTTGAAACGTTTTACTTAAAATTATTTACTTAACGAAGTTTCAATTTACTATTAGTAACACCAACACCATTATGCATTAACAGTAACAGAAATAATAAAATTGAAATATTTTAATGTTCATTATAAATTATATGAAATTCATGAGCACAAACAACATGATTACACAAGACTGTTACAACAGCCGCAATTTCCCCAGGGTAGAATTTGGTTGTACACTCGTCTTATAAAGGCAAATGCTACACTACTCAGGCAGGTGAACTTTAAACCTGAAGGAACATCCAGAAGTGTTTAAAGCGGATAAAGTAATCTTCTAAGTGGCATGCAAGGAGAATAAAGAACAGGGGTGCAAGTTACTCTGGCAGAGCGGATATTTATACATATAACTGTAAATTAAATGGTCACTGATACATTTCCAGCTAGTGTTTAAAATACTGATAATGAATAATTAACTGGTTACTCCAAATTCCTTTGTTGGGTTACACAATTCTGTTGATTTCTGCTATCATTGCAAGAAGTGTAGTTCTCCACGTGTTAAAGGAAGCTCTATCGCCACAAATCCTCGTATGTACCAGCTTTAGAGCTGTCGCGCAAGATTAGCACGTCTCTTGTTTTGAACGCCATCTATGAGTTCCCAATACATTGCTACAGAAACCCCCTGCAACGATCAGAGATTAGTCTTGATTGACAAGTTGCACACGCCATCCTACAAAAATCTAGGTACAGTATAATTATGCTGTATATCAGTGATCTATAATCTTGACGGACGGGGAGTAGTCTATCCTTGAGCAAGTATCTGCACCATATGTCTGATACCTAGAAGTTCACCTGAAAGATAAAAGGGAAATGGAATGAAAGGGAAATGATGGAAAGGAGATCGAGATAGACGTTAGACCACCTGGCATTCAAATAATTTACGCCTGGTTACATTGGTTAGTTTCTTTTGCTATGGCGGTTACATTGTCTGGTTACGTTGGTTACATTTGGTTACGAACTGCTATAACTCTAGGTGGCGGCCATCTTGCCAATTTTATCGTGCGTCATCCTTCTCTCTATCTCCCTACTATCGGGATACTCATGCTGTTGAAATCGGTAAAAACATAACGTTATTAAAAACTGAGAACCACTTAAAAGCTTAATTTTATCAGAATTAATTCTAGAAATATGCTTAGTAATGGACTTAACTTAGTAATGCTATAGCACTATTTCGGTAACTAAGCGAATACACTTGAAATTTAAGGCTATGTGTTAAGTTTTTATTATTTCCTGAATTAGAATATTGCTAGTTTTCTCATATCTATGTCGTTAACCTTTGCATTAAAACGGCATTAACCTGTATGTGACGTTTATGTAGAATAAGCTTACACGGAATTGGCGGCCTCAAAAATAATAATTAAGGCATGTTTCAAATTGCTTCTATTAAAACTAAATAAAAATGTAAATTTTTACATTCACATGGCTTTCTCCACGCTATCCTTTATTTTAATACAGGTTCTACAAATTATTCTTAGGAAAACCTTTTCTACCTATTTCATGTCAATGGGGATAAACCGTTGAAAAAATAGTTTTATTACACATTTCGTTGTAAATACAAGTAGAATGGAGGAAATTGAATCGATAGTCAGGTGTTTAAAATGGTTTGCTATATCTGGCCTAACAATTCCATACTCGTTTCTATCGCGAGAAACAGCTGAATGGTGTACACTTTAAATCGTGACAATTCAAACCAATAAACGTATAATACCCGGAAATGGCTGATGCCACAAGAGTTAATTTAATTAAATTGTGTGTTTTAAATAGATCTAAATTTCTTTTGTCTATCTGTTGTAGTTTTCACAGTAATGCAATATTATGATATTTAAATGCCAATCCCAAAAAATCAGATATTAATTTTTATTATTATCTATCATATAAATTTCTTAAATACATGCTATTTTAATAAAAATCTTTAGAGCTATTTAGGTAAAATAACAAATGTCAAACATTTTTTCATGTAAAGGCTTTTTCGGTAGGGGGATTTATTTGATACTTTTCGGGTCGCATTTTTGGAGGGTACTGAACTTAATACCAAGATGTTTATTTATCCAAAATTTCGTTTTGAGTGATGCTGTTCACAGACACAGACACACATACACACACGCACACTTCTAAAATGCTTTGATGGCTCGAGGGATCTCAAAACATTTATTTCCGGCGAAATTTCGATACCAATCTTTTGGGTAGAATGTAATACTTCCTTTGCCCACTAAGCGCGTGGTAGAGAAAGTAACAACTTAATGGAACTTAATAGCCAAACATTCATAAACAAAAACATGGATTTTAACTCCAGACATAATATTTACACCTTCCTGTATCATTTGGCATATAAATTGGTATTTTATGTTGATTAGAAACCTAATTTGTTAAATTATTCTTGCACACTTTATTATCTATGTTCTCCTCTGCAATTCTCACTTACAAATGTATATGTAGTACGTACATAGTACGTACCTTATACTTATAATAGAGAGAGAAAAGGTGGAGAAGGGAAAAAGAAGATGTTATGTATTGAAACACGGCGGCACAAACGTAAATGTAGACATATACACAGTACTCATCGCATTTGAAAGTGTTTGTTATGCTGTTAGGGTTATAAATAAAACAGTTTAGCAATCCTCGAGTTTCGTTCCTAGATTTATCTATACTTCAAGGAGGTCTTGGTCTATTTGTGCAGTATGTCGCCGCAAGAGCCTGCCAATAAAACACAACCCTGATCATCCTAAAAATAAAATATACTACATTTTCAGTTACATTGCAATCTAATTTGGGGATTAGATATTCGGACACAGTGATTGAGTTTTATTTACCTACATCTTAAAGTTGCTATTCAATAGTTATATTATATTATTCAAATTCTCCTCTCAGAATTGTGTCAAAACAGGGGATTCTTAGTAGCATTTAACGTGTATAATAGCTAAATGAAAAATTAATATTTTTCATTATTTGTTTAGAAACAGGAAATACTGAAATGAACGTCAAACACGCTTAAACGTTTATTACAATGAAATAAACTAATATTCGAGGACAATTGGGTTACAATAATTTTATAATCGTACTCATACATTACTTTCAATGGGAGCGTTCCAACCCACTCTAAAATAGATTCTGTTTTTATCACCGCAAAAGCTGATAGCAGAAGGAACTTGTAGTGGAGGAGAACCATTGTTTCGGCTTTTGTCATCTATCAAGCTTAAGGGTTCCGAGACTTTGGGTCACAACGCTGCCAATGTTAGCAAAGATGTTCCCGGAAACCTTGTTCCAGAAGGAAATGTAGCGGAAAGAGCCAACGAGGGTTCGTCTTGTGAGGAGTAAAAGGCTTCCTGCGGGACAAAAAGGATAAAATTCCTAGCGGTAAGGATACTTAAAGCGCTCGAAAAGCGATGGCCGCTGGCCTTGTGAAAGATAACACCAAAATTGATTTAGGTGGTACAGAGCTATGCCAGAGCGTCAGTCGTTTACAATGGTTAAAACACATAATAATGGGAAATTTTAGGATGGTATATTTCCAGTTTAACTGAACACTGAGTACCACGTAATTTTGTCATTAATTAATGGATCTATGTACCTAACTACTCCTTCCCATGGTTAAACGTTCCGTTGCATCTGAAATATTTAACGAGTGGTTAACTATTCTTTCTTTAAACATGAATAACTGCAAAATGATTTAGCCAGCACCATGAAAAAATTACTGTATATGATTTTAACATTTGCGCTTTGTATTTTTAATAGAAAACTACAGTCGCAATTCATTAAAACTGACAAGATGACGCGTAAATATTCTTCTGGAAAAGAAAACAGTATTGTGTTTAATTTATTTGGAAAGCAATTCGATATTATTGAAAATAAAGTTATGAATACAGAATGTGTAAACAAAGCAACTAATGTTTGAAAAATGTGTTGTAATTTTAAAATTTGTTGCACTTTATTTGATCCCTTTTTAATCCAATTTTAATGCAGGACAAGCAGATTTGTATTTAGACAGCTTGCATATCCTGAAAGAAGACGAAATGGTGAATTTAATAAGCGGCGCATATATACAAATGCCTCCTCAGGTCTGAGACTACGGAAACAAATTGTTAATTAGAACAGAAAAACAAAAATGTCAATCTTATTTGCATCAGAACATTGCATTCAGGAAACCGCAATAAAATACTTAACAATTTTATCACCAGTCTCCAGCATATTTAAAACAGTACGGTTTCCTCAAAAGTGTACACATTAGTGAGAATTTTCCTGAAATATGAAAATGTTACCAACAGTTTTTGTAATATGAAATCGAATTCAATTCAATATATTGTAACTCGAAACAATGTTTGTTCCCATAGTACTGGCAGTTTAGATTGAGTGGCTACGGAGGGGCTTCGGCATCGATCCACATCGATCATGTACTTATGCCCATAAGGGGCGTCCCTGGGAGGAAGGATGAAGCGCGAGGAGACACCGGACGGCCGAAACCAGGAATGATGGCACCGGAATGGCAGGGTCCCTAAGTTTCCAGAGAGAGACTCTCTGGCAGACGGACAGGCAGACCGGAGACCCCACTCCACAAGGAGGGAGTCCAACACTCTCAAGAGCCAGCCGAAAACCGAGGGAGGGAGAGAGTTAAAAAGCATTTTTTTCAACATTTAAAGGAGTAGTTCAAGTTCAAGTTCCATCCTATCGTTTAGTATACATCCCTACATCTCTGTAACCAGTCGGTTTGTATTTGTATGTCTGTCATGGAAGGTTTGCATGATACATAATACAAAGACTTTTCCACATTTCCTGGTAATTCATATTCTTTTTCGTTCACAAAATATATTTATATCATTTCGTCTTTCTTATATTGTCTAACATGTTCGAAAGTATTTCATCTCTTCTGCTTGTATGTATCTCCATCATATTTCTTTATTGTCCGGGTTAATGACCACAAAATACAACAAAATCGGCATTAAATTAACTAACTTGAGAACTTTTTTTTTGAGTTCTTTTTTATGTATGTGCCATTACCTCACGTAAATTTAAAATGTATTTGTTTTGTTATGTATTACTTCTTTATTATTTCTGTATGTAGCACTACAATCCAAATAGTCATATTTTTCGACCTATTATATAATTGTGTTTCTTCAAACTAATTATTCTTTAAACGCCTCTGTCTTGGATTTGCAAATCAGATCTTTAAGAAATACTGTTTTTTAATTAATTCCTGGTCATTTATACTTTATTTTCATTATCTTGAAGTGCAAACATAATGCTTGTAAATAGTAGTATATTTGTTTATTTATTTTGCATTAATTTCATTCCACTTGAGTTTTAATGATTTAAAGATGAGAGGCAAAACTTCAAGGAAATTCTCTCGTTCCAAACCCCGATTATGTGTAAGTTTTATTATTTTTGATAAAAAAGGCTGTAACGACTTTGATTGAAATATTAGCATCACAAGGGAAATTCGTATCTTGAACTAGCTGTGAAATCTCGTGAAGTGCTCTCTGTACCATGTGGATAGTAGGCAGAAAAGGTATTACATTCCACCTAAAAATTCGATAGCAAGATTTTACTGGAAATGCATGTTTAGAGGCCCCCTGAATCAATACATTTTTAGAAAACGGCCCGTGTATGTGTCTGTGTGTATCTGTGAACATTCTGTTCTGCCAAAGTTCTGTCTGAAGTTCTGTCACCATTCATTTGCTTCTCGCGATTCATGGAAACATATGGAATTTTAAGGTCAGCATACAGTGTCCAGTTCTTAAATATTTGACTATCGTTGTTCGCTTTATGTCCATAATGACATGTGTAATGTAGCTATTTCTACAAAGGTTTATTTGGATTAAGATGTAGTAGATAGAAAAACAAGTTTTAGTAAGGGGTATAGTTTGTATACCCATTAATATACGATGGAGGGTAGAGAACGTAATGTGAATGTATCACATCAGTTGTTTCATTATAATTTTTTGAGCTTTATATAACCGGAAAAAGGGAAGAACAAAATGTTACCACAGAAAAATAAAGAGTAAGTATAAATTAAATTGAGTTTTATTTATGGACGCTCTTGAACTACTGTGGTCCTTAGCGTCCCATTCTATGTTGGGCGATAAAGACTGGGAATTTTGCTCAGAGGCCTCTTTATCAGGTTTGAGGTTCTTTTACGTGCCCTAAATGTACGACAGGGATCACCGGCTTCACTTCCCTTCCGAAGGAGGCCATGCTAAGCATTTTTACGCCCGAAAAAATCCATCGCCCTCCGCCGGGTTTGAATCCGCGACCTCGGGAACCAGAGGCTAGCATGGTTACCACTACACCACGTAGGACGACAAGAGTAAGTATAAAGTATATATAAAGTATATATTTACTCTTCTGGATCACTACTTTCATAACTTTCTGAACACGTTATTCGAGTCTCAGTTAACCTTTTCTCTCTTGCTGATGCTGTTAAAATATATTAAAATTCCTATCTTAGAGTGAAATATAGTGATTTATTTATTTTCTAAAAGTTACTTACAGCTCTTTACCGAGCGAGATGGCTCCGCGGTAACGTATGAGGCTCGCATTCGGGAGGTCCCGGGTTCGATTTCCGGTGGCTGCACACACTGACCATGGTTTCGTGATATTTCATAACTGACAAAGGCGAATGCTGAAATGGTGTATTCTACCACAGATTTCCTCTGATTTCATTTACTTTTCATGTTTGAGTTCGACTCCGAGACGTTAGTTAAATCGATATCAGACAGATGGCGCAGAGGTTTGGGACTTGGAACCTCTTCTTAGCCCCATCCCCCTCCGTTAACTGGTCCTATCCTTATAGCTCTTTCCTGAAGGCGAAAAAAAAATAAGATGCACTGTTAACCGAGAAATAGTCAAACCCCTTATGCAGCTTGAAATTTTTGAAAGAAAACTAAGTTGCAAGGTTTTCAAACTACTTTTATCCTGTCTATTTGAAATCTTCAGAGGGGGAGCAGTTCAGTGATAGTTTTATATTTGCCAGTAACATCTAATTACGAAAAACTTTCAGGAATATCCTTTACTTCCACATTCAACATATTTATATTACATTTAATTCCATATTTACTGGTAAACCACAACATGTTCCTGTGAACCAGTAAACCTAGAAGTAAGAGGAAGGTTTAGAATGAAAGAATTTTGCTTAAAGGGCGACAGAAGTCTAAACGACATCCTTCTCGGTTGTAACTCTAGCAGTGGCACCTTTCAGACGGGGGATTGTGGGCCGCATGCCAAGCTCTCCGCAGAGACACTTCGCCAAGGTATAAAGCTCACATCTTCATCTACCACCCGAACTGCTTTCTATTTTCTTATCAGCAGGAATGACAATGAAAATGTAGTGAATGTTGTAGATGACACAAGGTGATTTGAAACAGTGTAACAGTAATAGATCCTTTACTTTTTGTTCGTAATGTGTAAATAAAGCGTAGAAGGATATGGGTTTTTCGTCGTCGTTTATGTTACAAAAGACGTTGCTTAGCAACAGCTAAAAGTGGACGAAATGCTTGAAATGTGTGTCACTGTGTGCTAGATATGAAAGTGATAGACATTTTCGACGTTAATTTCGAGTTTGTTCTTCTGAGGACTTCGATTTAAAAACCTACTGTATTACGCCAAAGTAAATTTCAAAATACCGAATCTGTTAACAAAACAAATATTAGGGGCTTAGATATATTAAGGTAACCGAAGTTGCTGTCAACGTTGCTATGAGGTTTCTGTGAACAGCATAACTAAATGACTTTTTTCCAAAAGGACTCTAACGATTTTGATTAAAACACGATAATTTAGCCATTTTCATGATAAATAAAATGAATATCTTGAATTTCCTAAGAATAGCCTGTGAGGTCCTCTTTATTCTGAACAGCTTTTGCACAATTGATAATCCGTAAGGGATAGACAAAATCTTCCTATACAAAAGATGCACATCTCGTCGAAGCACACAATTTGTGACAATATTTCCGAGATATTGTTTATTATTGATTTGTATTTTCAGATACTGTACGTTTTTCTCAAGTGCAAATCGCTTTCTTTGACTTTTTTTCTTTCTTTCTGTTTCGTGTTCCTGCAAAGAGAACAGAATTTCAAAGCCACCACATAGCAACCGGTTTTGAAAATATTTGATTATCGCTTTAGCTTATTGTATTCTTCTTATACCTACAAAGAAGTGAGTAGAGGAATGCTTTTGTAAGAATAGTTTGTAGAAGAGTGAATATAGGTCATGTGAATGGAAATATCCGATTTTTTTCTTTTTTCCAAGTCTTCCCTTTTTAATACGCCAATTGTTGCACTACGTTGCTTTACGAATGTGTTTGTATTCTCTAAAAATCTTTTAAAAATATGACGATAAAAATTAGCATTCATATTTGAAACAATTTAATCACAAACTGCATCTAATGTTTGATACTGAGACTTGACAGATCTCAAGGTATGAAGTGGCGTGACTATGGCAGTAAGCCTGGTCAGCGAACGTATGAAGTTAACTCCATCGCGAACGACATGCAGGAGTTGTTTACAACAACCGAGAATGGAACGACAGTATACAACTCTATCAATTCCACGTACAACATTACGTATAGTAGTAGAAAACGGAAACCATAGCTTTGTATACTCGCTTGCATATATGCCGTCTCAGCAGTTTAAGGCGGCAGTCTACTGGCCTTCGCAGGTGAATAGGTATAGCAAGGAGGAGGTGTGTGTATCTGTTTACCTTTTCGCGCATTTAGTGGCGTCCCGTTTCACGTGCACAGCTCTAAATTATTCACTTATGAATATGTAACTTTGAGCAATAGCTTTACACGTCATCACTTATAATAACCATGTTTAAATATGTAACTAAATAAAACCCTGTTTTGAACGAAAATATTTAAGTGGCAACATAATGTAAAACTGAAATATATTATACTTTTGACTCTCAAAGTGACACATTTACCAGACGTTATTGGTCTAAATATGACACTGTTTTTGCATAATTTCTCCATGAAAAAGCGTTTTAATATAATGTAAATGCAATGTAAAACTGAAGTAAACTGTGTGCTTTATTCTCAAAGAGCACTAGACATTATTTTAATAATAGGTCCATGCGAATGCTGCATATAGTTGCCCTAGCAATTTCTTCAAATGGCAAATTGGCTTTGCACATATCCACATTTCTCCCCGGTGCACCTCCGAAATATTTGTATACTTCGCGTGAGCTACAGTTAACACACACCACTGCCTGGTCGAACACCCTGTTATGTACGTGTCCGCTAAGAAGGTTGGTAAAATGTCTCCCGAAGCTGCGGTGACGGCTTAAACGGAAGCGAGAGTACTTCGTAAGTTGGCGCCACCTCCATCTGACGTTTTCCTGTCCTGATCTCCAGACTTAGTGATCAGTGTGCAGCGGCTTTAACACCGACACGGGTGGCCGAAGATCGTGAACGGAAGGACCGCCTTCTTGACTGAGGGCTATACCATGATTTCCTCCGTCCTCACAATTGGAAATGCCGGGAGGTACCCTAACCTTAAGCCTGGAGCTTAAATTTTATTGGATGTATTATCAGTATCGACTGCCTGTGGTACCGTGTGCAGTAAGAACCGGCGTTAAACACTAAGCTGTAAGCAGTATGTTACTGGTGAAACAGAAAAGTGGTTGAAGCATATCTTTGAATTCCATTTCTTCATACCTCATTGAAAAAAAAAACTTCACATATGTATTTTGAACAACCTTTAATGAAAAGCTGTTTCACAGTGTTATAATTTCAAATGAAAAGCAAGGATAAAATGTTTAATCAAACCAACCTGTATTAAGGCTGCTCACCAACCTACAAAACTGTAGGAAGTAATATTTCCCATTTCTCCGGTTTTATAGAAATTCACATATCTCCATTCGTTAGAGACTTCTACTGTTATGATTTTGTAGGAATTCTCCGTGAACCACTCGAAAAACAATGTTAAAAACAGCTTCACACACCTCCGTGAGTCGGCACTTACTAAACAAAAGCATGTCGGGCTGTGAGCTAAGATGTTATCGTTAGCTATCTGTTTTATCCGTTCTGTGCTTCAGAAAAACCGAAATTGTAAACATAGCTTATAAGAACACCATGTAAATAAATGTTTGTGTGAAATAATGCCAAGCTGTAACAAAAATCTCTACCTTTGTGAGTTTCCGTATATCTGCCGAACAAATATTAAGTTCTAGCAAAAATATGGTAGGAGCAAATCTAGTTGAATCTTTTATTTTATGCATCGCGAAAAACCGCCATTTGCACCTTCCATTTTACTTGATTTCTACAAAAATTAATTTAATGTTAACAAGAGGTTGGACGTAAACGATATATACTTCAAGTTTACAATTTCAGAATACGGATAGGAGTGGTAAAAGCTGTGCTGAGTATCACAAGACATGATTTGAAATGCAATCGTTTTGGAAATTATCACGATAAATAATTTGCTTCCCAAGGACAATGCAATTACTTTTAGTTTGCAACAGTTTGTGTTGCCGATAAAGGAGTACAGCAGTTTCAATTAGAATTGAAATGTAAAACAGGCCTTCACTCTTCCAGTGCCCTTTTCTTTCTCCTCTTACTTGCTTTTAGCAACCCTCTATGTCGATTAACAACTCGCCACTTCCAATTAAGTACTTGACAGCAATCGATGTAAATACAGTTAATTCCTTTAGAAGATTCTTTCTTTTAGTAACATTAGTTCTTTACCTTTCTCTTTCCTTTTAGGCTGAATTGAATCACAATGAGAAGTTAATACTAAATGTTGAAGTACTTGCAAGGTGATAATTAGAAAAATATTAGTACTCAATCTTGTGTGTAACCGTAATTTAATTAACCCATAATTTGTGGCGTTTAACATTGCACATTACGTTGTTTTAGAATATTAACTGAAAGCTGAACGTAACATAAAATAAAAACTTAGAAAATTGGATCATTTTAAACACTTAAAAACCTTAAAAATCTATCCTAGAGTTAAAACGATTAGTTGTTCATCGTAATACACTCAAATGTTTAAGCCATGCTTCTGTGGAAACGGTTTGGGCCGTACTTTAGGATCCTTTGGCTAAAAGGCTCCAAAATCAAATATAAAGCGCATATGGCAATGTGTGCACAACAAATAGATATTACAAGCACAAATACAAGGTGCAGATAAGTGAATTTATACTTACGGATAATAAAATTTAGCAATATAAACTATGCCAAGAAATAAAACCTACAAATTACCTGCAACGTAAGTTTTTACTTTGACAATAACATTTAGATCTGCTTATGCCATCCCAGCAGGTAACGACTCCGTTCCAAGTAAGAACAAGCAAAGAAACCTCAAAAGAAGGAAGAAAAAATCGGACGTGATATATTTACATGACTTTATCTACCCTCTATCGTTTTCAGTGGGTATACAAATTATTCTTGCTAAAGTTTATTTTTCTGTCTACAACATTTAATCGAAATAAACCTTTGTAGAATTCGCTGCATTACACATTTCGTTATACATACAAAAAGAACAGCGACAGTCAAATGTTTAAAGGGTAACGAAACACAAAACTCATGTTTCTTCCTAAATGGAGGATATGATCTTAAAATGCAGTGGTAACATTGTTTTCATGCTCCGTCACACCGTTATCGCTGAGCAAGCGAAATAATAACCACCTTATACGTCATCAGAGCCGGCAGTGCGCTGGAAGCAGTTGGGGATAACAAGTCAGTCATTGCTGCACGTGCAGTTAAACGTTTTCAAAAATTGTACCTGTTGGTATTTAGATTCAAGAGTAATGTACTTTGTGGTGGTGTTTGGTGATGGTGCTACAACGTCAGTTTAGTATTATACAACTAATATTGTGCTATATGGCTGTAATGTGACAAGGGAACTGATTTTCGGCGATTCTAAACAGAGACAAATCTCCCAAAAGATATAGGATATCGGTAGAATTTTGCCAAAGAAAACATTTTTTTTGCCTGGTCTCTGTACTCGTTTATGTTCCTTCCATTTTAAGGACACAGATTGTGAACAGACACAGTTATTAAAAAATCAACCTATGCCGAATGAAAATTTCAGAGGACGTTTATTAAAACCTGGAGCTATTCCTACTATAAGGAAATATGAAGACAATTGCCAGATGTGAGTTCTAGTAAGACAATTGATCCTTCACCAGCTTCATTCAAGAGCAAACGACAAAGAACGGAACGTTATGAGGCTAGAAATCGTAAAAGCATGGTTACTGAGCTATGCACTAATGTTACTTGTAATACGACTGACAAAGAAGGTGATGATAAAATTATTGAAAGAAAATTCAGAATAGAAGGTGATGAAAAAAAAAACAATTCAGAAGTACAATGTGAACTAGATACTGAAATGATAAGGAAATATATATTGTTGGAACTTGAAAAATGTACTAAACAAGCAATGATGAGGAAGATCAGGATAAGCTGAATGAAAGTTTCTACGAACCTGATACTTCAGATTGATACAAGTGATAACGAGGAGGAGGAGGAAGAAGAAGAAGAAGAAGAAGAAGAAGAAGAAGAAGAAGAAGAAACGTTCACCATACATGGAAATGAAGCTACAGCGGAATATTTAATTGTTACTTGGAAATATCTACTTTTATTTTTCAAGGTATGTGTTATGTGTAGAAATAGGTCAAAGCAATTTCTCTTTACATTGAAGGGACAATGATATATGTTAAAACAATGTCTTAATGCGGTAGTATACTTTCACTTGAAACTCACAACATTTATCAGGAAAGAAACCAGAAAAAAGTGCTTTAATATTAAGTTCTTTATCATTATATTGTATATTGTGTCAGCAATTTAAGTCCTTCTGCAAATCACTGGGTTTGGCAATGTTTCCAAGCGTACATTCGATAAAATAATTCGAAATATGGCAGCACCAGTTGTTAGAGCATTTTGGATTTAAGAAAGAAAAAGGAACTTGAGTTCATTAAGAGGTTCTGGTATACCTATGTGGTTGTGAGGGAATGAACGGTATGACTCCCCAGGATTATTAGCCTAATATTTGGTCTATTCTGTCATGGATTTAATTTTCGCAAAATTATTGATTTTGAACTTATTCAAATAGCTATGGTGAAAGGCGCTTTGGAAAAGACTGCTTGTGACAGTATAATGACAAGGATTTCAGAAAGGAAATGTGTATAACTGAAGTTTTTCTCTCCAACAGACATCAAGGTGTAAGATATCTATTAAAAACTCAAAATCCGGAAGTTGAACATGAATTTGACGTATGTCAAATGAAAAAAATTAAAATAATAGAAAAAATACCCAGAGCTAATGGAATGGAAAGCCAGTGTAAATAACCGTTATGGTGGGCTGCACAAAACTGTAATGAAAACGGCACCATATTTATTGAAAAACTCACATCAATTCTTCATCATATTGTCGTGACCTCTTAACAAACTAGCTAGAGCGGTTAGGTTACCGAGGATCTTAAAGTTAATAATTCACATTTACGAGGTCAGACGGGGGACGCAGCTGAGAGAAATTATAAAAAAATATTAGAAACTTCCTAACAGAAATATTATCCCATGGTGTGGATGAGGGAAGACATCTATCTACTATAATAATTTACATTCAATAGAAGTGGATGGTAACTACATTTATTAATAAAAGGGGATTACATTACCTCCTTGTTTCCTTGTCTGTCGGTGAGGACGCCATACTGTTGGTATGGGTAGCGCGCACACACTAACAACTTGCCTCGAAAAGTAACTAGCCTCGACTGACTAAACCCCACGCTAACTCGGCTATCCCCTCCACTCTTGCGCAATACCCGATCTGGGCAGCCAGGCCACATACGCAATAATACTCGTACGTCACATCTCCCCCTGGCCACCCAGATCGACGTCCCCGTCGAAACAAGGAGGATTTTTTTGTGGTTCATGTGTAGACAATTACAAAGACAGAAAAGACAGAAAAAATATGACATACTTTTTTAAAAAAAATGAACAATTTCTGGGTATTTACAAAGGTAATATGGAGCAGAAATGTCTCTCAGAGAAGTTAAAGGTTTGCTAAAACAGATATGTGAGGCGGATTCAAACATTTTGGAGTCTCGAGTGCCACCGACGATTTAGTTTAAGACATATTGCCTAATTATGAGTACCCCGCACACGCACACTACACCGTACTGCCACTGTTACATACACACTACACTGCACCTGGTTGTTCCGACGTAACGGTTTGTGGGTGGAATTTCCACATCACCCACAACGGCGAACTTCAGCTGTAGAGTGTTTCTGGTGTTGCAAGTCGCTGAATATGTGGGGGGAGCAATCGCTAGCTTGGACTGCCCCCAAAATAGTGGCTCCTTATGCCACTGCAGTGTAGTGGATGAAGGACAGCTCTCCTCTGGTGTATCTGGAACCTCTGGTGTGTCTGTAGAGCGGGGTTACTCCTCTGGACACCCGAGCTCCGGAATCAGCAAAATCACTATAACATAAATCAAAGAAGGATAGAAATTGTGCTCCAGAAGATTATCATACATAAAAAACAAGTAGTATGTCATGTACAGTAATAAGATTTGAAAATGCCAAAAAGTTTACAATCAATCAATTCTTTCAGTATGGGACAAAGAAAAAAAAAATGACTACACATTGACATAAAAACTGAATTTTACAAGGGGTTATCATCCAAAATTTAACAAAAACTGCTTTAGAATCCAAATATAGAGACATAAAAGGGCCAGAATACATAAACATTATATCACTTACATTCATTGTTTACATACAATAACACAACACAAATATAGTAACTTATTTGGAATCCCAATATTATTTATGACCAGCTGGTACTACTAATGAAGAAAAGAAATACGTGCACTTACAATACATTCATACATGACAATGAAATGGAATCATTCATACTGACCATGACCCAAATAATACACAACACTCACTTAAATAACTACCCAAAACTACTATGTGCATTACTACAGACTACAAAAATAAATCCACAGTACATGCGTCTAACTACACCTCATTACATATTTTCAACTACAAAAACTCATGCTTTACTGTCAATAACATAAATTCTCCTCTACATTACTATCTTATCCACCTCATTATGATCATCATCATCATTATTATTTCAATCATCATCAACATCTTAGTTTTCAACTTTCTCGTATACAGTAATTACTGAGAAAATAAAACATCTTCACTGACGTGTCTCATTCAACTGGCTGCAAAGTCAAAAATACCTGACATAGGCATAAACTTAAAGAAATCACATTAACATTTCAGGAATGACACAAATAACATGGCATTATACTGTTGCATCCACATCCTCCGAATCAAAATTAAGCTGGAAAATAGATGGTATTAAAACTCGCTATATAAGATGGTACTAAACTTGTTGGATAAACACAAAAAATATTCTCATTGCATTTACTTCACTACATTTATTGTCTCGTGTGAATACATCACACACGCTATACTGGGACGTTTCAGCAACACCAATAAGCAAAATCTCTCAAGTCATCACATCGAATCTCCGGTACATGTAGCCCTCCTAAAAACTCAAACATTTACACTTCAACCATCGGGGTTACACTTTGGCACTTCCACCGAAGCTGACATCAACTCATCTCATCTCTCACACTACCACCGTCGGGGTTACTCTTAGGCACTTCCACCGAGGCAAATATTAACTCATCTCACATAACCTCACAAACATACACACACACTATTCATGCAACAATTTTCTGCAAAGAAAAGGATCACAACATCATAATGAAACCCAAAATCAAACCAAATCAAACCGAATGCAACAGAACAAAGCACATCATCACCAAAGCAATACTGTCACATAACATTCCTGAAAATCAAAGCTTAATTAAGCACACAGTACACATCAAACACATACACTGCAGCAAACATGACAAACCAAATAATTTCCAATGCCCAAAACAGAATTTAAAATTTTAGTTACACAAAATGGTGATGAACTTTCAATTTAGCAGAGACATACATAGCACACATTATTCCTGAAAAGCAAAACTTAATTAAGCATTAGTCAGTGAAACAACAATAAAAATTTAGCATACCTGTCTGATTTATGAAACTTTTTCACACACAATGTACACATACTTACAGGTTTTTTTTTCTTTTTTTTCTTTTTACCACAAAATGGTGCAAGTTTCCAAAATCTGGTAACACACATATAGCTGATCCAACAACATCCAAGTCCTGTTGGTCCATATTGGAGGCACATTAAACCTATTTAGGTGAAGATACTGGCACAGCTGGTGGTAGCTGAAACTTTTACTTAAATTAGTCATTTTGAAATATTTTCCCCAAAAATATTCATTGCGTAACTAGATAAACCAAACATGGCAACGGTGAAGCAAAATTATTATTACAACTACCACTATGTGTACCACAACGAGCGTACGATGCACAAATATGAATTTTTAATATATATGCTCTTGACTTCTTTCGTTTTAATTATTTTATTATTTCAAACAGATGCACCTCACTTTTTATACACACGCAAGTTTAAACACGCAACACGCGAACTGTCAAATATTTGCTTCACATTCTATCGTTAACAGATTACAAGATCAAGCAATCAATAACACAATGTTACGTACACCAGCTAACACACGCAACTATATTATCAAAGTTACAAACTATAAGTACATTTTACAGAATTCACAAAAGAAGTAATTTAGAATGCACAGTACAAACAATTTATCACCGAAACAGAATTTAGCAGAAGCGAAGGCAAGGGAAGGGGAAAAATGGAGCCAAAAGTTTTACCGCCACGCCACCGACAGACAATGCAAAAAAATTTAAAAGTGAGCTTGAAATTAAAATACAGACATGGGGCTTTTAAGAAACAATGCAAGAGGAATTTAGAAGAGAAAACCACAAATTACAGAACCAAAACCCTTACCCTTAAGCCACCAAAAAAGTTGCATTTTCTAACGAACACGTGGAGGACCAAAAACGCTACATTTTAGAGAAGAAAAAAAAATTTACAGTTCAAAATCTCAAAATACCCGGCCCTCCACCAATCAAGGTGTAAAATATCTATTAAAAACTCAGAATCCGGAAGTTGAACATGAATTTGACGTATGTCAAATGAAAAAATTAAAATAATAGAAAAAATACCCAGAGCTAATGGAATGGAAAGCCAGTGTAAATAACCATTTATGGTGGGCTGCACAAAACTGTAATGAAAACGGCACCATATTCATTAAAAAACTCACATAAATTCTTCATCATATAAAAGTGAGTACAAACAGCTTGAAAATGGTGAATGGGAAATCTTGTGAACATGATAAATTGTTGGAAGAAGATCAAAGAAATAATTATGGATTAAAGGCGAATCAAACGCCTATCATGCTCTGAAGAAAATTATTTTGAACAGTACTTTCTTAAATGATTTGGCTCACATTCGACATTATATATATATATATATATATATATATATATATATATATATATATATTGTAGTTTAGAAAGTTATCAGTCTTCGTCTCAGATACATTTTTCATATAATAGCCTTCAACTTAGATACAATTTCAATGTAAATAAAAAAAATACTGGTGTCAAAACCCAGTACTCCAAAGCATCTGGGTCTTGGATCATGAAAATAAATATGAGAAATCAAAGAAGAATGGAAACTGCTGATATTGCGTGAAAGAAAAAATCTCTGCACGCACGTTGTGTGGATCCATTACCAGATGCAACAATTGATCTGTCACTACTGAAGAATATAGCTCCCACTTCGACCTCTATTAGAGTTACTACGATTGAAGCACTTCTCACTTTTTCAGTCAGCATAAGAAGATTCGTCACAGACACGATATAAAATTTTAGGTAATAATAATAGTAATAAGAATAATAAATAATGGTTGCATTAAACGTAGGTACTATTTTTAATTTGTGTGTTTATAAGTGAAATTTATTAGTGAAGCCTACAGTCATATACCTCGCTGGGTTCTGGAATAGCATGTCTAATACTAAGCACTATACATAAAGTATGACAACTCTTCTTCTGTGTCCAATAGTAGTCCATGAATTAATCCAGTAAACTGTTTGTAGCAGGAATATCGCCAGGTCTTACTTGCAGGAATGTTGGCGGTGACTTATTGCTTTTTAGCTAGACTTTGTTTTTAACGATAAATTACGGCTCACAATATTCAAATCATCACGATCTATAGCTAATTTGTGAAAATTAGGATGCTTTGTGATACAGACAAAATCACCCTTCACCAAGTTTGTGTTTTCATAGTGCGAGCAACACACACGTTTCTGTCATTATCCACGGTATACACAATGGAAGGACCCAGCACGGTTTCGATGTTCAGAATGGTGTAAGTCTTCAAAATCGCTCTTTTTGGTTCAAGTGATAAAGTCGGATACCACGTTCACTCATTTTCAAAGCAGATGTTGGACTATATTTATCACCTAGTAGGTATTAACTGGATTATGAAAAGTGATTGTTTAGCTTTAACTCTAGCCTTTGTTATTCAGAGCGCTTTTGAACTTCTAGTGAAATTAACACGTAAACTTGTTAGTCATTTAAAACACCTATGCTGCGTACGTCTTGTCTGGGTGCTGTGTGGCTCTTATGACGTCACGCGTCAACTCAACAACTGGCCGTAACCCGATAACCATTCAGCTTGGGGCTGCTGAAACTGTGTGCGTTGTTATTTATTCCTGACGACAAATAATCTAATGCGGTGAATGAAATATTAGTTTTTGTGTTTCGGTCCCCCTTAGGAACTGGACGCTAATTGCTGAACTTAAAATTCCATAATGTTTCCATGCAATCGCGAGAAACAACTGAATGTTGACGGACTTTAAAAGAATGGTCAATTCGAACTATTAATAATGGATATCTCAGAAATGAAATGCCACAAAAAGCTTACTTTAAATACATTGTATGTTTTAAAGAGATCTACATTTTTTGTAGTACGTTTACGTATATCATTTAACGTTTACCACTAACACAAGATGATACAGAATTCCTTCCGAATAAAGAGGACTTCACGGCTTATCCCAGAAAGTTTAAGATATACATTTTATTTGTCATGTAAATATATTTAATGTATGGTATTTTAATAACAATCGTTTCAGCCATTTTTGAGAAAATAAAACGTTCGAAAAGCGTTCCATGTAAAGGTTAGTTGGTGTGGGTAGTTGGAACATTGGGCAAATATTCTTGTCGCATCTTTGAAAGATAGTGAAGCTAAATACCAAGTTTAGTATTTATCTGACTTTTCATTTTTGAGCTATGTTGTTCACAAGCACACACTCAAACACAGATACACTAACACACACGCGGAGCTTTCCTAAAAATGCTTTATTTGCACTCAGGGGGCCTCAAACATGTATTTCCGGTGAAAACTCGATATCGAATTTTTTGATGGTATGCAATGCCTTCTCTACCTACTAGGTACGTGGTAGAGAATGTAAAAAACATTTGACAAGAGCCTATTGGCTTCCTACAGTAAGCTGTGGAACTACAGTAATCAAAACGCCCTGTATTCTAGTGAAGAAAGCTTTTATGTCAAGACATTATTAACGAAACCAATGGTCAAAGAGTTTAACATAAGAAAGACATACTTCCTCTTTCCTTATACCACCATAATTGAAAATAAAGGTTTCATGAAATTCTTTAGGATTCTTTCTCAGTGCCACTAAATTGTTTTAAATACACTTGGCAGACGTTATCTAGATCCTTGATGTTGTGGAAAGGCATTTGGGATTTCTAGTTTGTCCTGCTCTCAAGCACATTGGCCGGTGGAGGTCATGAAGTTCAACAGAGATAATTCTTGTCTTGTTTGGGCAGAGGCTAAGGAAACTTTTCGGAATGAAAAAAGGCCATTAGGGTCCCCTTCTTTACATCAATCTTCTTCCACTTCTGGTCTCTTACATCCGCTTTTTCTTCCTACTTTATTTTATTTAGTTTCCTTTATTTTCTACCTCTTCTAAGGCTTACGCTTCTGTTTATTTGTGACAGTTTTTTTTTTCATACCCTTCTAGCACTTTGACTTTTTGCCATCATTATCGCCGTCGTAGGCCTCAACGATGTCGGCAGACTCGAGTGCTTTTGCTTCTTTTGTCCCGCCAAAATTCTAACCTTCGTGTACTTATGATACCATAGAGCTAGAAAACGAGAATTGGATTTTATTTCTTTTATTTTTATTTTATTCTACAAAAGGCCTTATACCAGAGGATTTAGTAGAAAGGAAAGCTTAAAGGAATGACGTTGTTATTGCCTTCGTTCAGTGCCAAACAAATCTCCCTAAAAGGCTGGCCCACTTGTTCAAGAAGGTCAAGCAGTTCTTTATCAGCTCTCTTCACTACAGCTTTGTGTTTTACTCTAGATCTATGAGCTCACATCTCTGAACAACTTATATGATTCCATTTTCTTTCCTTTTTGTGTTTCTTTTGCTACTTTCCGTCCTTACATCATCATAGCTATGTTTACAATTTTCTTTTTTGCACTATTCACTCACTATCCCTACGTTTACACTGACCTGTGACCTTAGTCGTGTTATGTCTACCAATAGGAAATATTACATTTTAATCAATAACGCCATAATTGTCCTTCGTATAGGCATTATCCTTCTATATTAGGAACATAATTTTTTAACACAGACACATGCTCTTAATTACCTTTATGTTTGCCTCATTCACACCTCATGTATACGTCTAAAGGAATCTGGAATACAGTAACTGCTTTTGTAAGTTAGAGATAGAAAATAGGTCTAATATTCGGAAAAAGGGATTTAATGTTGTACTAAACATTATGCAATTTAAAAGCAAAGGTGCACTGATCTTTGCAATTAGCAGTATAAGATAAAACCTATTTGAAATAAAATTCCGGTCAGAATCCAGCATCTGTACGTCAATAGAAGTATGTTTGTGTATTTTTTCCATTCAAAAACGTAACTCACAATAATTCAGAGTTCTCCTTATGATTATAATCATATTGTTACAGTTTATAATAGAATCACAACGCCTCACTCACTCATTTTAACTTGAGTGATATGGCGGTAACAAAATGGGTGCGAAGTAAATAGCATCCTTATTATACTCTTATGCTGGTACATAGCAGCACCGCAATTGCGCAGATTAAAGGGTTTGGTTCTTCGTGACAGCATAACAGGTAAATCATATGCCTTTGGGTCTTTTAGAGTTTATACAAACTATTAAGATCCTTCTTCGCCACTTTACCGATCATTTGCGCTTTTAAATATACAAAGTTTCCACACTTAGTAAAAATGCTGATTAAGGGCAAACAGTACTCTAGGCTGAAATGAGTCATGAAGCATAGTAATCTTCTAATGAGAGCCGAACAAAGTTTCTGATTTTAGTACAGAGTTCCTCCGAAATCTCTACATGAGTGAACCCCAATCGCATGGAGCGGTTATACCCCAAATGCGTGCAGTACAACCACCTCACACGAAGATATTAAATTAATATTTCAATTATGGTGGGAGCTACAGTACTCCCATTTTAATGACATAGAAACTTCAACAAAAAGAGATATAAAATTCGCTGCAAGCTACGAGTATAACATAGAGTTTAGAGATGATAGTCGTATAGGGTTCCAAGAAGAGGATTGACAGCAATCAATGTTGTGAAGTCGCAGCATGGGTTCGTAGCTCAACTCCTTCAAATTTTACACTTTTGTATCAAATATAGTATGAAAGTCACTAATAAGTTATACAAATTAAGGTGGGTTAAAATAATTAAAAACACTATTTATTGTGCCTTCTTCTTCAGAAGGGATTTGTATTAAATGGACCAAAATGATATTTCGGCACACTGAAGTCATAATGGCATTATCATAATAAATATTTGGATAAACCTTCTTCGGCTCTTCAGGCATAGAAGGAATAAAACTAGCAATTTTTTTCTTCGAACGGTTGTGAACCATTCATGTTCGAGTCCTTTGTTACAAGTTACGAAATACTTATTCAGTCGATTACATGGAACCTTTGCTGAAATTTTCTATAACTACTACAATTGTGTATGATGTTGATTTTCTGCTGAGTTTTTGCAATTGTGTAATATTTAATAATTCATTCTGGTTATAGCTAGTATAGTTTCAGATATTTTTACATAGTTCCCGAAAGCCTATAGTCTGTAATTTCTGGATTACATAAATTAAAAGGGGTGATTCACTTGGTAAGGTAAGGTACGGGCGACTCAGTAGCAGCCGCACCCGCAAATAGGCCGCAAAGACCCTTTTTGACGTTGGGGTCTATACCATGACTTCTGGGAGGGAGGGAGGGATGAGGGGAGAGACCCGAAGGGCGACCAGATCCGGATGACGATGGGCGCAAACATGAACGTGGTCCCTAACGTTTCCAGTTCGAACGCTCGGAGGGGAGAGACCCGAAGGACGACCAGATCCGGATGACGATGGGGCAAACATGAACGAGGTCCCTAACGTTTCCAGTTCGAACGCCCGAGCCCACCGAAGAGCCTCCTAAACCTTGTCGGTTCCTCCTTGTGGGGCCCACTCAGAGGCGGGTCCTAACTAAGCAATGCCGCAACGACACCAGGGAAGAAACCTCTACAAAACCCACATCCACCGCAACACCATCTCCTGGTTCCAAACCCTGAAACAGAAGACAACGAAGGAGACGAGGAGTGAGGGGCAGTCAAGTCGTGGTAGAAGAGGAACCACCCCAGAATTCGTTTGCCGACACAGGGAAACCATAAAAATGCCAGTGTTAGAGTGGACGGTCGCCGGTCAAATGCAAATGGCACACTTTATCGCGGCGTCATCATGCTCGGTTCACTGTGCCTCTCGCCGGGGATCGAACCCGCGACCCCTCTTGCATGCGGGGTCAAATGCAAATGGCACACATTTTCGCGGCGCCAACATGCTCGGTTCACTGTGCCTCTCGACGGGGATCGAACCCGCAACCCCTCTTGCATGCGGGGTCAAATGCAAGTAGTACACTTTATCACGGTGCCATCCAGCTCGGTTCACTGTGCCTCTCGCCGGGGATCGAACCCGCAACCCCTCTTGCATGCGGGGTCAAATGCAAGTACCACACATTATCGCGGCGCCATACAGCTCGGTTCACTGTGCCTCTCGACGGGGATCGGACCCGCGACCCCTCTTGCATGCGGGGTCAAATGCAAGTAGCACACTTTATCGCGGCGCCATCCAGCTCGGTTCACTGTGCCTCTCGCCGGGGATCGAACCCGCGGCCCCTCTTGCATGCGGGGTCAAATGCAAGTACCACACTTTATCGCGGCGCCATCCAGCTCGGTTCACTGTGCCTCTCGCCGGGGATCGAACCCGCGACCCCTCTTGCATGCGGGGTCAAATGCAAGCTGCACACTCTATCGCGGCGCCATCATGCTCGGTTCACTGTGCCTCTCGCCGGGGATCGAACCGCGACCCCTCTTGCATGCGGGGTCAAATGCAAGTAGCACGCTTTATCGCGGCGCCATCATGCTCGGTTCACTGTGCCTCTCGCCGGGGATCGAACCCGCGACCCCTCTTGCATGCGGAGTCAAATGCAAGTAGCACACCTTATCGCGGCGCCATCCAGCTCGGTTCACTGTGCCTCTCGCCGGGGATCGAACCTGCGACCCCTCTTGCATGCGGGGTCAAATGCAAGTAGCACACCTTATCGCGGCGCCATCCAGCTCGGTTCACTGTGCCTCTCGCCGGGGATCGAACCCGCGACCCCTCTTGCATGCGGGGTCAAATGCAAGTAGCACACCTTATCGCGGCGCCATCATGCTCGGTTCACTGTGCCTCTCGCCGGGGATCGAACCCGCAACCCCTCTTGCATGCGGGGTCAAATGCAAGTAGCACACCTTATCGCGGCGCCATCATGCTCGGTTCACTGTGCCTCTCGCCGGGGATCGAACCCGCAACCCCTCTTGCATGCGGGGTCAAATGCAAGTAGCACACCTTATCGCGGCGCCATCATGCTCGGTTCACTGCGCGTTCTACCTATACATGTAACACCATTTCCCAGACACACAAGCTGCAGCATGAGTAAGAAAAGCAAAACGTCTGCTCGTAATGTGTTATTGTAGTTTAGGGGTAGCGATCGCAATATCTTGTTTCAGAAATAATTTTCTAATTACCATGTCATATATTGTTATTTTGCCACGTTTGACTGCACTATTATCAATTTGAGCACTTATTGTTTATTTCTTCCTGCCAGGAAGCTTTAGCTTCTTTGTCTTGTCTTGTCTTGTCTGCTTCGATACAGTTTTCTGCCATTTACTCCGGACCCACTTCAGCTTATTAGCTTTAGCGTCACATATCCCCCAGTGCCTTTGCGCACAATGGCATAGTCTCAGGGGAGGGCATAGATCATTTTGTAGCAAACGCTGTTTTAGCTTTTATTGAAGCTGCCACCACATTATTGCCTTTTATTACACATAAATCACTTTCTGATAAAGACGCATTTCGCTTGCCGCACAAAGCAGAATCTCTCGAACTAGTATCTATGTGTCTACTCGTTCTGCCAAAGTACAGCAGCACTGCTACCCTCGCTTCCCAACCCCAGTCTCTACCACAGGGCTTTGCTCTAGTTTGTCTACTCTGAATGTTGTTATGCATGCCCCGTTTCCGTAATTTACTTGCTCGCCACCACTCTTTTCCTGCCTAGGTAGACATGTCTAAAGTCAATAGACTCGGTGAAAAATGGCAGGTTATAACCGCCCACCAGCAGCGTTGTCTTGTGTGTTGTGAGTGCGTGTGAGTGGTTGCTGTTGTAATTTCGTAAACGACCTGTTATGTTTAAAACCGCTAATTAATATAACGACATAAAGCAAGTACTAGAGAGTTTATATAGATATAAGTTATAGGTTGTACAACGGATTTTAAAACAATTTGTTTGTTAACGACAGTGCCAATTGCCAGAATCATATCAGTGCCGCCCGTATCTGGAACTTCGTCCCGCAGTTCTGTTACATGCCAGTAAATCTAATGATCTAGGACTGTCGCTTTTAAGCACACTTAATAACCGTCGCTCTGGACCGGGTTTGAACCTGTTATACAACGGAGGAGGACACCTCGCGCGCTGCAACCTACATATATCTAATTGTGGCTACCACCCCCAGCAGGAAGGGATAAAGCGAAGGAATCAGAGGAGGCTACAGGCTGCAGGCAGACAGGGCATGAGACGCGCGGAAGTCTCTAACAGTTTCAGGCTGGAAGACTGCCTCGTTGCTGGAGCTGCCTAGAGAGGTCAGCCCTCTGTGTCACTTTCCTTTGAGCACGTCTGTCTGGCACCGCCATACGCCACGAAACCTAAAAGAACACCTGAAAGATGAGAAGGAAACGGGATGAAAGGGAAATGATGGAAAGGAAATCGTGGTAGATGAGTAACCACCCCAGCAAACACCTGACCAGGGAACACCACGAAAAACCCAAGGTCAGACGGTGGTGGACGGGAATCGAACCCGAGATTCCCGAATGCACGAGAAATTACGTTACCGCGGAAGCATCTCACGCGTGTTTAATAAAAACACTGAAACTTTCTATTCCATTCATGTTTAATATATGCATTATCAGCGTTAACTTTAGAACAGAATGCATGTTTAAAATCTAAAACATCTAGAATCGTATGAGAACATTTCAAGAAAACTGAAAAGGCGCCAAATGCGTAAAGTGGCAAGCCATTGTAAGTGCGGATGACCTATTGGTTGTGTATAAGAAAATTCTTTATTGCTAAAAGTGCGCTGAAGAACCATGGAGCGAGAGAGGTAGAGTATATAATTATAAACCTCATGGGAACGAAGGGTCGCGTTAAAAATGTGAAACGTCTCATGTTAGTAGAAACGTATCGAGAGCAATTACATCAATAAGGGCAACAAAAGAGAATATCTATCCAACAATGTTTCTTACGCTACTTTATACATTCCTCAACATTAATGGTTATTACTCATTAATAATTATTATAATTTCATTTCATTCATCATCTTATGTCACAAATGAAGTCGCAAATACGATAAGAGCAAAAAATAAAACCTAATAAATTCGCGTTGATCGCGATTGCGCTGAAAGAAAGTAACACGTAGTTTGTAACGTTAATATGCAGTGTGCGGGAATGCTTGTAGAACCTAGGGAATTGTACATTTACACAAGCTAGGGCAAATGACTTATTCACGTTAGGTATTATATGAACCTTAGCGTCTATAATGTTATCTTCATTCAGTATCTTTTCGAAATACCAATAAAAGCTGATATACGGCACAACGCTGCTGAGAACATATTGACGTCGCCGCGTACAGGTGATAGTAAAACAGAATCATAACGAGCCAGCGGAAATTGTTTAGAATTTGAGTAAAAAGCATGAAAACGAGAAAAGTCGTGGAAATCGCCTCGAAAAGAAAACTATAGAGTTGTGTATAGATAGGAAAACCAAGAGGATTTTAATGTGGTTGCTAACAATGGCGGTTTACAGAGCTGAAAAATAAAATTACTGCTTGGGAGCCGATTTATGTGAGTTATAATAATAATAATAATAATAATAATAATACTTTATAAAATATAAAAGCATATTTTATTTAAAACCCACAATAAATAAAGTCACGAGTACTATCTTAATTCTCCATGAAGCTGAATCTCTTACCATCGCAGTAGGTGGTTTTGTTATATGAAAATCTAAAACTCTACAGTTTCCTTTTGATTGCTTTGACTTTTTGCCAAATAACTCAAAACGTAGTGCACACATTTCATAATCTTTGCGAAACCGTTGTTAAGATGTTATTTTTATTCCTAATTAATCACTTTTTCTTACGGCAATGTCAAATGTTCTTTGGAACCTACAGGTTATTGTATTATATTATACCCAAATTGTTAATGTTAACTTAGTACACAAACTTAAATAAAATTTTTGTGCAGGCATTTCTTAATTTTGATTACCTTAGGAGAAAAAAGTTATGCATATCATTGAATTGTTCAACCTTTTTCAATGTGAGTTATGGAAAATAACCTACTCAAATTAAACCATTTATTATTTTTATAGTGCAAAGCAATTTCTAAATCCGTAGTTCCTGAAGCTCTCCTGAAAATTTCAAGCAAATAAGTTATAAACTGCGGTCCAAAGAGCGTTTTAATAGTGCAAAAAAAAAATCAGATGGTGTACTTAGCGTTGCGATAGCAACACCATCTGTATCTACATCATGGGACTATGCTGAGGAGCAATGGAACTCGCAATACTGTAATTGTTGAGGTCCTCAATTCTTTTTACTTTCTCTACTTTGTATAGTCAGTAGGGGAAGTATTCCATTCCACCCAAAAATTCGATATCGTGATTTCAGCGGAAATACATGTTTTGAGGTCCCTGAATAAAAAAACAGTTTTACAAAAAGGTTCTTCTGTGTGCCATGTGTCTGCGTGGATGTGTGTCTGTGGACAGCATAACTCAAAAATGAACAGTCGGATAAATAACAAACTTGGTATTTAGGTTCAGTATCCTTCAAAGATGCGACACGAAGATTTTCAAGAAAATCTCCCCACCCCAAACTATCCTTTACACGCAACAGTTTTCAAAAAGTTTGATTTTCTCAAAAATGGCTCTAACAATTACGTTTAAGATATTTTCATAGCAAATTAAATGTATATCTTGAATTTTCTGAGAATGTTCCCAAAAGTCCTCTTCATTCTGAGTGATTTTTGCATAACTGGTAAACCGTAAGAAATAGACAAAATTTTACTACACAAAATTGTAGATCTCGTTAAAACACATAATCTATGTCATATCTTTTTTGTTTTTGTCCAGTGAACCATTAACCGAGGTATTTCTTGTAATTTGTTTGAATTTTCCGGGTGGCGCCGTGGCCGAGTGGTTAGACCGCTCGCCTCCCACCGAGGTGGACCGGGTTCGATCCCAGGGACCTGCATGTGGGATTTGTGGTGGACGAAGCGGCGTCTGGGCGGGTTTTCTCCGGGTTCTCCGGTTTCCCCCGCCATTCATTCCACCAACTGCTCCATCATCACCTTTCTTTTCATCCATTTCACCAACATTTCGTTTCATCTACTTCCTTCATCCCATACCAGGCATCGGGCTGATCACTCATCCTGGATGCTCTGTCTGATCCATGAGTGTCTGCTCCTCGACGGGCCTTTGACCTCAGGCACCCGCTTGTAAGTCCTACATAAGAGGAGGGTAAACAGATAATGAATGAATGTTTGAATTTTCCAATATTTATCTTTTCTCAAATGGGAATTCGTTATTCGTTTTTTATGTCTTGAACATGCAAAGAGAACTGAATACTCCACATAGCAGCCAGCTCTTAAAAGATTTGTCTATTGCTCATATTCCCCTTGCATCTATAAGAGGATTAGCAATATGATAGTTTCTGCAAATTTTTATATCAATTAACATGAAGTAGGTGCAGAATAAGTGTTTTAGAAGATAGTTTGTACAAGAGTAGGCGGCGCCGTGGCCGAGCGGTTAGACCGCTCGCCTCCCACCAAGGCAACCCGGGTTCCATCCCAGGGACCTGCATGTGGGATTTGTGGTGGACGAAGCGGCGTCTGGGCGGGTTTTCTCCGGGTTCTCCGGTTTCCCCCGCCATTCATTCCACCAACTGCTCCATCATCACCTTTCCTTTCATCCATTTCACCAACATTTCGTTTCATCTACTTCCTTCATCCCATACCAGGCATTGGGCTGATCAACCATCCTGGATGCTCTGTCTGATCCATGAGTATCTGCTCCTCGACGGGCCTCTGACCCCAGGCACCCGCTTGTAAGTCCTGGGGGGTGTAAGTCCTACATAAGAAGAGGGTAAACAGATAATGAATGAATGAAAAAAATTGTACAAGAGTAGAAAAAGTCATGTGAGTGTAACATATCAGATTTTTTCGATTTGAAGTGATTAACCAATATTTTCAGTATTTTCATTTACGGTGGTACTCTTAACTTCTTAAAGGAATTATAGTTTGAAGCAGCCTTTACGACAATACGCGGTTTCTCCGCCTTTTACAAAGTTCGCTTTCCACTCAGCCTTTTTTCGACCATCTCTCATCTTTGGTTCACTTAACCAAAAAAAGAAAATGTATAGCACATAAATTGTGTGTTTTAATAAAATCCACATTTTTATGTAGTAAATTACGGTTTACCAGTTATGCAAAAGCCATTCAGGATGAATAGGACTTTTGGGGACATTCCCAGAATATTTAAGATATACATTTCATTTGCCATAAAAATATCTTAAATATATGACATTTTAATCAAGATCATTAGAGCCATTTTTAAGAAAATCAATTTTTCGAAAAATGTTCCTTGTAAAGGGTTATCTGGGGTGGGGGATATCCTTGAAAATCTATGTATCGCATCTTCGAAAATACTGGACCTAAATACCAAATTTGGTATTTATCTGACTTTACGTTTTTGAGCTATGCTGTTCACAGACACACATCCACACACACACGGACTTTTTTCTAAAAATACTTTTTTTGAATTCAGAGGTCTCAAAATATGTATTTCTGGTGAAATCTCGGTATCCAATTTTTGGGTGGAATGCAATACTTCCTCTATTTACTATACGTAGTAGAGTAAATAAAAATGCATATAGCCTACGTTCAGCATTTTAGGTGCTCGAGACTGTTTATAGCACACAAAACCTCAATTAATTTTATCAAACAGCCGAAAGTTCAAACAATGCTTGTTTTAAATACCAAAACGCATTATTATTTATAGGGGATGCTTTCAGTGTCTAGAACAAAACACTCCTAATTACTAACTATTTAGGATGTGAGGTTATATACAAATTAAGGTGAGAGTAAAGTTAATTTGACAATAAATGCAACTTTAAATGGTAAAATAAGGAAACATTTACAACGTAAGAGCAGTACTTCTATAGCTAAAAATGTTTTTGAAATTTGTGCCGTTTTTGCCTCCGCCATGGTCAGGGCTTATGCAACCAGCACGTCACAATGCTGCAGAGGTAATGACGTCATTCATCGACAGAAAAAGTAACATCTAAAGTTGAACAACATATCGCCATGAGTGACTAAGATATCACCTCACTATGTAAAGCATCATGGACAAGTCATCACTGGCTGATTTGCGACACGCCACTGACGCCAGCGCCATCATGCTTGTCGCCGTTTCCAGCAACTCCTGGGCAGACAGGCACCAGTGGTCGCTCTTCGGCTAGGGACCGAGCCGGGAACAACTAGACATCGTGACAGCGAGCTTTTCGGCATAATTCTCCAAGAGTAATTCTTTAAGATCTTTAAACTTTTTCGGTAAGCTTTCTGAAATTCAGCCTTTAACTTTTGGTGGTTTTCTAAATTCTTGTACGGTAGAAACATTTATATTTTTGCATTTCATGTAACTTTATTGTATTCGTTGCTCCCATAAAATCTTTAAATTCAGATGGCAACTTTAAACGTAGAAAAGCTAAAGAGAATATCACATTGTATTTGAGCATATTATTTTGTAAAACAAAATGGTAAAGCATTGTTAACGGATATATCACTTTAAAATAAATTGTTAATTTATGTGTTGGTGCATGTTTGCAATTTCTTAGCTCCTACGCAATAGTCCCTTTCACGGTAACTTTGCCCTCTGAGGAAACCACCAGTGGTGCAAATTGTAAACAACGGAAATGAGTTTCCATCAGTAAAACGCTGTGCATACTTGAGAACACCAGGTAGGGTGATATGAGGAATGAACTAAATGTTATTACTTTTGTAAAATGAATTAGTAGTTGCAGGCAACAAGAAATTCAAGATATGGTTACGATAGGTGATAACCTGAGTGCGCATTCGATGACGTCATTTTTAATTGTTGCATCATGGGAACTGCTAACATGTACATAAATCCTTATTATGAGTCCCAGATTACAAAATTATTATGTCAGTTTAATCTTTTTATGCCATTTTATATTTTAGGGCAGATTTAGAAGTTTTGGTATTTTCTTACCTTTACATTGAGTACATAAGGATGTATTTATTATAGACATTTTACATAAGGATACGTTTTCAAACATACTATAAATTTCGCTGTTCAACGGAGAATAAGAGCAACCTTGTACATTCTGTACTTGCATTCCTGGGGAAAACACACATTGCTATTTAGTATTTAGCCTGGAAATGGTTACTACTTTTAAGTGAAGCAGAAAGTGAGATGCCTCGAAGTCTACAGTATCTGCTGTTGATTCTGCTGCCGGCTGCTCAATGGTTGAGCTATGCGTGGGTATGCGTGACGTACTGTGGACAACACCAGCTTAAATTGACTGATAAATTTATTGTGAACTAATGTTTGAATGATAGAAGTGAGTTGCTGATCGTTTGAGATGAATAAGTGGATGGCTCTGAATTGTAGCACTCCAAATTGTAATAATTGAATTGTTATACCTGCTAACTGCTACAGTATCAGAGTTACGATTGGAAATAACTGTTTCCTCAATAAAGTGCAACTAGTGCCCGTAAACTGCGCTGAGTCGCTAAAATGCTTATCGGCGAGATCTCTCGCAATAGCCGCGGAATCTTACTCACACAAGCGCATCACTGGGCACTTAAAATATTACACAGCAAATACCGAAGACTGTACCAGAGTATCTAATGTATGTATAACTGTGTGCACGAACGAGTGTCAGTACCAGCGCCAGTACCAGAGAGAGAGGGAAACACTCTGATCTAAAATTGCACGCCTCGATGTTACTTAAACCACGCCTATATTAGAATTAATCACAGCAAAATTATTCCACACCCGGGCCAATATTCACCTCTCTTCGAGCGCATCTGTCACTTTGGTTACTACGGGGCCTGGCTAAAATCTCGGAAATGCCTTTCATTTCTCTGTTTTCAGAATTTTGTAAGCGTAGTGAACTTACAACCTAACTGCGTTATCAGAAATCCTTAATCCAATGTCTTCTCTATTCGGCTGATACTAATGACTTTCGTTACATGGCTCGCTAATTACCTTCTTCTCGTGGCAAATCTCTTCAATTCAAGCTTGTTAAGATTATACATTAATTTAATATACGGATATTATTTATTGCAATTATTTCTCTATCTTACTATTATTTTTATTTTATTATTTACGTATGCCCGTCAATAGTTACTTTATCACAGGGGAAAAAGGTATCATCACGGTATGAATTCATGTCGCAAGCAGTTTTAAATTTTTTCGCGTTAACGAGTGCGCACAGTCAGTCAGATTATCCTTATGATAACCTGGCCAGGCAGTCTTACCCTTATGTCGTGTAAAGCCGCTTGTACACCATCAAATTTTTGTCAAATTCAATACTTTACAAGAGTTTTCACAACTTCACAACTTTTCTTGTCAAATTGCTTCCAATACTTTAAAGGTCTTTGAAGGTCTTGAAAGCAAATAAGGACATGCTCTAAACGGTCAAAGATTTCACAGTGATTTGATGGCTTTGGCCGATGAAATACGAGATTCACAGTGCATCACGAAATCTGCAACCTCTGAAAGCGAAAAGTAAACAAAAATGGCTACCTGACCAAGGTATGTCGTATGCGAACTGATTAGGTTATACGTACATCAGCTGGCCATATCTGTACATCGAGAGCTCGTGGATTACCACAAGATGGAGCAGATGAAGGCGATCATGAATAAATAATTGCCAGGCAGTTTTCCAAACTAAGTACACATTAATGCAACGTTATATAGTGAGTTAACCTATCAGTTGGTATTACTTTCATTGTAACCCACACTCGTAACGTGATTTCATTACGTGAAAGTGTTAAATAATATTAGTAAGGAACAATATTTCCTTGCGAATTGTTATACTGTGACGCAAATAGTAAATTGCTTTGCGCGTGATAAATTATCAATGTGTTGTCGCATATTGTATTGAACAATTTTCATTCATTCATTCATTATCTGCTTACCCTCCTCTTATGTAGGACTTACACCCCCCCAGGACTTACAAGCGGGTGCCTGGGGTCAGAGGCCCGTCGAGGAGCAGACTCTCATGGATCAGACAGGGCATCCAGGATGGGTGATCAGCCCGATGCCTGGTATGGGATGAAGGAAGTAGATGAAACGAAATGTTGGTGAAATGGATGAAAGGAAAGGTGATGATGGAGCAGTTGGTGGAATGAATGGCGGGGGAAACGGAGAACCCGGAGAAAACCCGCCCAGACGCCGCTTCGTCCACCACAAATCCCACATGCATGTCCCTGGGATTGAACCCGGGCCGCCTCGGTGGGAGGCGAGCGGTCTAACCACTCGGCAACGGCGCCGCCGTATTGAACAATATTTCATAATTTTTCTTGTAAACTCTTGAATTGAAAAAAAAAGCTTGATCGTGTACAACGGGCTTAATAGATTGCGAATTTCTCTTCATTCGATGTATAAGAGGAGAACTCTAAAGGGTTACTGCTGAAGTTTTGTAAGACTTGCTTAAAAACTATTTCTTCGTTTTCTTTTCAAGTGAGCATGAAACAAATATATATTACTTTCTCTACTACGTATAGTAAGTAGGGGAAGTATTGCATTCCACCCAAAAATTCGATACCGAGATTTCACCGGAAATACACGTTTTGAGACCTCCT
Organism: Deroplatys truncata; assembly: GCA_030765065.1. Classification (NCBI taxonomy): domain Eukaryota; kingdom Metazoa; phylum Arthropoda; class Insecta; order Mantodea; family Mantidae; genus Deroplatys; species Deroplatys truncata. The sequence goes on along the minus strand of CM060979.1, from coordinate 203,107,507 downwards.
GAATCCAAAAAAAAGCATTTTTGGAAACATGTTCGTGTGTGTGTCTGTGTGTGTGTGTGTGTCTGTGTGTGTGTCTTTGTGTGTGTGTGTGTGTGTCTCTGAACAGCATAACTCAAAAACGAACAATCGGATAAGCACCAAACTTGGTATTTAGGTTCAGTATCTTTCAGAGATGCGACACGAAGGTTTTCAAGAAAATCCCCCCACCCCAGACTACCCTTTACATGGAAGATTTTTCGAAAATTTTAATTTTCTCAAAAATGGCTCTAACGATTTTGATGAAAATATCATATGTTTAGGGTAATGTCATGACAAATGAAATGTATATCTCGAATTTTCTGGGAATGTCTAGAAAAGTATTCTTCATTGTGAACGACTTTTGCATAACTGGTAAACCATAAGAGATAGACAAAATTTTACTGCACACAAAATGTAGATCGCGTTAAAATACACAACTTATGTTATATACATTTCTTTTGTTGAGTGAACCGTTTTCGAGATATTGCTTGTTATTTCCTTAAATTTTCCAATACTTATACTTTTTCTCAAATTCGTTATTCATTTTTTTATGTCCTGGACATGCAAAGAGAATGGAATGCGTCACATAGCAACCAGCGTTAAAATATTTGACTATCGCTTAAAAGCTACCATATTTTCCTTGCATCTACAAGAAAATTACCAATGAGATTGACATCTCGATATCTCGATTAACATGAAGCATATGGAGAATAGGCGTTTGTAAAATTAGGTTGTACAAGAGTAGAGAAAGTTATGTGAGTGTAACACATCAGATTTTTTTTAATTAACTTCTAGGTTTGCCGGACCTCGTAGCCGTGGTCGCTGGAGTAGACGCTCCGGCGCTCCGCCAAGCTGACTGTCGTGGGTTCGAGTCCCGCCACGGACATGGGTGTTTGTGTGTGTGTATGTGCGTTGCGGAAATAAGCGGTATGAAAACAGTAAAACACAGCAGCATAAACTGGGTACAACAAGGGAAATTTAAAAATAGTTATATGGGTACTTTTATAATGATTATACCCAAGTATAAATTAATTTATAACTTTATGTACACTAATTTTCGACTTCTTCTTCCTCCCACATGAATTAGGTTACATCCGTTCCGGTGGCACATCTGCTCTCTCCATCGCTTATTTGGCCTTCCAACTAATCTGGGTCCTTTAGCCTTATAGTTATAAAACTTGTTTAGGAATTCATCTGTCACCATTCGTAAAAGACGGTGTACCCATTTTTGCCTATAATCTTGTTCTAGTTAGCATAGTGATTTAAGTCCTAGCTCTTCTCTTCTTTGCGAATATGTTTTCTTGTACATCTCTTTACTCCGACTAAGAATCTCATTTGTACTGCTTTGTAGCGAAGATTATATGATGAACAATTGTTAGTAAATCTTTAATTATATTTGCTGTAGTTATTGGAATAAGGCAGAGAAGGAGAGGAAATTATGAGATGAAAAATAAACATTGTAAAACATACAGGATTTGTGAAATAACCCAAGCAAGTGCTTAATGTTTGTGAAAGCCTTAGCTAAATGATTTTAAAATGATGTCATATGTAATTGATTATTACTTTGTCATATTACAAATTTAAGATATTACATTAAATTAAATATTATATAATATGTCATATATATGAAACAAAAGGTAACAGAAAACGAGATTTTACCCGTTGCCAGGGAGAACCAATACTTAAGGAAAATTTTCGCAAATGGATAGAAGGATATAAGACGCCACATACTAGGAGTTAATTAACTGATAATCTACAATAATATTACCGTAATAAAGGACAAAAATATGTAGTAAGATACCTATGGTATTCGTATAATTAATAATTAGCAAAGTAAAAACGGGTTGAGAAGTATAACGTGAATGCGTATAATATGTTTAAGAAGTGGACGCTATATGCTGGTTTAAAATCACATACTATTTCCATGCAATCACGAAAAACAACAAAATTAAACAAAATTCCTTCCGAATGAGAAGGACATCACAGGCTAATACAGAAAAGTCAACATATAAACTTTATTTGTGAAGTAAATGTCTTTAATATAAAGAATTTTAATCAAAACCGTTAGAAAATTAAAAAATTAAAAAGCGTACCATGTAAAGGGTAGTTTGTATTGGGTTATATTCTTGAAAAACTTTGTGTCGCATCTTTGGAAGCTACTGAACCTAACTACCAAGTTTTGGTATTTATCTCAGTTTTCGTTTTTGAATTATGTTCACAGACGCGCGCGTGCACGCGCACATATAGAACAGACACAAAAACGGACCTTTTTAAAAATGCTGTTTTTGGATTCAAAGCTCCTCAAAACATGCATTTCCCGTGAGTCTCAGTTTCGAAATTTTGGTGGAATGCAATACCTTCTCCTGCAGCCTAGGACAAAATAAAAGAGCAACACTCAGAGAGGGAGTTCGATTCGGATCACATCGGAGGCATTCGTTGGCGCTGCGTTCCCAATACACAATTTAATACCACCCTGCGTTTATTTTAAAGCTATGCGATAAGTAGAAAGATGCCTTTCAGTTTGATACGAGGGCGGATCGAAAACTAACGCACAATAATTCTTTTCTGGCTTGGCATTGCAGCTGGAATGCTGCAATTTCACACAGATATAGTTTGAAGTTTTCATTACAGAGGGTACTTTTTGTTCCATGTACAGCTCTAGCGAAAGAAGCGTGAACTAAGCAACAAGGATGGCGCGCATGTTACTGTCGTCCACGTGTGAAGAGCAGAGATGTGTGGTTCGATATTTGTGAGCCAAAGGGCATAAACCGAGTGATATTCACAGGGACATGCGTGGAGTGTATGGGGATGATTGTATGGACCGTAGCAATGGATCCAGCTTGGATCACCTAACGCGGTACACCGCAGAAGGGCACGACTTTCTGAAAGGAATCATCACTGGTGATGAAACGTGGGCATACCACTACACGCCCGAAAGCATGCAGGCAAGTATGGAGTGGAAACATGCTGGTTCCCCAGTGAAGAAAAAAGTCAAAGTGATTCAATCTGCTAGGAAAGTGCTTGTGACCGTGGTCTAGGATATGCATGGTGTTGTGTTGGTGGACTTAGCTGAACACGGGACCCTGTGAATGCTGCAGCCTACATGAAAACTTTGGTGAAGTTGCGTCATGCCCTTCGTGGCAAACCCCGCAACATGAATGCTGACGATGTCAAAATTCTTCATGACAATGCTCGCCCCATTGCTGCTGCTATTCATCAGAAAATCACCAAATTTGGTTGGGAGGTCCTCCAACTTCCACCATAAAGTCCGGTCCTTGCACCGTCGGACTTTCATCTGTTTGGTCCCACGAAGAAATTCCTGGCCGGCCAACGCTTTGCGATAGATGCGGAAGTGAAATCAGCAGTCCGCAGATGGCTATACTCCAAGCTCCGACGCTCTGCCAAGCTGAGGGTCGCGGGTTCGAGTCCCGCCACGGGTATGGATGTTTGTGTATGTATGTGTGTTGCGGAAATAAACGGTATGAAAACAGTAAAACGCAGTAGCATAAACTGGGTACAACAAAGGAACTTTTTTTAAAAAAAACTATTAAAATGTTGTAAAAAATTATTGTGCGTTACTTTTCGATACGCCCTCGTAGTCTAATATTAGCCGCTGAGTAAATCGCAAGTGTCTCTTATAAGAAACAACCTGGGTACCAATCCTGGATATATATGTGTTTTTTGTATTACATTAACTTTAATCTGTTAATATATGGCACTGTGATATTATGTTTCCCATGCATAAAATATCTATTAATTTTAAGACATTCATGCATAAAGACACAAAAAAATTACTCTCTTCGTTTTTAAAACAAATATTAATAAGAATTCTAAAGTGAAGAACAAACAAAATATTTGGAAGGTTAGAGACAGAGGATTGAAAAATTCAATGTCATAGTCGGGATTGACATTGAATTTTTCAGTCTTCTGATTCTACCTTTCCAACCCTGTCCAACACACGGCCTGTGTGGCAGAGCAATTAATTCCAAAGTAAATATTTAATTCATTTGTATCTCATTCTGCAGTTATGAATGGCGCTGGCGTGTTCAAGCGTGCGCACCTCATATCCTTGTAGTTCTGCATGATACGTGGCAATCATACTGACTTCTGTAATGGCTGAGTGCACACCTAAAGACAAAGCTATATATATATACCGCTACGAGATGGGTGCGGTTATCCAGGAAAGGGATTGTTCGTCGACGACCTGATTCGGGTCGAAACGTTTTTCCACTCCTGAGCAGGACACTGCACTTCTAGAAGAGGCAGACAGCTATCCCTTCCAGCATGTGTCTACAATTAGAAGTAATTCTAAGTTTTCTGGGTCGAACCTTACAGACTTGCGTCGTTGGACTCACGGCTTTTTGCTCAATCGGCAGCTAAGACGGTCACAAATTATGTCGTCTCGCATTTGCAGAAGAAAATGTCCACGATAACTGGAACAGGGTTATATTTACAGACAAGGTGACATTTTCATTACAAATGGGGGAAAGTAATTTTCTGCCGCCTCAGAGGAAGACTTCACGACGCAAAATACGGGGCACAAATGGATCGCCAAGGTCGCGCATCTGTGTCGTGTTGGGGTTGGTTGTTACGAGACACTCTAGGTGTGTGTGTGGCAGCTTGATGGAACATTAAATACCCAGCACTATAAAACATCATGGTTCCTTATTTAAGGATTACTTAGTCATCTAAGTTCTCTCAGAACTTTAAAGAATAATTTACGTAAATGAACACATTTTAAAAGTTTTATACAGCATTTAATAGAGCAGATTATGAGGAACACTTTACCCTATCATTTCACTCAAAATGTCCACCTTTAGCCTTCACACAAGTCCTTAAATGCCTTGCCCAGTCGTCTGTAGCGGCAAGTATGACGTTTATGCCCACATCCGCCACTATTCGTCTCAGGGATTTTTTCAGACTTTCAAGATTACTGTGACTTGAAGAGCCAGTCTTACTCTCCAAAAGTCTAGCAGTTTACTGGAATGGACGATGGCCAATCTATATGGCTGATGAAATCTGAAACGTAGTACTTGAGCCACTGCTAGGCCTTCCGAGCTTTATGGGCCAGAGTGCTGTCCTGTTGGAAAATCACCGGCGAAAATTGTGTGGTTAAGAGATCTTAGAACTTCCTCTACATACACTTTGGCAATGGTCCTGACTCCCTTTTCGCAGAAATGAACATCGGTAGCCCCTTTGTACGAGACTCCCAACCAAACCATCACTGATGCTGGATGATGGCCAAGAAGAACCCGAGGGGCAATCTGATGGGGTTCCTCATGACTCCGAGCATACACCTGTCGTTCTACCTGTTAAATTTCTGCTCAATTCGAAAATGTTTTCCTGTGAAGATGTTGATTTTTGGCGTGCCGTCTAAGGAGGTTGCATGAACTTTCCAGTCTAATCTTCTTAAGACAGGTGCTGAGCAAGTGTCCTGTACATCGGTGGTAAGCGCGAAGTGCTAGGTCTTGTTTAATATTCTAGAGGCACTCATTCTTGACATTTGAAGCTGCCGCTCAATTATTTATTTATTTATTTATTTATTGTTTCCTAACAGGATTTCTTCTAACATGCTCCCAAACTTTCTTTATCATATTCGGGGTTGGAACCGAGTGATTGGGGCCATATCTTGGTTTATCATCAACACTATAAAGATGTTCGAATATTTTATTAGTCCGATAAATAAATATGAGTGAAATACCTAGCGTTTTAACAAATTTAAATTCGCCTTTGGATCCTTCTGATACTTGTATAACATTGTCACGTCTATATAATTTTCTTTCACATGCCTTACCGTCTTGAAATAAAGATAAATATTGAACGTCGATGCTGAGCAAGGATGTTTATTCAAGATAAAAATTCCGGAACCCGCTGCGTAGTTTAGTCAATCGAGAGATAAGGGGAAAAGTTTAGTATTAGTATTTATGATAAGACTAAGAGCATATGCTGATGGAATGATTGAATTCCAGCACGATAACCACCCTGTCCACACAAGTCAGCAGCAGATTTCAAACTGGTTTTCGCAAAGATTCACCTCCTTGCTCATCAGATATGAATCTTATTGAAAATTTGTGGGCAGAAAGTTTTGGAGTTAAATTGGCCTGCAAACAACGCAAGACGAAAGGGATTTTGTGAGATCAAATACAGGATGCTTACGAGGAGGTATCCTCTCGCGAAAATTGACTAGGTATTTCATATAATTCATGTCCCGTAGAATGAGGCCAGTAACATAAGCAGCGAATTTACACGCCCGATATTAAATTAATTTCCATTTTATGTGTTTCATTTAGGAATATAATGTTTATTTATTTATTTCATATTTAGTTTGAAAACGAAAATAAGAGCGTTTCAGGTTTGTGTGTGGGCAGAAATGACTTGAAATCAAATAAGCATTGGAAACTATATTGTAATATATGTAATAAACATTGCGTTCTTCTGATAAAAAATTATGCTCGGGATTCGAACCTGCTAATTGCTACGTGCCTGCTTATAAGCGTTCGGCTGTCGAGGATGTTAAGTAACTGGGGCAACATAAAAGAAGCTAAAGGTTTGCGCCCGAGACACCATTGTGAACCATTGGACTTCGACAGTCTGCTCTTTTTCTTAGGGCAGACAGGTTTATACTACTTGTGTTCATTTGCAAAGACTTTCGATTTATTTGAAAGTATATTCTATTCTATATTAATTCTATTTTAATTAGCCTACTAGATGTAAATAAATGCACGCAGCACAGAAAGAATTTCTCGTAGTTGGCTATTGATCGAAATACGATTATTGTTTGCTGCAACCGTCTCCTAATTAACGCTAAGCAAGGAACAGTCCCCATATTAATTCACAATAGTCATGCAATTATAAAGGTGTCAGTAAAATAAGTATTATTAGAGAGAATGTCTATTATTTTTAGCACATTTAATTACAAGAAAGTAATAAACTAACATTTTCTACTAACACAGTATATTTTGTTTACTGCTTTTAAACGCCATTTTCAGTGGTATAGCCAAAGAGCAACCATCTATTGTTACACCTGGTTTAGTAGGATTTAGTCAAGCGCTAGTCATGGTTAATAACGTGAACATGCCTCATGTCAATAAGTAAAGCAAATATGCTAAATATGTTCAATTCCCTAATCCAGAGAATGATATAATAAACATCTTTTCACAGTGCCAGGGAATGTCATAATGCAAATTGCTGCAAATTTACAGGTATTTCTAAGTGGTCTGAAATAGACATTTGCAAAGAATTTAAAGAAACAGATATGCTGGAATAAGCTCAGAAATGTGTTGTCCAAAGTGGACGATTTTGTAAACTATGTAAACCGGTCCAAAGTTTACGCTTTTTAGGGAGGGAGGATAACAAACGAACAAGAATAGAACTTTTAAATGCAGTCAATAATGATCCAGATTTCCTAGACTTTAAGAGACAGAAATACATTTCGTGAACATGAGAAGAAAGAAGCTTAATGTAATAATATACAGGGAAGACACAGCACTGTGGAGGTGCAAATATTTGAGGGCTATGCGTTAAAATAGGTAAGCAAATAGAGCAATGTACTATTCAGATGAAACTGGGTCAATGAGGGACATACTACCAATAAAACTTGGATCAATACAATTACTGGATCGAGAAACAAGCATTTCTTTCCGAACATTAACATTATTATTTGCGCACAAAGAGTGACGTTTCGAACACGTGCTTCAAAGCTAAACAACTGGTTCGATTTCGCGGTGGCAGAACAAAGGAGGTATGCTATTTGAACGACTAAACAATACACTCGAGCGTACAGGCATTTAACATTATGTTTACATTCGTAGGTAAATAATTCTAGACAGAGTGTAATATACTGTGTGTTCAATGACGTTTTAGCTAGTGGGGAGAGATGGCTTTAACTGGTGGGAGGGGTACACAGTATGCTGAAGTCTTGCCGCAGGTGACGCGTACAGTGGAAAACAGTCAACGGTCTTTCACTATCCCGCTTCTTTACCCCACACTTACTTCAGACCAAATAAACACTACCTCCTTCTAGTAGCTAACTCCCTACCTGTTTGGAAGAACCTTCCCACCCACTAGGTAAAGGATAATTTTAATTCCACACACACGCGCGCGCACACACATTTACACTGTAATATTTCAGCAATTTCTCTTCTTATTTGCATCACATGTCTTCGCCAAGAATATATTCAATATTTTTCTTAAAACAAAGTGCTCTTAAGGCAAAGATTCACTGCAAATTCCTACATATTGGATTTGTTGTGTATAAAGTATATTGATCTCCAATATAGTAATTTATTTTTATCAAAATAATGTACACTGAATGTTTCTAATTCGTTAACTGTCACGCTCAGATTTACTGGCATAACCAGAAATATGTTTTAAGGATGAAGAAGATTTAGGAAGGTAATGAAGGTTCTGAAACAGTTTTTACTTGAAAACATCAATTCTTAATGGCGAAGGGATTTGAAAAACAAAAATTATCTCCAGGGGTAGAGGGCTAGGAAATTTCCACATATCATATGTCAGCACAAAGCACACGCTATTAGAGTTATTTCCTATTTTGAGAAGAATTACTGAAAGACTCTGAGCTGTTTTTCCATGCATATATCTTTGATAATATTACACTTCACAAATACGTTGGGTTTAAGTCAATTGAATTTTTCTTAAATACACAATAAGATTTAGCTTTTGCCATTTATGTCCACTACCACCCAAATCAGGCATATAGTTTTGTATCATTCGGGGAGAATCCCCTATTTCCTTCCTCCAACTATGTACTTTGCTGTAGCGGACTCTGCGGCAACACTGTGCTAATAGGAAATTGTCCCCTTGGATGATAGGCATACCGAAGAACAAAACTGGAGAATGTGTAAAACATTTTCCCCTTTGAAACCACTCCTGATCAAAATAAATAACCTATACAACTAAATGGAGCTTGAGGCTAAGCATATAAACGGTTATTGGACTCCTAATAAGGCTTCGAGGCACAATCACGGAATTGTTAGTTACATTTTTTAAAAAATTTAAATTGAACGATGTTTAAAAAAACACTGTGTTCCATAATGTCAAATATTCACGCTATATACACATCTTAAAGAAAATCCTTTTTTTTCCAATTTAAATTTACAAATCCATCCTGTTTTGATTTCCCTATACTGCATTTATAAACACCTGTTGCTTGTTTGTTGTTTATCTTAAACTTTGCGAAAAATATATCATGTTATTTTATATTACGTTTGTTTTTAATTAATATTTAAGATATGAATTTTAATGCCCTTACATGTTTACTAAACATTGTATTTGCAGCAGGAGAAGCAGAGTTTTCAACAAATTGAATGTGTAAAATAATTTGGAAAAATTACATATAAATTGTCACTTAAAATAAATGTAATCTCGTTATACTATATTTTAGAGTAAATACAGCTCAGTCGTTGTAAAAGTTTTCAGACATTCAGACCAATTGCTCTACAGACGTCAATTTTTAATAATATTAATTATTTTTTGAATATTAAATGTTCATAAGATAAAGTTTAAGGTAATAATTATACAATATGAAGCCAATTCTGCAGAACAAATCTGATGTGTTTCACTGATATGACTTTTGCTACGCTCTATTGGTTATTAGTGGGTATACAAATTATTGTTACGAAAATTCGGTTTCCTGTTCTTCATTTTATTCGAGATAAAACTTTCCAAACGTTTCGTTACAATAGATGCAAAGGGTATACTCATAGTTAAATGTTTAAGAACTAGACTCTTAAATTTCCATGCTCTTTGCGTGCAATCTGAGAAACAACTGAACATCAAAAGGACTCGAAAAGAATGACAAAGTACTGAACAATCTGAACTGGTGCATTTATGTAACAAAGACACATAACCTGACACTATGCATTATATCGTGTTATGCCTAAGTAATCACCCGTTTAATTGCTGTTAATTACTGGCATTTCTTAAAAAGAAAACAAAATCTAAAAAAAGATTTTGAAAGAAATCGTCTTTACCATCTTTTACCGTTTCTCGTGTTCCATAACCTCTGCAGAAAGCCATCTAACCGAGGTAACCAAGCCGCTTATTGATTTAGGTTTTAAGTCACATAATCGAGACCTCTGACTACATAGGTTCTTTAATTTCAAGTACCTAAAGAATACAAAAACTAACAACAATAAAAGTTATGCATTCCGCAGCTAAAAACACACCTATTGTGTTTTTGAAGCTCATGACACTATAACCATAAGAGAATACGTTCTTGCCATAGGTAAACTCACTGATCCCTCAAGCATTAGGTTCGTATCCAGAATACCAAATGGAAGAATCGGTATGTGTTTGGCAAGCAAGCATATAGTAGAAAACTTTACATCTTCACGCCCAAAGATAAACATAAACAACATTTGCCTTGACTTAGACATCTACTGACCAAGAATAAAATAATAATTATCTCTAATTTTAGCCTAAACGTTACAAGATATATACTTGGCTATAACATCTATAACATCAATACAGCAGGAATACCTACCCACATCATCAGTTTCATGAGCTAAATCTACAGTTAACCTGATGACTTAGGAAAGTCACCAGAGCACCTACAGGTAGACTATGAATATACCAGATACTTCTCAACTGACATTCGATGTGTTTCCAGTGCAAAGCCAAAGGTCATTTAGTTAAACATTGCCCTACAAAAGAAACCGCCGCGCTCCTAGAGAAGGCACATAAATCTAATTGCTTACAGAACTGAGTAATAGGCATAATCGTAAACATGCTCTAAAAACAAAATCCAGGACCTTCAGAAACAGATCCTGCAGCTGTTGCAAATAGCAAATCTCACAAGAACTTTAGAATCAGCAAATACAAGTGCTGTATTTTCCAGTAGTAAAACGATAGCCACACCAACACAGAAACTCAAACGTTAAGAAGATCACTTTCACTAACAAGCAGAAAATGTTTTGAAGCAGAAGAGACTGCTCCCTTAATAACTTAGATCAAGTGAGAAAAAAGGAGTATTGTGATTCATACTAGTAAAAAGCCAAGGAAAATGAACACAACAGTACCTAATTTGGATGCTCTTTATCTGTTAGAAAGTTAAGAGAAAAGTCTCCCAGGAAATATGCCTCAGCTTTATTCTACTAAAACGTTTCCTTGGGAACTCATTTGGATGTTCTAATATCCACGAGTTAGCACTTAAATACATAAAAGACACCAATGTACTAATTGTTACACTTAGGGAATTATAACAATTAGGAAATTACCGAAACCTTTTATAGTTTTGGGCGACTTCAATAGCCACAGTAGGTTATGGGAGTGTAAATCGATTAATAATAGAGGAAGAATTATCGAAAGCTTTCTAGACTCCTACAACTTATGTCTCCTTAATTCTATAAAACCTACTCCAAAATTACGCATGGGATACTTGGCTCCATAGATTTAGCATTGTGCACCCCTGATATAGCTGATTAATTAGTTTAGACAATCACCGAGCATTTGCACGGCAGCGATCACTTTACAATCAAGACTCATGTCACCAAAATATCCAAAAACAACTATTCCCAATTTTACACATGGAAATGGAATACCAACAGAGCTGGCTGGCAAAAGTACGACGCTATAATTAAAGAAAACATAAAACACCTGCCGCCACCAGTAGAAATTCTAGTAATTTGTACACGATTGTTAAGGGAAAAAGTAAAAGCTAGCCTTGCTATAACTAATACAAACTGTTGGAAGAAAACTGTTTCTTGGTGAAACGAAGAATGTCAGCCGGATGTTAGAGCTAAAATTAAATTTTATATAAATACTACCACTATGGAAAATAAGGTATTTTACCTCAAGTGCAGAGCATATATCGATACGACTATAAAAAGTAGCAAAAAATCGTCGTGGATTAATTCTGTTTCTTCTATGACTTATAAAACTAGTTCAAAGAAATATGGACCAAAATTAAAAGAATTAGAGATACCAGCTGTTTGACTCCAACTCATCTGCAACCCACCAATTAAATCCATCCTATCACAGATATTCAAGAGATAGTACCAATCCCAGCGGAAACCTTCACCAATTACTCCAGCGAATCTAATTATGACCCTAAATTTCTTCACTACAAATCACAACTTCTTGAATTGCAACTAAATACCAGCATTCTGACCCTGCGGCTCCATGTCATAACGAACTCTCGTTTGAAGAAATGGCCGCAGCACTCAGTCCTGGCCCTGATTGTATACCCTACGAATTCCTCCTACACCTACTACATGAAGGAAAATGTACCTATTAGTCATCTTCAATTACATATGGACAAAACGAATATTTCCTGATCAATGGCACCAGTCACTGTAATAACGATACCTAAGCTTAATAAGAACTATAACCTTCGTGATAATATTCGACCAATAGAACTAATCTCTGCACTGTGAAAACTGATGGAGACAATTATTAACAAGCATCTAAAATGGACATTGGGATGCTAGCAGTTCTTTAGTCGCTTTCAGTTTGGTGTTAGACACCACCATTCTACACCCAACACCCTGATTATGTTAGAATCTAACATACAAGAAGATCAGGGACAGAAATCATCCCAGACTTGTAAGACTTCATACAGAAAAGGCCTAATATGACATGGAAGATTCACGTTCTTAAAGCATTAATTCACTATAGAATTTCAGGAATTTTATACAAAACACAAATTTAAGTATGGATTAATGGTATCATGTCCAGCATTTTCCATGTTGAAGACGGAGTTCCTCAAGGATCTATCCTAAGTGTTACCTTGTTCTTAGTGGCGGTCAGTGATATACCAAATACAATAACTCCACCAGTTAGTGTGAATCAATTTGCAGACGATTTAACTATATGTTGTTCAGGAAAAAATCCATGAGCTACACAAGAACTATTACAAAGTACAATTAAGGCAGTGCAGAAATTTACTAACACTATAGGTTTCAGATTCTCTGCAACAAAATCCAGAACTCTTAGCTTCTCGAGAGCATAAGTACAAACATCTTCTATAATAATAAACAGAATGATCAACAATCTCCAACACCAGTACTCTAATATTGCTTATAAGAGCTCACGCGGTGTCATCATATCCGGTTCCTGCGTGAAGACTTCCTGAGATGCTTAGCGGCCCAAAATTTGGGGCAGACTACCAAGTCTTGCTTGCTTCCTATAAAGCCATCATACGCTCCAAGTTAGATTACGGATCCATCATCAACGACCGGTTAAACATAATATATTATGTTAAATAGTCCATATTGCAAACATTAGACTCTATCCACCCATCCGCATAGCCCTCAGAGCATTCAGAAGCAGCCGAACGCAAGACTCCAAATTAAAACCGATGAACCACCTTTGGTTTTCAGAAGAAAACAACTCATCATAGCTTACCCACTTAAAGTAGCATCCAGAACACAATCACAGATGAAACTGTTTTTCATCCACAACCTCATCTTCCAAATATTCATCATTCCAACGGAGATTCCAGCTTATCCTAAATGATATCGGGTTCACGAAACCAGCAATACTGGACGCATAAATTGGACCTGGATCTCCACCATGGAGGATACAAGTACCACATATTAATATGGAACTCAGCAAAAAAGAAAAATCCGTCACTAGCAATAATGTTTATATTTTCCGAGAGTTGACATCTCAAAACGCACATTTATACTTAATGACTTAAAAGCGGATCACGGATGTGGATATGTCACCAGCTGCGTTGCTTCCACTGCGTCTCTGACAAGTTTTCAAACTTCTCCTGTGAAGTAGTGGCTCTCAGGGAAGCACAAAAGATATCTCTAATTTTTACCAATTCCAAAAGCTCCCTTCAAGCGATAATAGCACCACCTTCTTGTTCATGATATTCACCGCCTGTTTCAGTCTATTTCCGTTAAAAGCTACCATGCAGTTCTCGTACGGATTCCATCACATGTTGGCATCACCGATAATGAAGTAATGGATTTAATAGCTAACAGAATTGTTTATCAAAACTCCGTTGATTGTTCTATTCAAATTCCTCACCTGGATTTAATATCATACCTCAAGACGCAACAATTGGATATTTCAATGGCTTTCTTCTTCCGACAGCAAACTTCTCATGGTTAGAAATAACGAAATTCAAACTTTTCTTTACAATGCAATGAAACGCCAGATGAAATCATAACTACAAGGATTCGCATAGGCCGCTGAAGACTTACTCATATTCATGTCATTATTAAAGATCAAACGCTCTGCTACCTTGACAATAGAGTACATAGCAAATGCCAACAAATCGACCTCAAGAGGAGGTGTCCCCATCGAACTCCATAGAGCAATTGAAAACCCGTCAGTTTACTTCAAGTTGGAGATATTTCTCAGTGACATTAGATATTAAATAAACTGTAAATCACTCTCATCATATGCAATACTGACCACTAAATATCACTTGATATAATTACTGTTTCACTGATCAATTGTATTGTCACTCATCACACTATTACCATGTACTTTACTCAGTGTATTCTTAATGCATCCTAAACATAATTAAAAGTCGCCACTTACTGCATTATGTATTAGCTTGTTAAAGTCGCTATAAGACCTAAGATGTTTTAGTCACTATAAATACATAAATTAAAAAAAGCATTCAAACCATTATAATGGATATCTCGGAAATGGCTGATGTAACAAAGAAAGTTATTAGAAACAAAGTGGTACTTTTTGTATGTCATGGAAAGCATTAAAAAGAGATATAAGAATAGAAGTGTTCTTATCCTCTCAGATAGTCAAGCTGCTCTTAAAGCACTTGAATCACCATCAATAAAATCAAAGTTCGTCTCAGAATGCCGGGAATCCTTAATGACACTGGCTGAACGCAATAAACTTCAACTAATGTGGGTGCCAGGACACACAGGTATACCAGGCAATGAGAAAGCAGATGAAGCAGCCAAGAGTGGCAGCGAAAGCCCATTTTTTGGTCCGGAGCCTGTACTGGGGTGTCCTACAGACCAGTGAAACAGGCTATTAAGTGCTGGGCTCAAGCAGAACGCAAGAACTACTGGAACTCCATTGAGGGTTGCAGACATTCCAAGTTGTTTATTACAGACCTGGATAACAGCCGGGCAAAATACTTGCGCGGTCTTAGTAGAACAAGGCTTGCATGGGCAACAGGATTCATTACAGAACACTGTGCCCTAAATTTTAATCTATACAGAATGGGATTGTTTCACAACCCTATCTGTAGTAGATGCCTAGAAGGAGATGAGACGGTTACATCTGCCATGTAATTACCCTGCTCTTGCGAATCAAAGAGCAAGTATTTTTGGCAATCACTTTCCAAAGATAGATGAACTATCGAAAGCCTCAGTTAGCAGTCTGGTTAAGTTCATATCAAGCAACAGACTACTTAACTGATGAAAGGGGGGATGCGCAATAGATCTTTAAGGTCGCAACCCTTTTTCAAACTACAACTACAAGTGGTATTTTAAACAGATCTACATCTTTTATGTGGTACGTTTTCGTCTATCGTTTAACGTTTAACAGTTACACAGATTATAGAAAATTTCTTCCGAATGAAGTAGACTTCACAGGTCATTCCCAGAAAATTCAAGATATACATTTTATTTGTAATGTAAATATTCGTAATATATGGTATTTTAATAAAAATCGTTAGAGCTACTTTTCAGAAAACCAAAATTTCGAAAAAATATTCCATGTAGATGGAGTGGGAGATTTTCTTGAAAACCTTCGTGTCGAATCTTTGGAAGGTACTGAACATAAACTTTTTACAAGTTTTTGTGTTTGAGTTACGCTGTTCACAGGCCCACAGAGAGAGATTTTCTAAAACTGAATTTTTTGGATTCAGGGAGCCTCAAAACATGTATTTTTGGTGAAAACTTGGTATCGAATGTTTGGTTGGAATGCAATACTTAGTAGGCACATGGTAGAGAATGCGAAGCACATTAATATAAATGCAGGTTGTATCAAATAGTCTTCGTCATAGCATTAGTGGTTTTCGAAATATTTTCGTCATATTTTTAGTTTTTCCCGAGTTGAACTGCAATGCGGCATCTGTGACATATATTTGAAAATACGCGACTCACCTTTTTTACCTCGTGGCACATTATGACATAAATAATAAATTGGAGAAAAATCAGCCGTGTTGTAGTATCGTATCGTGCATTCAACGAAGTTGGAGAACTTTTCTGAGCAAACATTTGTCGTAATTAACATTAGGAGTGAATAGGAGAATAATTTTTAAATTAACGCTTCATATGTAAGAAATAACTGTTGATTATAAGTTGATAGAGAATTAACTATAAATATTTATACATCAGATTATTTTTTCTTTGTAAACACGGAGGAAGTAGAAACGACAACGTTATACACGAAGAGATAAGAGGAAGAATGTAACAAATGAGCAAACAATAGTCATATGGAGTGCAGTGATGGCCGGCGTGTAAAATGACCCTGCGGTTTCCAACGGATCTCTGTTTTTGAAGCACCTGATACCAATTAGCGTGGTAAAACACCATGTCATGAGAGAAGTAATAATTAATGAGACATAATTAGCATCCCATGCTCTCGGGATCTAAAAATACAGGGCGAGCGATGTGTTATGAATGTCCTGGATGTTGTTAGCATGGACTTTATGACATTCAGCAATGTCCGGTAATAGCGTTATTTCCTAGCGGAGTAATGTACTGCGAACTAGCAAACCCAGTTAATGCTATGACAATAAAAATTACCATTAGATTTTCTAATGTTCGATCTCAGATATTCTGAAAGTTTCCGCAGTAAAGACACAAATATGATATATCTACATCCCCCTACCAAAACAAGCGAGGGCGCACTTTCCTGGTTGCTTAAAGGGGAACAAGCACAAAACTTAAGTTGCTTTCAAACTAAAGTAATCTAAAAGCATGCAAAATAATGCTTTTTTCTTCTTCTATATTTCCGTGTTTGTTAATAATCAACTGCGACAGATTCGGTTGTGGCAATTTGCATACCAACACTAGCAGCAAAGAAGCATTCGCCAAGTATCTTGTTTTGATTTTTATTGCACTAACAAATGGCGTATCTTCACAAAGCTCTGCTAATCAGGTGTGTACATAACTTCTGCGCTGAACACTTTAACCTAAGGTCATGAAAAGAGACCATTATTTCACTGTGCCTTATCTATTCAGTAAATTACCATCACATACAGGAATCAAACAGGAAACCATTTCAACACACACACATATATTTAATGCATTATTTTTTATAAATAATATGCATTTCTAATAATGGAATTATGGTTTAGCAATCTCAGATAACTTATATATTTGGAGACTATTGGTCATTAAATATTGTTGGCTACACTAATAATAATAATAATAATAATAATAATAATAATAATAATAATAATAATCCTTAACTACTGCGTAAAAGCTCCAGTCATTCCAACTATTATTTTATTTCCCTGTCATGGGTTTAAACCAACAGCTCCAAAATTTGCTGTTCTGCTTCGAGGAGGTTGGTAGGACTTTGCTATCCTCTCTCTTGGAAGTACATTTTTCCCTACTAACCCTTCCGTTCTCAATGTCATTCACCCCTTCCTATCCTTCTCTGTGACCCAAATTGGAGTTTGTACCACGCCAAGAGAACTGCGCTTGGGTTAAATCACTAACCTCTTACTAAGGCGTATCCGAAGCAATTAAAGGCGACTTGCAAAGTTGAAAGCCCTCACTTTCTTTAAATATCAGCAATTTGTTTGGCATTGGGAATTTAACACCATTTTCTTATTGCTCATGAACCCATGTAATTGGTATTATCATTTTGTTACGAATAGTTGCTTTATAGAATTCTATTTAGTCCTAAGAGTCTATTATAAGCGCTTTATCCGGTAACGTTTGTTTGGAGTTCACCAGTTGAATATACATTACATGACTCTGGACTGATTTAATATTTAAAACGTTTCAAAGAATTGCCCGAAAAATTAGGAAACGTATCAAAGTGAACATAAACAGTTCTGTTAAGAATGGTATTGTGAAACTACTCTATTCTTCATCATACATTCTTAAACTGGGTGGCATGAATGTTTCCCACAGACAACTGAAGATATGAGAGTTATATTATTAATGTATTAATATTATTATTACATTTATTAGATAATTTTTACATTGTGCTGAAAAGTATTACAGCAATTAGCTTTGCACAGAAATATATTGTAACAAATGAGAACACCAGTTATTCTAGAATACGATTTATTTATCACTTAGGTGCTCAGCGTAGCACAAACGTTACACTTGAGACACTGTTGGCACACATTCAGAACAGAACACAGCTAATCCATCGAATCGAATCACAATTGAGCTGCTGAGTCAAAATTAACAACCGAAGTACAGGATCACAACTCACTATTGAACTGCACTGGGCATTGTTCACTTTTAACTGTCCAAATTCTCCGAATTAACTCCACTTAACTTCGCAATTTCTTAATTAACTGAACTGAACTCACTGGGAAGAGCAGCCCCGCATACACAGCGGAACTTTCTAGAAGAGAAACCTGCTCGAAACGGCCCAAAGGAATCTTCTGAAGCGAGGAAGCGGCACATAATAGGCCATTGTTCCGCACGGCTATTATTTTGAAGGGGACCGGCTATTGGCCCCATCCGCGGCCAAATAGACGACCTGGGGGACTCTCCCACCGCCGGTTGTTATGTAACTTCGCGCGAGTGGTCACAACATTCTACAACCTAGAAAATATGAACTAATTATTTCACTGCTTTGCCACAAACAAATTTCACAAAGCAATCATCTTAAAGAGTTTAGTTATTTCACGTATGACGTTCTGATTCTTTTTTATTTTTACTCAATGGCATGTGTGAGCCAGCTAAATGAAACTAGTGGAGAAAGACTGCATAACGCTCGCTGGTGAAATTCTGTCCTTCCTATATAGGCAACAAACTTCCTGAAATGTAACAAACGCTAACAATGAACAATGGCGTCTGTTGTAAAACTGCGTATATTAAACATTTAGAAGTATCCAAAAAATCTTAAATCGAGGGTATCGAGGGCTGAAACCGTACCCTGTAGTTTTGACTCTGCACAAGGTACGTAAATGATTTATCTACCTGCAGAGGAATTCAGTAAATGGAGTCATATGAGAGAATGCAGAGAGGTCCCCCACCTCCTGAAATTTCTACTGGAATCTTCTACTTGCATGCATCGCTACATTCCACGACATGAAAAACGGCGTGTTGAAACGCACAAGGAAAGCGGTTCGCTAGGTTCATAGCTCCTTATTTTCCCCTCTAACAATAAATCTTACAACACAATTTGGGCTTAAATCTAAAACAAAAACTTTATGGCGGTAATATGGCGCTTGGTATAGCACTTTTTTCCTCTCTCGCTGACTTTTCAAGCCCATGAATATCAAGCCGTAAACAAAACTCATTCCTCTTACATCCGCGTGAGGGGAGATGTGTAGTTGTTACTCTCAAAGCGAGGTGGATCATAACAGTAACCATCACTGTGGGCGGGAAATTGAGGAGCGAGTTTTATTTCAGTGCTGCCGCCCGTCAAACGGATGAAGCCAGCTCTGTTGTAGCGAAATATGGACCTCGGATATTGAACCGGACGGCGTCGTAGCAAGCTAGCCAACATTGCGATATTTTTCCTCCTCTTTTATCCTTTCTTTCCTCCATACGAGTTCATATAGGGCATCCCGCGGCTTCTCGTCTTTAGTGTAACAGTTTTCTTTTTACGCCTTTCCTGCGGCAAGCGACGCAGCCTTGAAGAATGAAAGGATGGTTTTTCCGGCACTTTTCAAAGGAGCAGCATACAGGGAATAAATGTAAGTAAAGCAGAAGCGGCGGCATTCTTTCCGTAAACAGGTCAACTTTGTTACATAACGGAGCGATACTAATGAAAAGAGATGCAAGATGTTTTCAGGCGTAGTTTAAATAAGTTGGAGATAATTTGCACCTGAAAGGATGTTTCTGAGAGGTGTTTTAGAGCTCTCGAAACAACTGTTCTTCAGAAACTGAAGAACAGGAACATTCTATCCTAATGAAGGAATTGTGGAGGAATAGCAGATTTTCGCGAGAATTCAGAGTTTCCATTGCTCCTTAAGCGAAGTTCTTGTTCACTGTGATAGTAGACTACTTTGTTTCTCTTCTTCACAAATGCTTTTTGAAATGAGGTGTAGGGTTGCTATAAATCGTGCTATCAGTTTAAACCATTGTTGGGCAATATTATCGCGGTGGGTCTGATAGCGTACGGCTAAGCTTACCCATTGGTCAATTGTTTGAATATTGCCGTTTTAAGATGATTTTGTTGTAATTTGCGTTGCTAGCTGCCCTACCATAATTAAACACATATTTTAAATTTCATTCATCGATTTAAAATAGTTGATTTAAGGAAATTTTGCTATTACAGCCATGATCTATGTTCATAAAAACTTCCAAACGATGCAGGATAATAATTCTCAGGAAAAAATTCATTAGAGAAATAGGCACTCTTCTGGTTGTTTCGGAGACAAATGCTAACATATATATATATATATATATATATATATATATATATAATTTCCTTTTCGCGACTTATCCTCGGGGTTTCAAATTAGTTGGAGTAAAAGTGTAATAGCAATCATATGCCATTTTATTCAATCTCTCTTATTTTCCAATGCAAATTTCAACAAAATATGTAACAACCTGTATCATGTGGAACATTGATTGTCCAAAAGTGTAAAAGGATCAAAAGATTAAAGGTCACTAGACAATAGACACATGACTTTCTGAAGACTCCAAGGACAAAGACAGTAAATAGTGATTTATGCATTTTCTATGTATTTTTTTAAACATAAAAGAAATTTTGATTTTTTTTAATTTGAGAACCTAAGCATATTCGTGTTCAATGCTATAGTTTGTATTATTAAGTTACATGGGATCATTTTGTGAGTACCTATATCATAAGCTAAAAGCGAAATTACACTTAAGCTTACCTAACATCAATATAAAAACATTAGTACCCACAAATTCAACATGCGTACCCATAAATAAGACATTAGTCGACATGGAATATATCGGTATATATAATTCATAAAATACATTCTTCGAATATTATGTTTGCTTCCTTCTAAAAACAAAGTCATAATTGCGTATTTGCACACATATTGCCTACAACATGATTAATTTACTTCAAATATTTGGCAATGACTGGAGCCCGGATGTTAGGCATTATAACAGTCGAAATAGGAAGGCATAAAAGACTGTAATCATTAATAAGTCGGCACAATACATATAAAAAGGGATCGTACATTTTAAGAAGTCCTAAAATAATATACTTAATGACCAATACTTGGTTTAAAAATCATACAAATTACACATTTTCATTCTTGCGCATTACCATAAGGTATTGCTGTAAATTGTCTTGTGCTCCACTATCCCTTTTATCACTGAGAATGTTTTTAATTTCAGAAAAATAACCTTGTACCTATCTGGTGTGATAAGTACATAATCAACGCAAGCGTGTGTAGGCGGGCGTATCTGTCACTTTTCATTACTTTACAACATTTGTCTTAATTCTTTCAAGCCAGTATTTCCAGACGTTATACTTTTGCACTTCTTAATAACTACACTTCCCATTTCATGTGGCACGTCTTCAAGTTGATGCACTGATGCTACGACTATCTTCATTGATGTCAAGTTGTCAACACACTGTTAAGTGTTTCCTCCTTTTTTCAAGTTTTGTGATAATTTATGACAACTTGATATCATCGACTGCTATGGAGGACAAACAATTGCGACACTACACGAATGAACGCAGCGTCATCTTCATCAGGTCACGTAACTTCTCCATAGTATAGAGCAGCAGTACCCCACCTTGTCAAAATGAACTCTGCAAGGAAAGCGAGTTCGGAATAATTGTCTTATTCTGGATAGTACCTTCACAAAGATGTTCTTTGTATTAGAAATTAACTTATCTACACCATAAAATAAACACCGAATCTCTTGTGCTGTTTTGCGTAATGTATGTTCTAGACACGTTAGACAAATCATTTCAGGAAAAAGAAGCTACTTCATGAACGGGGCTGTATTGCACAAGATGAGCAGGACATAAGGTGTGCTTCACACCACCAGGCAAAAGCAGGTTCAAAGAGTTTGAACACAACTGAACAGTGATTGTATTGTTAGTTTTATATAAACCCTCAGACAACTGCAAGAACGCTTTAGATACTGAATTTGCACAATTCGTAGTATATAGACAGGTTATTACTTTCTCTACTACGTATAGTAAGTAGGGGAAGTATTGTATTCCACCCAAAAATTCGATACCGAGATTTCACCGGAAATACATGTTTAGAGAACCCCTGAATAAAAAAAAAGCATTTTTGGAAACATGTCCGTGTGTGTCTGTCTGTGAACAGCATAACTCAGAAACGAACAGTCGGATAAACACCAAACTTGGTATTTAGATTCAGTATCTTCCAGAGATGCGAAACGAAGGTTTTCAAGAAAATCCCCCGACCCCAGATTACGCTTTGCATGGAACATTTTTCGAAAATTTTAATTTTCTGAAAAATGGCTATAACGATTTTGATTAAAATATCATATGTTTAAAGATATTTTTATGGCAAATAAAATGTATATCTTGAATTTTCTAGAAATGTCTCCAAAAGTATCCTTCATTGTGAACGACATTTGCATAACTGGTAAACCATAAGCGATAGACAAACTTTTACTACACAAAAAATGTAGTACGCGTTAAAATACACAATTTATGTCGTATACATTTTTTGTTGAGTGAACCATTTTCGCGATATTGCTTGTTATTCCCTTAAATTTTTCAGTACTTATTTTCTCAAATAGGAATTCGTTATTCATTTTTTTTGTCTTGGATATGCAAAGAGCATTAATCTGTGGGAAAAGGAATGGTGATGCACCTAGCAACCAGCTATTCAGAGATATGTATATGCTTAAAGGCTACTGTATTTCTATATTGCCCTTGTAAACATATATTCCCCATACATCTACAAGAAAATTAGCAATAAGATAGAGTCTACAAACATGATTAGATTAACATGAAGTAGATGGAGAATAAGCGTTTGTAAAAATAGTTTGTAGGTACATGAGTCGAGAAAGTCATGTGAGTGTAACACATCAGATTTTTTTTATGTCCTGGACATGCAAAGAGATTCGAATGCCCCACATAGCAACCAACGCTTAAAAGATTTGACTATCGCTTATAACCTACCCATATTAGCAATAAGATTAACATCTCGATATCTCGATTAACATGAAGCATATGGAGAATAAGCGTCTGTAAAAATAGTTTGTACAAGAGTAGAGAAAGTCATGTGAGTGTAACGCATCAGATTTTTAAATAAAATACTTTAAGTCTTTTTAAAAGGCTTACACAATAAATATGTTCCAACAATGAAAATTCATGGGCACCAACTTCACTAAGATAACTGTGAAGTTTGCTTTTCATTGGTTGAGTTAATTTAGGTATTGTAGTTAATTATGTTATGTCTGCTTCCACGCGACAGTAACATTCATCAAAATGTTTTCTTTGCACTGCATAGTGGTACTGGGGATTCAGGCAGAAATGCTGAACCCTTATCAGATAGCAGACATTACAATACCAAATATGGTCAAATTTCCACCTTGTCCAAGATCCAAGATAGTAGGGTACTCGTCATCTAGGGTCCCCGGAATGTAATGGAAAACTTTAAATAAATTTAAAGGTTTACCTTGAAGTAAAGAACACAAAAAGTTCCAGTTATAATTTAAATAGGGAAAAATAGGTAGTACAAACTGGCTCTATCACTTCCGAATACCTCAAAACACACATATTTCGTGTAACATTATCATAAAGACTTTGTCTTTGTCCATGTTCAGTACTGGATTGTTTTATTGAGTAAAGCTGTTACTATCATACATATCAGGCCAATACTTATTGAACACCTTAAAAATATATTTAAAAAGAAACAGAATTGTAACCTCTAATTATATTTAAAACAGAATAGAAATGTAACTGTAAACATTCGCAAAAGGAGAGTTTAAGAACAGTTGCTTCTTTCTTTCCAGATATAATCAAATGTGTTTTTATGAATAAAAAAGACTAAAAATAATTATTATGGCGTAGGAGAGAAAAGATAAACCTATCCTCGAACGAAGGGAAAGGTGATGAAAACTATAATGTGATCACTGGAGCCCGAATGTTAGGCAAAATTCCTGGTGCGGCCGTGTATCGGGCGATTTTAAAAGCGTTCTCACTTGCGCATGACTAGTTTTATACACCTTTATTTATTTCATAGGAACATAAAAAATACACAAAAGCATTTAATTTAAAAGTAATGTAACTCAATGAAACTTAATATTTTCCAAGAATAACGTCCCTAGATTGACTACCACCTTCTTTACGCACTCGATAAGTTACACTCTGCAGCATCTCTGCAGTAATGGATTCAATTTCTGCCCGAATTCGCATTTTTAACTTTTGAATCGTGTGTGGTGCTGGAACACTAAAAACTTTAGTTTTCGAGTCACGCAACAGATTTCACAGATTTGAACGTACACAAGCTGAGAGGAGTTCGGGAGACTGACCGATATTCCCTTACCTATAGTTAACATGGTTAGGAAACACAGCTACCATGAAAATTCGTGCGGTGTGACTCGTAGCCCCATCTTGTTAGAAAATGATTATTCTTTTACAGGAAGACGAGAAAGTACAGGAGCTACGAAATTCTCAAACATATGAACGTAGAGATGCAATTCCCAATTACAGCTATTTTCCTCTCATCTTCAAAGAAGTACAAACCGATAACTGCAAAGCAGATGTCGCGCACCATTCTTTGGCTTTCATATTGTGAAGCAGAATTGAAGTTTATACGGTAGTGCATGCGTAATTTGTATCTTGTACGGTTGGAAATGGAGGTTTGTGCATAAAATCCATAGAAGAATGCTCAGAAAGCCCGAGTGACAGAATGAAGACGCGTGGACTCCTTTCAGTGACCTCTCTTACAGCCTCTATTTCTCGATGTAGTACTGTTTTAATGCTGAAACCTTTTTTCTTTTTAGTAGAACCAGTTGCTTCAAAGTTACGAAACCAGGTCTTGATTGTATGAGCTGATGAAACACAATAGTTGTGATGAATTCCGAACTTTCCTCGAAATTCACGTAACTATAGGCATTCTTTAAAATCTTTTAGATCATAAGCATGTTGCGCTGCAGTCCAGATCTTCATTACAAATAAAACGGTTTACAAGTTAGTGGCAGCCGCATTCCCCTCACTAATATATAGTCCAAATAAGCACTGCTCTGCAAAATCGGCCGACTCTCGCCAGCAACCTCTATGAATAGTTACTAACTTTTGATTTATAACCACCCGGTAAACAAGGAATTTTGACTGACATTGGGGCTCCAGTGATCACATTATAGTCTTTATTACCTTTCCTTTCGTACTAGGATAGGTTTATGTTTTCTCTCCTACGCCATAATAATTATTTTTAGTTTTCTTTTATTCCTAAAAACACATTTGATTATATCGGGAAAAAAAGAAGGAACTGTTCTTAAACTCTCCTTTTGCGAATGTTTACAGTTACATTTCTATTCTGGTTTAAATATAATTAGAGGTTACAATTCTTTTTCTTTTTAAATATATTTTTAAGATGTTCAATAAAAAAATTGGCCTGATATGTATGGTATTAACAGCTTTATTCAATAAAATAATCCAGTACTGAACATGGACAAATATAAAGTCTTTATGATAATGTTACACGAAATGGCGTGTTTCGGATATCAGACACACATGCAACAAAACATGTCGAGATTGTCAGCACTAGCTTGCTGCCAGTGGATAGAATTTCATTTCTTGTTTTTTTTCCTCATAAAAATCAAGATCGCTTACTATCTCTCAAGTCGCCCCTAAGGCAGTGGCAGTCTTGGGTGAGTATTTTAGCTGAGTTGTTTTTGTGTTGTGTGTAGATTCCTCCTCAAGCCTAGCTACTCCGCAACAGTCAAAACAAGTGAGCTTGCACGTCTAAAAGGTGGTAAGAGTGATCGCATCCTCTGCACAGAACTGCTGTTGACCAAACCTAACAAGTTTTGCGTGACGTGTTATGTCGGCCACTGATAGAAGAAATATATTGAAATTTGCCATCCATAGGACGCGATTATGTCGCTCCATGTTTGTGTTTATCATTCACTATGAGCGGAGCAAATTGCAGGGAAATGAATAAACCAACCCAATTCGAGATAAAGCAGAAGTTAACAAACGAGCAATATAAATTTATAGAGATACACAAAAATGTTAGTACGTTTATGAGGAGGTACGCTGTAAGCCAATACATATAACACAATCTCTCTTTTGTGTTGTTTTTTTCGGTAGGAAGTCCTCAACTTATTATTCATTGAAATATTGTTCGGCTGTAAATATGCACTAACATATCTCATTGTTTCTAAGCCTCTCAAAGCATTACATTGTGCATTACCTATGAAAATCATCTTTAGTACTATAGTAATTAAATTTAATATAGTGAAATAGTTTGTTTAGAAATATGTTCATGTAACGGATCTGGACGGGATTGAAACTTCAGTTGCGAAATTACTTAAACTGTCTGTTACGAAAGTAAGGAAATCTGTAATGAATTAAAAATAACTCTAATATTTGTTACTTAAATGGGCTTACTAACATAGGCTTCACAGGTCGTAGAAAGCCTATATTTTGAACTTCTTGTCTAACCTCGCTGAGACGAGTCAAATGAGAAAGCGCCCCATCGTGTTGGTATTACATTGTTATTCGGCTTCACCCCGTAGAGCAGACACCTCGTGTTATAAAGTGGACGTAGCTATCTTATTGAAGGGGTCATCATAAAAACAGAACTACTAAATGGTCTTACAGTACACCAGTTCCATTGGACCTGAACGACCGAATGACGCGACCAATATTAGAGTTAAAGGTGTTCCAATAATGTACATTGTGGACAGTTACTTGGCGTGCATTTAGGAACCTGTTTCATCTGTGAATAACATACTTGACAAGAAAAAATGTTCGGTCTTGTACTGTTGGTCGTATCGAATGCCACACTCTCCGTTCATGACCTGGCTGCTGCAGCTCTGGTAAGAATAGAGCTTTAGGATATGTGGTATTCTCCAAGCAGAAGATCGGCTGATATTGAAACACCTGTGAACATACCTCGTACTAATAATGCGGCTGCTGAATGGCATAGTCTCTCAGACGCTCCGTCATTGCTCAGTCACAGGGTTCCTCTAATTGTGGATGAGACACCTTGTGCAGTTGTGTAGAAGGCAGCTCGTAACCCTTAGAAATTAGATGCACTGGAAATTATTCTCTACGAAAGAAGTAACTTATTGCATTCCTGCAACTTACCCCTTAGCAGTCGGTCTGTACCTATAGGATTATATACAATAAATTTATGCTACTGTATAACCTTTCACGCTGGATTTATGTGAGCTAATGTTGGAAAATTGTATCAGATTTGAAAAATTCAAGTTTATAAAAAGTTTGATGTTATACAGCGAGTCTAGCATAATAACTCTGTGGTTATCTGACGTTCTAGCAGTTTTAATACTTGTCTGTTTTCTGTTCCAGGTAAGTGAAGCTGACAGCTTTAGTTTACAGAGTGGGTAAGCAAGTTAACTCAATTTACTTAGTAAGGGTATAAACAGATAGGTTTTAATATAAAATGTTATGAAACAAAGTTTGTATGAAGTACTATAACACAACTGACAAGCTTATCCTCATCTGACGAGAAAATACATGTATAAACGTACGTTCATAACCTGGAAGATAAGTTTAAAACGTAGCTTGGTAGTGAAGTTTCAAAGAGAAAGATTTTAAATTCTCAGATGATAGTTTTATTGTGTGGTGTTAGTGCAGCTGAAAAATCACTATCTTTTTGAAAACGAATATTTGTACAGAAAAAAATAACATCAGAATGCACGAAAGTATACTTGTTCTATTATACACTTAAAGCCATGATGGCTTGTTATTGTTTGTAGTATTTAACTATTACAAGTAGAATTATATTCATTGTAGACATTAAATGTCAGTAAAGTATCTTAAATAAATTTCAAGAGAAGTGCAGTGGCAGCAAGTTTTCAAAATCTCTTGACTGAAATAATGCTAATGTTCTAATGTAGCTCAGCATAGTATTAGCAGGAGCAGCAGTCATAGTTGATTTGCGGTGAATGACTTTGTTGTATAATTTAGCTGCTCATGCAAAATCTTTTGGGAAGCATAGATAATTCCACGCCTTTTGGTAGTCCCCCAAAATAAAAAATAGCTCCCAGTGACACTCAGTAAAGCGTCTTAGACATATTGCATATCGTTATGTTTCGAGTAAGTAATTGTCAGCTTGGCTTACAACGTAGATACGAGGGGCACTATTTGTATTTTGAGCATTGGCAACCTTGAAAGCTGTAGGTGCCATCTGACGTTTCCAATGGAAAGTTTGACATTTTTTACCATAATCTACTTCAAACATTTTGTCAATAGAGCGTCATTTGTTTTGTTTACATTAACTTGAAAATTGTGTGTCAATAAAAGCATGGAATCAATTCGTGAAAATGTTCGTGCAATGGTTTATTACGACTTTCGATGTGGATTATCAAGACAAGAGTGCATCGATCAACTAACTTCCACATTTGGCAACGAAGCTCCATCCTTTGCCACTGTGAAACGCTGCTATAACGAATTTAATCGTGGCCGCCGTTCGCTCAATGATGAAGTTGGTGAAGGTCGTCCAAAATCAGTCAGTTGTGCCAGAAAACATTGATGCTGTGCAAAAACTAATAATGAAAGATCGTCATGCGACATATTGTGAGATTGAGACTACCCTAGGCATTAGTTCCACCAGCATATATAAAATATTGCATGATTATTTAGCCGTGAAAAAGATTGGCTCTCGTTGGATCCCACATAATTTGACACAATCTCAAAAAGATGCTCGTGTCGATTGGTGTACAAAAATGCTCAAGAAATACAATGGCGGTGCCTCAAAAGACGTATATAAGATTGTAACAGGTGACGAATAATAGATCCATACGTATGAGCCGGAACGTAAACAGCAGTCGACTGTATGCAATCGAAGCACTTCGAAACAAATGCTCGCCTTTTTTTTCAGCAAAACTGGCCATGTGGCAACAGAGCCTTTTGAGGAACGTAAAATGGTCAATGCCGAATGGTACACAACCATTTGTTTGCCGGAAGTCTTTGGTGAAATAAGGAAAACCAACATGAACCGTAGGATCGTTCTTCATCAAGACAATGCGAGCGCACACACATCTCGTCTAACAAGAGTATTTGAAGGCTAAAAAAATCGAATTGATGGGTCATCCGCCATAAAGTTCTGATTTGGTACGCAATAACTTCTTTTTGTTTCCGAATATCAAGAATAAATTGCGTGGACAACGATTTTCGTTGGCAGAAGAAGCCGTTGATGCCTTCAAAACCATGTTTTGGAGGTGTCTCAAGAAGACTGGTATAAATGCTTGGACAAACGGTTCAAGCGGATGCAAAAGTGCATTGATCATAAAGGAGAATATTTTGAAAAACAATAAAGCAGTTTTCAATCAGAAATTACTTTGTTTTAATTATTTGGCTCATAATATAAGTAGTGCATATCATTTGGGCAACAATCGCACTACCTTTATTTGCTCAACAGACTCGTGGTTTCCTTTTGAGCTGTAACGACAATTTAAAGCAATATTTAATGGACGGAACTACATCATGCATTGTAACCATTCTTACATGCCTATCATGATAAGTAAATCGAAATATAAATAAAAGTTTAATAAGCAACTATTAGAGGGAATATTTAAGAATAAAGTAAACATATAAACAACGAGCAGAATTTCAAGTTTCAGAGGACAGGATAAAGCATACGAATATCACCCGCCTTTTTGTTCTTGAAAGTCCCTTTGTCAAGGGAGACGATATGATAGCACCCAGCATATTATGAGAAAATTAAAACCAAAAATTAAATAACACGACACTCTTAGTGATGAACATTAGCATTCTAATTAAAAGACGTGATCCTAACAACAGACCAGGCTGTTGCAGAAAAGCTTGTAAGAGCGTGTCTTATCACGAACCCAAAATAAGATCGTCAGAAGTTGTTCGTAGGCTAGGAATTTCTACAAGAAGTTTATTATAGCCAATGGCAGAGTTTTGTAGGAACCCAAGTAGCCAATAAGAGTGGCAACTCACTTAAGAAGATGTATACGCCTTATGATTCGGAGGAAAGTCAGGGGAAACCAGTACGTTGTGTCGCTGGCCGAAATACACAAGTAAGAACAAACTTAAAACTTCGGCGCGAGTAAGTTGCTAGGGAAATTAAGTCCGGATGCGGGCACGTGGTAACCGAGTCGCGCGTCACAGGAGTGTCAGAGTACCAATCACACGAACACTTGGTGATCTGGACGACATCGCAAATGTACACACAAATACCATTGTGGCGAGCGGGAAATATCATTTGGAATACAACGTTCAAATTAAGATTGCTATCCTTCATACAAAGTAAGCAAGATAACCAGAATCCCGAAGGTTTTCCGGAACATCATGTCTCACACTTGACCTCATGCTATAGAGAGGAGGATGAAAGTGTCGTTAATCCGCCTTATCCCTCCTCTACCTTAACCCGCACCACAAAAACAACACAGAGTCTTTTAAGAGGTAACACTACGGAGCAAAGAAGAACTATAATACAGTTTAAGTTCTAACATGGTCCTTAGGAAGATACATTAATCCTTAAACTCTCATATATGCTTATGCATATTATAAAAACTCGCCGCAGCTTGTAGATGGTAGCTATAGGTTAGCCAAGGATGAATTTAATAAATTATTTCTATTTTCTACAATTATGTTCTCTGAGAAAGTACTGTGGTATAGTTCTGGCACATAGCATAAGAATACTTATGATAATATTCTGCATGTGACGGGGTGGAAGCGCGCAGATACGTCAAAGGTAATACGTGCCGGACTTTCAAGCATGCAACTTGCAACTTGGCGTTATAAAATATGTTTGATTGCTCCATCTGCCTCATATATCACAGACGATTAAAGACGGGAAACATTTACGTAAACAAAGACATTTTATCGAAAATTTGCAAGTTTCATTAATATCCATATATTGTGTTTTTCAGTACAGCCTTGAGGTCTTATAAGCCTGGAATCTGATGTTTAACACAAATATCAAAACTGTTATTGCCACTATTATTATTATTATTAGTAGTAGTAGTGGTAGTGGTAGTGGTAGTGGTAGTGGTAGTGGTAGTGGTAGTGGTAGTATCAGTGGTAGTATCAGTGGTAGTATCAGTGGTAGTGGTAGTGGTAGTGGTAGTGGTAGTGGTAGTGGTAGTGGTAGTGGTAGTGGTAGTAGTAGATTACACCAATTATTTTACTTGTGGTATACCTATACGCAATTTACATTGTGTTAAGATTGTCCATCTTGGTACAGCTTACATTAGGGTCTGCTTACGCATTTCGTCCTCCATATCGACTTCCTGCGTCTCCGACTATCTATCACTTTTACTTCTTTCTTTCTTATATGTTCATTTCTGGGCTTTTATTCTTGCGAGCCGCGATCCTCACGTTTACACATTTGCTCTCTAGTAGCATAAGAATTCGCAAGGATGTCAATGGCTATGCAATTATGAACGTCATCCCTCATGTTGGCCATACCTTGAACATCTATAATTTAAATAAATAAGTTGCCTTACATTAAGGCGGCCCAGTTATCTTTATAATCATTGGATAGTAGGAATATTCGTAGTTTTAAATTATACCAGGTGGCCCAACCGCGCCGTATTTAAGTGTGTAGATATCCCTTCGTGCGTTAAAAGAGTTGCAGAACTCAACGGGGCAATTACAAGTAAACATGGTCAGCCTTACCGTGAGTTTCGGCGTTTTAATAAAATAACATTTACGGGCCTTTAACAAACATGCTCTTATCGGCGGCCTTTCCTTTGGAACATATTGTTCGCTATAGGCAATGGTGTTAAGTCGCATTTGCTTGTCTTTGTGTTTCGAGTAAACGTTGGGCTTTAATCATTAGATCACACACACATACATAAACATTCACATCTGATTCATACTTCCAGACCTAGGGGACGATAGGTAATAATCTTGGCTAGAGAAAAATCTCCACCCCAGACGGGAATCGAACTCGATAACCCTCGCATAGCACCCAGGTGCTCTACGACTGAGACGGGGCGAGCCAAGCTGGCTTATCACCAAAGACGATGAGCGGATTGTGCTCATTGAGAGGCACTTTCCAGCCTTGCAATAGAGTGTACTCTCTTATGATGATTGACAAGAATAGACCGAAGAGCTCTTAGAATATTTTCCACTTCAGTTACACACACTTTACTTTGAGGGAATAAGCTCACTTTTTAGACTGACAAATAAGTAAAATGTCATTATTTGACCTGTTCTGTATGCGCATAGCTATTTTTTAAATTGTGTTTACGCTATTCTTGTCTAACATTACAGACTATTAGTAACAAACATGAAAGCACAGTGTTTCACTGCAATTTTTTTCGCTTGCTGTAAAAATGTTGATTATTATTATTATTATTATTATTATTATTATTATTATTATTACTATTATTGTTGTTGTTATCATCTAACGATACTGTTACGCTGACTTCGCTTGTTGAATAGGTGTTCGAAGTTTTGCCCCTGTTGAATGATACGATGTCTCAACCGTCTCCGTGGATCCATATGGCGTTTCTGAGAACTGCTGGTATAGTTGAAGTAGGGGTAGCAGTAGTATGTTTGTAATACGCTAATGCGCCAGTTCCCCACTGTCCCATTGAGTTCTACATTTCTTTTAGCCCCCGTAGGGTTATCTGCATACGTCAAATACGGCGCGGTTGGACCACCTGGAACAAATATTGTACAATTTACATTGTAGATTTTCGGATGTTAAAAACGCAAAATGTAGAAGGTCCTCAGTTTATAGAGTTGTTGCACTAGTAAATATCACTTCCACATCCAGACAACCCACCCAGTATCTGATTGCACAGCGCGGTGAAAACACTACTGGATGTTCATTTAGAAGTGTGCTATAGCATGCTGTATGACGTTACTTACATAGCCACTGAGCTGGAATGTAGTCCGCCTAGTGCTTTCGCAGAGGTGTATAACTCATATGTCGGAGAAGTTGCCTAAAAATCAAGGCGTTCAAGTGTGAATCTATGAACCTTCCACGTCGTAGCAACAGCCGCCTCTCTGCACAGTCTGTCCTTTCTTAATCCTCCTTCGCACTGTGCTTTGTTTGTGGTTTTTTTACTTTCTCTACTACGTATAGTAAGTAGGGGAAGTATTGTACGCCACCCAAAAATTCGGTACCGAGATTTCACCGGAAATACATGTTTTGAGGCCCCTGAATAAAAAAAAAAAGCATTTTTGGAAACATGTCCGTGTGTGTGTGTATGTGTGTGTGTGTCTGTCTGTGAACAGCATAATTCAGAAACAAACAGTCGGATAAACACCAAACTTGGTATTTAGGTTCAGTATCTTCCAGAGATGCGACACGAATGTTTTATAGAAAATCCCCTCACCCCAGATTACCTTAGACATGGAACATTTGTACAAAATTTTAATTTTCTCAGAAATGACTAACGATTTTGATTAAAATATCATATATTTAAGGTACTTTCCAGACAAATAAAATTTATATCTTGAATTTTTTGGGAATGTTTCCAAAAGTATTCTTCATTGTAAACGACTTTTGCATAACAGGTAAAACATAAGAGATAGAAAAAAAATTACTGCACAAAAAATGTAGATCGCGATATAGTACACAATTTTTGTCATACACATTTTTTTTATTGAGTGAACCATTTTCGAGATATTGCTTGTTATTCCCTTAAATTTTCCAATACTTACACTGTTTCTCAAATGGGAATTCGTTATTCATATTTGTATGTCCTAGACATGCAAAGAGAATTGAATGCGCCACATAGCAACAAGCTCTTAAAATATTTGACTATCGCTTAAAGCCTACTAATTCCCCTTGCATCTAAAAGAAAATTAGCAATAAGATTAACATCTCGATATCTCGATTAACATGAAGCATATGGAGGATAAGCGTTTGTAAGAATAGTTTGTACAAGAGTATAGAAAGTCATGTGAGTGCAGCACATCAGACTTTTTTCTATTTTGTTTTCCTATGTGCTACATTTCACTGGTTTAACACTAACAAACTGTTTCTGAATCGGGAATTTTCACTCACACAAGGCAGTAGCACTACTAATATTCGTTCAGGTGAGGACGCTTTTCTTCTTTTTTTCTTTCTTTCTTTTTTCTGAATTTAGTTGTTTGTTAAGTTTTACAGTAGGCATACACTGTTATTTTATTTTACACTTTTAGGTACGACATTGTGAAGCATGATATTTGGTCTAATGTTATTATGATATTAATTACTGTTGGGATTGAACGCCGTGTTTCCCTTCCACACATGTACATGCTTCCACTTAGGTCTTAGTCTTTTCAATTAATTACTCAAAAAGAGTTCATGACGCTTTCAAATAACGCTCAGTATATAAGTAAGCGATTTTTGCTTTACCCTATGACTTACTTTTAAGTAAATTGTTAAATAGAACAACTGCTATTCGCGACGTTAATAATTGTCACGTATAATGGAGCACTTGCTCATATATGTATGTTTGTGTTCTTTATGCAAGAATGGCGAAACAAATGCTTTGAAAGTTGGCATATAATACACCTGATGTCCCACTTACAAAACTGGGAAAGTAATTAGCATCTTAATTACTTTTAATTGAGGAGACTTTATGAGGCGCAAAGTAAAAAATCGAGATATTCTTAACTTCCTTAAAAAAAAGGTTCTATAACCACAGTTTATAAGAATAAATAAGTGCTTTTATTTACAACATTTCGATAGGATGAATATACAAGGAGCTATAACAAGTTTGGGCGGTGCCGTAGCCGAGTGGTTAGACCGCTCGCCTCCCACCGAGGCGGCCCGGGTTCAATCCCAGGGACCTGCATGTGGGATTTGTGGTGGACGAAGCGGCGTCTGGGCGGGTTTTCTCCGGGTTCTCCGGTTTCCCCCGCCATTCATTCCACCAACTGCTCCATCATCACCTTTCCTTTCATCCATTTCACCAACATTTCGTTTCATCTACTTCCTTCATCCCATACCAGGCATCGGGCTGATCACCCATCCTGGATGCTCTGTCTGATCCCTGAGTGTCTGCTCCTCGACGGGCCTCTGACCCCAGGCACCCGCTTGTAAGTCCTGGGGGGTGTAAGTCCTACATAAGAGGAGGGTAAACAGATAATGAATGAATGAAAAAATATAACAAGTTTTCTTCAAGTAAATCAGTTACCACGAGAATCGGTATAGCTCCCATTGCAGTGCAAGCATACGGATGAAGCACAAATTTGTCTACTATTAAACGTTTCACTCATATTTTAATGTTTAGTTGTAAGCCAGAAACTAGTTTCGGGGACGGTTAAAGGATGAGAGAGAGAGGGGGGAGAGAAAGAGAATGAGAAAGGCCGAGCGACAGGGAAGAATGCAGTTTCTTCCATTTACTAAAATAAAGATATGAAAAATAAAAACGGGCTTCATCACCTACAATGTCCTCTTGTATATCATCCTATAAATGAATAAAAACTATTTTGGAGATTTGCTGCATTCAACATCATCATGATAGTACGTCGCCGGATATAATTATATTGTTTCGTGAATGTGGTGACTTTTAGCATTTACTATCACTCAAACTTAGCACAAGTTCATGGAATCACTATCCCTATATGCCTCTATGGCACATTTTCACTCAAGAATGTTGAATTTTATGAAACATGGTATATAACATACGTTACGTTTCGGTTAGGCTTTGAGCGGTTGTCATCTGAATTAATTTCCCCAAAAGTAAGGGGGTGGTAGTAAGACGCGAAGTCAATAAATAAAAATTGCTTGCTAATTATTCACTTTTGTGAAAAATGATACATTAAAGTTTTCTAAGCATACTCTTTCTCGCAGGTTTTGCTATTTATCGTACTCCCTCATTCAGACTGGGCGTGTGTGAACTCCAATGCCTCGATTAGGAATTGAAACATGGATCTGCTGCTTTCTACCCCTAAACTGTCATGAGATCACACCCAAATGCGCATTGAAGTTTCTGCTTAGTTTCGTGTATTCCAGTTAACTTTCAAAGCGATTCCAGTTATCACACTTTAAAGACGACATGCAATTTAACAAGCGCATTACGCTGAAAGCCGTGATTCGAGTCCGAACACTATCGCATTTTACATAACTGTTTCAAGCTTTCGAAAGCTTTGAAATTTCCAGCATTTTATTAGGATGAATATCTAAGAAGGTGCATTACTTTTTCTTACTATTATTCATACCTATATGCAGATTGTATCTCGCAGTAGTTTTGAATTTTTTACCCTTTTTTTGTGGTCACTGCGGTGTACAATGCAGTGTATTTCCGAACGTATAAATATAATAAAGAACACCAAACGTATTTGTACTATTAAGCCTTTAACTTGCGTTTTAATAAAGAAAAGTTTCATTGCTGATTTTCAAAACATTACATTACATGTTAGAAAGGGGGAGAGATGTTATGTACAGGGAGACGGAGTGTGAGAGAGTGGAAGAAAGAGGGAAAGGGAGTGAGAGAGCGAATTATGGCAGGGACAGGAAGAAGGATGGGGCGCGTGGGAAAGTAGGAGAAAAATGTGATGTGTTACACTCACATGACTTTCTCTACTCTTGTACAAAGTATTTTTACAAACGCTTATTCTTCACATGCTTCATGTTAATCGAGATATCGAGATGTTAATCTTATTGCTAATTTTCTTGTAGATGCAAGGGGAATTGGTAGGCTTTAAACGATAGTACAATATTTTAAGAGCTGGTTGCTATGTGGAGTATTCCATTATTTTTGCATTACCAAGACAAAAAAACATGAATAAAGAATTTCCATTTGAGTAAAAGTATAAGTATTGGAAAATTTAAGGGAATAACAAACACTATCTCAAAAATGGTTCACTCAACAAAAAAAATGTATATGACATAAATTGTGTATTTTAACGCTATCTACATTTTTTGTGTAGTAAAATTTTGTCTATCTCTTATGGTTTACCAGTTATGCAAAAGTCGTTCACAATGAAGAATACTTTTGGAGACATTCCTAGAAAATTCGAGATATACATTTTATTTGTCATGAAAATATCTTAAACATATGATATTTTAATCAAAATCGTTATAGCCTTTTTTGAGAAAATTAAAATTTTCGAAAAATATTCCATGTAAAGGGTAATCTGGGGTGGGGTGATTTTCTTGAAAACCTTCGTGTCGCATCTCTGGAAGATACTGAATCTAAATACCAAGTTTGGTGTTTATCCGACTGTTCATTTCTGAGTTATGCTGTTCTCAGACAGACACACACACACACACACACACACACACACACACACACTCACACGGACATGTTTCCAAAAATGTTTCTTTTTTGGATTCAGGGGGTCTGAAGATATGTATATTCCGGTGAAATCTCGATATCGAATTTTTGGGTGGAATACAATACTTCCCCTACTTACTATACGTAGTAAAAACAAATTAGGACATTCAGAGAGAAGCATTTCCACAATCATATAACTGAGCTACAGGTTCAGTTCCTAAATGACTAGTAAAAGAGATACGTAGTGTATTCTAGCTAAAAGCAATATTTTACTGAAAGCTGTCCTTGCTGCTTTCTCTACAGCTTATACTTGGCAGGTAGGAGAGTATTGTAGGAGTTCTACAAAAATTCAATATCGAGACTGCACGGAAAATACTCATGTGTGTGCACGCGCGCGCGTGTGTGTGTGTGTTTTAGAGAATATCAACCTTCTTAAGTAAGCCAAACATTTCTCAAGGATTTATATAGCTTTGGGAAACTATAAAAATCTGATGTGTTATACTCACATGACTTTCTCCATTCCTGTACAAATTATTCTTCCAACCTCTTATTCTCCATCTACTTCATGTTAATCGAAATAAACATATCTCAAAAGTATCTCGTTGCCACCTTATTGCTAATTAGGTACAACGGGAATATTGTAGGCTTTAAGCGATAATCAAATCCCTTAAAAGCTGGTTGCTTAATGGAGCATTTCATTTCCTTTGCATGTCCAGGACATTAAAAAAATGAAGAACGAATTACCATTTGAGAAACATATGTATTAGAAAATTCAAACAAATAACAATGAAAATAAAAATGTTTCTCTGCACAACAAAAATTTATATGGCATAAATTGTGACTTTTAACAAGCTCTACATTTGTATAGTTCTACATTTTTTCTACCTTTTATGGTTTACCAGTTATGCAAAAGTCATTCTGAAAGAAGAGGACTTTTGGGGACATTCCCAGAAAATTCAAGATAGTTATTTTATTTGTTAGAGAAAAAAATCTTCGAAAAATGTAAAGGGTAGTCTGGGGTAGGGGGGTTTTCATGAAAATCTTCGTATAGCATGTTTGAAAAATGCTGAATCCAAATACCAATTTGGTATTTATCCGACTTGTCGTTTTTTGAGTTGCGCTGTTCACAGACACACACGGACCTTTTTCTAAAAGTGCTTTTTCGGATTCAGGGGGTCTCAAAACATGTAATTCCGGTGAATGCGGCGAATCTCAGTATCGAAATTTTGGGTGGAATGCAATACTTCCCCTACCTGCTATACGTAGTAGAGAAAGTAATAAAATATACTACACCAAAATTGCACATATAGTTAAAATATGTCAGTTATTTCAAATATGTTTGTGGTTGTAAGCACTTCCGACACATTAGTTTTTGTTTAAAGTTTGCAATATTTTAAGATGCACACTTTTAAAGTGCTAGGTCACCATTCCTTTCTTAAAGTAATGTTATGCAAACACTATGTATAGAGTCATATACTTTTTAAATATTTAACAATCAACCCAGTCACTTGGTGTGCTCTTATGTACCTACCAGTATCATAAAGCCACTCCCACAAACTTGTATGTTGTTTGATTATGTGGAGGAAAAGAATATCTGTGTTGCATTCATATGACTTTCTCTGCCATTCTTCAACAAACCATTCTTACAAACGCTTATTGTTCTACATACTTTATGCTAATTGAGATAAGCATTTATAAGAATTGTCTTATTGCATATTTGTTTGTATATACAAGGAGATTGGGGGAATTCGGTGTTTTAAGTGATAGTCATTTTAAGATACTTATATGACAAATGAAATGCATATCTTGAATTTTTGGGAATGACCTCTGAAGTCATCTTCATTCTGAATGACTTTGCATAACTGGTAAACCGTATGAGACAAACTCTTATTACACAAAACATATAAATCTCTTAATAGCACACAATTTATGTCATTTTTGTGGAATTAACCATTTCCGAGGTATTCCTTTTACCGGTTTGTATTTTCAAATACTTACACTTTTCTCAATTGGGAAGTCATTATCGTTTTATTCTTTATTTTGGCCATACAAAGACAACGGAATTTAAAGCCATCACGTAACGACTCACTCTTAAACATATGATATTTTAATCAAAATCCCTAGTAATTTTTGAGAAAATGAAAATTTTCCAAAACTTTTCTAGATAAAGGGTAGGTTGGGGGATTATCTTGAAAATCTCCGTGTTGCATCCTTGAAAGATAGCGAGCTTAAATGCTAAGCTTGTTTTTGCTGACTTTTCATTTTTTAATTATGAACACACACACACACACACACACACACACACACAAACTCATGTTTTTTTCTGCAAATTCTTTATTTGGGTTTAATGGCCTTCAAAACATATATTTGTGTGGAAATCTCAACATATAATTTTTGGATGACTTACAATACTTCTTACTATACGTAATAGAGAAAGTAATAACATATGATGAGAAACTGATGTGAATCAAAGTTTTTTTCCTGGTAATGTCCCAGTCTCAGTTGTGCATGCAAAAATTCACCAGCCTGAATTGTATTTTTGGTATGCTAAATAATGAGCCAACAAAACAGACAAAAGCCAGTCGTAATTTAATCGCATTTACATGGCAAATGTGCAGGTCATAGGTTACATACTACTGCAAGTATTTGAGCGATGTTGCATAGATTGGCATGAAATTACAGTCATATCATTGAATAATTTAATAATGTTGCCAATGCGCATTACAAACACAAGCCATTGATGGGAGAGTCGTTATCCAGCAGGTTGTGAATAGTTAATGTGATACACAACGCGGTACACTATCGCATATTTTTCAAAATAAAGAATATTGAATTTGTTTCAATCAGTTCAAAGCGATACCTCTCGCAAATAGCAACTATACTTTACCATTGAAAGTTTATTATAAATATGTATGTTACATTCTATAACAAATCTCAATACCATATGTTATTAATGCTGGCAATGAATATTCATAATTATCTTACATTTGCTTGAATAGGTACGTTTTACTCCTTCTTCCTTACAGAGACATTTCGTTGTCT
Organism: Deroplatys truncata; assembly: GCA_030765065.1. NCBI lineage: Eukaryota > Metazoa > Arthropoda > Insecta > Mantodea > Mantidae > Deroplatys > Deroplatys truncata. The sequence goes on along the minus strand of CM060979.1, from coordinate 203,067,044 downwards.
AGGTACTGTTGATGAAAGCGTTAATCGGCCACTATACCTAAATCTATTAAAACTCCAATTAACATATTTCAGGATATTAATGGTAAAGATTGTTAATATTCATATGTACGTATATTACTATAGAAAAAGTTTATATAATTTTCGGTTTTAGATAAAGGTCAACGAGTATGCAATACCACCCTTCACATAAGGCACTGCAGTAATCTCTTCCATAGATATATCTTCAAGGGTACGCAGATGTAGTTTTTTTTGCTATTTATAGCTTCTTTACTACTGTCCTGCGTTGAACTGCTTAAAACGGCTAACATACTGGACCCAGCGCTATGGCCCAAGGTTATCGGGAAGTCGTCTCCGGGCGGTCGGAGTAAACAAGATAATCGCAACTTGCCAGGTAAACACCAGTTGCGCTATCGGAAGATAACTACAGTTTTCTGGAAGCTTCTTCTCCCCCCTCCTCCAGAAAGTGTGTCAAAACAGTTCTTGAACGTTCGAAATCCTTCTGGAAAGATTCCACTGAGTATATAAGCGAGCGCTCTCACGGGAGTCAGTCAGTGGCGACATTAGAGTAAGTCACATCGGTCAGTTGACAGTGAGTCGAGAAGAGCTAAGTTCTTGCGAGAGTTATTGAGTCAGTCAGTGCGAGTCGAGAGTTGAGTTGAATCAATCAGTGAGCAAGCGAGCGAGTTAGTGACTGCTTTTCTGGTGCGCCAACAAGAACGATTCTCCAAACGAGGATGACGACTGTTGTGGCGTGAAGCGTGTGCTACTGCGGAGCGACGGGTTGTGGAGGTCTTGTGTTCGATTCCCGAGTGAAGTAAACCATCCGGTATGAAGAGTCTGTGTCACGAAGGAAGTGAAGGAAGGAGAATTGAACTAGTTCAGCTTAGTGAAGTGAAAGGGTGAACAAAGTGAACCAGATAACTTAGAACAGTGACTGTGAGAACTGAGTGACAGTTGAAAAACAATACGATGGAGCCATATAAACAAAATTTTGCAGTGCTTAAATTTAGTTGTTTTAGATTCAAGAAGGAATTTCAGAAAACATTTCTACATTAATCAGTAGTTCGCCTTCATGTTCGCATATACAGTGCGTTTCAGAAATCCCGCATATTTTCCGCTTCAAATAAATGGATGTTTCTCTAAAAACGTTAGGATACGGCAAATATTATATTTTAAGACTTCTTTTCACAGCAACAAACCATTCTTAATGCCATTATTGTGCAAGTTATGACTCATGGGAAACATTTCTGAATGACACCCCATATTTTTTGTATATAATCTCAAATATTTTTCTTGTGTATGAATGCACAAGCTATCAATTATTTTACACAAAAAGTTGTTTGTACCCAAATAAATAAATAGTTGAATCTCCTGGTGTTATTGATGCAGTTTATTTGTATTTGTTAGCACAAAATAAAAATATTTTGAGTGAAAATGAGAGAATTACGATGTTAATGACTGGATATTGTAACAGGAGATGTACACAAGACAATCAGATGTTCTTATAACGTTATCATTTGTATTTGTAACTTATTTATTTTAATGTCAGCGATGTTATTGTTCGGCGGACATGCATAAACAAAAGTTCTCTTTCGACCATTTATCTGTTATCATAGCAACGTTTGTTGCATAAAACAACGGATGGCTTGTACAATCAAACACAAAAATAAAACCTTTGAGATGGTTAACAAACCAGTATAGGGTGCCACTTAAAAATGTTTCCGATGACGTAACAACTCGCACAACGATATTAAGAATGGCTTACTTATGTGAAAAAGTGTCTTTTGAAAAATACTGTTTGAAGTATCCGAGCGTTTTTGAAAAACGTCCCCATTTAGCTATAGCAGACAATATGCTGCACTTTTGAAACGCACTATATGTCAACACATCCGTTACCTTCAATAATAGTGGCATAAAACTTTAAATATGGATGATATTTTTTCACTATAATAAGATGCTTACACATCTTTGTATGTTTGAACTGAATCCAAAACCTGAGTACAATAGGTTCAAAGGCGGCAATACGTTTTTCCCACTTAAAGATTTACTTTGTTCCTGGTTGAACTGGAATTATAAAAACAGTCTAAATATCTTTTTAAAGTGTCACGTCCAGCTCTTTGCCCTTCGTGAACATGCATTTGTATGAACTGCCTTGTTTGCCGTCAAATCAGTACGAAAAAAAAAGTGATTCACTACGAAGGGAACTTCAGTTCGATGTATAAGCAGGCAAACTGAGTTCTATTATAGTTGATACTCTTTAGCCTTCTTTTTCCAGTCCAGTGCAGGACGCAGGCGCTTGTAAAGAAATATTAAGTAAGGTCGAGGAGCATTCTTGCGCTTATCCCAATCGCTTTCTTCCTGCGCTGAGTATGCTCTTGAGAATGGTTTGTTCTTGGCGATTGAGGCGGTGCCCTGCTGGTTGAGTTGCTGGCTCAATCTCTCCTCCTGTGAGGATAATTTAGCCTCTAATTGGTTCATTACCTCAGCGACCATTGTTTCCCCTTGGTATGAGATTTTTGCTTCTAATTGTGCGGTTTGAGCCGCCATTGCTTCCCCTTGAGATGAAATCTTTACTTCTAATTGTGCGGTTATTTGAGCAGCCATGTCAACGGTTTGTTGCCGTAGCTGGGTCATCTGTCCCAATAATTGTTGCAGAATGTGTGTCGCGCCCGCCAGTTCTGAGTTTTCAGTTGGAGGTGATTGCTCGGACTGCCTAATCTCACCTACTGGCAGAAATAGTTCAATGTTTTCACCCATCTCCCTATCTACATTTATATTATTTGCCATGGTTCCACTCACGCCTATTACTTTATTGCTTCTAAGTAACATTCACGGATTTGGTTTATCTCCCTTTTTTTAAGTTATTGTTTAAGGAGTCGGCAGCACCTGTCTAGTCATGCATGTTTACAATTCTACACAATAGGTTATCTACATATACATCTAAGCAGAGGTTCGGGCACTTACTCATTGCTGTGGTCCGGATTGCTGTGGTATGTTTAATCCAGGATAGGGTTTGCACTTCACTAACACAGGGGGGGGCTAATGTTGTCTTGCGGAGGTCGCGGTGGTAGTCCCCGTTGTTGTGGATCTTCGTTGGTGGTGATGATTTGGATCGTTGCTCGGTTGCGTTGCTCGTGGTCGTATTTCATTCATGCAGTGGCATCCAGGAACTCGTCGGAGAACATACCAGTCGTCCTGCTGTGGCGTCCAGGAAGTCGTTGCTGCAACATCCGTCGGTTGTACATTTGTGGTGTCCAGGAGTTGGTAGTAGTCCGTCGTTCAGGCGTTGTTGGGTGCCATTTTAAGAGGCAGCCACCAGATATTCGTGACCAACCACGTTGGGTGCCATTTTATGAGGCGGTGCATTCGTCGTCTCACAGTTGATGGTTGTTAATGGTACGCGGGAGGTGTAGGAGGTTACGACAGGTTCATTGGTGTGGTAGGTTTTCTGGGTTTTGCATGAGGTTCTCTTCGTTGGTCTCAGGAGTGGGTACCCTGGCTCTGGTTGGCTGCTCAGTTACATGAATGCACTGTAGGTCTTTTGTATCATAAGATTTATTCTATATCTGCCGTAACACTCGCCACCGCGGGATGTGATAAAAATGGTTTGGCTATGGTGATGAGCTCCCCTGATGCAACGTCTTAGTTCGCGAAAGTATTTTAGTAGAGTCCCTTGGTACGATGTCTTAGCTCGCGAAAGTGTTTTCGAAGACTCGGTGCGACGTCCTGGTTCGCGAAGGTATTTTGGATGATTGTGCTGCAATGTCTTAGCTCGCGAAAGTACGTTGGTGCACTGTGTGCTAACAAGAAAAACCTGTCATCGCCATTACACGATTTTCCCCTTCTCTCGTTCCTGATTTTGGTTTCTCACCTCACGTGATGTTATTTCTGTGCATTTATTCGCTCTTCAAAATTATTATTTATATTTTATTTTACACACACAGATGTTTAGGTTTCCCATGCTGGTGTCGGAGATGTAAGATAAGGCACGCAAACTTCGGACCCGAGCTAAACCATGTGCTTATTGTATTGGGCACGTAGGGATATATTATAAAGGAGACTGACCGACCAGTTAATGGGATGGGGACAGACTACCTGCTCGTTGTTTACGATGGACTGACCAGATGATATTTATGATATTTTAAGGTGCGGACAGAATGTACGGTTACACGATACATTGTTGACACATGTTTTGGCGAGGTTACCTTGCTGAGTAATTTCTGCATAATGTCATCTGAATAAATGGAATTTACTGTTAACTGTAAAGGTTAACAAATTCAACGCTAAGGCGTCTCTCAGGAAAATGTCAAGCCACAGATATTCCTAACAAGTTCTGGCAAATCTCTAAACAAGCAAAAAACATAGTGACCAATAATAAGTTACTCATGTATATTAATACTGGTGTACTAACAACCGATAAAAAGGTAAATAGCTGAAGAAATTAATTCATATTTGCCATGTTTGGTCATGAAATTTCTTCTAAGTATATGACAGCAGATAACTCATAGAGAAAAGTATCTGGGTCTTCCTCTCTGTTTCTTCCTTAATTCTACTACGGAAGATGCATTAATTAAACATAACACAATAAAACATTGCCTGGAATTGACGATTGTCCTCTGAAACAGTAAGATATCTGGTCAATTATATTGCTAAACTGCAAGCAGACATTCTTATCATATATTGTTTTATACAATAGGCATATTTCCATAAAGCGTAAAACGTACATAAAATTGTTAGTACTAAAGTATGCACAGACTAATATTTTTACCTTCTTGTGTCTCTGAACAAAAAACCTAATGTGTTATACTCGCATGACTTTTCCCTACTGTTGTACAAACTATTTTTACAAAACTTATTCTCCGTCTATTTCATGTTAACCGAGATAAATGCTTGCTAATTATCTTGTAAGTGCAAGGGGAATATGGTAGACTTTAAGCGATAGTCAAATCTTTTAAGAGCTGGTTGCTATGTGGAGCATTCCATTCAACTTGCATGTCCAGGACATAAAAAAACGAATAACGAATTAACACTTGAGAGAAAGTATAAGTATTGGAAAATTCAAATAAACAACAAGGAATATCTCGGAAATGGTTCACTCCACACAAGAAAGTATATGACATAAACTGTATGTTTTAACAAGATCTACACGTTTTGTATAGAAACATTTTGTCCATTTCTTGCGGTTTATCAGTTATACAAAAGCCATTCATAATGAAGAGGGCTTTTGGGGACATTCGCAGAAAATTCAAGATACCTATACGTTTCATTTGTCATGAAAATATCTTAAATATATGATATTAAAATCAAAATCGTTAGAGCCATTTTTGAGAACATCAGAGTTTTCGAAAAGTGTTCCATGTAAAGGGTAGCCTGGGAGGAGGATTTTCTTGGAAATCTTTGTGTCGCATCTTTAAAATGTACTGAATCAAAATACGAAGTTTGGTATTTATCCGACGTTTCGTTTTTGAGTTATGCTGTTCACAGACACACAGACACATATCCACACAGACCTTTTTCTAAAATGCCTTTTATTTATTCAGGGGTCCTCAAAGCGTGTATTTCCGGTAAAATTTCCTTATCGAATATTTGGGTGGATGCATACGTCCCCTACTACTACTATAGTAGTATACATAGTGGAAAAATTAAAAATGTATAAAAATCAAAATGATTAGCTTCACACCACTTTTACTGCATGTTCTTTCAAAAACCGGTTTTACAAAATCATATTTTTCTATCTACCTCATTTAAAAGTTTGCGAAAATGGTTTCATTATACATTTCGTTTTTAGTATAAGAAGGGCGAATGTCAAATCTTTAAAAAAAAATCGAGATTATCTTTCCTTAAGAATTTTAAAAGTGAAACTTATTTTTGGTTAACAACAGCAATGTTTTATTTTAAACTATTAAACGTTATAGAACAAAATTCAGATGAATATTATTGGCTTTTAAATAATTAATATTTTAATATGCTTTGTGCTGGGCTTGAAATTTGCACGACCACGAAAACAAGCAAAAAACGACTTAGAGCTTCAACAAATGAAAAATTATTTGAAAATTCTAGCTGTTAAACGCTCATATTTATGAAATGTTCTATGCCACATAAGACTTTATTTGACGTAAGTTGTGTGTTTAGACGAGACCTAAATTTCTCGAGTTCTAACTTAGTGTCTATCGCTTATGGTTTACCAGCGGTACAAAAGTATGCAAAGTTTTTCGGAATGAAAATTATGTAACATATATTTTATTTGTGAAACAACTATCTTAAGCATGTGGTATTTCAGTACAAACGCTAGAGCTATTATTAACCAAATAAAAAATAACGAAACGCTTTCCATGTAAACGGTAGTTTGGGGTGGGAAATCTTGTTAACAATCTCCGAGTCTTATCCTTGAACCGTATTTGGTATTTTACCATTTCGCTTTTGAGTTGTTTGCGCGCGCACACAAATTTGGATATTTTTCTTTAAACACTTATTTTTTTATTCGGGGGACTCCAAACGTGTATGTCCTTAGAAATTTTGATATCGCATTCAATATCGCAAGCTATTCGTAGAAAATGTAGGTTACACATTTTACTTTACATGCAAATTCTCGTATACGATTAAATACTTTGTGTTTAATCAAAATCTATAGAGCGAGTTTTGAGAAAATAAAACATTACGAAAAGCTTTCTATGCAAAGGGTAGTTTGAATTTGGTGAGTTTCTTGAAAATATTCGTGTCGTATCATCGGATCATGTTGAACTTAAATACAAGCTGGTATTTATCTGACATTTCGATTTTAAGTTATGCTGTTCAAACACTCTTACGTGGACGTTTTCGTAAATTTTTTTCTATTCTGGTACCACAAAACATATAGCTCCGATAAAATGTTGATATACAATTTGTATATGGAATAGAATATCTTATCTACCTGTAGAAGTATTTGAGAAAGTAACAAACTACAGTAGCTAGAGTACGTTGTGTGAATGCAACCCATCAGCATGCTTTATTACTATTTTACATTGTTTCTGTCGTTTTAAATTTGTATAAATTACTAAAGAGTTTTTAATAAAATTTCCTTTTATAAGATAAAATTTACACTATGCCTTATTGGTTTTATCCTCACAAATACTGTTCAATAGTGTTACCGTCTCTATATATTTCAATGGAATCCCTATCTCAGTGTACGAGGTTTCTCAATCAAGGGTGCTCCTTGTAATTAACAATTATGGCTTATATTTTATATGGCATTTCTTTAACAACTAATAAATAAACTTGAATTTTTCTTTGAACATGTTATAGTTTAAATAGATTCAGGAGGAAAAAATACTTATAATGTTTCTACTAGTGTGTATAGGATGTTCAGCTTAAACAGCAAAACTGTTGATTGATCCCTTGTGGAGGAAACTGGTATATGGATTGTTATTGAACACAAGAATTATATAACATCAGTTTAGGCAAAAATATAAAATATTTTCGGCTCCTCTAGGGATATCAGTGCATTTAGAATGCAGCTGTTTCAGCACAAATTCCAGAACCCATTCCTGTCCAGAACTTCATTCAGACATTGTCCACAACTGAACGAGAGTGAAAAATACTGTTCGTACTAACCACCCTGAAGCAGCCGCGACCTTGTGTTTGTTTATATTAAGCCACTACCAGTGGCGATGATTGTACCATAAGCAGTAACATTAGCCGTTATTAAGAAGTCAAACAAAGGATATAAAATGCAAGAGAAACTTTTTAACACGAAAGGAAACATTTCCTGTGAAGATTTGAAAAACGAACTGAGCTGGAGATCAATAATGTGCTTTGTGTGCATTGTGGAATTTTTTAATGTGAAAACTTGCAGTTACTACGAACCGAAGAACATTTGAAAAGTATTGAAGTTGAGTACAGAAAGAACAGAGCTAGTGTAATAAACAAACAAAACATTAATATGTTGTTTTAGAAAGATCGGCTAAGGAAAAACAATGAAGAAGGCGATAAATAATAGAATATGTAATTAGCTGGGACATTGGATAAGAAGAAACTGCTGGTTAAGTGATACACTAAAAGGAATGGCGAATGAGATAATGGTTCGGGGTAGAAAAACTGTTAGATAATACGCAGTATTACAGTAAGTGAATTGTTTGTGGATACGCAAAGGAAATCACCGAAAGTAAGAATACAGGCGGCTGGGTTTGCAATTAAGAACTTGCCTTTAGACAGACAATTATGAATGTTCAATTAATTGGCTGGTATGTTTATAAAGTAATATACATGCTAAACATTAATTTGTTACAATATTTTTTAAAGCATTGCGGGACATTAATACTAAAACCAATATTCATCTGTTTTGCAGCAATTTCCAAATGGAGCGGGTTTTCAATCTACTTTTCGGGCAACCTATATAGAAATCAGTAAACAAACAAATATGCCACTATGCTACTCTTTAATAATTTAGAATTATATGTTACTATCAGTAGTTTACAAACTGGATATATGGATATGGATGATTGTGTTTTGCATATAGCATAGGCATTTGAAAATAAAATATGTTTGAGTAGGTGAGAGAACGAGAGAAGGAGGGACTGAATTTGCACGTGCTTGTTCATAGATATTGGATATGGTAACCTGTCGTCCCGTATTAGAATCAGGGGCAGATTCAGATTAGAATCAGAACCCTCCCGTCAGATAGAAGACGGTGGGGGAAAGCATAGAGAGAGACAGAGGTAATATACTGTATCTTTCTTTCATTCTCGGTCATTCTGGTCTTGACTCCTCTCTCACGAGATTTTCGCTATCAAATAGCTATCGTATGATCTTCTAATTTGTAACTTTTAAATATATTTCTAAGCAATATGCACAAGTGCGCAAACAAGGTAATGAACAGCTAGTATAACAATAAATCGCTACTTATACACCTCATAACCGAGAATCCGCTACTCAATTTGGCATTGACCTATCGACATATGGTTGCAGCAACATTTCTTATATGCCTCTTTGTACCAGGATGATGAAGATTAATAAGCTGAATTTAACTTAACTTGTGTCAGCTCTCACAAAATGCTGTTTATATAAAGGGCTTACTGAAGAAGATCCATTCATCGGAAAAATATCAATGAATGTTGCTATAATTCTAAAAGATCATTTGGTTGACGTGGATGCAATACTACATCATGCAATTTTCATACTTTGTATTGATACATATATATGTCAATACAAAGTATGAAAATCACAAAGTATATATCACTTTTTAAATATAAACATAGGTTTCCCCTTCCGTCCACTTTTTCGATGAAGAAAATATTAACATTTTCCATATTGCCATGTTAAAAATACGGTAACCTTTATATATATATATATATATATATATATATATATATATATATATATATATATATATATATGTGTGTGTGTGTGTGTGTGTGTGTGTGTGTGTGTGAAACTCGTTGTTGTAGCACCTTATTTCTAAACAGGTTTGTTTAAATAAAGAGGATAATAGCTGGTTAGTTGTTACATACCTCTAAGTAAATCTAATAATATGCTAGCTAGTTTCATGTTAAGGGTACATATGGGTGAAAATTGAGCAAAATCCTTCAAAAAGTGCATATTTTGTTTATAGGTCTATTGTTAGGAATGAATCATTTAGCTTCATAATCTGTATTTGGCGTCTGTTGCTGATGATGAGAAATAATTTTACACGAATTTTTAACTGTGCTTGTACACAAGGCCAGATAGTCCGTTATAATTTCAAAGTTGTTTTCCCGCTTTCTGTTTTTTGTACATTTCTACGCGTTTAAAATGTCCCACACTATGCATTTTTTTAATTTCCATCAAATTCTGTGGAGAAGCACTCAAAATTATAAGTATAAAATTTTGGGAGCGAGTTTTCGTCGTCGGCTATCTTGGAGGAATGTTAATTATAATATCTAATTAACGCACAAGAATAAGTGAAAAATATTGTTTCTCAGAAGTTTATGTTTTTCTCAAACACTAATATATAAGTAAAATACATATTTCCTACACTTTTCCGAAATTTTAATAATATAAATCGATATTATGTATATTAGAAAATTTTAATTCTTTTATCATATAAACCATTTTTGTGTATCACTAAAATAATTAATTTAAAAATTAATAACCTGAAAGTTACTGGAGATATTGCAATGAACATTTATATAAGTACATTTGGTGTGTTCAAAATATATACAGGTATTAATGAATATAGAAATTAGAAATGTCACCTATGTGTACCCTATGCACATTTGATTGTAAAAGATGCTCGTGATGAATTATGTACACCATCACCATCAACCCTCCACGGACTGAACTTCAGCTACTTCTAGGAATCTAGGTCGCTCCTCCATCTCCTTCTCTTGGATGACCGATAACTCTCTTGCCAGCAGATTTGTCCTGTATAGCTTCTTGCTGTTGTATCTCTTCAAGTATATCCCAAGAATTTAATTTCGGCGTTTTCTATGTATACTTTCACCAGCACCTACTGTAGTAGCTAGAGGAAATACTGTTTTCAGGTATCGTGAATAAAAAACACATTTTAGAGAAACGACTCTGAGTGTGTGACTAGCATAACGCAAAACGAGAAGTTCCATAAATACAAAAACTTGAGCATCTTCCAATGATGACACACGAAGATTTTCGAGAAAATCCCCATCCAAATCATCATTTACATCTTTCCATAATGAGTCTAACGATTCTTATCAAAATATCACCTTTTAAGAGATTTACATGCTTAATAAAATGTGTGCCTTGAGTTTTCTTCAAATGGTCTTGAAGTCTTCATTCAGGATTAATTTTGTGCAACTGCTAAATCGTAATAGATAGACACATTAGATCTTCTTAAAACACATTGTTTATATCACGTGACTTTCATGGCATGAGCCATTTCGGATGTATTTGTTTTTATCGCTTTGAATACCTCGTCATTTTTAAGAGAGCTCTCGCGTGTCATGGAATTGAACACCAACATTATAAAGACTTGACTGCCTCTTCAGCCTGTTGTGTCTAAACGAACAGTGCAATTAAAAGATTCCTGCAAACCTTTGTTTCAATTAGCATGAAGAATGTAGAAAAATAAGTTTTTGCAAGAACAACTTATAGAAGAGATACAAACATAAACGTTAGTAGCTGGAGAAAGTTATGTGAATATAACATTAATTTATCTCTTCCGAGTCCTTTTGAATGCTCAAATTTCACCTATATTAATAATATTGAAATTATTTATAAAATTTGATCTTGGAATATATTTTCATTTTGTGTTTAAGATTTTGCTAAATAGTTTGGCACAATCATCCTTTATCTATGGCATGAATTCTATTTCTTCAAACATTATTATATGTTTAATTAGATGTATTGAAAACTGTATAACTTTTTTTGCTACCTGGATAGTCACTATCCGAATATTTAAAATGATTTTCTTGTAGGTACTATTAGTTCGCGTTATCACCCTTTTTGATCTCTTGGGAAAATTATAAAAGGCATCACTTAAATATTTTTAATGCTCTATATAGCATAAAAGCTGAGCCGCCATTTGTAATTCATCTTCTCAACTAGCAAGATTTTGTCATCGTCAAAGTAAACAATCACGCCAGATAAACATAAAATTAGTGGTAAGTTAACTTTGCAATTCCTGTACGACAGTTCCGGCAATTAACTTTTATCCATTGTTAAATTTGTTCATATCCACGAGTGTGGTTGCTTTCTTAACTGCGTTTTAATCCGATCGAAATCCGAAATGTTATAGATGCTGATCAATTTCATGCGCATGTTATGAAGATTACGGTAAATCTGGTCACTAAGTTATAACATGTTGGTTTAAGAGGTATGAGTTCACAGATGTACACAGTAACTGGAGCAAAGAATGGGCACTTTGTGCATTAATGTGACCTCGGAGAGGACGGCATGAAGGAGACACCTGAAGGGCTACCAGATCCGGACGACGATGTGCGCTAGCACTAACTATTCCAACATGACACCAATCCTGACGCCGACAAGCACTAGCTTAGCCAACCGCAACCTGGGGGTTCTGGGAATAGACGAGACACTCCCTCCAAGCATTAGGGAGAACATTTTCCTATAGCGCAAATTCCGCCGTCCTGCCGCAACACACCAACCGCCGTCAGTTGGTCGTACAAGCCTGAATCAGATGAAAGGAAATGATGGCGACAGTAAATGCATGGTAGAAGGTTATGTATCCCAGCCTACCAATCCGGAAAACTACAGAAAAGAAACATGGTCAGACTGCCCGGCCCGGGAATCGAACACGGGATCTCCCGAATGCGAGCGTCACATGTTACCACAGAGCATCTCGCTCAGTTTTATATTCATTTAGTACTTGCTGAATATAGTAACTGTGCATTTCGTGGCCAGGAGGTTATTCCTTTAACCTTTACAGAGGTGGAATAGTGGAATTTGGTGTCACCTGACAGGATTATTGCCATTCCCAGCCACATTCCCTTCCAGCGCATTAATTGCGTACGCAAATTTCCTGCATGAGGAATGCAATGAATACTGGAAAGAAGGAAGTGCCGTAAAGTTATCTTCCTTGGTTCGTTCACAACGCAATTCCAACTCACCACTGGAGTCATAAAACGGTTACCGTATCGATGAATCCAGCACTTGTGATTCTACCCCCGTAGCATTTACCATTTGGGTGCCTCCTGCTAAGCATCTAATTCCATCCAGGAAAACAAATCGGATGTTTAGTAAACAAATGACATTCTCAACAATTATTAAACAAAAAAGTTTTGTTTTTCTACATGCTTCCTGTTAATCAAAATAAATATTCCAGATTTGAATTCAATATATCCTTTTGGGTGCACAGACTTATACAGTACACTTCAGTGAAAAACAAGTCGAATATGGAACCCTTGATAGTACGTACTTTTTGCATTGTTTGTTGCGGAATAGAAGAACAGACAACATTTCAAATTGCATTACTTAAAATTCAAACAAACAATAGGAAAATGTTATATACCGGGGTGAGGCCAAAAGATTTGCAGCTAGATATTAAATTTTAGTTACCCACAGAATTTCACATTAATCACATTACCAATATAACACAGTGCCCCTGCATCATACACAAAACATTAAAAGAAAGACATTGGAGGGAGATGTTCCATACACGAGGTCACATTCACACGATTCACACAAACCCCTCCAGGCCAGAGTCGCCACGCCAGACGAAATTCAAAACCCAGGCCGAAAGAATTACACAAACAATACTGTCGCTAACAAAGCAATAATGTGTCTGGCTTGACAATATACGCAAATACACGCCACATCTACCTCGCCAACCACGTATAGTATAAAGTAACAAAATAGGCATTGTATATTTTAATTATCTCCAAATTTTTACTGAAGAAATCCGTTTTTATGGTTTTCCAACCATGGCAAACTTAATAAAATGAAGAGGACTTCAAAAACAATTTAAAAAATACGTTTCACAAAAGGTTGTGCGATATGCTATAATATTTCCAACACATAATTTTGATTGAACACCATTGGACACTTACCGAGAAGATAAAAACTAACGAAGAATTTTCCATATAAAGCCTTCCTTGGTTGCATCGGTATATTAATAAGGTTTAACATTAAGATAATTCTATTTTACTCGGTGTGTATTACACAGCGTTAAAGGTTATTTAAGTTCCTGTTTTTTTTCATGGGATAAAAGTCTCCCTTTGTACATAATTCGTAAACGATAGTAACGTTTGGCTCCAGCCAGAAGAAGTATTTAGGCGCAACACACTGTTCTAACACAAAAGTATGAGAAGTAATCTAGTGCGAGCATTAAATACAATAAATGTAATTTTTTATAATGCAATGTTGTAGATTAAACAAATAAAAGATAATTTCTGTAATACGTTTGGAATGCTTGAGCCAGTAAATGCCTGTGATTTCGTGTATCATTTTATAAAAAGGATTATGCGAAGAAACAAAGAAGAAATGCATTGACTTGCAGTTATAACTTTAATGTCCATGCATAAAAGTGTATTAAGAGTTTTCTACATACGTGTTTGGCTAATTAAATCATGTAGCTTCATTGTAGTTATGAATAATTTTAAACACTATGGTCAATCAATGTGAGTTTATAACGATTTATGGTGCTTTGACCATATAAATTTTATTTTGCAATTTGATCAACACCAAAAGTATTCAAATAAATTCATCTCAGACTTGCTTGTCGAGATTGTAACCTTCAGAGAATATTTGTATATTCTGAAAAAGTGTAAATAAAGAGAAACTTGATACGAGTATTTGTCGACGTAATATAGTTTCTGTTATAAGAAACCAACACGTTGTAAAGGATTTACTGTGTATAATTACAGTGCGTCTACAATTATACCGGTATGTCGAAAATATCTTCAAATTACTTATAGGTGTTATACTATTTAAAGCGAAACTATGAAATATGTTACATTAAAAAATTGCAAATACGAGGACAGTCCCAGACGTACGCGACCTGACGTATATATAGCGGTTGTTGTTTCAAACAAATTACTGTGGTAGAAATTATCAACCTTATAAAGCTTAACTCTGAAGTTTGATGATGCTACGTCATTTAGTAATTCTTTGGCAGCCATTAATAGTGAAATCTCTCAGCGAGTTTGTAAACATGGATAAAATCGGTCATAGTTATGTGATACAATACTTTATTTGAAAGGTTTTAGTCTAACTAATATTAAAGCTGAACTAGATTGTACTCTAGGGAAGTCTGCACTTTTGTTTACTATAGTAAAATATTGGGTGGCAGAGTTTAAGCGAGGCCGTATGACCTGCCAAGACGAACATCGCAGTGATCGACCAAATGAGGTAACCGCGCCAGAAATTGCGAAGAAAATCCACAAACTGGTATTGGATGACCGTCGACTGAAAGTGCGCGAGCTAGCAGACATTGTTGGCACTTCAGAAAGTACTGTACATTGCATACTAACTGAAAATTTAGACATAGAAAGCTGTGCTCCAGCTGTTTATAGCGAGTACCGTCGAGTTCTGTAAAATAGCTATCAACTCTGCCACTAATGAAGCTATTGGACATCGCTGGGAAAAGTGTATCGCTGAAAGGAGACTACGTAGAGAAATAAAGATTTTTTTCTCAACATTTTTGTGTTTTCTTTGTTAGGTCGGGTACTTCTGGGACAGCCCTCATATAAGCAAAAGCAATGCATGGAGATTAACATAAAATATTCTGCATTCTGGAGTTGGGACTACGTGCTTCTATTGCAAGCTGCTCATATTTTTACTTTGTCTACTATGTGTAGTAAGCAAAGTATTGCTTTCCTTCCAAAAATTCGATATCGAGATTTCTCCGGAAATACATGTTTTGAGGCCATCTGAATCTTAAAAAAAGCATTTTTAGAGAACGTTCCGTTTGTGTGTGTCTGTGTCCGTGAACAGCATAACTCAAAAACGAAAAGTCGGATAAGTACCTAACTTGTTATTTAGATTCAGTATCTTTCAAGGATGCGACCAGAAGCATTTCAAGAAAATCCCGCACCCCAGACTACCCTTTACATGGAACACCTCTAACGGTTTTGATTAAAATATCATATGAAATGTATATTTTGAATTTTCTGGGAATGTCACCAAAAGTACTCTCCATTCTGAATGACTTTAAACTGAAAGAGATAAATAAAAGTTTACTACACAAAACATAAATATCTCCTTAAAACACAATTTATGTCACATACATTTTTTGTGGAGTGAACTATTTCCGAGATATTTCTTGTTACTTGTTTGAATTTTGCAATACTTATGCTTTCTCTCAAATGGGAATTGCTTATTCTTTTTCTTACTTTCGCTATTACCTATATTAAATGGAGAAGTATTGTATTTCACCCAAAAATTCGATACCGAGATTTAACCGGAAATACATGTTTTGAGGTGCCCTGAGTCCAAATAAAGCACGTTTAGAAACATGTCCGTGTGTGTGTCTGTCTATCTAACTGTAAACAGCATAACTCAAAAACGAAAAGTTAGATAAATAACCAAACTTGGTATTTGAGTTTAGTATCTTCCAGGGATGCGACACGAAGATTTTCAAGAAAATCCCCCACCCCAGACTATCCTTTACATTGAATATTTTTCGAAAATTTGGATTTTCCAAAAATGGCTCTAAAGACTTTGATTAAAGTAGCCTCATTTTAAAGATATTTTTATGGCAAGTGAGATGTATATCTTGAATTTTCTGGGGATGTCCCCAAAAGTACTCTTCATTCTGAATGACTTTCACATAACTGCTAAACCGTAAGAGATATACAAAATTTAACTTCTCAAAACATGTAGATCTCGTTAAAACACACAATTTATGTTTCATACTTTTTTATGGAGTGAACCATTTCCGAGGTATTCCTTGTTATTTGCTTGAATTTTCCAATACTTATAGTTTTTCTGAAACGGTAATTCGTTATTCTTTCTTTCTTTCTTTCTTTCTTTTTATGTCCTGGACATGCAAGGAATGCTCCACATAGCGACCAGCTCTTGAAAGATTTGACTATCACTTAAAGTTTACCATATTCTCCTTGCACCTACAAGAAAATTAAGTAATAAGATAGTATCTGCAAACGCTTATCTCGATTAACATAAAGCATATGCAGAATAAGCGTTTGTAAAAATAATTTATACAAGAATGGATAAAGTCATGTGAGTGCTGGTTAGGCTCATTCCTAATTTTTCTCCTGTATAAATGTGTTTATTAGATTAAGTATTGATTTGTGTTTAAATTAAATGTAGAAAAGTTACATTATCCCCACCTTATTTCCCTTCATTTCGGAATGTATTAGAATATTTACCTTCCATTCAGAGAGATTTTCGTTTCTAAAAGGAGATGAAAGAAAAGAGGGAAAAGACAACAATAAACATAGTTCGCCATAGCTACTATTTTCATTTTTCTCTGTAATTAGATGTGATGGAAGAATGACAAGGACCTGTCATTCAGGAAACGCCAGCAGTTGATGCTACAGCCTCTTCGAGAAGCTTCATTAGACTCGAAGTCGCGCATCACAGAAAATATTCCCTGACACTAAAGCTCTCGATAATCCTAATGCACTCTGACGTCAGAAGTAACTAGCGTTTGATGGCTCTAATAGAAAGGCTCCATTAACGCATTAAGGGCAAAATCCCATTAAAATTCCAAGATTAGAGTGGTGTTCGTGATAAATTAATTTATCGTCCGTTCGCTTTCTACATATATAGAGTTATCCTACTATTTTTGCGCCGTTGGAGAGAGCCTCTTAATACAGAATGCTAAAGCGTTTTCCTATGATAGGGTTTCCGTCATACTTCTTGCAATTTTTAAGCATTTGCTACCATTCAACGACTTTATAAAGAATTTGGGAATAAGTACACCTAAGAGCATTCTTAGAGATCAGAAATCGAAATCTTCAAGATTAAGCATACCTTGACGGGAAGAATAAAGTTCATAATAGTGGATTTATTTCATTTGAATGCAATGATAGAATTATAACATTCAGTGCTATAATAAATATACTACTTAGTAGGATTAGGATATGACTAGTTAACGGTGCGGACAACTAGCACCTCTACCCCAATGGATCTTTTGTGCGTACACCCCGAATGAGGTGAGGGAACCGCAGGAGACTTGTGGGTTGTAGAGTGAGGCCGACGCCAGAGACACACAGAGTGCCATTACAACTCCAGGCTTGATTACCCGGCCACGGGAGCAATGCTCGGAGACGTCCGTCTAGTGGGACCGAGGAGAAGTTTGAAGTCGCAAGTTCTGTGCCATCTGCCCGACAACGACCAAACCACAGCCCTGGAATCAACCTGAAACATGGAATGCAAATGAAATGAGAGGAAATGGGGAATAAAGGAAATTCGTGACAGAATACACCACTCCAGTATTCGGCTATATCTACCAGGGGAAAAAAATGATCAGAGTGGGTGGTCACGGGGCATCGGACCCGGGACCTCTGGAATTGAGCCTCACACGTTAACGTGGAGCCATCTCGCTTGGTGCTATTTAGTATAACTTCCTAAAACTAAATAAAAGAATTTAGACATTAATTATAAACACACACTGCTCAAAGCTGCCGCGGGCGTGGCACCTGTTCCTGAGCTGGGCTTTCTAAAGCTGAAGATGATCTAAACGGAATTGCAACATCTTTCTTACTGAAATGTCAGTTTCCATATGTCCGGTTGTGTTTTTTAACGTAACCTTGGTTTTGCCAGTAGCTCTAGCCCACGCTGGATATCACAACTGTAGGGAGGGTCTAAAGATCAATCAGATTATATACAATACATACTTGTGCAGCTTTCTTCATGTCTTGTGTATGAATGGCTGCATATTGTTGAAGTGATCCAATAAGTTCTCTCCCTCTGTCAGCTAATGGTAATCTCTGTATTTACTGTCTGTTAAAAAAATTCGATGTGTTCCATTCACATGACTTTCTCTGCGCACTATGGCTTATTTTTATATACTTTCTACAAAATATTCTAACGAAAGATTATTGTTGTATAAAATAAATTAGACAATTTATAATAAAATATATACCAAATACGAGGGGTATTTTTTAAGTAAGGTCCGGTTCGTCATTGTAAAAGAACTACGAGACATACTTTCGTCAAATATTTTTTATTAGATTCTTCATACATTCAGCTATTTCTCCACATAGTCGCCGTTGTTGTTGAGACATTTGTCGTAACGAGGGACAAGTTTTTGTAGTATAAATCGTATAAATCTTAATGAAGAAAAGAAAATTAATAAAAGAAGCCTAATAAACATGGGGTTACATCAGCTTTAACTACAATTCTCGGAATTGTTCATGAATGGATTACATCTTCTAATATAAGGAACACGCCAAAGAGAGGACTTTGTTTGAAATTCTTAGGTATGAACGCCAACCCTGGCTGGCGAATCTAGACACAGTTGAAGGAGGGGATATAGTTAGCGTCACGCAAGACTCGTGTGTGATCAGTTCACGGCATCTCCCTCTCTTCCTAGGTCATAATGTAGAGTCGCCAAACGTTTGTTAACAAAATTCCAGGTAATGTGTGTTATGTAATGTTTTTGTGTAGTGTAAAATCTCACGCCTTCCTCTAACTTTAATACACCAGGATCATCTTGCTGTAGCGAGTTGCGTTCCCCCATGTGCGTGCTGGGGTGAACTGAATTTATCATTTTCTGGAAACGTTTTTGGCCCTCATCCCAGCATGCAACAATATATTGTGAAGTAAGTTCTTCTCTATCTCTTGGGATTTACTCGTTATAAACATTTCTTCTGAATGACGAGGACTCCACACGCTATTCTCAGAAAATTCAACATATACATTTGATGTTTCCTGTAAATATCTTAAATAGATGGTATTTTAATCAAAATCGTTAGAGACATGTTTGAGCAAATTAAAAATTGCGAAAGATTTTCCAGTAAAGGTTAGTTTGATGTGGGGGTTTTCTTGAAAATCTTCGTGTCGCATTTTTGGAAGATACATATCTTAAATACCAAGTTTCATATTTATAGAAAATTTCATTTTAGAGTTATACTGTTCATACACACACATACCCAAGGACCTTTTCTAAAAATCTTCTTTTTGGACACAGGGGTGTCAAAACTTGTATTTCCAATGAAATCTTGATATTGAATTTGTGGTTGGAGTACAATACTTCCAGTACTTACTCTAGATGGCTGGTAGGTAAGTATAAAGAATAACGACTTATCACTTTAAGTGTTTGTAAATTACAGATTATGGAATCTTTAGTCTTTTGAATGACTATTCCAGCGTTATGACAGGGGAGCTCTTGCTCTCACCTTGAAACTTAGCTTGAATGTTACTGTTTTAATATGGTTTTAAGTTTCTATTAACGCTTTTGACTTCATTGACAAAATATTGCAAACTACTAGGTATTATTTATAGCTAAGTGGCATAATTCACGCCAGAATTAACTTAAATTTTCTGATTTTTAACACTGGTATTAAGAAATACTTTTTGGTTACCCTGAGTTTTCAGGGATTGCTACGAAGGTACACTGTGTGATGAACGTTTAACCCCGGTTTAACTCTAGTAGAAGGGATACTTTTTGACATTGATTTCATCCCAAAGTAGCTATGCCTCTTAAATCGATTTTTCTTTGAATGCTTGGCCTTCGTATGTCTACATATTTAAGCGGTGTGTAAATCGTATGAAGAACACAGATATAAGGCACATCTACCACCTAATTGGTTGTATAAACACATAAAACCATAGAAGCAAATGATTCATCTCTTTTACAGTGCAGCGCAATGGCTATGGGCTTACCTATCTTGTGGAAGGTAACCGACCGACCGGCCGGTTGAAGAGATAAGGAAACGGAAGAGCACTATGACCCAACGTAAAGTCCAGGACTATAGAGATATAACGATATTTTTCTGTATGGTTCTTGACCTGAAAAACGCTCTCGAAACTCCAGCGGCTATATGCCGGAGAGCAAACTCGCGACAGTGAGTGAGTAAGGGAGTCGTATTTGATGGGACATAAAGTGCTGGCTACTCTTGTGTTCTACGAGTGACTTGATTATTGTGACGACCAGTGATTGCTGCTCGTGTGCGATAGAGGAGAAGTCCAATGTTCGACGCTTCAGCGAGTAGGTCTCCAGCGCCAGTTCTACGTCGGTTAAGCAGTTTTTGGTGCCGGCTCTTGTTGTTCGCATCCGTCACTCGGTAGCTCTCCCGGCTATGTGTCTCAAATGTCGCCACAAACACAACGAGTAAGGCCTTTATTGAGCTACGTACAGTGTTAAAGGAGATAGGAGTTCACTGCGGTCTACTAACAGATTTTGGATAAATTTATTGGATTTCAAAGCAGTTTTTATAGCAGTTTTTATGAATTGTATTGAGAAAGTGTTTAAAATAGATTTTCTGCACTCTATAATCAAATTAAAATTATATTCCCCAGCTGTTTCATTTACACTATAAACATTTCAAATCCGTTAGTCCTGATTCGGAAATATATGACTGTGAATGCCATGAATAAAATAATAATATATTCCATCCACGATCGAAATTTTAATTTGATTTCAATACTTTAACTGAATCCATTTATATTTTTAATATTTCCTGTCTTTCAAAACGCAAGAGCTTTCGAAATAAGTAAAACGCGTGGGTATCAAATATTTCAGTAGAACTCCATGAAATGTTGGAGAACCCGGTGCGGAACAGTACATACACTTAAAGTTTGATGCGCTGTATAATAATAGACGGCACAATGTAAGGCCTGAGAAAGCAAATTTATCTACTGAAAACAGAATGTTGCCTTAAAGACATCAAACATTGAATATATCAATGTGGTTTTATGAAAATACTGTGCTACGTTTTGCTTCGGATCAGAGCCCGAGCTGAGAGTTGCATGAAATTTATTTTCACATAATTCATAACTTAAATATTGACAGTAAAATGTAATGCTAAGCAATAATAGTAGATTATGATACAAGGATTGAAAGTAGCGTTTTATTTTGCGAGAAGGAACGTTTACGAAATGAAGGCCACGGGCCGAGTTTCTCATTCCTACGAGGAAAATAAAACCACTTTAAACACGTGTGGCATATACTATTTTTAAGACAGCGTTCGAATTAGCAAAATATCAATAATAATATATTGATTCCTGTAACTAAGAGAAATGACGTTTAGAACGAGATTGTTCAAACAAGAGAAATGATGTTAAAAAGCGAGATGTTAGATGATTTGATGTTTTGTTGATTCGCTAGCATTTTCAGTGAAATTATTTCCATCATGTTTTGCCTTACACCAGACAATGAAGCGATTAAATGCTATAACATATTGCTTTCTGGAGCTTTTGGTGTTATTCTTCCTGCTGCTTCTGTAATTTCACCTGGCTCTTCCATTTCAGTTTCTTCTGAATTCATAATTGCCGCTATTTAATCTCTATGTATACTAGATAAAACAGTAATGTTTTATATCAAAGAAACAAAAATTCTACAACGAATTGCGATAAATTGAAGTATGACGATTTATATTGTGAACAGATAATGCGAGTGCAATGAGAAATTAATCATGTAAGAATACATAATGAAAGGTGAAACTTAATCAAACCAAGTCGAATTATTAAACATGTGCAAATTGCCATGTGATTGGACTTGAAACAATGCAGCTTATCGCACTAATGCAATAATCTAAAGCTTTTAGCTCGTGTCTACTGGGTTAAAAGTTGTACTTTTAGGCCATGCTGTCTAAAAACGAAATTAAGTAAAAGGTTTACGAAAACTGATTTTTTTGGATAAAATAATAACCAAAACACTATACTGGCAAACAAAGGTGGTATAAAGATTATCGTAATCAAATCTGATACAGCCACCTAATTCTGTTCTGCCACGAATATCTAAGTAGCCTTAATGGTTTGTCTTCGAAAGAAGATATTGACAATATAATTATATCAATGCAGCTTAAAGTTCACTATTAGAGTAACTGTGGTGTATATGTAATAACATTGCAACTTGATTTACTCACCAGCATAAAACGGATCTAAACATTTACAACGCCTTGACGAAACAGCACACCGCACACATTCCAATAGGTCGCTAGGGAAAGGTGAAGGAACAGCCGAACTGGGGCACACACCGCAACTGGGGCACACACCGCAAGTAGCCTGCAACGTCTTGTTTTGCTTCTACCGTGACCCCTGTGAGGAAGATATAAGGAGAGAGACTCGAAGGGCGACCAGATCCGGATGGATGAAGAAGGGCGCAACACGGACGGGGCCCCTAACGTTTCCAGATCGAACGCATCCGCTCGGGCCCATCCACATGTTACTGATCCCTGGTGGTCCCCTCCGACGGGCCCTACTCGGAGGCGAGAAGTAACAAAGCAGTTCCGCAACGACGCCAGGGAAGAGACCTCTAAAGATTGCACAGCCACCGTCCTCTGTCCTAAAATCCTGAAACAGATGACAAGGTAGATAATAGATACGGAAATGAGGGACAGGAAAGCCGTGGTAGAAGATGAACTACACCAGGAAACCATGGGTCAAATGGCCGGGGATGGAACCCGGAACTCCCGAATGCGAGTCACATACACAAACTGCGGCCATTTCGCAAGATTGCAGTAGATTGTAGTTAACTGGCAATGATCTAAACATTATTAAATTCGAGGGAATGTCTGGAATACTTTGTCCCATCCCACTAGTTTTTAAATATAGCGAATTGCCCCGGGGTCACGCTGGAGTAATGCTCCCACTTCCCCTGTGGTTCTTCAGAATCATCATTTTAAAATATACATTACCGGGATTCGTGTTTTAAAATAAGTTCCTAAAAACAGTTAACGAATCGATTTCTATTTAATATACCATTTGTGCGCGGTAGGGTCTTGGCTAGCTTTTGGAACTACTTTCAGAACACTCTAGGCACGTTGGCATTCCCTTGTTCCTCTATGTTTCATCTTAAAACAGCGTGTCGAGATGTAAATATGCTCGTGAATGCTATATTTAATTATAATGTTTGATTATAATTATTCCTAAGGCCTCTTGCTCAAATCCCCGTAATTTCCAGTGCTTCTGTTTTCTTCTTAATCAACGTTACGGTTGATTATCTCAATGCACTGGGGATAAGGTTTAATCCGTTAAGAACTATTTGTTTTTAATTGGGCGATGTAGCTTATTCTTATTAAACAAAATTAACAAAAACAATCTCAAAATAATAGATGTAGACTTATTAGATGGTTTGTTTCCAAACATTTGCTGTGTTGCATTCACATTACTTCCTTCACCCATTTTTCAACAGACTATTGTTACAAAGTGTATTCGTTGAGCAACTTTATGTTAATTTGCAAAAATGGTTTCTTGCACATTTCTTTGTAAGTACCAGGGGATTAGGGAGATACAGTTGGCTTAAGCGATGGTCAAACCTTTTAAGAGCGGGTCGCTATGCGATGTCTTTAAAATTCCTTTCTCTTGGTGACCACGAAAAGAAAGAAGAAAGAAAAGAAAAAAAAAACAGCGATTTTTCTCTTGAGAAAAGTATGAGTATTTGAAAATTCCTACCAATAATAAATAATATCTCGGAAACGTTTAACGCTGCAAACAATTTTATTTGTCATAAATTGTGTGCTTTAACGAGATCTACATTTTTTGTGTATTAAGGTTGTGTCTATCTCTTACCGTTTACCGATTATACATAACTCATTCAGAATAAGAGCTTCACAGGCTATTTCTAGAAAATTCAAGATACCTATACGTTTTATTTGTTAAGTATATAGTTTTCATATATGGTATGTATAAACATAAATAAACTATAATATAAATGTGCGAAACATACGGTGTTTTAATCAAAGTCATTAGAGCTAGTTTTGAGAAAATAAAAAACAAGAATTTTCCATGGTAATGAAATGGGACATACAGAATTTAATACATAGTTTGATATTTACCAGACTCTTTATTTTTGAGTTATGCTGTTCACAGAAACACACAAACACATACACACACATACTTTTTTTTAAAAATGTTTTTTGGGGGTTCAGATGTTCTCAAAACATGTATTTCCGGAGAAACCCCGGTGTAGAATATTTGGGTGGAATACAATGCTTTCCCTACTAATGTAAGTACACAGTAGAGAAAGTAAACACAACATTGACTCTAAATTGACATCATTCCTGTTTACTAATCTTCATTAATTGTTTGAAGCCGGTGCTGCAGAACATTTATTTCCACAAACCCAAGGGATTTTCCAGTGCTTTAAGTACTTTCAGTGGTAGCTTCTACATTATTTTAATCTGAAAAACATAGTAAGAAATATCCAGCCACAGAAACGTAAATAAAGGACCATTTAAGATCATCAGGCAAGTTTTAGAAAATGGTTACGAATGTGTTGGACACATTTAGGCCGGATAAAATTTATACCTCGCCGGTAGTGAGCCGATCCCCCTCTCCCCAGGTGACAATTGATCAAGCTAACCATTACACCGCTGGTCTGCCATTTGCTGCGAGCATTCAGTAAATAAATTACAATCCAGAGCATTAGCCCAAGCTTTGTATCATGCTTGTATTCCGCTTTTAATTATCATAAAGCGAACGTATTTGGTTCCTCCTGCTGAAGCGCGGGAAAATCCTTTGGAATGCGTTACTATGACACTCGTAATTGAACTAATTTGTATAACGAAATGAGCATAATTATCTTGAGGATACACTCGACATATTCTGAGCATGTACTCGGGATTTAAACATTTCAATCTACCCATTTTGCATCTTAAAGTGTACACTGCATCATGTAAGCACAGAATACTTTCAAAAAGCATCGACAGTTACGACAGGCGTACCGAGCGGGATGGCTCAGGCGGTTACGTCTGTAGTCCACATTGGGGAAGTCCCGGGGTCGATCCCTGGCGACCGCCCATTCTTGCCCTCTTTTTCATAGTTCCCCCGTGTTACCAGGCGAATGCTGGGGTAGTTCACCTACTATCAAGGCTCTCCTTCCTCTCGTTTCCTGTACACATCATCTTCCTTGTCATCTGTTTCATGGTTGTAGGACTAGGCGACAGTGTTCGGGGGGTTGCGGCTGGGCGGTGGCTTGAGCTCTGTAAAGGTTTCTTCCCTGGCGTCGCTGCGGTATCGCTGTTAGGTCTCTCCTTAATGTGGGGCTCCGCTCCGGGGACCCTGGAGGTTGATGGCTTATGCACAGGGACCGTGCGTTCTATCTAGAAACATTAGGGACCCCCTCCATGCTTGCGCACGTCGGTATCTGGATCTGGTCGCCCTTTGGGTCTTTCCTCTCATCCTTCCCTCCCAGGGGCCACGTTGGAAGCTAAAGGGCCGACTGACCTACACCTCCGTGCGTACTTTTACCGTTATCTTTTACAACAGGCGTAGGTACTAGCGGAGATGTAAAACACTGTGTGTGTTCCTAACTGAGCATAATAAATAGACCTTATTCATTGTAAATGATTCCTTAGCGAATAGCGCATGGTTCGCTAGAGAATTAAATGTATAATATTACTTTCTCAAAAGCTCTAGGTTACCACACTGCTACGTGATTAGAAATCTGTGATTACAGCAAAATATTGAGGCCGCGGAAATCTTGGAGAGGGTTCGGATATTGATGTAGTAGGTTGCCGCAAACGTAGCTAAATCTACGACAAGGTAGTATTGCCACGTTTCTCAATGTCACTGTAGTAAACTATGGAAATGATTAAATAATTTAACATAATTTGTTCATATTACTTCCCTTTATTTTTATAAATAAATATATATATATATATACACACACACACATACACAAGTTGGCACAGAATGTGAGTGTGATATGTCAATCGTGCAGTAGCGTGTAAGTATACAGAATAAAATAAACATACAAAAGGACTAAAAAGGACTCAGCATTTATACAGTATGTTGAAAGTGTTCCCCTGCAGGTAGCATAGCGCGCCACGTTTTAACCAAATCTCTGTATTGCGCTCTTTGCTGGTTGTTTTCTGCCAGAAAATTTTCCCGAAAATTCCAGGGATTTCCTTAATCGATCTATTTTCACACTTTCTTCCAGCAATTTCCACTCTCTGTTATATCGCGTAAGTCATTTTGCACGTCATACACGTGGAATATGTGTAATTAAATAAACTGATACAGAAGAACGTAAAAAATGGACTAAGGATACGTAGATCGCCGATATTATTACATAAAATTGTCCATTGTTGTAGTTGTTTACTCATTTCGTTACAATTTCAAGCACATAAAATATCACATTCGCATTCAAATGGGAGACGGGCAAAATTTATCTGCGTCACCAAAATACCAGCAGCTATTTGCCATAAACAGGCATAGGAACGTATAAATATTTAAAAAACCAGGAAAAAAGAAAATAAAGTTGAACTGTTACTGGACTTTAAGCAGTGATTTCGCAGTAACAAACCACCCCATCCCTCGTACAGCCTTTTGACGTTTGCAAACAGCACTGGCCAGACCTTTTTACCTGGCGTCAGTGACCCTTGCCGGCAGTTCTTTACGTTCCTTGTACTGACATATGGTTTGTGTATAGACAACTTGTAGCCAAATGCCTAAGAATTATCGGTATTTTCCTGTTGCATTTGCTATCATATAACACATTTCAACAATTTATTGCTTCTTCCAAGAGTGTTACGGGATTTCCTTTTTCATTTAAGTTCAGAAAAATCTGTTGTATGAGATTTGGACAACAATAATACGCTGGTAGTTGCAAAAACTTGTGTCTGCTAAATGGTCCGCCATGGAACTTCTTTCTTTGATTCCTTCATTTAGGTTCCAGTTCGATAACTGTAACTGATTCAGACGTTTGTTCAGAAATCAAAGTATCAGCACAACACTTTCTAGGAGGTCAAATATCTCGCCGTCCTCCTTCTTTGTAGTTGAATACTAATACCTCCCCAGTCATTCTGTTCATATGGTGAATCCATTTTTGTCTATAGTTCGTTACGTTTTCATATAAAGGTTCTATTTATAGTTCCTCTTTTATTTCTTCGCTTTTGATCCTGACGAGTTTGGTGCACCCTCTTGCTTGCCTAAGATAACCTATTTTCGCGTCTGAATTCCATCTTACTGTTTTTTCGTTGGAACCCAGGTTTCAAAACCATACAGTATTTAGGGAATTGCTTTTAATTCTGTAGAGTTTTATTTTTATTTCTTTCCTTCATTTGTTGGTTTATTTGTATAGTTCAACTTACTGCCCGAAATTTGCTTTAGAATCCATATCTTTTTATGCATTAAGATGGTTATCATACCTTAAATATTTGAAACTATAATATTATTCTGGACTTTGACTATCTAGAACAATTGCAGATGGCACTGGAATTTTCCCTTTACATAAAACCCATAATCTTTGCTTTTTTATGGGTATATTGAACTCACGTAATCTACAAAATTTGTTTAACTTGTGCAAGGATTTCTGTAAACATCTTTCTTTTTCTGAATTATGATTAAATCATCTGCAAACAAAAGATTATTTATACATGTTTTATTACCAACTCTTATTGCTCGTAAATTAATAAAAGTTTCCGTGATCCATGCGTAAACTTGTTCACACCTGACCTTTCGGTTGCCATCTTCAAAGGATGAGACCCTGGGCAGCTGATACATAGCCTATTCTCTCGTGTAACAACATAAGACTGTTTTGAGGACTAAAGGTGAACAAAACCATACATCTCCAATTGTACAGACTTAAATGACTTTAACCTATGATCTCTCGGGAAGTCAGCTGAGTATTCGCATCATGTATCCCTAAGATTTCGATTATTTTCCTCTGCGGTCTTCCTCGATGTGATATTTTCCTAAGGCCATGACTTTGCAACCTAGGTTCACCGTCTCTTAATATTTAATAGAGCACCCCTTATGTCTTGGCCACTTTTTGACCATTTTTAAGGAAACATCTGCAAATTGTAGGATAAATTCTGAGCTAGAGTAAATTCCATATTACTTTACTTCGTATCTCTTAACGGTCACATGCACTTGCCACCTCTCACTGGCTGCTGCCGTAGAAAAGATACAAAATAGTTACATATGTAACATGATCATTTATCTTAATATATGCTAAAATAATTGCCAAATTTACACTTTCGTAACCCTATGAAATAAATATATTATGTGGCAGAGTTAAGGCACCCGGAATGCATGTAAATCAACAAGCAGAGGAGAGTATCCTTAGGTTTAAACCTTCTTCTTAGAATGGCGAAAGCACGTGTATCTGTTATAACAATGTGATCATACCGCTTTTATCGCCTACCCCTGCATTGTCACCATTCAAAGTCAACCAGGGGAAGGAGAAAGGAAGCGCAGCGCAAAGGGGCAAGGCTTTAAGAAACAGAGTTTAAATGTTCATGCCTCCCTATGCCACGCAGAAGAAAGCATATAGCTAGAATACCACCACATTCCACAACACAGCGATCCCATATGTATTTGGCTGCCCTTAGGTATTCCGTTCTGCACCTATCTAAAGCAAGTATGGGTGAGCCGCGTGTCACATCCAGCAGGGAGTGCCATGGAGGTGTCCAGTGACGTAAAGGGAAACGGACGAACGGAGGGAGTCCCCGAAACTGGGACAGAGCGCCGCACTTCTACCGTGACCTCCGGGAGGGATGAATGAATGGAGAGAGCCGAAGGGCGATCAGATCCGGATGACGACGGGCACAAGCACGGACGGGATCCCTAATGTATATAGATTGAACGCCGACCGAGCCCACTCTATTGCTCCCCGAGCCTCCAGGTGTACCCCGAAGGAGCACCAACCGAAAGTACCCAGAAGTGGGTCTCAGCCAAGAAAACCCTGGACGACGTCGGGATGAAACTTCCACAACTCGCCGAACACGGTCGCCTGGTCCTACAACCTGAAACAGATGAAGGAAGATGATGGGTGCAGGAGAGTTGTGGTAGAGGACGAATCACTCCAGCATGTCGACTACCGGCTCGGAGAAACTACAAAAAACCATGGGTCAGAGTGGGTGGTCGCCGGGGATCGGACCCGGGATGCGAGTCACGGCGCCACCTCACTCGATTGCTGTGACGTAATGTAGCTACCTCATTGTCCGAGTAGTGACAAGTTTTGAAAAGCTAGAAAGTTTATTTAAATGTCTATTTATTAAAATGCAAAGTAAGCATTAAAAGACAAAACAAAATCGCGTGCTTTATTGATTATTATTGATACAATAAATGTTTTAAGCTCTCAATATTTGATATGTCTTATCTAATTGATGAAGTAAATATAATCTTTATAAACTTATAGAAAAATTAATAAACAGGGCTTATTACTACAGCTTTTATAGTAAACAAACGTATTCTCGTTTCAATGGACATTGACTTACTAGTTGGACCCAGGATAACAACCTGTGCCTTTTCATATAATTTTGCAGAAAATGGAATTAAACAATACATTTATTAAAACAGTGGCCCTCAGTGTTATTAAAGGACACTAGTTATGTTGAAAAGTCATTAGTGTGGTTACGTAAACCAATGTATTTTCTTATAAAAATGTGTTTTTAGATATAGGTTATTTCCATATATATTTTCAGATTATAATTATTTTCAGGTGTGTTCTATATACGTATGTAGTTGCAACTTTGTTAACAGTTATTTGTATTGTTTAGAATTCCAGTTATGTGTTTATATCCTTTTGTTATTTAGTATGTTTATGTCAGCCTCCAATTGGGGGAAGCTGAATTTGGTAATAAATAAATATATACCTCTAATACAGTACTTTGCCGCATCTTTGTTTGCTACAACATATGAAAAAGTCCATTCTTCCAAAAATGTCCGACCAACTATTGCGCAATGTATCTCGTAATTCGTAGAGCAGCGTTCCACCACTGGGTTAGAAGCCTGCGTGTGTATTGTAAACTGCACACGAGAAGGCGAGGTTGGAGGTCGCTTAGCACGCGGTGACGCGTAGGGATAAGTATGCCCATACCTGATCTAAAACATTTTTGTGGGGGCTTTAAATACCTGTGCTTTACGGGCGTTTTACACATTGAAACTCATCAATTATTTTAATTTATATTTTATACACAAATATCTAACTATCTAGGTTAATATATAAAGTGTAAATAAATGGGGAGGTTAAAACCTCCGCTGAGAATTTTACATATCTTTTGCTGTTTTACTTAATTGAATTGTTGTGCCATACTCACTATCACATCAGTTTACTGTTAAAATAAACTGCTGCGTTGTTGGTTTCATTGACTTCTATTCACCTCTTTCAAGATTCCGAACTCAGGAATGTTGTTCAAAAACGTATGTCTGTATTGATGCCGTAACTTCTGGCTATCAAATGTCAATGAGCATCACATATATGCACTGTCTCGGTTAGATTCTGAGCAGTAGAATGGGTAGTGTATTCCTGCACGCTACAGGGGTTTCAGATACAATGTACTGGACAGTCAAATAAATCTTGGAAATAAGCTTCGTTCTGCTCTGTGAATACTACAATTATCCTTATTCGTCCTTTCCGCATCTTCTGCAAAATTGAAGTTGTTATGGTTGCGTTTGCCGCTCAAATTCGATTAATGAGAACATCTTCGTCAGTGGGTAAATGATGATAAACGCACTATTTTTGCAACTCCATAGAAAAGTCGGAATAGATCTATTGTAAAAGGAATGCGGAATTATTTACTTGTATTACTATAAGAATTACAATTAGCAAGAAAGACAATATGCTTATCTCCAAAAATAGGCAGAGATAAGCGATTGCCTAAATAGCACTTTTAGTCCATATGTGCCACAAAATTGCATTTTCAAAAAATGGTGCAAGAGGTTCACAGTTTGGTATATCCAGTTAAAGTTATGCTGTTTGCTCTTTAATTTTTCTACTCTTTGGATATCTTATATGGATAAATAAACATACACAAACATTTAAAATAGGCCTTTAGAACTCGAGCACCAAAACATCTGCATACAAACAAATGCTTGGACCATTTTAATTATTGTGCTAACCCTAATCTGAAAAGTCAATAAGAGATAAAAAAAGAGGATACATTTTATGTTCTTATTTCTAAAAGTAAATCTCGATTGTTCAAGTTATTTATACAAAGTACAGTAGTAGATGATCTTTCAAAATACATGGAAAAACAAGCATAAGTGGTGTACCAGATCCTCCTCCTGTAATAATGTGGCAAAACTTATGTCAAAATACAGAGACTCTGTAAGTTACACCAGTAGGTTGTAGCATGCGTTTATTGAAGGGGGAAACCTCGCCACTGCGATCAGCTTCGTCTATTGTGGCCACATCCCCCGGGAGACAGGAATAACGTCAAGGAGTCATAGGAGGTCTCAAGTCCGCAGGCAGACAGGCCCACAGAGACGCGCAGAACTCCCTAATATTTTCAGTTTGAACACCCACGCACCCGAGAGAGGGCGATGAAGCGACCCTAACGGATGAGACAACGCACCCTGGCGTTCACGGGGAGAAATCTTTACAATGCGCAAGCAACTACGCCGTCTTTCCGACGCCGCCAGCATCATAGGACCCAAAGACACGTCTGAAATGTGAAAGGGAAAGGGGAAATCGTGATAGATTACACTACCTGGGTATTCGCCTACGCGACCAGGAGAAAACCACGGAAATACCATTGTTAGAGTGGACGGTCACCAGGAATCGAACCCGGAACCTCCTGAATGCGCTGCCGCCTGAGCCATTCCGCTCGTAGGTCCGCTCATACCCCTTCTACTGTTCTGTACATGTCCGACACAGACTAAGCAATAATATGTCACAAATATTCATGCAATATTGCTTAAGTACAGAGCCCAAAATACATCAGATTTACAAAAGTATCATAGACTGTTGCGGGCTACTCTGTTCCCTGTTGCCAATATAAACATTACTAGGATTACAAATATTCAAATTTCACTGTCACATCCAAATGTACTTTGGAAACAATGATTCATACCACTGAGCCAATAAAAGTAGCTTTCTCAGATTATTTTTGTGAACATCTGTTGAGCTCCACTAATAATGTTCGTTTGATTTGCGTAACAAACATGGAAACAACCAAATCTCTAAAGCCGCTTACATCATTTTAAAAGATTTACAACTGAACAGTTAGCATCAGTATAACGAGTAGAATGTTGATATTGAAACCAAAGTACGTACCGTGATATAAATACCTGGTTGAGAGTTGACTTACTTATAAACAGCTGTTTCAGTTTACAGCTGTGTAATAGATATAAATGATAAACTAGAATTATCAGGGAAAAAGGGGCTTAGATAGGGGCTTTAGGTTTTCCCTTTCTTTTTTTTTAGTACATTTATTGAAGTTTCGTGAAATATCATATGACAAGAGATGCATGTGTGGGATCCATAATAACATTTCTAACTCAGTTGCGGCCCAAGTGGTTTTGGGTGACCCTTCTGGTGCGTTAGGAATACTATTATGTGATACGGGAGGCATCAAAGGCATTTAACTGAAACTCCGCAGCAAGTTTCCACCAGACAAGCTGTGTGGTATAAGAATATTACAGCCCTCCCCATCAGCTGCATCAGCTGTCAATTTAAAGGGCAAAACTGCTTTCTCCTATGGTTTAAGCGAGTGATTTGGCTTTGTCGTATATATTTCTTTAACGGAAAATTGTGCATAGTTTTGGCATGAGAGATTTAATACTTCATTTGTGAGTTATGGTAAGAGTTTCGTTATTTATTGCTTTAACCGACTTGTCGGTACTCATGTGAGTGCCACACATTCACTATGATGCATTAATGTACCATATACTCTGAGACTGGAGTATAGATGTAGACATCTGTTCAGTGAAAGTCCTAAAAATCAGATGGACTGGTTATACCAAAGGAAAAAGGAAATGTTTTTGCTTAATGTTTTGCCATTATTTATCTTACAACAGTTGCCAATTAATTACCTAATACGTTTTAGTTTCATTTTTGCGATTATGCTTCGAGTGATATAAATTATTTTGTTCAAAATAAGAAGTCCTATGCTTCTCTGGCATGAACCCATCTTGAACGTTCACTGTGAAAACCCTTGTGATGTTAACACTTTCAATCATTCTTGGAAATTAAATACATTCTTTATTTATTTATTAATATTCCAGGATGGTGAAAATAATTTATAGGATTCTGGTGGTTCAAAACATCCAGATGTTTTAATTACAACTTTCGGCAAGTTGTAGTTCATCAGAACGAGGTACTAATACAATACTACATTCAAGAGCAGATACGTACAGTAAAACGAGATTTTATTGGAGGTAGCGGAATTTTTGGTGCTGAATTACAAAACGGCTGCATTCTTGTAGCAATTTATTTATAAAAAATCTGTAGCGATTTATTTAAATACAACATTGTTATGTTACAAAATCGTTGGGTATTACATACCCAATTTATCGCTCGTCTATAATCTATTATCTAGATTAACCCGACTTCTACGTTGCAATGATTTATTTATTTCTGTAGTTTTAAGTCTATTAACTGCGTAGATCATATCTGACGGTTTGCAGTTTGTGTGCGCTTTAAAAAATTAATTGCTTCTATTAAAAAAACAAATTTACAGAAATCATGTCTATAATGAAGATATTTAAGGGTTCAAAATCTGCGTATAGCTTTGCTGCATTGAAATAAAAGAATACATCAGCTTGAATAAAGTATTACCACATAAGGCGATGGGAAAATATTGGTTTTAAAATAAAAGTACTTTTATTAAACAATGTAATTACTTGAAGCAATCCTTATTGTTCGCATTAATAAGGCTTGTATTTTCAAGATATTAAATACAGCAGAGTAGTGGATTTATGGTGTTAAACATTTTATACGTTCAAACTCATACATCGCACGGGTCAGATAGACCGTACGTGCTTATATAATACACTGTAATTCATATGATTCAGACTATATTCAATTTACAAGAAATGAAAAGAAAAAGAAATAGATAAACTAACAGCAAAAATTGCACAAACAGAACCCAAGAAGAAAAAAAGAAGCTTTTTCACAAGCACAAGCTATTGTTTACAAAACCAACAAATCTAAGTGCACCTAAGCCACTAACCCTCCCGCTCCGATCCTTGACCCTCTTCCTTACACTCCGATCTGAGCTGCATAACCTTTTGTACAAATGTACGAGTCCATTCTGTTTATACTTTTGAATGTAAGCTTTATGATACTTTCTCATTACATTGTGACAGCGTCTGCTGTCGATCTATATCTTTCAGTTGCTACTGTGCTTTTCTCCACACATTCGCTCTATTTCCAGGTCCTTCAAACCAAATATCATCCGTATTCTTTCCAGCCTTCTCTTGATTTTTGCTGCTCAACTCTTGTCCCCTCCCATTTTAAGCTGTTACTTATAGCATACTGTTCTCATAAGGGATTGATCCCCTCTCATAATTCAAATCCAATATTCGATCGTCCGTACCTTACATTCATTTGTTTCGCTGTATGCACCATATTCTCTAAAAATGCTTGAGTTTTCCATACACCTTACCACACCCAAGATAGGTTTTAAAAATCTGTTCTTACTTTGTCTAACCTTTCTTTGGGTTCCCACCCCCAGATCTGAGCCTCATACCTCATTGTGGATCTAACAATTGCCCCATATATTCACTCTTGCAATTTTACCGGTATATCTGGGATTCTGCCCCAAGTGCGCATAGTTTCCGCAGCTTTTATTCCTGCCTTGAGTTTCGTAACTTCAATATGTTTAGTCCATCTTCCGTTTATTGTAACAGCCAAGCCTAAGTATAAAAAACTCGTTACATTATCCAGTAAGTCCAGGTCTCTGTTCGCTGTATACTGAGCTGTTTTTAAACGTACTTGTTTTCCTTTTATTCAAATTAACGAACAATAGCCTTTCGTCACAGTAAGTCCTTTTGCAACCCTTCCACAGTAGTAGAGAACAGTGTCATATCGTCTTCATATAAAAGTATTGGGATCCGAATGTCGCCGATCTCTGGCACCTCTACGTTTCTTCTAACAATATATCCGCTACGTCATTCACAAAGAGTTTAAAGAGAAGGGGTGATAAAATACAGCCTTGCCTAATACTTTATGGCACTCGAAGCTCTATGAAACGCTGTTCACATTGTATTTTCGCAAAATTCCACTCTATTAGAGCTTGCAATGTCCTAATCTTTTTCGATAATCCCTTAGATTCTAATTTATACCACAATGCGCTGCGATTTATACGTCCAAAGCTTTCTTAAAATCAAAAAAAGGCACAATCAATCTTCCCCGCTTTTTACCCATATGTTTTGCTCTTAGTGAATCCAAAATAAACACATTATCTGCCTTCCCTAAATCCCCCTTGAAATTTTGAAACTATATTAAACTGTCCCACTCATGTCCTTATCCTTTCGTAAAGCGTTCCATCATAGATTTTATCCATAATCGGAAGCAAAGTTACTCCACTATAATGGTCTGGTGACCCCATGGCTCCTTTCCTTTATTAATCGGTTGAATAATTCTGACCCTCCAGTAGTCTGGATAGATTCCCCTATTAAATAGATTGTTGAACGTCTATATCATTGTTGTCCGAAACTCAGCAACATTGAATGCTGCTTTAAGTATTTCCGTTCCGGCGGCAATTCTCATATCCCGGAGCCTTTCCGTTTTTGACCTCCTCTGCCGAAATCTCCGCATCCAGTAATTGTATCGTAGGTTTAGATAACTCCTGCTCCAATCTCGGTGTACCTCCCCATCTACCTGGCTCCTCCCCAAATATCCCTTTGAAGTAGTTCGGCCAGATTCCTGGTGGAATTTCATTCTGAGAGGTTTTCTTTGTACTTAAATCTTTTACTACTTTCCATATTTCGGTAACAGTTCCTGTACCCACAACATTCCAAACTTCAGTTGACCTTTCAGCTTGTCAATCCGCCTTTTTTCGTTTAATTATCTCTGTATTTCTTGCGTTTTCCCTACGTTCTCCCTACCTTACCCCATTTATAAATACTTTAAGTGCATTTTCTGCTTTCTTTTTGGCCTCCTTACACCGGTGGTCATACCAACCACGCGATTTTTCTCCGGGTTTTCTTGTCAGTCACTTTCATCATGGATGCGGCCCTTGCTAAAACACGAGACAAATCATTTACTAGTTCCTCTTAAGCCGTCTTCGATGTTTGTTTGAAACGTTTTGTTGCTTCGGTTTCTACCTGTACCGGCTTAACAGTCTGTCCCCTTCCTTAAAACTTCGTTGTTCCACATCACCCCCCCTTAACTATTTTCTCATGATTTAATTCCGGCATAATTTGGCGGCGATGCCCCGCCTCAAAACCTTTAATTTTTCTAATCAGGTTCTGAAATATAGTCAATGACATTGCCTCCATTCACGTTTTTAAATGTTAGCTCTCACTCTATATTCTGATCGTACTTTCCATTTAATATTTCTAGACCAAAAGTGTCGCAGAAGTGCTCTTCCGCTAGCATTTACTACACGATCTTTACTACTGGTTGTGCTCCTCAAATATGTTCCTACCCCTCCCTTCCCCTTATAAATGAAGTGCTTTCAGCCCTATCCTCACGTTAAAGTACCGCATGATTAGTATATCTGATTCTGCAATTTTTTCTTATAAATCTGATATCGCCTCCGTCAACTCGCCAAATAAATTATTTGCGTATTTGGGAGTTGATAGCTGATTATAAACCCCTAAAATAAATATGTTCCCTCCCCTGACTCTAATTTTAAGCCGATGACCCCCTCCATATCGAATTTTAATTTCGACACACAAGAAAGCAGCTCAGATCTGAATGCAATATCCGCCTCGCCACTTCCCTTGCCGAAGACCTAAAAGTGCTGTAATTTCACATTGTCCCCATTTTTCAGCAACTATTATATAGTATCTCTACGTTTAATTGGACTTTTCGATACAACTTATTGTTGGTAATATTACGGCATTACTTACTAAAAATAAAAAGGAATACGGAATTAGATTATACCTGACTTCAGAATAATCTTAAAAATGAAGACGATGGGCATAATAGAATCAAATATTTATTTTGATTACTAATTGTCTAAATTCACAAACAGAAACAAACAGGAAAACGTAATAGAAAAAGGTGAGGCACATACTTTACTTAGGTAATATTAATTGTAATAGTAATTATTATGAAGGGATTCTGCAGAACAAAAATTAATAGCTCTTTTGTGGAATGTACTGCGATGAGATCATTTTTGTTAATTAGAAATAAAATGGATTATTTGTCACTCCTTGTTGACATTTATTATTATAAATTGGGTACTTATAAATGAATATATTTTTACCATTTATTTAAAGCACCTTAATTTTTCTGAGCTTATGTTCTTTACAACGTTGTCCGCTATTTAGTCCTCTGTGGATCACAACGTTTGGCTTAAATGCTTGACACTTTCGGGGTGATTTCGGATAATAAGATTTAACAGTTTTTATCCAAGTATAATTGTCATAAAATGTTTATTACATTTGAAATTAAATATTTTGCATAACTAAAAATCGTAAATTACAAAATTCCAATAACACATTTATAATACTGTGTTAATTCAAGCTAATCAATACCTGCACAATAATACACGTTCGCCTTTAAATTCTAAAAAAAACTTTTAAATCAGATATAATAAAATATTTTGTGCAAGAAGTAGCTTATGAAAACATATCCAAGTAATTAATGCAAATACTTAGTCGGCTTACCATTCTCGTAGTAGGTCTTACACCCCCTAGGACTTACAACCGCGCCTAGAGTCGGAGGCCTGTCGAGAAGTAGACGAACATGGACCAAGAATGAAGGATCCTGAACGAAGAATCGGCCCAAGGCTAGATATGAGAGTGAGGAAAACGATGAAATGAAATGAAAGCGAAACGGATGAAACGAAAGGTGATGCAGCAATTCGGGAAGAATGGCAAGGGAAGCCGGAAAATCCAGAGGAAACCTACTCAGACGCTGCTTCGTCCACCACAAATCCCACATGCGGGTCCCTGGGATCAAACCTTGGTGGGGAGGAACGGTTTAATCTAAATTAAAGACAGTATTTTGAAACTGGTTTGACATTAACATTATGAATGTTGCATTTGTTTTATATTCAGGCATATAAGCATGCACACATGAATGTGTTAGAGGGAATTTGTTAATTTTTAAAATAAGATTTAAAAGATTTTAAAGTAATTTTAGATCTTAAATAGTTCACGTATGGGAAGCAATGTTTCCACCATATTCATTCAGCTACGATCTTGGGTAGTCTCCAGGTGAACCAAAGCGGATATAAGTTTTCAAATGTGCAGCCAATTGCTCTCTTTCAAATTTTATTTAAAAACAAACAAACCAAAATTCCATTCTCCTGACAAACCGCGATAATTAGGACGGTAAGTTTAAACTGTCAGTAAAATAAAACCTGCATTAGGCAGAAGGTTTTAGCGAACCTTTTTCTAAATAAAAAGCACAGAATCCATTCCTTGCGAATTGCAATACAGGTTTTTATTCCGGTGAAGCGGAAAGCGCTTTATGCTGTACAATAACGATGGAAATCTGAAAAAAAAGCTTTGTCATTCAGGCAAAGTTATCAGTGCGCGTTCTTGCCTCGGAGAAAGAGTGGTACAGAATGACAAATCGGATTACTTAGGCAAGGGATGCTGAATTTCATCATCTCCAATAACTAAAACAAAAATTTCTCTCGCTAGCCTCACACAGTCCTTCAAATCGTTAGTATCGTTAGTAGAAAAATTATGCAGACGGTGTGCGGGTTTCAATTTTGTAGCTTATGTGCACATGCAAATAACAAATCGCACCCTACAAGTATAGCATCTCACTATTTGCAGCTTTACGGAAACTAAAAAAGGAGCCCCTCAACTGTAAAACTTAAAAGCTTTTTAGAAAACATAAAACACATTACCTACAAATTTAAAACAGCGAGAGCTGAAATTGGTCAAAAAAGAAAAAAATCTGATGTGTTACACTCACATGAGTAGGTAATATATGCCGATTTAAGCCCACAAAGGAATACCGCCAGCTCCTCCCCCTTTCCTTAAGGGCTTACATGCCGCCCGGCTCTGTGCCGCCAAGCCCCGCCCCCTCCCTTTGAGGGCTTACATGCCGCCCTGCTCTGTGCCGCCGGGCCCCGCCCCCTCCCTTTGAGGGCTTACATGCCGCCTGGTCGCGTGCCGGTAGCCACCCTGCCCCCCTTCTGTGTGCTCTAACCTGAAAAGCCGACTGGCACGCGCCCCCTCCCCTCCATTATGGTCTAGCCCGAGCATCCCCCTCCCTCCCCTTTGTGGTCCGCAACCTCCCCTTGCGTGTGCGTGCTGGTGTGATTGGTTCCCTGTAGATAGGTGGGAGAGTGTGTAATGTTCCCATGCGCTGGCCACGTTCCCTCCCTCTCATTGTGACCTGTCTAAATCCCACCCGGGTGATTGGTTCCCTGCGGATAGGTGGAAGAGTGTGTATTGTTCCCATACGCTGGCCACGTCACCTCCCCCTCATTGCGACCTGTCTAAATCCCGCCCTGGTGATGGGTGTGGTAGGGGAATGGTTTTCTCGACGCGGGTCACTATTCGGCAAATCGATTTGAGGAGATAATTGTGTCAATCAATTAGGTAATGCGTTATTGAAAAAAGAATCAATGTTTATATACTGCTAATGTCCGGGCATCGTGCCTCTAAAGGGGTGCTGTAATTAAACGCTGCTCTTCGATCGATGAATACGATTAAGCATTTTATATTGATTAATGTAATTAAGTGTATATGAATTGACTCGTGCGCACCTGGTCGCCATCGTATATGTGGGTGTTAGCATATGTATAACTATCACACTCATCGGTCTTAACCTCTCCAGCAACAGTCCATCATGTACTGAAAAACCCAGCAGCGAGCTTCTGTCTGGTAATAACAAGTTTCACCCCCTCCACGACAGCTGTGTGACGTCACTAACAAGTCTCGACATGTACCATCCCCTCCACAACTACCGCGTAACGCCACCGAACAAATACCTTCAGTATATAAGGAGCGCCCGTCGGCAGTGGGATCATTTATTGTTTTTTCAGTGTTCCTTCAGTGATAATCGAAATGGTTGATAATAACCGTGCATCTGATGTGTATGATTACTGGAGCGACTGCGGAGAAGATTATTTTCACTATGTATACTTCCATGCCGAAACATGCAATGGTTTAATGCATTCAGTGTTGTGTACTCAACCATCGCATCATGATCAGATGACTACACTGGAAGTGTGAACAGAGAGCTGTCCTGTTTATCGGGGAGCGAAAATGTAAGTAATATATATATTTCTATAACTCGGTAATATATTGTACGCATGTTAAATGAAATCTATATTAAAATTATTTTATTCTTTCAGTGAAAATCGTATGGTAGAGGAGGCGGGGGATCTTAGAGATGTCGATGAAGTTGATGATGTCTTCGTCTCGAAACACCTAGCTGAATGTGATACAGAGTCGTGCACAGGGTACATGCATTCTGTACTTTGTACTAACCCGGCCCAGTATGAACGCATGTCAACGTTCTTCCTATGTAACGACAACTGCGAGGTCTACCAGCGCAGAAAGAGAAAACTCGAGTAAGTAGAACAAATTTAAATTACATATTCATTTAGTGCTTCCAATGCTACTCTGTGTCTAACCTAAAATTAAATTATTACAGACTGCGAATGACTGCGCCTAAGGTACCCGTGCCAATGGAGGAGCTGGATCCTGAGAGATGCGATGTCGATATAGTGGAATATCCAATCGCAGAGCGCCATACCCTGCCTATGGATGAGGATGTTGCTTCACCCCCTTTCATTACTACTCCTGATGATAAAGCTACGAGGGTACAGGAGTGGATAAATCAGACGACTCCAGATTGCTCGCCCGGGATACACCTAGAAGCCTGCGAACCCTTGAAGTGAGTATGACACTCTTTGATAGTACTTTTTTGTGTGGCAAGGGGAGAGGATTTTTCTAATATATGTATTTTCTCTTTCAGACGTATAAAATGATTAACTAAACCTATTTCTAACATTGTTTTGAATATATGTTGCAGGGGTGTGAGGAGGTAGCGTAGGAAGAGGAAGAACGAGACTAGGGAGAAAAAGCAGAAGAGGGGATGTAAGCGGAGGATCACTAACGAGGGTCCCATGGTCTTCTTATTCATTGAAGATACCCTGCATTCGCCAGAGGAGCATGGAGAATCGATCACATGCGCTTGATGACGTCAGCATCTCCCCTCCCATTCTGTGAACATCGGAATATACTATGACATCCCCTCCCACTACATAAATTGTGAAAGTGATAAATCATTTGTTTATATTACAAAATCAGACTGGGATATAATATCTAAAAACATTCCAATGATTGAAGATTACCTACATCAAGCAAAAAAGTTTGCGTGTGATGAATATTGTGAAAATGTAATTTATGCATACAATATTGTTATATTTCTTGACCATTCAATTCATTTCATAAATACTTGTTTAAATAATAATGTAACATCTCTAGACATTGATGCTGTAAGGAACCTAAAACGGCTATTGCCCTATATTGAAAGACATTTGAATATTTTAAATGATTTCTGCAAGTCAGGAGCAACTAGTTTTTCAGGGAGTAGGAGGGGGAGAAGGAAAATGCTTGAAATGTATGCTAAAGTCAATAAAAGAGTGTTTTAGTATATGAATTCAATTTATTATTCATAAACTTATCCTAGTACAATCCTTCACAAAAACCATTCACCCAAACATATATATATATATATATATATATATATATATATATAAAATTATATAAGTACTTGCATCACGTGAGAAAGAGGTTTGTAGGTAAATACTTTGTCATGTAGAACCAGGCAGTACAGTGACCTCTGGGCGGGTATATTTGCAGATTCTTGAATCTCGATTCTGATGTTCACAGCTCCATTTATAACCTCCTCGGGTTGATGAGAACAGTCTATTACAAATAATGGTGCACGGTGAAGAAAATCCTTTCTCTTCAAGAGGGGATAATTATCTCTTTCATAATAGGATCTTTGAAATTTACAGTACATTTCATATAGTGAAGCAAACTTTGAATTTTTAAAGTACAAGTTCAAATCATGATAGGGGTAGCATTCATTGTTGAGGAATAGTCTCAAATTAGTAATGCTGTAGTGATCAAACTCGGAACTGTTCTTGCTATAATCACCCAATCTTGCAGTCTGCGCACACACTATGATGAAGCGAGGTTTCTCGAGCTTAGATGTTGTTGCTACATTCCAAGTGAAAGATCTTGTCTGGGGTACAGCAGGCTGGGTATGAAGATCCATAGATCGAAAGGCAAAGTGTAGAGGTTTATCAGACTTGACAATTTTTAAAATGTGAACTCTTTCAGCATCGGAAAGACGAATTACAGGCATCCTCCATTCGATTCTAGTTAACTTTACATTAACTTCCTCTCCATTCGAACTCAGGACACAATTTCTAGAATCTTTGGATAGTATGGAGAGATAGTTTGCTTCGAACGTGGTGTACGTCGTCTATTATAGTATTTGAGAGGTCTTTTAAAATGTATTGCCATTGCGTCTCATCTGGAGTCTTGTAGTGATAACTTCGTTCCTGAGGTTGATTGCCTTTCCGTGTTGATCTAATACTCGAATAGTGATCTGGTCTATATAGTTTGTATCTATGACCGGTAAATATATCGGGTTCGAGGGTTCTTGAGAGATATGAT
This sequence comes from Deroplatys truncata, assembly GCA_030765065.1. Taxonomy (NCBI): domain Eukaryota; kingdom Metazoa; phylum Arthropoda; class Insecta; order Mantodea; family Mantidae; genus Deroplatys; species Deroplatys truncata. The sequence continues at coordinate 203,024,021 of CM060979.1, read as the reverse complement.
AGCCTGATGGAACAGAAGGGAAAAATTCGTAGAGCGAATGTCCGCTTTTGCCGTCAATGAAAGAGCCTGTTGCAATACTGCACTCCACACGTATGATACTCACTTTAAATATATTCACAAGATCATCAGATTCAAACGCTTCTCCAGCAGGAATTATTTTAGTGTCTGTGAATCCTAGAAGCGAACCAATAGGTCTAGCCTTAGAAAAGTCTATTGTATAAGTACATTTAATTTCAGCCTTCATTGTATTATTATTAGGTCTTATGAAGAAGACTTCATCATTCAATTCTAGTTTATCCTTTAGAAATGCATAGATGTCTGCAATCTCGTAGGTTCCATGAGGGATGACAATGGTTTCAGGTTTACCATTATGAATATAATGAAATCTATTATTACTTTCATCGACGTTTGGTATTGAATAGAATGTTTCAAAATTCAAAAGAGCAATCTCATAATGACCTAGAGGATCTAGCTGTAGAGGCGGGTTTAGATACGTTGAAATAATAGTGTCTGACCCGCTCGCTGTAACTGTATAACTCATCTTGGCGATGTAGCAGCTTCTAGGATAAAAGAAATTGCAAGCACAAGTGCCCGCAGATGACTGAATCGAAATTCTGGTATCTCTGTGTATTATAGTAAATTTTAACACCTTGTAGATATTTCTCAATCTCAGGAGGCGGCTTCAAATTACCGAAACTATCAAAGTAGTATGCGACATCACCTTCTTTCCTTATAGCAACCCAGTGTGTTTCTTCATTATCGGAGGTATCGAGATTGGTAATAAGTCTCTCTTTGAAGTGTGGTTTTAAAAGTAGTTTGTCAATCATATAAACTCCTCTAAAATAAGGAATTTTAACCGTTTAGCATAACATTCGATGGCAACGTTTCTTAGGGCTTCCTCCGGTATATGTACAATCCTCTTCCACCGTTTTTTGACTTTTTCTTTAAACCCCTACCTTTAGATCCTCTTTTTTTCAAGGACCTTGCTATTTTAGATGCAGCGGCTAAAGATGACATCAGCGGCATTACAGGTAAGAATCCTCGTTTATTCCTCTTCTTACACCTTCTCTTTCGGAGTCCATTTCCTCTGGTCTCCATCGCCTTGTTATGCCTCGCAACTTCTGCTAAGTGCCTATCAGCAGCCTTTTTTTTTGACTGCAGAGGCTATCTGAGCAGCGCCGCCTGCTGCAGCGCCTAATTCAGCAATGATGGGTATCAATGGTAGAAACCCTCCTCTCTTCTTCTTTCTCTTTCCGGCTCCCACTGCAACCTTTCCCTTCATGATTGCAGTTACTAGCCTTGCAGCTAACCTTTCACCAAAAGTTGAATCTGATGACTGCACACGCTTCCAAGCCTTCTCTGCAAGAATCTTATCCGCTATTTGTCTTGAAGCGGTGTCCTTATTCTCAGCGTACGCGAGGTCGTGCTGTTTGCAAGCTTCGTCTAATTGGTTCATTCCGGGGTCTCCTCTCTTTAGACGTTTTTCCAATTTAGTACCTGGCCCACAATATCTAGATCCAGGTAAGTGAGCTTCAAACGGGAGCGAATTAATTATGGAATTAATAATTCCAGAGCCGCGCTTATACTGCGACGACCTCCCTATCTTAGCTGTCATAATATACTAATCGAGTAATTGCATGCATTAGCCCTTTTATATCATTGCATTCAATCATTAACTACTTTGCACGCGGTAATATATAAACATCGCACATACATTTTATAAGCTAGTTGTTAACATGGAGCTAGTTAAGCAGCACTGCTCTCTACCTATTCAGGTATTAGACTTTGAAAGTGACTTTAGAAGTGATCGTCATGGCAAGTTATTTCCATCTAATGTCAGAGCTCTTATTTTAGGGAGCTCCAGTGCAGGGAAAACAAACGTACTACTCAATATGCTACTCCATGAGAATGGACTACGTTTTGAAACTTTGTATATTTATTCAAAGTCTCTCTATCAACCAAAGTACCAATACCTAATTAAAGTGCTTGGAAACATCGAAGGTATAGAAGTGAACACCTTCGACAACAGAGATGATGTTTTGCATCCTTCTGAAGTCAAAGAAAATTCAAACTTTATATTTGATGACGTCATCACTGAAAAGCAGGAAAAGATAGCATCCTTTTACAGTATGGGTAGACATCGAAATGTCGACTCTGTATATCTAACGCAGTCCTATGCTAAAGTTCCAAAACATTTAATTCGTGATAATACAAACATGATAATACTCTTCAGGCAAGACAATTTAAACTTAAAGCACATTTACGAAGATTATGTAAATACCGACATGACCTACAATGAATTTAAAGATCTATGTAAGAGCGTTAGGAAGAGTGTATCAGAAGGAAGACCTTTTGTTGTGATAGTTCCTGAATTTCACCTGAATGAGGGACGGTATAGGAATGGTTTTGATGTATATATTAAGCTCGACAAAAAAGAAAATGATCATTCGTAGTTAATCATGAGCATCGATAGATTCGGTTCTCAGAGAACTGGTCCAGTTACAAGAGTGTTTGATCGTTTTATCATAAATAGAGATGTCAAAGGAAACTATCAATTCAAGAATAAGAGATTGTGCAATGTTCACGATCCTGAAGATAGTCATGATGCCTCCAATAATAATTATGTGGATACTCTGGAAATTAGGATGCACGATTTCTCTCAGCAAGCTGCTAACAATGTTGAGGTTATGGCTAAGACCCTGATCGATGAATTGATTTCAAGATATATCCTCAAGAGGGATAAGAAAAACAACATCGTAATCAATAAAGTTAGATTGAAGATATTACTAGATCCTGTTCACGATAATGATGTCGTGAATAAAACGTTCATCACTGGATATGTCAATTCACGCACGCAGTCGAGAGATGATAATGGTAACATTATATTCGGGAATAAGAGAATCATTGATATAGCAGATCCTCTCGGAGATATGGATGCTGTAAATAAATGATATGCTAGAGGTATGATCATTAGGAAAATCGAACGAGACGCGACAGCAGTTAAACAGGTACTTGCCAAAGGAAATCGATATGCAAATAGGTAAGAAGCTGCTAGACATCACAGCAAATTTGAATAAAACTACAGTTAAAGTGGATACTCTAAGAACTTCTACAAAAGACAGAGCGGATTCTATAATGGTCTCTATTAAACAAGTTAGCGCAGAGCTTGATAGAGAAAAAACAAATCTTCAGAATCTTTGTAATCAGAAAATGAGTAATTTAGAAAAGATAACAATGAAGCGCGTTTCGGATCTAGAGGATACAGTCAAGCAGTTAAAGACTGAGGTTTTGAATACACACAAAACCGATTCCTGCAATAATAAACTTAAGAAATTGGAGGAAAATGTAAATATGATGATGGACACCTACAAAACTAATATGCAGCAAATGACAAGTCTAGAAGAATCAGTCAGAAGCCAGTACGCTAATACGGCAATCTATGCTGAAGCTTTCAAGACACATACGCAGGAGCATAAGAAAGAAACCGAGCAATTGAGAACTTCAATAGAGATGTTAGCTAAGGCTATCGTCACATTGAGAACTCAAGCCGGACGTAGACTATAAATTTAAGGTAATCATCTATTTTCACATCATTTGTAAGATGGATAGTGAAAGCATAAGACTTAAAGAGTCTGTAGCCGTGCGTACCAGGGCTGTAAAAGAAAAACTGAGAGCTCTAAAAGGTCTCAGGTTTGAGACTCAGCATGTCATGTCCGAAGCTTTGAAGCCCGTAACCACCCCCTCAAGGATATTTTGGACACTCAACGAGGGTTGACTGTGAAGACCGTCAAGAATGAAGATGGTGATTCTACAAGTATTTCTACTTACCTTCAACACGTTCGCTCAAAAGACAAGGATCGTATTGATACATTGTACGGTGTGAGATATCAGGACGGTAGTTATATGCTTGGAAATAAAGATATTAATTTTATAAATAATCAAATATTGATAGGTGAAACGTATGAGTCTACCGCTGGTTTGACGGAGCCCATCTTTAAGCGATCGCTTCAGATTTCTGCATACACCAGTGAAGACTTGGAGACATACGCTAAGATTCTGAAAAGTACTTTTCTTCATAGAAGTGGTTACATCAGACACGGTCGCTTGAAATCTGGTAAATCGTATAAATACAAGAATATAATACGTCCTTTGCTCAATACACATTCAGGTCTAGTACTGGCATGGAAGGAGCATAAGCCTGATAAGGAGGTTGACTACGTTTTCTGGAGAAATCCTAACACATTAGTGAATAGACTGAGGCTACTTATTGCTTCGAGGGACGCTGGTAATAATAGTCACGCTCAAGAGATTGAGGAAATTATCCGAGAGTTGAAAGCATCTAAAATTATAGCATGACAGCCAAACAGAATATCGCCAGAGAGCTTCACGGATCGTCGAGGAGGAACTATTTACGACGCAAAATTATCACCAAAGGTATGAATGATTTATTACAAATTGATTTGAGTGAAATGATACCTTATGCAAGAGTGAATAGAACTTTCAAATACATTCAGATCGCAATCAACTTTTACTCTAAAATGGCATATGCAAAACCCTTAAACGATAAGGGTGGAGTTAATGTTTCAAAGGCTATGGAGGATATATTACAAGAAATGGATGTCCCTCCCCGGAATATTCAAAGTGACGACGGGGAAGAATTTTATAACAAGTTCTTTAAACGATTAATGTTAAAGTATAATATTAACCACTACAGCACCTATACCAATGTGAAAGCTGCGGCTGTTGAACGTTTAATTCGAACCTTGAAGAATATGATGTACAGAGAGTTTTTAGCCCAAGGGTCATACAAGTGGCTAGATCTGTTACCTAGAATCCTTCTAAAGTACAATGATACTTTTCATTCAACTATCCGCATGAAGCCTAATGCAGTGAAAAACAACGATCATCTTCTGACTGTGTATAATTATAATCAAGAACGAAGAGAGAAGATGGCTTCAAGGACGTTTAGTGTTGGTGATTATGTCAGGATATCTAAACATAAAGGACATTTTGAAAAGCGTTTTGAATCTAACTGGAGTGTTCAAATCTTCAAAGTATTTCGTGTGAATCGTACCAAGCCTACAACATACATACTAAAGGATAGGAATGGTGAAATCATAAAAGGCGGCTTTTATGGACATGAACTAAAAAAGACTAACTATCCTAACACATATTTAGTAGAAAAGGTTATACGTAAACGTGGAAACAAAGTTCTTGTAAAGTGGTATTGTTTTGCAGATACTGAATGGATTGATAAAAGGAATTTGGTGTAATGTGTGAAGAATTAATAAAGACTAAAGTTTTATGATTGTAGAATCATGAGTATTTTTATTTTAAAAATCCTTTGTTTTTTCTTTTTGAGGGAAAAATGTAGGCACTTAAAAACCCTCACACAATTTAAATGAACATATACAATAATAATATCAGCAGAGGGAAAATTAATACTTAATACCCTCACACACTATAAATGAACGTATACAATATTAACATCATCAGAGGGAAAATTAATACATAAAAAACCCTCACACACTTTAAATGAACATATACAATATTAATATCAGAGGGAAAAATTCAGATACTTAAAAACCCTCACACACTTTTAAATGAACATATATAATATTAACATCATCAGAGGGGAAAAGTTTAGATACTTAAAAAACCCTCACACACTTTAAATGAACATACACAATATTAACATCATCAGAGGGAAAATTAATACTTAAAAACCCTCACACACTTTAAATGAATATATACAATATTAACATCATCAGAGGGAAAATTAATACATAAAAACCCTCGCATACTTTAAATGAACATATACAATATTAACATCATTAGAGGGAAAAATTAATACTTAAAAACCCTCACACACATTAAATGAACATATACAATATTAACATCATCAGAGGGAAAATTAATACATAGAAACCCTGACACACTTTAAATGAACATATGCAATATTAACATCATTAGAGGGAAAAATGAATACTTAAAACCCTCACACACTTTAAATGGATATATACAACAAAATTCAGAGTGAAAATTAATACAAAAAATCCTCGAATATTTGAATTATTTACATTCTTTACAAGTTTAGGCACTAGCAATCACCAGGTCTAAGGGAATAATGGCCCCATGCTAGAGTCTTATAGCTCCCTTCTATCAACTTCCTCTTGTCATCACCCCCCTTCAATGCCAATTTGTTTGTTTCAATGGTGTTAATTTTGTGGTGTTTACTGCGAAATGTTTTCTGAAGTGAATAAATTTTTATACTGTGGTCCTTTAAGCATTGAAAGTAATGGCCGAAATCGATTTTATCCATACCCACCCTGGTGATACCCTTTGCTTTCTTTATCGTCTGCCCTCCGTATCTGTACGCATATAATTTTGCTCTTATTCCGACATAGTCCTCCATAACCAAGCCACCCAATTCATCCTTGAACAACCCAATCTTTTTCCTGTTGGCTTGCTTAATGCCATATGCATTATCCTTTTCAAAGTTTGAAGTGTCGAAATACTGTGGGTTCTCCCTGATGCATTCATAGATATCAGAACTTGTTTCAAAAATGAACGAGTCTGTATCCATGTAATTCAGCAGCAAGTCTTTCAAATTTGGTTTCATGATATTATAAAAGAAGTCATGCATAATAAATTTTGAAATGTCCAAAATTGCGTGGCCTATGTAGATTGGTTTGTTCATATGCACCTCCTCTCTGCCCAGTTCGATTCCTACAAAATTTTCTTCAAAAATTATGGTGCGTAGGTAAGTGCTGCGTACTGTCAACTTCTTTGCCTGTTTCCATGTTCCAACTATTTTAAAATCGGTGTATTTTCTCACATTCTCTATAACTTTTCCATATACTGCGTTATTCATTTTTTTCCATAGGTTTTGTCCGAAGTTTGACTTTTCTTGAACTCTCTTCCCGTTGTTGACGTCGATATATGTCTTCAACCAGTTAGACTGGTCGTAGGACACCACTCTGTGAATATGTCACACAGCTAGACCTTGCTCGATACACTGCTGCATCACCCTGTAGTGCAAGACATATTTGCTTTTCTTTTCTAATGTTGCAAGCAGTTTCTTGTATTGGCCATTCGGTGGTGTCGCGCTCTGTGGGCAGAAAGGAAGCTTGTTATGCGCGTCGTGGACATGGTCGGGGTATTCGATATCAGCCTCTAACACATAGCCAGTCCCTGAGTCTTCTTTGATTTCTGTGAAGTTTATGCTGTCAATTTCTTCTCTCGTGAGCCATTTCAGATTCTTGTACGGTAGGGCAGAACCCATAGAGGCTCCATATAAGTTGTTTATGTCCCAATAGGACAGGTGTTTAACAGGAGCATGCTGGTCAAAGTTGGACATGTACCTGTGGTTAGCTTTGGTGTAGCCCTTCACCATTGTGCACAATCCACCTCTAATTCCCGATTCGAAAAATCCCAGCAAACTCTTGTCGGATATTAAGGAAAGTTTCGCCTGTGTTATCTTCAACATAGCGTCAAAGGCGAGTACTGGTAATGTATAAAACCATGCTGGGTCAAGTTTATACATTCCCAGGATGAGAACTCGAAGCTTTTCGAAAATAACCGCCAACAGCGGTATATCTGTTTTCAGATATAGATCACTGTATTCTCCGATATTCCGGATATTAGAGGTATCCCAGACTTTTACAGCATGCCTGTATTCCTCGTCGGGGATGTGGTTGTCAGTTAGTGTGCTGTAGAAGGCGTCCTTCGGTGGTAGAGTAGTTTCTTCGAGTTTTGCGAGGCTTGACACATAATCATACGGAAATATCCCCTTGCTCTTCGCCAGCTTAAAATGCTATCAACAGGATATTCTGCCCTTATTATTTTAAAGTCACTCTCCTCCAGCATGTCAGCCAGGCTGGACAGCTTGTCGCCAAGAAACTTAAAGCTGTCCAGAAACCTGAAGCTGATGTTCCTGTACCGTTTGCTAAACGCTATATACCTGTCACCACTTTGAGCGATGCACGATACGGGTTTATTATTATATGCCTACGTCTTATCAAGAAGTGGCTGTCATAATTATATAGACAATGAAAAAGATCGGTATGAAATCAGGGATCTTTCTATTCAAATTGCGACTGTTATAACCAGCACCCAGATATTCGCCTGTCACATGATCGTGATCCCTCACGCGCAAATCGCTCACAGTGAAAGCGGCAAGGCATATATGACACTCAGAGGCATTGTCAAAATTTAGTTGCTCTTCAGGGCATAAATCCATGGGTTTAGGATTGGAATACACATCGATGACGTCATCAGCAATTGATTTTAATTGCTTGATAAAGTCATCGATGGCATTTGGACCTCTGAAGAGAAAGAATTTCGACAATGCCTCGTCATGCCTACATACCACCTTCAAGGCAATAGACATTGCTTCATGTTCCTGAATGGCTCGGGTCCAGCTCGAGTTGTTTGAGGGCTCGCAAGAGTGAACCTTTGCCAGAACAGATTCAATGTCTGCGTATATAACAAATGGTAGAGGAACGCTTTTGGAGAATGCTTTAAATTCGATGCAGTCATCCTGTTGAGGCATTTTAAGCAGCTGGCATTTTCCGCATCTTAACTTATGTGCCTCCAGAGCCTTCTCAGTGCCACGCCTCTTGAGACATGCCTCGCATGCCCACACTCTATCCCCATGTTTTGTGACTTGACTGCTTATCAATCTGGACAGTTGCTTAATGAGACAATAATGGGACTTATCAGCCTGTTCAATAAATAGCAGTTTTACATGGTGCGGCTTCTTTTCAGCTGTTTGGTATAGTGGAATAATGTTGTCATTCTCCTCTATAGCAAACACTGAAATGGATAATTCCATTATTCTGCTTTTCAAAGCATTCAATTTGATGTAGTGGAACCGGAAATTCGATACCCTCATAATTGAATGCTTTGAAAAGCAGTTCCTCAGGGTATACTATGGTTCTATAGCCATGACGTTTAACAGGGTATTTAGAGGCAAGCATGCACCATGCGAAACAGAAATTATCTTTGTTCTGGATATTTATGACAGCATGTTTTTTCACAATTTTCTGCGGCAATTCAATGTATTATGCTGCGTGAAGAGGATCGTAGTGAGTAAAGCTCATCACCAGGCTGAGTATCTTTAACAGGGACTTCGACGATGCTCGCCCCTCAAATTTGGAAATGTTTTCTAAAATATCCCCCGCAATTGAAGAGAAGATCTGATTGAGATCGCTTGACGGAAGTATCAGCACAGGCTTAGAATTAAAGAAGGTGGAAAGGTGCTTCTCTTCATCCGGTTTGTGGATTAAATATTCAAGTTCCATGGAAGAATTCATTTTTAATCCACTCCTGCTTTTCAGCAAAACGTTTTCCGCTTCTTTAATAATAAGCTCCTTGCACTCATCTTCAAAGACTCTGGGGTCGAGTATTTCTAATGTATTTGCTATTATACTATTAAAAATACGTCCCTTGAATACTGATTGGATGGTATTGCATTCCAGACCCTGGCAATTACTAGCACTAACCTTGGCTTTCTTAATTGCAAGTTGCTCGCTCCCGTCCGATGCCGGTCCTCTCTTCCCATTCAAAGGTGCCGCATCATTGGATGATAAGGAGGCTGACGGTGCAGCGGCTTCAGCATTTGCAGATGAGGAGGTTGATGGTGCCGCGGCTTCAGCATTTGCAGATGAGGAGGTTGATGGTGCAGCGGCTTCAGCATTTGTGGAATCATTCCATGTCTATGTCTTGTGTGTCTGTGTGTGCGTCTCTCTCTTTCTGTCTGTCTGTGAACAGCATAACTCAATAACGAAAAGTCCGATAAACACCAAACCTGGTATTTAGGTTCAATATGTTTATGCTTTAATAACGTATGTAATATTTAACTATAATGTTAACCTATTTATTTATTTTTTCATAATCAATTCCACGGAATTATATCACGAGACCACCTGAACACGCCTCGGATGTTAAACGATGTATTATTTAACTATAATGCTAATTCACGTTTATTTATTTTTTCATAATCAATTCCCCGGAATTATAACGAGACAACATGAACGCACCTCGCATGTTATACGAGTATTATTTAACTATAATGTTAATTCGCGTTTATTTTTTTTCAGAATCATTTTCCATGGAATTATATGGAGTTAAGATGGCCGTCATGCGCTCCTCAAACCCCAATATGGCGAATTCATAGGCTTCTACGCAAGCTGTAGAGAAAGAACTTTTGAAAATGACCTGTTAGGAAGCAGGCTCTCACCGAAGTGTTGCCCCCGCGGGCTCAGAGAGAAAGAAGTTTCCACGATTGCCGCACGGCGCGCCGGCGCAAGTGGCGTGCTGTAGCGCGAGGGAGGGATGCAGCTACCTTACTCGCTACCATGTGAGAGGACCGGTCACTCGCGTCAGACGCTGCATGGAGGAAGGGTTGCGTGCGAGCTTTCAGCGAAATTATCACGCGTTAACGTCTCGTTACGGCTACTCTGTCCTTTCAGCCATGGATTCATCTAAGTGTTGTAATATTCTTATAAACCCAAAATATATTTTCCCTCAAAAGTAGAATTAAACAAATGTTATTATTCGTAATAATTATACAATGTAATAATCACCTTAACAGCCACGCACGCTTATACGATGGCGACCAGGTGCGCGCGAGTCAATTCATATACAATTAATTACATTAATCAATCAAAAATACTTAATCGTATTAATCGATCGAGGAGCATCGTTTAATTACATCACACTTTAGAAACACAAAGTGCGGATATTAGTAGTAATAAAATACCGATTTTGATTCTTCTTTTTTCAAAAATGTTTTATGCATGGACGAAAATTACCTAATTGAATGACACAATTATCTCCTCAAATCGATTTGCCGAACAATGACACGCGTCGATAAAAGCATTCCCCTACCACACCAGGGCGAGATTTAGACAGGTCGCAATGAGAGGGAGTGACGTGGCCAGCGTATGGGAACAATATACACTCTCCCACCTATCCAAAAGGAACCAATCAGACCAGCACGCACACGCAAGGGGAGGTTGGCGACCACAAAGGGGTGCGAGGGGGATGCTCGGGCTAGACCGTAATAGAGGGGAGGGGCTCGTGCCAGGCGGCTTTTCGGGTTAGAGCACACAGGAGGGGGCGGGGTGGCTACCGGGCACGCGACCAGGCGGCATGTAAGCCCTCAAAGAGAGGGGGCGGGGCCTGGCGGCACAGAGCAGGGCGGCATGTAAGCCCTCAAAGGTGGGGGCGTGGCTTGGCGGCACAAGCCGGGCGGCATGTAAGCCCTCAAAGAAAGGGGAGGAGCTGGCGGTATTCCTTTGTGGGCTTAAATCGGCATATATTACCTACTCACAGGACTCTTTCTACTCTTGTACAATCTATTTTTACAAAGTCTTATTCTCCATCTATTTCATATTAATCCAGATAAGCATTTGCAGAAACGATCTTTTGACATGCAAAGAGAATTACATTTTACACATAGCCACCAGTTCTAAAAATATTTGACTATGCTTAAGGCGTACTATGTTCCCCTTGTTTTGTAGTTGCAAGGGCAATATAGAAATACAGTAGGCTTTAAGCATAGACATATCTCTTAATAGCTGGTTGCTATGTGCAGCACCATTCTCTTTGTCTCATATTAATACTCTTTGCATATATACAAAGTAAAAATGAATAACGAATTCCCAATGTGATAAAATAAGGATTGAAACATTTTAGGGAATAACAAGCATTATCTCGAAAGTGGTTCACTCAACAAAAAAATATATATAACATAAATTGTGTATTTTAACGCGATCTACATTTTTTGTGTAGTAACATTTTGTCTATCTCTTATGGTTTACCAGTTATGCAAAAGTCGTTCACAATGAAGAATAATTTTGAAGACATTCTCAGAAAATTCGAAATATACATTTCATTTGTCATAAAGATATCTTGAACATGTGATATTTTAATCAAAATCGTTAGAGCCATTTTTGAAAAAATTAAAATTTTCGAAAAATGTTCCATGCAAAGGGTAGTCTGGGGTGGGGGATTTTCTTGAAAACCTTCGTGTCGCATTTCTGGAAGATATTGAACCTAAATTACAAGTTTGGTGTTTATCTGGCTGTTCGTTTCTGAGTTATGCTGTTCACAGACACACAGACACACACACAGACACACGCTGACATGTTTCCAAAAATGCTTTCTTTGGTTTCAAGGGGTCTCAAAACATGTATTTCCAGTGAAATCTCGGTGACGAATTCTTGGCTGGAATACAATACTTCCCCTACTTACTATACGTAGTAGAGAATGTAAAAGCTCTGGTATGTTACACTCACATGACCTTACTCTACTCTTGTACAAACTATTTTACAAACGGTTATTCTCGATCTACTTCATGTTACTGGAGATAAACATTTGCAGACTCTATCTTATTGCTAATTTTCTTGTAGGTTAAAGGGAAATATGGTAGGCTTTAAGCGATAGTCAAATCTTTTAAGAGCTGGCTGCTATGTGTAGCATTGCATTCTCTTTGCATGTTTAGCACATAAAAAAATCTGATGTGTTACACTGACATGACTTTCTCTACTCTTCTACAAACTATTTTTACAAACGATTATTCTCCATAAGCTTCATGTTAATCGAGATATCGAGATGTCAATCTTATTGGTAATTTTCATGTAGATGCAAGGGGAATATGCTAGGTTTTAAGCGATAGTCAAATATTTTAACGCTGGTTGCTATGTGGCGCATTCCATTCTCTTTGCATATCCAGGACATAAAAAATATGAATAACGAGTTTGAGAAAAAGTATAAGTATTGGAAAATTTAAGGGAATAACAAGCAATATCTCGAAAACGGTTCACTCAACAAAAGAAATTTATATGACATAAATTGTTTATTTTAACGCGATCTACATTTTTGTGTAGTAAAATTTTGTCTATCTCTTATGGTTTACCAGTTATGCAAAAGTCGTTCACAATGAATACTTTTGGAGACATTCCTAGAAAATTGGAGATATACACTTCATTTCTCATGACAATATCTTAACCATATGATATTTTAATCAAAATCGTTAGAGCCATTTTTGAGAAAATTAAAATTTTCGAAAAATGTTCCATGTAATGGATAGTCTGGGGTGGGGGGATTTTCTTGAAAACCTTCGTATCGCATCTCTGGAAGATACTGGACCTAAATACCAAGTTTGGTGTTTATACGACTGTTCGTTTCTGAGTCATGCTGTTCACAGACACACAGACAGACACACACACGGACATGTTTCCAAAAATGCTTTTTTTGGATTCAGTGAGTCTCAAAATACGTATTTCCGGTGAAAACTCGGTATCGAATTTTTTAGTGGAATACAAATCTTCCCCTACCTACTACACGTAGTAGAGAAAGTAAAAATAAGGCATTTGTGGAATCATTCCATGTCTATGTCTTGTGTGTCTGTGTGTGCGTCTCTCTCTTTCTGTCTGTCTGTGAACAGCATAACTCAATAACGAAAAGTCCGATAAACACCAAACTTGGTATTTAGGTTCAATATGTTTCAGGGATGCGACATAAAAGTTTTCTAGAAAATCCTCCCACCCCAAATCACCCCTTACATGGAACATTTTTCGAACATTTTTATTTCTCCAAAAACGGTTATAACGATTTGAATTAAAGTATCATATGTTTCAGACATTTTTATGGCAAATAAATTGTATAATTCGAATTTTCTGGGAATGTCTCCAAAAGTATTCTTCAAGGTAATCGACTTTTGCATAACTGGTAAACCATAAGAGATAGACAATATTTTACTACATAAAGATGTAATTCTCGTTAAAGCACACAATATGTCATAAACATTTTTTTGTAAACTGAACCATTTTCGAGATATTCCTTATTATTTCTTTGAATTTTCCAATACACTTTTTCTCAACTGAGAATTCATTGTTCATTTTTATGTTCTTGACATGCAAAAAGAATTACATATTACACATAGCGACCAGTCCTAAAAATATTTGACTATTGCTTATGTTCCCCTTGTTTTGTGTTTGTAAGGGCAATATAGAAATACAGTAGCCTTTAGGCATAGACATATCTCTTAATAGCTGGTTGCTACATGCAGCACCATTCCATTTGCCACAGATTAATACTCTACATATCCTAGACAAAAAAATCTAATGTGTTACACTCACATGACTTTCTTTACTCTTGTACAAACTATTTTTAGAAACGCTTATTCTCCATAAGCTTTATGTTAATCGAGATATCGAGATGTTAATCTTATTGCTAATTTTCTTGTAGATGCAAGGGGAATTGGTAGGCTTTAAGCGATAGTCAAATATTTTAATAGCTGGTTGGTATGTGGAGTATTCCATTCTCTTTGCATTACCAGGACAAAAAAAAAAAAGAATAACGAATTCACATTTGAGAAAAAGTACATGTATTGGAAAATTTAAGGGAAAACAAGCAATATCTCGAAAATGGTTCACTCAACAAAAAAAAATTATATGACATAAATTGTATATTGTAACGCGATCTACATTTTTTCTATAGTAAAATTTTGTCTATCCCTTATGGTTTACCAGTTATGCAAAAGTCGATCACAATGACGAATACTTTTGGAGACAGAAAATTAATGATATATATTTTATTTGCCATAAAAATGTCTTAAAGATAACGTACTTTAATCAAAATCGGTGGAGCCGATTTTGGATAAATTAAAATTTTCGAAAAATGTTCCATGTAAAGGTAAATCTGGTGTGGGGGGATTTTCTTGAAAACCTTCATATCGCATCTCTGGAAGATACTCAACCTAAATGCCAAATTTGGTGTTTATCCAAATATTCGTTTCTGAGTTTATGCTGTTAACAGACACAGACAAAAACACACAGACACACACACGGACATGTTTCCAAAAATAGTTTTTACTTTCTCTAATACGTATAGTAAGTAGGGGAAGTGTTGTATTCCACCCGAAAATTCAATACCGAGATTTCACCGGAAATACATGTTTTGAGACCCCTGAATCCAAAAAAAGCATTTTTGGAAACATGTCCGTGTGTGTGTTGAAACGGCAACGCTAGGCCGAGCCCAAGAAATGTAATTATAGATAATTTGATTTATTAATTTTTATTGATGTTAATTCATGCTATGTACATATCCTTTTCTTTTTACTGCTTGTATAGCTTATGAAGGGTGATTTAACGATATGTATGTATCTAGCTTACTAATATTAGAAGAGTTATAAATGCTTTAATGTAAATAATTTAAGGCTGTGTTAAAATACTGTCCACGACAAAATGTTTTAGCTACAGGAATAGTGTCTTCGAAGGCAGAAAATCTAGTTTTACGATGTCTCTCTGGTCGCAGGGGCATTGTTCATACAGCGAGGATGTAAAGTCTTTGTTCTTTTATTCGATAATTCGCCGTGACCAAGTGAGAGAGACAACTAGCTTAACGGTAAATTTAGGAAAAGCCGCGATTTATGTTAAACCTGGACCAATGAGATCCCTGTAAGTTTATACGAAATAGCGAGACACGTCGTGTGGCGCTAAAAATGGACCAATAGGAAAGGAAGCAGCCCCAGAAGACTGCGACTATAAATGGATCTGTTAGGAACAAATTCGAGGCATTTCATTTTGGCATTTTGGCATTTGTGGGCAGGGAGAGATGCTGCAGGATGTGTGAGAGATATCGCGGCAAAAGGGAATAAAGACAGTTTTCGAAACACATATAAGAATCGCTACTCGTAAAGAGATAAGAAACATATTTAAACTTCGCGTCCTATCCGCGCCGGGTTTTAACAGCGGTGGACAGTATTTTAACGGCGGTAACATCAGTGTTGTGTACTACGCGGAGTAGTTAAATAAAGGAATTTGCAGTGTCATCTTTTCGTAACCAAAGCACGTCTATTTCTCCTGTTACCACGACCCGAGATCTACGCTTCCTTTACCAAGGATAAGTCCATGCTCCCACCTAGTTTTAAAGAAAATTACTGCAGCTAGCTGAGGACAAAATTGCAGAGAACCAGCACACTGCGAACATCTGGAGCCAACATGGAGGATGTAGCAAGGTAAGCCGTGAGCAACGGGCATCAACAAGAACCAGGACATCGGGCAGGAGGTGACTGCCGCAGTTGTGTGTGTGTGTGTGTGTGTGTGTGTGTGTGTGTGTGTGTGTGTGTGTGTGTGTGTGTGTGTGTCTGTGAACAGCAAAACTCAGAAACGAACAGTCGGATAAACACCAAACTTGGTATTTATGTTCAGTATCTTTCAGAGATGCGACACGAAGGTTTTCAAGAAAATCCTCCCACCCCATATTACCCTTTACATGGAACATTTTTCGAAAATAATAATTTTTTCAAAAATGTCTCTAACCATTTTGATTAAAATATCATACGTTTAAGTTATTTTAATGACAAATGAAATGTATATCTCGAATTTTCTGGAAATGTCTCCAAAATTATTCTTCATTGTGAACGACTTTTGCATAAGTGATAAACTATAAGAGATAGACAAAATTGTACTACAAAAAATGTAGATCGCGTTAAAATACAGAATTTATGTTATATACATTTTTTGTTGAGTGAACCATTTTCGAGATATTGCTTGTTATTCCCTTAAATTTTTCAATACTTATTTTCTCAAATGGGAATTCGTTATTCATTTTTTGTCTTAGATATGTAAAGAGTATTAATCTGTGGCAAAGGGAATGGTGCTGCACATAGCAACCAGCTATTAAGAGATATGTATACGCTTAAAGACTACTGTATTTCTATATTACCCTTGCGAATACAAAACAAGGGGAACATGGTACGCCTTAAGCGAAAGTCAAATATTTTTAGAACTGGTCTCTATGTGTAAAATGTAATTCTCTTTGCATGTGAAAAAATCGTTTCTGCAAATGTTTATCTGGATTAATATGAAATAGATGGAGAATAAGAGTTTCCAAAAATAGTTTGTACAAGTGTAGAGAAAGCCATGTGGGTGTAACACATCAGATTGTTTTG
The DNA here is from genome assembly GCA_030765065.1 of Deroplatys truncata. Classification (NCBI taxonomy): domain Eukaryota; kingdom Metazoa; phylum Arthropoda; class Insecta; order Mantodea; family Mantidae; genus Deroplatys; species Deroplatys truncata. The sequence goes on along the minus strand of CM060979.1, from coordinate 203,007,055 downwards.
CCCTGGTAATGCAAAGACAATGGAATACTCCACATAGCACCAGCTCTTAAAATATTTGACTATCGCTTAAAGCCTACCAATTCCCCTAGCATCTATAAGAAAATTAGCAATAAGATTAACATCTCGATATCTCGATTAACATGAAGCATATGGAGAATAAGGGTTTGTAAAAATAGTTTGTACAGGAGTAAAGAAAGTCATTTGAGTGTAACACATCAGATTTTTTGGATTCAGGAGGCCTCACAACACGTATTTCCGGTGAAATCTCGCTATCGAATTTTTGAGTGGAATGCAATACTTCCCCTCTTACTCTACGTATTAGGGACGGTAAAAGAACTAAAAAGCGATCATACTTCTGATTTTAAAACTATTTATTCTTCAGAATTCGATAGTCACTGGTATCAATGCTCCTCTTAAATGTTACTGCCAGTGTGCCATCTTCAGACCTTTCAACATTGAATACGCTGCCACTGTTGTCCAATCCTAGCATTATTAAGATGTTCAAAATGGTGCACAATAGGCACTCTATGGCACGCTTGTCGTAAAGCTTGCCTTGAAACAATGAGTCATAAATATGTTGAAACGAATGCTTTGATACTCGATTCTACAACTTTGTAAGATTGCCGTTAGAGCAGCCTTTTGATTTCGATTGGCAATGAAACTGGTGACGTCAAGTGAAAATGATAAAATATTATTTAAGCTGCAATGAAACCTTAATTCCTTCAATATGACAAGAAGTAAGCAAACATTTCTTCTGTTAATATGAGTTGCTAATAATTTTGTTGCACATTAATTCTGTTATTTGCTAAATTAATAATAGCTACTATAAAATTTCTAAAATTATATGCAAAATAAACATCTAATTTGAGATTTTAATCTCTTACACTTCGCCTTCCATTAAACCACTGTGTAGAATATTCTGATGTTATTCGTCGCTACCATACATGGCAAGTTTATCACAAAGTAATATATTGTAAGTGTAATATCTTAATAATTCTAGGATTGTATCAAACGTTGCAGTATCCATGGGTATAATTTTGGTATGCGAACTATGGCAAAGTAATCCAGGGGTTAGACACCTGCTATAAAATAATATTATAGTGAATTAACCAGTGTACAATTACACTTTTTGATAAAGTAGGAAATGTTGCTAAGGTTATTAATAACACATAAAGACGTTAATAATACCAAACGTTACTAAGAGACCAAACAGAATTACTTTACTGCGGCATACATTTTGTAATTATTTAAAAATCAAACAACCTAAATGCCTTCACTATGCTTTTGTATCTAACTATACTTATACAACAGTTGCACATAACAGTTAGGAGATAGGAGTGACAACAAAGGGACCAGTAAAGGCTGATTCAGAACAGCCCGAGAATGGCAACAAAACGGAAACGAGAACGGTAAGTGACAACATACAATATTTTGGTTCACAACAGCCCTGTAACGAGAACGGGAATGCATATCGATCATATCGATCACAAAGCGGAAAGTCGATTTTGTGCATTGAGGGATTTCATTTGTCTTTATTTGACCAATAATATTTTTTACCTCCTTGCAATTCAGCCGACATAATGCGTCAAAATACGATAGAGTAAACATTATATAAATGCATATCCATTACATTGCCGATTTCTCTAGTCGTACTAAGAAGCTCTCTTCCTTTATTTAATGGCATACACTAAAGTGATCCATTGTACTTTGTTATTTTCTACCGGCTTTTTGCTGTACTTTGTAGATTTTGCCATTGTTGTTTAGGCAATAGCCAGCATTGAGTTGCATATAAACAAATTACAGATGATCCTTTCACTAGTAGAACAAACGCTCAATGGATCTGCGGTTTAGGAAGCACATGTATATTAATTTCTTCCAGTTACATGTTGCCAGCTTGCACTATAGAGAGCACTAGCGGCTGTTTCATGTCACGGCCGCCTAGAAGTGAAGCGTCTAATATGCACAATATGGATCTAATATGTCAAGCCCGGGAACTAGAACGAGAAAGTTAAAACTTGGCCAAGTTGTTTTCTCACGTTCCCGGTGTCCGAGAAAGATTTATCGTTCTCGGTTGTTGCGAACCAGCCTTAAATGGAGCACAGTATAGGAAGTAAGCCATAGTGGGCCCTGTTTGCTTCCAATGTGACAACGTAACCCCTAGAAGGAAGGAATGTAGGGGAGGCCCGAAGGGTGAGCAGTCCCGGACGACGACATGCGTTGGCAGCGACGAGATCCCTAAAGATTCCAACATGGAATCAATCCTGACACCTCAGGTAATAGAAATAATGATAAAATATTCATTAGCCAAATATAAAACGATGTGCGGTGAATGCCAAAACTTCTACCATAAGCTATTAAAACACTTGAATCTTGTAGCATACTGGACATTTGACTGCACGTTTAAATGTAGTAAGTAACGACTAATTGCATACTATAAAACATTATGGTACCAAGAAGAAGAGATCTCAGAGGAACAGATGGAAAAAGTTAAAGAATAATCCCCTACGTTGCAATAAAAGAGTAACGAAACCTATTGAAAGAAATTGGAATAGAAAGGCAACGGAACTGATGGTTTAAAAATAGAGTAATTACGCAGGAATGTAATTATACTGATGATGACAATATATGTGTATACATATACTATGGAATTTGTATCACTAAACAAACAAAAACTTTAAAAAATATAAATTTAAAAAAATTACAGCATGATACAAAGATTAGAAATGAAAAATTTAACGAGGACAAAGGATCATTTGATTACTTAAATAACAGAAGTGGGATGGCTGAGGAGGTAACGTCTGTGGCCCGCATTCGGGAGGTCGTCGGTGCAATTCCCGTGGTCGACCATTCTGACCTATGGGTTTTTTCGGAGGTTTCCCCGGGTCGCGAGGCGAATGCTGGGAAGCTTCATTACATCCCCGAATTTCCTGTACCTCCATTTCACCTCCATTCTCATTTAAGTTCACCTTTCATCTGCTTGATCTAAATCAGGGTTGAAATCGGCGTGAGTCTCGGCGTTGAATGGAAGGGGAAACGGATGCTGTCTATAAGTGTTGGTCCCGGAATGGGAGCGGCCTCCTGCTCCAGCCGCCCTCTTGCCTCCTCTCACCTCATCCCTCCCGCCCGGGCCATCCCGTCAAGAGTTTAGACACAAATAATCTTGTACGTCGAGCTGCGAAGTCCCCCTCCGTACATAATCCTACTGCCACCATTGCATAAATAATAATTAAATTAAGACAGCTTAATGTGAAATCAATAAATTAAAGAAATGAAGAATAACTAATATTATGAATGCATCCAGAAATGTGAGAAGGAAGAATACCCCAAAGGTGGCACTGATATGAGAAGAGGGAAAGAGAAGTGCTTAAACTACGGAAGAAATTGATAGTTTCACTGTAGTCATGGAACGGACCTTATCCTTGTAGTGAATAAATAGAAAATATTACTTTTAGAGTTTTCATTCATAAAAGATTCACAGAAGTTCACAGAGCAAACGTAAACGTTTCCTAAAACTTACCGCTGTCTTTCATGTTCATAAGAATATCTGCAGTTTCTTATTATTACTTTAAGAGTTTTTCTAATGGCAACATAATACAGCTCTGGTACTAAGCCGCAGGGTACGTACACTAAAAAGTGCTCGCCCGCAAGGTCCTCGCCAACTAGGAAAACAGGATTCGGAAGGACGTCAAGGAAATCAAGATCCTCAGTTTCACGACCTTTATTTTGAACAGTCAATTAAAAATGGCTAACATACAATCAAACGCTTTAGTTAACACAGCACAGTTTAAACCACTTAACCATGATGTACTCTCAAAAGCCCAAGCTTGTATAACTGAATAAAGTGGTTACTGCACTACTAAAGATGTATGAAAGGGTTAAACAAATGTTAAGTATATTACTATTACCTTATTAAGAAACACGCGAAACATAAACTAACATATACTTTGCTGCTTCATCAAGTCAGTAAGCCTTAAGTATGAAGTACTTCACTTCAAGCAAAGTAAGTAACACTGTGGCATAAAGAACCCTGGATTGCGGTACTAAGCTTATGTTGGGATATTAAGGAAGTGATATTCAATTTACATTTGGAATATTATACTGTAAAGTTGTTTACCTAAACTAAACTGAGCATGGAGCACTGTGAATTGGACTATCAAGCATATATTGAAAGGTTAAGTAAATGCCACTGAATACTCCAAAATATAAACTAGCATATGAGCTTGCTGCCTCAGAAAGTTAAGGAAGATTTACTGGAAGATACTGTACTTCTGGCAAAGTAAGTAACACTGCAGCATAAAGAACTGTGGCTTGCAATACTAAGCTTATTTTGAGAAATTAAGCAAGTGCTATTGAACTTACTTCATAATATTATGTTGTATAGTTTTTGACCCGAACTAAACTGAATAGCACTGAAAAGAATGAAGAATTGTGGCTTGGAATTTTAAGCATAAATTGACCGAAAGAGTTCGCAGGCCGGCAGGAGCACGACGAGAAGACTAACTAAGCTCGTAAAATTCAAAGTCAACCGGCAAAATGCTCCCCCAAAACAACAAAACAGGCCTACAATGTAAGGACAACCAGACGGGATGTAAAGGCAGTAGGACAAGAAACTGGGAAGACGGTAAGATAAGTAGCACACCCGCAGTAAAGTAACTCCGGCGACATCGCTGGAAATGAAACCGAGGAAAACTCAATCTCTCAGAAGATTAAACTGAAAACTACGTCTCTCACTAGTGGTTGTAAAAAGACGAACAAGGAGAATCCCACAATTTATCCAGTCAGTGACCTCCAACATACAATTACACAGAGCCATAGGTTTCAAACTAGGAAGATTCTCAACTCACGTAGCTCCCCCACCAAGGGAACCGGTAACAAAACGCTCTTCCAGAGCACCAACTGCTATATGCGGAAAGGACAACACGTCAACATGAACAACAGCTATTTCAGCAATCATAGGCAGTGCAAGTGCCCAGTGCATCCAATTCCATGGCCCTCCCAGGATGAAGGTCCACCGGGGGCAACCGGAGGCAGAAGCACCAAGGGAGCAACAACAGCGGCTAACGCGCTATTCCCACAGCAAGACGATAACCATGAAGCCAGGAATCACACCAGAATCCATATGTCCGCAATGGCGAAGAGAACACGCAGGCGTCGCAATGATAGGACAGAGAGAAAACCAACTCGAAAGAAAATCACATCCAAAGTAATAAGCAAGTTCAAGGCTACTTTCACAAACAAAATAAATAACTCACTATACAAGTAAACCCAGGCACAATCTAAAATATAAAAGCTTGCAAAAGGCCATAGAGGTAACCATAATGCATAAACCGGCCAGACAGCCATTCAACCAACCGCCCACGATTGTGGATGCTCACAAAAGATAGGATTAACGAAGGTAATCGTCGTCCACGGCCGTCGACAAGGGCTTCAATTGAGAGATATGGGCCTGCCGTAGCTCTTGGGTGCGAGCATGGCTTAGCTTGCAAGGAACACCTTTGGATATGTGCAAGATAATAAATGGACTTTCGTAGCATGGAGCTAACTTCGCCATAAAGCCGTCATGTTTGGAACTTTGAGGATAATTCCTGCACATAACTAATTGTCCTACACAAAACAGCGAAGACTTCCTGTTTTCATCATCTCGCCACTTGTGTGTTTGGTGATATTGTTTCAAATTCTTTAAAGCCCTTCTCCAATTATCCTTAATCTTCTCTTAGGTGACTTCGTCGGCGAGATCATTGAAGACAATAAATTCGAAATGGCGAATTTGGCGTGTAAGCAAACATAAGCGAAAACAGGCTACCCATTTAGAATTCATGCCTAGCCGTGATGAAGGCCAGCTGCAGCTGTGGAGGTTGGCATCCCAAGCATTATCAGTTGGTGATGAAATGCAGTTAGTGCGAATTTAAGGTTTCTATTAACTCTCTCCCCATAGGACGACTTCGGGTAATAAGGCGTAGTCGTAGCATGCTTAATCCCTAAAAAACAGCTAAAACCCTAAGCGATAAACTGGGAGTCATTATCCGAAACGAGCATTTTTCGGAGGACCGCAAGAATTAAAACGTTACCCAAGGCCTTAATCACCGTACCGGCCGTAGCCGAGGGGACAGCCGAAACCCAACAAAATTAGTGAAGGCATCACTGATAACAACAGCATAAGTCTTACTCAAAGCAGACCTGGGGAAGAGACCAACGAAATCAACAAAAAGCTTCTCCAAGGGTCGCGTCGGATAGTTGAAAGCCAGAGCACCCCAGGTCGTACACTGAGCAGGTTTAGACAAAGCACACAAATAGCACGCCTTAATTAGGACGATGATATACTTTTCCATATCCTTCCAGATGAACTTATCTCGAATATTCTCCCGGCTCTTATTGGTTACCACGTGGCGCTTAAGAATTATGAAAGTACTGAGAAATCATGGTACTAGGACCTACAGCAACACTATCTTAAATCTGCCGTCAGAATTGGCCATGGCCATTAAGAGATCATCGCGCAAACGATAAGGAGAAATCTTCTCAACCCCGCTGAACCTTCTCAATTAAATCAGCCAAAACGGGGTCCTGGCGCTGATAGTGGCCTACGTGGTATACAGTGCATAAACTGTCACAAACCATGACTGACGGCTCAGAATTCCGGGAAACTCGAATGTAGACCTCTCATCAAACATCTGGGTAAGGGAGTCAGCAATAACGTTATCCGTACCCTTAATTGTGAATGCGAGTACCCTTAAAAGAGGAAATCCTGACCCCAACGAGCGAGTCCTCCGGTGTTCCTCGTAGTCGCGAGGGACCAAGTTAAAGCCCGGTTGTTGCACTAGGTTGTGAGTTCATTCTCGGGGAGGGCGATGGATTTTTAGGGCATAAAACTCCTTAGCATGGCTTTCTTCGGAAGGGTAACGGTTCGCAGATTTATGGTACGTAAAAGAACCTAAAGCCAGATAAAGGCGCCTCTAAGCAAAATTAGCCAAAATAGAATGGGACGCTAAGGATCACAAAATTTAAAGCGCGTCCATAAATAAAACACAATTTAATTTAAACTCTAGGGTAAACGGAACATGTTCAAGGTACATGCGGAGTTTCTCCAGCCTAAGCAATACCGCCAGTATCGCCAATTAATAAACGGAGAGCTTCCTTTCGGCGTCAGACTACAAGCATCAGAAGCATAATCAACCGAATTTGCCGACGAGTCAATCTATGGATACAGCTTCCCGAAAATTCCGGGAAGGCTAAGACGGAAGGCTCCTCAAAGGTTAGCTGTTTCTCTGCGCCGCATTTAAACCTAAGCCCTTTACGCCGCAGGCAATTGAGAACTTCGGCCTGCTCGGGGAATTGGGAAATAAATTTAGAAAAAATTATCACGCCCAAAAAACAGGCAAGCCTCTTCAGACTACGGGGGAGCACGGAGGTTCCCTAGAGCCACCGTGCGGTCCGGATCGATCGTAATCCGTTAGGAGGCACAAAAGGCCCAAGAAAGGCGATCTGCGAGGTGGCAGATTTCACCTCTGGTGGTTTCACGGTAACGGCCAAGCGGGAAAATATTTCGCGAAGGTGTAAGATGTGGGTCTCAAAGTCCGAAGAATACGCCGCTAAATCATCTAAGCAATGATTAGGACCTGTGATCCGAAAACAGAACGTCCGAAAAACGGAACCAAAGTTGGTCACCAGTGGCAATGCCAAACGGCACGCAATTAATTTCTAAAGCCTCCAGGCATGAGACACTTGCTGCCTTCAAGCAACGGAATCTGATCATAAGCATTATTAAGATCCAAGGATGTATGCACCTTTGCACTAGTAAAGTTGTGGGCAGCGGTATGCAAGTCTGGCAAAGGTAAACTCAATATGTATCAGTTTGGTTTAAGGCACGATAGTTCGCACTGGCCAAAGGTCTTTCCGACCCTTAGGATTTAGAAACCTCGGACTGCTAGATGTAATAATTCCCTCCCTTAACATATCCCGCTCCTTGTCCTTCAACATTGCCATCTTCGGCGGGGTAAGGCGATACAGAGATAACTTAACGGGAGTTGAATCCATAAGATAAATATCATAAGTTATCATGAATGTAAGTCCGGGGCGATCCGAAAAAGTTGGTTAAAATCTTTAATTAAGAGACAGATAAGGGCCGCTTCCTCCGGCGACAAGTGGCTTAAAAGGTTCCACTCCTCGGTAAACCACAAATGCGGTACATCGCACAATTGCAACCAAGGGACAAAGGATGCATGGCGCGCTGAAAGAAGTACAACTGATCAGGGTAAAAGCAAGCGAGATGTGGTTGTTATTAAACTGTGGCCACAGTACTGTGCGAGATTAAAATCCGCTACAACGATAACGGGATGAGACAAACCCCGAGAAAGCAAACGTGTATATTTCCATGTAGAGCGTGGAAAATGTATTCAAAAAGTCACCTTCGATTGCGCTTTGAAAGTCTGTCCATTACTTGCAAAACAAAAAACGGCAACAATCCGAAACTCTACCGGTCCGCTTAGCCAAACAATTTTGCAAGAACTCCAAACCAATCACAGAACAAGCGTTCCCAAAACCCAAAAGAGCTAACATTGCAGTCCTAACCACTGTAATTTCACCATGGGTCTGCCCGACCACCTCTGGGCAGCAGTCTTAGAGGCGAAAACCGGGAAAGACCCACTCAGCCTTGACCTCTAGCGTAATTTATTTTGCTAACTACCAGGAGGATGACACGCATAAGTTTTCCAGTGAGCAGCGGATTGGACCTGATTGACGGGACAAGCGCAAGCGAAATGACCCAGCCCAGTACATCGAAAACAAAACACCGCCCTCTTATGGGGTCCCGCAACGCGCCTTATCACTGCACCATTCCTACCTTCGGCTACAGACGACTGAAACGTGGAGGTCGGCAGAACAGCAGAGGGGACTCCCACATACGACTACTCTCATAAGCAGTGACTTCATTCATAACGAGTACTAAAACCTGCAACTCGCCATCACTAGGACGGACGCACAGCCTTTCCCTGCCCTCTCTAACGCCCAGAGGGGTCATGATGATCCCTGTTATATAGTATTAACATTAATGATCTGTATTATTATTTCAAAATTATATTTGTATTCAATTAATATATTTTAATGTTTTACGTGATTTATATGTCAGTTAAGATACAGAATGCTGAATAAAAATGCAACAAACCAGAAATACATAAATTATTTAACAAATTAACAAACTTCACAGAAACCTATAAAGCCTAAACAAGTGTAAGCAAATGAGGGGGTTTGCATAGTTTTAAACGCATAGAGAAATTGAATTATTCATATTTGCGGCAATTTGACACATTTGTATTCAGTTTCCTCTGTGCATTTTCTACAAAGCATCTTCTTACAGACAGTGCACTTGCAAGTGGTTTTATTACACTTACAACATTTAAGAACATGACATTTACGACGTTTCTGTGCTATTTCGTCCTCATTTTCATCTACATTCTTTTCATAATCGCATGTGGTCCTACGAAGTGAGCAACTCTTCACATAGAGCGTAGTTTGTCTGCAAGTTCCTGAGAATCAGTATCATTTCTATTAGACCATTCATATTCTCTAGTTGTCTGTGGTATAAACTGTTCTTCTGAGTCGTCAGAAAAAAAGTTCACTACCACCTGAAGCATTCTCCAGAACTCATTGTAACTCGAAAGTAGCTCATCTTCACATAAAATATCGTTTGCGATACATTTCAACCTATATCTCACTATCCCTTCATAATACTAAATCTTGCAAGGGAATGATTGACAAAATGTGTCTATACTGGGTATTATTGTTAGTTCACACCACAACAATACGAATAAAAGTTAATTATTACATCATAAAGTAAAATACTGAAATAGGGAGCGCATGAAATAAACGTACGGCATATCAATAAACAAAGTTTTAGCATTATCTTAAAGGGGTCAATATGAGCACTCGGGGCGTTAAAGGTAAAAGCTACAAAAGATCATAATCAGTTGTGCAAAATGTGATAATTTTCATATAATGGAATTACATTCCAAATGAATAAAACCCTCAAAATGAAATGTTGCTCCAATCATTCTGTGAAACATAGCTATGACTTAAAAACGAAAAGGATCATTTGACCCCTCTGGTCGTTCCAGTGTTAAACGCAAAGACCCAACTAGCGCGGGTAGAGATGTTCAAACCCGTGATAACCGTTTCCACCATTCCCTGTTCGATGTCTCCAGTTAATAAGAGGCGCGAATAGCGTCCAACTTAGCTAGCATAACCCCAAAAGATTTCTTACTCCGCCTTGGGGCTCCAATAGGCTTCACGTAACCACTCCGCCCTCTCCTTAGTTGATATAAAATAATGCAGTACAGCGCGCTGGAAACTGTGCAGCGTTTCGGGAGTAAAGCTAGCCTGTAACAGCAAACTCAGGCCCAAGCCCTTCAAGTGACTTCTGAACAATCCTAACACCACGTGAGGATCCACGCCATAAGTGCTAGCCAGCTCTATCATATCCAGCCAAAAATTCAAAAAACTCTAAAGCCGATGGTGCATCGACCTCGTCAAATGTAGCCTCAAGCTTAATTAACTTCTGTAACGATTTCATCACCGGAACAAACGGACCGTCCTTCTCCCCTGTGGTAGGCCCCGCGAAGAACCCTACCCAGAATCACTTACACTGGAGCACTCTGGCAAACGAACAATTAAGCACCGGACATCGTTTTTAAGTTTTAACAATTCCCTAATTCTGCACAAGGGCGGATAATGTCGCGTCAAATAGTCCACAAGACCAACGTAGTGGTTAAGGCATGCCAACAAGCGTTTAAGTTGTTTATGGGAAGGCGGCTCATCCTTATCAAAGTCTTCCACTATTTTCAAAATCTCCACAGAAAAATGGTCAGTTGCCTCAACAACCCACTGACTATCAGCAGGCAAAACTACGAACTGGTAATCTTTACCTGCGCTGATAGCCGCAATAGGAGCCTGTACCTCAATTGGCTGGGGGTCTTTTCCCCCTAATACTCAATTCAAATAGCAACTATGCATTACTTAAATAATCCAACTGAGGCTTGGTTATCATACTGACACAAACCAACACAATATTACTAAGTATAACACAGCCAAACAATAATCCGTCCCTTGCCGAGCGTAACTACGTTCTTCTACCGGTATTGAACCACTAGATACGTTCACTGAGAACTTCTCGCCCAAAGGTCCTCACCAACTCGGGGAACAGGATTTCAGAGAAGTCCGAGTAACTGAAGATTTGACTTGGTATTACCTTCATTTTGAGCAATCAGTCCAATAATGAGTAACATACATACAATAGTTAACAAAGCACAATTTAAAACACTACCATGAGTACACACAAGAACTCAATCTCGCCAAATTGAATAACCCTGCAGCATAAATAAGTGTGTGCTGCACTACTAAGGCTGTTTGAAAAGGTTAAACAAGTATTGTTAAATATCCTATTATTACCTTTTTAAGTAACACGCAAAACATAAACTAACAATATTGCTGCTTCACCAACTTAAGCAAGCTTTAAGTGTAAGGTATTTCATCTCAAGCAATCCAAGTAGCACTGTAGCATAAAGAAATGTGCTTTGCAGTACTCCATGCGACAGCAGATAGCCCCAACACAATGCACCGTGACGTAACACCTTTTAGCCTCGATGCCCATGCATCTGAAAGGGAGGTCAACAGAGGTGGAAAGAAAGACAGTGGTGGCACAATTGTACAATTTGCAACATCAGAAGGTTTGAACCTTTATTAACAGTACTGATTGTGTAAACAAAGGGAAATAGAAATCATACTTCGTATTATACTCAACTGGGTGCTTAATAACAGCAAATTAACATTTTATTTCTTACCTCCTCTGCCACTTATATGTATACCAGTACTACACTTAATATTTACAATTGTATTCATTCCTGATTCATACGTCGAGCTTTTTCTTTATCCTTTTCGTGCTAATTATGTTTGCAATATTTTGAGTAATTGACCTTGTTATTCAAGGTCAAAGGTTATATTTCAAAATTCTGTGACTATAGTCGACGCCACTTAAGACGGTGATTGACAGTTACTAACCATGTGGCGGAAAGATTTAAATGAATGGGAGGGGATGGATACGTCATAGCGGTCGTCATAGCAACGATTAGAAGAACCAACTAGAACTAAGACGTTTCCATAGCCACGATAGACGAAAAAAAACCTTGTTACCGATACTGTAACACGTGATTAGCATGACGTACCTGGCGAGCGACCGTTGCAGTAACAGGAACTGCACGTCCTGTATTCTGCTGTCGCTGCAGTTATAAACAATGCTTCCTTTAGCCACAGCTTAATGTATTTACATCAGTTTAGAGATTGCCTGTGTACTGAGAAGTTATTTTGCATCATCCTATTTGTACGGTTATTTGTTTTGTGTTTACGTGTATTTATGCGTGTGTTGTGAGCATTTGTGTTAACACTTTTAATGGATATTTAACAGTAATCACAAAATAGTACCGAAGACAGCGAGCCAAACGAAAAACCGAGCATACTCGATAACCGAATAAAATATATTTGGTAAAGGTATTCCAATTAAAGGACAAGCACAGGAAATAATATGCTCTGAGAGAGAATCAGTGGCATTTTCCAATTTCAGTAAGTATCAATATTTCACAGATATATCTTTCCTGCTAACGCAGATCTTTACATTGATATATTCTTGCACGTTCTATCCTTTGAATGCAGATTCATTATTTTATAATTGTCTTTATATACGAATATAAATAACATCCGCCCTTCAATGCAGATGCAACCCAGTCGCCTTCGTACACAATTCCAACGCGCTCTCCACGTGGTCGCGATAACCGGCAACATCGACTCTCCCTCTCCCGAAATGTCAATCTCGTTCTTCTTTGGCAGCGAGTATAGTTTTAAAGTGTTTCATTAATGAAGTAAGTAGATCCAAACATGCTTAATATGTGAGCAGTGTGTCTGTGTAGTCACGGAAATTTGGACTGAAAAGTTTTAGGTAAAAATCAGTCAGAGTTGTTTTATGTAAAAGGACTCTTCATTTCGCGACCATAAGCTGACTGACTAATTTTATGGTTCTCATCATTTTCTGTAGTCGTAGTGTCTTTGAGCTTCTCTATCACCATATATCGTTCCACTCCTTTATAGCACAGTATTCACTGCTATGAGTAGCGTAGTGTCGTCAGTTACACTTTTTAATTGTTGGAACAATCTTGTCCCCAAATTAAACATTTTGTGTACCACCTAAGTCCATAAGTAGTACAGATTTTCCCAACAGAGAAAACGGTATATGGGAATGATGGGCGAGGATTAGATGAGGTACCAATTGTCATTATTATAATCCACAAGCCGACACTGCACTCGAACAGCTGTGATACGACGCCCGCTTGCTAGCACAGAATATGCTGGCCCAGCCCGCCCGCAACCCGTTTTTCCGTGAGTTGAGGCTGCCTGCCATAAAAAGAAAGTTTCCTGAATAGAAATTCAGCAATACTACGCAGACAAGACAAACAACGCCGCCAACTATGCCCATTAAATACAGAAACATTGCGACAGTTTCTACGTCTATTTTATTACAACAATAATTAATATAAAATCAAATCACATAAATCAAACCAATTCGTTTGATCACAAATTTCTTAGCATTGACCATAAAATACTCCAGGACGTTTGAATCAAAATGTTGCTTGATTTAATCGTCCTGGAGTAGTATCAGATTTAATATCAATTCTTCATTTAAGGAAATTTTAAATTTATCACAATGAACCCTAGGTACAATAGCCAAATTATTTTTAATTAATGGTTATATATACTTTAATATTCACTTCAAAACCTTTGCTTTGATGGGCCGCATTTAACGCGCTTCGAACTACGGAGTTGCTTATGTGTGCTCCACTATTCCCTTTCCGTAGGCTTCCTTTCCTAACATACGCACACTATTCTTTGTTATCCTTGCCCTTGTTCCCTCTACCCACCTCCACCCAAAGAACACTCGCGGTCATCGAAGGAGGGAGAGAGTGAGGCAGAGAGAGAGAGAGAGAGAGAGAGAGAGAGAAAGAAAGAAGGAATGAAGGAAATAAAAAGCGGGAGAGGAACTGCATTACCACGACTGTACCCCTTCTATGTAGCATCTTGTTTCCTTGGCGCTGTGTTGGCCTGTACAAGAATCAGGACCATATGGAGGTATACGCCCTTTTGAAACATAGTTTCCTTTCACCTGAAAAGTCCAAACAATCAATTACTACTGAACACTGCTGAGACCAGCTTTTATGCGTCTTGAAGCATCTCCCTGAAACGCTTTTAAACTTGAAGTGACAACTCCAGACAATCCGGCACCCTATTTGATGGCGTTGTATTCTTTGGCAATGAGCAGGTTCCATAGCGTGATTTATTCCACCGACAGTTTTTATAGCAATACACGTAACTGATGGTGTTTATGGACATTCTATTGTAAATTTATGTATTAAATATTAGTTCCCTGAGTATTAATAATTAAACCTCATTACGTTGAAAAGAGCTGTGATATTTTCACGGTGACTCTTCATATCAGTTATATAATACTTTATAAACCCTATTGCAGTTCGATTAAATCATTGCCAATTACAGTTACTGAGGTCCGATAATGATATATTGAAATAGAATCCAAGTCCACTATTTTCCGCCCTTGTGTGTGAATAATAATAATAATAATAATAATAATAATAATAATAATAATAATAATAATAATAAATCATGCACAATGTGTATCTCTGCATCTAATCAATATAATGTAATTGAAATTTATGTTGTTTATTATATATTGAACTTTATATTTTTCATGGCAATGATTTATTTTGTATGTATCAACTTAGGGTGGTTACGTTCGATGTCTTGCATTAGTTTCAAGAGCATAACATCATAAACATGTTTTTGTGACGTCATAAGGGGCAGGTGTTCCATTCCCAATCTACGCAACTTAGATTTTGCTGAATGCAATGGCTAATTCAAAACGGAATCTGTCAAGAGTATTTGTATAACATTTATGAGGAGGCCTGTGAGAAGTATTTTAAAGAGTGAGAAACAAATATAAAGAAAGAGGAGAGAGAGAGAGAGAGAGAGAGAGAGAGAGAGAGAGAGACAGGGAGCAACACAGTGAATTGCGAAGTCAGGCACATCTAAGGATGCATTGCGAAGATTTTCAAGCGATATCCGCCTTAAAAATCCCTTACATGGAAAAAGTTTAGAACATATTGTTTCTGAACAATTCAAATAGTTTTATTAAAATATTAAGAGGTACCAGCATGTCAAAATACATGAGGTATTTTCCAATTCTCTATAACTTGTAAACCATAACATGTAGAATGTAACTTAGTAGGAAAAAATTTAGATCGCGGTAAAACGTATAGTTCATCTCAAATCTGTGAAAATATATGGTGATAATGGGCGGTTGGACTCATATGAGTGTTACGCAGGAATTGAATATTAAACAAAAACAGATAGCACGCATGGACGTGTTATTTTCAAGTGGTCATTAAGCAGCAGAAAATGTTATTGCCCGATTTCCTGTGGCCAAATGAGCTACACCTACATGAAATGTTTATTACTGCTGAAGTTAAAGACTGTAGGGATCATTAGCATTAGGTTTACTCTAGAAACAAAACTCAATATATGTTATATTCGTGGAAAGGCTCTATACTTGTAGTGGAAATACCGTATAATACCAAAACGTATTGTATCATAAGATAATACACGCGAAAAACTTGATTGCAGCAACGATGGCCGCCGTACGTAGCGACTTGTCTTAATGTTTAAGTAACGCTCTACCATGACAGTGAAATAACACAGGTCTACAAATAAAATTTTGTTGTGAGCTGTTTTACATTTTAAAGACGATTCTTAATATTTTAGTACCGCGGATTTCAAAAATGACTTCTGTTTTTCTCCATGCTTCAGGGTTTTTTAGAAATCAAAAATGAAGTATTCAGATATTTTCCTCCAAAAATGTTTATACTCATGAGTTGTATAAGAGCTGTAAATGAATTTATTGCGAAATATCACATTTAAATTCATTTTATGCACAGCAGGTCAATAAAACCTTGTTCGTTTGATATTCGAATGTTTGTCTCTTGGATTTTCTCTTGTGTGTTTCGGTGGAATTCCTACACAGCATCCAGCAGTAATCTGCAATCATTAAAGAATGCCATCTTCCTTGGTATCTCCTCTCCGTTTCTCGAATATCCTGATGGAACCTCTCCTCTTATTCCTCACTGACTACCCGAGGTTGTCAGGAAAGACGTTCAGATATGAAAACAGAAAGTGTAATTTGAGACTCATGTTGCATCCTAAAGTTCTGAGCTTCTGTAGCATGTTTTTCAGGATGTTTATTGTTTCCTGGAAAGTTGTCTATAACTTCTTTAAATGCTTTCAAAGCATTTTTCTCTTCAGAAGTCGTAGTAGCTTCAAATTGCCTGTCTTTAAATCGAGTTCTGATTTGCGGACCCACAAAGATTCCTTCTTTTATTCTTGCTTCAGAAGAGCGGGAAATTTGGGACTGAGATATTTGAAACAATCACTATCTTCATCAAGTGCTTTTACCAACTATTTCATTATACGAAGTTTTACATGAAGAGGTGGTAAAAGAATTTTCTTAGGATCCACTAGGCTACCCCTTACTACCCGGTGTTAAACTTTCTCTTTTGGACATTGTTTTTGTTTCCAATGTTTGCTTCTTGCCCTACTATCCCACTCGCATAAATAACGTGAGAATTCCTGTTGTCAGCTAATATCATACAGATTACTTTCAAATCTCCACACATCATTCAGCTTGGCTTGTGATAATGGTTGTGGTACATTTGATGCTTCAGGAACGAACTCCGCGGACATAAGTGATGATGGTGAATCACTGTTACTGTCTGTAGGTGGCTTAGCTGTAGGAATACCAGGGCCATCGGCCACTGGTCTCATAGCAGATGGCAAGTTTGGGTATATATTTCCTGTTTTGTTCTTTGCATTAAAAGCCTTCACATTGCATGTACAAAAATAACAGTCAGTACTGTGACTGTGAGGTTCATGCCACACCACTGGTATTCCAAAACGTAGTGATCGTTTTTCCCCCTTTGTCCAATTTCATAAGTCTTCAATACAAACACTGCACGCATTATGAGGAGCCCAAGACCTGATTGATCTTCTATTTCAATTCCGAAGTAAGCTTCTACTCTTTTCTTACAAATGAGGTTATGTTTTTTTCTGCTTCTTCACAATAAAACTACTACAAATATAGCAAAATGAATTTGGATTATTTACACAATACCTTCTTTCCTTACGCTGTAATGAGTTACACATAATAAAGGAAACAAAATTGTTTTATTTAAATGCTAATTATTTGTTTTTACAACTATTAAGCCTGTAACAGATAAATTCTCAGCACAAAATAATGTAAGCAGCTTAGAATGTACTGCCACCTGCCATAAAACGGTCAACTATTTACTTTTAGTAGCTTTATTCCAATAGATGGCATTGTTGTAGTAGTGTAATGGTTCCTAATCACATAAAAGATATAGAAATAAATAAAAATGGAAGATATGAATTTTGAAAGAAATGGTATGTGACACGAGAATACGGACTTAATTTTTGGATTCAGGATATGGAAATTGCTATAAAAAGACCTGAATATCTAAATCACTGTTGACCTGTGTAATCGGTCTACCTTAGCCGAATTTAAAGCTAGGGATGGTAATTCTTCTGAAGAGTCTTTGTGGATTGTTGTTCAATATGTCACTCCTACTTGGTGGAGACAACCGATAAGTATCTAAATATACCACAAACATCGGCGCAGTTGGTCTACCCACGCGGAATCCAAACAAAAACCAGGAACAGACTTTCTTATTTCAGTACAATAGAATATCCGATAGAAGGTGGACCATGAATCTTTTCACCAAATTCATTTAAGATACAACAATCGCAATTATCTTCTCATGAAGTAGATTAGTCCTGGCAACTATCGCAGCTCTTAATAAAAATGTCACCATTCTCATAAAATGTTCTTGTTTTAATTTCTGCGTTTTCGTGAAATCCACTGTGAGAGAGATTTTAATGTTTGCTTTCTTTTGCAACAATGAGCGCAGTTAATTTTCATTCAAGTATAATCCAAGTCAGTGTCACGCAAAATAGTGCAATAGTGGTTTTATTTTTGTTTTATTAATGTTGCCACTTGTACATATAATTTATAAATAAATAATTAATTTGTAATTGGTTGTTGTTTCACACAAACCGTGTGTAGTATAAGGTTGGGAAGGTAGAGTCAGACTGTAAAATT
This sequence comes from Deroplatys truncata, assembly GCA_030765065.1. Taxonomy (NCBI): domain Eukaryota; kingdom Metazoa; phylum Arthropoda; class Insecta; order Mantodea; family Mantidae; genus Deroplatys; species Deroplatys truncata. The sequence continues at coordinate 202,988,784 of CM060979.1, read as the reverse complement.
CAATGCCATAGCACTATTAGTGTGTGTTATCTCAAAGTGAATTTGAGATTGTCGTCATTACAAATTCCAAATAATTAATGTATGTGTGTTTCCTGGAAGTGTATGTATGATAAAGCTGTTGGCATGACAATTAATGTCATTCTTCAAATAAAAATCTGGTGTGTTACACTCACATGACTTTCTCTACTCTTGTACAATCTATTTTTACAAACGCCTATTCTCCATATGATTTATGTTAATCGAGATATCGAGATGTGAATCTTATTGCTAATTTTCTTGTAGATGCAAGGGGAATATGGTAGCTTTTAAGCGATGGTCAAATATTTTAACGCTGGTTGCTATGCGGCGCATTCCATTCTCTTTGCAAGTCCAGGACATAAAAAAATGAATAACGAATTTGAGAAAAAGTATAAGTATTGGAAAATTTAAGGGAATAACAGCAATATCTCGAAAACGGTTCACTCAACAAAAGAAATGTATATGACATAAGTTGTGTATTTTAACGAGATCTACATTTTTTGTGTAGTAAAATTTTGTCTATCTCTTATGGTTTACCAGTTATGCAAAAGTCGTTCACAATGAAGAATACTTTTGGAGACATTCCCAGGAAATTCAAGATATACATTTCATTTCTCATGACATTATCTTAAACATGTGATATTTTAATCAAAATCGTTAGAGCCATTTTTGAGAAAATTAAAATTTTCGAAAAATGTTCCATGTAAAGGGTAGTCTGGGGTGGGGGATTTTCTTGAAAACCTTCGTGTCGCATCTCTGGAAGATACTGAACCTAAATACCAAGTTTGGTGTTTATCCGACTGTTCGTTTTTGAGTTATGCGTTCACAGACACACACAGACACACACACACACACACACACACACAGACACACACACGGACATGTTTCCAAAAATGCTTTTTTTGGATTCAGGAGGTTTCAAAACATGTATTTCCGGTGAAATCTCGGTATCGAATTTTTGGGTGGAATGCAATACTTCCCCTACTTACTATACGTAGTAGAGAAAGTAAAAAACATGTTCATATTTCTTACAAACATTCATATCACTAATCCTACTAATTTTAACAATGACACACGTGTTATACTGTATAATATCCCAATTTCGTATTATACTAAAGTATAGCTTGGTTTTACACAATGCCACAACTCTACTTATAGTATCGTTTACTACGTAGTTCGTTTGGAGTATCCATGTTAATACATAAGTATTGATTTTATCATCAAATACCCATCAGTAATGCTGTACGTTTTTCCATAGTTTGTATGTAATAGCAGCTATTAAGCCTTTTTCCCGTTTTCGTCCTTCTGAAATATAGGAAGCGTGTACTTTTAACTAACTAAACAATAAGCAGGTTTTGTAAGCAATATTGTACTGCGCAATTACAGGAAGAAATAGAAACAGACAATTATTGTAAAGTAAAATGTCCTCTCAAGAGACAAGTCCTTCATGCTTAATGAGAAGCCCTAATTATCCAATATGATTGCAGATTTAGACGAGAGGAACACAGACTGACATACCTATTGAATTCTCTGTCTGTCTGTCTGTCAGAAAACAAATGCACATCTTACAGACATGTTTATATTGGAGGGTAATCAAATCAGTCTTGATAGTAGTGATTGTCGCAGGTTCCTCATTTCGAAAATTTCATTGCCGTTGTTTCCCATGTTTGTCGAAATACTTGTATGTACTAAATATCGCAAAAGTATTTAAAATCTCCCGTAACTGAACTAATCTATCTTTAATGTACGGATACTGGTCATGGTGACGTTCTAACTTCAATAGAAGGATGTTTTTGCTACATAAGATGACAACAGAGTCTTTTTAGACAGTGCTAGGCGCAGGTAGAAAACCAGTTAGTCGCGGCAAGATCGGGTTCGTGTGGCGGGTCTTTGTTGTTGCTATCGTGCCGTCTCGGTAATTCCTTATCTCCCTTTTCCACTGTCTCAAAAACTCGGAAGAGACTGTAGCAATTTACCTGAGTGATTAAAACCAGGCACGACTGGAAAATCAAAATTTTCGTGATTGATCCTCCTTTTTCATTTGTGTTACTGATGGTCTGGTATTCAAAAATATTCTTGCAGTTATGGAAACCTGAAACAGTGGCGTGACACTTTAGATGAAATTTATTCTTAGATATTTAATATGCAGAACTGTGATTTAATTTCTTTTCCACATCTTACGCTTCATAGCAATTAACAGCAGATTCAATACACACGAGAAAAGTACTTTTAGTCTTTTTTCTTACGAAGTGAATTGTCAACTACCTTTGTTATTTTAGTGACTAGAGTTTGTAGCTTTAAGAGAACTTTGCGTCCCTTTCTTGTTTTAGTGACTGGAGCTCTAGGTCTAGACTCCTAGCATTTTAAAAATACGATTTAATATATATTTGGGTATATTCTCAGATATAATTAAAAGTTGCAATGCTACATTCCGGAAAAAGCTATTCATAGTGTTATCTCATTCTGTTTCTGTATAGTCTATAGGTGTTGGTTTCATTCCGGGTTCATCACTAATTAAAAAATAAAAGTCGCGTTTTATCCATTTGCAGTTTTAAAAGCGTATATTGAGGAAACTCAGCTTGGTGCTGTATGTGTCTGACTCCTTTAGGTAAGCTATGAGATACGTAGGTTTCATAAGTATTAGAAATAGTATTGTGTGTATTGATTCATAATAAAAAGCGAATACATTAACGTGCAAAGCGAAGCGAAACGTGCAAGATATGAACTCTGAATTCTTAAGGTAAGGCTTTACCTTTGCTAACGCGGGTAAAACCCTTAGTTATAAAAGGTTTATAAAACAAACATTACAGTCACCGTATGAGAATTACACATATATAGTATGTTCCCTGAATCATAAAATATTTAATAAAGACGCATCATTATTTTGGTGTATGTTGTTTTTTTACGTTCTTTAACGACATTTGCCACATATTTCAACACGACAACTAAATAAGGACATTACTAAATAAGCTTTTGTTATTGCTATTATACCAGAAATTTAAAATCAAAATTCCAATCATTAAAAAGCAAGGAACAAACGCGTTAACTTCAAGCTCAAACGCCAGGCGCCAAAAAAAGAAAATTATTTCGCCGCATACTGAGAAAAAACAACTAACAATAATGATTCCAGGTTTAAATAGGTTCTGTTATAAGGTACAATAATTTAAATATTTCTATTCTACGTAAGCAATGAGTTCAAAGCTCTATTTGGAATATAAAAGGATACGCCACCTTAAGAAGCGAGCATAATAAGCGATCGACGTTGCATTTAGACCTTCATAAATACGAACAATAATTTCAATTCTAGAACTACTAGACATGATTGTATTTTGCGAATATGAATGGAATGCATGCTAGAAGTAGTTTGAATAAAAAAGGGTGATTAAGCTTGGGGAGAGAACAGAAAGCGTATTCTATTGAAGGGATTGCTTTGAAAAATGCAGCTAAATCATCTGTTATATAACAAGAAGTTTCTTCCACTGGGACTAGAACGGCATTATTAATATTCGCCCAATTGAAATAGAAACTCTGCTACAGAGAGAGTTTAACAGTTTTGCAATATTTGGTGCATGCTTCGGCATACAAGCGGAAACAAGGTAACGAAGTGAGGAACCTGCTATAATGTGTACCGGCGAAACTATATAATACTTTTTATATCTTTCTTAGAAACGCACTTGAGCCATACGTGGCGTCTTTGTTTAATTATCTTATTGTACTAAATGCCATGAAAATAGCGACTCTCCGCATACAATTGGATTATTAACGTGTTTTCTACCTGCTTTCATCGGAGCATTAATATTGCAGTTTGTCTTCAACCGCATTGGTAGAGACGCAAGGATATAACATACCATACATGATAAAGGGTGAACATAATCGGTAGAGACAGTGACTATTCTAGTGAACATTAATAAACACAGAAATGACACCAGACAACGTATACGTTCAGGCTAATTGCTGTTGTACTTCTCAGACAAAAATAGTTTTCACAGCAGAATATTAACATTAGAAATAGAAGAATCTCCAACATTAAGGCAATAATGAGAGCGAAGCTGCGATTTCTGTTAGTTATAGGTAAAACAACGGCAATAAATAATAGTTACCAACAATACCCATAACCATTTCATTATACTTTTTGACTCAGTTGCATACAAGCAATCAGTGATCTACTCACACAGGATATTCATCTCCTGATCCATTCATTGAAAATAAATACTCATCTTATGGATACCTTCACATTATGAAATAACTGGTAATGAACGGCAAAGCTTGCAGCAAAGAAAAGCATACAGAACTCCTCAGTCCAAAGCATCCATACTTTTCATAGAGATTTACTGCCATTCATAAATAAGATTAAAAGCTTTGGACCATATACTACAATGAAAGCGGCAATGATTTTTATGAATACCTGCCATCTATATATAAGCTACAAAGACGAGATCAAGCTTTACTGACAAGATTAAAAATTGGACACACCAAACTAACTTACTCCTACTTATCTAAAGAAGAGCCACCAGTATACAAGTCCTATAGAGCACTCCTATCAGTAAACTACATCCTTACAGAATGTACCACATACAATATCTACAGTTAAGAAGAAACACAGAATATGAAAAATTATCAAAGCTCTGAAGAATCCAAATTTCTTTCATCATACTATCTGTTATTTTAAAGATATTTCTTTATATTAATCAAATTGTAAGACTTTATTCTGTATTGTTTAACGATTTACTGTGCTATTGTTAGTTACCACTTTATACATGTTCCAGCAATAGTCTTTGTTTTTCTTTGTTTTGTATACCTAATGCATTTAGCATTGTAATATTGAGGTCGCAAAACAAAACAAAAAAATTTTGAATTCTGCCACATATATTTAAAAAAGTAATACATTAGAGCAAATTCACGATAACCTACTTAAGATATCTTTATTTCCAGAAAGATTGTCCATCACGCCGCTTACATCCTGTAGTTACTAAATAAACGTATTCAAAGCAAACATTTCAGTGGGGAAATGCCGTTCGTTCTCTGTATCATATTCGAACAATACGTCCTCCTCGCTAGGCTGTGCGTTCCAAAGTCTCGCAGCTGAATGCGAAATACAATGGGGATCGTAATATCCGGTTATCTCGCCGCCGTGAGGCCGGATATGAATTATTATTGTTTTTTAAAACGGCAACAATCACGAGCCAGCGCTTTCTTTCAGCAAGCGTGTGCGTAAATCAAGGTGGGAATACTGTTCTCTCATACTTATCACTTGAATAATAAACCTGTATAAGCTAGCAGGTCTCTCCAGAGCTGAATACTTTTATTATCCTTCACAATTGCAATATCTCGTAACTATGGCCCGAATTTATATGCAAAATACATGTTATTTTTTATATATTTAAAGTAATGCGGAGATCATATATTTTGTAAGTCGCGTATAAATATATATTCCAAGAGTGAATGCACATTTCAGACTTTAATGCAAAATGCAGGTTTCACTCCTAAACTCAGTATTAATTATATGTTTTTCCTTTTTGGCTAATCAGTAATTACTAGTGCTTAGTAAAGTTTCTGCAATTAATATGTAATAGGAAATGTACATACATTTGCTCCGGCCAGAGGCATAGATAAGGAGTGTTTTTGCTGGTTGGAAATCTCGCTTGCTAAAATAATGTAAAAAATAATATCAAAATTAGCTTCCTTAAAGTGTAGTATATATCTCCAAAACAGTGACCAGTCAATACCAGTGACATACACCGATCTGTTTCATTACATTAAGCACTGTCTGAGACAACGCTGGAAACCATATTGCATAAATTTACCACCCACCAAACTTCACGAAAGCAGGACTTGCCCTGAAACAGTCTCAACCGTGATGTCTGCTATAAGAAGTGGCACTAACAACACTACGTACTGGCCACAGCTCATTGACACATTCCTAACAGCTATGCAGAGAAGTCACGCCCATCTCTCCAAACTGCAATACTCCTCTCACCGAATCCATAAGCTCTTGATTGCCAATACTTTTATTATGGTTTATATAAACTTTTAATGCAAATAATTAACACTGTAATGTGTTAACGTTTATGAACTGTTGATTGCAGCTGAGTTATGCTTTTGTCTTAAGAAAGAAATTAATTGTTGAGATTAACATATGAATGTAAACGCTAACCATTGTGTCTACTGTAAACTATAATGCATGTGCCATGTTAATTGTAAAACGTTGGTCGCGCTGTGACTTTACTGTTTAAGCGACAATAAAAAAATTAACTTAAGAAAACATCGCCAAAAGTGACAGTAAGAGAAACCGTACTTTAGGTGGCGTTGGGGGGGGGCATGTTTTCTTTCCGTTGCTAAATTTGAGCGATTTTCAAAAGAGTCGAATATCTCCTAGTTTTGAATATAACTTATAACCATATTTTGTGGCGCAATAAAATGGCCTGTGATGGTAAAATAAAATACTTCACAGTGGTCATTAATTTTTAAGTCACAACACATTTGCCACTTAGAGAAAGCAAAACATCCTATCCTAGTTTTAATTCCAATTGTTGCACCTTAATCTGTAAATATAACATCTATTTATTTAAATATTTAAACTGAATATTAATTCATACTTGTCATTTGAATTCATACAAATTGTTGAAAAACTAGATACCCGCTTAATGTTTTGCTGGTTACGCTACTGGTTCTAAAGCTTGTTTCCTAAAACCTTGCCCGCCGATCTGTATTCTTCCTCGCACCATTTCCTTCCCGTTTCCCTGAATAGTAAATGTTTTTGGCGCCATAAGTGTAGCTTTCACACCACATGGAAACCTGCATTAAACGCCATAACTGCCAGGAACAAAAAACATTCAAATAAAGATGTGAAGGCATGCAAAAATAAAACTTTATAATCAAACTCAACTCACACATTTATTAAGAATATTGTCTTCAATTCTCCTCGCGATGTACCAACGGATCGAAAACTTACAATGTACTACACTTACTACAAACTTGTGGTTTGTAAGAATTCCTATAAACTCGTGGTTCTTCCCACTATTTTTAGACCTACGAGCAGCGGGGCAAGAAATACCAACAATAGAGGTAGCGAAATTAAAGAAATATAATACATTTAAGTGGATGGAGGATAAGGGGAAGTACTTCAGAAGGGAATTAAACTCGTAAGTCAGTAAGATAATAAAATGGGAATTGAGCTAGAGCTTATAAAAATGATACCAAAAATGCGTTAGGATTATTGGAAAGCTTAGTGATGAGAGCAGCCAAGGGAATACAAGTGGGGACATGTTGCAAACAAGTGATGGAAGGTTGCTTTGACGACGAATGTAGGAAAGCCAAAAGGGAAGTATAAAGACATGGTGAGATGGAGGGGGTCAAAAGGGAGCAGGGCAGGAACGATTGGTGAGTCAGCAAGTAGGTGTATAAATGTCTATTATGGAATAAGAGAAAGGAATGACAGGAAGGATTAATACTTAAAATAAAGAAGGCAGAGAAAAATAAGAATTGCAGGAAGCTATGGAAATTATTAAGGAGGGCAGGCAAAACTGGGACAACGAAAGCTGAATTCAAGCAAGGGGAGTGCCTGAAATATTTCTGGAGACTGATAGGATATGGCAATAAAGCAAAGTTGGATACAATCCGGATAGTTCAAACAGGGTGGGGAAAAGAGAAACCGGAACAGTAAATTCACAGAAAGAGAAGTATACCAACAGCTAAGAAAAGTCAAAAGGGCGAAGGCGGTAGGGTTTAATGCCATACCAGGGGAATTTTGGAACGAATACAGTGAAAAGAAAAAAGGGTTAGAAGTTTTGACAAAGATACTCAGTAAAGTAAAGGAAAGTAAAGAGATTCCAGCAAGCTGAACAACAAGCATAGTAGAACTTATATAAAGGGAAGAGAGGAATGAACAAAATCGAAAATTACAGAGGCATAAGTCTGTTATCCACACTGGGCAGAATTTATACAGAGATACTAGCGGATAGATTAAGGGACTGGGCTGAGGAAGAAAGGAAGTTGTCGGCATTTCAAGCAGGTTTCAGGAAATGAAAGCAAACAGTGGTTAACATATTTATAATAAACTCATTGGTGGGCATATACTTAAGCAAGAAAAGGGGAACAGTTACATGTTTTTCGCGGAGTTTGAAAAAGCTTTTGGTACAGTAAATAGAAATGTACTGATAATGTAGTTGAGAATGAAAGGGGTAAATGAGAAAGTGATGGGGAAAGTAGAGAAAATATATAAAGGTGTAAAGCTTTGTGTGAGGATAGGAGGAGAAATAATGACGGAGGCAACAAAATTAAATTAAATTGAGTTTTATTTATGGACGATGTTTAACTGCTATGGTTCTGAGCGTCCCATTCGATATTGGGCATGAAAGAGCGGTAATTTTGCTCAGATACCTCTTTATCATACTTGAGGTTCTTTTACGTGCCTTAAATCTACTACCGGCTTTACTTCGATTCCGAAGGAAGCCATATTAATGATTTTTACGCCCTAAACATCCATCACCCTTCGCCGAGTTTGAACCCCGACCTCGTGAACAGGAGGCTAGCATGGTAACTACTAACAGCGCGGAGGAACGAACGCAACAGAACAAAAGTTAGGTTTAAGGCAAAGTTGTAAATTAAGTCTCATTCTATTTAATTTTTTTATAGATGATATAGCTGAAAGAATGGGAAGAAATAATCGGCACTGCCCAGTTATAGCAAACAAAGACATACCTGGTCTGTTATATGCAGATGATGTATGGTAGAAGCCATAACAATGATAGGTTTACAGAAGGCAGTAAATGAAATACAAAAATTCTGCGAAGAGTGGGGGAATAAATTTAAAATTGTGGTGTTTTAAAAAAAGGTATGAAATTAAGGCAAGACGAGCAATGGAACTTGAATGGGAAAAATTGGAAGTGGTCCAGGAATTCGAATACTTGGGGGTGATTGGGAGGCTCAGAAAAGAAAGGTAGTAGCAAAGAGCAAAGCACTATGATAAATGTAAGAACATAAAAATTTAAATTAGAAAAGTCCACAAAATGGTTAGAGAAGGTATATGCGGCTATGATGGAATTAAGAATGTTGTACGGGGTGGAAATTTGGAGGGGATAAGATTTAAATACCAAGGTGGACCAGAGTTGCATGTTTTTTGCAAAGAAATATTAGGTTTGCCGCGATCAACCCCGGGGAAAGTCGCTTTATTAGAACTAGGGAAAACAAGAAGGAAAGGTATAGGAATGGAGAGAATGACAAAGTTTTTATATAAATCACACATAAAAGTGTAGCAATTCACATATCAATATTCTTTCGAACCACGGGTTTATAGGAATTTACACATCAAAATGTGGGAACTGAAATATAAATATTCTTACATCAAAGTGTAGGAATTCACGTATCAATATTCTTACGGTATTCTACTACTACACACTGTGTATGAGTGTCTCTGTGTGTGTGTAGCAGTAGTTTATTGTACAGTTACATTTATTTTCATGAATCTACTTTATTATGTACATACTTGGTGTTGTACAGCTCCCTGGCCTTCAGCACTGCTGTGCAAATTGGTTTTCTCTTTGCTAAAGCTCCATTACAATTTATTTCATTTTAATCTCACATGTCCTGCCTCTCTCCCTCTCTTTCTCTCTTTGACGTTCCTCATTCATTGCTCTGTGATTTTTACTTTCTATACTACGTATAGTAAGTAGGGGAAGTATTGTATTCCACCCAAAAATTCGATACCGAGATTTCACCGGAAATACATGTTTCGAGACCCCGTGAATAAAAAAAATCATTTTTGGAAACATGTCCGTGTGTAAGTCTGTGTGTCTGTGAACAACATAACTCAGAAACGAACAGTCGGATAAACACCAAACTTGGTATTTAGGTTCAGTATCTTTCAGAGATGCGATATGAAGCTTTTCAAGAATATCCCCCACCCCAGATTACCCTTTATATGGAAAATTTCTCGAAATTTTTAATTTTCTCGAAAATGTCGGTGACGATTTTGATTAAAATATCATATGTTTAAGATATTTTCATGAAAAATGAAATCTATATCTCGAATTTTCTGGGAATGTCTCCAAAAGTATTCTTCATTGTGAACGACTTTTGAATAACTGGTAAACCATAAAAGATAGATAAAATTTTACTACACAAAAAATGTAGATCGCGTTAAAGTACACAGTTTATGTCATATACATTTTGTTTTGTTAAGTGAACCATTTTCGAGATATTGCTTGTTATTCCCTAAAATTTCTCAATACTTATTTTCTCAAACGGGAATTCGTTATTCATTTTTTGTCTTGGATATGCAAAGAGTATTAATCTGTGGCAAAGAGAATTGTGCTGCACATAGCAACCAGCTATTCAGATATATGCCTATGCTTAAAGGCATTATTGCCCTTGCAAATACAAAACAAGGGGAACATATTACGCCTTAAGCGATAGTCAAATATTTTTAGAACTGGTCGCTATGTGTAAAATGTAATTCTCTTTGCATGTCAAAATATCGTTTCTGCAAATGTTTATCTCGATTAATATGAAATAGATGGAGAACAAAACTTTGTAAAAATAGTTTGTACAAGAGTAGAGAAAGTCATGTGAGGGTAACACATCATATTTTTAAATCTTCACATTCAGTTAGATAATGTTACACCATATTTTAACCCCCTGTAACCATATTTGCCATTTCATTCCTATTTCCTGAACAAAAACAATTAAAAGTTTGGTGAGTGAGTGAGTGAGTGTGTGTGTGTGTGTGTGTGTGTGTGTGTGTGTGTGTGTGTGTGTGTACGCGCATGGTGTGTATCTGTCTGTCTGTGTGTCCGTATGTCTCTGAACAGCATGATTTAAAACGAAAAGTCGGTTAAGTACGAAACTTGTTGCTTCAGTGCAGCATCTTCCGAAGATGTTCAAGAAACTTCTCCCACCTCAAATTGCCCTTTATATGGAAAATTCTTCGACAACTTTTATTTCCTCAAAAAATAAATCTAAAAGTGTTAGCTGAAATATACGTTTAAGATATTTTCATGAACAAATGAAATGTTGATCTTGAATTTTCAGAATTGCTTACGAAATCTTTATTCTGAATAGTTTTATATAATTAGCAAACCCTAAGAGATAGACAAAATGTTGCTACACAAAAATATGGATCTCGTTAAAGCACAAAGTTGGTCAACTAAATTCTTTGTGACGTTTTATATTCCGAAATCTTTGTGTTATTGTTTTGAATTTTCAAATATGTATACTTTTTTTCAACTACAAATAGACATTCTTGTTTTTTCCCGCTTGTCGTGTTCATCCAAAGCAAATAGCGTTTCAAAAGCATCACATAGCGACCGGCTTTGAAAGGATTTGACTATCGCTTAAACTTACCGTATTCTTTTGATACCTACAAGAAAATGTGCAAATGGCTAATGAAGATTTCTATTTTGTTAACAAGAAGTACATAGAAGAATGCGGTTTTGTAAGATTAGTTTTATAAAACGGCGGGTAGAGAAAGTCATATGAACGCAACAAATCAGAATATTTTTTCAATACTTAATCGAAAATTCCATGAGAATCTATATACCTTTAGCCATTTGGAATTGTGGGATAGATTAAGTTAATTCATTTATATCTAGTTTTCAGTGGTTATTTTTCACAGAATTTGCAGATTTTAAATCATCATCGAGAAAGGCAACTGAAAATTCCTTTCCTAATCTGTGTATGACATGCCGGTAACATAGCAAACGTCATTATTTTATATTATTATAATAAAGTACGGACTCCTGTTGTTTTGAGTGCTATCGTTATTTTGTATGGTGTCAGTAACAGTGCCAAGTTTGTAGGGTTTCTTCAAAGATGTGATAAATTTGCCTGACTACGCTAATAGCCAATTTCCAAAGTTCAAACCTTATGAATGTTTACAAAGCACTTAAAGTTTGGCCACTAACGCCAGTGAAAATAATTGATCAGTACTCTTTCGTAATAACATTCATAGATACTTACTTTATGCTGATGAATTCAATGTGAATTGCCTGAGTCATTTTTCGAGGAAATGATATTCTGACTCCCTCGTTTTCAATACTTTCGCTATTATTATTGTTTTAAGACCTAGTGATCTTTCATTCGGCATCTGCTACTTTTTATTCTCCAGTATCTCCGCTCAATTAAAGCATCAACTTGAGTCTCTCTTTTTCTTTCTTTCTTTCTTTCTTTCTCATTTTTCCCCAACACCCCTTTTGTGCAAAACTGACATTTACGTTTGGTTCAAGAACCAGCGAAGAAGAATTCTTAAGTCCTGTTTGAAGGAGACAGGCATGTCGGTCTCTACTGATTGACCAGAGGAACTGGAAAACATGGCAGATTTCCTGGCAACAGTATGTGAAGACAGATCACACTTAATCAGAGGTGTTTTAGCTCTATTTTTTCTTTATTTTTTTTCGATTTTTTGTTCCTTTTTGTCACCTTTAATTTGCATCTTAAATATGCGTGTACGGTCATGACACATGCACTAAGTATTTGTGTAACATCTTTGATAATTTGAAACGAATAAGGATACCTTATCTATGTGTCTAGGTATCGGTCACAAATACTCGAAAAAGACAGGTGCTTCTTTATAAATCTGTGCTCAAATCAATAGGCTTTATTTTAAGATTCTTCATTTGCTTTTTTTCACTTAATACGTTACCCCTGTATTATCTTTTGCTCTTGTTTAGTTGTTTGGAATAATAATATAGTATTTATGTATTATAATTATAATATTATATTACAAATATCTTATTAATAATACTCTTAATATTAATAGTATTAAAACTCTCGCTTTTAAGAACCATATAGGAATCTAGAGATGCTACAATAAAAACAATATATTCAAATAAGTAATTTAAAATTCATTAAATCAATTTTATAATTAAAAGGTTCTTAAAACTGTGGATTTTAAGGATGCTAGTTCAAAAGGTTTTGCTGTATTTCCTTTAACTGTTTATCATAGAGTAGTTTGTTTTTATGGGCCTGTCATTGATATTTACACTTCAGATCATTTAAGAAAGGTACAATTGTATTTTCCTCTACTACAACAGTCCGGGCCGATGGTTTATAAGGTTTAAAAGCGAGTCCTATATCGGTAGATTTATTAGCATGTAAAAGAACTTCTGCGGAACGCAATTCCGGCACATGATATGATCCTGGCAATTGACAGCACTACTGTTTATGAAAATTGCGACACCACGAAAGAATCCCCGACTGAATCCAAACTTTGTGGATGTGTAGAACAGTACACGAACACTAATTTGTTGTGGGAAATCGTTGATGAGTAGCATCTGGAAAGCGTCGTTCCTCTAGTTGATGCCCTCTGCTGCAGTGTTCTTGTCCTCGGCCATTCCTAGTCTTTCCCTATGTAGCTAATTCTTGCTTCTCAGGGTTATCGTGGAGATAACTGCATTTCCCTTAATAAATGTAGTATCAATTCAAATATTTATGGGCGGCTAGCTTTTCCCATTACACCAATTCCCACATTTGAATAAATCAGGAGCCTAAACTAACTACACACGTGTTCCCACCCTTATTCACACACCTAAATTTGTCGTCAAGAGAGTAGTACTTTGTGTCGACGAGATTCTAGAAGAGAGTGAAAATCTGGGGCTTTGTTCCCCTTTATATACCTGAGTCTAGTTACGGTTACCTCAGCGCCTCAAAATGTAACATTTCTAATTGGTCTTCAGACCGCGTTACCTTAACATGTATGAGAATATTCTACTCTAAAGTTTTGCGCATACGCGTCCCCATGACGCGTAGGGAAGCGGTTTCAATATCTCCGTCTCTTTGTTTTCTCTATCCGTTTCTGTCTATTTCTCCTTACCGCTACCGACTCCCTGTTTATTAGCTTGGTGAAAGGTGGGCTCTACCTAGAATTATCTTTTACCTGGAATTTGCTAGCTCACCCGTCTCTTACAATCTGCTTTGTACAATTCTTGGCTGTTAAATATTTTAACACGTTTCTTGGTGAATTATATTATTACTATGTACAATTCTTAAATATGTGTGGTATATCCCCTTTCAGAGTGATTAGAATTGCGAGAGATGGGGTACACGTAGGCCTAACAGGGCCCTGTCGTTTTTGTCCGACAAGGTAGGTGTTACACCAAGTGTAGTCAGTAAGGATCTGCAAAACAAGGCGGAAACGTGAAAGTAAGTGCCGGTATCCCCCACGTCGATGTCAAACGGCACAATATAAGCATGAGAGGTGCGTGTGAGTTCGAACGGGGCAGAATGATCGGTCTCCGCGAAGCGGGTTTATCATACCGTGACATTTCGGCTCGTAAAGGGCATGCTCTTACGGCAATGATGCGTGTGTAGAAGCAGTGGATAGAAGAAGGTCGTTCGCAGCATCGAACGGGTACTGGAATACGCAATGTGACCACAGCACGGCAAGACTGCCATTTTGTTCGCATGGCCATAACGGATCATACAGCTTCATCTATAGTGTTGGCTGGAGCACTTCAACAGTTATGAACCTGTCTGGAATGGCACCCATGCCATTATGTCGGCTTCCATTGTCCAGAAACTACAAGCGCCTCCGACCACAATGGACACGTGAACGCCGTCACTGGCGAGCTGAGTTGCAAAAGATAGTCTTTGCATACGAATCATGCTTCAACCTGCCCTATAGTGATGGCCGCATACGTGTTCGACGTTACCGCGGTGAGCGCAAACTCGAGGCATGAATTGTTGAGCGGCATAGCGGGCAAACATCAAGTGTGATGGTTTGGGGCGCCATTGGCTATAACGATCCACTTTGTATCCTACAAACTGAGAGCAATCTAAACAACAATCGAGCCCAAGGTACTATCCCTGCTTCAAGGAACTCCACATGCCATATTTCAGCAGGACAATGCCCGGCTGCATATTGCGAGGAATGTACAGGCCTTCTTCGAAGAGCGACGGGTACCATTGCTTCCCTGGCCTGCGCGTCCGCCAAGACATGTTGCCCATCGAAACTGTTTGGGGTATGCTTGGTCGGCAACTTCTGCTTCATGGTCCTCCAGTAATCAGTGTCAAGGATTTGTGGGCTCGCATTTAAGCTGCGTGGAGGGAGATTCCAAGGAATGTATCCAGAATCTTTTTGATTTCACGCCAAGACGTTTAGCGGCTCTAATAGCACTGTGTGGAGCCTACACAAAAAACTGAATATTTAGTCTCGAAAGCCATATACAGATTTGTAAACTTAATAATTTGTTTATTTTCATGTATCTAATCTGTGGTATAAAATTCATTTCAATCATGTGGTTCTCTCTTGGTGTTGCAATGTTCACAAACAGTAGTGTACAAAATATTTATTTATTATTCTACTACAACAATGATAAATATTATAAAGGAAAATACTGAAATATATGGGAAACGTTCTGCGTTTCTCAATAAAACTTAACATCAGGTATTACTTGACTTCTTTAAGAGAGGAGACCTAAACGAAATTTGGAAATTTTAGACTGTGAATCTATAGACTTCAAGTTCTTACAAGTTATTAACTGTAAACTTTCAGCTTGATTGGCAAATTTTAACAATAGTTTTAAGCACTTGTTTGTGTTTTTTTACAATTTAATAGTAATACTAAAAATTCTATCCTCCTAAAAGCGTTAAAAAGTTCTCTAACTCTTTAAATATGCGATCTTAATACACTAGTATCTAAAAGCTAAGCATAGATCAATATTTTGTTTCCAAACTTCAGAATGACACAAAACTTGTACAAATGAATCACACATGATCTGGCATGCATCAGAGTAACAAAATCAGACAAGTTTGTTTTATTGTAGGCTAAGGATACATTGTTACACAATTAAAAAAATCTGACTTATCACTTCCACAACAATGATGGTGCTGAGCGGTTAACATGGGCTACACAAGCCTCGCAGCGCCATGGCATGCTCTCTATGAAGTGGTTCAACAACTCTGCAGGAAGTTGTTCCCAGTCCTCACGAAGAGCAGCACGGGGGTCTGGAAGTCTCCCGGTGGCGGTTTGCAACTCGTCTTCCTAATGTATCCTATGCATGCTCTATAGGGTTCATATCCGGTGACCTCGGTGGCCAATCCATGACCTGGATATCTTTCCCCTCAAGATAGTTGTTCACCAGGTGGGCTCTATGTGGATGCGCATTGTCGTTCACAAAGATGCAGTGTAGGCCAACTGCACCTCTGAAAAGTCACACATGTGGTCTCTGTACCTCTGGACATTCACAGTACCACATTCGAGGATGTGCAGATCTGTACGTCCATTGAACATTATGCCTGACTCACTACTACCCTCAAATGGGTAGTGAAACCGGGTTCCACATTCTCTCCAGATTATTGTGCAACGGGAATCATTGATCAAACTGAATCTGGATGCATCTGTCAACAGCACGTTCCTCCATTCATTCAAGGTCCAATGTTGACGTTGCTGACTCCAATATAAACGGACCCTTATGTGTACTCGCGTGAGCGGGACAGTTACTGCTGGACGTCTGGCATAGAGATCTGCTGCTCTGAGCCTCTGGTTTGCCTAGAACCTCGAACGCCTGAGCAGTTGTCTTGCAGGCATCCTCCGATATTGTCATGCTGTTAAGGTCAAAACATCGGTCCTGTTGCGGCGTTGTGATCCGTGGGCGACTTTGTACAGGCATACGACGAACACTTCCTATATCTTGGAACAGTCGCCGAAGCGCGGAAATGACACTTTGTAGCACATTCAGGACTCCAGAGACCTCAGTCTGTGTCTGGCCTGTTCTAGACGTCCAATTATTCTACCTTTCAAAGCAGAATCCAGTTGGCGTCTTTGTGACATGTTGGTGCTTTCCATGTTAACACTTTTCTAAGAAAGTACCCTCAGTTCACAATGAGAGAACAATAATGAATGAGCCGCAGTGGGTCTGATACTCTGGTTTTATTGACCTTTGAAACATGTGTTTATTCGGAGGTGGAAGTACTCATTTCCTATGCACAAAGCACAAGTAAGGTGAGCCATACACTGTGATAAAGTTTAATGGCGCTTGCTTACCGTTTACCTTTCATTTATTTAACGAATAATGCTTAACTTTTGGACAATAGTATATTATGTTACACAAAAGCTGCTATGGTGGTTGGTTAATTTGTAAAAGGTTATGCTATTATGATACATATAATATTAATGTGCATATGATCCACATATCTACATGATACATTTAAAACAGAATTATTCAGAATGCCTGAAAACTTTTTTATGTTTCTGCAGTACAAGAAATATTCAGGGAAAATTAAAAGCGAGTTAAATGCTTTTAAATACCAGGATTTAAACATTACTACAAACAAATGAAATGAGATACGTAAGGAGCATAGAAGATAAAACAAAATAAAACAGGATCATAAATTAGACAATTAGAATGACCTAAAATTCAAATAGTTATTGACCTAAAAATTCAGCCCTTGTAACATCAAATAGAATACTCACAATTGAGGTCTTTCGCCATATACGTACAAGGAATGGGCGAGGAAAGAATTCCCAAAAAACTGTACGAGCCAGAGTGGAGGGAAAGAGACCAAAGAGACGACCTAGAAAAACCTGGAATAAACGGATGAAAAGATCTCGAAAGGAAAGTGACTGGATGTAACGAAGAAAAGACAATTGCAGAGACGTTAAACGTGGAAATCTCTTTTAAAATGTCTCGACACATGACGGTAGAAGAGGATCGGCTAAGTAAGGAAGGTTTAATCACTGCATATACTTAAAATGACTGATTCATCAGTCGTTTAAGATTAGATATGGTTCTGAAACATTTCAATCAGATTCTCTAAAATCCAAATAAGTTTTAAGAACGAAACTTAAAATACTATTTTTGAAGACAAATTGTATTTATTGCACCCCCACTATTCTATGGAAACAAAATGTCAGGATCAGCGTTGTCTGTTCCCAAGAAACAAACCTTTTCCTTCCTCATGCGTCTACGATGCCCCAAAATTTTTGGCGGAACTTTCATTTCGGTTAAAGAGACCGCACGGACTTAACTAAAAAGGGTCCTTAAAACATGCTGCGATGAATGTTTAAATGTAAATAACAAATCAAGAAAGGAAACTTTGCGCAAAGCAATTTATCCGCCTCTTTATTTTATTACAAAATGTACAAAACGGACTAAGTATTAAAATACCTCTGCAAAAGGCGCATTTGTTAAAACCTTTATCTGATTTTAAGACAAGTTCATAATTGTTACGGATGCACAAAATAACTGAATGGTCAGCAAACATTTGAAATCACGTATGTATGTGTATTTCAATACTTTCAGAGAGGAAGGAAGCAGAAAAGAGAAAGTAAACAGTTATCTTTAGTCTTCATATGTAATACTTAAAACTGTGAAGTTATAAGTGCGCTGACTGAACTCAATTACCAATATTTTATATTAATAAAGCGTAAATAGTTACCTATATTCCAAAGCTAATCTTTGTTAAATCTTCGTTTTTATTGCGACATTTCTTTGGCCCTTTTTAAATTTTTACCTCAGACGCTACCCTCAAATAACAAAATCCAGCCACGTTAGTCTTGAAATGGTCTTTGAGTGAATGCGTACATCCGTGATATGCGATGTTTCTTCTACTGCGTTTTGTTTTCCTTCTCTGTTGCTATTGACAAAAGACCAGTTTATTGCGTTGTTCGGAGAAGGACGTCGGAACACTAGTTATCTCGTTGCAATAACGAAATATCCCCCTTCCTTTTCTCCACAGGGAAGCGTACTGGGACGCCTCCTAGGTCACAATTGGTCTTCCTCACTCCGCAGGTACGTATATCTACCATCTCTTCAGTCCTGCTCACCCAGGCTTGATAACTCCATTTCGAATTTTGTCACTTCCAATTTTCCGTGGACGTGTTCAAGACGGAGGATGTCCTATATATATATACGAAGGCGAAGTCGTCATCATCTCTCTGACTTGGATGCTTTTCTCTGCAATACCGGGATTCAATTCCTAAACCCCACCTACATCTTTCTCACTTCAATGGAGTTCTTAAAGTCACTCTGTCGTACGGACGGAAGGAGATGGGATTAACACCCCCTTCTATTAGAAGCCACGTCATAGAACCAGGGTGTGATGCGTAGCGGTTTCAGACTTGTACTTAAAGGAGCTTTCACAGCCTCTCCCTTTTAGGCCGCAACAAAAAACGGATAAGCCCCTGATGTGAGTATTTCTTGATGAGAGAGATAATGGACGTAAAGCAATAGAGGCTTACTTCACATTATATATCCGCTGTAACAAGACCTGACTTGGAAGAAGAAAATAAGGTAAACAAGGTGTAATGGGCATGGTTGACTGGGGGAGTTCTGAGGTACGTGTAGTCGCTTCCTTTATGGCGTTCACTCTAAAACACAATAAAAAAACATAGCGCTGCTCTGGCGATAAGAATGACTCCGGGTGGGATAATAGATGTTTGAACAATCAATGTCTTTTGCATACATTGTGGAAGTTGTGTACGTTCACCGGTGTTTTAGCATGGGTGGGGTTTGTTTCTGCCTGAGTGAGAGTAGCTCAACGTAGATTTTTGGAACTTGTTTTGTTAAAAGGAGAGTTCTTTTCATTCGCTGTTGCATGGGCTATATGCATGACCCTCGCTAGGATAAAAACCATTGAGTAGACAATACTTCTCTTCTGCTGCTGTCAAACTTGTTACATGTGCACTTTTAACATGTTTACGTGTAAAATAAAATACATATGCATTATGAAAAAAGCCTCAAGTGAGCGGAGAGTTATTTTAAAGCAGCATTGTATATGTATCGTAATAAAAATATTATAAAGGAGAAAGGGTATCCATAACGTATTATAAAACAAATAAAAAGGCAATTTTGAACTTTTGGTTTTTTCAACACTATTATTTTTCGCAATCAGTTTAGCTAGCCTTTTCAGTACATTTCACATTCCCGTTAAGCTCAAACGGAGTTGAAAATGTGTGAGCTGTAAGAGCTGAGGTTTAAGAATTGTTTGCTAAGACCCGGATGGGCCTCATTATCCACTGGACACCGTTTCACATTTTGCCCCAAACAATGCGTTAAGAGCGCATTTAATAAACCAAGATGTGCTTCATAAATCTGTATCTTACATTATAAAACAATATACGGTACGATTAACCAAGAAATGATAAACAAGTGACAAAACAGAAGGTATGCTACTATCCTTTTTAAACTGGTCGTGTGACCTCCGAAGGAAAGTATTCTGTGTGAATTCCCATGAACATAATTGTGACTCTATTTAAGCTCTTTTAATTAAAAATCTGATGTGTTACACTCACATGACTTTCTCTACTCTTGTACAAACTATTTTTACAAACGCTTACTCTCCATATGCTTTATGTCAATCGAGATGTTAATCTTATTGCTAATTTTCT
Source organism: Deroplatys truncata (assembly GCA_030765065.1). NCBI lineage: Eukaryota > Metazoa > Arthropoda > Insecta > Mantodea > Mantidae > Deroplatys > Deroplatys truncata. The sequence goes on along the minus strand of CM060979.1, from coordinate 202,968,443 downwards.
TGTAAATGCAAGGGGAATTGCTAGGCTTTAAATATTTTAAGAGCTGGTTGCTATGTGGAGTATTCCATTCTCTTTGCATGTCCAGGAAATAAAAAAATGAATAACGAATTTCCATTTGAGAAAAGTATAAGTATTGGAAAAATTAAGGGAATAACAAGCAATATGTCGAAAATGTTTCACTCAATAAAAAAGATGCATATGCCATAAATTGTGTATTTTAACGTGATCTATATTTCTTGTGTAGTAACATTTTGTCTATCTCTTATGGTTTACCAGTTATGCAAAAGTCGTTCACAATGATGAATACTTTTGGAGACATTCCCAGAAAACTCAACATATACATTTTATTTGTCATGAAAGTATCTTAAATATATGATATTTTAATCAAAATCGTTATAGCCATTTCTGAGAAAATTAAAACTTTCGAAAAATGTTCATTGTAAAGGGTAATCCGGGGTGGGGAGATTTTCTTGAAAACCTTCGTGTCGTATCTCTGGAAGATACTGAACCTAAATACCAAGTTTGGTGTTTATCCGGCTGTTCGTTTCTAAGTTATGCTGTTCACAGACAGACAGACAGACACACACACACACACACAGGCACACAGACACACACACGGACATGTTTTCAAAAATTATTTTTTTTGGATTCAGGGGGTCTCGAAACATATATTTCCGGTGAAATCTTGGTATCGAATTTTTGGGTGGAATACAATACTTCCCCTACTTACTATACGTAGTAGAGAAAGTATAAATGTCTCACTTTATATGTGCCATAATTATCTTTCAAATTACATTTGAAAGGAAATAAATTTTTAGGAATGTAATGTTATTTTAAAGCAAACTGAGTTATGCTTATGTTTATATACAATTTGACTATAGCTGATAATTTTAAGCAAATATTTCCTTCCATAGAAGTATTTTATTCCTGTTTGTTCCGTGGCATAAAAGTTCGGAAGATCTTCACTTGAGTTTTCTTTGTTTGAACCAAGTTTTGAAATAAGGTTTTCATATAATTGTCAGAGTACTCCAAAAATGACTACATAGGTTATAACGAAATTCATTTCGGGTGACTACTGTGCCATGCGATCAACCATGGTGAAATTGTGTTTATCAGGGCTGTCGCCCTGCTATTAGTTATGGCTCTTTGCAAGTTGTTCGTTCCCTGTGACCTATTGTTTATCTGAAGTGAGTGATTTCCGCCTGTCCCTCTGCATATCTAAGTTCGGAACCTCCAAGGGTATGGCATGAAGATGTTCTAGAAAATCCCCCAGCTCAAGTTGCTTTTTACATTAAGAATTCTTCGTTATTCTTTATTTTCTTAAAAGTAGCTCTAACGATTTTGATTAAAATACCTAGTAAATCTAGTGTGCCTAATAATAATAATAATAATAATAATATACAGCTCCTTAAAACACAATTTATGTCAAATAATTTGTTGTAGTATTAACCATGTTATTGTTTTGAATTTTCATATATGTTAACATTTGTGAAGTTGTATAGTGCAAATGCTTTAAGTTGAAACATGGAAAGCAGAAAGAGACAGTTGGTAATCCTTAACTGCCTGTTCTAAAATTCTCTACTATTGAAACTTACTATTTAAAATTTGGGTTAGTTTGAGACATGAAATTTAGAAGAGAGCGACCAACCAACACCCGCTTGTAACAATACGAAAGGCAGTGAAGGACGACCGAAGATATGAGGGTATTTTCCATATTTCACTGCCAAAAGTGCAACTGTCAACAACACTATTACTGAGAGTGGAGGATGACTGTCATGAGCGCACGCTTCCCTCCTAAACCGGTCAAGTCCCACCAAAATGGCCATGTTGCAACTTAAACCCCAAGTAGTGTAAGTAGCTCTTATATTTTATTATTTATCGTGGCCATGCAAAGATTGGGCGTCCAAAGCCAGGATAGCGACCCACTTTTTAAACATCTGTCTGACTGTACGGTCTGCTGTCTCCCTTTTAGGTACAACGATATCTTTAATAACATCAGTTCAGCAAATGTTTATCTCTGTTAACAAAATAAGATGGAATAAAAGCTTAAGTAAAATATATTGTAGAGGTGTGCATAGATTAATTCATGTGAATGTAACGTATGAAGGTGTTCTGTATTCTTCCCCATTAATATACATTGCACTTAGATTTAAGCTGAAGAAACCATAAATATTCTACGGTGAATAAATAAATAGGAAGGTTAATTAATCCGTTAATCAGTTTTCTCTCCCTTCGTTTAGGACTGTGAATGAATTGTAAATGCATTTAACTTTCAAAAGATCTTGTCTGTGAATTTTTAGAAACGTTATTTACTGCATGGCTCTTATTAAGCAATTAGGGATTAATGGCTACACTCTTTTGAGTGTATTTTAAATATTCTGTTTCGGTAATTACTACATAAGTACAAAAAATTGTTGTAAAGTGAGCTAGGATTACAGTGAAATATCAATTGTTTGCAACATGATAAGAACATAATTCCTGTGCGTTAATTTTGTTAGCTAAGACTACGGTTTACTACCGTATTAGTACAATCCTCTCAGTAATTTCATCTGCAGGTTATACGTTTTACAAGAAATTAATTGTATGCAAGTTGTGATGAATGTTGGTCTTCACGTGTTTCGTATTTGTCTCGCTTGTGACGTAAGCATAGGTGAGCGTCCATCACACAGTGTTCCGAATCACGAAAAACTCTGCCAAAATTATTTTGTAATTTAATTTTAGAAATTGATTACAATGGTAACAACAATCTTCGATAATTCCCCTTTCACATTAGGAGTATGTAGGCACTAAGTTGGAAAGTTGAAACAGGCTTGAAAAATTCATTACAACAGCTGGGACTCGAACCAGTATGGTCATCAACACGATGCTCTTACCGCTTGAGATACCATGATGAGATACTTGTACACACACTAAATATTCTCAATGATTCAATCACAGCTGATCTGGTGATACACAATCATAAATGTCTTACGCCACGGGCTCACAAATAATAATTATACTCGTAGCCTGTTTGCACATACTGGGATTAATTTCCGCATACTTAGCTGTAGTTCCTGCCTGCGGGGAGCAAATCTACTTGCGGTTCCATTACAAATATTTGCTAACCCCCTTTTCCTTCCCCATAATTCACCTTAACCGTCATTACCATCCAGGAAAACACCTACCGGTACCTGGTCCTACATGCTTGTTCCCAAGATTTGCTTACAAGCTCATTTAACAGGGTTCAGTGCCTCAGCTAGCGCTAATTAATATTCAGAGGTTGGCAAGCTCGCATACGGCTACGTGACACAATTAGAGCAAGACGTGGAGCGGTAAAAGGTGAAAAATGGCAGACCAGGGGCTGGGCAACAAGGGCTTAAGAAAACAAGAACCCGGATGAAAATGTGGAATATTTAATTCAATCACTGTACTGCAACGTAAGGTTTGAAGAGCATGTGAAACAGATAATTCTCCATTCTGTTGAAAAAAAAAGTTAAAAGATTTTTTCCAATTCTTTAAAGTGCTAGAACTTCCATCCCATGCTAGGAGAGGATTAAAAAAACAGCAGTTAATTTATAAAAGAAACTAGAGAAAGAGAGAAGGGGGATATAGACAGACTGGAGCACCTACTGTGGGAAGTACTGGGGAAAGACTTGTAAGTGCAAATGTTAAAATTAGAAGCGAAGTTTCCTACAGAGCCAAAATCTGATGGGATTATTCTACCTTAAAACACAATATGGAAAATCACTGGACGAAGACTGAGGCAGACTTGGCGCACCTGGGACCTATATGCAAGGTTGCGCTTTCCAGTGTTCGGTTGCTTGTTCTAATTTTAAGTGAATTGGCAATTTTAAAAAGAAATGTATATGATTAAAAATCTCCATACTAAGCGTTGTCTTTGAGACTGGATATACACTACAGTGCCAGAAGGAATCTTCTGCAAGTACCATAACTTATTATTATCATAACAGGCTTTATTTCCAATTAAATCTGTAAAGAGACCTTACTGACATACATACTTTTACAAAAGCAATAGGGAGCATGAATGACATATACACATACATAATGTATATTCTGTATACATCATACATGCGCTGTGTGTGACTGTAGTATATAGCGACAGTGCAAACATACATACGGCCCCATTTTAGTGTCGAGTGGAGTGTCGCAAAAGGGCCTCTTCACATGACCGCAGAAGAGGGTCCTCAGATGAAAGTCGGCGTCATATCTAATAATCGAGCTGGCCATGGAACAGACTGAAACAACTTGGCCTGAGAGTTATTTTAGAGGCATGTCATCCAGGTACGAAGGAATTTTTTTGTAGACAGTTCCGACCATTCTATCGGGAAGACGTAATCACAGAATCATCTACAATACCTGCCCATTTACATACATTCATAACGAATTTACATTTGAAGGCCGGAGTTACCAGCGCAAATGGATTTCATAATCACCGTTATTGGCTATTCCGACTCTTCAAACATGAGTGAGTGAGTGAGGTTGTTGAGGTGATGTGCTTACTCAGCGAGTTCTCTGTGCGACTAGAGCGAGAGAAAAACAGTCCTGTGTTCGACAGTTAGCGAGCGGAAGAGAGGAATTCTGTGCTCGACAGCTAGTGAGTTATGGGAGAGCAAACGGCAGAAATTTTCAAAGGTTAAACTATCAATTTTCAAATGAATTGTGTTGGTTGTTTACTATCAAGGTTTTCAGTTTCTGTGCACGAATGTAGAATTAAGACTAAAATATTACTGATCTGTATTTTTCTGACAGAAAAGTGCGCGGCCATATGTCGTATACTTAGTTTTTCCTTTTCGTAGAAACTAATGACCTCAACTATTTCATCAAATTTTAAGCGTTTACGTTTTTATTGTGTCGTTTAGCAATACATAGCTTGCTCAGTTGAAGACACAAACAATATGTATATCAACAATCTTTACAATAGGTTACATGAAACAAAAAATGTGCTATGATAACGCTCAAAATGTGTGATAACATTCATTGTTGCAGGGATTACTTACAATAGTTAAAACCTCCGTTTTGAGGTCACCTGTCGATGTTTACATCTTAAGAATGACCGCTATTTGAAAGAGATTTCCACAGAGGACAATGTTATTTTGTAAGTGAGTTTTGAAACTTCCTTTATTGAGACGTCTACTATTGAGAACTGTCCGTAGGGAAGTATCACTGTGTTGTGGACAGCACATTAAGACCAAGAGGATAATCCATTCTTGTGTTCCTTGATGTGACAAACGCATTTGATAATACAGGTTACTTGCATATTAAAAATGCCAGCAAAATTACAGCAAATAGTTTTAGCGTTACATAACATGCAACTCACATCTAATTCAAAATAAGGTCTTATGAACTGCACTAATCAATTATTGTTAGAAGTGCTATGTCAGGAGCTCCTCTTTCTGCTTCATTATGTAATTATTGGGCTACAGACTTTAGGGTAGATGACACAGTATCAAATGCCCGCAATTTGTTACCAGTATGGTAGAAGAACGCTTCATAGATATTTGAATTAATTTAAACCCACTGAGCAATTTGTGGCTCTGAACATTGTGAAAGGGAAAATTAAATATTGTGCGCTAAACGTTTCAGATATCTCCATTATTCATCGTCCATCTGAAGCTGAGACTTTCAAGATCATTTATAGTTAAATCAGCATAAAGTAGTCAACTGAACCAACTTTGTTGCATCAGTTAACAGCCCTCTGCTAAAGTCTGATAAAGGAGTTCATGATACATCCACTGCAGATGTAGCCAATACAAATAAGCTACCTACTACTAATAATAAAAGTCTTCGCTTAAACATCACGAAGAATAACTATAAATTGATGGCGAAGCATTGGGTGTAAGAATATTATTATTTTTCATACTTGTTCAGGAAAACGTCGCCTTTTATCCTAGCTACTTGTTGCTTTTATGAAATATGAAATACGCATGCGCACATATGATATTGCAGTTATAGTTTTACCAGCAGCGAGGTGTACTGTCTGAGGTAATGCCGCCCGCACTGCTGCTATTCGCTAATGCCGTGTTAGTGGACGCGCCTCAAACGTAAAGAGATTTGGACCGCATCATAATTTCTTTGTACTAAATGCGGAGATCTGAAGTTAATTTTGCAGCCGATACTCCTGACTTCATTTTATACTCTCCAAGAAAACTAAAATGCTGGTGTTGGCGGAGGGTACTAGACGTAAGCGACTATATAATAGCAGTCTGTAACTTCGAGGAGCAAAGCTGTATATCTTTAGATTACTTTAACATAATGGTTCTAGGAAGCATTCTAAGAAAACAAATGCTTGATTTAAAATTTCATGGTATTCATGTTCTATCAGGGCCACACCTTCGTCTAATAGTGGCTACAGACTTTAGGACAAACGAGCTCAGAGTGAAACACAGATAGTACTGCATCTATTTAAATAAATGTATTGATCCCTATAAATCGCACGGCTTCACAGAGCGTACGTTCTTTTATAATACGCAGAATAATAAGCAAGGTTAAAAACTACAAAAGTAGAAGGGAAATAAAAAGTAATCGTTAAAAACACCACTGTACAAAAAATAAGACAAACATATTCAAAAACAGTATCTTAAATGCAAACAAACCACAAAACAATTTTAAACTTAATACCATGCATCATTGTACTCTATTATATTAAACAATGAACGGTTAAGAAAGATAAATAAACACAATACATTAACAATAAGTGAAAAGTTACGTGAATAGCATAAAAATAAAGCACCAACATTCAGTCGATACGTTTAGCTCTGCTTGCACTGCCCTCCTCTACTATTAGTTTTCTCAGACCTCGGCTATCTCGCATTCCCACTCCACGTCTTCTGTGCCTACCAGTGGGTCCAAGACGCCCTTAACCTCAATTCGGCGTTAAATACTCGCGGTAAATATTTTTCCTCTATTTTTCTTATGCCATTAGGGCACTTTCTGGACCTAGTCGAGGAGTCCTCTGCGGGAACTGCAACCCCGTTCCATGCTCTGGGCTCACGCGCCAGAGGAGACTTAAGCAGGAACACCAAGTACCAGCACATTGGAACCAAAATAGCAGCCTCATTGGTTGTAAAGGATATGTGGAAGAAAAATCTCCAGTATTGCCAACGGAGGTGGGAGCAGAAGAATCGAAATCATCGGTATTGACGTAATAACACTGTCTATATTCAGGGCTTCAAACAGATTTGAGTTCAGCGCTAGTCACAGAAGAAACCGATTGAGAAAAAAGGGCGATAAACGAATCAAACATTGGTACCTCAAAAGAGAACCTCAAAATATCAACAGAAACAGTTGTAGTGCTGTTGACCGGTGGAAGGGGAACCATCTTCATATTCCTAAATGAATTCTACAAAAGCACCTGAAATTTCAAAGCTGGAATTGATAGAATTACGTATTTTGGCTATTCAATGTTCTGTTTTTATTATCAAACAGCATTAATTATTCCCAAAACGATAGCTTGGCATATGTTGTTTGACATGCGCGTTTTCAAGATTGTTTTCACCAATCATTTATATGTGATATTATATTTTATTGCTGATATATCAGTTTTAACGAATGTATATTTAATGCCCTTGTGTAGCATTAATGCTGATAGTTTATTTCGTCATTTTAGTAAGCTGCAGCTGTAGAAAGTTCATAATAAAAAGTTAAAAGAGTTGGACGACAAATCGCATAAATATAAGTTTCATTACTTAGAAACGCAAATTTTGCACAATAGCTCCAGCTCAAATATGGGTAAATGGGAATATTTCAACTTTGTTTTCGTTTTTCTAAAATGGAATTAATAATTTTGGTAAACACGTGATATGTATGAGATACTACACAAAAAGCAAAATATGTTTCTACTGTAAATAGCCATAATGCAGAACGTTAGAAAAAGCGTAGGGCTCATTAAAATCGGAACTTGTGTCAATTCACTTTTTTCTCGTAATACTAGCCTTCCCTTAAACATTTATCGTTGTAGTCTACGTTTTATTAAACTCAAGGGTGAATTAATGAATTATCTAGTGTAAGATGTTTGAGATTGTGTGATTCTTCTACTTTGTAGCACGAGGTCATCAGTAAAAAAATCTGATGTGATACATTCACATAGTTTCTACTCTACCCTCTATATTTTATTAGTGGCTATACAAACTATTCTTGCAAGCATATTTTTCTAACTACTACATTTTAAACTAATTAAACTTTTGCATAAATAGTACTTACACATTTCGTTATAGATGCAAAGGGAACAGCGATAGTCGTGTGTTTTAGAACTAGACGCTATATGTTGGCCTTAAAATTCCATACTGCTTCTCTGCAATCGTGTGAAACAACTGAATGTTGAAAGGACTTTAAAGAATGACGAAGTAATAAAAAATTCTAACCATTAATAACGGACATCTCGGACATAAAAAACTTATTTGAAATAAATTCTGTGTTTTAGAGAGATCTATATTTCTTTCTTCCGCAAGTCACTAAATATGCAACGCGCACTGCATCACTCAGCAGCACGTTAAAAGCAAATGCACTGTGGCAGAGAGGGAACGGCGCCTGCGAGACTAAATGACTCGCGAGTCCCGTTTTCGCCACCTCTGACTTAACGTATACTAGTTACACAAGGCTATACAACAATGAAGGGGACTTCAAAGGCAATACCCAGAAAATTCAAGATATACATTTTATTTGTCATGTAAATATCATTAATATATGGTATTTTAATCAAAATCGTTAAAGCCATTTTTAGAATATAAACAATTTCGGAAAATTTGCGTGTAAAGTGTAGTTTGGGCTAGGGGGATTTTATTAAAAAATTTTGTGTCTCCAAATTTATAGAAGGTATTCAATCTAAATACCAAGTTTGATGTCTATCCAAATTTTCCTTTTTAAATTATGCTGTTCACAGACACACATACACGATTTTTTTTTTCTAAAAATGCTCTTTTATGTATTTAAAATATGTATTTCCTGTGAAATCTCGGTATCAATTTATGGGTGGAATGCAATACCTTCTCTACCTACTATGTACGTGATAGAGAAAGTAAAAAAACTGGCCTATCATAGGTGAGTTTTGTCGAATTAGACTTTTAAAACAGCGGATACAAGCGGATACACGAATGAAGAATGTGTGATAACTGTGAATTAGTAATGTTTGTAGAAAACCATTTGTGTGTTTCATATCAGATAATATATAATGAAGGAGGTTATGGTAGAATAAATCTTCTATTTGAAAAATCCAATACGAAGAAACATATTAAGCGTTTAATGGAAAATTAAGACGCTTTCTTTTAACATTTTAAAATGAGCGTCTCACTTTGGCCATATGCTAAAATGTCAAACTGCTAAGTTTTGTCTCACATGTTCAAACGATGTGCATTTGTGTAGATAAGCAGAGGCAAGCACATACCCAACCTTATACGGACGGATGGAATGATGAACATTTAGATCAACAGCTTTGTTACAACATCCCGCCAGATGCAAGAGTCATTTTATGGCACGTTTTCTGCATGTTAAAGAGTGCGCGTTCTGTGGAAATTCAGACGTGTTATCGCTGAATGTGATAACATTACGAATGAGCGAAATGTGACACAGTTATTGGCAGCCAGACTGATGCTCACAGCCAAACAAAGAACGATGCAGAGTCCGTGATTCCTAGCCATTGCAGAAAACTGGAGGAACTCAAATATCCATGAAAATACCAATGAGGTGAATGAGGTCTTTAGCGACGAATTTCAACAATAGTTGCAAAGCCTGTCTTTCCAACAACGGCTAAAAATATTAATTGTAGTTTCTACTTATGGTTTACTAATAATATAATTTCTTATTCTATTTACCCTTATTGTCACGTTTCAAGTCAGTAATTTTTATTATTAGAAGAGCTACATTTTATTCTGTAAACACGAAACAACATTCAAAAAGTCTTTAGCTTTACGATACCTTGTCAAAGGAAGCTCAAAACAAGACTGCACAAATTTAAAAATTAATAATATTATTATTAATAATAATAATAACAATAATGTATCCGGTTTTACGATGTACAAGCACTTATCGGGCACCCAAGACATAGCTTTTAACATCTTTTCTCCATTCTTGCCTGTTATACTATAAATCTTCCTAAATTTTCCAATCCATCATGCCCCTCTAAATGCGCTATGCAGTCTTTCTCTTCTCCTCCTTCCTGGTGGCGTCCATTCCATCATACGTTTGATTAATATTTCATCTTCCATTCCTTTAGCACGCTCATACCATTCTAATTGTTTCTATTGAATAAAATCTAAAATTGTATTTTGAGCATTCATGTTTTCTTTTATTATCTCATTTCTAATTGTTTCTCTTTTAGATATACCAGCAGATCTCCTCCAACAATCCATTTCTGTTACCAATAACTTTCTTCTCAACTTATAGTTAAAGTCCACACATCGGAGCCATTTAAAACAACGCTTTGGTTTTAAAAATTGTAGTTGCAGTTTAGTTTGACAGGTGTTTATTCCATAATATATCATTCAAAATGAATATAGCATACTTTCCTGAGTTCATCTTTGATCTTGTTTCCCATCTTGTCTCCCAGCTATTTATATTCCCATGTGTGTTTAATTATCCCCATTTCGTCTTCCAGTAGCACATCTTGATGAACACCTCCAATGGCCATATATTTGGATTTATCCACATTTACTTTCAGGCCCTATTTGTTGTATTCTTGAATCAATTTCCTTATGAGGTATTGGAAATAATAATAATAATAATAATAATAATAATAATAATAATAATAATAATAATAATACTAATATATTATTATAATCCCATGGCGCTACAGTCCACGAGGGGCTCTGAACCGACTGCCGGCCTCACGCACACGTACGCACGGTGGAGTTGGCCGACATACGTGATGATCTGGCCAGCATCACGTATTCCCTAAACAAAATGTTGGCTTTCCTGGACGGGATCGCCGCCTATTGCAGCTCCTCACTTTCCTCACGATGCTGAATGTCCACCGGTCCTATTCCCGGGATTTAAATTCGCATCCCCAGGGGTGGGATCGAATCCGGTCGCATCCCATGGCTGGGAACCACAGCACCACGCTCCAGCTCACAACGCCACGGCGCAGGACATAAATTTAACGTACGCAAGCAAAGCTGCATAAATGTGCCCATCTCTATGGCACAGAGATAGCACTCTGCGTCACATTCAAGAGGTCCCGTTCTTATCTCGGTTGGGGTGAGTTTCTTGAATAAGGTTTCTCTACGGAGTTTTGGAATGTCGCGTAAATCTAAGATCCCGGGCTCCTTTGACTATTACTTCCTCCGATTCATTCCTTCGCCGTCCAGTATGACATAAGCGTTCAGAGGACGTATATCTCCCAAGAATGTGGTCTTTTCTGTTATGTACTGCTTTATAGTGGTGTTTTACCAATCATTTTTTTTAGGAGCAGACTTAAGGATGTGCAAAGGATTAAGTGACGTACAGAGTTCTTGTCCACGGTTCTTGGCAGTCAACGATGTAGACAGACGCAGAAAGAGATGGCTGAAGGATCTTTGAAGATTCTATAGATACCTATACTTGAAGTGTAGAAGAACAAAACAGAAAGGAAAGAAAGAAAAAGAAAAGAAGAAGGATGTATCTTGCTAAATTAATGTCATGTCAAATATATTCTTAAAGTTTTACTGACACCGAGGCGCTGTTGGCAGCTTGTTCAGGAAGTATGTTTGACACAGCCGAGTTTTGCTGCAACTTGCTACTTCACGTCCCGGCAAGTGCTAGAGACGTATCGTTATTTTTCGGCTCCGAGCTAACAAAATTTAGTCAGCAAGGTTTCCAGCGTAACCAGTAATCACGAGACAGCCCTAGTAAATTGTAAGAATGAAATATCCTGAATAACGTCAACAACAGTGTGAGTAGATTTCGGAATTCTATTGTGTTTTAATTTATCCTAATATTTGTTCTTCAACTTTCTTTTAAAGCTATGCCCAAGGTAAGTTTTAAGGATTAGTTATGTTTTTAGAACGCACCGAATTTAATAATTATTACACAGTTCAATGTTACATTTCGACGAGGTCATCGGTATATATACTTCAAGCGTTATTGAGCTGCATAAAACAGGGTAAGTCAGAATTCCATTGCTTTATTAAAAATGGAAATCCATTCTTGTTTCAATTCTTACATTAGGTACATATTTAGAACTATTTTTATCCATTGTATATGACACCATAGACGATGGACACTGATAATGCATGAAATTAAATTATAATTCGGAAAGGAAATTTGGGAAGTGAACGTTCTAGGTCTAAGTTTAGGGTTCCTTGAAGGCTGAGGAAAACGTCGAAAAAATTTCAGTCAGGCAGGATGGGCCAGGTGGGGTTTGAACCGCAGATCTTCGTTCACAAGTCGGTGCCTTAATGATGTCAGTTACCCGTGTCAGGTTTTAGGTACTGTATCAACATGTTCGAAACATGAAATGAGAGTTAAAACTGACCTGTGGAAAAGTAGGGTTTAATTCAAATAAGTTTATTTTCGCTTCTATTTAGCAATAGTAAAAAAAATAAGATTTGCAGATTTCACTGGAAATACATGTTTTGAGTCCCCTATATAAAAGTATACAGAGAAAAAGGCCCGTGTGTGTGAAAAGCATAACTTGAAAACGAAAAGTCGAATAAATACTAAACTTAGTATTTAAGTTCAGAGCCTTCCAAGAATGCGACAAGATTTTTAAGAAAATCCCAACACGCCAAACCTGCAAAATGTTACGTTAGTTGTTTATTTTCTCAAAAATGGCTGCAAAGACTTAATATTATATGTTTAAACTATTTGCATGTGAGGCAGTATTTTTAACACTTAAATGATTTCAGTCAAATTATATAATATAAAATATAAAAACAAGCCCGCCATAAAGCAAAAATGTGTGTAATATAATATATAAAATGCATGTAACAGTGATTGTATTAATGTTTATATTATTATGTACATGTTCAATAATGTTATGTGAATGTATTACGTAATTTAATAATGTAGGAGCTCTTAGAATAATAGGTTAAAAGTTGCTAACAATGAGGTAACAATGAGGTAACCTTGAGGGCAATAATGAATTAGAAAGTTTAATAATACTACTAGTAATTCTTGAAGAAACAATAACGTAATTTTTTAGACAGTTTATAAATAGCCAATCAACAACCAGAAAAAAGCTTAAGTTAAATAAAAGTATTCTATTGGAGTAGGATTAGCCAATCAGAAACTGAAATGGAGAAAAATTTACAAATTCAGAAGTTAGTTGCCAGCAGACAGCGTTCCTAACCGGACGCGAGACGCGCCCTCGAGAAGTTTAATACGTATTCAGTGTGAGACAAAAATAGTTTACGTGTTAAAAAGTGCAAGTAATTAATAAATAATCTCACAGCTCTCTCTATATCAGTGAAGTGTTATTTAAATCGTGTCAAGCATTAATAAATGGAGTGAAGTAAAATTATAATCTGTGTAAGCCTACATTCTTCAACCACGCCACATCTTGTTAAGAAATTCAAGTCTCTAAAAATTAATACTGACGCAGCCGAGGCAAACATAAATATATGTAATATTTAAAGAAACATTCAAAATACAAATTTTACTCTTAAACTTGGGGCGAAGGCCACCGGGTACCATACGTGCGGTTGCAACTACTTCAAGTTCGGCTCCCCAACAGTCGAAATAAAAAACAACTCCTCTTTCAATAACCTTCCTTACATGACAAAACAAAATGTATAGGTATCTTGAATTTTCTGCGATTTAACTTGTGAAGACCTCTACATTCTGGGCGAATTTTGCATGATCTTATATAACCTTTAAACCATAAGGTATAGACGAAAGCTTACTACACAAACAATGTAAATATTGATCGGAAAGGAATCAGACTGAAAAATCCGATACCGGGATTATCCAGTTTCCGTGTTGTTGTTCTAACTACTGAGCTACCATAGCTGTATGCCAGCACGACATTAAATTCCCCAACTGACTCGCATTTTGTCCGGTAAACCACAAGGAGATCTCAAATTACTTTGAGATGACATACCCCATGGCGACTTAACAATATCGTCAATATTTTAAGTTCCGGACTTCATAGTTTAATCAACTACTGAAAAATTGCTACCATGCCAACATGCCAGCACGACATTAAATTCCCCAAATGACTCGCATTTTGTCCGGTAAACCACAAGGGGATCTCAAATTACTTTGAGATGACATACCCCATGGCGACTTAACAATATCGTCAATATTTTAAGTTCCGGACTTCATAGTTTAATCAACTACTGAAAAATTGCTACCATGCCAACATGCCAGCATGATATTAAATTCCACAATCGACTCGCATTATTCCGGTAAAAACCACAAGGAGATCTCAAATTATTTTGGAATGACAATGGCATTGATTGTTTCATTCTGTTTCTACCTTTCCAACCTTGTCCTACACACGTCTTACGTGAAGGAAACGTTAATTAACAATATAAGCCTCTCTAAACAAGAATTTTATGCCAAATATATCTATTTATGTCAGTAATCATATATGAGATTTTTGTTACTAGTTTTTTGAATTGCCAAATATTTATTTCCAAGTGTTAAGCCGCTATTTATCTTTTCTCGGATCATGCAAGGAACATTCAATTTGAAAGCCATCACCTACCCACCCGCTTTCTGATTTGGCTATCGCTTCTCACTAGTGTATTCCTCTTGTATCTACAATAAAGTGTGCATTTCTGCAAACGTTTAACATGAAGCAGATAGGAAAAAGAAGTTCTAAAAATAGCTGATAGAAGTATGGGTAAAGATTTTCATGTGAATGTAATATCCTAGTTCTCTTTTAACCCTTTCATAATGGTAATTTTTTGTCATTGCTCCATACTTTCAACGCCAGATGTAGTTTATCTTTGCTTCTCTGTTTTGCTGTATGAGATGGGATTTTGGGGAAACATGACGTTAATTAATTGAGAATTTTTTAAAATGTAAATAGTACACTGTTTTAGCTGGAAAGAACTTGAAAGCGATACTAATTTGAAGGAAAATGTTTACATTTCCCTAGCCTAACACATACCTGATGACACTCCTATTGAAGGACTTAGAGCCATATAATTATCATTATTAAGGGTTAACCTCAATGGAATGTAATAATTAAATATATTTGTTGAACACTAATCGTATTGTTGATTAATGCACATATAAATCGGTGTACAAGTTATGAATCTGTGTCTCCAAAATAAAATAATAATAATCATACCTAATAATAATAAATTATCATATTAGCATTTTGGCCTATTTCACTCTGAATTTTATTAGACATTTTCATGACCAGCTCCAGTTTGCATTACACCGCTCTTACTGCTCACCATCAGTATAAATACTCACCTTTTGCTACGGAGCCTTGGTTAGAGCCTTGCTATCAAGCTGTGTCCGTTTCAAGAAAGATATGGAAACACAGAAATACCATCGTTGCATAAGTGTAGTATGTGCCTATTTGAAGAAGGAATTTAATGTAGACTGGAAACATTCCTTTAGGAGAATGGGTGTCTTCCAGGGTCTTCCATGCTTCTATCTTGCACTTGATCTTATAAAATGAGAATCTCCAATCACTGTATTTTCTTATCAATTCTCTTAATGTATTAATAAAGCATTACTTTAATTAAAAAAACGTTTATTCTGATAAGAGTAGAACTTTCATTTTATCTACAATAATTTGTTAACGCAAAATATTTCTCTTGTTTCTCGGAACTTTGTCTCTCGCAATTCTAATGAGATTGCTGCCTGAGGACAAAAGAAAGGCTTCATTCAAGAAAAACTTATTCATGTGTTTATGGAAGGTGATTATACTAGCCCACAATATTACAAAAATGATTTTGACCTCGAGCCATAGGTCAACATTAGTTTGTTTATACGATTATACGTAATTCGAGATACAAAGGTAAACAAGAGGCCCCTTTAAAGAAATAAGTTCTTCCCTGATAGCCTGTGTCGTTTATATTTTTTTACAGTTATGAAGTCCTATGGTGTTTTAGACATTCACAATTTGCGTGACCGAAGTCGTGCATTGGAACACGGACCCTTGCGGCTTAATAGAATCATCTGCTTCACTTGGCTGATATTAACGATCAAATTCCTTTTCAAAACTAAGATTTAAATGCAATATATATAGATTGCAGCTATAAAATTAACAATCCTGCAAAATCCTACTGCAACATTACATACCTCAAATTTACTGTTTGGTGGAAATAGTTGAGCCCTTTAATTAAACGACGCACCGGTGGTCTCCAGTCTAATGTGTGGATTAATTTCAAGCATAAATTCATTTCATTCAACAATAAATCCCAATTAAGCTAAGTAAATCAGTGAATAGTAATCCTGCTGGTAAAAAGATAAATTAAATTGAGTTTTATTTATGGACGCTGTTTAACTGCTTTGGTCTTTAGCGTCCCATTCTATATTGAAAGTGAAAGACCAGTAATTTTGCTCAGAGGCCTCTTTATCACACTTGAGGTTCTTTTACGTGCCGTAAATCTACAACATGGGACCAGGGACTTTGCTTTCCTTTCGAAGGGAGCCATGCTAAGGATATTTACGACCGAAAAAATCCATCGCTCCCCGCCGGGTTTGAACCCGCAACCTCGGGAACTAGAGGATAATATGGTAACCACTACACACGGAGGACGACATTCTGTTGGCAGAATACATCCCTGCTATTCCCAGCATCCGATCAGCTGGAGGAATGTTCCTTTCAGGACGAACGTTCCTCGGTACTGCAGACTAAGGTGTGTGAATGGGGTTTGTATTGGTGTGTGTGTGTGTGTGTGTGTGTGTGTGTGTGTGTGTTTTCCCATTTATATCGTAACCTATTAGACTATATCAGGACTGCCGCTGCACAATACTCATTCTACTGTTATCCTGTGTAGTATTGTGAACACTTGTATAATGAAATGTTAGCTGAGTAGAATTGATTAATAAAAATTTTAAATAAATAATCAGACAATAATTACATTGTAAATAAGTGTATAACCCAGACCTATACAGATTCAGATTTTGATTTATCAGTCCTAGATAGAGTAATTTCAGAACTTAAATGATACATCTATCATGATCTGTTTTGAGCTATAACACTCTTTGTGAATAAATGGATGCAATATTGTTGGTTTTACCGGCGGGACACACGAAAAAAGCGCACTACCGAGGGAGAATTGTTAATGTTTTACTGCAGCTCTTTAATGAAAACACGCAGATGGAGATTGATCGTTACCAGAATAATCATTGTGAAATGAGAAGCTATTGTGCCTCAATGACCCATGTTTGATTTACGAACGAGGTTTGCAGTGAGCTGGCGGTCCTCGTGTTTTAATATGTGATTGGTCCCGTTTACGTGCAACTTCTATCAAACACAGACTATTTGATAAACACAATGTCAACAAAAATGTTCAAAACCTTTGTAGTCGGATCACTTTATTCTCCTTGATGAAGCTGCAATTCGATATGTGCATCATAGCTAGGGGCTTCTGCGTTTTTATTTACCAAGAGTAATGAATACTCCATTGCTAAGTATTATAAACTAGGATTTCTCAAGCTATAGTCGTCGATGATGCGACAGAGGGTTCTAAGGCAGACCTAAAGTAAATTAAATTAAAGTTAGATGTATTTTACGACTTTCTCTAATCACCATAATTTCCTTTGCATATCTCTACAAGCTATTCTACGAAAGCTGATCTTGTTATCAATTTCATATTCTTCGAAATGAACATTCGCTTAAGTGGTTTCATTTTACCTTTTGTTGTAGATACCCAAGAGTATGCGGAAGGCTGAAGCAATAATCAAATGTTTAGAAACCTGATTACTGTGTGCTTACTGATTTTGCATTACGTTTGCAAAATTTCATGAGAAAAGATATAGTGGCCTAGTATATAGAAGATACATTAAAATATTATACTATTTAAACAAGCAAAAATATGTCGGAAATGCCTAGTTCCACAGTAATTTTTATTTTACACCACTGTATACATTATTGAAATCTACATTTTCCCACAAGAAGATTTCTATACCACCGATGGTTTACCAATCATAAAACTATACATAATTAAGTCAGAATAAATTGGAATTTGGTATTATTTACAGAATGTTACACATATGCAATTCATTCATCACTTTAATATCACATACACCTAACATTTTAAATAAAATACATAATAATTTCTGAGAAAATAGAAATACCGAAACGTTTCAAAACTTAAATGGTACTTTTAGGATGGAGACTGCCTTGAAAATCTTAGTGTTGCAATGTTCAAAGATGCTGGACTTAAATACGAAGTTTTATCTCCATCCAACTTTTCGTTTTTGTGTTATGCTCTTCAGAAATACACAACATAAACCTTTTTCCTCAAAATGCTTTAGTATGGACTTTAGGAGACCATAACAGCTGCACTTTCTTTGAAATCTAGTTATAATATTTTTGGGTGTAGTACAACATATTCTCTACCTATCATAGGAAAGCGGTAGAGAAGCTTATGTGATAAATTTACACGAGAATTTCTCTAGAACCTACAAATCCGTATGCGAGTATTATAGTAGTGATTAAAAAGTAATTCTGATTTTCAGTGTTCACAAATTAAAATGTGTATATCTTTCTCTTTAATGAAATTTGGCCTTTATCTCCTGTGTCGTCAATGCCATTCTTAACACGTTGCCTGCTGATTACCTGCTAGGAGGCCAGAAATTACCCTGCATGATTTCTTTCTCCGTTTTGCAGACCCCTTTCTAAGATTGAAGCTAGCGGTCTGAATCCTTCAGGTAAACATACACGTCCCGGAAATCATCCGAAGAAAACTTATGTGGACTTAGCATTCAGAGTTGATGCAATTGGCCTTAATTTGTCTTTAACCACCGCACTTCGGGAAGTCGTTATCTTCTGACTCTTATTGGATGTTTATTTGTCACGAAATTCATTAAAATTCGGGTAAATATGCTCGACAACAGAAAGGGGCTATAAAATGTTCAAAATTTTACCTGTAAACCTTTTCTCAGAAATGAATATTGTGGCTAAAGATTCACACAATCATAGGGGCATTTGGTTCAGTATCTCTTTGCATCGTGTGGTGTGCTACTCTTGGATTGCTACCACATATAACGTTATTGCTTTCCTTTAGACTGTTATTACCGTATACTGCACCTATTACTTTAAAGCCTACAATGATATGGAAAACAGTTCGATAGGTGAAATATATGGTCGTTTGCTGCAATAGTTTTGTTTAACAATTTATTTCTAAAACGCATTAACAATGAACATGAGTTAAATGCAACATGAAATATAACAATTCAAAGAATGGATTTTCACACAAAGTCAGCCTCACCTAACAACACTAGTTATCAGGCTACACCTTTTATCTGATCTCACGTTATCCTGACTAAAACGTGGTGACTTACGTTCACTTAACCATTCTCATTTAATTACTCTTCAGAAATATCATTTAAACTTTAAAATACCATTCCGGCATTCCAAGCCGGAATTGCTGCTCGATGTACTTAAAGTTTCGCATTTTACTCTTACTCCACGATCAAAATTTAGAATTTAAAACTTTATAATTAAAAACTTACCAAAGGTAATTAATTAGTAATAGAACTAGTAAATCTTTGAAATACTTAAAATCACAATGCTATTGAAACAATTTCTCCAAAATAGAGAGATATTGCCCTTCCATACTAATCGTGCTCCGTTTCACCATGGTGTGTATCTCTGTTGTTGCTTTCTTCTGATCGGCGCCCACCACTCTTCTGGTCCGAGACAACACTGCCTCTGAGCGAACATTCTAGGAGACTGTCTGTAGAATGACGGCTTAGCTGGTCCCAGAGATTGCCTTGAATGCCTTGTACTGCTTCAATGCCACCTTTTATTTATTTATTTATTTGCTGTGTTGCTCCGCCTCCGCCATACCAGGTGACAATCAATCCCAACATCGCCTCCCCTACCGAGCGCTAGCTACGCTGCAGTTAACGGAAGGAACATAGATGAGGGTAAGGCAGTGTCCGGTACCGCCGAAGCAAACCGAATGTTAGTGGGTGATTACTAAAGAGACGCCTACATACAGATGTGTAAGCAGACAGAGTGGGGATTAGATCTGTCCTTGCCAATGCCCAGACCAGGGACCCATGGTTAGTAGTGGTATTCATGCTCATGCAGGAGGAGTGAGGTTTGGTGTCATGTAAGATAAGATTGAGGTACGTTACCGTTTCTTGAGGCTTCAACCGGAGAGGAAGTTGGGCTGTTGTTACTCTTCAGCTGTCTGCTGATGGTCCCGAAACATGCTTAGAAACAAACATTGGGAAGTGTATATACAAGTGGAGGAAATATAATTATTTACACTTTCCTTTTCTTTCTTTCTTTCTTTCTTTCTTTCTTTCTTTCTTTCTTTCTTTCTTTCTTCTTCTTCTTTTTCATTTCTTTCCCTTTGTTCTTCCCCTTTGTTCTTCACTTCTTTCTTTCCATTTTTCTTTAATTCTTTAAGTTTGGGTATTCCTAATCTAGCCTGCCGTGTCCTTGTGAGTGCTTGGTCGTCTTATGTTGGGGCTGCCCTCTCAACCCGATCCGCCCCGGGATGGGGGAGTCATTCACCCGGAGGCTTGACAGGCCTTACGGTTCTAAGGTTGTTTGGGTACTCGCGGATTACTGCATCATCATATTTGGTCTAGACGAACAAGGTCAAATATCTAGGAGTAATGCTAGACTCCAAACTCACTTTCACGGCACACACGTCGAAAGTAAGGCAAAAAGCGAATCAGCAACTTGGTGCGCACACTGCGCCAGGTCTGAAGCTGTAAACAGTATAAAACAAAGCCCTTAGAATCATTACGAAGATCCCCAAGACAGTCTCATTGGACTCGCTGCACGAGGACACAAATGTGCCAGCTTTCCGATTCCGCTCTCTGCTGGCAGGCTGTACTTCAGCCTGAGTGCCCATCCTCAATAGGGTTTTACCGCAGGATGTTTATTACAAAGGAATGGTAATTAAGGATTGCGGTTTTATTTTTAGGATCAAATACCAGTTTTTACTCCCAAGCGCCGCATTTTATACATGACCAGGTTCTCGCTATGCCGTGATGTGCCGGTCAAAGTTCACCAGCCCGGCCTGCTTGATTTCTTTCATTACCACCGAGTGCTGCTATTGCCAACATAACGCAGCGGAATGAATTGTTGCTGCATACTAGAGAGTAAGAATTTGTATTTCCTAAACGCCAAGGACGTGGTTTGAATTCATGTGTTGTGACCTGCTTAAAAAAGCTGTGAAATATGTTTTTCAAAAAGCTGCGCAAAACATATGCTTATACACGCTTTAGTAGGTCACAGTACAGCAATGCGTATAATGAAAATATACGTTTCATGGGTTTCTATCACAGACTGCTTAAATCTTCCCGATCTCCATAATGCTTTCTCACTTGTTGGGGGTAGATCTGGCTTTCCAATAGGAAGGATTTAAGATCATACTAGTCAACCAAATGTTACTTTTTCTCTGTATCTTTTATGAAAATATGTTTTCGAGCTTTGCACTCATTGATTACGTAATTCAACATTTCCAAATAACCCTTAAGGAATATATAGTGCCTTATTTTTGACTCCTGACCGGCTGCTTCGCGGCACGCTGCTGCCGGCCGAGCAGAATATCCACAGACCCTGAACTCAAGCGCATAGCGTGCCGGCAATTCAAGCACATGGATTTAGATGCATACAACAACCACACACCTTTATCACAGAAGGTGTTGGAAATGATGTCCTTGTCCTGCCACAATCCTCTCTCACAACTTTAAGAGAATTTCCATTAAATCGCATTAATTCTTCTTCTGAAATTGCAGTAATTTCTCTTTTGATATTGTCTTTCATTTCTTCCTACGTATGCGGGTTGTTACGACACACTTTAGTTTTTTAAATAAAGTCGCATACCGTAAGGTCTGGGGAGCGCAGTAGCCATAGTACTTCGCTGATGACACTATCTTAAAAAACTTTCGCAATTAATTTCAACGGGAGATCAGCTGTATGTGCTGTGTGTCCATTCAATCTCCACAAATATTCCAGGAATTGTTTGATTATTGTATCTCTGTAACTCTGCCCATTAACTGTATCGTCAAATAATATTGGCCCTATAATTCGATACGCATTCACAGCACACGTAACACCAATTTTCTGGTCATGCAGTGGTATTTCGTGTACAGTATCGTTTTTTTCTGCACCCCAGCATCTGTTGCTTTGTGTGAATACATGACCGTTTATAGAAAACCATGCTTCGTCTGTGAAATAAAATTAGCTTTGGGTCCATAGAGCCATCATTAACTCTACCCGACACCCTATTGCAGAAATTTACTCTACTCACAGTATCACGTGGTTGCCCTTCCTGAACTACGGTTATCTCATAAGGTTTTAATTTTAAAAGTTTGGTGGCTTCCCATTTCCTACTCCTACTCTCGAGTTTTTCCTCTGTAATAACACGGCGAGTTACTTTGGGTTTCTTATCAAGAACAGAACCCGTTTCTCTAAATCGGTTTATAAGACTACGAACTGTCTCTCTGTGAGGCGCACGGATTCCGGGGAATCTGTCTATAAATAACCGTGTCACTTGTCTACAAGAATCATTTGTGAATATGCGGTGTTCTAAAGTAAACACACTTGTTGGCGTTATAACAGGACTATCGCACTTCATCCACAAAGAACAAAACACGTACTCGCGCTAGCAACGGTTGTACATGCACGGACACGCGGAGTGTAGGCAGATCCCGTTAGAAGCATTGTGTGTACGTAGTTACATCCGCCAAGCTGCCGGCCTGGAGTCGAAAATAAGCCACTGTACATGTTTACCTTATTGTTCTCCCCTAGAAGGCCACTGAAGGCGCAATTAGTTTGCCTGAAATTTGTATACTGTTGCTGTTGAATCTCTGATGAGTGTCCAGCAGTAATCGGCTAACATAGGTTCCTTCCTTACTTCCATCCTTAAAATGATCTTGATGGAAGGTTTCCCCCGTGCTCGTTGCTTTCAGTTCCACATTTTTCGGGAAAGAAGTCCATGAGAGAATATAAGAATACACCTGTAAGAATATATTGTTACACCCTGGTCTCTTATAACAGTACAGAATATTTCCCATTAGATCCTTAGTTATTTGCGTTTGCACTTCCAAGGAAGTTGGTGGACACTTGAACAAAGAAATTCTAGGTTTACTTCTCATCATCTGTGAGAATATTGTTGAAATGTTCATCCTTAAACAGTTTGCATATCCGCCGACCATTGTAAAACCTCTTCCTTTATATGGGGAGGTTTCTACGTAGACACAGAAATGCTTCCTCAGTCTTTCCACGGTCTGTACAAACTATACTGAGACTAAATTTTACATGAAAAGCAGGGAGTAAAACTTGACTAGACAAGAGTGTTTTTTGTGACATGCGTGGCATGGCTTCACACAGACACAAGAATCAACAGAAGTTTTTATATGTTGCAATCTGTGGTTTTAATTTTTATACCAACAGTTCTGCTTTATCTTTAGGCTATGCTAAACCTATAACCAGATCATTCCACGCAGACGGTATTTATGTTGTATAAACTAGCAGAGGAGAGTCTAACTCCATTAAGGAAGGTATTTTTGGGTATGTCAAGCCTAACGTTTTGTTCTTTGGAATGACATGTGCTAATAGAGCTGCGATTTAAATCTAAGTAATGGTTCTCTCCAGATCCTGGGAAATAGCAAATCCCATCGATGATCTTTGTTCATTGAATGAGGAACGAAGACCTGAGCCACAGGATATGCAAAATCTACGAGAGACAGAGTCTAGTCCTAGTTTCCGAATTTGCAACCAAAGTTACAATTAAATGACGTTATTATTCGCTTTTGTGATTTGTGAGTTACGTATTAACAAAAATACAGCAAGACATTTTCAGTAAAGTTTACATATTTACAAGATATATTGAATTGCACGTTATTTTATAGTCGCTGTTCACAAATTAATCCAAACTGAAGCACAATCAGGGAACCGTTGTATCAGGTCTGTAACAACACAGTAACAAATATACGGGCATACCCACCCAAGCTGAAGATGAGGCTGCATCATGCTTCCTGAAGGGGACATCAAGCTGTTTAACTATACGGCATTTCCCACCGCTTTAGGTATACACCCAAGCTGAAGATGAGGCTGCATCTTGCTTCCTGAAGGGGACATCAAGCTGTTCAACTATACGGCATTTCCCACCGCTTTAGGTATACACCCAAGCTGAAAATGAGGCTGCATCTTGCTTCCTGAAGGGGACATCAAGCTGTTCAACTATACGGCTTTTCGCACCGCTTTAGGTATACACCCAAGCTGAAAATGAGGCTGCATCTTGCTTCCTGAAGGGGACATCAAGCTGTTCAACTATACGGCATTTCCCACCGCTTTAGGTATACATCCAAGCTGAAGATGAGGCTGCATCTTGCTTCCTGAAGGGGACATCAAGCTGTTCAACTATACGGCATTTCCCACCGTTTTAGGTATACACCCAAGCTGAAGATGAGGCTGCATCTTGCTTCCTGAAGGGGACATCAAGCTGTTCAACTATACGGCATTTCCCACCGTTTTAGGTATACACCCAAGCTGAAGATGAGGCTGCATCATGCGTCCTGAAGGGGACATCAAGCTGTTCAACTATACGGCATTTCCCACCGCTTTAGGTATACACCCAAGCTGAAGATGAGGCTGCATCTTGCTTCCTGAAGGGGACATCAAGCTGTTCAACTATACGGCATTTCCCACCGCTTTAGGTATACACCCAAGCTGAAAATGAGGCTGCATCTTGCTTCCTGAAGGGGACATCAAGCTGTTTAACTATACGGCATTTCCCACCGCTTTAGGTATACACCCAAGCTGAAGATGAGGCTGCATCTTGCTTCCTGAAGGGGACATCAAGCTGTTCAACTATACGGCATTTCCCACCGCTTTAGGTATACACCCAAGCTGAAAATGAGGCTGCATCTTGCTTCCTGAAGGGGACATCAAGCTGTTCAACTATACGGCATTTCCCACCGCTTTAGGTATATACCCAAGCTGAAAATGAGGCTGCATCTTGCTTCCTGAAGGGGACATCAAGCTGTTCAACTATACGGCATTTCCCACCGCTTTAGGTATACACCCAAGCTGAAAATGAGGCTGCATCTTGCTTCCTGAAGGGGACATCAAGCTGTTTAACTATACGGCATTTCCCACCGCTTTAGGTATACACCCAAGCTGAAGATGAGGCTGCATCATGCTTCCTGAAGGGGACATCAAGCTGTTCAACTATACGGCATTTCGAAGGCAGTTTTAAAAGGTCAAAATGGGGATGTCTAATAAATATACCCATCTTGTCAACGAGGGCTGGTCTAAGATTTTCATATTATGGTTATCTCGCTCAATGTGATGGATTCAGTAAAGAATAACTGGTTATTTACAAGCTGCATTTGTTAGTGTTATCCTTGTGTATTAATAACAGAAATCAGATAGCCTATGAATCCAGTGATGTAACGTTGTACACTTAAATATGTTAAGGTGCGTTAAATTAAATTCGGTTTTATTTATGGACGCTCTTTAATTACTGGTCCTTAGCGTCCCATTCTATATTGGGCGTGAAAGAGCAGTAATTTTGCTCAGAGGCCTCTATCAGGCTTGAGATACTTTTACTTGCCGTAAATCTACGATACTGGACCACCGGCTTTACCTCCCTTCCGAAACAAGCCATGCTAAGGATTTTTACGCCCGAAAAAAATCCATGAAATCATACTATGTGCTTCACAGAGTATTGTTATGGCTTAGTACGACACTAAGCCATTGTAGGAACAACGAAGCTGAATCGATAGTCAGATGTGGGGTGTTATCTACCCTTATCACCTGCGAAGTCGTGGAGTGAAGAAATGATGCCCGGTCTAGAGAAATCCTCGACCTCTGCGTTGTTTTAGGATCCCGGGTTTATCTCAGGGTCAATCCTATTCTCCTCGGTGGATGTATGCTGTAAATGAGTGGTGATGATCAGGATACAGCAGACAGGTTTTGGGTGCACTAAACAAATTTTGATGTGTTACACTCACATGACTTTCTCTACTCTTGTACAAGCTATTTTTACAAACGCTTACTCTCCATCTACTTCATGTTAATCGAGATAAACATTTGTAGAAACTATTATTATTCCTATTATTATATTATTTACCTAAATTATTGCTAATTTTCCTGTACATGCTAGGGGGATATGGTAGGCTTTAAGCCGTAGGCAAACTTTTTAAGAGCTGGTTGCCACGTGGAGCATTTCATTCTCTTTGTATGTGTCGGACATAGAAAAGAATAACGAATTCCCATTTGCGAAAAGGTTCGGAAATTCAACAAACAATAAGGAATATCTCGAAATAGTTCACTCCACATAAAACAAAAAACTATATGATATAAATTGTGTGTTTTAACGAGCTCTACGCCTTTTGTGTAGAAAATTTTGTCAATCTCATGCGGTTTACCAGTTATGTAAAAGCCATTTAGAAATAAGAGGACTTTTGAGGACATTTCCAGAAAATTCAAGATATATATTTTATTTGTCATGAACATATCTTAAATATATACTTTATTCAAAATCGTTAAGGCCATTATTCAAAAAATAAGTATTTTCGAAAAATGTTTCCTGTGAAGGGTAGTTTGGAGTGGGGATACTTTCTTGAAAATTTTTGTGTCGCATCTTTGAAAGATACTGAACCTAAATACCATAATTTGTATGTGTCCGACTTTTCGTTTTTGAGGTATGCGTTCACAGACACAGTCACACAGTCATATAGACATACAGACGGACCTCTTTGTAAAAGTTTTTTTTTTTATTCAGGGGTATTTCCGGTGAAATCTCGGAATCAAATTTACTTACTATACGTAGTAGAGAAAGTAATACACCGATTTCATTTTTGTAACACCGTATAGTCACTATGCCCCCTGCAAGATTCTGCTCGTCACTATCACTTTGTATTCCGTTTGCTGCGCCACCGTTCCTTTGTCCGCACCTCTCTATTGGGCGTATGTATAACACTTTATTTCCTGCGAGGTGATATGCTAGCAATTACTATACTTATTTATTAATGAAATATTCAATACGCGATTAACACCTTTGGTTTTTGTTAATTAATAACTAATTCCCGTCCTTTGTTAATTAATTCACTTTTATTTATCGCAACACATAACGACGAATATGAACGTTGGCGGTACGTCGAACTTACAGAACTCAAGTATAGTGCAGAACATATCGAGGCAGAAGAACTATATGTAGACTTCTAATTCCACTCAGGATACCCTTATATACATATTACTGATGGAAACCTTCGTATAAGTCAAATGTTATTATATTTCCATTCGTTAAATCACTCCTGTTAATATTCGGCGATCGCTTATTGGCGCTGTCTTAAAGTTTTGAAACCCAAAGGTAGCTTCCAAGAACGTTGGGTAGACACTATCCCCCCCGACAACTTTGGTAAAGTCCCTCTGTAGTATGTACAATGAACCCATGTGACCTTCACACCCTCGTGTCCAAATTGACAAAAGACTTAAACTGTTGCCTATGCTTTATTTTGTGGTGAAATCTTGCAAGAAACACTGGTAATTGTGGCGTCGTTTATTGACGAATATTCACAAAACTTATAACAATTTGGGAACTTCCTCTGTGATTTTCAGCGGTGTTAACTATATGTTTCTGGGGCTAAATTATGAAATTTGGTCGGATTTTATCTTAATTAATTGCCAATATATCTGTGATTATTTATAGTTAACTGTTTCTTTTGTGATTACTAGAATTAACGCTTCAGATATTTAAAGCGGGTGTCCATTATGGTGGGCAAGAAATTCCATACTCTTACCATTACATCGTGAGAAACAAATGAAAACTTCAAAACGGATATAACGGGTATTGCAGCAATTGCGGAAGCCAAAAAAGATTATTTGAAATAAATTTCGCTTTTAAAACATGTGTACATATTTTTGTATTCTAAGCTTTGGTGTATATTTAGTGGTTAACCGTTATACAAAATTACTTGCGCAGAAGAGGACCTCTCACGTTCTCCCGAGAAAACTCAAGATGTATAATTTTATTTGTCATGTAAATATCTTAAATATATTTATTATTTCAATAAAATCGTTATTACGAAGTTTTGAGAAAATAAAAAAGAATATTGAAATTGCTCGTGCGAGCGGAAATTTTTCTACAAAATCTGGTTTTATTCAGGGGACTTCAAAACATGTATTTCTAGTGAAGTCTAATATTTTGGGTAGGTACGTGGTAGAGAAAATAAAAATGCATTTTAAAAACATACTCAACCTCTACCCTTTCAGCATCACATTTTCGGTTTTAATATTCTGGATACATTATACGCGTTGCGGTAAGAATTGTCACTAAAATGTTTTAACTTTAAAACTTCATTCCTTGGTGATTCATTTTCTCGGCACTTTAGCTTAATCAACTGTTCCATACAACCGAGCTTTTGTCCATCTATTCTGCAATGTATATCCCGAAAAGTAAAAATAATTAAAACTACAAAATAAGTCTTCTGTGTAGTGGGACCGCTTTTTTAGGTTGTTTATTTATTTTTTTAAGGAATAAGGATATGTTAACATTCAATTGTTAAGTAGTGTGTTTTGAACTAAAACTACCATAAAGTTATGTAACAAACTTGTGTGATCAGATAAATGACATGAGCACAGAAGACAAATTGTTTAAAAATGTCCCGGGTGTAACATATGGCATAGAACTATACATTCATTTTTAAACCAATAATGTCAATATTTAAGCAAATATCAAATGAAATTTAAAACTTTTCATTGTTTCTGTCAAACTTATGACCACATTTTCAGCTAAATTGATTTATTTATTTTTAAAATGGGATTTCCCTTAAGTGAGTATTCTAAGTATGGACTTCCACTAGGCACATTTTCTTAGGGCTAATAATATTGTGGAATGTGCACAGATAATATGACAAGACCCTCTCTAGGCACCGAGGTTAGAGACGGCAGTTTGTCTGTGAGTAGGGGTGAGTCAAGGGAACCAAGTGTCAAGGGAGGGGATAGCGTTACTGACGCCCGAGTTTGGCGTGGGTTTTTGTAACAGTCAGCAAGTAAGCTTCGTGTGAGACAGACGGGAAACTGCTAAAGCACGATGTCCTCGTCTGCAGACAATGGGCAAAGGAATGTAAGTATCTAACTTCATCCATTAAACTGTGTGCCATCCACGTTTGCTTTTGCAAGCGAGTAGCTCCCATCTGTTCTTGTAAAATAATTTAAAGATAGGCATACGACAATATAGCAGTTATAATGAAATATTTTATGCCACTGCTGATACTTACTGGCGCTGTGTGTTACATTTTATATCCTACAGATAATTTTGTTTTCTATTTCGTTAACGTTTTTGGGAAGTGGGTTAAGAATTACAGCCTTTTCTGTTGCCAAGAAGTTGCTTCCAAGTGTTTTGTCTTGGCTTATGGGAATCGATTTCTGCGTCATCAGTAGCCAATAAGGTTTCAGATTTCCAGCCAACTAAATCTCATGCATTCTTCACAAACGCGTCCCTAGCTAAGGAATGTTTTGGTGGAACGCACGGTTTTAAATACGTTTTTTAAATTTAAAGATGGGCCATATAAACCAGGATGTCCATTGGAAAGTGCATGGAAAGTCTATGGAAGGCAAACACAGACAATTAGGTGCACAGGAAGAGCACTAAGAGTGTTTCATGTTGAAGGGGCGATATCAATGATACTCCACCTAGTTCAGAGAAAGCCAATAAAGGAAACTCATTACGCTTTTAAACATGGTCTACCGGAGAAAAGCTAATTCAACAGCTCCTCGCGGTGATGGGCTGCCTGGTGTTTAATGAGGATCGGTGAAACCGTCTACCAGCCTTATCATCATTATTATCACATTGTTGTTGTTTGAATCACTTTGACTGCATTCACGGGCTACAGTGAAAACATAGCAATGAAAGTCACAGGCACATCCTTCAAATTCTTTGAAGTGGTCGTTGGTCAACTTAGCCCCCAAATATTAAACACTCCTCGAAGCTTCATGTATGAAATTTATAGAGCAACACACCTCATCATTTATCTCGGCGGATAACCACATTCAGCCTCCCAGGTATTCCGCAAAATTTGCAAGCCTTGGCTGAAATCGTAGTTGCTTTATACGAGTAACGAACCAGGCAATAATTTATTTTTGTGCAAACGTTTCTTCTTTATTCGCAATTATTGCAAGAAAACTAATAATTACAGCACAACTATTATGAATAATGTAGAAAAGGACCAATCAGTCATTGCGTGGCGGTTCCTTATTCTTATTAAGCCTAAATAGGAAGCAGCGCTCACCAGGCCTTATGGTTAGTTTCTACATTTCACTACTCTTTCTGCTTTTGTCTCACGAAACCACACAAAAATAGACTGTTTCTCCTGTTCAGTAGATTTAGCTTCCGGGGACTTCTAGATGTTGAGATATTTGAACAAAGATTTCTGTGGAAATGACAAAAAAGTACTGCATGACGTAAGAGTCTTACATGAAGAGAACGAAGAGCCTTTGCATTCAAGTGAAATCTTTGTTAGCAGATATGAATTAAATGCCTTGAGTTTGTATGTTTTAACCTCAAAGGAGACCGCAATTTCTGTTCGCTATTGGAAGAGCCCCCTTCATTCTTTAATGCGTCACTGTCACTAACAGGACAGTTAAATCCTCCGTATCCTTTTGATGGGATATATCAATTATTGTGTCAGTGTATAAGTAACATGTATGGTGAAAATGACTAAAATAAAAAACGAAAACTAACAACAATTTATCATAATTCAGCAAGCTTTCTGGTTCTATGCTGCACATCAACAACTTCTCGCGTGCTCTTGGATGGTTATACAGGGTGGAGCGTTGCAGAAAGAAATGTTTTTAATAAAAGTTGCTTGATAAGTGGGAGAAAGTAAGTGCCATTAGTCGTGTCTTGATTGGAGGACATTATGATAGTAATTTTAGGGCCAATTTAATCTTTCTAAATGAGAGCATTCAATTAGGGTCAAATTAAATTAACCCTAAAATGATCATCCCAACGTCCTCCAAATAAAACACTTTGACCCATAACATTAAGCAACGTTTAATGAAGTCATTTCCTTCTACAGCGCTTAGCTTTGTAAATATTGTGCAGTCTCAATTTAAATGACCCAACATGTATATTTCAATAAAAGAATATTAAATGCAATGACTAACCTGATTTCGCAGGAATAGCTAAGATGCTTGCCAATGTAAATTCATACCATAGTGGATTCAAGTGAACGTAAAAACGCCATGGCAGTTGGTAAGCACGGAAGATGACAATTATTAAAACGTTTATAACCCTATATATTGCGGGTCATAAAACATGAGACATTACATGTAAGTTGACAATCTAAATTGCTTACAATATTTTTAAAGTCCACTTCCAGTGTGCTTTTTCTATAATGTAATTAAAATAAAAATTCCATCGTTCGAAAGTTTGTTTTATCCATAATGTTGAATGCTTAAGATCATAATGACAGCGTTGGTTTATGGAACAATTACTTATCGTCAGTTATTTCGCTGATGTCTTGATTTCACGAAGCAGCAGATATGAAAAACAATCTAGTATATTGCATTCATTTCACTTTCTCTACTGACTACTCTTATCCTTACATTGGCTTCTTCTTATTATTTTTAATAGAGATAAACCTTTATTAGGTACTTACATATTTTTGTAGGCTAAAGCGATTGTGACATTTTTAAAAGTCTGATGGATTGCATTCACAAGGCTATCTTGCCCATTCTTCTACAAACTATGCATATAAAACCTTATTCTTCTATCTATTTCCAATAAAGGTATACCTTCATTGTACATTTGCACATTTCGTTGAGGTATAAGAAGAATAAAGTAAAACAAAGCGATAGTAAAATCCTTTAAAAGAGGGTCTCCATGTGACGGCTTTGGAATCCCGGTCTCTCCATGACCATGAGGTTTGCTTTTCACAGACATACAACACACACTTTTTTTCCACGTGTTCAGGAAGGGTAAAAACATGTATTTTCGGCGCGATGTTATCCAACTTTTGGGTGGAGTACACCACTTACTCTCGTTAGGTAATAAGTAGTAGAGAAAGTAACTATGTAGCTCTAAGTAAACTAGTATTCTTGTGTGAGCAGCAGCATACTGTGACGCATATGCTATGCCCTAAGGTTATCGGCAGGTTAGCAAATATCTGCCCCTCGCCAGCGCAAACACCAGGCGCGCTATCGTAACATAACTAGAACCTTCTGTAAGCTACTTATCCCCCCTCCTCCGGAAAGTGTGTCGACATAGTTCTAGAACGTTCGAAAACCTTGTGGAAGATTCCACTGACTATATAAGCGAGCGCTCTCGCGGGAACTAGACAGTCGAATTGAGTTGCGAGGTGAGTCAGTTTCCCGTGCGATATCAATGATGATGATGATGATGATGATATGCGGTTTAAGGGCGCTAAACTGCTAAGGTCATCAGCGCCCTTACAATGTATAAAATATAGGGTCAAAATATAAAAGACAGGTAAAAGAACCGCATAATTAAAAAACGGGACACAAACCCGCGATGTCAAAAAGCTAAAAATAACAATAATATAACAATAACAATAATAGCGATAACAACAATAATAACAATAACAAAAAATAACAATAACAATAACAACAATAATAACAATACAAATATCTGAAAAACCAACACACTAAAAGCATAGGCAATAAAAGATTAAAACGTGTCAAGAACTGTAGAATGCGAGGGACATGAGCGCCAAATGTCCACTGGGGATTAGAGTCTCCATAAAAACAGACAGAATAAAAGTACTAAGCTAAAAGACGCTCAACGCATTAAATGCGCAGATTAAAATCACTGTCATGAATAAAGCGTAAAACACATTCTACAGCACGCGTGTCGTCTGCCAAAACGTTGGCTAGGCCAACACGCAGACCCACACGAACGCGCAATACAGCTAAAACCTGACACTCTGTTAAAATGTGACTCACCGTTAAGGGCACGCCACACTGCCCACAGAGTGGTGCGGGGTCACCACTGAGCAAATACCTATGACTAAAAACACAATGTCCAATCCGTAAACGAGCTAAAATTACCTCTTCCCGACGACACGAACGAGAAGAGGTACCCCAGATCAACGGGAAAGGCTTAACCTCCCGCAACTTGTTCCCCCGGAGGGCCGCCCACTCATCGCGCCAGCGCGAGAGGATGCGGCGACGTAAAATAACACACGAATCTGACGAGGGAACAACAGAAGTAAAAAATCTGGGTAATAAAATCGCCGATTTCGCAGCGGCGTCGGCAACTCATTACCTGAGATGCCCACATGACCTGGAATCCACATGAAGGACACGCTGATGCCAGAGACACCAAGCGAGTGGAGCAGGTCATGTATGCGCTGTACGAGTGGGTGGTAATGGTACAGCGCATGAATAGTCTGAAGGGCATTCAGAGAGTCCGCACAAATAAAACAGTGCCGTAAGTCGTGCCGCTGAATGTATAAAACAGATTGATAAATGCTAAAAAGTTCGGCGGTAAAAATTGAACATTGTCCAGGTAAACGAAAAGTAAAACTCTGTACACCAAAAACAAAGGCACATCCTACTCCAACATCAGTCTTAGACCCATCAGTATATATAAAATGACAGTCCCCGAACTGCGCCTGTAGTTCTAAAAAGGCGGATCTAAGAACAGAAGCGGGGGTCGCATTTTTCGGCATCGACGTTAGCCCAAGGTGGATGTGGGCCTCAGCGCGCGACCATGGAGGAAAACGCGTTTCCCCTCGGGTAAGGACCGGCGCTGGCGTAACGTCCAAATGCCGAAGTAGCACTCTAAATCGAACCCCTGGAGGGAGCAATGCAGAGGAGCTAACTAAATATTACCGGTCAAGTGAATCCTCGAAAAATGTCGCGAAAGACAGGTGGTCAGGCAAGCTGGAGAGTCGACAGGCATAGCTACACAAGAGCATCTCACGCCTGGAGGACAGCGGAGGCTCTGCAGCTTCAGCATACAGGCTAAGAACAGGGCTGGTTGGAAAGGCCCCTGTAGCGACTCTTATGCCACGATGGTGAATGGCATTCAATCGACGTAACACAGATGGACGTGCCGACGAATAAACAATACACCCGTAATCAAGCTTGGATCAGACCAAAGAGCGATAAAGGCGAAGAAGGACGGTCCGATCAGCTCCCCAGGATGTGCCACTTAAAACACGTAAAAGAGTAAGAGAACGGTCACACTTAGCTTTTAAAAAGGAAATGTGCGAGGTCCAACACAACTTCCTATCAAAAATCAACCCCAAAAATTTCACCTCGTCTGCAAACGGAAGCATCTCCGGCCCAAGATGGAGAGAGGGCGGAGGGAAATATTTCCGGCGCCAGAAGTTGATGCAGACGGATTTCTCGGCGGAGAAATTAAAGCCGTTGGCGTTACTCCAGGCGTAGAGACGGTCGATACAGCTCTGGAGACGGCGTTCGAGTAGACAGGTCCGCCGTGAACTGCAATAAATTGCAAAATCATCTACAAAAAGGGACGATGAAATGCCAGGTGGAATACAATCAACAATAGGGTTGATAGCAACTGCAAAAAGTGTGACACTAAGTACAGAGCCCTGCGGTACTCCGCTCTCTTGAATAAAACGACTAGATAAAACCGAGCCCACGCGTACACGAAACACACGGTCCGTCATAAACTCCCGAAGAAATATGGGAAGACGACCGCGGATATTCCATGCGTGCAGTGTACGTAAAATGCCGCCCCTCCAACATGTGTCATAAGCTTTCTCCAGGTCAAAAAACGCAGCCACGGTTTGACACTTTCTCAGAAATCCATTCATAATATGCGTCGACAAGGACACTAGATGGTCGACGGTAGAGCGATAGCGACGAAACCCGCACTGAGCGTTCGCTAGAAGTTTCTGAGACTCAAGCCACCATGTCAACCGCCCGTTGATCATGCGCTCCATCCCCTTGCAAATGCAACTGGTGAGGGAGATAGAGCGGTAGCTGGAAGGTAGTTGGTGATCCTTCCCAGGCTTAAGTATAGGGACAATGGTGGCTTCGCGCCAAACGGAAGGAAAAACGCCGTCTTGCCAAATACGGTTATAGACCTGTAAGAGAAAGAGTTTACTGTCGGCTGAAAGGTGCTTTAACATCAGGACATGAATGCCGTCCGGCCCAGGAGCGGAGTGCCGAGAGCAATGAAGAGCGTGCTCCAGCTCCCTCATTGTGAATATTTCGTTATAACATTCATTATTAGCAGACCGAAAAGTATATGATGCAGAATCCAGCCGGTCTTTAATAGAGCGAAAGCCGGCGGAATAATGGTCTGAACTGGAAACCGCCTGAAAGGCAGCACCCAGAGTGTTAGCGATGGCAGCCGGATCCACTATGGTGGCACTGGAAACCTGAAGGCCAGAAACAGTACAATGCGACACTTTACCTGAGAAGCGACGAAGTTTATCCCAAACAACGGATGAAGACGTAAAGCGATTAAAAGTCTCGACAAAACGAGCCCACGACGCCTTCTTGCTATCCTGAATAATGCGACGAGCCCTGGCGCGCGATTGTTTAAAAGTCACCAAATTATCAAGTGTAGGGTGTCGCCGAAACACCCTAAGTGCAGTCCTACGGGCACGAACGGCGTCCCGACAATCCTCGTTCCACCACGGAACAGGCGGTCGCCGAGGTTGAGAGGATGAACGGGGTATTGCGCGTTCGGCGGCAGAGAAAATCGTAGACGTAAGGTGCTGCACTAGTTGGTTAATGTCGGCGAAGGGCTGATCGTAAAAACGCACAAGGCTGGAATACAAGCTCCAGTCGGCTTTGGTGAATATCCAGGTAGGTACTCTGGAATGCTGTACGTGGTGTGACAGAAGAGAAACGATGCAGGGGTAATGGTCGCTGGAGTAGGTGTCAGCGACGACGTTCCACTGATGACGACTAGCAAGCTGGAGGGAGCAAATGGCAAGGTCCAGGTGAGAGAATGTACCAGAGGAATCAGAAATAAAAGTGGGTGCACCTGTATTGAGGATGGAAAGATTGAACTGGTAAAAAGTGTCGGAAAGAAGAGTTCCCCTCGCACAAGCCCTTGGCGAACCCCACAGTGGGTGATGGGCATTAAAATCTCCCAACAGAAGAAATGGTGTTGGGAGAGCGGACAGGAGAGCTCGAATGCCCGCGGGAGCGAGGGGAGATGACGGAGGTGAATATACAGAGCAAACAGAGAAGAAAAAACCGGGTAACTGCAATCTAATGGCAACAGCTTGCAAGTCGGACGTAAGAGCGAGAGTTTGAAAATGAACGTCGTTACGCACTAACAACATGACACCTCCATGAGCAGGAGTACCATCCTCCGGTTCAAGGTCGTAGCGAACCGGAGTATATCCTCGGAGATCAAAAGGATCGTGTGGGCGAAGCTTAGTCTCCTGCAAACATACGACCATAGGCGAATGGGAACGCAATAAAAGTTGTAGTTCCGCCCTATGCGATCGTACACCACGTATATTCCAGGTCAGGATAGCCATGAATAAAAGGGATAAACTGTCTACTTAGAAGGGCGGCTTAAAAGAATCTTTTGCTTAACCTTTGGGCTCGGGCTTTTTGTATGGAGTTGGTGAGACTCCATAGCTTCCTCGGAGGGAGGGCCCACGCGCTCAGTGCCAGAAACCGATTCAAGCGCCGTGAATCGGTTCTGGGTGGCGATGGGTGAGGGGTGCCGCTGAGCGCGGCTTGTCCCAGGACCTTCCTGGGACAGCGACCTCCGAGGAGGAGAAGGTGAACTTTTGTTACCGCGCGCACGCGGAGGGTCTTTCAAAAAATCTTCCCTACGAATTTTCTGCTTGAGTTTCTTTTCAGCGGCTTGCGACTTCATTGACTTTGGACCAGGTTTATAGGGCTTGGTGACAGTAGATTTAATGGACGGTCGGACGGTAGTGGCGGTTAATCCAGTCATGATCCAGGTCTAAGTTTCGGCATCTACTCGTGGTACTGGCGAGGCAACAACAGAACTAAATGTGCCAGATCGCAGGAGTGAAGGTTGGCGCGCATGGTAACGCCTCCGGGCTTCAGCGAAGGAGAGTTTTTCCTTTACCCGGATCTCCTGGATCGCCTTCTCGTCCAAGTACCGCGGACAGTCGGCAAACGAAGCAGAATGAGACCCTTTACAATTAACGCAGACGGGGGCTGTTGAACAGGTACCTTCATGTGAGGGCTGGCCACATGTTGCACAGATGTTAACGGCACTCTTACATGAGACTTGCGTATGCCCAAAACGTTGGCATTTAAAACAACGCAGAGGTCTAGGAATATAAGGCCTCACAGAAATCCGTTCGTACCCTGCGGAAATGCTCGTGGGCAGATCGACGCCATCAAATGTTAGAAACAGGGTACGAGTGGGTACCAATACGCCGTCGCGTTTGGCCTGCACCCGATGAACCGCTGTCACCCTCTGGTCTGCAAGATATTCGACCAGGTCTTCGTCCGATATGCCATCGAGGCTATGCGTGGTGACAACGGCCCTACAAGAATCCAAGGTGCGGTGCTTCTCAACACGGATAGGATAACCGTGGAGAAGCGTGGCGCTCAACAAGGACTTACTTTGTGCCTCGGATTTGCTTTGAACTAACAACGAACCATTACGAAGCCGAGTGCAGGAAACAACCGGACCAGCAATTGAGTCAATGCCCTTCTGGATGATAAAAGGTTTCACCTTCTCGAATGATTGTCCCTCCTCTGTACGGGTAATCACTAAGTAACAACCAGCTGCTGGCGGTGCTACTTCTGTTACTAAAGTTTTTCGGCGCTTGTTGTTTATAATGGAGAAAGGGTGCTCCATAGCGAAAAAAATCCTCCACCATTGCAACCGTCTCCGACCTCGGGCTCTGACTTCCCGGGCGTTACCCCGGCTTGGGTGAGTGGCCTATCTATACCTAGCTCACCCAAGGGTCACACCTCCCAGAACATAGACAGAGGGACCCAATCGCCGTCGGAAGTCAGCAGCTCATGCAATGGCCCCCCCGCGGGACTGCAGTTGAACAGCGGATACGAACACAAACCCTACATGACGACCACGGGTGGTGGGGATGACGCCATTACCCACTCACCCAGCTGCGCACCCAGTGGGCGGGTATCCGTCAGGCTGTGTCCACGGAGGATTAACATAAAAGGTTAAAAGAAACTAAAACTGTGTGGGCGTTTCGCATTCAAGGTAAGCCGGCGAAGAAGTAAAAGAGACGTGTAAATGAATGGGCGTGGGGCGAAATGTGCATAAATAAAAGAGAAGACAGAAGCGATGGCGAGGGGCGAGATGTAATGATATGCACAGAACGCACGAGAGCCTACCTTGAGTCCCCCGGTTACGAGAACGAACCCACCTCGACCGGACGGGGGTGAAAGGATGAAGATGGCGATGATTGGCTCGGGAACCCCCGGGTGCGCCAAAATCCCGTACTCACATAAGGTGAGCCCCTGAGGGGGTGCGATATCAAGAGTGAGTTGGTGTCGACTGTTGTGATGTGCAGCGAGTGCTACTGCCGAGCGACGGGTTGTGGAGGTCTTGCGTTCGACTACCGAGTGAAGTGAACTGTCCGGTGTGAAGAGGCTACGTCACGAAGAAAGTGTAGAGACGCAGAGTTGAACTACTTCACTTAGTGAAGTGATAGTGAGAGCGAAGTGAACTTCCAGTGAAGTTGAACAGCGAGAGAAGTGGCAGTTAAAAAATTGGACTAAGTCACAACATCCAAAATTTGAGTACCTGTTTTCTCGAAAGAAAGGATTAAAATTTCATGATTTATTATGCAGCAAATTGCTACTGCACGCTCGTCTCTTTGTTCCATCAACTGCTCCTTGCTGTTTGCCTGCCTATGACATATAGGGGCACATGTTTAAAATGAATACTGAAGCCGAATGTGGGATGCCGCGATGGCGCGACAGTTTGATACTGGAATGTAGATGTCATCTCCCGTGTCTCCAGTATCTGCTTTTGGTTCTGCCGTCGGCTGCGTAATTTCACTCAAGGTATGCGTGAATGTATTGTGAAAGACAGCACTAGTTTAAATTAACTGAGAAATGGATTGTGAATTCATATTTGAGTTCTTGAGTTCAGTTGCGACCATCTGAAATGAAGAAATATGTTGACTCTGAATTGTAGCTGTTGAAACTATAACCATTGAATTAGTATATCTGCTAACTTCTGCAGTATCAAAGTTACGTTTGGAAATAGCAGTTTCCACAATAAAAGGAACTAGAAGCGTAATTCGCTATGAGTCGCTAAAATGTTTACCGGCGTGATCCCTCACGCTAGCCGCTATTCTAACAAGCGCGTCACTGGGCGCTTAAAATATCACACGAATAGGTACCGCTGGTGGTAACAGAAATGAGCATTTAACGTGTGCACAACTGTGTGCATGAACATCGATCCATACCAGAGAAGAGACTATTCCTCGGATCTAGATGCACGAAGATTTATTAATGTTAGCTCCGCCTACATATTATTTTCCCACTAACGTTATTTTTCACGCGCAAGCAATGCTTTAAAACCTAAAAATGCGGCTCTGTCACTAGGAGCCCGGCTAAATTCTCAGAATGTAAGTGCCTTTCTCTTTTCCAGAATTTCGGGTACGTGACTGCAAACCTACTGAGCTTATGACCTAATTGTATTCCCAGAAATCCTTAAACTAATGTGTTCGCTTTTCTCCGCTTTCTTAACCTAACTCCTAATTACCTCCATCTTTCCGGACAAAACCCTCAACTCAAACCTGTTACATTATACATTGATTCAATATACGGAACTGATTTATTGTAATTATTTCTTTATCTTACTATTATTTATTTAATTATTTATATCTGCACCTCAATAATTACGGCATAAATCCATGTTATATCTGCTATTTGTATTGAATTTTTAAGTTCATGTACGTTGCTTAATATATCGTTTTAAAGAACGACAGTAAAATAGCAGGCGTTAACCCTATACCACCCATCTCGGCGAACTGGGGTTTCAGGAAGAAGAGTTTACAAGCGTAACTACAACCACAGCTTTAAGTGCATCTGCAGCCTCTCAGGTTGTGGTAAGGTTCATTTGTGATTCTGAGGGAGCTTTATGTGTAATCATCAACTGTCTGCGACCACCATAGTCCCATTTCCTGGGAAGGATGACATGAGGGTCTTCTCGGTGTTTATCGCTTGTCGGAAACCAACTTTGTGTTCGTGCAACAGAGAGTTGTATAAACTCGACGTTTACTTGATACAGAGCCTCAGTTCCCTTTCCTGGCCCTTCCGCCCTATATAAAATGTAATCGATATTACTGCCCCATTTTACTGGTTGTAAATGTCCACTAGGGCATTATGGCCATCTGCGCGAGGGGAAAAAGAAAAAGGATAAAATAGTAGAGGGAAGGTAACAAACGACCAACATCACGGATTCGTTTCCTGTCAGGAAAACCGTAGAGGAAGATGATCATAGACAATAATTTAGAAGGACATTGCTTGTAGCGTATATAGTCCTTATTTCTTATTTCACTAACTTTAATAACAACAGAAGCGTAGCGTGATATTGTATTTACCTTGGCAAGGAGAAACAGAATTTCTGTCTAATATAGTGTCATCACATATCTCTATTATTATGATTATTATCATTATATAATATAAACATATTTATCTTTAGAATATAAATTTTTTCATTTTACTTTCGTTTTCCTTTTACATTAAGCAATCAGCTGTTTCTCGTATTCTCTGATGTTGATATTAACTTGAAATCCTCGAATAATCTGACCACAGGCACTAAACGAGAACATTGGACTTTAATAACTTTAGTAATAAGATGTACACAGTTCATAAAACCGAGGAAAACAGTATATGTACACGTTGCCATATTTTAATGTTGTGACGCAGCGACTATGGTCCAAGTTTATCGGCAGGTCGACGCCAGGCAGTCAGAGATAAACAAAGATAAGTCGTGCTCTCACCCGGTGTAAATACCAGCAGCAGATAACTTTCTGCAAGTTCACTTCCCCCACCTCCAGAATGTGTGTCCAGATAGATATAGAATGTTCTGTGGAAGATATATAAGCGAGCGTTCTCGCGAAACGAATCATTTTAGTCAACGACGACTGCTGTCACATGTAGCGAGTGCTACTGCGGAGCGAGAGTTTATAGAAATCTTGTGCTGGACTCCCAGTGAGTGAACCATTCGGAAGAGGAGGCTCGTCACGAAGAAAGTGAACATTGAACTTGAAAATCTGGACAGTCACAGTATTTTTGCCAACTAAAAGACCCTCAAGAGAATCAATAATAGTATACGGAGCTTCCGAAATATTCGTCCAAATTTTATTATTAAATAGATTTATAACTTCTTCATAGTTTTAAATGAGCCTATTCTCTTACGGTGATCCACGAAATTACTCAGACGATATCTATTACATATAATTTTAGTCTAATGTCGCATATCTTAGCAGATAATTCACACCTCGAATTACTATGCGATTATCAAATGTGGTGTATTTTCTT
Source organism: Deroplatys truncata (assembly GCA_030765065.1). NCBI lineage: Eukaryota > Metazoa > Arthropoda > Insecta > Mantodea > Mantidae > Deroplatys > Deroplatys truncata. The sequence continues at coordinate 202,926,943 of CM060979.1, read as the reverse complement.
ATACTTAAACAGCAATATTAGTAATTTAGTTTTCCTTTACAGTTTATATGCAAAGCTATATTATTTTGAGTTTTATCAGTTTGTTTGTAAGATAGATGCAATAAATATAACCCTCTCTTCTTAGAGAAACTATTATTATATTGATAAAGATAACTTTCTTCCCGATCGTTATGAATATAGGTGGAACTAACTGAGTGAGGTGGCGCCACGGTAAAGTGTGCGACTCGTATTCGGGAGGTCCTGGGTTCGATCCCCAGCGATCGCCCACCCTGACCCATGGCTTTTTCGTGTTTTCCATGGTCTCAGCAGGCGAGTGGTTTCTTCCGCACCACGATTTCCTTTCATTCCGTTTCCTTCTGATCTTTCAGGTGTGCTTCTAGGTTTTGCGGCGTATGGCGGTGCCAACAGATGACACATTTTCAATAGAAAGAGTATTCCCCGCAGATACCAGAGGACTGCTTTGTGGGTCGTTCATTGACCTCTATCGGCGGCTCCAGCAGTGGGAGAAAAAAAATTAAATTGAGTTTTCTTTATGGACGCTCATTAATTGCTGTGGTTCTTAGCGTCCCATGGGTGTGAGAGACCGGTAATCTGCTCAGAGGCCTCTTTACAAGGCTTCAGATTCTTTTACGTGCCGTAAATCTACGACACGGGACCACTGGCATTACTTCCCTTCCGAAGGAAGCCATGCTAAGAATGTTTACGCCCGAAAACATCCATCGACCTCTGCCGGGTTTGAACCCGCGATCTAGAGAACTAGAAGCTAGCAGGGTAACCACTACACCGCGAATGATGACAGCGTCTGCAAGCTTGGAAATGTTGGGGAGTTACGCGCGTCTATGAGGCCTGTAGCCTCCTGGGAGGATGATAGCCGCAATACATCTGTGCAGGTCGTGGTGAATCACCTATACCTATAGGTGGTGCTAATTGAAACGGCAACTCTAGGCCGGGCCCGAGAACAGTAATTCTAGATAATTTATTAATTAACTTTTATTGATGTTAAATCGTACTATGTAAATATCTTTTTCTCAATACTGCTTGTATATTTTAAGAAGGGTGATTTAACATTATGTATCTATCTAAGTTACTAATATTAGTAGAGTTATAAATGGTTTAATGAAAACAATTTAAGCGCTATGTTAAAATACTGTCCACGAGGGAATGTTTTAGCTACAGGAATAGTGCTTTCGAAGGCAGAAAACCTAGTTTTATTACCTCTCTTCGGTCGCAGTGCTATTATTCCTACAGCGAGGGTGTAGAGCCTTTGTCCCATTATTTGATAATTCGCCGTGACCAAGTGAGTGAGAAGGACAATCTAACGGTACATGTAGGAAAAGCCGCGATTTATATTAAAATTGGACCAATGATATCCCTGGAAGTTTATTCGAAATAGTTAGACGCGTCGAGTCGCGCTAAAAATGTACCAATAGGAAAGGAAGCAGCCTCAGGAGCCTGAGACTATAAATGAATCTGTTTGGGGAAATTTCGGGACAGTTTATGTCAGGTGTGGTTAGGGAGAGATGCTGCAGGATGTGTGAAATATCGCGCCAAAAAGGGAATCAAGTCAAATTTGTCATGTCAGCTTAGTATTGCATTTTATTCGAGAGTTTATGTCATGTGTGGTCAGGGAGAGATGCTGCAGGATGTGTGAGATATCGCGCCAAAAAGGGAATCAAGTCAAATTTGTCATGTCAGCTTAGTATTGCATTTTATTCGAGAGTTTTCGTAATGTGTGGTCAGGGAGAGATGCTGCAGGATGTGTGAGATATCGCGCCAAAACAGGGAATCAAGATAGTTCTAGCAACACACCTAAGATCTGCTACTCTTAAAGCGACAATAAGAATAGTTATATTTCGTGCCATATCCACGCCATAGTTTAACAGCGGTGGACAGTATTTTACAGCGGCAATACCAGTTTTGTATACTACGAGTGTTAATTAAATAAAAAGAAACGGCAGTGTCATCTTTTCATAAACAAAACAAGTCTATGTCTTCCTATATCACCACCCGAGATCTACGTTTTCCTTTACCGAGGATAAGTCCATGCTCCCATATAATTTAAGGAAAATTACTGCAGCTAGCCGAGGATAAATTGAAGAACCAACACGCTGAGAACTTCTGGAAGCAACGGGAGAAGCATCAAGGTAAGCTACAGCAACGGATGAGGAGGTGATCGCCGCAAACTGGCGCCATAACGTGGAGCTCGAAGGGAAGACCAGCTCGAAGGGAAGAACGACACGAACGGAGGACTAGGAAACAACGAACAGACGAAGAATCTTCAGAGGAAAGGGGCACAGCAGAACAAAACTACAACGCGAACTTCTAGTCTACCTACGTGGGACAACAAAACGGCTGAGAACATCGCTTCTAGAACTTCACCAGGATACGAACCCGGAACGCATCAGTTAACATTGAAAAAAAATACAGGTTAGAACTTTTATTCAAAAACAAACAAAAAGGCATGCAGAGTAGTGACTCAGTTTTGTGAACACATGTTATTGAGAGGGGGTAAAGTCATTACTAGGGAGGTAGAACTTGCTAACGGAACCATGAGTAGGTCAAGGGAAGATTTGAAAGAACTGAATAGGGAGGCTATTGTCAGCGAAACACCAGAAGGAGAAAATATGGGTAAAGCAAAGGGAGAAGCTAGGCTGGAAAGGAGACCACCGATTAAGCAGGTCATTGACGCAGGTCAAAACCAGCTGCTAATATTGCTTCAACATTTGAGCACAAAGATAGACGAGATGGGTAAGGACATAAAGGAACGGGGTAAGATCTTAAGTGAACATAGTAAGAACTTAGAAAGAATCGTAAGTGAACATGGTAAGAATCTAGAAAGAGTCGTAAGGGAACAAGATAAGAATTTAGAAGGGGAAGTTTGAATATAACACTTCTAGGAGACCTCTGATAAACAAATTGAGGTTTTGTTACTGAGACTACCTGGGTTACGTAATAATAATTTTTATCGTGCTCAATATGTAACCACGGACATCTAATGGATTCTAAATATATTTTAGGTGAATGTCATTAGAACGTTAAACCAACATTTGGGGATAATTGTGATACTTTACGTAAAAAAGAAAACGTGTTTAACCCGTGAGTATTAGCTTTGATTCATTAGAGATAAGAGATAATATTTAATAATACAACGAACTAGGTTACAATCACTTTACCTCCCAGACGAAACCACAGTAAAGTGCCCAACAACAGAGCAAGTAATGGACACGATTGTTTTCATTTGGTTTTCAATCAAACTTATTTAAACCGTTTTCCAGAAGTTTTAATTTTTTATATTCTTAACTTTGGTAATAAGGTTTTTGGCTATATTTCGAATGTCTGTGCTGGTGAACGTCTGCAGTAACTATTGTGCTATTAAACCTGTCTGTTTTGACCGGTTGCATATGCAGGCACTTTTCGGTTTATCTGATAGCCTAGGCCTTCATGGCCTTCAGGACTGCCGAAGGATATCACAGCGGTTGAGACTACGTATTAGGGCTGCTTCTTACTTATTTTAAGTTTTTCTTCAGTTTCAGGCTCTGAACTGCTTATTTAGCCTTAAATAAAGATCTATAAAGGTCTATTTCTGTTTGTTGATGTCAGCCTACGTATCAAATGCTGGCTCCTACCTGAATCAGCATTCTATTGTTTGTGTTTAAATGGAAAAGCTTTACTAATGCCTTGTATTTATTTGGGGAAAAAATTGACCTTGACAGAAGTTTAATACGAGGCTTGCGTTTCATCAGTGCATTTTAACATTTAACTGGAGCAAGTTATTAACAAACAGAACGGTAAAAGAAAGGCAATAGCAACCTTCTCTATTTTATTTTTTACAGCACTTAAGGTGGGGTTTTATCCTTGTATAAAACCAAACAAAAACGCAGCAACATGCCTTATGCTTAATCACTGGATTAAAAAAGCTTTGGGAGGGGGCGGAGGGCACGTAAGAGCGAGCTAGTGCACAGAGTACTGTGTATACTTGATACTACATTTGTAATTGTAATTCATGCATATTGTTTTTTCTTTTATTTCTTTTTCTCCTCTATTGTGTTAGTATATAATTACCAAAAGTACATATTTAGTATTATACTCTTATTGTAGGATTCTAGGATAGGAAAAACATGTACGTCCATGAGACCCATGCGATTGTTGTATTTTACAAGCGTAGGCTGAAACTGTTCACAATAAATCTCCACTACTACTACTACTACTACTACTACTACTACTACTACTACTACTACTACTACTACTACTACTACTACTACTACTACCACCACCACCACCACCACCACCACTACCACCACCACTACTACCACCACCACCACCACTACTACTACTACTACTACTACCACCACCACCACAACTACTACTACTGTGTCGTAGCGTGAGGAGGTGGCGGATAGATGGCGCGGAGCTTGCTCCAAGGAAACAGTATTACGCAAGACGGCTGCCTGGTTGGATGTATATAGGCAGCTCCAATAATGGAAAACGGGCTTCGAGGTAGGAAATGTTAGAGATCTCTCCTTGCGGCCTGTGTGTTCCCTTCACTTCGCCCCTTCTCCCTAGGTCGTAGTGCATGAGGCATCCCCCTCCGTTGTACACCATTTACCTTACTGTATAGTACACGCTATCATAAACTTCTTGACATCTTATGGATTCAGCGTTACAATTCAATGGTATAAAGAACATGGTGATGCAATGCAAAGCAGGAGCAATTAGAGGAATGCCTATACCAAAAATATATGCTTACAGTTACGTTAGAAACAAGATGTTTAATAAAGTATATTTCAAGTTTAAGGTAAATAATTGCACATACATTCTATAATGTATAATCGCTCGTGTTACTTAATAATTTTAACATATCCAAAATAAGTTTAAACCACGATAAAGGCCTACAAAACATAGGCAATATTTACATATAATTTCTGTAGCATGCACACACTTAGATTTAGTTCAAACGTCTGGACGTGTATTAATAAACACGGTGTTTCCTAATGTATATCTTGTAGTTGTATCCGGAATACGGGTAATTTTGGTTGTGTGTTGCAGACGTTTCAGGGGTAATACAAATTTTAATCACTTACTAGTAATTGTGCCTCTATACAGATGTTGTACGTAAAGTACAGTATGTATTCAGATGTAAAACCCTGCAGACGAGAGTGGCACTCGAACTCGGAACTCTTTGTTACCAACCTGCCACTCTAACCACCTACATAGTACGTGATCAAAGTAGATCAAAGTAATTACTAACACAATCTTTAGACGTTTGGTTCATAACGGATAGACATAATAATAATAATAATAATAATAATAATAATAATAATAATAATAATGTGCCTTAATGTATTAACGTACGATAATATATAAACATATATGTATATTTAATATATAAATTATATTCAAATTATAAACATATACTATACGAAGTATACATTTAATGTGAGGATAGCGTGTCTGCCTCACATTCAATAGGTCCCACGTTCCAATCTCGGTTAAGGTAAGCCCAGGTAAAGTTTGTTTCAAGGATTTTTTTCCTTAAAAGATGAATTTCGGATACCTTTAAGCTGTATGGACCCGGTCTCATTTGATCATCATTTCTCACCCATTTTATTCATTCTTGTGCGATATGACCTACCCGTGTAAATGTCGTTAAGCTGCGAAACAAGTAAATAAACACAGCAATAGTATGTCGGTTAGGTCGAAGTAACAACCAAAACTAAATTTCAGTACTTCTAATACACTTGCCTCGTCCGCGATGACATTTTTAGCAACACTAGAACACTTTTAAATGAAATAACTGAAACAAAAGCAAGTAGTCCTATATACAGTTTAATGATAAAACACTTTACCATCATACTCTCATTTTGGTTGTTTATTCCACCAAAGTGTGCGGCTAATCGGGAATATTATGCATGAAAAATATAAAGAATTGCCACAACCGGAACTTGGCGGTCGACTGGAAGGAATTAAAATTAGCATATGTGTCATAAATATAGGAAAGAATTAAACTAAGTATTATATTACAGAATCAAATGCATTAGAGCACTCTAACGTGGTAGAATATATAAATTAAATCGGTTATGAGAATCCTAAGTATTATTTCTCTTCATTCGGCAGACACAACTGAGGAAGAAATGACAGATAAATAGAGGTAATCGTTTAGCAGCAAGTACTTAATGCGGCAATTAGCTAGTCAAAATTATTATTTTATGTTATTTGCTGCTCAACCATGCACGGATTCAAATTGTAAAAATAAATGTGGTGTTACTCTCACCGAGCGGGGTGGCTCAGGCGGTTACGTTCGTGGCCCGCATTCCGGAGGTCCCGGAATCGATCCCCAGGTACTGTCCAACTTGCCCACTTTCGTGGTTTCCCCGGGTCACCAGGCGAATGTTGGGGTGGTTCATCTTCTACCACACTCTCCTTCCTCTCATTTCCTGTAACCATCATCTTCCTTGTCAACTGTTTCAGGGTTGTAGGACCAGGCGAGGGTGTTCGGCGGGTTGAGGCTAGGCGGTGGCTTGTGCTCTGTAAAAGTTTCTTCCCTGGCGTCGCTGCGGTACCGCTGGTCTCTCCTCAGAGTAGGGCTCCGCTCCGTGGACCCTGGAGGTTGGTGACTTGGGGCAGGGACCGTGTGGCGTCAGTTGCATTCTATCTGGCAACGTTAGGAACCCCGTCCATGCTTGCGCCCGTCGGCATCCGGACCTGGTCGCTCTCCGGGTCTCTCCCCTCATCCTTACCTCCCAGGGGTCACGTTGGAAACACAATGGGCCGACTGGCCTGCGTGCGGTGCTCTGCCCCGGTTCCGGGGGCCCCTCCGTGTTACATGGCTTTACCTTTTACTCCCACTTGACTTTCCTACGTCGTGCAGCTTAGTTTTATAACTCGACTACAAAAGCTTATTGTTGTACATACATCATGCAAATAGATAAAGTTTGCAGAGGAGGTTTTACTACTCATTTCATGCTAGGTACAAGTGGAACACAGCGAAGCTCAAACCTTTAGTAAGTGGTGTCAGTCATTGTCCAGGACCAAGTAATTAAGTGTAGAAGGCCAGAAGCACAAACTAAAGAAAGCTTACATTTAAACTAGGTTAAATATAAGAATTAGTAGTTAGTCCAAGTGAGATAAAACGTGCGGAACAACTAATATACCTAGTGCAAGTTCTCCACTTACGTGGATTACATCACCACGTGAGTCTTTGGAATAGAGCTCCCCCTCTTGCAGGAGGCCTTTGCCCGTTATGAGATACTACAGGCTCCATGCCTTAGGAGCACAGATCTATTGTGGCTACCATCCCCAGGAGGAAGGTATGCGGTGAAGGAACCGCAGGAGGCTAAAGGTCGTAGGCAGATAGGTCACAAAGATGCGCGTAAGTCCTTAAGGTTTCCAAACTCGCAGTCCCGTTCCACTGCTGGAGCCGCCGAAAAAAGGCGATGAACCACAAACCAATCAAGCAGTCTGGTGTCCCCGGGAAGACTCCTTCCATTAAGCATGCATCTGCACCATCTGTCCGGCACCTCCACCGTGAAACCTAGAAGCACACCTGAAAGATGAGAAGGAAACGGTATGAAACGGAAATGTTGGAAAGGAAATGGTCGTAGAAGAGAAGAAATCACCCATTCGCCTGCCGACCGCGAGGAAACCACGAAAAATCCATGGATCAGAGTGGGCATTGCAGGGAATCGTTCCGGAACCTTCCGAATGCGAGTTGCACACGAACCGCGGCCCCACCTTGCTCCTTTTATTGATCAGGTATTGGAAAATTCAATCCAATTAGTAACAATAATCCGAAAATGGTAAATCCCAAAAAACATTTTATTTGACAAAAATCAAGCCATTTAACGAGATCTACACGATTCGTGCAGTTCGGCTCTTTTGGCTTTTCAGTTATATGAAATTGCAGAAAATTCATTCAAAATGAACAGGACCTTACAGGCTATTCGGAGAAAATTCAGCACATATATATCATTAGTCATCCACTTAGTTTAAGTATATGGACTTTTAAACACAGTCATTAGGACCTTTTTTTGAGTGCACACGAACAACTCTCCCTGTAAAGGCAGTCTGAATCTGGGAATTTTTCTTGTAAATCTTAGTGTTTCATCGTTAGAACGCTCTGAACTTAACTTAAATAGCAACTTGGTGTTTATCCGACTTTTAGCTTTTGATTAATGCTACTACAGACAAATGCTTACGCGCGCAAGAGCAATTTCCTAAAATACCTTTTTTGGGGGGTTCACGTGTATTTCCGGTAAAATATCGATTCAAAAAGTTCCCTACCTATCTGTACACTATTTACTGTCTGTCTACTTTACTAGCTATGTAGTCGAAAACGTAAAAGGAAAATACATCTAGCAGCAGTAGCTTTGAATAATCGATCTTCATTTCAGCATTACAATGTGGACCGTCAATTACTCTAAAAGTGGAACTGACCTGTAATTGCCTTAAAATACCTTTGGTTTTAAATGGAGAAATCAACTAGTTTACAATTGTAAATGGAAGATTATTATACACGAGAAAAATATGAAAATACCAGCTTACTATGGAGCACTGACTTTCCGAGCCCGATGCTATGAGTTCGAACCCTACCAAGGGCGTGAAACACGAGAGTCTCATGTCAGAGTTTACAGGCGTTTAAATGAACTCCTGCGGAACAAAATTCCAGGACACTGGCGATGACTTTTGTACCATAGAAGCTTTCAGATCTAAGCAAACCATTCTCTTCCATGGGGGATTAAATAACGGTCCCATTTTTGTTGAAGGCTGCAAACGGATTCACGGTCTTAACATCGCATATCCTCTTCCGGTTCAAACAAGTGCCCATCAAGGACGCTCTCTGAAACAAACTAATAACAACTTTGGGAACACTCTGGTATTTAGAAATGACGTACTTTTGGGCGTAAATGTGTAGTAACTGACTATGGGGGGGGGAGGCCAAGAATACGAACGATTAAAAAAGGAGAAAAGAATGAAAGAAAAGAACATAGAACATTGCAGTACGAGTAACACATTTTTATTTTTTGGGATGTTGATTATAAGGTTTTGGATTCGTTTTCCTACGGGAGAATGGCTATGAATTGTATTTTTACCCTATTAGTGATTTTGAATCGTGAAAATCCGTTTGATAGGGATGACTCCAGTTTCTTTGCGATTAGGGATTACTTTTAGCTGTTAAATTGGTGCCTGGCCTCTTCTATTGGACCAAAATTATTGCTTTTGCAATGTATGCTTTGTTTTTTTTCGTTTTATACGAGGTAGGTACCTAATTAATTTTATCCCTATGTCTCGAAATGATCTTATCACGACTCTCGCATTTATACACAATGATATGGCTCGTTTCGGGAATGTAATGAAAGCTATACTAATTTTCAATAATGTTTACATTCAGTAAAATGAGTAATTAAGCTGTGAAAATGGAGATTAATGACAAATTATAAATATGTTTAGAAAAGTAAACATTTTAATTCAACATTTATAAACAAAAACAAGTAAAAAAAGTAGCATGAGTAGCATTAAAATCTTGAGTACAAAATTAGCATTCAAATTGAGTATTTGAAAAACAGTTCAGAATTTCACGAATGCCAATAGCTAAATTTACAATTTAAAGTCTCAATACATAGTATGTTAATTTTAATAACATAACCATTAATCCTTATAAAATGTCTTTAAGTGTCCCACGCGTGATTTAGTGATAATGTAGTGGTTCTCAGCCACGAAATATGCACGAGTTTATGGATTTTCCGGCGGCGGGAGGACCAGTGCCAACTCAGTATCGTGAAGACTTTGAGGAACTGCGAAAGCTGTCGATCTGTAGATGCAGTAAACAAACATTCTGGCGGAAGGAAGTATAGTGCTGACCTCATTATCTTCCACTATCACTTAGATGATTGCCCATCTCTGCCGTACATGTGGCTATCAAGCGGGCAGTCACGTTGGTAGGTCATGGACGAATATGGGCTACGGAATATGTGACGTTCGGAAATTAAAGATATTTCAACATTTTAGGTCGCGTTTTAAGGGACACTGGGATTGAGTTTTTAGATGAAAATGACAACATTTTCGGTTTTTGAATTACATTATGTAAATATTCATATACACCTGAGAATCATTTTGGCCAATCACTTACACAATCCGTCATTTTAAAAGCCCAATAACATGTTTAAATCACGCTCCCTGTACTCCTTTTAACCCACTGGACCTTTTCTGTGTGTGGGTTTTCTTAGTTTTATATTTTTGCGCAGGAAAGTATTCCTTAAGTTTCAGTTCTGCTCTGATTTGTTGATAATTTACATACACAATCTAAAATCTGCTATCAAAAGATTCAAGCATGTGTTTTATGATTACTTTATTGATTGGCTCACTAAAATGCATTTATAGGATAAACAAGGAAACTTTTAGCACCAACAACTTCATGAAAACAAAAAATGTATTTCTCTACAACTAATAACGTCAGCTTCAATCAAATGTTTACATTTATTTTCTCACTACTAAAGTATTAGATGTCACTAGCGTACTTCTGTGACAAATTTCAATGTGCAAAGCAGTTATAAAAAAATTGCATTTTTTTCGCTAATTAAAAGCATTTAATTTATTATATGAGAAAGTATTTGTTCCAGAGCTTTGAGATTTGCGCAGCCATTTCTTGATTTAGTCATATTAAGTTTACCAATTTTCCAATTAACGGCTTTAAAATTAAAGAAGTGATAAAATTCCATCCGTGTCCTTAAGCTGTGATATCTCGAAGTAATTAATCAATATGTTATACACGGAGAGGGACACTTCGCACACTGCGGCCTACATAGATCTATTATGAATAACACCCCCAGGAGGAAGGGACTAAGTGAAGGAACCACAAGAGGCTACAGATGGCAGGAAGACAGGCCACAAAGACGCGCGGAAGTTCCTACCAGTTTCTAGGCTCGAAGACCCGTCTGGAGCTGCCTAGAGAGAACAATAAACGATACATCGACCAGGCAACCTTCTAGTATCCATAGGGAGTACTCTTTCCTTTTAGCAAGCATCCGCGTCATCTATCCGGCACCGCCGTACGCCACAAAACCTTGAAGCACATCTGAAAGATGAGGAGGAAACGGAATGAAAGGGAAATGATGGAAAGGAAATCGTGGTAAACGAGGAACCACTCCAGCATTTGCCTGCCGACCAGGGAAATTCACGAAAACCCCAAGGTCAAAGTGCGCGGTAGACAGAATCGCACCTCGGACCTACCGAATGCGAGCCTCACACGTTACAGCGAAGCCATCTCGCTTGGTATGAATGAATATGATTTATTACAAAATCAAAACCACGGCTTTTAAACTAAATCCTCCCGGAGAAAAAGCCATACTGGTTAATTCGATTAATTAAAAAAGTATCACGTGATGCATATTTGGAGTATAACATGTCATTCCAGGGTTATATATATAAAACTGTAATGAAACACAAACAGTTATATCACAAAGTTTTAATGTGGTTAAAATACCCCTTCTCCCCAAAAAAGACTGTGTGAAACTCAAGGGATTCATGGCAATATCTGTAAGTTATGAATCAGAATAACTAAAGTATGTTATTTCAAAATGCAATGAACATAAACTATATTTCTAAGAGAAATATTGGTTTATTGAAATTGTGTTAAAAGCATGTACAGTTCCTATAATGAAAAAACTCAACTCAGATGCGACACACCCATGGCGGGCCAAAACCTTCCACACGATCGCTGCTTGTATTTACACATTACATCTTTAGTAGAAGTAGAGTTACGGATGGCATATTTCTGAGATTGGTCCCCAAACTTTCACTTCAGCTAGTAACGGTCCTTCCCATGCCGGTACTTATATAAAGAACCAGGATATAAAATATATGTGATGATCAAAAATTAGAAACAGCTAGAAAAACAAAAGCAACATCTTCGTAGTATCCACCAAAATGAAAAAGAGATGACATAGGGATAGGACTAGGAGCGGGGGGGACTTAGTATCTCAACCTCGCAGATCTTTTGTAGCTAGGCCTCTGACTGGACGCCTCAGAAGGGAGGGATAAGGTGAGAGGTGACATAGGAATAGAACTAGGAGCAGAGGGGGGACTTAGTATCTCAACCTAGCAGATCTTTTGTAGCCAGGCTCCTGACTGGACGCCTCAGAAGGGAGGGCTAAGGTGAGAGGAGACAGAGGGATAGAACTAGGAGCAGAGGGGGGACTTAGTATCTCAACCTCGCAGATCTTTTGTAGCTAGGCCTCTGACTGGACGCGTCAGAAGGGAGGGCTAAGGTGAGAGGAGTCAGAGGGATAGGACTAGGAGCGGAGGGGGGACTTAGTATCTCAACCTCGCAGATCTTTTGTAGCTAGGCCTCTGACTGGACGCCTCAGAAGGGAGGGATAAGGTGAGAGGTAACAGAGGGATAAGGTGAGAGGAGACAGAGGGATAGAACTAGGAGCGGAAGGGGGATTTAGTATCTCAACCTCGCAGATCCTTTGTAGCCAGACTCCTGACTGGACGCCTCAGAAGGGAGGGATAAGGTAGGAGGAGACAGAGGGTGGCCGGACCAGGAGGCACGACATGCAGAGGGGAGGTTCCCTACCGTTTACATATTCAAACTCCCCGAATGGTAGCTGGTGCAGTCGACTCCCCTTGCCCCTGTGGTCTTACACACCCTCTGGGGGCCCGGGACCCGGAGACCGCTCCCCTTCCGGGGACGAAGGTTTACTCAGAATAAGCTTTTCCCTTGCCATGTACACTCGGAGATCTCCCGCCGACACTAGTAACAAGACGATGAAAGGTGAAGGGAAATGAGAATGGAGGTGAAAGGGAGGGACAGGAAATTCGGGGGATGTAATGATCCTTCGTCTAGCGACCCGAGGACACGCCCCAAAAATCCATGGGTCAGGGAGGTCGGCCGCAAGAATTGAACCCACGACTGCGGGCCACAGACGTTATCGCCACCCCGCTCGGTGACAAGAGATGATAGGCCAACATGTCGGGTCGACATTACCATAATAGACACAGAGACACGTCCAAGTGCACTCACATTAGACCTCTGGGCATGTTAACGATCTGGGAAGCAACGTGCTCTAATAGTACACAAATGCTACGTAAATGACACCAAGGCTGTTTCACAATACAAGTTTGCAAAGTTGAGCATTAGAAACAAGCTTAAACATAGTTTACAAACAAAATTTTAAATAATTTACAAGTGTTTTGTTTCCCAATCAAATACACATTTATAAAGTGTGTTTGTAAAGTAAGCAGTTTATCTACAAATGGCTTAAGGTTCGTAAAGAAAGCTAGATTTTAATAACATTTGTGAGCGAGAAGTAAAAAAGATTACAAAGGTATGCGGTTTTAAGTAAATATACAGTAAATATTATTGAAAATATATTCAATATTAATTAACTTTAAAGTTTAATTTTAACAGAACATTTTCTTTAATTAAAGTCATTCCATACATTCCATAGAGCTCGGAAGCATGATTGTGGGAATGAATTGACTGTACCTCATAGTAAAAATTAATAAAGTTAACGTTAAAGTATACAATTCATAGAATTACAAGCACCACCAGCTGTTTCTCAGATGAAATCCCCAACTATGATCATAGAAGTCAAAGGGGCTGGCTACATACATTAAAAAACTCAAAAAGAAGGAAAACAAGCTACTTTCACGATATTTGCCGACCTCGTACTACGCTATACACGGACAGCTTTCTTTATTTTATTTAAGAGCATTCGCTCAAGCTATTTCACAAAATATACATCTTGAATTTTCTGTAAATAGCCCGTGACGTCACTTCATTCTGATAGAAGTATGTATAATATTGTAAAACCGGTTAATCATAAGAGACACATACGGGGCGTAATTTCAAAGTAAGTACCGATAACTTTTTAAAACATAACATAACATTATTTTCCAAGTACTTTATTATCATTCATTACCTTACAACTTACACTACTTCCCCACATAGTCATCGCCGTTATTCAGGCACTTGTAAAAGGAAACGAGTTTTTGTATGCCTTCGTCAAAGAATGATGCCACCTGTGTTGAAAGCCAAGTCTGGACTTCTTGTTTCACAACATCATCGTGTTTGAAATGTTTTCCACCAAGGAATTTCTTCAGATGAATAAACAGATGGAAATCGTTTGGTGCCAAAACTGGACTTAGGTAGTATAGTCGAATTATTCCTAAGCAAATGATGTGATCAGATCTTGAGTTTGTTTGGCTGTGCGTGGCCGGGCATTGTAACTCGTTATTGATTCCCCATAAACCTCACGCAATTGGCGATGAATCTTTGCTGGCGTAACATTTCTCGCATTCAAAAAGGCATCACTGATCTGTCTTCACAGCCGACGAGTCGTTCGATTTTTTTCAACATCTCGAAACTCTCTAACAAAGGAAAACACAATGTGACGATCATTCACAACTGGATCTGGCTTCCTAATGATTGGAAGAAGTGATCGCACAAGCTCAAAATGGCAACTGCAGCGCTGCAGCGGCAAAATATTTAAACTGTGCTTACTTTAAAAGCAGGCCTCGTACCACACAAAAAATGCAGAACTCGTTTAATTGTAAAATTTATGTCAACATTTTATAGCATTGGACATTTCGAAACTTTCTTAGTTCCATCTTTAAATTTGTCCAAGTTGAACTGTCAAGTAACATTTATAAAGCATATTTATTTGCTCGTATGAATTTATTAGTCAAAAAAGCCTTACTTTGGATATGCAAACAGTTCTGTTTTGTTTTCATTATCATGCATGCAATTCAGTCTATGTTGTTTAATTTGAAATGATTCTAGGTAAAAATGCACCTGAGTAACGTGATGTGAATAGAAAGAATGCTTTATATGAGTACTATGATGCATACTAAATTCTGCATGTTGAAAGAGGTAGAGAAACTCTTGTGAGTGGGTGGCTAATAAACTATGCGTCTATTTAGGTTACAAATATAAATGAAAATGTTTGCTACCCCGAGTAACAAATTTTCAGATACCATACTGCTTCCAAAGATATTAGATGAACCAGAACGTTGACAAAATACGTTCAACTCTCTATGCTCGACTGTATTACTCACTATGTAAAAATGCATGTAAAACAAGAAAGTGATATTACTTCAGAAAATACCAAAAACCAAACATAAAGTTGAGGATAGTATTTTTTCTTCTCGCGAGCATTATCAACTTTCAGCTGAATAAAGGGAATGACTGAACAGATATTTAAATTATAAATAATAGTGTTACAATTTTATTGAAAATAAGCGAGGAGGACTTTGGAAATTCAGGTTATGTGTAGCTGTTACTGTATTAATGTAAATCATCTTTTATACAGTTGTGCAATATTGATATATAAATTATTGTAGTCGTTGGTGATCATAACTGTTGAAAATTGCTCTTGAATAAGTAAATTTAAAAAAACTATACTTTAAAAATGTCGGAACTAGTTTTAATTGTAGTTATATTGGAAGCAAAATGGACATTTTGACCCACACAGTCAATCAAACAATGATGATGTTCATGTTATGATTGGAAGGTTGTCTCTGATTTGAAAAATCCAATGTTACACACATACGCGCGCGCACACACACACACACACACACACACACACACACACACACACAAATGCACAAGGGGAGATAGAGAGACAAAGAGAGAGAGAGAGAGAGAGAGAAACGAAGGAAGGGAGGAAGGGGGTTGTTAACTTCTATCTCCTGCCCTTAATCCTTATTGAGGACAACAGGACCGAAGCAGCAGGGCGTATACAGTCACTGCACTTATCGGCTTTCCAGTTGCACACAAACGGTCCCTTCCCGCCCCTACGTGAAAGTTTATATCCAATATTTAGCCCCTTATCTTTGTTAAGAAGTATGTGGACAAGGTTGGCAAAATGCTCTTTTGTGTTCAGCTGTCAGGCCATTATCTAACATATATCATGGATGAATTAAATTATCCCAACGCCAGAATCAAAAATCTGGTGGAAACGCAGTCTATAGCATTACCTATCAGGATTTTTTACACTACTCGACATTTAGAGCGCATTATTGTAACCAGCTGGACAAAACAACGATTAAATGGAATGTGATGTTGCCTTCTGTTCTAATTAGCGAATGCCAGTACATCTGCTCCCCCATCCCTTTTATCCTGTATCCTCTTTATAAGGCAAAAAATATGAAAATGCCGACCCATTCATTAAATTCGTCTAGCCATTTCAGCTAATTTAATGCACATATAGCAGACCACAGAGGAGAGCATCAGGTGTGTTGGTTTCATCGACCCCAATTTGAGATGTGTAACCACGTACCTCGATGGAAATCAAACAAGCAAATGCATTTCCGCATGCATCAGTAGTTTTGAGTGAAATGTCAACTGCTTGGTAACGGAAGCTTGATTTATGTGTACGTGTAACACACGTCGTTTGCATTAGTGAAAAACAAAGAATTGAGCTGTCAGAACCGTAATGCTTTTGTCCTATGTGAAATTCAATGGCGTCGTGCCATTTGTTGATACATATTCAACAGAAATAAAGAGAGTTAAATTCAAATAGATCTGGTCTTTTCAAATAGTTCATTAAATAGTTAAATAGTGAACCAGGGACAGAGAAGGAGGAAGGAGAGGCACAAAATTCAGCTGACGGAATACACTATTTGAATTTAAGAAGCGAGTGTTAGGTGTACAGAACGAGAGTCCGCTTTAACTTGCGTTAGGGAAACGCAGGTACTAGCAGAAATTTTAATTTTAAATCATGAGGTTGGAAATTGCGGTATGAACCAGAAAGGTCGAGTCGAGGAGTTGAATAAAAGCTTCACCCATTTCCTTTACTGCCTAATCATTTGCGTTGTGAAGCAGTGGCCGCTCACATGTTGAAGCAGCATCAGAATGCATTTCACATGAAAAAGGTCCGAGTCCAATCACATCACTTTCTCTATCCACTATACTTATTCTCACTCCTTTTCGGAAATTATTTGTAAAAACGTTTGCTTTCCTGTCTAATTCCTGATACGTGTTTTCCGAAATGACTTCAATATACATTTTTTGGCGATACGTGCGAGCTAGTGTGATATTCAAACATTAAAGAAGTATTTAAAGTTTTATTTCACATGACTTTCTCTACTCACACTTCTGCAAATATCCTTACAAAAGTTCATTCTTCTGTGCTTCTTGTTAATCGAGATAAACTTTCATTACATTTCGTTGGATATAAGAAGAACAGACCGCTCTGTGGTTTTCATTACTTTTGCAAGGCTACAAGAAAAACGAATAGCCACTTGCCACCTGAAAGAAGTAAAAATATTGGAAATTTCATTCCAATAACCAAGAATACCTCAGATATAATACTGGATAGAAATTAAGTCCTTTAACGAGATCTATATCTTTTGTGCAGTAAGATTTTGTCCTACGCTTACTAGTTATAGGAAGGTATTTCAGAATCAATAGGACTTTGAGAAAATAAAAAATAACAAAAATAATTACTGTGTAGAATTAATTGTCCTTCCACACAAGACATGTGTTGGACAAGTTAGAATCAGACGACTGCGAAATGCAATGCCATCACCGGGATTTGAACCACGGATCGCCTGGTTTCCGTCCAGTTGCTCTAACCATTGAGTTACTATGGCAACATGCCGGTACGACATTAAATTCCCCCAACTGATTGACATTTTTCCCGAAACTATGAAGACCGGAACTTAAAGTACTTACTGCATTGTAAATCGCCATTGGGGTGTGCCATCTCAATACAGTTTGAGATCTACTTGTGGTTTACCGGAAACAATGCGAATCAATTGGGGAATTTAATGTCATCCCGGCATGTTGCCATGGAAGATCAGGGTTAGGGCAACCAGACAGAAACCGGAAGATCCGTGGTTCAAGTCGTCTGGTTCTACCTTTCCAACAGCTGTGTAGTTTGGGATTGGCGGGGTTTTCTTGACAATGTTCGAGTCGCACCCTCGGAAGCTTCTGAACTTAAATACCAAGTTTGGTGTTCAACAGTCTTTTCATTATTCTTTTTGTTCTTTTTTAATAATGCCGTTCACACACTTCTTTTTTTCATAATTTCTTTTTTTGGGGGGTGGAGGTTCAGCGGACCTTAAAACGTATATTTCCGGTAAAATCTCGATATTGAATTTTCGGGTGGAATGCAATACTTTTACTTACTACATGTAATTGATAGAGGAAATAAAAAGCAGCTCGCAGTACATTGGCCTAGTTACTGCACACTATTTCAATGAGTTGATATTAGACAAAGAACGGGCCTAAAACTTCAAAAGTGTATAGCTTGAATATTCCATCCAACACAAGGAATTAACAGTTATTAATACAATAATACAAATTGCATGTTTAACGAATGCTATAATTTATTGGTAAGCCTTTGCATCGCATAGTTTTCATTTACATAAAGTTAAATAAGAATGAAGAGAATTTACGGAAAATTCAAACTGTACATTTTATTTCTCACATAAACGAATGTTAAATCTAATCAAAATCGTTAATAACCGCTTTTGAGGAAATAAACAATAACGAGAATGCATCCATGTAAAGTTTAATGTGGTATAGGGAAAGCTCTAATAGTTATCTATGGCAGCGAGACATGAACATTGACAGAATAGACTAAATCCGCTACCGTAGTATGGGAAAAGAAACTTTGGGAACATATGTCCTTTAAAGATAATGGTGTTTGACCAAAGAACTACGAGGGCAGTCCCAGAAGTACCCGACATGACGGATATATAGCGGTTGTTATTTCAAACAAATGATATGGTAGAATGTACCAACCTTATAGAGCTTAAGTTTGAAGTTTGGCGATGCTACGTTATTTAGTAATTGTTGGCAGCCATTAGTATTGAACTCTCTCAGCGAATTTGTAAACATTGATAAAACTGGCCATCGTTATGTGATACAATACTTTCATTTGAAAGATCTTAGTCCCACTAATATTAAAGCTGCGCTAGATTCTACTCCGGGGGAGTCTGCTCCTTCGCTTATAGCAGTGGCAGAGTTTAAGCCAAGCTGCCAAGACGAACATCACAGTGGTCGACCAAATGAGGTGACTACGCCAGAAATTGTGAAGAAAATCCACAAAATGGTACTGGATGACCGTCGACTGAAAGTGCGCGAGCTAGCAGACATCGTAGGCATTTTAAAAAGTGCTGTACATCGCATACTAATTGAAAATTTATACATGAGAAAGCTGTGCGCAAGATGGGTGCCGCGTTTACTCACAACGGAACAAAAGCAGGTCATGAGGATGTTTCAGCCGAGTGTTTGGCGATGTTTCGCTGCAATAAAGCCGATTTTTTGCGTCGATTCATAACCATGGATGAAACATGGTTTATCACTTCACACCTGATACGAAGGAACAGTCAAAGCAGTGGATTGAAAGGGAAGAATCGGCTCCAAAGAAGGCGAAGACAGTTCCATCTGCAGGCAAGGTCATGGCCTCAGTTTTTTGGGATGCGCGTGGGATAATTTTCATTGTTTATCTTCAAAAAGGAAACGCAAACAATGGCGAGTATTATGCAAACTTATTGCAGCGTTTGAATGATAAAATCAAGCAAAAACGTCCGCATTTAGCGAAAAAGAAGGTTCTGTTTCATCAATACAATGCATCAGTTCACACATCCATTATCGCCATGGCCAAAATCAATGAGTTAAATTTCGAATTGCTTCCTCATGCACCCTATTCGACAGACTTAGCCCCCTCTAATTATTTTCTGTTTCCAAAGTTGCAGAAATAGCTTGGTGGTAAAAGTTTTGTGAACAATGAAGAGGTGGAGTTTCCAGTTGATGGCTATTTTGCAGACCTCGACGGTACTCACTACAAACAGGGTATCGAAGCTATTGAACATCGCTGGAAAAAGTGTATCGAGCTGAAAGGAGACTATGTGGAGAACAAGAGATATTTTTCCCCCAAATGTTTGTGTTTTCTTTGTTAGGTTAGGTACTTCTGGACAGCCCTCGTAACAGAATTATATGACGTTAAGAGTTACAGTAACGGATATAAAAATCACAAGATTGAGTTGTATAGGACATGTAATTAGAATGGGAGAAAACAGAATCCCCAACTTAGTTATGGACACAAAGTAGATTCAAGAAGGAAAAAAACCAAGACTAAAGTTAAGATGGATGGATTATGTATTAGAAAACTTAGGGATATTAGGAATGAAAACATGGAGAAGGAAAGCTGAGGATCGATTGGAATGTGGTATATCGTTAAGGAGACCAAATCAAACTGCAAGGACTGTAACGCCACAGAACAAGAATATAGGGAAAGTTAGAAAAATTTACCCGTTACTATCCTTGAAAACTGCTGGACTTAAATACGAAAATTGGTATTCATCCGACTTTTAGTTTTTGAGTTAAGCTTCACATACATACATACATACATACATACATACATACATACATACATACATACATACATACATACATACATACATACCCCACACACAAAATATATTTACCATACAGATATACACACACCTTTCCTTTCTTTCTTTCAAAAATCTTTTCTTGGTTTCAAGAGACTCTAAATTGCCTTTCCGCGACCTCTCGTTAGCCGCTTTTTGGTTAAGAACATACTTCCTGTACCCATAATAGAGAAGCGGTAAATAAAGTAATAATAACTAAAAAATCTGATGTGTTGCACCCACATGACTTTCCCTACTCGTGTACAAACTATTTCTACAGACGCTTATTCTCCATCTACTTCATGTTAATCGAGATAAACATTTGCAGATCTTATTGCTAATTTTCTTGTAGTTACAAGGGGAATGTGGGTAGGCTTTAAGCTATAGTCAAACATTTTAAGAGCTGGTTGCCATGTGGAGCATTTCATTCTCTTCATTCTCATGTTCAGGACATTTAAAACGAATGACGAATTCTCATTTGAGAAAAAGTATAAGTATTGGAAAATTCAGACAAATAACAAGGAATATATCGGAAATAGTTCACACCACAAAAAAAAATATGTATGACATAAATTGTGTGTTTTAACGAGATCTACAATTTTTGCGCTGTAAAACTGTCTATCTCTTACGGTTTACCAGTTATGCAAAATTCATTCGAATGAAGAGGACTTTTGGGGACATTCCCAGAAAATTCAAGATATACATTTTATTTGCCATGAAAGTATCTTAAACATATAATATTTTAATCAAAATCGTTAGAGCCAGTTTTGAGAAGATCAAACATTCGAAAAACGTTCCGTGTAAAGGGTAGTCTGGTGCGGCGAAATTTTCTTGAAGATCTTCATGTCGCATCTTTGAAAGATACTGAAGCTATATACCAAGTTTGGTGTTTATGTAACTTTTCGTTTTTAAGTCATGCTATTCACAGGCACACAGACACACATCCACACAGACTTTTTTCTAAAAATAGTTTTTTGGGATTCAGGAGGCTTCAAAACATGTATTTCCGGTGAAATCTCAATATCGAATTTTTGGGAGGAATGTAATACTTCCCCTACTTTACTATACGTAATAGAGAGAGTAACATAATAATTAAAAAGTATAATTGTGGCCCTAAAAGCTTTTAGGGCCACAATATGGATTGGTGTCAAATAGGAGAACTAATGAACACTTGTTATAACAAACGAAATAATGTTACTACATTCAATGAGACTTTAAAAGAAGGTCAAAGCTTAAAATCAACTCAAAATAAGACAGAACGTTCGTTTAAAGAATTCTCTTAAAGGATGTATATGGAAGCATTTTTTCATACCACCATATAAGAGTACAAAAAGTAAGTCAGCTAAGGCCATTGTTATTATTCAAATTGATTCCTGAGAAAAACTATTAAAAGCAACTCTAACACAGGAAATCCAAGAAATAATATTGTAAATTCTGTCACGGTATTTAGATCGCAGGTTGTTCAAGTCCAGCACATTATATGCTCCCGTGAGACTTTGGCTCAGAGGAGATATATTGCTTTTGAGAAAATGTTTTTGGAATCAGAAGAATTGAAACCAAATCTAAACTAACTAAATTATGAGACTGTACTTGTTAGTAAAGGGTGCAGGCATAGCGAATTGGCTTTAAAACGATAGAGGTAGCACAATAAGCCCAGGACTGAAGTACGCCCTTAGAAATAACGGAAATCTGTATCGTAGAAGACAAGACAAGTGCTTTCTCGAGATATCGTTAAAAGAGTGTGCACTTCAAGGCCAGCATATAGTGACACGTTTTTTAAATAGTCTCCCCCTGGTTGCCTGTAATGAGATTTTTATTTTTATTAGAGAATACAAAAAATAAAATATTTGCAACAACAAATTACAGAAAGCATGTACAAACAAAACAAAGTAGTTAGAGAAAGTCACGTGAATATAACTCATTAAATTTTTCCTATATACGGTAAACCATCTTAAAAGTATTTCTTTTAATTTTAAATATCGAAGAGACACGTTTTGTATATTTAAAAGCTTGTTTATCTGTAGGATTTTAAATATTATCTTCGACAAGTGCTTTATAGGGGGAACTTATTCTGACTTGCGACAACTCCCTCAAGAACATTTTTCGCTAATTGCAGAGAAAACTGCTGCCCTCTGTAAGGGAGAATTTAGGTACTATTTTAAACGAATGCTTCAAGGGATACTTGTACAAAATATTAAAGATGATTAATGCATATTTATGCGAAAGGCTAGTTATTCTAGCAGTTGGAAGTCAAACTTTTGCTGCGGCGGTTAAATAACCAGTATGATCAATATTATGCCAGTTTCTATTCTTTTATGTTGGCCTTTCAGTTATTCTCCCGTATTGAAAACGCATCTTCTGCTAGAAAAACAATAATAGGATTCGGATATTTCTTTTTAAATGCGTGTAACAAATCTGCCTATTCGATTTACGGTATCTTTGTTTATTTTTCAAAATATAATATACTAAGTCCTACATACGGCTTGTGCGATTAGCCTAATAGTTGGTCAATGTATAAAGCCCGGGACTTAAAATACTTACGACATTGTAAGTCGCCATAGGGGTATGTCATCTCAAAATGAGTTTGAGATATCCTTGTTGTTTACAGGAAAGCATGAGAAGAAGCTGGAGAATTTAATCTCGTACCGGCATTGCCATGATAATTCAGATAGAATATCTGGACGAAAACAGAAAGATCCGCGATTCATAATCGTGCTAAGGCATTGCCTTTTTCAGTCTGATTCTGCTTTCAAATGTATATTGCAAGCTTTAATTCAAGTGTACACAAATAAATATTTGGAGAATTTGCAAAATGTTTTACCAATACGTCAAAAGTATTACCGGGTACTATAATTATAATATTTTAATGTAATATACTTTAATTGCATATTTTAATTATATACTTTTAAATTATATATTTATTATAATGAATTAATAGCGGGTAAATATATAATAAAATATTACAACTGAAAATCGTTACTTACATTGCTTAATTATTTGTTTTTTTAATTCTAGATAAATTATTCTGGCTTATTCCTTTCACAGTGCAGAGGTATAATTTTTATAGTTTCTGATATTTCAAATGTAAAGATGTACTTCGGAAATGCCGGATAAGGCAACTAGTAAGATAATAAATTTGTTTTTATATGCATATGTTTTGGGGCTATACGGGCACACTAATTCCAGGAATGTATATGACATGCACGTTTTCACTGTGCCAGTGGGACGTAACGACAACAAAGAATAATGAGATAATAAATCAATAAATATATATAAACAGATTACTTCCTGCGTGAAACATTATTCACTAATGCATCGGTAGCACAAAAAATGTTAGACGTGATGATAGTGAAAGGGAATGGTTTTCTATTGTGCATTTTATAATCGCACATTACCCTCTTTACAAAATACTCATACGCTTCAAATGAGGGATTTATTATAGGTTTGTTCCAGCACACGGTTCTGAACGGGTTCGGAACTAATCCCAACACATGCTAATGCACATGCGCCAGTCCGGTACGCTCACAGAACTAATTCGGAATTTTGTGTGGTTGGAACACTACTTGAACCGTTCGCGTTCTGTCACGGCCTTCTTCTTTGCACGGTCAATCAGAAGACGATCAAATATCTACGTTTACAGCGTTGATGAATGAAATCAAACTCCAAACATCGTAAGCGTTTCTTTCATACTGATTCCAGTCCTAATGTTCGAGCAAAAATAAATCGCGTTCGTATATCGGCTTAAAGCTATTGATACTGAGTTATTGCGAATAACAATTGTAATATATAGATATTATATTTAAACCAGAACCCGGAAAAAGTAATTTAACACAATTCCAATTTAACATTAGGTTTCCTGCTACAGAAGCTTCTAAACACAATGTTTAATTTAAAACTCCAATACTCTGAGACAATGACACCCCACATAAATTCTATTCCGAACGTAATGCAAATAATACAAAACTACATGGTACCAATGTATGCTTATGATCAGGGTTAGGATTTTTAGTTGCAAATTTCAGATGAAAAACGGAAGGGAAAAGGTGCTCAAATAAGGTGAAAAAGGCACAATAAGGTGCTGGTTTATTTAAGGGGATGCACAACTGAAATTGCTATTTTCTAAACTATCCATTCAATTGGGCTGAAATTTTTATTTCTTTATATATAATTGTTTTGTGAATTATAGCCCAGTCTTAATAATTCTCGGAACTGCGCAGTTGAGGTTATTGTCGTCTCCACGTAAACAGATGACGTCTCTCACAGCAACAAACTCACATTCACGAACAGCAGGCTACTGATTCTGGTGGGATAGAATCACTCATTGTCAATTGCATTATTGCGGGCTACTTTATAGCAGTAAAGTGAGAGAAAGAGGTTTTCGTGGAACACACAATTATTTTCCATTGTTGCGGGTGTACTTTCAATTCCCGCGCGGCGTTTACTGAAAGAGGTAGACTTACTATTCGCACGTACACAGCAAGCTGAGGAGACGTTAATTGAAAGTTAAAGAATAAATTGGAATGAAACTTAAAAGAAAAAAGGGGATTATGGGCATGGTTGGGGGGAAATGGTATAAAGGTGCCAAAAGGGGGTAAAGGTCCCAAAATAACGGAATAATGTTTAAATGGAAATAATCCTCTTCTTCGGAAGTCGATGCATCATTAAAAAGATGACTGTCACCTTCTAAATCACTCATTATTGTTATCTTTGAACGCTGTTTTGCTCCCTGGCTTTGTTAGACGTTTGTTGTTTTCCTCAAGTATGTCGCCATACTACTCAACAGCGAGCAACTGCTTACCAAACACCTTTGCTATTCCGTATTCAGAAATAAACACGCATGGAGGAATAAATTACATATTAAACTTTATTTTCTACTGAATACAGAGAGTATGTCACTTTTTCTATACTCTCTGTCAGGTTTGTTCCAAGCGATTAGAATCGATTCTGAATTGACTGAGTATGCGCTGTAGACCATACAATTTGCGCATGTCTGGAATTTTCAGTTCCTACTCTTCATCCCGAACCGATTTCACTCGTTCCGAACTAGTTCCCAAATACGTTGGAACAGCAAACTGGAAATTCAGAATTGGTTCTGAACTGATTCTCTGTCATGTTGGAACGCCACTTAGCTACTGCGCACTCAGATAATTCGGAATCGATTCTGAATCGTGCTGGAACAAACCTTATATTTACCACTAAAACGTTTGAACTCCGTTTATTCTGTACCTCTCCACAAGAGAACAAATACAAGGCTAGGAAAGCGACAAACAAAACAACCTGACTACCAGGTGGCTTTATTGTGCCTGCTCCGGGAAGGTGAAGAGGTTGTTGCAGGACAAGAGCAAAACAGTGGAGGTAGAGTATTGCGTCACCCTAAGAGGTCATGTATTCCGACACATCCTAGGTAAAGAGGACCAGAAGCACTGCCTCCTGCAGGCGCCATAGAAAATTATATAAATTATATGTATATACATACAGACACACACACACAAAGTATGCGTGCCATTGCCATCTGTTTTGCGAACCCCTGCCGCAAAAAGAAAGCTCAAAATAGCTTCCATATCCCGCTGATGAAACTGTAGAGAGGGAAGCAATTTAAGAAAAGCAAACCTAGTGTTCACCTCATCAACTTATAAAAACCACGAAGCCAAGTCGATCAGTTCTCGAAGTAGGAACAAGTATATCCGATATGCAAGATGCTAGCCTTTCTCTCCAAGCCATCTCTCTTGATAGATGCACAACACATGAGAAACACGTCCATTTACACAGGAGTAGCACTCATAAACACAAATCTCTCTCTCCCTCAGGCTAAGGATCCGAGTCAAGTTAGCAAACAATGTGTGTGCAACCTTACTATAAATTTCCGTAAACACAGAACTGTTGATGCAAACAAAGACGTCAATGTGCCGCCTTATTTGCTGCTGTAAGCATAACTGTATACTGATGGTAGCAGGACTTATACATCGGAATGAGAGACACAAGTGTATTGTACCTCTAGTCAAGAAAGGGATTGTACACGACCTCGAAGGTAAACAACACCTCAATGCGCCACCTCACTCCAACCTACGCCATGCACGGTATACTTCACTTCACGTTTTAAGTTTTCCCGGATAGTTTGCATGTTCATTACTGACAATGAGTAAAAAATATAAAAATCGTATTTTAATTTCACTTAGAAACATGTTCTTATCTTAAAGTCTGAATATATGTAAAGTCCAGAACAAAGTTTTTGTAAAACCGATGCTTCTTTTGAATCCTGAATACCTATGTGTAAGTCCAGTTCAGTGCTTGTTCTCATAAAACGGAAGAGAATCTTCTCACCCTTGAAGCCTGAATACATGTAGTCCAGTGGTTTATTCTCATAAAACTAAAACTGGCGCAAGTCTTGAAACTTTAAAAATAGAGCAGGTTTCTAAACTAGCAATCAAGTACTACTGATTTTTGTTGGTTTTGTTAATCTTTCAGAGCATTTTGCAATTATTCCATTTCAGTATTATGAATGTGTGTTATTTTTTCATCTAGAGTAGGATCAACATTTATTTATTTAGTATTTGTCCATATATTCCCAGAGTGTTTTATTCACTTATTTTGTTCTAAAGGTAGATAAAAGGCAGATAAAAGTTGTCCGTGTAAATATACAGGAATGTTTAAAAAATGGAGGCCATAAATTCAGGTATGCGTTCCCCTTATGTAGAGAATAAAAAACGTCCATTACAAGTTGTGTCCCGAAATGCTTAGTTTCTTAGTTGTAGCCTTCAAAATAGAGATATTCACATTTTCTTCCCGAAGGTAGTTGCTGTGACAGAGGATATTAACAGCACACTCTGACAGTTCATTCCGAGGCGAAGGTGCACCGATTGTTGTACTTGGCGTTTGACTGAGCGACATCTCGTACTCAAATCAGAAGCTCGCAGAAATGCACTTCATGTACGTAAGGCGGACGGCAATACTGCGCTGGCTCGTCGTTTGTACCAAGAGCGAAGATGCCAGACCGGAAGACATGCGAACGTTTCCAGAGCCGTCTGTGCGCTCATGGGAAGTTTACATCTCCTGGTTTGGGGAGGAAAACGACCAAGATCTACAACTCCAGGTGTAGAAGAGGAGATTCTGGATTCAGTACACGAAGGTTAGCGTCGCAAGTGAATGTTCCTCATACGACTGTCTGGAGACTGTTGCCAGAGCAACAGTTGTATCCTTATCATTTGCAACATGTACAGACCCTGTCACCAGCAGATTACCTTGTTCGATTGATGTTCTACCAGTGGTTCGTGCAGCAACGTACTACAAATCCGAACTTTCCTGCCTTAGTATTATTTACAGATGAAGCACAGTTCACACGAGATGGCTTTACAAACTTCCACAGTCAGCATGTATGGACACATGAAAACCCACATGCAATTGTTCCCTTTCATCACCAAGTACTTATTCACTCTCAACATGTTGGCTGGTTTCACTG
This sequence comes from Deroplatys truncata, assembly GCA_030765065.1. Lineage (NCBI taxonomy): Eukaryota > Metazoa > Arthropoda > Insecta > Mantodea > Mantidae > Deroplatys > Deroplatys truncata. The sequence goes on along the minus strand of CM060979.1, from coordinate 202,899,102 downwards.
ATCGGTTAGTTGAATCCCATGTGCTTGTAAACAGACTTAAGGGGCAGGCGTACACAAACTTCATGGAAAACACCATACCTCATAAGTATGAAGACATTCCAGCGAGCATTCGTCAACAAGCTCACTTCTTATATAATGGCGCTCCTGCACACCTCAGTCATACCGCTCGCCGGTATACTTGGATCGAAGGTTTCCTGATCGATGGATAGGTAAAGGTGGCCCAATTGCTTAGCCAACGCGCTGACGTGATTTGAACCCTATTGGTTTCTACTTGTGGGGCCATTGAAAGCTTTGGTGTATTCTTCTCGGGTGCGAGACGTCGGTGTGAGGCCTGTATCCAAGCACGAGGTCACACTGAATATTATCTGCAAAGAAAATTGCGTTAAGAAATACGTTCCGGTGAATGTCACTGCTTTGAAGGCCATTACTCAGAAACCTAATATTTCCGGACACATGTTGTAATGGACTATTTTATTGCCTACGTATGGGGAATGCATACATGAAATAATGGCCTCTGTTTTTGAAATATCCTGTAGAGTAAATACAGTCAAACGAACGACAAACTAATTGCTGAAATGAACTTGCCATTTATTGAAGATGTTGTTGGTGGACCCCGCAGCATCAATACACAGCTGTGAACGTCTAACCATATTCAGATTCACCCTGCGTAAAGTTCTGATATCGACGACGCCAACTTCAGGCCTTATGTTGTCTTTCAGTTCCTGTATTGTGTTTGAATTTGTTTCATAGACCTTGTTCTTGAAATATTCCCACAGGATAAAAATCACACGAGTTAGTTCAGCTTTTTAATATCTGCTGGCAACTCCTCCTGCTTATGTTCCTGTTGCGCCAATTTACGTGTAGATAAACGTCTTTGGGCTTTGAGTAATTCTTTGGCGAATCTCCTAAATTACTTATGGGGTGTGAACTGAAGGAATTCTTTCTCGTTTTAATTTCTGTACTGATCCCGTAGCGCTCCATTTTTAATTGATTTTTGTATTACACTCTTTGACGCTAATCCTTTATCCGGAAATTTGTCCCCGAAAATGTCGCAGGTTTCCTTAATCGAGGCTGTTTTCACATATGCTTCCACAATTTTAGTTCTTTCTCATATAGAGAAATGCGAACATCAACCTGTATATGAACGATGAAATAAATTGAAATACTGACAGAAGAATGCCAATTATCGATTATTCATATTGCATAAAATTGTCCATTGTTGTACTGTGGTTCGATTCAGTTCTAACGGCCAATTTTAACAGAAATTTATATTAATACATAACGGAAATATCACATTTGATTCAAATGGGCCACCTTTATCTGCGCCATCCTGTATATTATTGATTAAAGAAGTGTCTCTTTCAGTCAAATCAAAGTGTCCAAACATAAAGTAAAAAGTGTAATTACAGAGGATAATTACTAAACGAGTTTTCCTAAACAAGCGATGGATGATTATATTTTCTAATTGCAAGAAAATCTAACATTTAACCATAATAGACAGCCAATAATTAATTAATAGATTGTTATAGAGACACAAGAAAATCAACTGGATTTATTATTACCTATTTTAATTTCTGTACCACGTACGTATTAAGTAGAGCAAGTATTGCTTTCCATCCAAAAATGTGATACCGAGATTTCACCGGAAATACATGATTTTAAGTCTATTGAATAAATAAATAAATAAATAAAACCAAATTTAGAAACATGTCCGTGTGTGTGTGTGTGTGTGTGTCTGAGAACGGAATAACTCAAAAACAAAAAGTCAGATGAATAACATACTTGTATATAGGTTTCACACGATGATTTCCAAAGATGCAACACAAAGTTTTTCAAGAAAATCCCCACCACCAACTACCCTTTACGTGGACAAATTTTAAAACTTTTGATTTCCTAAAAAGTGGCTCCAACGATTTTAATTAAATGGCATATATTAAATATATTTACATGAAAAATAAATGTATATCTTGAATTTTCTGGGACTAGCCTATGAAGTCCTATTCATTAGGAAGGAATTTTGTTCCATCTTGTGTAACCAGTAAACGTTAAGCAATAAACAAAGAGGTACTACACAAAAAATTTAGATCTCTTTAAAACACAGAATTTATTTCAATTAACTTTAATGCCTTATGCTACATAAGCCATTTCTGAAATTTCTGTTATTAATGGTTGGAATTGTTCATTACTTCGTCATTCTTTTAGTCCTGTTAACATTCAATTGTTTCTCCCGATTGCATGGAAACAGTATGGAATTTCGAGACCAGTCTATAGCGTTCAGTTCTTAAACATTTGCCTATCGCTGTTCCCTGGGTATCCACACAATTTTTTATATAGATAGCTATTTCTGCTAATGCTTATTTCAATTAAAATGAAGAAGATAGAAAAATAAACGTTCGTTAGAACAATTTGTATACCACTGATAAACGATAACGGTTAGAGAAAGTTATATAAATGTAACACTTCAGATCTTTTTATTAGTTGTTTCATTTGTACAGCTCCTTTAACATCTATGGTCATATCGGGAGCTTTGTCTTAAGAAACAACAGATAGTGCTGGGTCTTATCTCTCTTAACACTTAAACACACTAACATTCAAATTGACTCCCACACTCATAGTTCCAGAATCTGTGGAGGATAGGGAATGATTCTGATTAAGGAAAAGCTTCCCGCCCCAGCCAGGAATTGAACCCGGATTTTCAGAGTTGAGAAGGCAGAACCTGACCACCCGACCATATGGACAGTCACTTATATTCTTGTTTTCAAACTTAAGTGAGGATTTAACATTACGTGATAATTTGTGTAGGCAGTGAAAGTTAAAGTAGTTTAGGAATTAAAAAGAGAGGGGTTTATACCTACCAATCAGTAGGCTTGTACCATAATTTTTGAATTTCGCTATGACAGCATATATAATAGCTAGAGATACATTCACTTCCTTATGCACAAGAACTTGATGGTGCAGAAAGGTTTATTTGGTTTAGATGTGAATAGTTAAAAAGCGGTTAACCAATAACGTAGTAAGCAGCTGAGGAGAAAACCTGGACTTTTACCAAAGCTCAGCATATGGACTGAGAAAGCATTTAATAATAACAGTTTCATTTCCTTTTAAACATCATAACATTATGGCACCATTTGATACCCTATACTATACTACACTGTACTCTACTGTATATACTGTACTATACTACAGGGTGAATCACCTAAAACGTACACCACAAAAATTTCGGAAATGGAAAATGCTATTGATGTGCAGCTTACACAGCATTGATTGGTAGTCAGGGGTTCGTGCACTTAGTCTATAAACAGATTTTAATAATACTGAGAAAGTGTATTTTTCAGCAAACATACAGTTTTGAAATCGAACAATGCCTAGTTACATCAATAGAATAAAGATAGCGTAAATTAGAATGTCAGAGGCGTTTGTTGCAAAATTCCAGTGCAAGTGGTTTACGAGAAATCGTATTTTGAAACCTTTACGCAACGACACTTGCACAACCTGTGGTAGCACAAACTAAAGAAAAACAAAAGGGAATTACAATACTTATGCGGATTCTTACAAGTAAAGAGAACACAGCCTTCAAAGGTTGTGTTCAAACTGATCACCGGCAGCTTCAATACACGCTTCTAGTCTGTATGGAAAGACTGCTGCACACGTTCTAGCATTTCAACGGAAATGTCGGATTAGACAGCAGTAATACATCGTTTCATATCGTCTGGTGTAGTTGGTACATCCTTGTAGACAGTGTCTTTCAGCCTTCCTCACAGAAAAATGTCTAAAGGAGTCAGAACGGGCCGGCCAAGGTACAGGTTCTCTTCGTCCAATCCAACGATTTGGAAACAATCTGTTAAGACCAGCTGTAGTACTTCATGCACTATGGGCTAGACAGCCATCATGTTGGTACAACAGGTTCCTCCTAGTCTGCAAAGGAACGTCTTATAGCATCTGTGGCAGATAGTCTGTCAGGAGACTGCGATACTTGTGCGAGCTCATTGTTGCTTCTATGAACAAAGGGCCTATGAGCTGATGGTTCACTATCCCACACCACACGTTTAAACTCCATGGACGAGACGTTTCACCTGAGGAAGCCAACGGTGAATGTCAGCAGACCAATAGTGCATGTTTCTGCGGTTTAGCTGACCATGATTAGTAAATGTTGCCTCATCACTAAACAAGATACATTATGAATCTGGAGTATCATGTCTTAATGCCCATGTAAAAAAGTTAACACCATTCTCAAAATTGTTTCCATGCAGCTCTTGATGGAGAGAGATGTGATAGGGATGAAACCTATGTCAATGGAGAATCCGCAGTACACTTGACTGACTTATGCCACTTCCACGTGTGATTGTGCGGGAACTAATAAACGGATCTGCTGCTACGGTAACCAAAACATTAATTTCTGCCTCTTCTCCAGTCACTAGTTTGTTTCTGTTATGTTTTATAGGTGTTACAGTACCACTTTCACGTATTTGGTTGAAGAGGTTGATAAATAATTGCCGAGATGGTTAACGTCTATTGGGATACGTTTCCGCATACACCGTATAGGAACGAACTGCATTCTTCCTGCAGTCTCCATACACCATGAACATGTCGGCTTTTTCTGCATTAGTAAACCCCATCTTCCACCTTCGACTTAGGTACTGCTTGAACTGTCACAAACTAACTGACCAGAAAGTCGCAATGCAATCAATGAACAGAAAACACAATGCAAACAACCATAACAACATCGTACTAGCAACTAAGCAGTTTGAATGGGACAAATAATTGTCGGAGTGAAACTTTACAAAATACGATTTCTCGTAAACCACTTGCACTAGAATCATGCAACAAAGAACATTGACATTCTAATTTACCCTACCTTTATTCTGTTGATGTAATTAGGCATTGTTCCATTTAAAAATGGCATGTTTGCGCAAAAAATACAGTTTCTCAGTATTATTAAAATCTGTTTATAGGCTAAATGTAAGAGCCCTGACTAGCAATCAATGCTGCGAAAACTGCACATCAATAGCACTTTCCATTTCCGAAATATTTGCGGTGCAAGTTTTAGGTGATTCACCTTGTATACTCGCTGATTCTAGGTTAGTTTTCACACACATAAGTTTCGGCACATGTACTCAGGTCTTTGCGTGACGGAAATCTTGAGTTGTAAAAGAGTGAAATACTTATTAAATAACCGTTAACACCCTTAAGCACACTCGCATACACACATTAGACTGAAGAAATATGGAGAAATATTTTGGGTTGAGGAAAAATTTCCCGAGCGAGGGAGGTCGCGACTGCGCTGCAGGATCAGTCACAATGTAATTTGAAAAAGATTGCTTGTATGGTGATCACGGCCAGAAAATGTCGACAGCTCTGACGATAGAACCAACCTTACCTGTTATGTTTACCTTCATAAATACACGCATAATCAACTTCTAGAGCTTGTTTTACTGTCAAAGCATTGTAATGTGCACTTATACGCAACGTGTAACATATATATTCATTGTAATGAGCTGCTTTTGTTTACTAATAAACACTATCTCTATAAATAGGACTAAAAGTGTGGAGGGCACCGAAATTCGCGTCCCCATTTATGTCTTACATTTTAACGTTTTAAGTAGCCAAGTGAAATATTCTCTCTGTGAGCAACAAGCTTGTCCCAGTAGAATGTGTCAATACAACATACCTACAGCAGACCTTGCTGTCTAATAGATTGTCGTTTGGTTTAGCAAAATGCCAATATCATAGCCGCGAAGGCACTGATGATGAGCAGTTTGGAGTATGTAAGATCGAGCTTGTCTAATTCTGCAGCTTCATATGTGCTAATCTAACACTAGGGATACCTCACCGCAGGTCGGTCATAAAAACATAGATGTATTAGATATTTTATTTTGGAAAATTGTACGGAATTATATTTTGTTGATATAATACAAGCCTATCGTTATGTAGTTTATACTCTACAGATCTAATTAAACTGAAATAAAAGTAAGCTTTATTTTCGAATTTTTATTAAATTTTAAAATATAATGCATTAAAAATATTCACAAGACATCTTACATTTCCATTTAACATCCGAATGGTTTAAAACTACAATAGGTAACTTTCATTGTGTTTCTGTAAACCAGATCTTAGTGAGAAGATAATCTTGTTTTTCATCCCAGCTATTCAATTAATGTGTGACAGAATTGAAGATAAAAGCCTTTGATTAATTTAATGCTGAAGCTGCATTTGGTGTGGGAGATTTCCTTTGGCATTAACTTTTAACAAAGAACAAGATGAAAGACAAGCGAAAGACCATAAGGAAATCTTTTATCTGATTAATGTGGTCGAACTTCGAACTTCTGTTCATTTCATATGCCTCAGGATGGAACAAAAGGCTTTAGAAATTTTATCAGCAGTAATCCACTACTCCTGCTCTGAATTCATTCCATCAAAACGTTAATTAAAGTTGCACAAGAGGAAGTGCTGAGATTCAAGCAAATGTATCTTATCTAAGGGAATACATAGTGAGCAACAAGATGTGGTTGTTATTAGGGATTTAATTTACCACGATCTACTTTATCCTCCAGTTAACTCAGAAGTTACTAAAATAAATTACTGCAAGCATATGTAATTATCTAATAGCCAACAAAATTAAATTATGAGCAGCACTCAACACAAATTTCAAACAAGTAAGAAAGTTATTATCATCTTTACGTCACCTGTTTTTCTCTTTTACCTATTTAACTTTATGACCGCATACAAAGAAACAACAAAATAAGTACGAATCTTACTGGCACTATTTGAAGCGCAAAATCTAATCCAGCGTATTTCAAATAGAGATACAAATGGAACATTTGACAACATCTTACTTATTTTTGTTCTAGATGGCGACAATGTCTAAAACATGAGGTATTAAAATGGAATTTAAAAAGCCGGATGGTTGTTGAAACCTCGGGTAAAAATTTTTGATATCTTATTAATTAAAATGGTTTCAACTGGAGACATTGTAGGTTGATGAATGTGCCTGTAGTTTTATTTTTATAATGTGCTATTATTCCCGTCTTCACGAATTGTACACATTATTATGAAATTCTATATATTTATCGATAAAAAGCATTGTGTTTCTAACTGAGTAACATAGCAGACATACTACAATGAAAGGAATTCTAAAGATTTCCGAATTTTGAGGGTTAGAAGGAATATTTTTTTTATATCTACGTTAATAAATATTTAAAAGGTCATGAGGCAATACTGCAATTATGTTCGTCTTCTAAAAGAGCGACCCCTAACATTTTACAACGCACCTTTTGATGTTTGATTAGGCTATGGTGGTTTAGGGATTTTGAAGTTGAGAAATAAAGGGAAATGTTGCCAAGCTTCAGAATTCTCATAATAATGCACGTAGCCGAGGTTCTTACTAAGTTTGTGCTTTTTTAAACGCGGTATAGAGTGTATATAATAAAGTTTAATTCAGCCAAATCTTATGGAAGAAGGGATTTCATTTACCTTTAATATTGAATGTCTTTCTCATTAGTTTACCCTTCATGCATACAAATTTATAATTTAAACCGTAATCGTGGGCCCGTTTAATTGGGCATTTAGAAGCAATAATTCAGAAGCCAAAAGAAAGAACAAACATTAAAACAAGTAGTTAAGATAAATCATAAATTTAACTTAAAAGCTATGGGAGGAATACCTAGTAAAAATGCCGCCTTAGTTATCATTGCAGCTTATTTAGTCCAAATATAATAAGTTACTTAGAATTACGTAGAGCTACATTCTGCGAGAAAAAGAGCGCTGCTTTGGCTCAACGTTGCGAGTTCCTAAACCGGCACGAGTCGATAATCCAAATATTTCACATAACCTGGTAATGGAATTGGGAGCATTATACTTGTCGATAACTATCCGTGTCTGAATCAGACTCCGACCACCGCAGACACTTCACCCTGAAGATGCCAAGCGCAGTACTTGGCGAAACGTTGGTATCCACGATGCCTTCTAGACCACGGCCTACAAGCCTGGATAATTGTAATTCATTTATTGGTTATGACGCCGGCCGTGAAAGCCTCAGTATGTGCATTATACTGGTCGATAATGTGGTAGTTTCCCTGCTCATTTCACCACCTTCTGTACATCCTTTCTTTCCTTCTTTTTACTGGTTTTAAATTGGTATTTTCATTAACCTGAAAATACGTACAGAATTCCTACCATTCTACAGCATACAGCACTACTATTTTATTGTGAAAGCGATTAATTCTAAAATTAAACAATTAAAAATCATATATGCACACAACAGCTCTTTTTGGAATAAAAGATGGAATGTAATTTCAATTTATTACCCCAGAACGATAGGATAGCACATTCTACTGCAACAGACACATAAAACAAAATTAACTTAGGTAATTCTTGACTGTTTAGATTAGTATTATTTTGTTAATGGAGAATCACACATCACTACTGCTACAACCATACGTAGATGACTGCCACGTATTCCCTAGTCCAGAGGTGACGAAAACGGGACTCGCGAGTCATTTAACTCAAATGACTCGCGAGTCATTTTGACTCGTAGGCGCCGTTCCCTCTCTTTTCAGTCCATTTGATTTTCACATGCTGCTGAGTGTTGCAATGCGTGTTGGGTATTTGGTGACTCACGGAAGGAAGGCGCTTTCGGCATCCTTGCCCCATTCGGTGGATTTGCCATGTTAAAATTGAACACGATTACATGCCAATCGTTGGTGAACATATGCACGTACATTTCGGTAAGAAAAGCCAACGCCATGTTAATCTATCGGTGAGGGAAGCGGGTCTTTTTAACATTGCATTCGAACTTGAGCAGTACCGATCGCACCAATCTGAGCTAAACGCACCTGCTTCAAACGACAGGTTTCACAATTAATAAATAAACTAAGGTTGGTTACTCCTGCAGTTTATTATTGAGGAAAGCATCATTGGTGACTAAGTCGCCTACGAAAGCTGGCCAAACTAATCAAAATGAATTATAATCCAATATATAACTTTAAACTCAATGATTCTTATATCAATTATTTAATCAAATCTTCCCCATTAACTCTTTACTAATACTTACTAATCATATCAAAAGTTTCACTCCACAGCTAGGACGACTCTCTCTCTCTCTCTCTCTCTCTCTCATCAGAGGTACAGTTACAGGAGGCTTACAGATTACCGGACACGTAGTCAGTTATCACTTCTGCAGTCATAAACGTCAACTTTTGTTTCGAAATATTTAAACCTGACATATCCCTAGCCAGAAAGTTTAGCACATTAAAATTAGAAATAAAATTTAATTTGGTAACTCTTACACTGTTCAAATAGTTTATGATGTACCCAGAAGTCAACAGCAATGGCGATGGTAAATGTATATGTTTTACCGTTCATAATATACAGAAAATAAATGTACGAATTATATTAAGGCAGGCTTGGTTAGAATACCGCCCTTTCCCGAGTTCTAGGAACACACAATCTTTATGGCACTTCCTAGCATGTACAATTAGAAATCAACAGGAATGCCGTTCTGAGAGAAAGCAGCGGAGCGAGTCCAAATGTCATCGCGCAACATCTTTTTCCCCGATGCTGTCAAACTTGTCTAATGGCTTTAGCTCTTATTTCGTCATTGGCCTGTATCCAAGGTCCTTCATAGTTCGATCGAAGTTTGGAAAACTGATATCGGCGCTTACATACCCCACACTGATGAAATTGCGTAATAATCTAACAACGTTACGAATAAGCAAAATACGATATAAGATAGAGGAGTTATTCATATGGATAAAGCGGTATAATACAATCTCAGACCAAACGAGGCAATTATAAAGAATCATATCAGGTTTTAAACGCAACATTTTGCAAAGGAAATTGATGTGAAAATAGCAAAACGAAATATTATGAAATACATTTGCAGGAAAGGCGAGACAGGTAAACTTCAGCCAGCCGAAGCTTTACTATGCAGGTCATTTACTCAAGACGTAACATTTCCCGGCAAGGTTTTAGCTTAGACATGGCCCATGTGCCTGATGTGATGTTCGACGTCTGAAATTCGAGAACAGCTGTCTAAGCTTAAGAGGGTTGGAAACTACATTTGCCTTATCAATGATCTTAGATATTTCTCATGCTTTCGCCTAGCAGAGAAGTTTAACGGTATATCGGCATGTTAGCCAATCACCACAACACTCAGAAATCGATGGCGATATCCGGGTTATTTTATATATATATATATATATATATATATATATATATATATAATCACTGCCGATCTGCCGGGAAGGTAAATACTGTTAACAACTGTCTGACTATGACAATGACCAGGGAACGGAGGGGACACCTTGGATCTCGTCTTCTGTGGTCCAGGGGTACCACGCTAACATCTAGTTCATAAATAAAAGTCAATTTCAATTTCGGAACCCCGACCTAATGCGTATCCACCCCGAATGGATGGGGTGGTGAGCACAGAGGTCGCAGACAGAGAACCTAACGATTCCAGGCTTGATGACCCAATCACATCGGCGGGCTGGTTTCCCTCTGGCGGAACCCGGAGAACTCGACCCACTTGAGGCTGCTCAGAGAAGAAGTTTATGAGGTCAAGCATTTGCACCATCTGTCTGACACCGACCGACACTGAACAGTCCCTAATCCTACCTGAAACTTGAAAGGGGAAGCGAAATTATAGTAAATGCGGGAAAGGAAAGTGATAGTAGTAAAGAAAGCACCATCATTCACCTTTACAACCAGGGAAAACTACGAAAAACCCATGGTCAGAGTGGTCGGCCGCAGGAATCGAACTCAGGAATTCTCGAATGTGAGTCTCTCAAGTTAACTCGGAGCCACCTCGCTCGGTAACATGGTCCGAAATCGTATATCATAGGACTTAAAATTGCGCAACAGCAAATTGTGGCGTAACTTCGGAACGAATAAACCAGCAATAGTTCAAAGAGGAAGCATATACACTATGTGATCAAAACTATCCGGACACCCACAACCATACGTTTTTCATCTTAGGTGCATTGTACTGCCACCTACTACCTGGTACTCATTATCCGCGACCTCAGTAGTCATTAGACATCGTGAAACACCAGAATGGGACGCTCCGTGGAACTAACGGACTTCGAACGTGGTCAAGTGATTGGGTGTCACTTGTGTCAGAAGTCTGTACGCGAGATTTCCACACTCCTAAACATCCCTAGTTCCACTGTTTCAGATGTGATAGTGAAGTGGAAACGGGAAAGGACATGTACAGCACAAAAGCGTACAGGCCGGCCTCATCTGTTGACTGACAGAAACAGCCAACGTTTGAAGAGGGTCGTAAAGAGTAATAGGTAGACATCTATCCAGACCATCACACAGGAATTCCAAACTGCATCAAGATCCACTCCAAGTACCATGACAGTTAGGCGTGAGGTGAGAAACCTTTGATTCCATGGTCGAGCAACACATCACGCAGGAAAATGCCAAACAACGCCTCGCTTGGTGTAAGGAGCGTCAACATTACACGATTGAACAGTGGCAAAACGTTGTGTGGAGTGACGAATCACGGTACACAACGTGGCGATCCGATGGTAGGGTGTGGGTATGGCGAATGCCCGGTGAACGTCATCTGCCAGCGTGTGTACTGCCAACAGTGAAATTTGGAGGTGGTGGTGTTATGGTGTGGTCGTGTTTTTCTTGGAGGGGGCATGCACCCCTTGTTGTTTTGCGTGCAAACCTACATTGATATTTTAAGCACCTTCCTGCTTCCCAATGTTGAAGAGCAATTTGGGAATGGCGATTACATCTTTCAACACGATCGAGCACCTGTTCATACTGCACTGGTTGTGGCGGAGTGGTTACACGACAATAACATCCCTGTAATGGACTGGCCTGCACAGAGTCCTGAGTTGAATTCTATAGAACACCTTTGGGATGTTTTGGAACGCCGAATTCGTGCCAGGCCTCACCGACTTACATCGATACCTCTCCTCAGTTTCGCACTCCGTGAAGAATGGGCTGCCATTCCCCAAGAAACCTTCCAGCACCTAATTGAAAGTATGCCTGCGAGAGTGAACGCTGACACCAAGGCTAAGGGTGGGCCAACACTACATTGACTTCCAGCATTACCGATGGAGGGCGCCACGTACTTGTACGTCATTTTCAGCCAGGTGTCCGGATACTTTTGATCACGTAGTGTATGTGTTCTTACCTGTTGAACCATCCCTACTTGTTGAGAACTAGCAAGAGACTCACGCTCTGGTGCAACTTACCAGAGGGATAAGCACCCGAGTTCAGAACCACAGTGAGTCTATTATCATCCTCACTTCCTCCCATTCCTGAGACGTGTTCCGCCACAAACCAATGCGTGGAGTGTTCTGTTGTCATCTGAGTTAGCCATAAGTGATTTAAATACATTCCAACTACAGAAAGACGAGAAGGGTATCTATGTTGAAGCGGGCTTTTTGGTTATTTTTAATATTGTTATTATTGATGCTGCTTTTATTGATGTGTTTTTGTTCATTTAACGTAACTTTAACCGCCTAGTATTATAGGGCCTATTTCACTCATTCCGAAATTAGTAGATAATGGCCAATCACGTTTAAAGGAATCTTTGTTTTAACGAATCGCGGCTATGATTACATTCAATGTTTAATGAAATATCTTTATCACCTCTTCCTTTGAGCTTTTCGTTTTTTAATGCTCAGAAGAGATTGGAGTATCATTTTACAATGACTCGCCTACCAAAATCAATGCCGCTGGCAGAAACCAGATTTGGTAATGCTTCAAATGAAGATATAGACAGATGCCATTATTGATTAGCCATGCCAGTGCTAGCGCAGAGATTATAAAATGTTCATTTGTAGCCCTTCAGGGGTATTCTCATCGCATAAATTCATCATATTCTTCTTACCTTAAAACCATTGGTCTAACCGTTGTTTTTTCTGGTAAGTTTTCTTTTCGCGTTCCTTGCATTTCTCGTCTCTTGAAACTTGTGTTCTTCAAATGGATTTAAATTTATATTATATTCCTTAAAGTACATTTCTTGTGGAATTTTAGCTGTGACATTTCACAATGTTTTACAGCATCGATGTGAGGAAGTCAAACGGAGAAAACTACAAGGAATACACTATAAAATTAACGAGATAATTATGCTTTTAAACAATACTCATAATAAACTAAAGAATTGAAACAAGTTAACATTTAACAGCGCTTTTGTAACCTATAATGTTGATAATATAGGTTTCGTTTGTTTCATATTTTGTCTACTAGGAGCATTGTCACAATCATAGATGAAAGAATAGCAAATTGCTACTGCAAGTTCCGCAAGTCGATTGCAGAATATGATCAAGTTGCACTGTTCAAACAGTAAAAACGTGATCATACATTTATGACTTATTTTCGAAAACAACGCCACTTATATTGCAAATATAAATACGTTATGATTTTGTTATAATATTAATGATTTATCAAAATCACTTCATTTTATTCGTGAAATAGCCTTAGCAAATGCCACTCGTAATTTCCAAATCCTCTAGATAAACACTCTCGTAATTTCCTGACTCGAAAGGTTATCGATGGTTGGAAACCGCTTGTGGCACTACAACATATAGTTTTGCTGCATGTTCTTCAGCGCGCATGAATCATGGGTACCTGTTGTTTAGTAGCCTTCCGGTACCATATACTGGGTGGCTTAATGAGTCCCCTTCCGTAACATTTATTTCATTGCTGTTAATGTAATAATAACAATTAGAAGGTGATTTTTTTATTCATTCAAGTATTGTTCTATGAATTTTCATTTATTTCTGTTTTCTTTAATATTAATGGTTCGTTTAGTCCCGGTACTGAAATATCCAATCCAGTATCCACCTGGGGACTGATGAGGGAATCACAGTAAAAATTCAGCTTTCTCTTTATATAATTTATACAGTTTGCAATACCGTATAAGTAAATGTGATTTTGGAAACAATAGGGATATATGAAAATTATTCATTCTTAGCAAGATGCACGTTAACATATTCTTCATATTCCGCGCGTATGCCTTTACAGTGTTTCCTAAGGTAGCTCTGGAATCACTATTCTTGAATTCACTTACAGTGAAACTCCTCTTAAATAATCTATGGATCTACAGATAAGCCATAATCGAAACAAGCACAGTTAATTTAATCATAATACTCAAACCAAAATATACTTAAAATAAGAATTAGTGGTTATTATCCACTGATGACACATATTGAATAACATTATAGGATTTGGCACTCATCATTTAATGTCTCTAGTTTTCTTTTTTTTTTTCCATCGCCATACTGAGTTGCTGGGAAGTTGTTTACTTTATGTCAACTATTTACACTGCTATGCTGTAAATACGCCTTAGATGTTGCAGATTTTATGAACGTTTGTGCTATTGTTTGATTAAAGAAGATTGAGCCTCAACTTCGGCACCATTCTTCTTTTTGAGATTAATAAGGCATCAAAGGCAGAGGAGCAGACTGGAAGGGAGAGGATGTTATTAGAGAAAGCGTGGTAAGAAAACGGTTCTGTCATTTCAAGGGTTACTTTGAAGACCTTAATCCATGTTTATCTAGTGGACCCAAGAATTAATAGATGTGATGAACTGTATCCACTCAATCATTATGCAATATTTCCATTCCATAGGCAAAGTACAAAGAGTTAAAAACCTATGCATCACCTAATGCGTAAAACAATGTACAGAAAATCGTAGATCAGGGATACAATACTAAAATAAGCATTTTGAGGTTAGAAACAAGCGGTCGCAGATAGTTTTACTGCACTACATGCATTAAATCTATATATATTACAGTTTCCGAACCGAGCGGGATGGGCGGGATGGCACAGGCGGCAACGTCTCTGGCCCGCATTCGGGGGGAGGGTCATTGGTTCCATTCCCGCGACCGACCTTCCTGACCCATGTGTTTTTTCGGGGTTTCCGCGGTCGCCAAGCGAATGCTGGGAAGGTTTATTACATCCACCGAATTTACTGTCCCTCTATTTCACCTCCATTCTCATTTCACTGCACCTTTCATCTGCTTGGCTGTTTCAGGATTGCAAGTGTGGCAGGAGTCTCGGCGTTGCATGGTACGGGAAAAGGATGCTCTATGTAACTCTTCGCCGGCCGGAATGGGATCGATCTCGTCCTTGGCCCCTCCAGTGGGATGTGCAAGTCCTGTGCAAGGGGAGCTGTCCTCTGAGGGGATTTATACATGGAAGTGTAGGGACCCTGCCCTCTACCCTGTCCGACCACTCTTCATCTTCTCTCACCTCACCCCTTCCCCCCACTTCATTAGGGACTTAGGCACAAAGTATCTCGTAGGTCAAGGTGTTATGTCCACCTCCGCTCCTAGTCCTACAGTCTCGAATGTAAATCATGTCAGATGTAAACAAAACACACTCTTGTGTAGTACTAAACTTCATCCCTAAGCGTGCCTGATGTCCTATGCCACATTTGTGTTGTGGGACCTAGTCGATGATATCGTAATATCTTACTCAGAACAAAAGAGTCAGTACAGTACGCGCATGTAAGTGTTAGTTTCTCATTGTACAGCAGTACATGCATGAATTATGTGAATTAAATTTGATTTTGACTAGCAAATGAAGGTGTTTCAATTATGTTCCTGCAGCGCTCCTGATACACTGTATCTGTGGCCACTTGCTCTTGTACTCAAGTGTTTTTTCTGCGTACTGGGTCTGTATTCTACAATATTCTGTGTATTGTTTTACTGCATTCTGTATAACAACATTTTTGGCAACTTTCGATTATTTATCAATAACCTATCTTAAAATCAATTATACTCCAAGTTGCAGCCAAAGATGACATTCTTAAATTGAGAATGGCTGAACCGACTGTAAGAAATTTTCTTTATATTTCCTATATCGCTCTTGCAGAATAGGTAAGATGACATCTTAATTACTTTCCCCACTTTTACCCGCATACAAACAGTATCTAAAGTTGGTAGATCTGTTACGCACACTGATTGTTAAACACAAGCGTTGGCGCCAATAACGGAATAGTGAAGACTTGTTCTATTATTGCTTTTCATTTCTGTATTTGCCACGGTTTAATAGAACAGCGCATTTTCATTTGATGTAACTGTTTAAATAGAAGATGGGGTGCTAATGAGCAAGATTCCAAGTATGTTTTCTAGAAGTCTGGGAGATTTAGTGCTTAATCAAAACTAGAGGATTAATGATGGACAAGGAAATAAGACTTAAGAAACGTGTGTTAACAAAGGAAAGGCTTGGAGAATGCTCGAATTCAGTAATCTGCAGAGAATTTCCCCCAGCAAACAGACCTCAGCCAAACATCAACATGTTCTCTATAAAATCTCTAACATTTCATCCTCTTAGACAAAATGAGGCACATTTTCAGAACTTTGTGGCGGATTGGGTATGGGCTGCTGTGCTGTGTGCTGTAAGCAGCAGCCTAGGTGCACGTTTGGTGAAAACAAAACGATGTTTTTAAGCTGGGATGCCGCAGCTAGTGCAGGATGCACAGATTGAAAAAGCTCCTTTATCACTCGGGGTGTGACCGCACCCTTATTCGCATTCCAATTACAGCCTGTAACTTCTCTTTTACCCTGGTACACGGAGCTCAACCAAATTAAAAGATTTCCCCTTCCTGTGCTGGGCTTTCCAACAGTAAATCTCCTTTCTTTGGCTTCGTTTTCATCCAATCTATTGACTTATTCACGCAGGAGCATTGGCTCTGTATATATTCGCGCAGAGCTCATCACAAAACTGAGCTTCTAAAGCACAGAACATATATAGAAGTGTATAGCAATTGTGGGATAGAAACCCATTTCAATAGATACTGCTAATGGATAGTATTATGCTGGATAAGAATGGACAAGATCTTCCACAATTCTACTACATTTATTATTTTTGCGACGAATGGAATCTATGTAATATTTTCGGAAATACGTGCTCTTTAAGTTAGGATGATTCTACGTGCAACAGTTAAAAACTTCAATTCAAATATGCAAGATATAATACGGTAAAATTTAGGAGTTGTATTTTAGTTTGAATATTATATATTCTAAACTCGCTGATTACATAAGTTGTGTTTAACACATAGGTGTCTTAATTAATATATGTTTATTTTTTATTGTTTTCTCTACCACGTACCTAGAAATATTACATTCCAATTAAAAATTGAATATCCAGATTTCACGGTAGGATCTAGGATGTGTTTATCGGAGGAAGACGCACTATAACCATTTTTATCTACTGTGGCTACACCCCACAGGAGGCAGGGATGAGGTGAAGGAGTTGGAGGAGGTCCTAGGTCCGCAGGCCCCACAGAGACGCGCAGAAGTGTCTAGCATTTCCAGTTTGAAAAACCACACACCACTGGCGAAGATTCCCAAGAGGGCGACGCAGCGACACTAGCAGGCGGAACAACTCGCTCTGGCACTCACGGGGAGAGATCCTTCCAACGCGCATACATCCGCGCCATCTGCCCGGCCAACGCAGGACCTGAGCACAACTGAAACGTGAAATAGAGATGAAATGGGAGTAAATGGGGAAAGGGGAGATCGTGGTTGAATACACCACCCCGGCTTGGCGACTAGGACGAAAACCATGAAAAGTCCCATGGCTAGATTGGGTGGCCATCGGGAATGGAACCCGGACCTCCCGAATGCGATCTTCACACGATACGGCGGAACCATCTCGCTCGATGAGATTTCGATACATGTGGCGAGATATCCGCTGAATCAATAAAAGCTGTATATGCTGTCAGTGCATCTGTTGTTTATCCGTCTCTGTATCGGTGAATACCATAACTAAAAACGAAATGTTGGATAAATACCAAACACTTATTACAAATATATATAAAATACGCACTTTATTTCAAATTATTTTTATTGCACCAACCAATTCCGAGATATCCCTTTTTCAATACTTTGTCATATTGTAATACTTTGAGCATTCATTTGTTTCCCGCGATCTCATGTAAACAGTGTGGAATTTCAAGGCAAGCACATGGCGACCCGCTTTTAAACATTTCTGCCAACAACAAAATATGTAAAGAAACTACTCTGTAAACGCTCATCTAGATTTATACGAAGTAGATAGAAAAAATGCGCTGTTGCAAGAGCAGTAGGTAGAGACAGTTCTGTGAATGTAACAGATCAAACTCCTGTTCAACAAAGAATCCGAATACTAATAATTTTGGAGTAAAATTTGAAAACTAGCAACAGAGTTAAACCTGTACTCATAGTGTTATTAACGTACGAGGTTTATGTTATCTCTTTCACATGCAATGATATCTCCGTGCACTCTTTATTTTACAGATTTTTTTGTTTCATTTATATGCCGCCCTCGGACATATCGGTGCCTTTCCCTTTGCAACAATTGCTCATCGGCAATTATGTTCATTCGTTTAATTAATCTTTGTGTCTGGATTTTCTATTTGAACCTTCATTTGACACACACACACACACACACACACACACACACATTTACACTCTCACTCATACTTCCATCCTAAGGAAAATGGGGAGTAGTTCTGGCTAAAGAAATATTTCCACCCTCCAGCCGGGAATCGAACCCGGGACCTCTGGATTTATAAGCTAGCCTGCTAACCACCAGATCACAGAGACAGATCTTAATTCTTTGACTTATACTTCTATAGTACCCGCTTAAGTAGGTAGAGTAAGCGTAGCATTCCAATCAAAAACTCAACTCGACATCGAGATTTCACCTGAAATACATGTTTTGAGATTCCTGAATAAAACAGCACTTTTAGGCCCGCGCGCGCTGTCTATGTGTGTGTGTGTGTGTGTGTGTGTGTGAACAATAACTCAAAAACTCAACTCGACATCGAGATTTAACCTGAAATACATGTTTTGAGATTCCTGAATAAAACAGCACTTTTAGGCCTGCGCGCGCTCTTTGGTGTGAACAGTAACTCAAAAACGAAAAGTCGGATAAGCAACATACTTGGTATTTCAGTTTAGCATCTTCTAAGAATCCGACACGAAACTCGTCAAGAAAATGCCCCCACCCCAAGTAATAGTTTATTTTCTCAATAATTGTTCTATTTAAAGCTTAATGTTTAAGATATTTACATGACTATTAAAATGTATATTTTGAACTTTCTGGGAATATCTGTGAAATTCCCTTCATTCGGAATGAATTTTACACATTGTACAACTGGTAAACCGTAACAGACATGGTGAGATAAACACCTGTTACTGAAAAGCTAAGGATATTAATATACATATATTATTTTCAATTTCACTCAAAGCTCTATATTTCGCACATGCGATAAAAGTAACTGTATGAAAAGTTTACCTAGGAGTAACTTAAATAACAGGTAGAAAAGCTAAAAATTTATGTTCTAGCCTTTTGTTTTATCATTTTTCACGATCGGTTGCCACAAGGCACAAATGAAAATATGGAAATATCTCCCTTATTCATTTTATTGAAAAATGTGATACGTCACACTCACCTGATTTTATTGATCCAATAGGACTTCACATAATCCTTTAAATATTATTGTGTCCATATAAAAGTGATTCTTCAATTCACGTTATGCTGTTGGCGATGCATTTCTTTTTCCCTCTTTCTTTTCATTCTTTATTTATTTTTGTTTTTGCTATAACTAATCCCAAATTGAAGAAAATGAACTCTGTCGCAAAAGTAATGAACGAAAATAAATGAAAAATAGCTTAAAGTATTCTTGGAAAAAAGTATTCCTGCTCTTGAACAGCAGTTCTCGTATAGGTTGTATCAAACGAACATGCGGCGACTGTCGAAAGTGAACGTTCTCCGTTTCTAAGTTAAAGACAAGCTATATCGTGAGAAACTCCTTTCAACATCTCAACAAATAATACACCTATATCACTGACTGGTGTATTTCTTACTCTTGTTTCCTAAGCGCAACATCATACCTACTACGGTATATTTCTTTACCCCCCCCCCCGCCCTCTGTACCCAGGGGACGCGTGCCAAGACATTATGCATTGGTAACTTGAAATCACGGACCTAGTCACTCTAATCGTCCCACTAATAATAACACTATTGAGTCACAGGGACTCCAGTCTCTTCTTTCTCTCACTACGCTTGACCATTATGTCCTCTGCTACTTGGTCTGCCTTGTAATCGCTTACCTATACAGGGGTCCCACGTGGTAGCCTTGTACATCCATCTGTTATCTTGTAGTCTCGCAACGTGGTTCCTCCATTTCCATTTCATTCTGGTGGCAAGTTGTGCCATGTCTGTTGTCTGTGATAGCTGGTTTATTGTTGCAGTAGAGATTCTGTCTTTCAGAGACACACCCAAAATTTTGCTGTTGGCGTATTTGGATTTTGTTCCATTGTTTTGCTGTTAATGACACAAAAGAAAACAACTGTTCGCATACCGTAAATCGACTTTATGCTACTAATGAACCCATGCTGGGAAAAGAAATACAGTGAGGAAGAGACAGTGAGAAAGGGAGAGATAAGGAAAAAATTTCGAACATAATGCAACAACGCGTGCAGAGTTGTGGGATCTGCTACTTTTTAATAACGTCTTTTGTCAGTGAGCAAGTGAAAAAATTTCAGTCACACCAATTTCACATTTGCAAAGCATTATTCTGCATTAAAGTAGAAATGAAAAATCACTTATTTTCTTTAATTATAATAAAATTCTGCAACTTTTAGATATTACCAGGTTAGTTCCTGTTTTATGTGTAGCAAATATGCATTCTAAAGACAATGCTGTAAAGTTAGGCACTATTTTAACACTTAAATGATTTTCGTCTAATTCTATAATATATAAATTCAATAAAAGCCCGCCTTAAAACAATATGCGTATAAAACAATATATAAAAAGTGTACATTACAGTCATTATATATGTTTATATTATTTATACATGTGTAATAATGTTATGTGAATGTATTACGTAATTTAATAATGTAGGAGCTGTGAGAAATAGGTCAAAAGTTGCTAACAATGAGGTAGCAATGAGGTAATCTTGAGGCAATAATGAATTTGTAAGTTTAACAGTACTACTTGTAATTCTTGCAAGCAGTAATGTAATTTTTGTGACAGTTTATAAAATAGCCAATTAACAACCAGAAAAAGCTTTAGTTAAATGAAGGTATTCTATTGGACTAGGATTAGCCAATCACAGACTTGAAATATAGAAATTTACAAATTTAGGCGGTAGAGATCAAGTCAGTTGCTTGTAGACAGCGCTCAATACTGGACGCGTTGGTTGTAGACAGTGTTCCTAACCGGACGCGAGATGCGTCCTCGAGAAATTTAATACTGTGTGAGACAAAAATAATTTACATGTTAAAAAGTACAAGTAATTACTAAACGAATCTCACAGCTCTCTATATCAGTGAAGTGTTATTTAAATTGTGTCAAGGATTAAGAAATGTAATGAAGTAAAAATTATAATCTGTGTAAGCCTACATTCTTAGCCGCGCTACGTCTTGCAAAGATTTCCATGTCTCTAACAATAATACTGACGCAGCCGAGACAAACATAAATATATAATATTTAAAGAAACAGTCAAAAATTACGAAGTTAATATTTTTTAAACAGATTTTTTGGGGCAAAGGCCACCAGAAAGTAAATTTGGGACGAGGGCTACCGGGACCATACGTGCGGTTGCAACTACTTCAAGTTCGGCTCCCCAACAGTCGAAATATAATACATCTTCAAACTGACTTTCCATACGTAGCAACAACAAACCTTCTTCAAATTCGCTCCCAAAACGTGGGGCAAATAGCAATACAACAAACAATCGACTTCAAAAGCTCGCCCATTTAGCAGAGCAGTGGTGAAAAAGAAACAATGCTGTCATCTAGCGGCATGAATTGTTAACAGCTTTCTTCTGATTTTCTGGCATACGGAAGTAAGTGCGTAGATCCCTGCTTGTCAGAAATTGTAAGAAGAATAACGAAAACCTGCGGTCATTGTTTAAATAACAGATTTAATAGATATTAAATTACAAAATCATTACAGGCACGTTAGGAGTAGAAATTTAAGAAGTGAATTCCTGTATTTGAAACGTGGTCATTATTAAGTCTAATATTATGAGGGACTTTAGCAGCCTTCATACTCGGTTTGTTTCGTTTGTTGATAATACGTTTTACTGTTAGATTGTTTATATAATGTTGTGATTTCTGTGTTGTTCATGTTGGCGTGTTCGTACTCTACCAAAGGTTTGATCGGGGAGGTTACTCAGTTACATAGTAGAAGCACCGCTTCCCGCCTTGGACGGTTCCTGGAATAAGGTGGCTCACAGAGGTCGAGCCGGGTTCGTCATCCTAGATAACAAAGTGCCATTGGTCCACCACTGACCGAAAAACTCCACTTGAGCAGCGGTCCACCACTGACCGACAAACTCCACTTGAGCAGCGCCGAGCACTCTGGTAAATGATGCTCACCGAGCCCAGAGGCACCGTCCAGGAGGAACGACCTGTTCCAGCGAGCGGTGAAAGTACCATCTCATTTATTCGACTTAACTATATACATTAGTGCCATTGCGACGCGCTTACTAAATGTTATATACATTTCTGCCATTGTGGCGAACTTACTAATTTGTGCAGCACTACATACGTCTGCCCAGTTCGCATCATGTAGGCGGTGATAGTAGGTATGTACCTCCGTCTCTGGTTCCGTTGGTAAGAATGTGCTTCCGTCTCCGGCACGGTAAGCGGATTCAAACGTCATTGTATAATCGTTATGCTGCCCTCAACTATGAGTCCTACACTTGGTGGACCCTTGGTGGTCTACCATTGGGTGCTCATGGTAGAGTGATGTATGTGGCGAAGTTAGACCTTATATAGGCTATCGAAGGGTTTTTGTTGTCTTCTGCCAGGCGGCATGGTTGCTTCGGTGACATTTGTTGTGATTTGGTGGCAGCTGAGGTGTGGGAATACTTGCTTCCCGGGATTCCCGCTGTGGCGCTACGTGTCTGGGGTGCGTTCAGCAATTGTGTGCGTTGCTTTACATCGGTCAGTGGAGTCCTTCGTGGTGATGCCATCTTCCATAAGTATACCGTCTCCCCGCCGTTTGTGATTACTGGGAATGGTCTGCGATATGGTGGGGTCAGCTTGTGTCTCCCTACTTCCTGTCGGAGATCCACTTGTGCGGCTGTACGGAGATCTGTCGGCATGTACCTCGTCTTGCAGACCCGTAATCTTGCCTGTGTCTCACTTGTGAACATCTCCCGTGCTGTTGCTGTTGGTACAAATATGTCCATTAATAACTGATAGGCTGCTGGAATAGTCGTTCGGTCGTGCTCTGGTTGTTTGCAACGCTGATTGCTGTGCCTAGCCCGAGTACTCTTTGGTAGTATGTCTACCAACATGCTGGGATTAGGTGCGGCCGTCAGTGCCGCCTCCAGGCAGCGGTGTCAGCGTTCTACTTACCCAGTTGATTGTGGGTGGTAGACGTTGGTCGATATTTCTCGATTGTCAAATAGGTGCGTGAGCTCTGTGAATAGCTCAGCTTCAAATTGTCAGCCCTAGATGGTAGTAAGTCTTGCTGGGGTTCCGAAACGGCTAACTCAATGTCTCAGGAAGTTGGTGGCTTTTATGTCCGTGTCTATCAGTTTGAGCGGAGCACATTCCGGACTGGTAGCTCTGTCGACCATTGTTAGACAGTAGTTGTGGGCAGTAGTTCTACTATGTTTAGATATACAACTTTAAATTTGGAGGCAGGAGGGAATGCCTGAAGTGAGGCCTAAGTGTGTCTATGGATCTGCGAAGTCTGGCACTAGTAAAAGGCTTTTTCCCATTTCTTGATATCTGCATCTATCTAGCTAAAATGAGCTTTCGGGTAGGCCGGATCCCTGGATGGCTCATGACATGTAGCATCTGGAAGATGGCCATTCTGCACGGCACGAAAGACCGGTTGCTGCCCATGCAGGTTTTGCAAGTAACCACCATCTTGGATAGGTATATGCTGTATGTTGTTATGTTTTGAGCCGTAAGCCTGGATGTCCATATCGGCAGCCTGTGCCTGGACCAAGAATTTTGCTGCGGTGAAGACCATTGTCTCGATGCGAGATAAGGCGTGCGCTACTGCGTTCTTGTTTTCTTCGCGATATTGATATGGATAGTGAATTGTGAAATGCATCCGAGTTATCGGGTTCTCCGCGGGGTGCTGCTTTTCGGGTCTTGAGTAATAGATGGGTAAAGGCCTTATGGTCCGTCAGGATGGTGAAGTGTCGTCCTTTCACATGGTCCCGGAAGTGCTTTACTGCCTCATACATGTTCAGCAGTTCTTGATCAGATGTTGAGCAGTACTTCTGTGGTTTGCTTAACGTTTTAGAGAAAACCCCCAGATGTTGCAGGTTTTCTTGATAACCCTGTTGTAAGACGGCGCCGATCACGATGTCATTGGGGTCTGTGGTATAACGCGCTTCCTCAGCCGGGTATGCAGCAGTGTTGCGGCTGCCAGTACTGCTTTGGTCTTCGGAAGGCTCGCTTGGCTTTTCTGTTCACTGAATGGGTGTCTTCTTGCTATTGTGAAGAAAGGTGTTTAATGGTTGTTGCATGGTAGCCACTTGCGGCATATGTATGTGGTAGAAATTGATCATGCCCAGGAATCGGCGTACCTACATGATGTTCCTTGGCTTAGAGAAATTGGTATAGCCTCCACATTGGCTGAAAGTGGCCGACGCCTTGGTTGCGCACCAAGTTTCCCAGGAGTTTTACCTCTGCTTGTCCAAGGAAGCACTTATCGATACTCAGATGAAGACGGTATTCCGCGAAGCGTTGAAGGACAGTCCATAGGAATGTTTTATGCTCCGCCGGTGTTCTGGAGGCAATCAGAGGTCATCTAGGTAGCAGATGGTGAATGGTATGCCCCATAGGAGGTGTTCCATGAACCTCTGGTGTGTTGAGCCGCGTTGTGGAGCTCCAAACCAATTCTAATGTATTTTAATAACCCAAAAAGAACTATGAGTGTTGTCTTGGGGATGCCTTTCGGTGCAATCGGTATTTGGTGGAATGCCATTGTATGTCTGAAATGGAGAAGATGGAGGTACCGCTCAGGAGGTGTTGAAGTTTCGAATATGTGCAACATAACGATCCGGCATGACTTTTTTAACTGCGGTAGTCCCCACAGGGAATAGACCCCTCCTACTTTTTCACGATGTGTAGGGGTGATGTCCAGGGTTATTTAGATGGTCGTAAAATTCCCTCTTTCATCGGCCTGCTGAACTCCTCCTTCGCTTGGATGTATATGCTCGGGTAGAGTTTTCTGGCCTTGATTATCACTGGTGCTCCGGAGGTTTCTACATGGTGATATATCCCTATTTCTTTGTACGGAGCGTCCGTCGTAGGCCTTGTAATCTGGACGTATGATTCCAGTAGGTGCCTGAAGGGGGCTTGCGCGATGTCGGCGATCAGGAACTCCTGTGTGTATTCCCCTGTTGTCCCCAGGTGCAGTGTCGCCCACTGTACCGAAGGTGTAGATCGGGGCTCCGGTGGCATCATAAACCAGAGAGTCCGCAGGGTGAACTCAGCGTAAGAACCTATTTGTAAGGATAGATATGTAGCCTCCGGTCTCTACCGAGAATGACATCTCGTTCTGTTTCCATTTGATAAAGAAAAGATTGGGGAGAGCTGGTCCCGCTATACTGACCGTGTCGATTCGTTTCCCTGGTGTGTGTTGCCCGTGTGTTGGCAGGGCGGTATTTAGGTACCTGCCTTCTTCTCCTAGTGCCTATGGTATCAACAGATGCCATCGTTGCGGTTGCCGGTGGGCCGTGGTCCGCCTGTGAGTGCCAGCGGTTGCCTTCCTTTCACTGTCCTGAGACAGTTGGTTATGTCTCAATCTGGAGCTGAAGATCTGGTTATAACTCTGCGTGCTTAGTCCCTTACTATCCTCGTGGTTTTCTGGTGGCTGAAGCGTGCGCAATACCTGCCATTTTGTCCAGCGGCTCGTCCTCCCACGCAGCCTGTAATACCTCTGTTTGTGGTGATAGGTTTCGTAGCCACAGGAACCTCAGGAGATCTTCGGAAGTGTGTGTCGGCTTGGTGGCGTATCTCTCGGAGTAGGTTTCCATTAGACGTTGTGGCTTCTGGGGTCCTAACGGGTTGTAGCTTTCAAGGATGGCGCTATTTGAGTACCTGGTAAGGTTGTGCTCCTGGTGCCACTGTGAGGTCTCCTACCTGAATCATTACTTGCCGAGGAAGTTGACCGATGTCCCTGTAGAAGCGATTGAGGCGTGTGTTGATTCAGTGCGCTGCGAAGACTACCTTTGCCAGTAGGACCCATGTCACAGGTACTCGGTGTAGAAGATCGGTAGCGGCATGAAAGTGGGCGAAGTACTTCCAGTTGTGATGTCGGCTCTTCTGTAGTAGCTCCGCCCGTAGTCACCAACTTTGTGATTTCTGTGTTGTTCATGTTGGCGTGTTTGACTCTACTAAAGGACTAATCAGGAAGATTACTCACTCACATTGTAGTGGCACCGCTTGCCTGCCTCGAACGCTTCCTCGAATAAGGTAGCTATTAGAGGTCAAGCCGGGTTCGTCATCCTACGACAACAAAGTCCCATTGGTCTACCACTGACCACCAAGCTGCACTTGAGCAATACCGAGATCTCTGGTAAACATACCTCCCCAGGCTCAGAAGCACCGCCCTGGATCGTCAGGTTGTCAGTGAGAGAACGCGGCGGTTGAGGGAAAATATTAGGGAAGATAGATATAAAATAGTAAGATAGTAATAAAAAAGAGATTGCTCTTCCTCTTAAGGATGGATCACCGAAGCTGTCGGTAGTGTGTTGGCAAGGCTCAGAGTAAGACTGACTCCGCTGCTATCTCCTTGCCCTTCTACGCCTTCTATGCTACCGACACGTTCCAGCGAGCGGTGAAAGTACCGGTGGCACCATCTCGTTTAATTGTCTTAACTACATACATTAGCGTCGTTACGACGCGCTTACATATTTGCCATTGTGGAGAACTTACTAATTTGTTGCGATGCGTCCTGCATATAGCAATCTACTATAAGATTGTCGTGCTGAATAATGAACAATGGGCATACTCATTACAAACGGAAGTATTAATGGGGCACAGTAAATTTTAATGAGTTGGTTATTTTACTCCAGCTGTAGTTTCGAAATAAATTGTGGATTTTTAAGTGTGTTAGCGCATAGATGACTTAGAAGAGCATCATTGTTAGGGAAAATTATTTTCGAATTTTCACTGCATCTTTTACTTGGTATGTGTTGATGTTATCTTTGGGATATTCTGAGGATCATAAGTTTAAATAAGTTAAAAGGATCTAATCATTCAAATTAAAGACATCAATGTCATTAAAATCTTGCGTATACTATTTTAAAATACTACTTCTAGCTTAGATAGTAAACTGTTCTTTTGGTGAGTCATATGTTTTGCAAACCAGAGTACACACAATCGTCACCTTACTGCATTATGTATTATGCTGCAATAATATAACACCCTCGTTATTTTAGCGCATAAAAGGATCTGTGCCTTCATTATCAAGAAGACAAGTAATAACTTACCATTCAAATAACCTATATGAAAACTTCAACACACATTTTTTATAACCATAGACGATTTAATATCGAATTACCACTATAAGATGTCATTGTTAAATCAATTTCTATTCTTGATGGACCTTTAATAAGTAATGATTACGCAGAATCTGGTATATGCCAATACGAGAAAATGGGGTTCTAAGAAAATGGAAGAGGAACAATTGTGTAAAAACAAGTCAGCCGTATTTGAATTCTCAGTTCTACAAATGAACATTCATGGGAATGTAAAGGCCGAGGGGTCTGCGCAGGGGTGGGCCCTGTGGTCACCTGCCTGTTCCAGAGCAGAGCAGGCACGTGTCCCATACTGAAATCCTATCCTACGGAGAAATCAACTAGCAGGATACCCCGCAAAGTTTAAGTGCTTATGGGCTACCCACAGTCCGCAGAAACAGCCTAACAAGTGTGCGTTGCAGAATTCTGACGATTACTGAGTTGAAAAGCCGCTCATATGGCTCCTTGTGTTAAACATGAAGTAAACTGGAGAAATAATCACATTTACAAACTAAATCAGATTAGGAGTTGTCTTGGTTAATATGAAAATACAAGTCGCACGCAATCAAAAGCTAAAGTAGCCATATTTCTTAAGGTACACCGGGACTGAAAAACAGGCCGAAAATCATAAAAATTACGATTTTTAGATCTATGCATATAAATGTTCCCCAAACCTTAACTCATTAAATTGCGGTAAGATCTTTTTACTTTCAACCATTTTTAAAGGCCTAGCGCAGGATTTAAATGGGCGTGGAAAATCTGCCAGATTTCAATTCGTAGCTAAGACTCGGTCTATTTGTGGTTTTTAAATTTTAATGGGACATTTGCCTTTAAAATATACATGTTGGCTGCTTGGCCATATGAATCCACGATAGTTGCAGCATTGTCTGATCTCATTAAACGCGTAAAAATATTCAGACGTTAAGAATAGGAATAAAAAAAATATTTTGTTACTTTGGGACGCGAACTTCTGGCTATCATATCACGACACAATGCCTTAAACCGCTCGGCCATCTGACCACATGATAGCTTCAGCATTGTTCCATTTCAATGGACTTTTTTCTACAATGTTGTCCATATATGTGTATATAAATTCAGTCTCAGGTGTTAAGATTGGATAGTTAGTTTGGCTGAAAAAAATCTAAAACTAAAAATATCTTAAAAAATTGAATTAATGCTCATGAACAAAAAAAATATTTTACTAAAAGTAATAGCTGTTTCTTCCATGCAGAGACTGAAGTTGGTCTTACAATCACTAGGAATTAGAAAATGTCAAAATAATTCAAATATTTTATTTTCTGATGCTCAAGGATTAATTCTAATGCTATTATAAAACCACATTATGTTAATAAAAACACTAATGACACGGGTTAGGTCGTCATTAAAACACCGACTCTTACACGGAAGGTGGTGGTTTGAATCCCGCCAGAACCGTTCTTCCTGTTTGAAGATTTCCAGGCTATTTCAGTCCTCCTAAATGGCAAATCCTGGAGAGGTTCCCTATGCTTTGTCTTCCAATTCTGTTTCCCAAATTTCATTTCCCAATTATCATTTCATTCATGAACATAAGTGTCCAGTGTCCATTACATTCATAAGCACGAGCATTGAGCACCATTTAAAAAAAATATAATAAAAAAATAAATACACGGATCAACAAAAACTGCGTAAGTTATGTTGTGCTATAGCAGCTTTCAATTCTCTTCAGACAATAAGGATTCATTGATATAGACCAATTAATGTTTCTTCATTTTCCAATCCCTTTTATCATGCAGCATTTTAAGAATTTGCCATTCGAGTGGCTAAATTCCATCCTATTAACACAGTTTCAAAACTTCTACAGAAGGAGGTTCTTGTTACACTCTTTTGGGCGCTTGTTAATAATTCCCATGCGAATTACTGCTTACGATTGAAACAAATGCAGCGCATTTCAAAGGTTTAGAACCTGAAGCGCTTCCTACCAAAGTCACAACAAAAATGAGTCTGTTTCGACGGAAGTATTTGCGTGTTTCAGTGCTCAGCTGGTTGTGGTACACTTAATATAGCGCACAGATGTGATAGTCTGTTATATCAGTCGTTTGTTTTCTCAAGGCTCATTGTTGCAGGTGAATATGTGTACCAATAATGCAAACTAGATTATGTTTAGTGGTCACGCCAAAGTCTTGGCTTCAAGTTATCTACATTCAAAGCATATGTTAATACAAAGCACATACACAACAGCGGCCAAGGTTCTGATAAACACGGTATGGTAGGTGCTGTCTGCAAACAACAACAGACTGTAACAAGGATGGGGGTGGTCTCTGCTTAAAGTCCAGTAACAATTCAGCTTTATTTTATTTCGTCCTGGATTTAATGCTCATAAATTTCAATGCCTTGTTGTCACTAATCTTCAGGATATAAAGGAATATGTAATAAATATTCTTGTAGTAGATTTATAGTATATCAATGCCCAAAAAAGGGAATATTTTGACTCCCATTTTACCTTCGAAAAAGTGTGGCCAAACACTCAAAAAAATGGACTGTTTTGGCTAGTATGGACTCTTTTCGCCTCTTACTATTTTCTTTCTTTGTTTCTTTTTACCTGCATGTTTTCGTTAACTTTGTTAATTAACACTGTTCATCATTAATATCGTGTTCATGAACGTATTTTCTGTTTTGAAAAACACCCTTTCCTTAAGTTTTCCTAATGAAACGTTGCATTGCCTTTTGTATGCTGATTAACATTTGGCATTGTGCAAGTGCATAAGTCGGATCAATGCACCTGTTTCAGTTATTTATCCAAATGACTTGTTATGTGCTGTAAACCTCGACTTGAAAATCGAATGTACCTTGAAACTAAACATGATGTGGTCGCTAGAGATTGAATCATGGCATAACTGTACCACTTAATGCGACGGTAACCAATATTTGAGGATAGGCAATTTGCCTACCTTTCTAGCCTTCATTTTTTTATCATCTTTTCATGGATCATTCATATATGTGGTACTTATTTTCATCATTTTGAATAGTATTAAAGTTCAGGTTTCTGTGTTTCCTCTTCTCCCATTCTTAGAACACCTTTTCCCAATATATCTCATTCTCTAAGACTGTCACTTTTGTACAAAATTCTTCATGTTTTTATTTCTATCCGTTAATTTTAATAGTGTTAAACGCCCGTTCTTTCTAATGTGGCACCACAGTGATAGATACCATGAAAATGAAATGAAATGCTACTTTGGAAAGCAAATGTGGGAAGGAAGTGTTCCAGACCAATGTTTAGGGTATCTCCCCAGCATTTTCCATTTATGAGCATTGAGCAAACCTCGGTCAAGGAGGACGATATTGGTTGAATTTACACCGTGGAGTCCGAGGCTTAAGGACTTTTGTCACCCGTGTCGGTATTTATCGTTAATGAGAGACCCCTAATTGATATGAGGAGTTTCATTTCTGGCCACTACAGTACAATCAAATAAAAATATACATATGCACTTGTTGTAATGGTTGATTGTCGATTATCATAAGCAGTACCTCCTTACTGAACTACATATTTTAACTTAAACATATAATAAGGTCAGGATTTTGTCAATAAACTTAATTGAAATTGTTCATTAGCTTTGTTCAACACAATGGCTGTTTTTCAATACAGTCGCGCTTCGGACGCGGGTACACCTGCGGGAACCGATCAGGATGGCTCAGCGTCTGGGGCTCGCATTCGGGAGGTGTTGGGTTGTATCCCCTAGAACCATCTATTATTTTGTAGTTTCCCAGGTCCGTAGGCTAATGCTGGGGATTATTTATTATTACGAATTTTCCTGTTCATTTTTTTCTCATTTCATTTCCTTTCAGGTTTGCAGGGCCTGGCAAGATGGTAGTTGGTGTGACGTATGCGACCTATATGCTTTAAGCAAAGAACAGCTTCCTCCCCGGTACAGAATCTTCTGTCCAAACCTGTCAGCAAAGAACAGCTTCCTCCCCGGTACAGAATCTTCTGTCCAAACCTGTCCTCACTCTCGCGGATGGGGGGGGGGGAGGTAGAAGGGGGAACATCGAACCTCCGGAGATGCGCATGCTGGAAATGATCGCTGCGCTGCCCCTGTCGCCGCCAGACCGCCAGTCCCCCGCGCATCGCTTCCCTCTGAAGGTTTAACAGGCACAATAGACCCAACGTTAGCCGGTGTGCCGAAAACATCCTCTGCTTCTTACGCTTAACGCTAACCCTGTTGGACTTGACAGAAGTCCAAATAAATCTCAATTATATAACTATTATTCAGTCAGTTTACAATGTCATTCAGATTTTGTAACAGCCAAATATATATTCGCAATCTTGAACATGTTTCTCTCCTGCACAAAACCATTTTCCTCTGTCCAATCGTCGTCCTTCTAATATTTTCTCTCCAGTGCTTATATATTGCCCCTTTACCATGTCATCATTGGTTTTCCTTTTGCTGGAATCCATTCATATGCCAAACTGGTACCCCGTATTCTTTCATTCGCATCACATGTCCATAAAATCTTAATTGCCTGGTTTGTATATATCCACTAGAATATTATTTTTTGTTTCCAGTTCTATTTATTTAATACTTTGTTCTTTTTCGTTTTGAAATCCTTGAAACCCATTATGTTATAATCCATTTTAATTGTAAAATATTATCCCAACGAAATATTACGAGATATTCCATGCCAAGCAAACACAATGTGACGCTTAATTGAGCCTGGCTGCAAAATGATAATAAAGGCCTTGCAGAATGAAGGAAAACTAAAAAATGTCCATAATTCATTTTTAGAGGAGAATATTTCTCTAAATATGATTTGTAAAAAATGGATTAAGACAATATGTAACCACGGGATATGACAAAGAACTTTGTTGTCAGAATACAGCTATTAAACACAGCTTCTAAAATGTTCGTTCACCTAAAGCTCTCCTTCCTGTTTTTACTGGAATTTGTTGTGCTAAGCAGAACTTCTGAAAAAAACTAAAAAACGACTATTTATGAAGGCTAAAACTGCGCGAAAAGAACTTTACAATGTCGAGAGGTACAGCCGTCGCGACGCTTCGTGTTGCTCAAGCATACTGGGGAGGGACAAAGGCTCTTCTAGTTGTGAAACCTCCCATTAGCGTTTTGGAGGATGTACACTTTCAAATATGTACCATGGTCTTAATAAAATGTTTAACACAAACCGTTTGGACAGATTAATCATTTACAACTACTTCATTTATGTTTATTGTAATATCGGTTCACCATTTAAAGGGAGGTTATATTGTTCCTTTAGTTAAGATATCAAGCCTACTCTCTCAGAAAATGATCAATTTACACGATAACCGAATGTAAACAAATAATTGTAGTTGTTTTTCTATGAACCATTAAATTAAAACTTGGCCCAATCCTTTTTCAACGGAAGTTCCGCGTTACTGCTACTGTGACGTAATTAAAGTTGGTAAGTTGTCATACTCTCGGAAGTAAAAAATCAATAAGCTGTTGCAACCTGATTTATAGACTAGCCACGTGATCGGTAAAGTCAGCTCCGACTATCCCTTCTTCCTTTCTATTCAACTCCTTACCAATATTTCCCGATTCCTCATTGTCTGCCGTATTCTACAGATCTAGCCGTAGCAGTTCAACATCGAATAATATGCGGTAATTTTCGAAAGTTAAGTTCAAGGCAAGTTTGATAAATAGGTACCAGTTTTATTTTATTTTGGCAAACATCGCTCCGCGTATAGGTAAAAACAAATTCGACTGAACTGACGAATGCTGGGGACATCAAGTATACAATGTAGCTGCTGTGTCAGATAAACCAGGGTGTGTCAACTGCAATACGGAGTATCTGTTGTCGAAGGATTGTAGTGCTTTGAGTTTATAACTGGCGCAAAACTTCTGGAATCGTGACCTTGATTGCCACCCCAGCTGCCGAGCCCAGGAATGGTTTATGTTTAGCTTAATCAACGAAAGCGATATAATACCTTTGCTTACTCTCAGTGCGTAACACATACAGTCTGCATGGAAAGTGTCCGCATCTTGTAATTTCAAAGAGATCAGTACGTAAATATTACTTATTTTATATTTGTGATATTTATAACCATGGCTCATACGTTTTCAAAGTCAAATGGTAAGGTATTACGTATTCAAAGCAGGGAAATAATTGCAAATGTCCTCGACTTCATGAAGCAAGAAGCAGAGATGAAGGAAGAAAATATATGTTTACCCGAGTTCCACAAAAGCCTTAAAAGAGTGAAAGAAAGAGTAGCCAAAGCAACTGGTGTTTCACTGAGTTCCGTTTCCAGAGTTCTCAAAGATAAGAAAAACCATATGGATGAAAGAGTACCATTTGACACACCTGTGAAGAAACATAAGGTCCCTAAACGTAGTACAGAAATAGACGATTTCGACAAATGCGTCATTCGGCGCACGATTCACAATTTCTATGTGGAAGAAAAAACTGTGCCAACAATAAGCAGATTGCTCATCAATATGAAAGATGTCATAAATGTTCAAGGTGGTGCTACAAGTCTCAAATCCCGGCTATGGCACTAAATTTTGCAGTCTATTCTCAGAAAAATTATAAAAGATGTTGACCATGTTGATACCTAATATGCCTGCTGGGTCTATTCTGGTTATCGACAATGCTTCACAACGTGGCAACACTCAAATTGACAAACAACCTACCTCAAATTTCTTGAAAGAAGAAATGAAAACCTGGTTGCTTAGGCATAATATAACTTTTGATGAAAGCATGAGTAAAACAAATATAACTTAGTTAAAGCCAACAAATCCCTTCAGAAGTCATAACTCATAATTAATCTGGGCTGATGTCAAAAGCTGGGTGGCCCGCAGAAATATCGCTTTTAAACTAAAAGATGTGGAGCAGTTATGTCGCCAGCGATTTGCAGAAATTGGAAAGTCAGAATGGGAAAATGTATGTCGATGTGTTGAATAAATTGAGAATCATTATTTCAAAAAATACGGAATTGCAGAAGATCAATTAGAAAAAATTCTCATCCAGGATAATGGTGCAGAAAGTAGCGACGGCAGTGATGGCGGCAATGATGTGAGTGATTCCGCAGAAGAGGAAGAGCTGTCAGGTGTGGAAGAACTGGAGGCAGATGGTTGACAGTGTTTTTATATTAAGGGCATTTTGCAGCGGGGGATTTAAATATACTGTATACAACTATAAGTTTATCGTGTAGTGCAGTGCATAACCGGTGTGCGATTATTTGACAATAACTGTCCCACGCACTCCTGCAGCATGCAGACGACCGGTCACCTCCTGATCTGGTATGTAACTCGCTTCGTAGCTGTCATTAAGATTTTCACGTGTCTAGAACTGTTGCGCCAGTTATACTTGGAACTCCGTCATCCCGCTAAGGACGTATAAGTGAGGCTTGACGTATAGGGTAATACTGCATCTAAGAGAAGATTTTTAATTCATCAGAGGATATAGTTTTGGAACGTCGGGAATATTCCAGGTTGAGTGTGACATTGACATGGGTCTTTTAGGTAAGGCACGATCGAGGTGTATCCCCAAGATTTGACAGTTTCATCTGGACGCTTCTTGGTTATGACTTGACCGT
The DNA here is from genome assembly GCA_030765065.1 of Deroplatys truncata. Lineage (NCBI taxonomy): Eukaryota > Metazoa > Arthropoda > Insecta > Mantodea > Mantidae > Deroplatys > Deroplatys truncata. The sequence continues at coordinate 202,864,093 of CM060979.1, read as the reverse complement.
TATTCACAACAGGTCGCGCAGCTTGTCGAAGGATGAAGATCACACATTTCGAGGGATTAAGTGCAACGCAGGCTGGAGATTACCATAACAATAAGAATGTTGCTGTAATTTGAGATATTGAGAGCGGTGTAATCAACTTTCAGTAAATCAGGAAGGTTGGTGGTACAAATTTAAAAGGTACAGGTCCCAGAAGTGACCTCGGAGGCTCAGAAGTGTATATATTTCGAGGACTAGACATGGTGTGGTTTAATTTGACTGTCAGGAGCTATCTTTGAACCAAACAGTGCGTGGAGGCAGATCCTCCAGCAGAGGGAGTGAGTGTCCTGTGGAATCCCACTCTGGCATAGACGCGCTAATCACGCTAATACCACCAGTAGACAACCTCGATATACCTGAGCTATGTACACAGCAATGATAAGTGTCAGATGTAAACTTTGTTTACTATTGTAAACTATTTACTATGTAAAATATTTATATAACAGGTTGAAAAAAGATCGGTGGTTTACGCATAAGAGATAGAAAATTTACTTTTGTACTTACGTAAATTACTATTAAATTATTACAGGTTCCTATGGAGTGCAAAAGATTGCAAAGGAATGATCTGTTTGACATAATTCATCTCTCCGATAGATAAGGACGACAAATAATAGTAATATTTATTCCAAAACATCTCAGGAGAATTCATTCCATTTGAACAATTTTCAAATGGTGTATTGCTTAAAACCTTTGAACTGGTATAACGCTATGCTTTGTAAAAACATATTACTACACAAATAAAACATTAATGATTAAAATTATATCTTACGTGCACGGCCATCTGTACAGCACTACTGAAGGATCATGTTCAGTAGTGCCTTCTTGATTTAAGTATATAATATTCTTATACTTGTATTGTATGAGGTGGTTCGTCGCAGTGTGTTATTCTGATCTAATCATGGGATCCAGCAAACCAAAGAGGTCTATCTTTAAAAATCTAAGTTTTGTTCTGCTTTTTCCCAAAATAGCGCTCCCGTACTTTTAGCAAATAAAAGTTGCATTCTAAAAATAATATTGTATGTAACAATATTATAAGGAGGGCTGTTTGTATGCTAACTAGGAGCTCTCACTCTCAACGATGGACATATTGTTCTTATTAAGCTCTATCAATTGCTATACAGGTGCAGGAAGTGGCTAGGTAGAATTGAAGAATCCAGCTTAAAAATGTGTTGACCTAAATTCCGCTATTGATCATTAAGCTGTCAGCCTGTGTTTTAGAGCTTTTCCAATGTGCTTCAGAGATTGGTTGCAGTAGATCGAATTGTCTTAGGAGACAAGGCATGGCGTTACGCTAACCTCACACTTCTCCGCTTTCTCTCTCTCTCTCTCTCTCTCTCTCTCTCTCTCATGCAATCCTTACATTTTTAAGCAATTATAATATGCAGGTTTTTAAACATCTCCTGGCTGTCACTCCTAGCATTAACACCTCAAAGTTGTCATGCCAGATGTTGACTTTGAGTTTCCATTCTTTACTTCTTCCTCCACTGATGTCACGAACTGGAGTTCAGAGTTATAAGGCTTCCTACATTGTGGCTCGACAGTGAGATTACCCTTCGCCTCCTGGAATGTCAAAATTAATGCAGATAAAACTCTGTTTTTACTCCTAAAGAAGGATGCAGCCGTCCCAAAATATCGTTTATAAGGTGTGCAGTGGTATGCAAGAGAGAGAAGGGAGAGTAGTTGAGATTCGTATTTTTGGGCTTATAACAACCATTGTGAATTTTAACATGAAAATGCAATAACATGAAGTAACACTCAGGAGTTAATATCACAATGTGCATTTTGCTAGCAGTATGTTGATTTATCTGTTCTACATCATCTGGAGCTATGTAACAAGAACACTTTGTATCACAACGCATTACAGTGTCATAGTGGGATACGCTTGCGATTTCAGTTTCCATTTTATTATTCCAATTGTATTATCGGATTTTGGTGAGTTTAGTAAGTTTGGTTCCAAATTTATAATTCATTCTCCGCAGGAATGGAAGATGACAAAAGAAAACAGCAAGTGATACATAGACACGTAAGAAAAATAGTGTTTTAAGGGATTCTTGCGCTGGCGTGTGACACCACAGCATCCTGCATTGTGAGCTGAGGCGGAAGCAATGTTATCGACCTTAGTAGAGATTGCCAACTTACTTGATAAGGCTCTGATTGAATTTCATTTGACAGTGCACTATAATTATGATAATACTGTAGCGTTTCTCAGCCTGCAGATTGAGAAGCTATGCAGTCCCGGCATTGTACAGGTTATGCCATAAACACCGTCCACTGCATCGCGTCGTATCAATTTCGGCCGAAATGACTGCTTTGCACCAGGGTGCCTGTAGTCACTTGCACTCGTAGCGCAACAGTGTGCCCATTGACCTCCTATGGTGAAGGTACCAGGTTCAAAATTTTCCACTTGAAGGTGCTTTTTATGTTTAATAAATTTAATGAGAACTTATAGTGTGGCATGGAAGTGTCGTTTCACTTAATTAGTTTAATTATGTAAATTTCATTAAAACACAAATTGCTACTTGTTAGAATATGCTTTAATGAAAATCATAAATAAATGCATATAAAATTGTAATTATAACTTACAAACATATGGATCATTAAGTACTATTTTTCTATTATTTAATAAAAAAGAAAGCCAATAAACTCTTCTGAGAGCTTACACAATGCAGTATGTACGTACAAACTAGATAACGTTTGCAAGCCTGTGTTACGATCGTTGTAAACCTCTCGGGTTCTCAAAGTAGTGTATTTAACAGTGACTATGACATCATGCCGGACCATCACACAGACACACCTTTAGAATTTACCCGTTTCCTCCATATTGGCCACCATGCAGGCGGATAAATATCTCAGTCTAACCATCATCGCCATCCTAAGCCGGCGCAAGATGGCCGATATGATGTCACGGCAAGCTAAGACGATGCGTTCCCTGAGCTGTTGAGGGATCACTGGCCGACCCTAGTACACGATATCTGTAAGTTAACCCAATAAGAAGAAATATAATGGGGTTAGATCTGGTGAGTGTGCTGGCCACCCTATTGGCCTCATGTCATCCGATCCACCGCTCAGGGTAGGTGGCATCGATATAAGGCGTTACACGACGGGTCGAAGGGGCTGGCACCCCATCATGTTGGTAGCACATAGTCGGTTCTGCAACGCCAGTTCGTCCAGTAGAGTTGGCAGCTGGTGTTGTAGGAAGTGGATAAAGCGATTCCCAGTAGGTTGGCCATCATAAAAATACGGGCCTATTAGATGATCACCGAATATACCAGCCCAAATTTTGAAATTCCATCGAATTTTAAGGCCGCCTCTCGCATCCAATATGGGCTTTACAGTGCTCCAGTAATGTATGTTGTCTGATTTACATGGCCTGTGTTGTGGAAACCTGCTTCGTCTGTAATAACACAGTTGCCAAAAAAATTTGGATCTTGTTTAGTTTGTCCTAGGTCCACGTAGCGAACGCCAGTCTCCGTTCATGGCCCGGCTGCAGTAGCTCCTGGTGTAGTTGAAGATGATAAGGATGAAACATTATATCATGTAGAATTCTCCACGCGGAGGAGGCTAATATTGCAATGTCTGTGAATGTTCATCGTACTACAATGCGGATGCTGAATTACTAGCCAGTCACACGATCCGTCGCTGCTTGGTCACAGACAAGGTAATATCTTCATACATGTGGTGTCTTGTGCATTGCTACTGACTCAAGAATGCGGTTTGCAACCTGCAAAAGCGTGTGATCTATAGGCAGCGTTCTCTGAGGAAACCTCTGTTGCTTTAGATGACGTGCTTCCGTTGAATTCTGCTACGCTTCCCTTATACTAACAGCATGTCCAGATACTCTCTATTTGAAAACATTATTCCACAAGGAGCACGAACGGCTGGAGCTTCGTATTTATAGGCAAATCCACTATATAGTGCATTCGGAAAGAAATCATGATTTGCTGAACGTTCTCAAAATATGAACAGAAGTGAATAAAAAAACTCATTTATTCGCAGCCGTGATTTTCACTTCCGACCTTCATCATGCCTTTCTAGTATCAGAACCTGCATTTCGCATCGTCTGTAAAATTAAGGAATACAGGATGGATCACCTAAGACTTGCAAATGTTTCGGAAATGGAAAGTGCTATTGATTTGCAGTAATCACAGCATTGATTGGTATTCAGCGTCTCTTACATTTAACCTATAATCAGATTTTAATAATACTGAGGAAGTATGTTTTTTGAGCAAACATACAATGGTTTAAATGTAACAATCCCTGGTTACATAAACAGAATAAAAGTAGGGTAAATCAGAATGTCAGTGGCGTTTGTTGCAAGATTCTAGTGCAAGTGGTTTACGAGAAATCTTATTTTGAAACCTTTACGCACCGACACTTGCACAACCTGTGGTAGCACAAACTAAAGTAAAACAAAAGGGAATTACAATACTTCTGTGGATTCTTACAAGTAAAGAGAACATAGCCCTTCAAAGGTTGTGTTTAAAATGACCACCGACAGCTTCAATAAACCCTTCCAGTTTGCTATGGAAAGACTGCTGCACTCGTTCGAGCATTTCAACGGAAATGTCGGAGTAGACAGCAGTAATACATCGTTTCATATCGTGTGGTGTAGTTGGTACATCCTTGTAGACAGTGTCTTTCAGCCTTCCTCACAGAAAAATATCTAAAGGAGTCAGAACGGGCCGGCCAAGGTACAGGTCCTCTTCGCCCAATCCAACGATTTGGAAACAATCTGTTAAGACCAGCTGTAGTACTTCATGCACTATGGGCTGGACAGCCATCATGTTGGTACAACAGGTTCCTCCTAGTCTGCAAAGGAACGTCTTCTAGCATCTGTGGCAGATAGTCTGTCAGGAGACTGCGATACTTGTGCGAGCTCATTGTTGCTTCTATGAACAAAGGGCCTATGAGCTGATGGTTCACTATCCCACACCACACGTTTAAACTCCATGGACGTGACGTTTCACCTGAGGAAGCCAACGGCGAATGTCAGCAGACCAATAGTGCATGTTTCTGCGGTTTAGCTGACCATGATTAGTAAATGTTGCCTCATCACTAAACAAGATACATTATGAATCTGGAGTATCATGTCTTAATGCCCATTTACAAAAGTTAACACGATTCTCAAAATCGTTTCCATGCAGCTCTTGATGGAGAGATATGTGATAGGGGTGGAACCTATGTCGATGGAGAATGCGCAGTACACTTGCCTAACTTATGCCACTTCCACGTGCGATTGTCCGGGAACTATTTGCGAATCTATTGCAATGCAGCCAAAACATTAATTTGTGCCTCTTCTCCAGTCACTTATTTGTTTCGGTTACGTTTTCTAGGTGTTATAGTACCACTTTCACGTAATTGGTTGAAGAGGTTTATTAATAATTGCCGAGATGGTTAACGTCTTGTGGGATACGTTTCCGCATACACCGTACAGAAAGGAACTACATTCTTCCTACACTCTCCACACACCATGAGCATGTGCGCTTTTTCTGCATTATTAAACCCCATCTTCCACTCAGGACTTACTGCTTAAACTGTCACAAACTAACTGACCAGAAGGTCGCAATGTAATCAATGAACAGAAAACACAATGCAAACAAACATAACAATATCGTCCCTAGCAACTAAGCAGGTTGAATGGGACAAACAATTGTCAGGGTGGAATCTTTTCAAAACACGATTTCTCATAAACCACTTGCACCAGCATCCTGCAGCAAAGACTATTGACATTCTAATTTACCCAACATTTATTCTGTTGATGTAATTAGGCAGTGTTCCATTTAAAAATTGTATGTTTGCGCAAAAAATACACTTTCTCAGTATTATTAAAATCAATTTATAGGCTAAATGTACGAGTCCCTGACGTCCAATCAATGCTGTGAAAACTGCACATCAATAGCACTTTCCATTTCAGAAAAAGTTTCTGTGCACGTTTTATGTGATTCATGCTGTATATATATATATATATATATATATATATATTTCATTGTGCTGTAATGGTACTTAATCACGTCCCATACAACATAAAAATTTTGAAGTTCGTGGATGGAACCTCCTAACTAGAAAAGAAGAGCACGCATGATAGGAAGGCAGGAAATTCGAATACAACGCTTTTATCAAGATTCGATAATTTACTTCCGTTTGTCAGGCTACATATTTTTGTTTTAACGTTATATAGTTCTTGCTGACTTTCTAAATTGTCTCCGAGTAAACCGTTAAATGCACCACACTTAATTCAGTAGGTTGACAATGTTCGCAGTAAAGACTAAGAATGCTTGGAAATCCACGTAACAAACGCACCCAAGATATGTGTGTCAGTTACACTTTGTGTGTTTTATATGATCACTTCATTTAACAACCAGTATAGCACTTGGATAATGTTCACTCAATTTAACGTTAATCTAAACTTTGAAAATTTTAAAAAAGATATTACAATAAACATATCTAAAGGAATTAGTTGTAAATGATTAATCTGTCCAAACTGTTTGTGTTAAACATTTTATTAAGACCATGGTACATATTTGAAAGTGTACATCCTCCAAAACGCTAATGGGAGGTTTCACAACTAGAAGAGCCTTTGTCCCGCCCCAGTATGCTTGAGCAACACGAAGCGTCGCGACGGCTGTACCTCTCGACATTGTAGCCTAAGATAAAGCGTATTTGTTTTGCCAAATAACAACATTTCATTAAATTGAAAGCTTACGTAACCTTAAACGGTTCCCTTTCTTTGATTGCTTTAAGAATTTGGAAAGATTAGACAATACATTCTGGCAAAGGAAATTATTTCTGATGTTTGAAACTCTTAAGTGGATCTCTCTAAAAACTCATGACTGTGGCTAAAATTTAAATACAATTAGTACCAGACGGATTTTAGTGGAATACTTACAGAAAGAATATGTAGATAATGAATTTACAGCTGAGAAGGAATTTTGAAGTTTTGACATAATGCCATAACCTACAGGTTCGTCTCTCCTGTTGCGAACGGTCAGCCTCGACGCACTTTCCTTTCTTGTTCATGTCACCACTCGCCACGCCGGGAGTCGACATGAACGCAAGTTGCAGTTTTCCCTCCAAGGCCACCTGTTACTTCAGAGGTTACAGATGAAGAATGGGGCAGTTGCTACCACTAGACTAGGCTACAGATGGATATGCCGCATCTCTCGGCATATAGTGATCTGGTAAATTAATCCATGGTAACCTTTTGGAGTAAGGGAAACGAAATGGTACAATCTGTCCGCCTGCCTATCCATCTATCCATCGATCCATCGATCCATCCATCCATCCATCCATCCCATCCCATCCCATCCCATCCCATCCCATCCCATCCATCCCATCCATCCCATCCATCCCATCCATCCCATCCATCCCATCCCATCCATCCATCCATCCATCCACCCACCCACCCACCCATCCATCTCTTTGTGTGTGTGTGTGTGTGATTGATGGTATAACCAAGACTAGTTAAAGCTCGCTAAAATGGTAACCAAGAAATATAGCCCAGTACTTAAATGACAGACTGTTTTTTAAATATCATGCTTTAAATTTAACCACCTTAGCAGCGCTAGGACAACAATTTTATTTTTAAAATGCACAGAACAATTGTCCGTTAACGTGCTGTTTCATATTGAATCACTAAAACCGACAATATAATACTAGTAGTGATATTTTACGGTATTTCTACCTATTTGGATATTAAAGGCGCCGCCAAATGATATACTAGATAACATGTTACATCATGGCCACCCACGAGTACCTATGACGTAACGAAACGCCTTCCCGGTAATCCCCTGCGACTTTAGTGTTAACTTCCCGTCCTTGGTTTCTTCTCCAGCTCTCTGAGTGTTTTAAGATCTTGTGGCTATAGATAATATCTACACGTGAACCTTCTTGAGTCAATAGGGGTTCTGTTTCCCCAACGTGAGAAAAAAGTCAGGTTTTTATGTGCGCATTACACAGTTAGGCTGGCCCGCGAAACACTTTTATAGAAGCTGATAATATATACAAGAATCAAATTGGCTAAGACTAACGCTATATCGTGTTTGGCTTCATTTCGATCGGATTTTTCCTGGTGAATCTATTTATGTAATCGGATTGGCGCAATGTACGCCGTGAATCAATTTCATCAAAGGGTTAAACATACGCACGAAACAAATCGCTAAAAATCACGCTGGAATTTCGTGTTTTATGTGGAATTCAGCTGAATTTCCTCCTGAATGCATTTATGCCATCGAATTGGTGCTATGTATGCCGCAAATCATTTTATAGAAAGGGTAGCCTTTAATCAAATCGGTAAAATGACGCTACAGTGACGTGTCTGGTTACAAATTGAATTAATACGAGGTACGTCCATAAAGTAAGTTCCGTTTCAATTTCTCTCCGCTGCAGCGCTGCGATCGCAGTTCCGCACATGCGCGGTAGACGCTCTGTATCAAGGAGAAGAAACGTGCGCCATTTTGAGGTCGCTATCAGCCACGTACGCTTTGTTGTGCTTGTTTACAATGTCGGAATTGATTGAAAATCCCGCCGCTTGTGAAATCAGATCTGTGATTCGTTTTCTGAATGCTAGGAAAGTGAAACCAATTGAAATTTATCGGCAAATTTGCGAAGTTTACGGACAAAATGCGATGAGTGATTCAATGGTGAGAAGATGGGTCCGACAGTTCAATGAAGGACGTAGTGAAGTGCACGATGAAGAACGAAGTGGGCGTCCATCTGTGGTTACAGAAGAACTGGTTCACGCGATTGATGACAAGATCCAGGAAAACCGCAAGTTTACAATTAGTGCTCTCTCTATGGAATATCCCCAAATCTCACGATCACTAATTCATGAAATTGTTACCGCAAAATTGAAATTTCGTAAACTTTGCTCTCGTTGGGTACCAAAGATTCTTACTGAGCAACACAAAACAAACCGGATGGGTAGTGCACTTCAGTTTTTGACCCGTTATGATGAAGGCGGCGAAGAATTTCTGACACAGATAGTCACAGGAGATGAAACTTAAGTTTCTTACGACACCCCTGAAAGTAAGCGGCAATCAATGGAATGGAGGCACACTTCATCCCCAACAAAGGTTAAGCTGAAACAAATCTTGACACCTCGAAAAATGATGTGCACAGTGTTCTGGGACTGGAAAGGCATCTTACTCATTGATTTCTTACTGCGTGGTCAAACAATCAAAGCAGATGTTTATTGCGAGACACTTAGGAAATTGCGCCGCGCAATACGGAATAAGCGCCGAGGATTGCTGTCAAACGGTGTTGTTTTTCTTCACGACAACGCATGACCACACACTGCAAATGTGACGCAAAACCTCCTACAGGGATTTGGCTGGGACGTGTTTGACCATCCTCCGTACAGCCCTGACCTCGCTCCTAGCGACTTTCATCTGTTCTTACATCTCAAGTCTTTCCTTGGCGGTCAACACTTCAACAATGACGAAGAGCTGAAAGAAAATGTTTCCAACTGGTTGAAGACACAGGCGGCAAACTTCTATGAAGAAGGTATACAAAAACTTGTGCCACGCTATGACAAATGCCTGCAAAATTTCGGCAGTTATGTGGAAAATTAGTTTAAGAGTTGTAGAATTTTGTGCAATAAATAATTTTTCTGTATCTGTACACAATTTAATTTTATTACCAAACGGAATTTACTTTCTGGACGTACCTCGTATATTCCGGCGAATGCGATGGTGTCATTAGGTTTCTTGTATCCCAATTCGGTAATGCAATGATAGTGTTGTGTGTTTCTGTTGAACTTTGTGGGCTACAAACATTGAAAGGTGCATACCATGGAATCGATTAACGTAATTAAGCTTTCTATAAAGTGTTCTATCAGTACAATAAAGATGATTTAATATTCAATACGCTATTATAAAAACTATATACGCAATACTTTCATTACACATTTCGTTATTAGATACAGAGGGATCACCATAGCAAAGCGATTAAGACGGTATTGACCGGAACTGTATAACCTTTATACATCATGTACAGATGTATTTACATATTTTTAAGCTTTGCGATTGTTGAAGAGGCAGACTCGTGATTGGAATAATTTGTTACAATGTCGCAAACTTTATGTAACTTTTTTTGAATGACTGAAGTTGCTATCATACAATGTGCACAGTTAACATACACATTCCAAGTAATGATGTTACGTATCCACATGTACGAAGCTTTGTGATTATATTGTTAATTTGTAAACTATATAAAACTTTTAGGCAAAAGGTTTTGCCCTAAAAGTTATATATTAAAGTTAAACCTTTTACGTTAGCAACTGCTCTTCCAAAATTATGTTCAATCAGCTGGAATATCTCCAACTAACATTGTCTCCCAGTGTATTTCTAAACGTTGCCCCATTTGATAATTCTGAGATTTGTCACGAAAAGGAGGTTCCCAAAAAGTGGGACAGGTTTGCTCTTGAATATAATGGGACTGAAGTTTTTATAACATTTCTTTAAAACAGCCACGTTACTGGGTATTATGGCAAGAAGTTCTTTGCATCAACGTTATAGAAATTGACGATTACTTCTACAACAAATACAGCGCTCTTAAAATTATTTACTCTCGAATTCAAATAATTAATATATACTATAATTAAAACAATTTCCAAAAATATAATCACTTAGTAATTGCACCTTATATCACTTCTACAACCTGCAGTTCATGATTTGATTACTGTAATCCACGATAGACGTATGCAAATTAAAATATCTGAATGTGTCACATTCACAAGACCATCTACTCACTCTTCTACAAGCTATACATACAAAATCTTGTTGTATCTACTTCTTGCTAATCTAGATACATTTTCATTACACATTTACTCATTTCGTTATAGGAAACAGTAGGTAAAGTGATAGAGCATGTCAGTATGTATCTATAAATAAATTAATAAATCTGATGCATTGGATTCACATAACCTTCTTTACACATTCTTCCGGAAACTGTTCTTACAAACCTTATTCTTCCATCTACATATTTTTAATCGAGGTAAAATTTCAATGAATGTTTGCACATTTCGTTATAGTGCACTGCGTTGTGCTTTGTATTTTCTTATTTTGTTTTTTATTATGCTGGGAAAATTATTATAGTGTAGAAAGGATTTCCCTGAAAAGTCACAAGGAAAGGTTCAACAAAGTTAACTTCCTAACAAGTAGTTCTCCCCAATTAATGATGTAACTATTCATATATTTTAGAAAGCAATAAATACAATGGATTGTTAAATTTTTTAGATTACAAGTTTCTCTTGAAGCATCTTGCTTCCAATACGATTATCTGCTTTTTGGCATATTAAAATGTTCGATCTGTAAATATTACACATAATTTACGTCAACCGATTAATAGGATAAGCTTATACGGAATGGTTTCTCAATATGTACAGCTCTGTTGCCTATATAAATTATATTACTGCACGAGAGTTAATCTCAAAATGCCCATCACTCAGTAGCAGCATGCACACATTAATTCAATTGCCCATAGTTAGAATTCAAGAAACACGTTAAAGGCTCATACGTCACCCAACAAATTTAACCGCGGCCTTACGTGACCAATAAGTAAAATGGGTAAAACAGAACAATAAAGCACACTAAAAGTCCAAAACATTCCATTTAAAATGTGACCTAGTTCCCACTTGTGTACCATGAAATATTAAACAAACTTATAAAACAAAAACCGAAAAGTGAAACGATCGGCTAAGAATGGCGACATGTCTTTAGTAAGAACTCACCAACGTTATTTAGCGAGGTACACACAGATGAATGTAGGGAGAAACAAGTCCCTTAGCTAGGCAGTTGCTCTCAGTAGCAAACCTCGTTGCGGGACAGAGACGCCGTCTGGCAAACCAAACAAAAATAGACCAAGCAGCGTTCATATCCCAGCACACAGCCTTCTCAGCGCGAAACACAAGTCATACAAAATTGGCACAGGAGGTATAATGAGGATACAATAGGTTAAGGTGATAAGAGTTTTAAAACGTGAATGGCTATATGATGACTTAAAAATGCCATCCTCCTTGCATGACCATATGACTTACCACTAGGAAAAGCATGCATTTGAAAATTAATAACAACGGGTATCTCGGAAATGGTTAACGCCACAAGAAGATCTATTTGGCATAAATTGTGCGTTTGAACGAGATCTACATCTTTTGTATAGTAAGGTTTTGTCCATCTCTTATGGTTTATCAATTATACAAAAGTCATTAGGAATGAAGAGGGCTTCTCAGAGTGTGCAGATATCCTTAACATATGGTATATAATGAAAATCGTTGAAGCTAACGTTTAGAAAATAACGTTGCGTTTTCCATATAAAGAGTAGTTTGCGTTGGGGGAATTTTCTTGAAAATCTTGATGTATCCTTGGAAGATGATACCAATGTTGGTATTTAATCCGTCTTTTGTTTTTGGGTTATGCTTTTCACAGATAGACGCAGAAGAAACACGCACCTACAGACGTTCTTTATTATTTTTTTAAATTCAGGGAGTCTCAGAACGTGTATTGTCGGTGAGATCCCGATATCAAATTTTTGGGTGGAATGCTTCCTCCACTTACTATAAGTACAAAAATTATTAAAAATAAAAACGCTTGAATTGACAGAAAAAAAACCTTCTACATGACATTCCTACGACGTTCCCTATGTTCATTTTTACATAACTTTTACAAACTATTCTTACGAAAATTTATTTGTATCGACTTCATGTTAGTAATAAGTTTTCCAATAACTAGTTTTATTAGATATTTCGTTGAAGCTACAAGAGAGATGGGTAAAAAATCGATAGCAATGTATAGAAATCGGAGCTATGTACATTGGCCTAGAAATTCCATACTGTTTCCATGACATCGCGAGAAGTAACGGAATAACATCATTATAAAAATGATAAAGCATTGAACATTTCAAACAATAGCTGATATCTCGGATAAGACTGATGCCGAAACAGAGTTATCTGATACAAGTTGTGTTTATTAAACAGGTGTGCCTGTTTTTGTCTAAATCTTATGGTTTAACAGTTATACAAAATTATACTTATTCTCTTACACATAAAGAGAGCTTCAAAGGATATTTCCATAAAATTCAATATATACATTTTATTTATCGTTTAAATAGCTTAAAAATACAGTATCTTAATAAAAATAATTGTAACCATTGTGAAAAAACCGAACTGTCCAAAAACCTTGTTTGTAAAGTTTAGCTTCGTTGGGGCGATTTTCTTGAAAATCAGTTTCGCATATTTGGAAATTGCTCAACCCAATACCAATTTGGTATTTATCAGACATTTCATTTTGGAGTTATATTGTTCACAGAGTCACAACCACACATGCGGACCATTTTCAAGAGCTTCAAAACCTGTATTTCCTGTGAAACATCGGCATCGCATTTTTGGCGGAATACAATAATTTCTCTTACCTACTATGGGTAGGTGTAGAGAAAGTAAAAATAAATTAATTATCTGACTTCTTCCATCTGCACTGCCATTCTGCTAATGCATAAATCCACTTGTGTGGCTCAGTGACATTGTATAACACAACTCTTAAAGATACTTCGTTTGTCACAGTTAAGTTGATGAAAAGGGGATGGAAGTTTTTCATGATGACGCGGAATCTTGTTGCATCTGTTATTAGCAATTTTCCATAAATTTAGAAACAAAAGAGAGCCAAATATGTACCCGGAAAATTACGACTAGACCTAAACGTCGCACGTACCCCATGTTAACAATCACTAACCACTAGCCCAATCTGGCAACTCTACAACCCACTTGTAATAGGCTGTGGTATTACAATGCAATTGAATGACGATAAGCGATTGTGCCATCTATGGTAGCGAAATAGAATTAGTACACAATTAATTGTATAGGCATAATTACCACTCACGAGTATACAACACTCGGCTCCAAAACACAGTCCAGTTGATTTGTGTTCATATCCCATCGGCTGCATAAATAGCTATTTCCTACTTATACTATCCATTATACTACTAATTCTACAGTATACTCCTACTAACTCAGTGTTCTGTCAATTAACAGACTCATATAAATTAAAAGAGTGTCTTTTAAATAAAACATATGTACCCTTCGTGTTTAACTTTAAATCCTCTTACTGCTTATGTCTCAACTTCAGGCAGATTAAAACTTCCAACTAAGATAAATGCTAATATTAAAGGTTTTTCATGTCACTATTCAACCCCCTAAATCATATTAACAACGTTCATACATCAGGAAATGATAGCCTCTAATACACATGGTTGCCTATTTTTAGCTGAAGAATTCCACAAAACCAGGTACAGAGATATGAAATGGTAAAATAAATGGCAGAAACAAAGGGTTGATGAACTCAGAGATATTTCCATGGAACTTGTTCTGGAGCAGAAAAATAATTTTACTGCCCTCATATTAGTATTTTATGACGTAAAGCGCGAAGCGAAGAACGCTGGAATGGCGCTCAACGTTTGGAAATGGCGGAAACCATAAAATGCTTATATTACAGTGCGCGTTTGCTTCCGTAGTATCTAAATAGAAACATCATATAGCAAAATGGGTTTTGAAATTAATTAAAATGAACGTAAACAGGAGAAGAAGTACGTATACTTCAGCAGAAATACTGAATTCAATGCAAAGGTTTGCATGCTGTAATTGAATTGACAATTTAATATTCTATGAAAAACTGAAGAACACGGCTTAATGACATTACTTTGGTATTATTACGAATCTCTAAGCTTCACTTTATTAAGAGAAAAGCTTTTCTCTATTATGTTTATAGAAAAGCTAAGGAAAATCTAGGTTTAAAGCAATATTTAGAAAGAGAAGACTGCAGGAGAATAGAGTCATAAATCCATGAAATATGATTTTATAAGAATGACTAAGTTTTGTAGCTGAGAACTGTAAATTCTGAAAGCTGTTGTTTCAGAATATCTTATACCTGAATAAAATACAAATCCCGATCAGCTTTTATAGAAAAGTACTGCTATATTTGGCTGCAAGGTGGAAATGTTACCTCATTTGTTACTAAATGTGGATTTACGTTCCTCTTCCCTTACAGATTTCATGTTTATAGTGCCGTACAACCGAATGAGAAAGCGAAATACATTCTCTCTATTATATCTTAGTGTACTCTCACTCAACCAAACATACATTTTAATGCATAAACTACCAATAAGAGTTTACTACATGATGATAACAGACCACTGTGAAAAACTACATTCATGATATTCTAAACTAGGGTCAGTATCCCAGACACTGTTTCCGCATTATAGTTTTCTCTATTTGAACATACGGTCCAATGTTTTCTACAATATTAACGTATGAAAATCATTTACCATTTTTAAACAACCATTCCAAAGTGTCAGTCAT
This sequence comes from Deroplatys truncata, assembly GCA_030765065.1. Taxonomy (NCBI): domain Eukaryota; kingdom Metazoa; phylum Arthropoda; class Insecta; order Mantodea; family Mantidae; genus Deroplatys; species Deroplatys truncata. Next base: position 202,848,714 of record CM060979.1, on the reverse strand, counting down.
CCAATAATTAAGTTGCAAGTAGTTTCTCCATTTATTTCTGCTCTTCCTTAGAAGTTGGTATTAAATTAATTTCAAATTCAAGGTTTCATGAAGCAAGGAAGATGGTATGCGCCAAGTACACAGTTAAAATGCTCTGTTTAGTAAACAACCGGAGATGAAGGTCAAAGACTTGAAAGGAATGGAAAAAAGCAGCTATATAGTCTCACTTCTTTTAGCATAAGGTAGCAGCAAACTCCAAAAGAATAACCAGAATACGCTCCTCTGATCATCCGATAGAATGTCAAATAAAGAGCTTTGAAAATATCTAAGACAGAATTTTGATACTCATCCAAAAACAAACAAACACCTTCCCTGAACAAATGTCTTCCTTTAGTTGAGAAAGACAGGATGTTCCAGGAAAATTAGCAAAATGCTAGATCGAATAAACCCATTTTTTTCGAGAGAAAGGCCTGAAAGATTCCGTTATCAGGCATACAAACGCTTTCTTTTAATTGTTAGTGGTTTCAAGTTATGTAGGAGCATTGCATCGATGGATAAGAAGCTTTATGGTTGCCCTTAGTGGTGAATGATTCTAAAAGAAGCACATTGCTTTGATGTAGAACAGAAACAGTTTCTGCTATGGAATGTCGAACACGGAAAGGCAATCACCAGGTAAACGAAACCAGGATTAACTATAATACAAACAATACAAATGTTTCCTTCAAGTCTCTTTTAAGTACAATTTTACGGAAAGAGCAATCATGTGTTAGATACCTACCTTCTCCAACTTGCCATATACCCTTTTAATAAATATCGAACTCAGGAAATGAAGAAAGTCTGCAAAGGTTTGATGAGATGTCCTTAAAAGATTGAAACACTAAACAGTATTTAAAAATGTTGTTAAAATTCAAGAAAAATATTAATTCATATCCATTTGGAAATTACAAGAAGCAAAAGATTGATACAAATATTTGGGAAGGAATAAAACTTGCATTCGAAACAGCCTCCCTCTGAAAGACGACTCTCTCCTAGTTGAATACCATAGCTTTGTTGTTGTTTAGACGGATCGGTTGATTGTCCTCCCAACTAAAGCATGGTTCAATTAATCCATAGGACCTCCATAGCTTTGTGCATGTTTTCTGTCTTGCGTATATCTCAGTAAAACAGCAGAAGTAACCACATCCATTTCTCCTTGATAGATACCGTCAGAGACGCGCAGTTTCACTAACATCCAATAGTTATTATCATTGATTGTTACATTGTCTTTATTTATATAAAATAATGTGGAAAACAATTAATATCGGGTTACCTTTAATTTAAAAGTGATTATATATGAACTCATTAAAGCGTAAGCCTTCTAATTCGACTTCACTTTCAAATAAAGATAAAATAAGCTTCAGAACGAAATAAAGATTTTAAAATATGACACTCATTTGTCTCAAATGTGTGCATCTACTCGTGGAATCCACTGAGAAATCTGTTTTGCTGCATCTTATATAATTACAAAACATTTTGCACATGCTTTAGCTCTTTTATTGTATTCCATATTTTTTCGTTTAAAGGGTGCATCAAGAAGCTGTTTAATCTTCATGCATATTGATATAGTTTTAAGATATGTTTTGTCATGTGCTGTATAGACAGTACGAGCAGTAGTTCAATCTTGCTGACACATTGCCATGAGTCCCTTCTAAGAAGTAGGATTTATAGGGGTATAAAGGAAAATGTCAGCTATAAATTATAAACAACATCTAGTAGGTCCTAAGGATTGTCCTAGCTATTTGAATATCATTGTAGAAATGGTGCATTAATAGGTTAAAAAGGACTTACATCACGGTTCGTGTTGGAAATAAACTGAACCACTCACTTCTCCGGATTACAGCTGTAAGACTGGTCAATGTCAAGAGCTCTATTTTTCGTAGTTCAGTAGTCGTAAACCGTATACCATGGGACTCTCGATCAACACCAACTTTTGCTGATTAAAGAATAATTAAGACAGTCACTATCATCGACCGAATATAATCTATATAGTCTTCAAGCAAATACGCTATGTACCTATAGTATCTATCCAATTTCTGCACACACACTGGCTGTTGCTGAGTTTTAAGAACGTATAACATGGGAATAAACCAGCGTAACTCTCTTACACATGCAATTATTGCAATAATGTTGTTGGTAAGCTACTACTCTTACAACACTGTCAATCGTGATAAGCGGGCAGAGGGGTTTTAGTAAGTTAACAGAGTATTCGTGTTACCGCACGGAGTATAGGTGACGTCAAGTACTGTGACGGACACACTCCTTCCCTTCCCTTAACAACAGCCGGTTTCGTTGCGACTGTTCCTTCACTGCCACTATACCTGCAGTGAAGGAAATAATTTCAAGCTTTGTTTTAGGATATTATATATTTTCAGAATCATTTCAGTAATACAATAAAGTATGTAGGTATTTGCAAGTAAGGACACTAAAAACACCAGAAGTTCTTGAGGCCATAGAACAGATTTCAGAAATACAGAATAAGGTATAAAAACTAAAGAAAGGATGACAAAGAAACTTAAAAGTATGCTAGAGAAGTATTCATGGTACGCAAAATGCGTAAAACGAGTTATTGTGGCAGGGAATCTCAAGCAAGTCCGATATTTCGTCTTTTATTTGCTCCTACTACGTCGGGTGATGTGGAACATAGTTTTTTCAAAATATAACAATGTCTATTAATTTTCCATGTATTTCGAAAACGCATTATTGCACACTACCAATAGCTAAGCATAAACACATTGTTTTCTTCCGATACTCAATAATCCTGATCTACGTGCTTTCAAAGCAGAGTATACTGTCTTCAACAGTTCATATTTGTTTATAGCGGACACTACAAGGTCGCAATCGCACCCACCTTCCTTCGCCACCGTTCCTAACTTGAAACTTGATGGTTTACTTACTAAAACCCATCTGTCTGCTGGTAAGATGTACTACTTTCTAAGATTTCTGTTACTCACTGCGAATATAATCGTCAGAAGATGGTGAAAGAAGATGCTACGAAGGAATTTTCGGTTCTGTATTTGACATCTGCATTATTAGAAGATTAATGGAATGATACAGTTTATAATGATAACATTATGGTTGAGGCTGGGTGCCCAAAACCGTATTTTGCTTAAAAAGTTTAGTACTTTTGGAGTTTGCCTTAAGGTTATGCTGCATTTCACTATAGCATTGAAACAAAACAAACATAATAAATTACGGTTAAAGTGCTATAAAGAATTTTTGAAAAAGCATCAAAATACTGTCACGTGATAGTTGCGATTTGGGAGATGGCTCTGGAAATTTTCTTTTCCCATAACATAATATAAAGTGTAGTGTATTACAATGTATCATCAGTAACTATAACTAAATATTTTCTCACTACTAATGATATGACACACTTCACTTTCCTACCTTATGAATTTCATAGCCACCTTCTCCGCGAGCATATTCACACGTCCGTGGATCGTGTTCTGAAGAATATTATTACAGACAGTTGTACTATTCTTTCTCGTTTATTTCTGTTATGGTTTTCCAATATACAGTTAAAAATCGCATAGTTTCTTGTACCCAGGTTAACTTCTCACTTTAAATTCGTTATTATTTCCAAATATTAACATACAATTTATTTAAATCTTACAGTACAGTATCCTGCTCATATCCCATATCAATAAAACGTTACTTTAGCAAAAACTAAAAACAATTTGCTTTCTCCTCCCCAATTACAACATGCAATCATTCATTCTGTATTTACATATTAAACCGCATTTCACTATTGAATAAATATTCCTTCGCTATAACGTAAACTATAATTTAATAAACCTAAATTTCACTTAAACATGAATAATAATGTTGCACGCATAACTAACCCTATCTCACTATTATGTGAAAGACTTTTAGATATCAACACATTTACTTAGTGCTGATTATATAAGAATAATATTGTACTTACACATAATACATAAACACATAATTTCCTGCCATGAAATCAGAAGATCCTCTAGGACTAACATTAAGTACAAGAAATGTAACCAAATTAACTGAAATGCTAAATTTGAACTGCCTACAAATATTAATCTTTCCGTTTTTAATTACTTAAAATGGAATGCTTTACCCTTTTTCAAGACGAAGCCACAATCCTTATCGGGCGATGTGTAGGTTGCCCACGTGCTGCTTTCAGAGAATACCAATGAATCACTTCTATCGCCTATGTACTCTTGTAGCAATTTTTTTCTCAAATTCCTCTTTGGAAACGATGCTCTAGAGAAAACCACTCCTTTGGCCACTTCTACTTGGACGCGTTGACTTCTAGTTATGTAGATTGATTCTCCGAATCGTCTTCCCCAAGGAAGATGAACATATTCTTCGACAACATGGCCAGTGGTTAGATTTAGGAATGAGTATGTCTAGCTAATTCTCACGTATTTGTGTTGCTACTAGTAAATCACTTACCGACGTAATTTTAGCCCATGCACTTACTGTAGCAATTATGTGCAATCGCTGCTATAGTTTCAATTACCATAAAATGTATCATAGCAGATTAATATCAGGTATATAATGAAACTGGCACTTAGAAATTGCTTACGAAAATTCGACAACTACCTTTTACTACGTGATCTTAACTAGAAGACAGCACTTCCAAAGACCATACAACTTAACCATCATGCTTCCATCAGCATCAACTGGCCAGCAAAGCTTACTCAAAATAAGATGGTCAGACACACAAAGCAATCTCTCTTCTCGTTTCAGGTGCGAGCTGACAGGTCAACTCGCTGTTCCGTGACTTGCTCCTACCCCCGGTTTTGTTTTTCATGTTCTCCAAATCGAAGCTCACCTTCTAAATTATTGGCATATCTATGCTCCGTTTTTAATCCTTCTTTTCGCCTGGGACATTTCCCCATGTCTTGGAAACATAGTAAGACAATTCTTCTTCATAAACCTAGATCCCCACCAAATTTGCCCAATAGATACCGACCTTTAAAGTCTGCTCTCAACTCTTATTAAACTGTTTGAAATAGTAATTCACAAAAGGCTGAACGATTCATAACGGATACTGCAGTTCTCCCGCCTCAACAGTTTGGTTTCCGTCATCAGCATTCTACAACACACCAACTTCTGCGTGTCACAAAATGCATTGCAAAAGGCTTCAAAAACAAGCAACAAATAGTTGCAGAATTTCTAGACTTTAAACAGGCCTTCGACCGTATTTAACACAACGGACTTCTCTATAAACCCTCTAATTGGACTTCCTGGTTATCTTTATCACATTATCAGCAGCTACTTGTCACATCGCACATTCCAAATTCGAATTGGTTCTATTCTGTCTTCTACTCAACCAATTATGGTGGGGGTGCCTCAAGTTTCAATATTGGCGCCCATATGTTCACCAGTGACATCCCTGATGTTTCGTCTGAAAATACCGCTATGTACGCTGATGATATTGTATTTACCACTCACAAAGGTGTAGGAACTGCAAGTTTAAGATTACAGGCAGCTCTTAGCACTCTCATCGCATGGATAGGACCTGTAGAACAGCTTTGAACCACCAAGTGTGAAGTCATGGTATTTACTTTGAGACAACCTGCCACACCTCCGCCTATCATTATAAATAGTATTTCACTTCCCTGGAAGTGCAAGGATGAAACTGTTAAATATCTAGAGCTTTATTTTGATCGTCGCTTAACCTGAAAGTACCACGTGAATTCAAAGTTGAACGTGGGTTATTTCCGATTACGTTATCTCTATACACTTCTTAACCGAAAATCTTCTCTACGTTTCCAATTTGGTTCTCTTACATACAAATCTCTATTCCGTCCATTGCTCACATATGCTTGCCCAGTCTGGGGCGGAGCTACAGGCAGCACAATTCATCGTTTACAAGTCTTCCAGAACAAGGTATTGCGTACAGTCCTTAACGCCCTTGGTTTGTACGTACCACAGCTTCACCACGAACTTGGCCTACGCACTGTTTCAGATCACATGTCTGTTCTTGCTCACTCCTTTTATCAGCAACTTCATCATGTGCCTGGGGCAGTACATTTCTCACTTGGAAGAAGATCCACAGCAGTCCTAAGGATTAAGAGTCGCCTTCGGCAAGACCTACTGTTATCATCCGATGAAGACTCCAACACTGAAGACAACCAACTGTAAACTCATGCCACATTTTTAACTGTTACCTAACGTGACTAAGGGCCTCATTCGGCTGACCTTAATCCACCTGTTGTATTATTCCTTATTATTCTGTTAAACTTTATCTGTATAGAAATGTAATGCTGGTCTACTTTTAAATATTTAACAAAAAACAGCTCCTCTTAGCTATGACCATACCCATTCTATGCACGGTATAGCTATTTTGAAACTTCAGTTTAGAATATCAAACAATATTAAACATAATAACGTTACAATACGGTGAAAATTTGTGTTGCACACGCGAGTAATTAGGTGACAGTGAGGTGAACTATGTCATTTAAAACAATCATGGTGTTATCCATGTGGAAATCTCTTCTCCTTGGCATTCAAGACCCCGAAAACTTCCTTCCAAATTGTGTTATTAATTAAAAACTGATAGTAATTTCAACAAACGATAAAATATTAATAAATTCAAAAACAATAAACATCAATAGTTTTCGAAAATATTAAGACAAGTTTTTCATTTTCACTAATTGATCCACAGTTTGAATTGCAACATGTGCTATTTTTAGGGGGGCTAAGACGTATATTAAATCTCATTTAAATTTCAATGAAACCATAAAGAGAAACAAGCAAACGGCACTGAATTTTGGTAAGCTCTTATGGTAAAAATCACTACCACATAGTATTATATAGAGCAAAAATATGTATAATAAATAAGTTTTAATTAATTTTCGTACATATTAAAAACCCTTTCATTATTCATTACTATACAACAGATAAATTTATACACTACAAACCTTCACTGTCTTTTGAGAATGAAAAGGAATGTGCTTATAGAGTTATGAACCCATAAGAGAACTCTCATAAAATTATCTTTTAGTGGCTGGAGCAAAGCCTACTTAAGCAACCCATACAATATTCTTGGGGTTCAACAGAAACTAGTTTACATTCAGATTATTGCTTTTACTCTTCTTCACTACATTTGTATTGTGGACTGAAGAAATAGATTTTCAAGCTAAAGAAAACTCGATCATACATTTAAAATTAAGGATTCAGACAATATTATTTAACATAAATACTGCGCTCGCTTTACCGCATTTGCCCATAATGTTGCCATTAATTATATACGACCTTTAAAACTAATTTTGTCAAATTATTCCAAAAGTACAGCAGAGCCGGATTTTCTGTACAGAACGCAGGCTCCAAAATTAGTCAATCAGCTCGCTTCTGGTGTTCAGATGAACGTAAAACAGAACTCGTAAATAACCAATCTTCTGCTGACCCAAAGGAACTCTTTCGAAGAAGCTATTCTCTGTCCATTATACTTAGTCTCCTGAATGTAAATAAATACACAAAACTCAGAAATAATGTGATTGGCTCTTCATCGAAGCTCAGCTACTGCTGAACCGTCTCCTAATGAACGCTAAGCAAAGAAATAATCCTCGCAGTATTTCAAAACTGCCGTCTAATTATAAAGGCACCTTAAAATAAATGTATAAAATAAGTATTATTACATAATGCATCTATTTTGAGTATTTTTACTTACGAGAAAGTAAACCATCAGCATGTTCGATCTGTTTACCGTTTTTAGGTTCCATTTTAGTGTTACTTTTGGTTTAGTGTGATTCAATCAAAGGCAAGTTCGGTTAAAGAGCTATTAGTAAGCATTTACAATAACGTGAACATGTCTGACGTTAAACATACCCAAAAGGTAAAACATTAAAAAGTTACGAAAAGTAAATAGTTCTAAATTCTCTAATACAAACTGGTAGTGAGTGATATAGCGCGAGTTTACAAGTGTTTTTTAATGATCTGTGTGTGATATAGCGCAAACCATGGCCGAGTTTACAGGTGTTTTTCAGTGGTCTGTTATAGACATTCACAAATAATTCAAAGAAACAGGCCTATTGAAATAAACACAAACTGTGTTGGACAAAGTGGACGATTTTGTAAACTGTGCTAACCGTTCTGAAGCTAATGCTTTCCTTTTGATAACGAACCCCGGCATTAGACTTCTGCTTCAGTTTTGGTGTTTTAAGAAATGATAAAAATGAAACACTAGAAACTTTGTTTGTTACTGCTTGCATAGAAAATATTAAACTTTCAGCTTATATTTCAAGTATTACTTCTGAAGTAAAACTACTTTTTAAAATTGAAACACATTCACTGCGAGTGTTAATGATCGCAATCCGTAAGCGTGTCGTAACTTGTACTTGCAAGCCCATGGTAGAAGCTATGCCAACCTTGCATTATACGAAGCGACAGACTTATTGCTACAACTGTTATGATTTAAACACCTAAAAATGAAATGAGGGAAATCTTCAGCTGTGAAAAACTCCACCACTGAATAAGGAAACACATTTAGTGTTAGACATAAGCGTGGTGGATTTTAGATAACGGATCGCTTATTTTTGAATAAAAGAAAAGTTCTGATTATCATGAAGAAACAACAGGTGGCCGTTACAGGGAATGATTTCAGAGAATTTTTCCGAAACTCAATTCGCAAGCGTCATTCTAATGGACAATGTAGCTTATCGTAGTGTTAGGTCAACTCGCCATCTATCATTACTTGACAGCGCTTCAGAATATTTCTGTTATATGTTTGTTATACGCACAAATATCCTAATGTGCACCTTGTCTTTATTTTATAAAATTGTAGACTAAGGGTATCAGCAGATAAAGATTGGCGTTTTGAACACACGTTTCAAAGCTAAGCTGCTGGTTCGGTTGCTGCGATAACAGAAGAAAAGAGGTATGATAATTTAACGACCAAACATAAGAAACTCGCGTGAACGGATATTTAATATATTTTTACATCCATTACGTAATTCTGGACAGAGTATATATTCAATATAAGGCAAAGCCGTCTTCTGGTATTCCTAAGGTGCACTGTAATCCGAACGCTTATAAACAACACAGATTTCAAAATAATAAAACCGCATTCAAGTGTTTCATAGGAGCACTACAACCATTAATCCTATAAAGAACATAGGTTACAAAATAAGCGGTCTTCTGGTGTTCCAATAGAACAGTAAATCCCGAATTCCTCTAAGGAACCTAGGTTCCAAAATTAGCCAACTAAGCTGCCTTCCGCTGTCTCAAAGGTACTTAAGCTTGTTACCCTTTTAAAGAAACTGGGTTCCAATATTATAAGTCTAAGCCGTCTTTTAATGTTTCAAAAGAGCACTAAATACGGAGCATAGATTCCAAAATAACGGAACAGTCTTCTAATATTCCTAAGGTACAGTGGAATTAGAACCTAGATTTCAAAGCTACTAAGTATTCTTCTAATAATCAAAAATAACAATTCAATTGAAACTCTGCTAAAGAACCTAGGTTCCAGAATACCCAAATACTCTTTTAGTGTTTATACAAAATGTCTGTTGGTGTTCCAAAATAACAGTGCAATTGGCAACTTTATAAAGAAGTTAGGTTCCAAAATATGCAAACTATCTGCTGGTATTCCAAACGAGCATTCCAATTGCAAACTTCTAAAAAATCTAGGTTCCAAAATACCCAAACCGTTTGCTGGCGTTCCAAAAAAAACAGGTAACTGGAATGTTTGTAAAGAAGCTAAGTTCTGAAATACTCAGCCTGCTGGTGTTTCTAGAGTATTAGGAACTCTTGTAAAGAACCTAGGTTCCAAAGTAAGCCAACCCAATCCAATCTGTTATTTGGAGTTACAAAATAACATTACAATGTAAAGAGCCCAGGTTCCAAAGTATTCAAGCAGCTCTTTTTCATGTTAGATCTTAAAAGGGAACTTTTCACTTGGGTACTTTAACAAGTGTATTGCACCTATTTGTCACTCGATATACTGGATTTTTAGAAAATAGAGGCCATAAATTCAGTTATGCATTGCCATATGTAAACAATAAAATGTCCATTACAACGTGTGTGCGCAAATGCTTGGTTTCTGAGTTATGGCCTTCAAACACTGATGTTCACCGGAAAGTTTTTCTTCCCGCAGGTAGTTGCTATGGCAGAAGATATTAATAGGACCTCTGACAGTTCATTCCGAAGCAAAGTGTACATTGACTGTTGTTTTTGTCGTTCGACTGAGCGACATGTACTCAAATCAGGAGCTTGTAGAAATGTACTGTAAGGCGCTGGCTCGTCGTCTGCACCAAGAGAGGTACCCAACGAAGATGTCCAGATCGAAAGACATTTGAACGTCTCTATCGCCGTTGTGCGCCCTTGGGAAGTTTACATCTCCTGGTTTGGGGAGGGGTCGACCAATATCTACAGCTCCAAATGTAGAGGACAGATTCTGGATTCTGTGCACAGGATTCCTTCTATCAGTACACAAAGGTAAGCGTTGCAGGTGAATATTCCTCATATGACTGTCTGGAGACTGTTGCGAGAGCAGCAGTTGTATCCTTGCAATTTGCAACGTGTTACCAGCAGATTACTCTGCACGATCGATATTCCGCTAGTGCAGCAGTGTGCTACATATCCGAACTTTTTTGTCCGAGTTTTATTTACAGATGACGCGGAGTTCACATGAGATGGCATTACAGATTTCCACAATCAGCATGTATGGGCATATAAATCCCATATACAATTGTTCCATGTGACCACCAAGTGCGGTCCACTCTCAACATCTGAGTCGGTATCATTGGTGATCGGTTAGTTGGACGCCATGTATTTGTAAACAGACTTATGGGGCAGGCGTACGCAAACTTCCTGGAAGACACCATACTTCAAGCGTTGAGGACACTTCAATTCATTCGTTAACAGCTCATTTCTTGCATGTTGGCGTGTGTGAAGACCGCCACTTCATTCGTTACCTGCTCACTTCTTGCGTGATGGCGTGTGTCAAGACCGCCACTTCATTCGTTAACTGCTCGCTTCTTGCATGTTGGCGTGTGTGAAGACCGCCACTTCATTCGTTACCTGCTCACTTCTTGCATGTTGGCGTGTGTGAAGACCGCCACTTCATTCGTTACCTGCTCACTTCTTGCATGTTGGCGTGTGCGAAGACCGCCACTTCATTCGTTACCTGCTCGCTTCTTGCATGTTGGCGTGTGTGAAGACCGCCACTTCATTCGTTACCTGCTCACTTCTTGCATGTTGGCGTGTGTGAAGACCGCCACTTCATTTGTTACCTGCTCACTTCTTGCATGTTGGCGTGTTTGAAGACCGCCACTTCATTCGTTAACAGCTCACTTCTTGCGTGTTGGCGTGTGTGAAGACCGCCACTTCATTCGTTAACTGCTCGCTTCTTGCGTGTTGGCGTGTGTGAAGACCGCCACTTCATTCGTTACCTGCTCACTTCTTGCGTGATGACGTGTGTGAAGACCGCCACTTCATTCGTTAACAGCTCGCTTCTTGCATGTTGGCGTGTGTCAAGACCGCCACTTCATTCTTTAACTGCTCACTTCTTGCGTGATGGCGTGTGTCAAGACCGTCACTTCATTCGTTAACAGCTCGCTTCTTGCATGTTGGCGTGTGTCAAGACCACCACTTCATTCGTTAACAGCTCGCTTCTTGCATGTTGGCGTGTGTGAAGACCGCCACTTCATTCGTCAACAGCTCGCTTCTTGCATGTTGGCGTATGTCAAAACCGCCACTTCATTCGTCAAAAGCTCGCTTCTTCGTGATGGCGTGTGTCAAGACCGTCACTTCATTCGTTAACAGCTCGCTTCTTGCATGTTGGCGTGTGTCAAGACCACCACTTCATTCGTTAACAGCTCGCTTCTTGCATGTTGGCGTGTGTGAAGACCGCCACTTCATTCGTCAACAGCTCGCTTCTTGCATGTTGGCGTATGTCAAAACCGCCACTTCATTCGTCAAAAGCTCGCTTCTTCGTGATGGCTTTCCTTGCACACTTCAGTCGTACCGCTTGACGGTATTAAGGATAGATGATTTCCTGATCGATGGATAGGTAGAAGTGGTCCAATTCCTTAGACACCTCGCTCACCTGATTTGAACCCTGTCGAGTTCTACTTATGGGGACATTCAAATGGGTTAGTGTATTTGTCTCAGTTGTATGACATGGAGTCCCTTCAGAATCGATTTGCGGCAAGTTGTGAGGAAGTAAACCATACTCCTGGCATTTAGTGTCGTGTTCGCACGGCCATGAGACGTCGATGTCAGGCCTGTATTTAAGCAGGAGGTACACACTTTGAATATCTTATGTAAAGAAAGCTATCTGCGATATACGTTCCGGTGAGTATTACTATTTTGAACGCCATAACTCAGAATCCAAGCTCATCCGGACCATGTTGTAATGGATTTCTTTTTGTTTCCTACATATGGGGAATGCATAACTGAAATTATTCCCTCTAGTTTGGAAACACCCTTTAAATTTACTTGAAGGACCGAACATTATTAATTGTACGTTGCGGGAAACAGGAAATACAAAGGCTACACCTATCGCATAATGAAAAATCAACTAAGCATGGCAATAAAAATCCATAAATAAGTGATAATGAAAGGTTCACATTAAATACTTTAAATAATTTTATTTATTAAACATTATTAGATAAAATATATTTTAAGCTCAGCTATTAAGCACCCTACCCTACTAAGCGTAAACACAATATGACGTTATGTTACGTTGTTTATTCTTACTTTCAGTTACAAAATTGAGATTTCCTACATCGGAACCTCGCTTAGTCCCAAAGATCCTATTGGCTGTTTTGGTATGTCAGTATTTCTTGCAGTGGATATTTAATTGCAGTTCTCTCAAATAACACTGCAAATTAACTGTTCCTTGAAACTATGTTAGAATCTGGTTCTTTTCAGTGAAGCTGAACTCATGGAACCCTTATCCATTCTAAGAATGATCTCATAAAATTTTGGGTCATAAACTTCTTAGGAACTAAATCATTAAAACATACTACCAATATCAATAAAATATTATTTTTTATTTCTTTGCAGAAGGAATAAAGTGTTCCTTGAAACCTTTAAAAGGGTTTACGGTGTAACTTCAGCTACGTTTTGTGCACAATTTGCTTGCATGTAAAAGCCAAACTGCAATCGATTTTATCTGATAGCTTCCAGTTCATTCCGACTTTCATCAAACGATGAATAGCATTTTGAATTAATACAGCTCATCAGTTAAAACGATTTCAAATGGCTGCTGCAGTCGGAATCGCAGACATCGATGATGCTCAGGAAGGGAAAATATTTATTTATCAATAATCATCAGTAATTCGTTCTATATAATCAAATACTTTACTTTGATGCTACATGTTACTTAATCATTATTCTTCCTCCACCAAACACTACGTAAATCGCAGCAACAATTATTTACGCGCGAGATGTTTCAACTTAACGAATAATTTGTTCCAAAATGACGCGCATAGTTTTTTATTAATCTTCTTCTCCACGTATTATCAATAGATACACATGTTAACTAGCCAACGTCTACGATCGTAAAGGTACTGTTAGTTGTCCCGCTTATGCAATCGAAATGACAAGTTAGCCGTCCGGCCAACCAAATCAGGAACGGGGGCGGGGCTTTACGGTAATGGCACCAAGATTTCTTACAGTCTTGATACCTTAGTTACAGTTTTCCAGGCTGAGGTTTATGCAATCCTAGCCAGTGTCATGGAAAGCATTAAAAGGAGATATAAGAATAGAAGTGTTCTTATCCTCTCAGATAGTCAAGCTGCTCTTAAAGCACTTGAATCACCATCAATAAAATGAAAGTTCGTCTCAGAATGCCGGGAATCCTTAATGACACTGGCTGAACACAATAAGGTTCAACTTATGTGGGTGCCAGGACACACAGGTATACCAGGCAATGAGAAAGCAGATGAAGCAGCCAAGAGTGGCAGCGAAATCCCATTTTTTTGGTCCGGAGCCTGTACTGGGGTGTCCTACAGACCAGTGAAACAGGCTATTAAGTGCTGGGCTCAAGCAGAACGCAAGAACTACTGGAACTCCATTGATGGTTGCAGACATTCCAAGTTGTTTATTACAGACCTGGATAACAGCCGGGCAAAATACTTGCGCGGTCTTAGTAGAACAAGGCTTGCATGGGCAACAGGATTCATTACAGGACACTGTGCCCTAAATTTTAATCTATACAGAATGGGATTGTTTCACAACCCTATCTGTAGTAGATGTCTAGAAAGAGATGAGACTGTTACTCATCTGCTATGTAATTACCCTGCTCTTGCGTATCAAAGAGCAAGTATTTTTGGCAATCACTTTCCAAAGATAGATGAACTATCGAAAGCCTCAGTTAGCAGTCTGGTTAAGTTAATAACGAGCAACAGACTACTTAACTGATGAAAGGGGGGATGCGCAATAGATCTTTAAGGTCGCAGTGCTTGGGCATAAAACCTACCCCTTTTCAAACTAGAACTAGAACTAGAACTAGCCGTCCGGCCTCTGCGATCGCACTGACAACCCCGTACGACTCCGACTGGCTGCTGGCAGACTAAGTTTTAGCTCGAGTGAATTTGCTGCGTACCCACCCTCAATAGGGTTTAACCGCAGGAAGACTATTATAAAGGAAATGATGTTTAAGGATGAAGGTGTTTGTTTTAGATAGCATAGAAAAAGGGAGGTAGCATGTAGCTCCTCGACAGCTGCCTGTTAGGATGCAGCGGCCCTTCTGCAGCCTGGTGTATGTGTAGTTATCAATTTTCTTTGGCTGGGATTGAATTTTGAGATCAACCATCTCTTGGATTGGATTACTGTGGAGTTCAGTTTTAGCTGCTGTTGGGTGTTTCTTCTTGGTTATCTGGTATGCCCGCATGCCATGCGGGGAACCCGTGACGCCGAAGAGGGCGAGTTCTAGGGTTATAATCCCCAACAGATCTGACCAGGATACTCTGATGGTTTGGTAAACTTGCGTTGAATTTAGTAGTCCGGCGCCTAATTTCATCTTCCACATATGGAAGACATGAGGCTTCGTGTAGTAGTCTCACGCGGTAGGCGCGGCCGACAGAATAGATGGATCGGAGTACCCTATTCTGCGCTCGTTGTAGCCATAGTAGCCAGCTGCCATGCCCCAGACCTCGCAGGCGTATAGCATAGGGGTGACTATCAGAGCTCGGAAAAGGTGTAGCTTTAAGCGAACAGGCATCCCAGATCTCAGCATCGGGTACAAGGAAGCAATTTCTCCCTGCGCCCGGGCGAGACGTTACGGATGCGTTCGCGAAAAGTCAGACCCTTATCCAACTTCACCCCCAGGTAGGTTACAGAATTCCTCCATTCATTCCTTCGGCCCCGAAATTGAAATGTGGGGCAGTCTGCTGGGAAACCCGTATGCTGAACTGAACGATTTATATCTGTTCAGCATACATTTGTTCTCTGTTCAGCGACATTTTAGCTAGTGGGTGGGGGAGCCCTTCCAAGCAGGAAGGGGTTTAGCTATTGGAAGGAGGTACTGTATACTTGAAATGAGGCAAGCCGCGCGATATTGAAGACTGTTGGCTGTTTCCACCGAACGAGTCACACGCGGCACGAATTAGCATACTATGTACCTCTCCACTAGCTTAAAGCTTCACGCCATCCTATCCCCAGTGCTAAAATTTCACTGAACACAGAGTAAGGCAATGTGTCTGGGAAATTTGGTAAGTATGAACATTTTCGATTTTTGCATTTTTATTATTCTTATAACTTGTACTTTCATTCTACACAATTTTATTGGTTTCTACTATCAAGTTTGAAAGCCACAATTTTAAAACTGTTGTACACTGGTTAAAATAGTTCAGTTGAAATTAATTATTTTCCATAAATAACCTTCAAAATGTTGAAAAATTCATATGTATATAAATTAAGAAGTGCTTACACAACAGTTTCTTTTAGTTTTTATCTTAATTTCCAATTAAAACTTTGGGAATGAATCAATAAATGTAGGATTTAAAGAGCACTTCATATTTCCATATCAAAAAGTGATTAATTATGAATTTAAAAATAATAATTGTGTTACATTCACGCGACTTTCTCTATTCAGTCTTCAACAAATTAAGATTAAAAAGTCATATTCTTGTAACTACTTCATGTTAAACGAGATAAATATTTGTAGTAATATCTTATTGCATGTTTTCTTATAGATACAGGGGAATTAGGGGAATACAGTAGGCTTAAGCCATAATCAATACTTTTAAGAGCGAGTCGCTATGTGGTGGTTTTGAAAACATGTTCGCTTTGCACGCCACTAGAAAAAACGTGTTGCATGCATCACTCTCTCTCTCTACTCACTCTTCTGCAAATTATTCATACAAAAGCTTATTATTCTACCTAGTTCTTGTTAATAGAGCTGATTATTCATTACCCATTTACACGTTGCGATGATGGTGTAGAGTACATTGAACTAACGTAATAGTCAAATCTTTTATGTAATGGCTGTGAAATTTCATTCTCTTTGCATGCCAAGAAGTAAGAAAAAATAGCGATTTTCAGTGGCAAAATGTACAAAAGGGTTTTAAAAATTCAAACCATAACAAAGAATATCTCGGAAATGGTAAATGCAACAAAAACGTTGCTGCATATATATTGTGTGATTCGGCGAGATCTACATTGTTTGTGCAGTAAGATTTTGCCGTATTTTACGGTTTACTAGTTATAAAAATATCATTCAGTATGAAGAGGACTTCACAGCCCATTCCCAGAAAGTTTAAGATATGCATTTTATTTGTCATGCAAATGTCTTAAACATATAGTATTTTAATAAAAATCGTTTGAACCATTTACAAAAAATAAAAGAAAAAACTTGTTTTTCCATGTAAAGGGTATTTTGGAGTGGGGGATTTCCTTCAAAATACCTAGACGATCCTAAACTTAAGTACAAACTTCGGTGTTTATCCGAGATTTCATTTTTGAGTTACGCTGTTCACACATACACGCTGACCTTTTTCTTTGAATGTTTTTTTTTTATTCAGGAGGCCTCAAAACATGTAAAAACATGTGAAATATCGATATCGAATTTTTAGGAGAAATGCAATACTTCCTCTACTTGCTATAGGTAAGCACTAGGGAAAGTAAAAATTGATATTTTAAGAACGCTTTGTCCTGGCTCGTTAAAATGTTGCTTACAGTAACATGCTTACATGTTCTATGTTCTGAGTATATGGAAAAAGTTAACGCAATCAAAAGAGAATTGTAGACTTTGACTTTTTACAGATATATTTTCCTTGAGCTGTATTACAGCACTTGGAAGTACGGAAACGCGGTGCGAGATCCATTTTTCGTGATTCATTTAATTATCTAGTCATTGTAGGTTACTGGCCTGGCATTTGCAATCGTAATGATGTTAGTCCATCGGCGTTTACGATTGCAATGACAAATTTGCTTCTACTAGCTCACCTATTTATTAATTATCAACATTTATGTATGCAAACACCGTTCTATTTATATTTCATAAAGGCCAGCCATAATGGCTATGACGTCATAGCCAATATTTGTACCAAAACTGTGCAAGATTCTGATTGAAATACATCGGAGTATTTAACACAGGATAACATTGCTGTTTGCACAATGCGTTAATTTAGGCGTTCTACACTTTTTTATAAGTTGTCATAACTCATATTATACCAAACAAAAGTCAATAAACTGTTTTAAAGTATACTTCATGCCAATTGGTTAGTAATTACATTTCTGGTAATTTTGGTTTATACTAATAGTGATTTTTCTGATTAATTTAACTACATCAACGCATAAAAATGATATAATTTTGTCTGCTTCTCCTCTGTAATAGCCCCTCAACATAATTGCTGATTCATGTACAACCAGTTTTTCTCACAGTAAAAAATCAAATATGTAATTAATACTTAAAATTAATTGTAGGTTATTGCACATATTACGCAGGAAAAAGTAAGAACTAAACAAAAGGCACATGTGGCGGTGTTCTTTTAATACTGTGAGTAAACATGGAGCAGGTTAAAGATGAAAGAAACTTTAAACCGATATCTTGACTCCAGCCCAGCTGCCATGGCTATTATGTGCGATTCCATAACACGGTAACGAGAGGCGTGACGTGTAAGGCCAACAAAAGGAAACAAAAGCTCGGCTTTAGCGCCTAGTCATCAAACTGACCCTAGCGTCATGACAATGATGATTAATGACGCTATTCAAAACTGTGGCAACGCTCCAAGCAGGGGGCAATAGCCGGATCTTCGTACTTCACTGGGAGGGTTGTGACACAGTATGGGGCAGAAATATGTTCCCACAAATCATCTCCTCATAAAGCCAGAAGACCCACATTCTGCAATGTAGTATGTCGAAACGTGTGACCATGACATCAAAAGGCATTCTGCCACAGGTTACAATGCCAAATTCTTAAAGGAAGAGTATTTTAAGGGGAGTCTCAAGGGCGAAAACTGCTAAAAATTGACATATTTAGATCTTTATGCAGCCTTGTAAATTGGAATTTCATCTTTAATTGGGTACATGTTTTTATCATTATACGCAGAACACATATCTTCAATATACTTTTAAAAATAGTAATGCATCTGTCATTTTCTATTATGAATTTTGCACAATTCCACTGAAAAAGAACCAAATTCCTTTACACTTTAGAATAGAGAGCTAAACATAAATCCATCCTATAGGGTAAATTTTCCTCTACAAATTGATGCTACTTTTAAATACAGAGGCAGTTATGTGCTCAAGCCATGTGGTTTTCTTCTTCTTCTTCTTCTACATTACAGGGGTCAGGCCTATAGCTGTTCTGTCCTCACTCCATCATTCTCTTCCCTTCCATGGGCGACCGACATCTCTTCTACCATGTACGATCCTGGGTATTCTTCACTCATTCTCTTCATGTGTTGCTTCCAGCTATTCTTATTTTCTCAATTATTTTCATTAAGTTCGATATCTTTAATTCTTCACGTAGATATACGTTTCTTATTAAGTCTATTCTTGTTCAAACTTTCTCATTTTGGTGCTCTATATCTTACTTTAAGAACCGCGATTCGTTTCCGTATAATAAAACTGGTACTGACATTGTCTTACAAAATTTCAGCTTTGTTTCTTTTTGCGTGTTACCTTTCAAAGTTTTATATATTGTTCCACAAATTTGTTGCAATTTGTTAATTTTATCTTCTAGATCCTTATCTCTGTCTACAGTTATGCCGCATTCTAAGAACTTAAAATGGGAAACTTGTTCCAGTTTTCCCTCTTTGAGCGGACAGGATGTTCCCGTGGTGTGCCATTATCTTAATTTTTTCTTGTGATATGTTAAATTATATTCTTTACTTACTGTATGCAATTTAAACCTCGGTCTTTGTAGATTTTTTCGCTATTCTGTATAATCACACCATCTGCATAATAGTATATTATGCAACGAGAACATAATGGTAGTAATTAGAACGCGAGTATTATTATTAACCGAGCGAGCGAAGCGAAGCTGAGTGATGTGTTACAATCGTTATTCCTTTATCTATGGTTACAATACAATGACCTTGTAGCACCTGTGTCAAACAAAGTTGCTAGCGTTGTGAGATGTACTACGCAGAATAATTTATACTTGCGCTTTCATAATGTTACTTCTGATTGGTCGAATACCAATACTTTAATGAACAGGTGTACTTTAATGTGGCCCATTAAAGTACTGCTACCAGTCGTATAAATACTACATTTTCATGGTCGAGTATAAAGTAAAATATTTTCTTTTCACTATTTGTATCCCAGAGTCACTTTCTTGTTTCAATTTCTTAATCAGATTGTCTATATACAGGGTAAACCATTTAAGTTGAGACTGTACAATATCTCCAAAACTAAGCGTTGTAGAAAGAAATGCTTTGAATAAAAGTTGCTTGCTATTATGGGGAAAACTTAATACTATTAGTCATATTTTGCTAGGAGGGCATTATAATAGTCATTTCAGGGTTAATTTAAGTTTTTTAAATTGACCCTAAAATGACCATCACAACGTCCTCCAATTAAAAAAAACAAAGTTGAGAATACATCCTTCGAGCCTCAGCCACATTTCGATGCATCTTGCCGTAAATCATAATTATCTCCATGTACTTATTCGTTGTTGGTGACCATGTTACCTCTTAGCCTGAATCACCTGGCTCCAACTGCAAGGTGACCACGTGACGCTTATCAGTACGAAACTACAAAGTAAACACATACAGAGAGCAAGCACCACCTCAGTGACTTCGCTTCGTACACTCGCTTCCATTTATGCCGTCACGTTTGCTTTGGGAGGCATTTTATTGGTCTTCACAGGAGAGTATGTATAGCATGGAAGAGGTGTATGTATTTGTTTACCTTTTCTGGCATGCAGGAAGCCCTGTTTTAAGTGCACAATTATGGATTATTCACGTATGGATATATAACTTTGAGCAATAGCTTTATTCATCACTTATAATAACCATGCTTAAATATATAACTAAATAAAACGCTGTTTTGCACAATATTTAACGAAAAATATTTTAATTGCAACATAATGTAAAACTGAAGTACATTATACTTTTTACTCTCAAAGAGGATACATTTACTTGACATTATTAAAATCATCTGTGCAATTCAAATATATAACTAAATAAAACACTGCACAAGAGTTTTTCGTACAGAGTATTTTTTAATGACAAAATATTTATTTACTACAGTTTTACAATACTTTTTACTCTTAAAGAGGACACTTTAACTAGTCATTATTTCAATAATCTGTCCAATCTCCATTCTTGCCCAATATCTAATTAAGCTGCCTAGGCACTGAATCGCTCGTCGCCCTCTGGGAACACTGTCATGAAATATGAAACATTTGTGTTTAAAGCCAGTGTTCTTTCAGTACTTAAGTGATCTAAACATAGTTACTATAAGTGATGACAATTAAAGCTATTGCTCAAAGTTATATATTCATATGTGAATAATCAGAATTCTGCACGTGAAACAGGGCGTCACTGCATGCGGGAAAAGGTAAACAGATAGTCACACCTCCTGCATGCTATACATACTCCACCTATGAAGGCTGGTAGAATGCTCCCAAGCTGCGGTGACAGCATAAATGGAAGAGAATGTACCTGCATTGCTCCTTAGAGGTCGGTGATGCAGCAACCTTTTCTGCACTTATGTATGCAAGAAACATAAAACTGCGAGGAAGGCTAGCGTAGGCCACCTGGTATTTACGCTTCATCATTAATAGCGTGTGATTTAGTTTCCTTTACGGTAGTTAAAATAACATTGCTTGACTTTTAGTTATACGTTTTAAAGTCTTATACGCAGTAAAAGCAACATTTAAATACATTTTTCTCAATTTTTAAATGCTTAAGTTTTATATGACTTAACTATTCGACTTAGAATTTATTTTCGTTTGAATGGTTGCGTTTCTAAAACTTTATACCCTTACACAGCAAATGCACTGTGCCACATAATCCTTCCTACAGAACTTTCCATATTGTATTAAACCAACCATATGTACCATGCCCTTAACGATAAACTCTTTCTGAAGTCTCAAATCTAACTACAAATCTAACAACCACATTAATGCAACACGTTTCAAACCACCTGTTCAGGCATCATAAGGATAAGTCGAACCTTATCCGTGACGATCACTGTACATGTGCACTTTTCTGCTATAAGGTTCCCATGATATGGAGAGAGCTGTAATACATCTAGTTTTTCTATTGTGTGTGGCATTCTCCTTTCGCACTTGCCACTTCCCGCAGGACAATTCTGGGAGACCCATGCTGAGAACATGCTACATTAAACCGCTCGTTACTCTCCCTAGTAACACTGGTTGCTGATGCTAGTTCTCTCATTCATGTGTGTTGCCTCACTCCTTCTCTTCTTCTTATTCTTCTTCTTTTATCATGTCAGGAGTCAGACTAGTAACTTTGTACGCACAGCACATTGTGGTGTATTAATAATTTGGGGGTTACATTGTCGTCATTGCCAGACATATTATTGTTCTACATTGTCATTGTTTGCGTCAGCCCTGGCTGTTAGCTTTGCTAGCCACGAGTGGTGGGGGATATAGCTTCTGTCTTAGTTAGGATTCCGTGAGAAGCGTATCGCGTGTGCAAGCCGCTTTTGGATCGGTGGACATCTCCTTTCACATTTCATATTTAATAATGTAGGAACCCCAAACGTTTGGGAAATGAATCTAGGAACATGTAAGTAGATTGTGTTATGGATTTTGTACAGTGAAAGACCCACGTCTTTCTCTGGAAATTAATTTATAGTACCCATTACGTACATTGAGGGGACGTATACTGACTTGGCTACGGAGGAACGATACGTGGTGTGGAGGTTAAGAGGGTTTCCCAGTCGTTTGGGGTGCCTACATTATTAAATATGAAAGATGAGGCCTCTACCCAGCATATAACAATATATGGTAAAGAAAATAAATACAGTTAGATCTCACTTATAAGTTATTCATTTCTGTTTTTCGCAGACCTACGCTAAATGTTTTACGCATCGAACTTTGTCCACTAATATTTACCTAGCTGAATTATGCGTTTTTCGTGTGTTTGTTCTTTTATTTTTATGGACGTTCTTTAACTGCTGTGGTCCTGAGCTTCCCACTCTATATTGGGCATGAAAGACTGGACATTTTGCTGAGAGGCCTCTTTATCAAGCTTCAGGTTCTTTTACGTGCCGTAAATCAACGACACGGGACCACCGTCTTTACTTCCCTTCCAAAGGAAACCATGCTAAGGATTCTTACGCCCGAAAATAATCCATCGCCCTCGCGAACTTGGGAACTGGATACTAGCATGGTAACCACTACACCACGGAGGACGATACGTTTTTCAGTTAAACACCTTCTGAATAATACGTCACATATTCCTGGTCCCCATGCAAGAAATATATTACTTTACTTACTCATTTATACCTCAACTTTATGCTATGTTAGCATATATTATGCATGTTTTCTGTATATTGTATCCTGCCTGTCTCAACGCAAACGAGTAGTGCGAAGCATCATTATTTTCGGAATGTATTACTACAACGCACGTATTAATATGGTCGGGCAAGGTCATTCTTCCCCATGTTGTATGAGATGACAGTGATGAAGAAGTAGTCTAAATAACGGAAGTGTTCCCAGTGTGCATGAGGCAATTCAAGCTCTAGAAACTACACAAAGATTTCTTTCATCGAAGGGTCTAAATGACGACAGAATTTCTGTGGTGAATGCATTAAATCGTCTAGGCTATGACTGCATGGAAAAATCAAAGAAGTAAAGAAATATTGACGATTTTCTTAAACCAGTGAAAAGCAAGAATTCTCTGAATTATTGTTAGTCTGAAATGTGAATAACGATACTGGTATGCATGTATCTACCCTAAATATTGTATTATACAGGCTAAGTGCCTATAAGTTTTTAAAAAGTAACAGAACATTGTTTTCCAAATCCCTTATACCTTACACTACTTCTCCACATAGTCACCACCGTTATTCAGGCACTTGTGACAGTAAACCAGTTTTTGTACACCTTCGTCAAAAACTGATGCTGCCTGTGATGAAAGCCAAGCTTCTTGTTTCACATCAACGTCGTTGAAATGTTTTCCACAAAGGAATTTCTTCAGATGAAGAAACAGATGAAAATCCTTGGTGCCAAATCCAGACTATTGTCTATACTTACATCAAAGTCGACATTATTCTTTGACGAAGGCATACAAAAACTAGTTCGATTCCCGGATGGGCTGAGAGTACCTATGCGTGTGTACCGACGTACAAGCTTTTGTGGAGTTACTGATTTTTTCCGGGTACTTTGTGCCTCTTTTTGTTATTACTTTGTTACTGTCTGGGTCATCTACGAGATTGGTCATATATTGGCACTTGGAACGCCATTGAATTCAATTTGAAAATGGTCAAAGAAGCTACTGATAATACCCTCATTAACTGTCGCTCTTGAAATTGATAAGTCTTGTGCAAATCTTTGAGAGAGAACTTTGTGGCGATCTAGGAAAGAATTTTCCCAGTCAACACCTGGGAAATATTTCGAAAATGAGGATATTCCTACCCATACAGTCAAGAAAGGCATTCACTATGCATCTGTGATTGAATGCCAACACAGGAAACCGTAATTTGACATCACAACACTAGAGACAGTTTCACTAAACAGGTGGACTTTCTGGAGTGGCATCATGCTTTCCTTTCAGCCTTAATCACAGTGTGTTTCTATGTATTCCATGTATAAAAATTAAATTAAGCTTATGAGAATAAAATTAATAATTGCCAAAAATAATCAGCTTATAATTAATTAATAATATTAATGTTATTTTTGTAAATGTAAATTTACAACAGATTATTCAGTCAAACTTACTTTTCAGCTGTGTTCCGTAAGCAAATTCTCTTTGATTTAATTTCATTCAGGGCCTTCTTCATCTTAGCGTCTGTATAATTTTGGTACTGGCGTGATCCAAACTTCCTTCTAGATTTTGCCTAAAGCAGAGTAATTAGTTTTAAAATAGCAAAATTAAATGAAAACAAAAGCATTCAAACATTATGGTGCAACTTTGTGACGCCCCCATTTTGCGTCACAAAGTTCTCTTCCATTTGTTCGCGTTTTTCTTATTTTCAAGTAAAAACACAACTAAAACAGACAGAGTTTAAAATGTAACACTCAAAAAGTATTACAAGGAATGCTATATTAGAATAAACTCACCTTAAAATCCACTGAACTTGTACTTTTCTTACCCCGACACAAAGCTTCAACAGTGAAATTTGCTTCCATTAGCTATAAACACAATGCCTGCAATAGGCATTTTGGAGAGTGTAGCGGTAGTTCAAACTATACCGACAGAGAGCAGCGTTATTTAATCACACGTTGGTGGTTTTCTCGCTCTCTGCAGGCTTATAAAATGCCGGTAAAGTACAAAAAAGAACATGCGACGTTGTTATCCCAAAGTTGCGTCCACTGTTACAAAGTTGTCCTGGTTTACAGTATTTGTGTATGTACCTTAAGCGAATAACCTGTGAAGTTCTCTTCTTCTGTTGCATGCATTTTGTGTAGATTGTAAACCCTAAAAGATAGTCAAGAAGTTACTACACAAAAATGTATATATATTTTTTAATTTAGGTCAAATACAGAAATTATATCAATTAAATTTTTATGGCGTTAACAATTTCCGAGATATTTGTGTTGGTATGAATGTCAAATACTATATACTTCTTTTTATTCCTAAGTAGCTATTTGTTTTTTCTCATAGCCATACAAGTTTAAAAGCCTTCATGTAGGGATACGCTTTTAAAAATCTGATGTGTTACACTCACATGAATTTCTCTACTTTTGTACAAACTATTTTTACAAAAGCTTATTCTCCATATGCTTCATGTTAATCGAGATATCGAGATGTCAATCTTATTGGTAATTTTCTTGTAGATGCAAGGGGAATGTGCTAGGTTTTAAGCGATAGTCAAATATTTTAAGCGCTGGTTGCTATGTGTCGCATTCCATTCTCCTTGCATGTCCAGGACAAAAAAATGAATAACGAATTTGAGAAAAATTATAAGTATTGGAAAATTTAAAGGAATAACAAGCAATATCTCGAAAACGGTTCACTCAACAAAAGAAATTTATATGACATAAATTGTGTATTTTAACGCAATCTACATTTCTCATGTAGTAAAATTTTGTCTATCTTATGGTTCACCAGTTATGCAAAAGTCGTTCACAATTAAGAATACTTTTGGAGACATTCCCAGAAAATTCGAGATATACATTTCATTTCTCATGACAATATCTTAAACATATGATATTTTAATCAAAATCGTTAGAGCCATTTTTGAGAAAATTAAAATTTTCGAAAAATGTTCCATGTAAAGGGTAGTCTGGGGTGGGGGATTTTCTTGAAAACCTTCGTGTCGCATCTCTGGAAGATACTGAACCTAAATACCAAGTTTGGTGTTTATCCGACTGTTCGTTTCTGAGTTATACTGTTCACAGTCACAAAAACACACGCACACAGACACTCGGACATGTTTACAAAAATGCTTTTTTGGATTCAGGGGGTCTCGAAACATGTATTTCCGGTGAAATCTCGGTATCGAATTTTTTGGTGGAATACAATACTTCCCCTACTTACTATACGTAGTAGAGTAAGTAAAAATGTGTCCATCGCTTATATTCCACTTGTGTCCACAACGATATGGGTAATAAAACCATTTGTACAATGTTTATCTCCATTAACTGAAGCAGAAAGAAGAATAAGCTTTTGTTAAAATAGTTCGTAGAAGAGTAGATAGAAAAACACATTTGAATGTAACAGATCATAGTTTTGCCTACCTAAAGGCAGAGAAGTTATTGCATTCCACCTAAAAATTCGATATCGAGATTTCATCGGATTGTGTGTGTGAACAGCATAACTCCGAAGCGAAGTGCCGGATAAATAACAAACCTGGTATTTAAATTCACCAAGGATGAGACACGGAAGATTTTCAAGAAAATACTCCACCGCAAGCTAACCTTTACATGAAATTGTTGTAATTTTTAACTTTCTATGGAATGGTTCTAACGATTTGGGTTAAAATAACATATATTTAACACATTTACACATTCAATAAGAGGCATATCTTGAGCTTTCTGGGAGTATCTTGTGAAGTCTTCATTCGCAACGAATGCTGTATAATTTTGTATACATTGTAAACTGTAAGTGATGGAGAAGAACTTTCTTTACAAAAGATGTAGATCTCTTTAAAACACACAATTAATTTCAGATAACTTTTATTGTGGCATCAGCCGTTTACAAGATATTCGGTGTTATTGGATTAGATTCTGAGGCGGAAGTCGCTTTATTAGAATTAGGGAAAACAAGAAGGAAAGGTATAGTGCTGGAGAGAATGACAAAATCTTGGTATAAATACTTTACAAGGAAAGGAAATATATTAAGAAGCTATGCGGTATAGCAAAAACTTAGAATAGTTGGGGAGCAAGTTTGAATAAAGCATTGGAAGAAACAGGAATGAAAGTTATATGGTTACAATAGGAAAGGAACAGTCCAGATTTTTTGATCCAAGTCAGGAAAAGCGTGGAAGATACTGAAAGGCAGGAGATATGGAGAAGTATAGATAACAAAAAATCTTTGAAATTTTACAGGAAAATAAAAAGAACAATGAGGAAAGAACATACATAGAGCAGTGTAATAAAAGAGAAAAATAAAGGTAAGCCTGAATGAGAACGGAAACGCTGTTTTAGGGGGCTTAAGAGGTAATGATAAAGGGGTATGTGAATTTTGTGGTGGGGAGGAACACAAGAACATTACATAACTGAATATGAAGATTTAAAAAAAATGGATAGAGAAAATATGGGATAAGAAATGGAATAATGTGGGCGGTGATTTAGTCGCACTGAAAATGCTAACAAGCAAGCAGGAAGAAATAAATAGGAAAGTAGGTTTTTTTTAAATAAAAGATAAAATTAAATAAGTTGTTATATAGCTTTAGCAAAGGGAAGTAAAGGTTGCCACAGTGCTGAAAGCCAGGGAGCTACACTGGCTGTGCAACATAAAGTAGGCTACCATGCATGTACATAATAAAGTAGAAGCATGAAAATAAACGTGACAAAGTTTGTAAATTATATGTGTACAATAAACATGAAACATGGTTAAAGTTTTCAATAGCTTTGTCATTTTTGAAGAGCTGACATCATTCAGTTGTTTCTTGCGAAGTTAAGGATAGAGCGACCAGTATTTAAACATTTGATTATCGCTTCGGTAACCTGCATCCAATTTTACCTACAACAAATGTGTAATGAAACTAACTCTGCAAAAGTTTTATCTCGATAACACGAAGTAGGTAGGGAAATAAGGTGTTATAAAATAGTTTTCTAGAAGCTACATACAAATGGACGATAGTGGGTAGAGAAAATCGTGTGAACAGAATTGTCATGTGAATATCATTCCATTCCAATTACAAATAATGACGGCTTATCATCCTGCAAACGTAGGCGGTTACGAAAGCCAAATGGAGCAAGTATGCGAATCTAAGAAGGATCCTCCTGCAACTGCATTACTCAAGCGCTGATTACATAGCATCATTACTATGTCCCGTCTTATGATTTTCGCAATAATCGATAAATCCGAATTTGTTATTCTGTGCCATCATTCCTTCATAATTTTGCGAATATTGCGTGAGTTAAAAAGCATACGAGCAATAAATTCTGTGTGGTAGTAGAGAGCTGTAAAACGTGTCAGCAAATGTCGTAAAAGGACAGGTGTAGCTTAAGATTGCTTGATACGACCTCGTGAACCGCACATTACGGCCTCATGAACAGCTAGTATAGGGAGCAATAAAAAGGAAGAGGTTTAAATGTTTGCATACTTCTCAAAAGTCATTTCAATGCTACTCATATACCAATATGAAGTTCAAGATATAACATACCTGTGATGATGGAAGATAATATGTTTGATATAAGGGAAACTGGCAGTTTCCGCCACCTTGACACATTTCACAAAGTACTTATTATTTTTATTACTTTCTGTAGTAAGAAGAGGAGGTGTTGATACATAGATTTCACCGGAAGTAAACCTTTTTAGGCTCCCTGAATATAAAAATGGTATTTTTAGAAAAAATGTCCGTATGGGTGTGAGTGTCTGTTTGTCTGTTTGTGAACAGCATAATTCAAAACCGTAAAGTCAGTTGAAATCAAACTTCGGTATTTAAATTCAGCATCTTCCAAGAAGATTTTCAAGAAACTACTCTTAACTACCCTTTACATAGAAAATGTTTCGTTGTGTTTTATTTTTACAAAAAAGTTCTAATAATTTTGATTATTATACCGGTTTAAGAATATTTGCATGCTACATAAAATGTAAATCAAACCTGTCTGAACCGCCACTTTTACTTAGCGGTTACCTCAATAAACGATAATTTTTCTTTAGAACCGATTAATTTGTCCATTAAAGCATGTTTTAATATTCCCTCCCTTTAACGACCACCTCACACTGCGGCTAGCGGCCACACATATTTCACAAAATGACCTGAGTTATATGGCCGGTCACACGCACAACCACTACAAATACAGTACAGTATACAATAGCATATTGTATGTGCTGTATTCGTAGTGGTACTTTGTTCATCCCTGATGAACTTTATGTAATCAGGGTGAAAAGATGTACTTTGTTCATCCCTGAGAACTCACACAGTAGTCTGTCGGGCGGCGTGAGATAAAGCGCGGTTTACGGTTCCAGATTCTGCAAAGAGGGGACACAGTAGATCGGCTTTCGCTATCGAACAAACATGTCGACACATGTTTTTGTATATTGCACTATTTTGTATAAGCACTATTAAATTTCTTGACAGAATGAGTTCAGTTGTATTCAGTCAATGAATGTGTTAAGTATAATGTGCAATAAGTCACTTTGGAAGCAAGGAGGATTTTCGAAAGTGAGAAAGGTATATATTCAATCGAAAGGAAAAAGGCACACAATTTATTTAGAATAAATTTTTTGTGGCATCAGACATTTCCAAGATATCCATTATTAATGATTGTTCAATACTTAGCCATTCTTTTAAAGTCTGTCAATTTTCAGCTATTTCTCGAGATGGCATGGAAAGAGTATGGTATTTTAAGGTCAGCGTACAGCGTACAGTTCAAAAACATTTGACTATCGTGTATCTACAGAGCGGTCCCTCAGCCATCTGGCCGGTAGTCGCGATGCGTGTTCCGTGTGCGATCCCTCAGCCATCTGGCCAGTAGTCGCGATGCGTGTTCCGTGTGCCATCCCTCAGCCATCTGGCCAGTAGTCGCGATGCGTGTTCCGTGTGCCATCCCTCAGCCATCTGGCCGGTAGTCACGATGCGTGTTCCGTGTGCCATCCCTCAGCCATCTGGCCGGTAGTCACGATGCGTGTTCCGTGTGCCATCCCTCAGCCATCTGGCCGGTAGTCACGATGCGTGTTCCGTGTGCGATCCCTCAGCCATCTGGCCGGTAGTCACGATGCGTGTTCCGTGTGCGATCCCTCAGCCATCTGGCCAGTAGTCGCGATGCGTGTTCCGTGTGCGATCCCTCAGCCATCTAGCCAGTAGTCGCGATGCGTGTTCCGGGCGCTATATTCGGTGTATCTGTTTATTATTTTCATTATTGATACTGATAACATATTATTACTGATTTTATGATTATTATTACGATATATTGATTACCTATTGAACAAACATAATTACTTTTTATTTTATCAGTACTAACCTTTTTCACAGTCGGTGTTGGAAGTGGTGTCCTTCGGCAAATAAACAGTCTTGGCACCTTCTGATGAAATTGCCATTCACACGCATAAGTTCTTGTTGCGTAATTTCCATAACTTCTGTTCTTATATTGTTTTTAAGATCGTCTATGGTGCGAGGATTATTCCTATAGACTCTATTTTTGAGAGTTCCCCACAGCTACACTCAGTAAGATCTGGCGATCGAGCCGACCATAACCCTTTAGAGATTATTCTGTCATCAAAAACATTCTTGATGTCTTCCAAGAAAGCCTCACGCTGTCGTAATTGGTGGACAATAGTCACTCTGTATGGTTTTAATTTCAACTGTTTCGTAGACCTATGTACTGGGTTGTTGTGCTGCAGCCGTAAAGCTTTATTCGGGGACCGTTCAAATGCTTCGCCAATTTCGTCATGTTTTTCTTCCGCTAGAACCCTTCGTTTGTTTTTACAACTTACAACATTAAATGATCCCGTTCTTTTCAATTTATTCGCTAGATATCCAACTGTTTCTCTACTCGGAACTGGAACACCAGGAAATTTATCGTGAAACTGCCTACACACCTGTCTACACGAGTCGGTTTTCACATACGTGTCATACATTAAATGTCTTTGTTCAAGCGAAAATTTGAGTACCATTTCTGGGTTGTAATAATCCGATAATTCAATCGCACACAAATACACACGCATCTTGCGTCTATACACAAGAAGCCATAACAACAGACTGAAGCCTGCTGCCACATGTCCGATAAGTGGAAGAGCTCTTGGCCTTGAGTTCATTCAGACGTGTCGCACAAGACTGCCGTGCAATTCCCGGCCAGAGCGCTGAGGGACCGCTCTGTATAACGAGATGTGTAATGCAGCTATTTTCGGAAATGCTTATCTCGATTAAAACGAAGTAGTTAAGGAAAACAAACTTTCGTAAGAATAATTAATATACATGATCGATAGAGGATATAGAAAGTCATGTGAGTATAATACATAAGTTTTTTCTTACTTCAGAAAACGCACTTTCTGCTTTTTTTCTGCTCCTGCATTGTAAATCAGAGAGAAATTTCATACGTTCACTTCTTGTGAAATCTTCAAAGCCATGTCATCTCGACAGCTGCTATGACGTTTGGTAGCGTGCTATTCTGTGCTCCATCATGTTAGAACAAACGTCAAGTAAGGATCCGTGGTTTGAATCCTGGCTGTGGCATGGATATTTTCAAGTGCAATTTAGCTTTAAGTAAAAGGGTTTACTTATCGGATTTAGTATGGTAATAAATATCTACCGTTTATTTCAATGATGAGAAAATAAGAAGTCGCGTGTGAATTGGCAGGTTTTCATATACCAAGGCGTGTTTTGGTTTTCAAGACGCTCCGAGTCCTTCTGCCATGTTTCTTCACTACTTTTTTGCTGGTACAAGGAAGTCCGGTCAGCTGGCCTCACCTGTAACGTGGTTTATACTGGAGCGTCCATCAAACGAGTTTTGGTCATTTATTTGTACCATTCCAACACAAATGAACTCGTGTATATGTACGAATTGAATATATCAAAACTCGAAAGGTGCGTCGCTCTTAGTCCATTCCTTTGGTATATTGAACAAGCATGTGTCTCATTTCCTGTTCGAACGCCCAGTGTGACCACAAGCAAGGGTAAGGCTCAGGCTGTTGCTTCAGTGGCGTTTTTGCCGCACCCTGAGTTCGCGTGATATTCCGATATGGAATGTCGCGCTGAAACTTGACGGATTACAAGTGAAAATGCCTTCTTAAAATTAAATGAAGTTTATCAGTAAGAACATAAAACCGTAAGAAGTGATGTATGTAAACGCTCCATGATTATTGTTGAGAAAACGACATAATAATGACATGATGATGATGATAATAATAATAATAATATTAATAATAATAATAATAATAATAATAATTAATATCATCTTAATAAGAGGTTTTAAAAAGTTCTTAAATTTACGCTTTAGAAAACTCCCTTTGGTTTTATGTTTATACTATTTGAGATTTCATACTACGTATTTATATCACTAAGGTGCTCTCCAGTATCGTTAGTTTTCTGTTACAGATTTTTATCATTATGGAGATAATTTTCAGGTTTGTTAATTTATATCTCATTAAAAAAAACAGAAATTTAGGATCAACCATTGTGTATAACATTAAAATAGATAAAGCAATAACTTTGGATTTAATTAACCTTAATTTGTGCAGAAGGTTGGTATTAATATAACTTACCTTAGTGGCATTGTGCAATTTCTGGAGCTTATAGGAAGAATAATTATTTGATTTATTGTATTATATATGTATTTTTTGTATTGTGTATTTAACTAAACTTTATACACATGCTCAGTTTTTTCCTCTCGCATACATTCTCAATTAAATTGTATATTGTAGCGGACCAGGTTGCACATATTTCGTATACCAGGAAGTGTGAAGTTCAGGTTAGCAGAATTCGTCCACGCTGCCTACGCCGAGTCAGCGCTTATGTATGTATTTATACTACAGGGCTTTGACTCGGTCGGGGGAGTTGCTGTGGGAGTTGCTATCAGGAAGTTGCTACGCGAGAGTTGCCACGAGAAAGTAATCAGAGATCAGTTATCACATTCGCCAACAGTTAACCAGGTAAGCATGCGACTCATCTAAGTTCTCTTGACTTGTCGGGGCTTCACCCCTAACTTCTATTGACTTGTCGGGGCTTCACCCCTAACTTCTATTGTCTTGTCGGGGCTTCACCCCGAACTGAATGTTCGCACATTTAAAGCAACAATATAATTTATTGGGACAATGCATCCCCTGTGCTTTATTTAAATACCCCCTATCCTAGAACGCTACCCTGGCCTGCCTACCATTCCAGTACCAACGCATCCCCTACCTCTGAGCTACCAACCCCCCCTGTGTAATCACCTACTGCGGGGGTAAACACCCCCGTGGGGTGTTACAATTTGGTGGAGTGCCGGGCACATGTAGGAGGCACCGACTACAATGTGACGGAGTCTCCGGTTATAATTGGGGAAAACATCCTTACCTCTTCCAGCCAGGGGATGTAATCAAATTTTTTTTCTCTCTTCTCTCTTTTCTTTTTGCAAGGTGTAAAACACGCCTCATTTTGGGATAACCTTTTACCTGAGGTTATCTGGTGAAGACCCACCCTCCCACCCTTTGCATCATGAGTTACCTACACAGAATATAGCTTATTTTTTTAACTTTTCTCAAGTTATGTATATTGTTTTAGTGTAGTACATTTAAGTTATTATGCATGGCTGAACCTGCTCAAAGCTCTACTAGTCCTACTACTAAAGAGATTAGAAATCTGTGCGCAGAATTAGCAGCTATACAGGGGGAACAATTTAAATTCCAAGAATTTCTAGTCACAGATTTGAAAGGAATTTCAAACGAGATCGCGGCACACGCTGAGACGGCAAATCAAATACGTCTCCGCTCCGGCAAGATCGTTAACACTTCTAGCCCAAGCACAAGTAGGGTAGAAAAACAGTTAGCCATGAATAAGGGAGACGAACACACAAATGCAATGAGTAAAATGGACTCACCTGTTTTAAGCAGAAGGGTAACTGAAGCACCTCAACCCATGCACATTAGTCGTCCACCATTGGATCCGGGTAGCTTCGCGGGGAAACCAGGGGAAAGTGTAAGGGACTATCTCCATAAGTTTGAGTTGATAGCGCGTGCCAATAATTGGGACGACCAGCATAAGGCGCAGTATTTACCATGCTACCTTAATAGTACCGCACAAAACTGGTACAAAACCTTTGCCCATAGAAATAGGGACGCCCAATGGGAAACATTGAAGCAGGGGTTATTAAAAGCCTTCAGTCACGCGGCAGAGGAGGAAATGATGGAGGTCAGACTAAGGCAGAGGGTGCAGGACCTTAGTGAGCCCACAGAGCAGTACGCTTATGACATTATAGCTCTGTGTGATCTAGTCAACCCCGAAATGACAGAGAAGGAACGGGTAAAACACATCATCAGGGGCCTTAAACCATCACTAATAGAACAGGTACTGCCCTACAACCCACAAACAGTGGACGCTCTCATACAGTTCGTCCGCAGGGTAGAATCAGCCCGCTACCTAGCAGGAAAAAGGGTAGACCTAATCGATGCACAGGGAATTCCCCCTAGTATGCCAGACGATACCCTCCAGAAGCAGGTATCAGATATGTCAAAGATGGTGGGTGAGTTAGCAAAACAGGTGCAAAACCTGACAATGAACCCCCGCCCTCCACCCCAGAATTACAATCCTCAGCATCAATCCGTTAGGAAT
Organism: Deroplatys truncata; assembly: GCA_030765065.1. Lineage (NCBI taxonomy): Eukaryota > Metazoa > Arthropoda > Insecta > Mantodea > Mantidae > Deroplatys > Deroplatys truncata. The sequence goes on along the minus strand of CM060979.1, from coordinate 202,814,265 downwards.
TACGGACAGGCCCCCAGCGGCTATAGGACCACATATAGTCAAAGAAGAACGGTGTCCGCGAGGCCTGTGTGCGCCTACTGTAAACGGGTAGGCCACGTAATCGCTAATTGCCAGACACGAAGGAGGAATGCAAATTTTCACGTGCAGCCTCGAGCCAATCACCCCCCATAAGGGCCGCGGTAGCAAGCATAACATAAAACATCAACCCTGGGAGCACATTAAAAACTATAGGAACATTAGCAGGGACAAGGATAGACATTCTCATGGACACGGGCAGCTCAGTAAGCATAATCAATGACGACCTGGTAGGTACAAGCAAGCAACCAGCACCTCTAAATATGATTTTGCGAACTGCAAATAACAATTTACTTGCTGCACAATACCAAACTAACACTAACTTCCAAATGGGTGATGTGGAATTCAAAGAACAACTTATAGTAGTAAAACACTTCCCGCATAGTTTATTGCTGGGCATGGACTTCCTTCAGAAACACCAAGCCGTTATAGATCTAGGGAACAACACAATTACACTAACACTGCAAAATTCGAAGGAGGTCACGGTAAGCTGCCAGCGAAAGCAAGAATGTCCTCTCATGCAAATTACACTTGAAGCAGATGCTGAAGAGACAAAAATGAAAGCAACATGTCAGCATGACGTAGAAATCCTTCCATTTGCAACCACACAGATAGACGTCAGAATACCCTCACTCCCTACAAACACATTATTACTGGAACCATGCATTAACACTATGCAGAAAAAACACGTTAACATTATACCAGGTCTGTGCAATAATAATCAAAATCAAAAGATACAAGTCCATAATAATACCGCCGCCCCTCAGAGAATATTTAAAGGGACAACACTAGCACTCGTACACGAAGTTGCATTAGTCCAGGCAGACACTTTCACACGTGAGACAACAAAACAAATAGACATCAAAGACGCCAAATTTAATATTAATTCACGACTAGAACCAGGACAACACGAACAGCTACGAAATTTACTCGACAGGTACAGACATACCTTCGCCACTAGCCTACAAGAGTTAGGGACAACAAACATTGCGGAGTTCAAAATAGAGTTGACAAACACGACACCAATTAGACAGAAGCCATACAGGGTGTCCCATAAACAGCGGGAAATAATAAACCAACAAGTGGAAGAAATGAAAGAGGCTGGGATAATAAAAGACTCGCAGAGTAGCTGGTGCTCACCAGTAATTTTGGTCAAAAAGAAATCAGGAGAATATCGGTTTTGTGTAGATTACAGAAAACTCAATGCACAAACAGCTGCATCCGCCTATCCCTTACCACTGATTGACGACCTACTTAGCTATTTAGGAGGTTCAAAATTTTACTGTACGCTTGACCTGCTAAGTGCATACTTCCAAGTACCGCTAGCTCAAGAAAGTAAGAAATATTCGGCCTTTTGTACGTCGGACGGAGAGTACGAATTCCAGACCTTGAGCTTCGGGCTCTCGAATGCCCCTAGAGCATTCACAGAGATCGGAAATAAACTGTTAGGCGACCTGCGATACGAAAAAGCACTCATATATCTAGACGATATAATAGTGTTCGCAAATACATTTCAGGACTTATTGGCAAACCTGGAAGCAGTATTTAAGAAATTAGAACAACATACGTTTAAGCTAAAACCCCAAAAATGTTTTTTCGGTATGGACAAAATAAAACTCCTAGGATACGAAGTATCGGCAGCAGGCATAGAACCTGATAAAGACAAAATCCAAGCTATTACACAGCTCAGAACGCCTAGGAACGTCAAAGAAGTAAGGCAGGTCTTAGGTTTATTTTCTTTCTACAGGAGGTTCATTAATAACTTTGCAGCAATCGCGAGGCCTCTAAACGAACTAACAAAGGCAGACCAAAAGTTTGTATGGGGCCAAGAACAGCAAGAAACCTTCCAGAAGCTGAAGGATTTAATGGTTAGGGCTCCGGTGTTGGCACATTTTATGCCGGGAGCCAAAACCCAAATGAACTGCGATGCCAGCATGCACGGCATAGCCAGTTGCCTCCTCCAAGAACGAGATGGAAAAATGCACCCAGTAGGCTTTGTGTCTAGGAGTCTAAGCAAAGCTGAAAAGAACTATAGCGTTTCGGAACAAGAGCTGTTAGCAGTTATGTACGGTTTTTCGAAGTTCCGCCAGTACATATATGGTTACCCTGTAACTGTAGTTACAGACCATGCTTGCCTGTGCCACCTAAATAGGTTGAGAGATCTAACAGGGAGACTGGCACGTTACAGCTTAATGCTGCAAGAATTTGACTACACAATTCAACATAAATCAGGGATTAAACATAAGGACGCAGATTGTTTGTCTAGAATGCCAATAGACCCCCCTGAACCCGAAACAGCACAAGAGCAGGAAGACAGAATTACCTGTCTCATAGAACCCATAGAATTAGCTAAAAAACAAGAGGAGGATCCCCAGCTAAAACCCCTAATACAAGCCGTAAGACAGCCGGGTACAGCGAATGCTAAACTAGCACGACAAGCTGCAACATACGTGATGAAATCGAATGTCCTGTACCGAAAAAATGCTGGTACTACAGGGAACATGCACTTGTTAGTAGTACCTGATAGTTTAAAGCAGGAAATACTATATAATAGTCATGACGATCCGCTAGGAGGACACTTCGGGTTTTCAAAAACTTTTCACAAAATTAATTCACATTACTATTGGATTGGAATGAAGAGGGACATACAAAATTATGTAAGAAGATGCGCTTCCTGTCAGCAACGAAAAGGTCCAGTTAATCAGCGACCCGCAGGTTTAATGCAACCCATAAAGGTCAACTATATAGGAGAAAGGTTCTCCATAGATATCTTGGGGCCTTTCCCAAAGTCCTCTAGAGGTAACAGATACATAATTGCGGCTAGTGATTACTTTTCAAAATATTTGGAATTAAGGGCAATCCCAAAAGCTTCTGTTGAGCATGTCACTGAATTTATCTTGGACGACGTCATCTGTCGTCACGGCGCACCAAAATATATTCTGTCGGACAGAGGGTCCGTATTTAGGAGCGAAGTGACACAAGAACTGCTTAAGATGATGGGAACAATACCGACTTTCACAACAGCCTACAGACCCCAAACTAATGGCCTAATAGAAAGGGCGAATAGAACTATCGCGCAAGTAATCAGTAACTACGTAAACACACAGCACACAGACTGGGATAATAATTTACATCAAATTCGGTTTGCCATAAACACAAGCAAACAGGGAAGTACTAAGTTCACACCATTCGAATTACTGTATGCACGGAAACCGGTATCACCCCCCGACGTTCAATTACAGGGCACCTCACAAAACCTATTTGTGCAGCAAACACGGGAGGCAATAATAAAAGCAAGGGTGTTAGCATCCCAAAACATAGTAAAGAGCCAGAGAAAAAATAAAAAGTTATATGATTCAAAGAGGAGGCACGTCGAGTATAAAGTCGGCGATTTGGTGAAGCTATATACCCCTAAAAGGAGGGTAGGTAGAGCCACAAAACTTTTGATGAACTACACAGGACCCTATAGGATAATGAAAAAACTTAGCCCCCTGAATTACGTCATTAAGGCCAGAAATTCCGTGAAACGCCAGAATGTCCACGTTAGTAGAATTTCGCCTTATTATGCATAATGAGCATACAACACACTTGCGACACTTGCACAGCGGGTAAACACAATTGCCACATATAATTGAAACAAAAAAAATCGCCTACGTATCACTCAATGTCCATCAATACAAAAGTGCTGAGATTATTACACGACGGAATGCGGAACCACAAATTCGTCCGCGCTGCAGTAAGGCTCGGCATAAGAACAAACAAACAGGAAACAGAAGGAGGTTAAAACATTAAACATCAGCAATAGTTCTCAAATAGGTTAAGTAGTAAGTGATAATGCAAGACGTAGTATATCTTCGGACCTCCAGCTTAAGTTAGGCTAAAAGTGATAATCCACGCGATTCACGTTTACCTTTTAATTATTTTTTTTTTGCTCTCTCTTTCTCGTGATGAAGAGAAAATATATCTGGAAGTGAAAATATAATGGGAAATCCGAGACGCGACCCTGTTATTCGCTTAATACAGATATCTTTGTTCAGATACAGAAACTTGAACGATATACATTATCCCCCCCCCCCCAGGAGTCCAGAGTAGGGCCGAGGGACACATCAGAGAGCAAATATGACGAAGTATTCTTGAGGTCGGGAGCAGAGTTGAATAAATAGGAAATAAGATTTAGTGGAGGTCGAAAAGTTATTTCATTAGTACTGTTATTCATATAAGTGTTAGTATAAGATTAATTTAAGATAGGTATATGATAATGTGTTTTGAGAACTATCGGTTGATGTCAGGAATTCTTTTTTTTTCTCCGCACCTTACACATGCGTTAGCGCATATAGAATAAATAATAGAAAAAAATTCGAATAACGTACACTCTGGTACGACAACCAAGCGCTATTAAATAAATACATGTCAGCAAATCAACGTGCAAAATAGATAAATGTAACGTGGCAAATAAGCAAGTGTAAATAAGTAAAAAAAAATTCTCTCACGACCAGGGCAGATAATATACGAGATGGAGCAGGGACATAGAAATTTTGAAACTCGCATCCTGTTTCAGTCGTCGAAATTATAGAACTAGTATTTATGACTGTTTGCATAGTAGTCATGGCCTTGTTAGCATACAGAATATTGAAGAAATTTTGTAAGGAAAGGTCGAACTCTTCAAACTCGACCACGGCGGAACCACAGCACACGTCACCTCAGGGAATTATAATTCTGGCAACACCAACCGATGGCCCCTCAGAATCAACACTAACATAACGGAGAAATAAATAAGGGAGATAAATAAAATAAAATTAATCAAAGGCTAAAAATAAACAAGGGGATGAAGGCAGGAAAGGCACAGGTATCCTCCACGAATTACGCAACACAAGATACGTAACACATTCCACACACGCGGAAGGGTACCGCAATTTTGGTTCACAAACTTAGAAACACAGATATCGCTTTCATATACATAAGATTCTGCATGGACGGTAAGTGTCGAAAGCAAAAGTCTGTCATGAAATCCGCTGACGCAAGTATTCGTCGCCTCACGCACGGAGCTTGACTTTGCACTTCTCAGTGGTGTGTAGCACTGCGACAAGTAGATGAATAGAAAATGGAGTGTAAATATGGTTGTTGTTTTTTTTGTGTTTGTTGTGTTTCATTGGTCGCAGCATCTGCAATATTCATATTTCGGTGTACTAATTTCAAAAACTAAGTATGTTTTAGAGGATGCCCTCCAGCAGGCAAGAGAAACCACTGTCTTCAGCAGCCTCAGCGACCCTCTTCCCCGGGTAACAGAAGCGAGGTATCAGCAAAATGCCAAAAACGGACATCTAACCACCGCTGACATACAATGCAAAACACACACAAAAAAAAGTGTTATACAGTTACAGACAAAAATCATTGTATAATGTACAAATTTAATTTTGTTCGAACGAACATACCTAGTCACGCAGAACTTATGAGTAGTCGCATCACACCTGGATAACAGAACTTAATGTTTTTTTCTGTTCTCTTTTTCTTTTTTCTTTTTTTTTCTCAAAATTTGGAGGGGCAAGGAATCGGCAGGGGTACCGACTCACATTCTAAATTTACCTTTTCTCTGCTGTGTTTAGTCTCGTCCCGTAAATTTTAAACCGCAATATAATCCTTCCAACCTTATCCTAAGTGACATCCGTCTTTGTACAACAACCCTGTTGCTGCGCACCATTAAACCACCAAGAAGAGAAGCACCCGACGAGAAAGCCCAGGTCGAACGATGCCCACCAGTATGAGCACGTCGATAACTCACCACGGGAGTTGCGCCAGAACACGCAGAATTAGTGCACTCCGAAGGAACGCCACTGCTTGGCCAAGCAATGCAGCAGGCGCGGAACTCAATACTACGTTTCCGAGAAAATCGCTAAGTATGCAGTCACTCAGCAGCTCTGTCCCAGCACCTTATTCATTCACGGCAGAGTTCACCGGGGAGATCCGAAGCTACAGGGTACCTCCACGAGCTCAGTCTCAGCTAAACTACACTTCACGTTAAAGCAACGATGAGAATACAGAAAAGATTGCGCATACTGCAACACTGGGCCACGGCGCCCCAGCTTGGCAAGATTGCAGTGCGCGGCCGCAACCACCCCTTACGTACTCACCTACCCTTACAAAAAATTTTCCCTGGTATCCGAGTCTTGGACAGCAGAGGACATCGGAGCATTTTCAATTGTATAAGGCTCCAACCATATTTTTTTTCTCTCTTTCTCTCAACCCTCGTCTAAGTAGACGGTTGTAGTACCCCCTAAGATATTTGTCCTCCTTTTCAATTTTAAATTCCGGGTCGGAATTTGGCGAACCTGGGACCGATGTAGCGGACCAGGTTGCACATATTTCGTATACCAGGAAGTGTGAAGTTCAGGTTAGCAGAATTCGTCCACGCTGCCTACGCCGAGTCAGCGCTTATGTATGTATTTATACTACAGGGCTTTGACTCGGTCGGGGGAGTTGCTGTGGGAGTTGCTATCAGGAAGTTGCTACGCGAGAGTTGCCACGAGAAAGTAATCAGAGATCAGTTATCACATTCGCCAACAGTTAACCAGGTAAGCATGCGACTCATCTAAGTTCTCTTGACTTGTCGGGGCTTCACCCCTAACTTCTATTGACTTGTCGGGGCTTCACCCCTAACTTCTATTGTCTTGTCGGGGCTTCACCCCGAACTGAATGTTCGCACATTTAAAGCAACAATATAATTTATTGGGACAATGCATCCCCTGTGCTTTATTTAAATACCCCCTATCCTAGAACGCTACCCTGGCCTGCCTACCATTCCAGTACCAACGCATCCCCTACCTCTGAGCTACCAACCCCCCCTGTGTAATCACCTACTGCGGGGGTAAACACCCCCGTGGGGTGTTACAATATAAAACTTTTATGACATGTTTTAATATATGTTTTTCTTAGGTGTAATGACAGAATAGAACGCGACAAAATGAACTTTGTGTAACACAATTAGCAAAAGAAGTTTTTACCGTAACAGCAGAAACAACAACTAAAATGCAGTTATATGGCATATGATATTGTGATTCATTTGCCCTAACATACTGAGGCAATACGCCTGAAAACAATGCTATGATGTAAACACTAACGAGCGAATACTCGAATGCCCATTTTTTCCAACGAGAGGGCATATGAACCAGAAGCTCGATTACACTTCGGTATATTTGCTGCTACTTTTCGAACGAACTGGGCCCGAGTCTCGTTACGTACCAAATGAAACTAACGATTAAAACGCACGTACTTGACAGCTCTAGTTTGTACCACTGCAGGTGACACAAAACCGCTTCGGAGGGCCAGCCAGGTTGTACTAACGGACGCTGCTGAGTTATGTATTAGGAGCTACAATAGTGGCACTGCGACGGAAGCATGCAGACAGCAGCATTGTGTCCGAAACAGCGACACGCTAACTGCATCTTGGCTCAGCGGTGAAATATGTACATGTCTTCCCATATATGTCGTCTTCGGTAAAGATCATGCGGATAAGGCTTATGGGTCTCTTAGGTGAATAGATCCGACTTTGCCGCTACTCTGGAGTCCATAGTTCCTTGACATTCAAGGCAAAGTGAGGCAATGGAGAGCTGTCGAGGAACCCCCAAGAATGACAGCGTTGTACCATTCGATTATCGGCGTAGGAGATGAGGTGTCTGTGACTGTAACGTGCATGTGAGTCCGTTGGTTCAGACTGCTGTGGTGGTGGGGATTGGTGAAGTGACAGCAGTAAGGAGACCCTAGGGTTTCCTCCAAGGTGGCCGATTTCAATAGCAACTAAGTCGGCTGAGGCTATCCGGCAAGAGGTGTTCTTCAGACAACCGATTTGCTTGTTGGCGGGTTCTTATATTGTGAAATACAAAGAACTATTTTATATGTAGCAGGTACACAAAAGATTTATATAATTTAAATTAGTAGCTACATGTTTGTGCCTTAACGTACTGTCTTTTGTGTATGGCAAATATTTCTCTATAGGTGCAAAGGAGGTAGCGATAGTCAAATGTTTACAAACTGGTCGCTATATACGACTTTGAAATTCCATTCTCTTTCCATGATATCGCGAGAAACAACTGAAACTTAGCAGTCTTCAAAAAAGGATACAGTATTGAAAATTCAAACCAATAGCAACAAATATTTCAGAATTGATTGACACACAAGAAGTTATTGAAACAAATTGTGTGTTTTAAAATATCTATATTTCTTGTATAGCAAGTTTTTGTCTATTTTTATAGTTTACTATTATACCAAGTTCCTTCCGAATGGGAGGGATTTGCAGGCTATTCCAAGAAAACTGGGATGTTCATTTTATTTGTCATTAAAATATGTTAAACATATTATGGTATTTTAATCAAAATTGTTAGAGACATTTTTGAGAAAATGAGATATTTTGAAAACCTTATCACGTGAAGGGTAATTTGGAAGAGGGTATTTTCTTCAAAGTTTTCGTGTTGCATCATATTTGGAAGTTGTTGAAGGTGTACTTTTCCGACATTTCGTTTTTGAGTTATGCTGTTTACAAACACACACAAAAACTGGTGCCTTTTTAAAACATGCCTTTTTATGGAGCCTAAAGCATGCATTTCCGCTGTGAAATTACGATATCGAATATTTGCGTGGAATGCAATACTTCCTCTGCATACTAGGTGCGTGGTAGAGAAACCAAATATTACAAAATTTGTAATTATAATAAATCAAACTAAGTCTTTTGAATAATTATACCAAAAAGATTCTACAGATCTTTAAATATCTACCTAAGGGAAATCCTATAAATACCAAAACCTAAAGAAAGATTATGTTGTTAAATATTTGGTATGTAAAATCTTTCATAAAACTCATAGCCAGATGCTTCGATTTTATAAGTTCCTGCCCCATTATCCTGCAAGGAAGGGGTATGTGCCATTCGCTAAAAGTTAGTCTATCCACAGTAATGAATGAAAAATAGTATTGCCTACAATAACTTTTTGAAAATGCAAGGTAAGACAAATCTGTTTGGAGACTATGTAGAAAAATAGAGAAAATCTGTAGTTTTCAGATATGTATTGTTGTCTCCATTTTCTTGACTTAGTGCCTAATTTTACTATTTGCCTAAATTCATAATTTATGCTGAGGTAAAGGTGTCACCATAGCAACATAAAGGGAAAACCTGACACATTGTTTGTGGTATCACGTTGTCATTGCACGCTACGGACGGCGATATCAATAATGTATGTCAGTTTATTTTGTTTTTAATATGTTTAAATAAATAAATTGTATGTCATAATACACTTTATCAACTGGAAATATACATGTATCCCTTATATATTACAACACACATATACAAATTATTATTCTATTTACAGTAAATTAATCTGTAGTAATGCCACGAGCGCTTTCCAAATCATCGATAAATTCTAGACACAAAGTGACGAGAGAATTAATCTAGAGGATGATTTAGAAATCATGCATGGCGCTTGCTAAGACCATTTTAGAATAATATGAAGTAATTTACCCATTAATTATTATTATATCATTAAATATTTATATTTATTTACAATAAAATGGCGTTGTTTTTGAAAAGAAGTAAGAATCGTATGCTCACGTTTTGTTTGCTTGATCAATGCAACTTGATCGTATAGGTATTATTTTCTGCCATTTGAGTGCGGAACTTGCATTAAGAATTAGGTATGCTTTTATTTATGATTGTAAGAATTGTACAAAAAACAAATAAAAACTATATTACCAGCATTATAGTTTAGTATACTTAGGCGGGTTCCGGTATTGTTCTCATCAGGACAATAGGATTAATGACCCTTTGTTCCACACCGCCCTAATTTGTTGGCTATTAGGCCGCGCGGCAGAGAACGGGGAAAATGGACTATTGTTCTCATCGCTAATGGGCCCACAACGGAAGATGCCGCACATTGATAAGGGTGTAATCCGATTGACTTTGTAATGAGATATCCCTTTGTTCTATGCCGCGGGCCACGCCCCTTCTTTGTGCGTTACTGATACCGCCAGCCAGAGAGCGCCGAACAATGGATATTGTTCTCGTCGCTAATGGAGGTGTCTCTTTGTGCGCTACTGATACCGACAGCCAGAGACCTCCGAACAACGGATTATTGTTCCCGTACGCAGGCCACGTCCCCACTTTGTGTCCTAGTCATAACGCCGCCCGTCAAAGAACCAGGACAATAGGCTATTGTCCTCAGTCGCCACATCCCCTCCGTAAATCGAAGGAATAGGTTTAGGCCACAAAGACAGTGCCAATTAAAGTTTACAAATGTTTTGACACTCTTTGGCAGAATTTCCTCTACACGGAGGGTGAAGACCCCAGTGCTAAAGTTCTAAATAGCGCAGGTCGTCGATCGATTAATACAATTATTCCAATTAAGCATTTTTGATTGATACGGTTTAAAAGAGTTGTTGTCGATAAAGTATTCCACTCACCAGCGCTAGCACTCGCGCGCCCACGCAAATCCTTTTCTAAAACTTAACTAGGTGATTATTACGAGTCCATAATTATTACGACTAATTAAACTTGTTTAATTCTGCTTTGAGGGAAATTTTCGGGCTTATAAGAATATTACATCTCTTAGATGAATTAAAAATGCGTGACTAAAATCAGAGTTAGCGTAAACAGCTACCTCGAAAAAATCCGCAAGACGCTAAGTTATTTTAAATGTGATATTTTTTCGGAAGTTTGAGCGTATACTTCTATCTTCGCCAGTGATCTCCCGCGGAATGAAACAGGTCATATCGACATGTTCTGTTATACCTGCCCCGACCAAATGGTCAGCCAGCCCCCCACTCCTATACTGCTCTCTGCCTGGCATGGAGAGAAGGTACGCTTGCATACCCTGCTTGACCACTTCCTGCATGAAATAAGCATTGCTGCAAGCCTTCCATGATGTGCCTTTAAACATTCCAAGAAAAAATAACATGGATAAGACGAGCATAGTTCATTTGAAAGGAGGATTAGAAACTTCGCGCTTCAAGATTTTTTTATTTCTAAGGGTTGTTTACACGTGAGGTTGGCTCTGAAAAAAAAGAAGAAATATGTGGTACTCTAAATAGTCAGACCAACAAACAATTCCCTTTGTTCTTCTTTTAACTAACACCAGTTAAAGAGCGTTCGTAAATAAAACTCATTTTTTGTATTCCCGCAACAAAATAAAAAGCCGCCTGTAGCAGACTCGTGATTGTTTAGGTACACTGCGAACCTCTGATATTGTTATAAAGTTTTGCTCGCAGATGGAAGGTTCTTGCCACTTGACGCTTGACTTGATTTTAAAGAAATATAAAAGGTGATAGAATTGAAAGACAAAACTCAGTGTGAATGTAAATAACATGATGCGATGACTTTAAAACATGCAATGATTAAAGCGTTTTTTAATACCAGCGGGAATCGAAACCTGAACTCAAGCGATACAAAAGCTTTTATGAATTCCAGACATTCGAGGGCTTTAACTGTAAGTTTGATATCTGTTTTTAAAATATTTTTCTAAAAACGCACACCAGTAGTCTTCAAGAAATGTGCCAAGATTTATACCTTTGTTTATACATCCCTGGCAAGATATTTTGTATACTCACGGAGGTTGGGGTAAACTGGTCCTCGGAAATTCCGCCTTCAAAAAAGAATCAAAGCCACAGGACTTTACAGTCTTAATGGAGGGATTTCCATACAGCATACTCTGAGGAGATAACAGGTCCATAGGCCTGTGAATGCTTCAAATATAACATTTAAGTGTTTTTTAGCAATACACGTATTCAAAACAATAGCCTAGTGTTCGGTGGGGAGTGATTCTGATCAGTAATATTTAATACTGATTGAATACCGGAACTCTATCGATGCAAAGGCTTTCCCCATGTCTAAAAATTTTAGGATCCCCACATCTCTCCAAGGTGATAAATAAATAGCCCGCTTCTCTGCAGGGGTAGCGTGTCTACTTCACATTCGAGAGATCCGAAGTTCGAATCTCGGTTAGGTGAACTACCGAATAAAGGAAAACCCGCCTTTATAAGCGGCATTATAAGCGTAGGTGCATATTGCGTGTTTTTTAAAATTATTTCCCATTTGTCTGAGAAGACCATACTTATCGGAATAAACCTCTCCACATAGAAGATGCTGTAAATATCCTAACTTGTTTAGACGCATTTATTTATACACTTGTCAAACACAAGAATTGCTTGCATGATACCGATAATAAACTGATTTTTCGGGGGAGTTAAACATAGAAATATGATTTGAGGGGATGAAAAGAAGAGTACTTTATTTAGAATTAAAATGGAAGAAAGAATTCAACTTAAGCACCTGTTCATTTTTAGGACTTTCTCCTAAATATATTCAATAGGGCCCACCCAGAGCCAGATGGGAGATGTCTTTGTGTCGGAACGGGCTTAATAGTTTAATCTTGAAGAAAGAAGATTCGTAACTAGGACTGTCTGTGTTCAAGATGGTAGTCTAAGATGACTAAGCAACTAAAGTCATTAGCGTGTAACACACTAACTAATCGAGCGAAATGGTTCAGGCGATAACGTCTGTGGTCCGCATACGGAACGAGGGTTTAATTCACGCAGGTGAAACTCCTGACGCCGGTTTTTTTGCTGTTTCCGGTAATATCACGGGTAAGTGGAGGTACTTTAGCGACAACTCTTTTATACCGTATCAATAAAATATACTTAATTAGAATACTTGTCTTAATCGATCGACGACCTGCGTTTAATTATATTAATCAATCTAAAATACTCAATTGGAAAATTGTATTCATCGATCAACGACCCGCGTCCAGCCCTTTAAGGTCGTGATGCCGGGAATCCAGGACGTTAGAATGCAATATAGTCTTTGCTAGGAGTATAAATCCCCAATTTTTTCATTGATGTTAGATGATGTTATGCATGAACGAACATTACCTGATTGTTTGATACAGTGTATCACCCTCGGTGTAGAAAAAATTTCGCCAAAGAGTCTCAAAGCATTTTTAAACTTTAATTGGCGCTGTCTTTGTGGCCTAAAACCCTTCCTTCGATTTACGGAGGGGTGTGGCACGCGACTGAGGAAAATAGCCTATTGTCCTAGTTCTTTGGCGGGCGGCGTTAGGTGTAGGACACAAAGAGGTGGCATGGCCTGCGTACGGGAACAATCCCCCATTGTTCGGCGCTCTCTGGCTAGTGGTATCAGTAGCGCACAAAGAAGGGGTGTGGCCCGCGGCATATAACAAAGGCATATCTCATTACAAAGTCAATCGGATTACACCCTTATCAATACGCGGCATCTTCAGTTTTGGGCTCATTAGCGATGAGAACAATAGTCCATTATCCCCGTTCTCTGCTGGGCGGCCTCAGTAGCCCACAAAGGAGGGCGGCGTGGCCTGTGGCGTAGAACAAAGGTTCATTAATCCTATTGTCCCGATGAGAACAATACCCCACTGTTCCAGAATCCGCCTAAGTATCCTACCTAGGTTATTACTTTCTTTACAGAAAAATAGTAAAAAATGTTAACTTGTTTAAAATCATAGCTTTATTATGAATATTATTTAAAAACACAACTACCTCGCTAATTTTATAGTGTATTCCTTATACTCTTCTGCGTTTGATCTCCTCATACTAATGCTATAAAAACAGTGTATCAATATCACAGCTAAAATGCTATAGGAAATGTATTTTAACGAATACCATATAAAGTTCAATCCATTTAAAGACCAGGGGTTTCAAGATGCGAGAGATGGAAAGAACGCGAAAAGAAAACTGCTCCAAAACTTACCGAAAAAAGAAAGGATAGTGCGATTGTTTTAAAGACAGAAGAATATGAAACCATGATCAGTTTATGTGTTGATAATTCCTCTGAAGGATTACAAATAAATTTCTTCCTTATCGGTGCGCTAAAATTGGCATGTGTAATTAACAATCTGTATATACCTTCATGTGAAGCGTTACCAAATCTCTTTTGTGCAATGTTTATGTTTAAATGTAGCGGCTTTGATTTTTGATAGCTGGGTCTGCAAAATTGTACTGCAACCTCTTCAGAGTATTAAAAAAGGAGGATCCCAAAGGAATAGATAATAAAAATATTTCGGTATAAATTGAGTAGAATTATTGTTCTGATTGGTTCAAAACTAACTTTTCTTTAAACGTGATTGGTCATTATCTCTCATTTGCGGTAGGAGTGAAAATTTGTTTTACTAAAAATGCTTTCAGACTAAATATATACAATATGAAGAAGCAGAGTCCTTTTGTTTGCTTGTATATCATAAAATGTCGGTTTTATGTGAACAAAGGTGGCTTGTAAAGTCTCCCACAGAGAAATAGTGACTGGCAGACATTTAAAGCACGTTATAATGCACCTTAATTTTTATTTTCTAAAACATTAGGCTCCTTTTTGTAGGACTTTTGTCCCCAAGGATTTACAAGCCAATACCTTGAGTTAGTATCTTTTTGAGGAGCAAGCAAACTCTGGATCATAGCATATCAAGCATGCGTTGTCAGCTCAATGCCTGGTATGGCGGTGAACAAGAAGATATGGGATGTAGTGATGAAATGGAGGATAGGAATATTCGTGGATCAAATTATTGAACCTAACATTCACTTAGCGACCGAGAAAACCGCGAAGAAACCTTTCATCAGGTTGGTCGGCCTTTGGGTTTGAACCCATTAGCTTCCGAATGCGTGTCGCGCGCGTGACCACGGCACCACCTCACTCGATGCACCATAATTCAACCTGGTAAAAGTTAAACCGACAGCAACAAATAACGAAGCCTTAAAGTGAAACAGACTAAGGTGATTATGTCTGCAGCCTTGCAGTCCCTTCTACAGAGCAACGATGCTGTTACTATTGTTAGGTCCAGAAAATGGAAGACGATGCGGAGATACCACTTTCTTAGAACGGATTTTAGTACTGCCGTAAAGTGCCACTAGTGAATTCACCAAATCCACACCTCCCATACACTTGTACAACAGTACTCACTGGTACATTCAACTGTAATTCTTTAGTTTTTGGCTCAACCCCACCTTTCTGCAGTTAAAGTGGGATAGGAACCAACAAGGTGTCGCGGTAATCGGCTCATGCTATCTTATTTGCTGGGCGCTTGTTATTGTTTTATTATTTTAAGATTTGGGTGCTTTGTCCTCCGGCTAGCTATTATTACTCAGTCGAGCAAATATCTCTGAGTAGGGCGTGTAAACGGAAAGGAGTTGTTACTAAAAGATAACAGTGATAAAAGAATTTATTTTCACACTTTTATTACCGGCACGCTTAATTAATAGTTCACATCTTAAATCTTTATACACGCCTGACTGATACTGTTATATTTCCGAATGTAATTACTGTCGTACTAATTGCCACGTAATTCACATTCTGCAACTAACTTTACGACGCGCCAGATTCTTCCAAACTGTATGATGTGCGCTTCACGATAGATTCTTCAAGAGTGCGCGACATGTACCTCGTGAATGATTCCATAGAACTGTGTGATGTGTACCTCGCGAATGATTCTTTAGAACTGCGTGAAACATGCTTATAGCTCGATGATATATACTCCTTCACCTCGAAATGCCTAAATATTATAATAGAGCTACTATTGGTTACCAAATCGCGCCAATATAAGCGTCTGTTTTGTCAGCAAATCATAATTACTAACACATATGCTCTAGGGAAGATATTCCCTCCATTTCTAAAGAAAGGCACGCTACCCTTACGTCATTTGTTTGTCTCTTCTTAGTGATAAACAACTCACCCCATCGGTTCATTGTTACCCACTTCTATTGTCAGTTTAGGTGAGGCCGTGTAAACTTATTTCCTAACAATGCTTATGGCTAGCAAACTTCTAAAATCATTGTCATACAATAATGTCAGTTTACACTACAATCACTCTGGCATTCACAGTGTTGTGATATAAAATACTGCGTCAAAGGATACCAAGAAATTAGACAGCTTTATTCTCATACCGTTTGGCTGCTCTTAGTGAGACACCATCCTTTTTCGCAGTACTCAAAAGTGCCGTTTCCTGTCTTCTTCATTTCTTTGTCTGAAGTAAAAGCGCAGCTCCATAGTTTGTTAGGTCGTGCAGCTTCTAGAGACTGCATTCCCTAATTACCTAGCTCAACTTCAGGTTGAATACAGGTGTTATCAAAATATAATTAATGAAGCACATTGCATGGTATGGCAGATGACATGTGCAGAATAATATGACTACTCTCACCAACATCAGGTAAAGAAGGATCATGAACTTCCTTCCCAGTATACAGTTCAAAATGACAATTCATGCCAAAAAATTGCTTTGTGGCCCCATTTCTTCGGTGCTTGCCTTTGAATGATTTCCTCATTTAAGAGCTATCTAGGAGTAGCTCTGAGATTATTCAGTAATGCTTCCGGAGAAGGTCTAATCTGGTAAGTTTTATTCAGATCACCATTATTATTTTACCGTATTTGTTCCTATATATTACGACTCATCGTATCCAGACACGTGCTATTGATTTCCAGTATATCCGTGATGCAGGTAACCCGTATATTTACATTCATTCACACGCAGCATCCACAGAACTGTTCTATCTCATTTAGTCGACATTGACTGGTCGCTCTACTGAATATAGATTTGTTTCAAAAAAACGTTTTATAATATATTTTTATCAAGAATATTCCCTAATATCGGAATTGCATCCATAGGTGCATGTGGAATTTCAGGACTACGTGGGAGACTTCCTTTCCAAGTCTTGACGAAACAAGTTACAAGGGTCTTGACCTCTTTCCAAATAAAATCAGCATTTCCGACATGGTTTTCATCATTGTCATTAATATAATTATCAACTTCATTAAGCTAATCAGTCATTGTTTACGCTATGATGTTGAGAATCATCATTCTCATCATAATTTTCAGGAATAATGATCCTATCTGGTGTTTCTACTTTCTCCGTTCATCTTCACTACTGGAATCAATAACGGAGTCTTCTGAATCATATCCATAAATTTCTATTCTCTGTATTATGCATTCCTTTTTGTTTCTTTTTATTTTACCATAAAATGTATTGGGATCCGTAACTGAAAATATAGAGGGACATTTTTGGTTATATGGTTGACCAATTTTGTTTGTAAGTAACAAAGCTATTTCAAGCTAACAAATCTGAATCATTATATAACAGGAAAAATGTTTGAAACGTAGTGTAATACTTACGTATTCCTGTGTGCATTTTAGAACAGCAAGAAACAATCAACCTAAAACAAAAATTGTGAAAACACACACCACCAACTACCATAATATATGACTGCAGGCCCTGAGTTATTGATCTCTGGAAAACATATAAACTACCAAAGGTTACCTTCTTAAATACTGTCACTTTTCAAGTCACTTTGCCCATCAACAGGAAATTATTTATATTATTAATCAAATAATAGTAAAATTGGCATTTTAGCTCAAAAATAGGTGGGCAATAAAGAGTTATATTATAAATGTTTTAAAATGGTTAATTGTATTTTTTATATTAAATTGACATGTTTTATGGCCTTAGGACTCCAAACGATAACTGCAGATTCAAGATTTTGTCTAACGAAGGAGTTATTTAGTGGAGTTAATGTGCTTTCTTTAAATGTGTACAAATTTGAAATGAACAACCCTAGGCATTTTAATGAGTTTCTTAGGATTAATTCAAATGGTTTGTTGAATCTGAGATCTTTGGCAAAATTTACCACTAAATCTCAACCAGTAGCGTTCTATTAGTATTAAAAACATATTTAAAGGACTTTTTGCTTCTGGTGTAAAACATTTTTACATATTTACTAATATAAATGGAAGTTCATTCGTTATGCTCCATGTTTTTCGAAATTCCAAGTCATGTTGAGTTTATAAGTAATCCTTAACGTTATTAACACTTAGTATAATTTAACATAGCAAACATTAACATTCTTACATATTTAACAACGCTAGTTAAATTATTTGTAAAGCTAAAATACAACAAGGTTATTATTTTTGAACCTTGGGGAATTTCTTTATTTAACATTAAACTGGTAAATATATTGAATTGTTATATGTAATATATTACTTCCTCTACACGATACAGAGAAAACCAATCAGCTAAGTCAGTTGTTAGTCTATTTTATTAAATGTTTGAATAAATAATTCTTTTATTGTAGGTCCTAAATAGTTAAATAAATGGATTTTCGTTTTATTTACTTTCACTGAATGCAACGAATGTATTATTGTTTGCATGCGATATTAAAAAAGCTATTGTAGTTATTTCGTGGTTTTACTTTAAAAGTTTAAAACAAATTTTAATTTAATGTTCGCTTCCCTCACTTGAAGATAAAAATATTGTATTTAGGTTTTAATTACGTTCATTAAACGCTAAAACATTCCGTGAAAGTATATTTAAAAAACCCATGGGAATTAAATCCCATCAAAATACTTAGTACATTCCCTACTATGCAGTAACATATTCTAAATCTGCTTCGGAAGGCTCTATGAGATCAATCTTTCTCTATACCTCAACGCGAATTTTCTCACCACCTGCAAAGAAAATAACGCGTTTGCAAAAATGTCTCCACCTTTCAAATTATTTGTAACATATAAAAGATAAAAAAGTACTCATTAAGTTTTTCAGTATATGCATCGAGATCTTTTTTTCGTTTAAAGTATGACAACTGCATAAGAGCATAAAATTCTATGTCACATTGGCATGATATTCTCAACCCACTATCATTTTATTTTTACATAGCTACTACAAGCTATCCCTTCGAAGGTTTGCTTTTCTACCTGCTTATGTAATTGAAATAAACGTTTGCACATTTGTTGTAGGCACAAGGGAAATGCGCAAAGCAGAATCTATAGTTATTTGTCTCTATATCGTGGTCGTGAAATTCTATATTTTTTCCATGACATTGCGAGAAACAACCGACTAATGACCCCGCTTTAGAAAAGTTCTGAAAAATTCAAGCCAATAATAACGCATACCTCGGATATGGTTGATGCCTCAGAAAAAATTATTTTAAACAAATTGTGTATTTTAAAGGGTACAATTCTTGTGTAGTAAGTTTTTGTCTATGGTTGACAAGTTTAATTCCTTCAGAATGTAGAGGACCTCACAGGCACTCCCCAGAAAATGCAACATACATATGTATTTCATTTGCCTATAAATGTTTTAATATATGTTATTTTAATCAAAATCGATAGAGCCATTTTTCAAAAAATCAAAATTTTCGAAAAGGGGTAGTTTGGGGCGAGAGAATTTTTTTAAATATTTGTTCCGTGTCTTGGAAAGATACTGGGCTTAAATACGAAGTTTGGTAATTATCCGGCATTTCGTTTTTGAGTTACCTATGCTGTTAATAGACACACACACACATGCACATGTGTTACAATTTGATAAAAATGTTTTTTTTTTTGGGGGGGGGGGGGTACACGGGGCCCCATAACATAAATTTTTTGTGAATTCTTGACATCGAATTTTTTTATGGAATACAATACTTTCTCTAGTACGTAGTAAAGAAAATAAAAATGTTTATTTTTGACTACATGGTAGACATGTGAGATATAGATTTACATCATTGATATGTCCTAAATAAAAATTAACAGAAAAGATGTTCCGTTTTATTATATGTATATTCCACAGATTGGGTGCAAATGAAATGCATAGGAAGACGGTTAGACTGAATTCTAACATGGCCGCCACAGTATATGCAACAGTCTTAATGATTTTGACCTTTATCATAGAAGTTTAAGTTCTTCTCTAGAATAAATCCAAACCATGTTCCAGTATGTGGAACACATTTTCATCTATAAATCTTATTATGATATTCATTATCCTTTGTGCTAAACAAACAGCTAAATACGCAGTGTTGAAACGGCTCGTAGTCACTTCTCTGTGAATGAAGCTCTAAGGAGAGGTTTTTTAAATCATTATTTTTATTTGGTGAATGCAACCGAATGATTCTGTATCTTTCCAAAGGCAATACGGACTGCAGATATTGATTAATACCATAACAGATTAACAAGTATTCTCTTACTGCTGGGGTTTATTTGGATGTTGTAAGTTAGAGCTATAGACCACAGGAGATTACAGGCTCTTTGTAGGAATTAGCACTCAAGGGACAAACCCAGGATATTCTACTAGAAGCTACTGGTACCCTGGGAAAGTGTGGTTTCAGTAAACCCCCGCCTCCGGTTCCCACCCTAGAATCGATTCCAGCGCCCTCTAATCGCTAGAGAGACACTGTACATAACGAAGCCACAACGGCGCCAAGTTTGTTGCCTTACTACGTTAGCAAAATGTTTTTGCATTAGCTAATAAGTGCAAATTATTATTGCTTAGGGTAATTGCAGAACATTGTTGCTATAAACAATATTGAATAGCCTCTTCTTGTGCTTTAATTAATTTTGAGTGTGCTATTAGAGACCATCTCACAAATTAACGCATTCAGTCTACTCTTAAGTGCCTTCTAGTTCCCAACATAGATAGTTGATAGTGAAAAAGGGGCATAACCGATACCTCTTTCCCCTTATTCCCGCCTTCCTGTTCTCTCTTCTATCCTCTTTCTCCCTCCCCTCTCAAGTCTAAGGCGTATATATATTTGCTTCCCATTGGTGCCAACATATCACTACCTTAACCGTAATCTTTGCACATTATCCAACGTAGTTTTACAAGCTTCACGTGCGTTACGTTGGAAGGAAGTGAGACTGCTAGAACGGTATAAGTTGCACACAGGAAGATTACCTGCTGAACTCGCGTGCTGGAGAAGTTGCCGAAGTTGAAGGGGTTCAAACATCCATCTGTTTATTGTTGTACTTTACGCCCAAATTTTTAAAACTTGGACAATAAATTCCTCGGGAACTTCTGCTATGTGATTTTGAATAATTTAAAGTAATTTTTAAAAATCAATAATGTAGAAGAAATTGCCTCATAAAAGGGTTTAAAAGTAGAATCAAAACATGAATTTATGCCACTGCTAAAGATGTGAATCAATTTTCTTATGAATGAGATGTTTACGATCCAGCCGTAAAGGAGGCGGAGTTTCTATAAGAATACAAAAATTACACTTTCTTGACAGTTTCGTAGTGATACGTGCTGATTCACGTTATGCAAGATTACATTATTTTTATTTAATATTGGAGTTTGTGTTGTAGCATAGTGTTATTTATAACAATACAATGTAATACCTTGTCCAAAATACGATTTGTGTGGAAGAACAATTAATTCCATTAATTGACCTAATAGTGGCCGAAAATATGAAGCCCGGGCTTAAAGTACTTACAGCATTAGTGTGTGTCATCTCAATAGAATTTGAGATCTCCTTGTGGTTTACCGCGAAAACACACGAATCAGCTGGGAAATTTAATATCGTACCGATATGCTGCTATGGTAGCTCAGTGGTTAGAGCAACCAGACGGAAACCAGGAGAACCGTGGTTCAAATCCCAGCGATAGCATTGAATTTTTTCAGTCATCTGATTCCACCTTTCCAACCTTGTTCAACAAACAGCTTGTGTGGAAGAAAATTAATTACAACATAATATAAACATTATGAATATAATATATATTTCTTGTATACAATTTTCCATAATTCTATTTAGAGGACTCTGAGAATTATAGTATCCTAAATAAGGATTTCTACCATAAATTTCTTAATTACGGAGTTATTTAGAAATATAACGTACTCAAGTGCGACAAAGCTTAAAATGAATACCCTTGTTCATTGGTGTATTGGATTACTTCAAAATGTTAGCATTTTAATCCTAAATTTTTCAAAAATATATTATGTGAATATTGCCAAGATTGTAGCTTGGGTAATAAGTGCTGAAATATAAATGTAAATGCATTTTAGAAAAACAAAGAATTGTAAACGACTTTCCACGTCAAAACATTTGCTATAAAAAAACAAATTGCGATTACTGTAAATATTCTGCGACGTTTTATTTCTATGTTTACTGTTTTGGTAAAGGGGAACAACAGTTCTTGCTACATAGAACTTCATGTCATTAAAAGTGACCAACAAATGGCAGCAATCCCTTCCGAGAAAGAATAGTGGGTTTAAGAACTACATTTCAAAAGACAATACTATTGCTCAGCTGAGATATTATTATGACATTATATGAACCATAAAATAAACAATGTTATGCATGTTCAATCTTTGTTTATTGTGTCAGAAACCCAGGAGTACGAGTAACCATGATTCCAAAATACAGAACTAAAACTAATATATTTTTATTAAAATTTAACTTATTTTATAGTTGCTGTAGCAGAAATAACCCTCATAAAGAACAAAATTAAAGATAAGTTTCCTTTTGAACCATATTATCATTATTAATTATTATGATTTATTATTAATTTTATTAGATGTTATTTATTGATTAGTTTGTACGTTTTTTAGAAAAGGAAATTGAAAAAGGAGGGGTTATTTGTTTCTGGGATATTATATATTTCTAAATGCATTGGAAAGTAATGATAACGTCTCTTACATCTGTTTCGTAATTGTAATGCTTGCTCAAACGTGTGATCATTCATACTTCGTTATTAACTTATAGCTTGAAATATGCTGAAAAGTTCCTTAAATGAAGGTAATAAATTACAATACGTAGGAATTTTTAAGGACATATCTCGCATAAGACTACGGAGTTAATACGTTTATATGGCGCATTGTAAATTCATAATGGGCTTTCAGGGTTAATACACTTTTAAATTTTATTCAAAAATATTCCTTAATCACTCGATACACAGCTCTCTAGGTTTATTTTCAGCCTCAATTAAATAATAAAATCTGAAAATAGATAGAAGCTGGAATGACACATATTTCATCTGCGAATAAAGAATCCATTTCCCTTCACCATGTTCTTTTGCTCTGTTTGACTCTTTGGTTTCTGCTGCCCTAGAGACAGTAATCTAGAGAATAGAGTCACACGCAGAAGAAGTTTATCCCTCAAGGGATCCAATAATATCCAAAGTAAAGTGACAGCTCAGGCAAAAGGACCCTGATCAAATACGAAAGACATGAAAAGATACTCAAGTCTAGCATGTGAAAGAGTAATAATACGAAGAAAGCCTGGGAACAGCCCATAGAATAAGAAAAGTTGAATGTTTAATTAAAAAGTAGTCATAATTTCTCTATGGGGAAGTTAGGCATAGTTTAAAAGTCCAACATTTAAAAATAAAGAGAATCATTAGAAGGTTTTGTTACTAGTAGTTGCAGTAAAACGTCTATAGCAATGAAAAATTGTACCTAACTATTTGTAAAACCTCTTTTTCTTAAGTGAAAGAGAAGTGTGTTTTGGGTGGTTGCGGCATCTTAAGGCTTTCGATCAGTCACTTTTTGGAAGTAGTCGTATATGCCACACAGAGAGATTTAAAATTGCACCTGAACTATTGTTATATAGTTTGCATATGCCATACAAATGGCCTTAGAATGCACTTCTGTTTATTTCCTTGATGAAGGCAAGCTGGCGGTGCTGGGTGAAGCCATGATAAACCTATTCCGGTTGGTCGAAACCATAGTCTTAATGTTAGTTTCTCCTGAATACGAATTTCAGACTTACCCTGAACCACTCGGACCGTCGTTAATTGTGCTCTTAAAGGAAATATTACTCTGGACTATCTTTACTAGGCGTATTAGCTTTAGCCGTAGCTTAACTATCATCTAATTGCCACTTACGCCATGGTCAGCCCAGGATTCTTGTGAGGAGAAAGGTTTTATGAAAAACCTGAAGCATTAATTTTGATGTTGCTGTTTTTTCATCCTAAAATAGTAATCTTAAGCTAATATTTCCGATTATAATTGTATTTCTTTGTTTTGCTAATATGCTAGGCATCGTTACCAACTATTATCTTCACTGCTTCCTATACAACCGTATATTAGCAAACGACTTTGTGTTTTTTTTTCAGAATTTTGAGGCATCTCTAGCACCAAATCCACAAATCTAACTATTAAGTAGAAACTATGACAGGAATTCGTTTCAAATCACTTTACTTTTAACACGCTATTATCAACAGCGTGCAATATATTTTTCCAAAAAGAAAAGCAATTACTGAATACAGAATGAAGAAAATGGAAGTGCATACTTCTTTTAACACCTCTGTTATGTGAGGCATAATCAGCTCCATGCAGAACTGGAAGTCACCTATGTAAATACGTATATCTGATTTACTAGGACCTATATGTTCCTGGAGCGACACATTTTGAGCTCAAAGAGTAATTCATTTCCACACTCGGTTCAAACCACGATTTCCTCAGGAACTTATTAATCAATCAATGCCAATCCTAATGCTCAAATATGGCTATCAGAATTACCCGCCGAATTGAAAGTGGAGAAATTCCGAGGGGCTAATTGGATATGACTGTGGGACAATTTGGATAACAATGAATATAGTAAATAATAGCTCTGCTTTTGGATTCTGAAACAAATTTATTCTAGAAATTAAATATATATATATATATTATAATATATTAATGTGGAATAATGAAGAGTTAAAAATTCCTATGAAATGAGAAGCATTGAAATAACTTAGAAACATAAGGATTAACAATTCTTGAATTATGAACGCTATTTAGAAGCATTTAACACAAATAAATTGTTTCCTTCCTTCAGCTCCTACGCATCTTTCATGGAACCAAACCTGGCATTTCTGGCAGCGAATCCAGTCACCTCTCAGAACAGACTACTTCGAGTAGTAGCTGACACTGCAGAATCCACACTTGTAGTCATCTACTTTGGAATCATTAGCATTATCGTCTTCACAAGGCGATAAGTCAATGAATTTCTTTGATTGTTTAACTTCTTTTTCTTTGAAATGTTGTCATTCTTATTTTTTTAACTAAATTTGTTTCTCACAAAATTTCATATCTCTCTTTGCCTTAAAAACTGCTACATTTTCTGGTGATGTGATGTGATGTGGCATGCTCGTTTCTTAGTTTGAACTCTTCTCTTGATCACACTCTTTACAAGACTAGGAAGAACCTCTGGTACGGTTCTTTCAAGCATTACACCCAGAGGGGATTGTGAAGTGCTGGGCTGTTTGAATATTGGATTCAGTTCATTTAATTTTAATCTAACTTTTGTATACAGGGTCATATGGTACCTTGAAAACTTGACTTGCACCTAGTAATGACAGATTACCCTCTATTACAGATGAGATTGCCTGTTCCATAGCTTCTTTGTCCCATTGTAGCCGTAAATTGTAATGTCGTACAATTTGAAAATTTGAACGAATAATTAATAATTAATATAATAAAAACTACTTTAAAACGTAGGTCCCAATGGAAATAAGCTACGTACCAGAGAAACAAATATGTTATCCGATTAACCCCACCGATTGTTCTCGAAATAGCCCCACAACATAACATGTTACCGTTCACGACGTAATTCTTATACTGTGCAATAGACAGCACCACCGTATACTATAATGGTTCGCAAAATACCAAAGAAACGTTCACTCGTTAAAGTAGTACGAGAACTAGTACACGAGACGAGCTAAAGCTTAAGCTTTGACCAAAATATTACATACTACGTATTGTACAGGTATACCTTCCTTGCCTTTGATTAGAAAAACTGATGTAGCGTCTCTCTTAATAGCAGAATCTATTCAGAACTAAGCACACACGTGATAAGACTCCGTCCTAACTATGAGACTGGAAACTTCAACATGGCGTGTTTAGTAGTGGCAGCGCATACGTGAGAACTTAACATTATCCAAAAAAACCCGCTATCCGAATTCCCCCGCCTACCCTACTCTTGTATTTTTTCTCAAAAGTCTGTATAGCGTTGCACGCTAAGTGACCTTTGTGTAATAAAAATGAGGGATTTCCATCTAAAACATAACATACCGTTATTGTTTTTTCTAGGCTGCCTGTCTTTATGTTTAGTTAAATGCTGATACAATAATAAGCAAATTGTGCTGGTTAGTTATGTAGTAAATATCCATGTTTGCCTCGAAATTACTCCAAATATTCTGATTTTTTATCACGTGGAAGAGGTAAAGAAATCCTGTTTACTCCTTCAAGTCTAGTCAAGGGTTATCAGTAAGAGATTTTATGTTTTAGTAAACTGACATTTGTCTAATTCCTGAAAATGTCTGAAAAAATTAAATTCAGTTTTATTTATGGACGCTCTTTAACTTTGTGGTTCTTAGCGTTCCATTCTATACTGGGCATGAAAGAAAGTAAATTTTTTCTCAGAGGCCTCTTTATCGGGCTTGAGATTCTTTTACGTGTCGTAAATTTACTACAAGGGACCACCTTCCTTCCGAAGGGAGCCATGCTAAAGATTTTACGCCCGAAAAAATCCTTTGCCCTCCCGGGTTTGAACCCGTGACCTCGGGAACCAAGGCTAGACTACTGAGGAAGACAGGAAAAATCCTGAAGAAACCTTATCCAGGCGACTCTCCAATCGAGTTTCTAGCTCGGACCTTCCAGTTTAGAGGATAGCCACGCTATGGCGTACCACGGAGACGAGCTCTCACAAAAGAGTATCTTTAATGCATTTTTCTCGGAATTCGTTTCCCAAAAGGAGGTAAGCTGCAAAGCACAGCTGTCTGTACCAAACTCATGATTGAGAAATTCAAGTAGTTGTATCACTGTACGTAAAGGGACCAGCAGCATTTGGCCGAGCCTGTTCTTTGACGTTATCCTGCAGGCAATTCTGTTGATGTGAACTGCTTCAGTGAAAAGGCAACTTTGGAGAAGCCTGTGCAGAACTGCTCTCGGAACTATACAATGCATCAGAGTTATTACCGAGTTAAACGGAATTGTTATTCACAGTGTGAGCTGTAGAAGCGTGAATGAACATGGAGAAAATGTATTACTCCCTCTCAGGCTATGTAATAAGATACCAGGTCAGAACATTGGTCATTAAATAAGGATATTCTGTTGAAACCACCTCGAACTCTATATGCCGTTATGCTACCTGCAGCCTGCCTGAACAAAAACATAAAATCCAACAGCGATCCTCACAACCATTTTGAAGTAATTTTTTCAGACGCACTTCTCGATATAGTAACTTGGGACCGTAAACGTTTCCCATACAGCCAAAGGGAGAAGGCACTTTTTAGGTAAGGGAATATAGACATGTTTATTATGAGAAGCTGGGAGCGTTAGAAAGCGTTTTCCGAAAGACACGAAAGCCTCGGGAGAAATCGCCTCAAGAAATTGCGTTTCTCTTCCACTTCCTCGCTTTTATGCTACTCGTGGGGGAGACCCGAAAGGTTAACGGCGGGAAGTGTGGCGCCAATGACTGTCAGGCTTCCACCTTCCACGGATTAACATATAAAGGGAAAGCTGCGTCAGGCTCTTTGTTAATAAATTCTAATTATCACTTAACGAGATATCTGAGTATTCCCAGCAGGCTTTACTGCACTGATTCTGGCACGTGCTGCGCTCGGGTCACTTCTGTAAAGGGAATGGTCAATTGTGCTCCTTAAAGCATTTTTCATGTTCTACTTGAGGTATTTGTTGCTGTATTTTCATTTTGCATCCTTGGCTTATTTCTTTCTGTTTATGAATTATTCTTTAAAAGAATTGTTAATTTTATAGAAAACAGAAGTGTGTTAAATTTAAATGTGCTTTGCAAATGCTAGCGATTTTAAAAGGTTTTACTGCCCCGTCCGTCTAATGAAATTAGTTTAGTGACTTAGAATACATTTATTTGCTTTTTTTCTTTCAGAACTGCATTTTCTTATGCCATATAATGTTCATAATAATAAACCAAACATTCCACGGTATTCACGGCAATGGGAATGAAATTACCCGGATGTTAGAGGAAAGTACCCATAACTGGAACCCCATTTTGTTTTTGATTTTAAAAAATATAAATCAGTAAAAATTATTATTTAAAAGCATATAATGTTTACTTTATAATGATATGCACCATTTGCATTTAACTTTTAGATAATATAATTAAAAACTACCATTAAAATTATGTTCAAATACCTTACACTATAGTTGCCGAAATTGGACCCTTTGTAAAATAATCAAAATAACAGTAACAAAATTAGAGAAAAGTAGGAAATAAGAGAAAGCTTCTAGTTTCAAAGAATAGGTACAGGTTTTACTTTTAAAAAAGATACAGAATGTATTTACAAAAGATACAGAAGATGTATAACAGAATTAAATGGTTTAGCGACAAAAATCACAGATGTATACGTCCTTTTTAGCTCCAGCACGATCCTCATGGGGCCCACAGCGAGCACATGACCCAAAGTTCCCCCTTAACATCATTCGAAAATCCACTGTCATAAAAGATACACTAAGCATAATCATCTTTGGATGGGGTAACTCCTGGGAGAAGCTCCAATTCAGAGGACACGCTGTTTATATCTTCGGTGATTGATCCTTTCACATTTTTCTAAAACTTTAGGTGCCTTTTCACGGGCCCTTTCCCATTTCTTGAAGGCTCTACAGCTGAACCAAGTCCCTTGGCTTTCTTGGGTTCTTTAGCTTTCTTAGCTTCCACCAATTGGGCTTTATAATGTGTAGATGTGATGAACGTAGAACTGCAAACCTTTTGTCCCCTATTTGAGGTCCTCTTTTTATTTTTGGAATGGAAGTGATATCAAACGGAGTGCAACCCTGAGTATCCTCAAGTGAAGGAACACTCTGACCTGCCGAAGATGTAGATGGTTGATTTGGGTCAAACTGTAAATAAATTGTGGTTCGTCCACATCGCATCCGTCTCTGTTCTCTAGAAAGCTCTGACTTCCTGCTGTTTCTTTAACATTCATAGAAAGAGGAATTTAGACTTTTGTTTGCCTCTTCATGTTTCGGCATCTGAGAACAACTTCTGGTTCAAGGGGTATTTGCCTGTTGCTTTAAATCCATTGATTGCTATTTGAGCTGTTTGGATTTAATGTAGGCTTTGCCAAATAGGTCTATTACTACGTTCATTGTGCCTTAACCGCTGCTTCATTTCCTCACTGCAGTAAACTTTTAGTGTATCCAAAGGTTGTAATTTGTGTAAGGAGTGAGGTGACAGCGACACAATGGTAAGATATTTGTTTTGCTAAGTCGATCAGATCAATATTCTGTGTGTGACCATCCAAGAGTTACAGCACATTTCTAGGGTGGCAAACTTTATAAAGTGTCAAAACCACTGAGTGAAGGAGTTGATTTGGATCCACCATGAAGGGTGAGCTGCAAAGATTGTTGCTGGTAAAAGTTACTAAAGGGGTCACGAATGAGTCACTAGCATTCATACAAGCTGCACGTTCTCTTGATGTCAAGGCGGTTATCCTTAAAGCCAATTACTTTTGCTACTTTAGATTGTACCATAGTAATGCCGCTCTCAACAAAGTTGTAAATTCGGTCAGCAGTGAATAAACATCTTCCAGAATGTTATAGAATGTCTCTGTGTTTTCTTTGCTGAACCCAAGAACCCTGCTATAGGATGTTCCAGTAGGCTTACTTTATGGCATTTTGGTTTTGTGGCGCTTAAGAAAAAGACTAACCCATTTTTCCCAGCAATTTCGTCCTTGAAAGGATGCTCAATGTTATTTCTCTCTGCCAATTGTACGGCCATTCTTGTAAGTCATTACGAGTAAGCCTAAAAAGAAGCTTCCTTAGCAAGACAACAATGAATCAGCTCATCTTCAAGATTTTTACCCAGAGTTGCACGTCTGCCTCATTTTTGTTTTTGCTGCTTCCTCAGGTATACCGTACTTCATGTTGGACAACCTCATACGTTTTTCGGAACTTTAAACTGATTGCTAGCCTTTTTCGAACCCATCATCTTTTTCCGAACTGCGTCAATCGCCTTAGTCATTTTAGAAGGACTCTGCTTTCTTTGATGAGCCTTCTCCATTATCTCTTGGAATCTGCAACAGCATTCCAGGAGAATGAGGCTGTGTATAAATACAGGCAGACTTTAAACACGAAAAAAATAAGGGGTCCGGTTTAGGCAACTGAAGGGGATCCGATTTGCGCGACTATAGCCAACATTTTGTTAACCCAATATAAACGTTTAACCACACATCTAAATGAAACGGTTTAACGATAAACATTAACCTCAAATGTTACCATTTAAGAACATAAGGTCAAAAGGTTTACCTGCCAATATTTACGATAAGCCAGTATTTTTAATACTTGAATAATTTCAACTAAATTATATAATATGTAAATTCAATAACAGCCCGCTTTGAAGCAATATGTATGTAATAATTTGTAAAAATATGTATGTAACAGTCATTTGCAAATGCTTATATTATTATAAACATGTTCAATAATGTTATGTGAATACATTACGTAATTTAATAATGCAAGAACTGTGAGAATAATAAGTTTAACGTTGCTAACAATGAGGTAACAATGAGGTAACTTTGAGGCAATAATGAGTTTGAGAGTTTAAATGCTACTAGTCATGATTAGAGCAACGATAATGTAAATTTTGTGACAGTTTAAAATTAGCCAATCAACAGCCAGAAAAAGCTTTAATTGAATGCAGGTATTCCATTGGACTAGGATTAGCCAATCAGAGACTCGAAATACAAAAGTTTACGGTTTTGGACGGTTGAAATATGTTCAGTTGCCTGCAGACCTTGGTAGTGACCGGATGGAAGATGTGTTCTCTCAAGAAATATTACGTATTCGTGTGTAACGAAAATTATGTATACGCGTTAACAAAGTGCAAGTATTAAATAAAAGAATCTCACAGCTCTTGATATCAGCGTAGTGCTATTTAATTTGTGTCAAGGATTAATAAAAAGAAGTGAATTTCAACTTAAAATCTGTGTAAGCCTACATTCTTGTCGCATCACGCCCTGATTAAGAGAAATGTGTCTCTAAAATAATACTGACGCAGCCGAGGCAAACATAAACATAAATAATATCTACAGAAGCAGTATAATAACAAAGTTAATATATTATTTTAAACTTGGGGCGTAACAACAAAAATACATCTTCAAATCGGCTTTACATACGTAGCAGCATATTACGTAACAAACAATCTTCTTCAAATTGACGCCCAAAGCGTGGTGCAAACAAAACACTTTCTCAAGGAGAAATAATAAAAATTGTAGCACAATGAAAATACTTTTTCCACTGCCAAAATACGTAATGGCGGATTGGTAAGCTAATGAAGCGGGCGACGCGGTACTTCGCTACAAATCGTTAGAAGCCTAATCTACTGTTTACACTTGTCCCACTAGAGTATAGGAGAATGCAGAGCCAGGAACCGGCGGGTCCGGTTTAAGGCACTTTCCTCTATATTTGTGAATTTCTTAACCTCCCTCCGACTATTCAAGTTTTGGAAATACTACATAGCCCTGTAAGCAACTTTCAGAGAATTATTCAAATGATCTAACAATTAACTAAATTCTAGATAAGATTTTGTCGAAAATTAAACGCATTGAACTTGACGTTTCGTCTGGGATTGTAACCAACGTCTTCAGCAGGTCGTAGTCAACTGACTGACTCTAAAGATATCCGTCCTATACCGCAAAACGACAAGTTTACATTATTTTAATCTTCGACCACAGTATCTTACCGCGAAAGAATCATTTGTTTATTTGATGACAGCAGCCATGAGAGCCTTTTACATAATGTCTTTTAAAAAGCGTTTTAGATAATATCTAGATGAAATTTTAAACTTTTATGCATTATCTTCGGTCCCGTAGTTATTTAACAAAGTAAATGCTGTACATTATTCCATTGAGGAATTACATAACTCCCTAATATAAATATTCAACGAAATAGGGACGATACTGGCGGTTATAATGATTCCATACCTTTCCCTCAAGCTAGTAATTGGAATCTTTCCAACTTGATACCTAATCTATAATCCTAGAAAAATATTCATTATACTTTTTACCATAAAATATTATATCGATTGGGTAATTTCGTATGTTACGCTGGAATTGGTTACAACATAAAGCGGAAATTCAGCAAAACGTTCTTACATGAGTATTGTTAAAGGGGTTTTTACATACAGAAACTTTAATACATTCCCTATGGACTTACAATAATGATTAATCAGAGGTTCTAATACTATCTTCGCTTCCAACTTCTTTGATATTTTATTAACGCCAATTACATTAATAAATATTTCGTACGAATCGTTCCGTCAAACAGGATCGAATATCTTTTGTTTCGCTCTACCTTCTGCTTGCTTAGTATTTCTGCAAGGCTTAATTGTTACATAGATGGCAATGATGTAAGATTTTAGCATATTTCTTGGAATAAGAATATAATTGACTTTTATAAGCGCATTCGCTATAAGTAAGAACCACGACGGCAGCGAAAAGTCTTAGTAAGTAACTATTAATGTATAGCTGCAAAATAGTTGTAGGATTTGTAAAGCAAGTGTTTTAATCCACCTCCGTCGGGAAGGACAGGACTTTTCAACGATGAAAGAATTGCGAAAATGGTTGACTGGTTTCAGAGATCACGCTATATACACACACAAACACAGACCTATTTTCTATGTTTATATCGTTAATGTGTATAAGTAAATGTTGAATAAAATAATCTGGTTGTAGCAGGAGAACGGCTCAGTAGAAAAGGAGTTAAGGACCGAGGGCGGTGGCGCCGTGGTAACACTTGCGACTCGCGTTCAGGAGATCCAGGGTTTGATTATGGGAGGCTGCGCACTCTGACCCATGTTTTCGGATCGTCAGGCAAATGCTGGAGTAGTTTCTTTCAGCTCCTGAATTTCCTGTCCCTCCATTTCGTACCATTCATCATTTCATTCAGCCTTCACCCGTTAGGTCTGTTTCGCAGTTGGAAGTGTCGGGATGGGAAAAGGATGCTCTCTGTGGAACTTTCTCCATTTCTCGGCTTTCGGCTGGTTGCCGGGGTAAACGAACCGCTCATTCGGACCCTCTGTGTGGGACGGGGGTTCCCGGTCAGCCTGTTCGACTGTCGGGACGTCTCAATCTGGAAACTGTAGGGACCCTGTCATTGCTGTATCGTCCCTCCTGGTTCCGGTCGCCCGGTATTTCCTTTCATCTCTTCTTCCTCTCTCCCCGAGGCGCTCCCTTGTGGGACATAGCTACAACATTCTCACTGGAGCAGTGTCGAATCCCCTCCGACCATAAGAAAAAAAAAGGCTAAGGGGTGTTCTTACGAAAATAGGTTTACTAAGCTAAATTTTGGTATTCAGGAAGAAATGTTGCTGTCTGTACGAGGAATATTAGCAATTGTCTTTAATTTTTGGGATGACTTTAGAAATGAATATTTGTAAGCACCTCAAATCCATTCAAATAGATTTAATGGTATAATGTCAGGCTTGAAACGGATTCTTTCTCTGCATCGTCCCTGGTACAAAAACAGCATGCAAATTTCTAATGTAATACAGGTGTCATTAATAAATAGAAATATGTGTGTATTACAAAGGTTTTTTCTGATATGTGCGGAATTTCTTCTCCGATTAGTAATTAACCCTTATCACGCCCATACAAATTACCTTCGTTAACTGGGAATCAATGCGGGCGTTAGGATATCAAATCGCGGATAGCAACGGAGAGAGGTGTGTATTCGTAAGTCACAAACGCGTAAATTATGTGAAAGCATCGCAAGGAAAAGCTCAGTGTGACAAATTACTTCGTGTAGTTGCTTGGAGTGCAATTCATCAATGTGCCTATTCGAGCCGATCAGGTGTGGTGTCCACTCAAATTCTTGAGGAATGTTTCTTTCCTTTTAGTAGGTTTATTGGCCATTCTAAGCCCATACGGCTCCTCATACATTGCTCGCTAATGATACATGCAATACTTGAGAAAGTAGGTAATGTTCAAGTCTCAGATTGTGAAATGTGAAGAACTACAATTGGTAGCGATATTTCTCATTAAAATCCTACCTTACTGCTGTAGGACGTGTGGTGCTAACCACTTCACCTGCATATACTGCTTGTAGGTGCATATGAGGGTTCACATTTGGGTTGTTGGCTCATCCATGGCCTATAATAACCTGTATTATTATTATTGTTATTATATTATTATTATTGCCATTATTATTATTGTCATTATTGTGAAACATGGTGCATAGAAAGGCATATGTGATGTGTTTCTAACAAGCATTTTTTAAAAAAAATTAATAATTGTTACAAGTCGGTTTTGGCTTCGTGCACATTACAAGTGTTAAAGATACCATATAATCTATTATCAAGTAGAATCTAACGCATGTTAGGTATAAAGTTTCATCTATTACTAAATTAAAAGGTAGCATGCATGCATACAGACAGACACATACACATACATACATACAGCATAATGTAGGTGTAAACAAGAGTTCTTTAAACGTTTAAGTTTTTGCTTAAGATTAGCTATTATTTACGTTAACATCATTTATCTAAAATCTAAAATGGTCAGAAATGTATTACTTATAGTTTTATTACACGTATTGATTATGTGTATCTACTTTATTCTCAGCCTATACAATATATATGTGTGTCGTAGGCTTTTGCTGAAATCCCCTCGTTTCGCGAAAATCCTAGACAGATTATGAAAAGCCCGCATAAGTGTAACTTCATTGTGTGTAGTGCAACACTATCTGACGTGGTCTCTAAATGCTGGCTGGCCGTGGTCTCTAAATGCTCGCTGGCAGTTCAGTTTAGGTTAGGTTAGTTTTAGTGGTTTTCGCGGCGTTTGCCCAGATGATGAAATACGACTTTACACTAGCAATGACCTGGTTGAATATTCTGCTATGTATTTAGAATTTAGTACCATATAGAGCATCCATTAATATGTATCGACTGCCCGTGAAAACAGAAGTTGTTAGAAACCATATTCGTCTTCCGCATGTGTGGTGTTTCGTTCTGTAAACAAGGACAAATACAAAGTAACAAACATCCGCGGGGAGCCACTCAGGCTTTTGTAAATATACGGTAAATGTAACATTTTGCTGACAAATTATTTCCGTCTCTCTCTCTCTCTCTCTCTCTCTCTCTCTCTCTCTCTCTCTCTCTCTCTCTCTCTGTCTGCTGTCTTTCCTGTTTCAACTACGCAGGAAAACCGGCGAAGGGTCATCAGCTACCATGTAATTACTTGTCCATCGCCCTACAGCCCCCTCTCTCTCCATCCTTTCTACTCTCCTCTTTCATCACATACACTAGGTATTTGCTTTCCAATTTGCTTCATTTACTTTAGCGCTCGTTTATTTATATTTGCAATTAGGAAATTATATTTGTATGCAACTCTAAAATGCATTTTACGCATATATCACTTTATGTGTTACGCATATATTTAAAATGTTTGTACGTAATGAAATTTCCAGTGAACAATAGCATGAATTTATCACTTTATCGTATCCAAACAAAAAGCAGAAGTAATATGATCACAGAATCGGAGTAAATTGTTACATTTTAAGATGTAAGGTGTACTTTCACGTTGAACGTTGCTCAGTTTTCCAACGATAAAGCGATAAACAAAAGAAAACTGCTCGCTTTAGTAATATTAGACGAAACAAGCAGTTTATTCCATTTAAATAGTTTTGGAATATATATGCAAATCAGCAGCAAAATTAACAATAATAATAATAATAATGGAGCAAAATGTAAATAAGTACAAACATGATAAAATCGGAGAATATTTTCAATTATTCAGATTATGACAAATCATATTGCCAAAAGCAGGTTATCACTGGTCTCGTAGCTCTAGAAACTGTTCTTTAAATATAAGGTTACTCGATATGTCCATAGACTAATGTGTAAATGTGAGAGTGATCAAGTGTGGTTGACTTATCGGTTATTTAATAACCAATTCGTCCATTAACTGTATTTCAGGATTGTCATGGGAAAAACCTGAGCAAACGTGCCAAGTCATAATAATATATGATAGGATATAATAATAACAGAACAATATGGTACCAGATGCCACAAAGCTACAAGACTTCAAAAGGAAAAAATAATAGAAATCCAAATAAATTGTAAAAGCTCTACGGAACGATTAAGTAGAACCTTATTAACCAAGACCAGAAAAATAACCCAAATAAACATCTATGAAGCTGTGCTATGGATGTGAAAGTTGGACAGTAGTCGGTAAAGAAGGAAGGAAAACAAAGGCTAAAGAAATTAAGTTTCTCCGAACTCTTTTGAGCATACAGACTAATTGATCACAAGAGAAATGTATACATAAGAGAAGAAATAGCGTATAAGCAGAACAAGTAAAAAAACCTGTGGTATCGTTTGTGCAAATATATCACACCTATATCTAACCTCTCCCACAGCGTACAGGTTCCCAGTTTGCCTGAAAATCATTTGCATTGCGTTACAGCCATGGATTCACATAGACGCAATTACTGCCCAGCGCGATATCGCCACTGGGCAGTTATTGTAGCGATACTGCGCTTTACCGCGTATGAGGTGTAGATCACAGAACTGTCCTCATTGGACAAAAAGTAAGCTTACTATGAAAAGTAGTCAAGAGCCAAAGATGCTCTAATAGCTCAGAGCATGGGATATATTTACTAGTCTCCTTTATTTAGAGGTGTATTAATCATTGTTTTACACTTTCTTAGGCCGGACACCCTGGGTTTTTCTTAGCTTTCCCAGACCAGTAGAGGAAGTATATATTACGCGAATTTTCCTTTCATCTCGTTTCCTTTCTCTATCAGGGTTGCAGTTAAATTATGGCGTGTGGTATAAGCGGTGAACGTACTTTGAGGAGACACCCTTTTCTTCCCTGGCATGTACGTTCTTACCCTGTCCATGATGTTCAATCTGAAAACATTACGGACTCCGGTGCGTTGCGTCTGTTCAATCAGATCTGGGTGCCCTTTCTTCCAGAGGTTTAGTAGGTTGGTGGAAATAATAAAATCTTCCTTTGTTTTTTATAATTTCTACCCCTAATCTAATTCCTAATCAATTTCCCAGTGTGCCTTGAGCAGGGAAAACGACGCATACAAGGAAAAACCAATGATGACTGGAAACTCTCCTTTGGTGCAGCAGAACAAATTATGTATAAGTAGCGGAGGTGATGGTTAAATCCTTGAGCGAATGAAAAGGTAACATACAGGCTTACATACATTAGTTTTAGTAATGTGATTTTTTATTAAGCGATAGCATTGGTTATTTGTTAAAAGCTAAAATGAAGTAGAAAACTTTCGGTTACAGTTTTTTATGCTCTAGCAGGAATCCAAATTTGCACTCGTGGTTTGTCCGTATTTGCCATCCCCTGAGTTAAGAAGGTAACGATTGGTTTCATATTGATAAAATAAATAGGAGAAGTGGTTCAAGTCAAGTAATAGGAGGCAAATACAAAATATATAACAGAACTTATGTTCAACCTATTACCTACAAATCTAAAGGCTTTTACCGATCTGATTGATACTTTGAACAATTAAACATTAGGACCGTAAACAGGGAACGACTATCTTATATTTACTTGCTCCACTACTTTACTATAGTGAGCAAAAAAAGTATTGCATTTCACTCAGACAATATTGAGATATCACTGAAAGCACACGCTCTGAGGTCCCATGAATATATATATTTATAAACGTTCCAAGGGTTTGTCTATTCTGTCAATTTTGTATATATATATATATATATATATATGTGTCGAACAGTATGACACAAAAAGCAAGTGTGGTTAAATACCAAATTTTGTATTTCAGCTCAGCATTTTCCAGGAATACAACATCAGGATTTCCAAGAAAATCCATCCCCCAAAGTTTCCTTTACGTGTAAAATGTTTCGGTTTATTTTCTTGTGTCACAAAATTGGCTCTAATAATTTTAATTAAAGTACCATACATTTAAGATAATAAAATGTACATCTCACATTTTCTGAGAATAGCTCGCGTAGCCCTGTTCATTCTGAATGAAACTATATTTTTGTTTAACTGGTAAGGAATAGGGAACTTACTGCACAAAAAAATATAGATCTCGTTAATACATGTTTTTGTCTAATAACATTTTTGTGGCACTAACCATTTCCGAATTACTGCAGATTTTTATTGCTTTGAAGTTTGAAATACTCTTACTTTATGGTTTCTTAAGATGCTGCAACTATCAGTTGTTTCTCGCAATGTCAAGGAGAAAGTATGAAATTATAAAGTCAGCATATAGCTACCCGCTTTTTAAGCATTTAACTGTAGATTCAGCCTCTTATACCCTTGTACCTAAAACGAAATGTGTAATGAAATTATTTCTACAAAGTACGTCTTGATTAAGATGAAGTAGGTAATATAATAGGGTTCTGTAAGAATAGTTTGAGGGCGTAAGTCACATGAATGTAACATATCAATTTTTTTCTTCAAAACATGCTCCTGTTTCGTTTTTGATCTTAATCATTTTAGTGATTTAGACAAAAACAGAACAGGCCTTTACTCGGATGAAATTGTAGATTATCCTTCTAATTTTGTATTTTCAACCTCCCAGATACGATGCCTAATATATAAGTTTAAAATATTAAAATATATCTGTGCAATGCTGTATAGGAGTACTAGTCTTTCATAGAATTTGTTGCAAGAAACCCTTAACTCTGCAATTCCGCAATACACTCTTATCTTAGAAAAATTTCAGCTATAAAACTAGCAAAAAGAGATACCGAACAATTAAAGCTTAAATGGAAATAATGGAAGTAGATACATAAGAGGAATTCGAGGCCACTTTATTGGGCATATATGGGAAAGGATAGGGAAAACTAGACTAGATAAGGGGAAGTTCAAGGAGGAAAATGGGTTTATATAGCAGACATAGGGAATACGACAACTGATACTAGGCAAGACAAGTATTGAAGGAGGGAAATTCGTTTATATGGAAGAGATAGTGGAGAGGTGTTAGGCTAGACAGAGGTTGAGCAGTAGAGTATGGTTTAAATAAGAGGTATAGGAAAACGAGCAGAGGTGTAGGGCTAGACAGAGGTCGAGGAGTAGAGCATGTCTTTTATATGAGAGAGGTAAGGAATACGAGGAAAGGTGTTAGGCTAGACAAAGGTCGAGGAGTACAGTATGGTTTATATGAGAGATATAGGAAAACGAGCAGAGGTATTAGGCTAGGACGGTTTGACTGAGTGTTTATAAGGAGAGACGAGAAAACGGAGCGATCCTTGCTAGGATAGACAGATGTTAAAGGTAGAATGTGTTTTATATAGGCTAGATAGGAAACCAAGGAGAGATACTCAGCTAGATAGGGGAGCAGGAGGGGAATGTGCTTTATGAGAGGTAAGGGATACGGGGAGAGATGCTAGACTAGACAGGGGTTTAGAGTAGAGTATGAGTTTATATGTATGAGGGGTATAGGAACAGGAGGAGGAGGGATGTTAGGCTAGACAGAGTCGAAGGGTAGAGTATGTCCTTTATATGAGAGGTGTAGGTAAACGAGGAGAGGTGTTAGGCTAGACAGAGGTAGAAGAGTAGAGTATGGTTTATATGAGAGGTATAGGAACAGGAGGAGAGGTGTTAGGCTAGACAGATACTGAAGGTGTAGCAATATGAGTTTATATACAAGATAGATAGGGAATAGGAGGGGAGGTGCTAGACTTTGAAAGTGACTTTAGACGAGAACTTCCTGGAAAGCTGTTTGTTGTCAATGCTAGGTCACAAATTCTAGACAGCTGCAGCACGTAACCCACTCAGGGAAAAAGGTGACCCACTAAGGGGAAAAAGGTGGCCTGCTCAGGGAAAGAGGTGACCCGAAAGGGAAAAAGGGGATCCTCAAAGGGAAAAAGGTGACCCACATAGGGAAAAAGGTGACCCATAAAGGGAAAAAGGTGACCCACACAGGGAAAAAGGTGACACACAGGGAAAAAGGTGACCCACTAACGCAAAAAGGTGACCCGCACACACTAACAGGCAAGTAATTCAGTTAGTATCTCAGGGTAGGACAGATCCCGGGAAGCGGATATAGCATTGTTCCGCATGATGTTACAGGTAATTCAGATAGTATCGGGGGTATTTAGGGTAATTCAAGTATCATAGGTATTTAGAGTCATTCAGCTAGTATCACAGGAGGCTAGATTCCAGAGACAGGGCGTATCATAGCTGTATATGATTTCACAGGCAATTCAGCTAGTATCGTGGGCATTTAAGCTAATTCACTTAGTATCACAGGAGGCTAGATTCGAGAGGCTAACTGCATCATAGTTGTGCATGATTTCACAGGTAATTCAGCTAGTATCGTAGGTATTTAGGCTAATTCAGCTAG
Source organism: Deroplatys truncata (assembly GCA_030765065.1). Lineage (NCBI taxonomy): Eukaryota > Metazoa > Arthropoda > Insecta > Mantodea > Mantidae > Deroplatys > Deroplatys truncata. The sequence continues at coordinate 202,774,164 of CM060979.1, read as the reverse complement.
TATCACAGGAGGATATATTCCAGGGGTGGGTATAGCATAGTTTCGTACTTCACAAGTAATTCAGAGATTATCGTAGGTATTTAGGGTAATTCAAGTAACATAGGTGTTTAGAGTCACTCAGCTAGTATCACAGGAGGCTAGTTTCGAGGGGCGGGACGTATCATAGCTGCATATTCTTCACAGGCAATTCAGCTAGTATCGGGGGCATTTAAGCTAATTCAGCTAGTATTACAAGAGGCTGACTGCATCATAGCTGTGTATTATTTCATAGGTAATTCAGTTAGTATCGTAGGTATTTAAGCTAATTCATCTAGTATCACAGGAGGATAGATTCCAGAGGTTGGGTATAGCATAGTTTCGTATTTCACAGGTAATTCAGCTAGTATCGTAGGTATTTATCATAATTCAAGTATCATAGGTGTTTAGAGTAATTAAGTAAGCATTACAGGAGGGTAGGGTCCAGGGATCTGTTATAACGTAGTTTCGTATTTCACAGATAGTTCAGGTAATATCGTAAGTATTTGGGTAATCAGCATAATTTCACAGATATTCGTGATAATTTCGATCAGAGATTGATATCACAGCTATTTAAGGTAAATGCAGGTTGTATCAATGGTATTTGAGTCATTTTAACAGGTAATGCATCTAGTATCATTGATATTTAGGGCAAACCAGATAGTATCACTGGTGCTCGTGCTAATTTAGAGCAGGAATTCGTATCAGAGCTAGTTAAGGTAATTTTACATGACTAGGGTAGTATCACAAGTATTTAAGTCATAGCAACAGCAGCCTCATTACATAAAAGCTGTAGCAGAAACAGCAGTAAATCCAACAACTGTAGATTCAGCATCCTCAGCAACAGGAAGCATCACAACAGCAAATACGACAGATGTAGTAGCAGATACAGCATCTATAGCAACAGCAGCTACAATGATAGCAGCAATAGATCCTACAGCTACAGAAACATCAGCCGCAGCCTGTACAATAGACGTAGCAGCAAATACAACAGCTACCGTAGCAGATACAGCAGCTATACAGCAATAGATGTAACAGATCCTACAGCTGTAGCAACATCTGCTACAGTAAAAGCAGTGACAACAACCGGTTACATAACAGCTGTAGCAGCAGCAGTCATCACGGCAGCTGTAACATCAAATACGAGAGCTGTAGTAGTAGGTACAAGGTTGTAACATCAGCTACAAAAATAACAGCATCTGATCAGCTAGCTGTAGCAGCATTAGACACAGTCAGCTCAATAGCTGTAGCAGAAGCAGATACAGCAGCTATCGTAGCAGATACAGATACTGTACAACGATGACTAGCAGATCCTACAGCAGCAGCATCTGCTACAACAATAGCAGCAGCAGTCGCATTACATAACAGCTGTAGATTCAGTATCCTCAGCAACAGCAAGCATCACAACAAAGCAGCAGCTACAACGATGGCAGCAATAGATCCTACAGCTACAGAGACAGCCTACAGCCTGCACGATAGCCGTAACAGAAGCAAATACAACAGGTACCGTAGCAGATACAGCAGCTGTACAACAATAGATGTACCAGATCTTACAGTTGTAGCAACATCTGCTACAGTAATAGCAGAGACAACAACCGGTTTGTTCAGCAACAGCAAATGCGGCAGATGTAGTAACAGATACAGCATCTATAGCAACAGCAGCTACAATGATAGCAGCAATAGATCCTAGAGCTACAGAAACATCAGCCGCAGCCTGCACAATAGCCGTAGCAGAAGCAAATACAACAGCTACCGTAGCAGATACAGCAACTGTACAACAATAGATGTAACAGATCTTACAGCTGTAGCAACTTCTGCTACAATAATAGCAGCAACAAGAACCAGTTACATAACTGCTGCAGCAGCAGCAGCTAATCTAACAGCTATAAATTTAGCACTCTTAGCAATAGAAAGCATCACAGCAATGATATTCCAGCTGTAGATTCAACCACCACAGCAACAGCAGTCATCAAATACGAGAGCTGTAGTAGTAGCTACAATGCTGTAACATTGACTACAACTATAACAACAATAGATCCTGCAGCTGTAGCAGCATTAGACATAGTCAGCACAATAGCTGTAGCAGAAGCAAATACAGCAGCTTTCATAGCAGATACAGAGCCTGTACAACAATAGCTGTAACAGATCCTATATCTGAGCATCTGCTACAACAATAACAGCAGCAGTTGCATTTCATAACAGCTGTAGCAGCAGCAACAGTAAGCATCACAACAGCAAATACGACAGATGTAGTAACAGATACAACATCTATAGTAACAGCAGCTACAATGATAGCAGCAATAGATCCTGCAGCTACAGAAACATCAGCCGCAGCCTGCACAATAGCTGTAACAGAAGCAAATACAATAGCTATCGTAGCAGACACAGCAGCTGTACGACAATAGATGTAACAGATCTTACAGCTGTAGGAGCAGCAGCTAATCCAGCAGCTATAGATTTAGCACTATTAGCAATAACAGGCATCACAGCAATGATATTCCAGCTGTAGATTCAGCAACAGCAGCCATCACGGCAGCTGTAACATCAAATATAGAGCTGAAGTAGTAGAACAACACTGTAACATCAGCTACAACAATAACAGTATCAGATCAGGTAGCTGTAACAGCATTAGACATAGTCAGCACAATAACTGTAGTAGAAGCAAATACCCCCAATAATTAGCCACACCCATTTCCCCCCTACTGCTTAATCGCTTTGCTCGTGATTGCAGTGAAATGTAATGGTTTTTTTCTGTGGGAAGATGGAAAGGAAGAATTGAAAAGGGCATGAAAACATGAAATAATGTGGTATATACATACATTTATCTACACAATGAAGAAAATCTTCTACGTTACCTTTTAAGGCTTTACTTTTAAGTATTGTGATAATAGAGATAGTGCTAGCTTTGGTGTAATGGGTGGTGGTAGGCTTTGAATGAAACATCTGACTGAATGAGCCTGTGGGAATACTTCTCTTGTTGGTGTGACAGCATATGCAGGTAGTTACGAAACGAGTTTAAACGTGTTTGATACAGCCAGACATCCTGTCTCTGGGTGTGACGTCATAGACATCGAGCATCCTATAGAACTTCACGATCTACGCAACGATCTACCTTTCCTGCCTGAGTGTACGAAACCATTGAAATCATATACAAAGAAACTGATACCTCGTCTTGGACCTCGAAAGAAGTATGTAGTACATTACATGGCTTTGAAGCAAGCTCTTAATCATGGATTACGACTAAAAAGTTCCATCGTGTGCTGCAATTCCAACAGTCACAGTGGTTAAAACCTTATGTGGAATTTAACAGGCTACTACAATAAGCTGCAAATGATTTCGAGAATGACGTCTACAAGCTCTTTAACAACGTCATGTTTAGAAAAACTATGGAGAATCCACCTGATCGTATGGATATACGACTGGTGATAAATGAGAAGACTCTAGAGAAACTGATCGCGAAGCCTACGTTTATCGATCGGACAATACATGCTGCTATTCTAGCTGTTGTACATATGGCCTCTCGACAAGCCTATATACATTGGTATGAGTGTGTTGGACATCTCCAAGACAATGTATCACCATCATTATGATGTGCGTTTACCATATTACGGAGCTCGAAACCTGAAGCTTATGTACATGGATACTTATTCATTCATTCATCGTGTAACAACTGGAGATGTGTACCATGACAAGTTACGTTTACTTGAGTATCTGGATACTGCTGATTATCCTACAACTATATATGCTATTCAGCTCTAAACAAAGTGCTTGGGAAATCTAAAGATGAGGCTAATGGTAAAATCTTCCCGCGCTTTGTCGGACTACGAGCTAAGATGTACGCCTTAGATATCCATGGTTCAATGGTAAAAAGGATTAAGGGTATAAAACGTAGTGCTATTAAGCAGTACATTACGTTTAACATCTATACAGACTGCCTTAAAACCCCTGAAATCATCAGAACGCCTATGAATCTAATATTATCACGAAAGCACGCTGTTACTGCTGTGCAAGTGAATAAAGTTACATTGAATCCCTTTGATGATCTCCGCGAGTCTACAATGTTAAAAAAATTAAAGTTTACTCGTGTGCTGTGTATGCACATAGCAGATAAATGGTGAAGAAAGGAGAAGATAGAAGGGGAAGCGGTAACCATTGTCATTAGGAGCAAATACTAGGGTTAGTCTCAGGCCTATATAAAGGGAAGAGACGTCTACCCTTACAATCCTTGTTTAATGAAGCAATGATTTAACTGATAAAGCTGCTACATTTGAACAAAAAATGGATTAGCTGCTGCTACAGCTGTAATGTAACCGGTTGTTGTCGCTGCTATTATTGTATTAGATGTTGCTACAGCTGTAGGATCTGTTACATCTATTGTTGTACAGCTGCTGTATCTGCTACGATAGCAATTGTAATTGCTTTTGCTACAGCTATTATGCTGACTGTGTCTAATGCTGCTACAGCTGCAGGATCTATTGCTGCTATCGCTGTAGCTGCTGTTGCTATAGATGCTGTAATTTCTACTACATCTGTCGTATTTACTGTTGATGTTGTTGTGCTGACTGCTGTTGCTGTGGTAGGTGAAACTACAGCTGGAATATCATTGCGGTGATGCTTGCTATTGCTAACACTGCTAAATCTCTAGCTGCTGCTGCAGTTGTTATGTAATGCGACTGCTGCTGCTATTGTTATAGCAGATGCTGCTACAGCTGTAGGATCTATTACAGTTATTGTTGTACAGTCTCTGTATCTGCTACGATAGCTGCTGTATTTGCTTCTGCTACAGCTATTGTGCTGACTATGTCTAATGCTGTTACAGCTACATTATCTGATACTGTTATTGTTGTAGATGATGTTACAGTGTTGTATCTACTACTTTAGCTCTCATATTAGATGTTACAGCTGCCGTGATGGCTGCTGTTGCTGAATCTACAGCTGGAATATCATTGCTGTGATGCCTGTTATTGCTAATAGTGCTAAATCTATAGCTGCTGGATTAGCTGCTGCTCCTACAGCTGTAAGATCTGTTACATCTATTGTCGTACAGCTGCTGTGTCTGCTACGGTAGCTATTGTATTTGCTTCTGTTACAGCAATTGTGCAGGCTGCGGCTGACGTTTCTGTAGGTGCAGGATCTATTGCTGCTATCATTGTTGCTGCTGTTACTATAGATGTTGTATCTGTTACTACATCTGTCGTATTTGCTGTTGTTGTGATGCTTGCTGTTGCTGCTGCTACAGCTGTTATGTAATGCAACTGCTGCTGTTATTGTTGTAGCAGATGCTCAGATATAGGATCTGTTACAGCTATTATTGTACAGGCTCTGTATCTGCTATGAAAGCTGCTGTATTTGCTTCTGCTACAGCTATTGTGCTGACTATGTCTAATGCTGCTACAGCTGCAGGATCTATTGTTGTTATAGTTGTAGTCAATGTTACAGCATTGTAGCTACTACTACAGCTCTCGTATTTGATGACTGCTGTTGCTGTGGTGGTTGAATCTACAGCTGGAATATCATTGCTGTGATGCTTGCTATTGCTAGGAGTGCTAAATCTAAAGCTGGTAGATTAGCTGCTGCTGCTGCAGCTGTTATGTAACTGGTTGTTGTTGCTGCTATTATTGTAGCAGAAGTTGCTACAGCTGTAAGATCTGTTAATCTATTGTTGTACAGTTGCTGTATCTGCTACGGTAGCTGTTGTATTTGCTTCTGCTACGGCTATTGTGCAGGCTGCGGCTGATGTTTCTGTAGCTCAAGGATCTACTGCTGCTATCATTGTAGCTGCTGTTGCTATAGATGCTGTATTTGTTACATCTGCCGTATTTGCTGTTGCTGAACAAACCGGTTGTTGTCTCTGCTATTACTGTAGCAGATGTTGCTACAACTGTAACATCTGTTACATCTATTGTTGTACAGCTGCTGTATCTGCTACGGTAGCTGTTGTATTTGCTTCTGTTACGGCTATCGTGCAGGCTGCAGGCTGTCTCTGTAGCTGCCATCGTTGTAGCTGCTGCTTTTGTTGTGATGCTGTTGCTGAGGATACTGAATCTACAGCTGTTATGTAATGCGACTGCTGCTGCTGCTATTGTTGTGGCAGACGCTGCTGCTGTAGGATCTGCTAGTCACCGTTGTACAGTATCTGTATCTGCTACGATAGCTGCTGTATCTGCTTCTGCTACAGCTGTTGTGCTGACTGTGTCTAATGCTGCTACAGCTAGCTGATCTGATGCTGTTATTTTTGTAGCTGATGTTACAACCTTGTATGTACTACTACATCTCTCATATTTGATGTTACAGCGGTCGTGATGACTGCTGCTGCTACAGCTGTTATGAAACCGGTTGTTGTCACTGCTATTATTGTAGCAGATGTTGCTACTGCTGTAGGATCTGTTACATCTATTGCTGTATAGCTGCTGTATCTGCTACGGTAGCTGTTGTATTTGCTTCTGCTACGGCTATTGTACAGGCTGCGGCTAATGTTTCTGTAGCAGTAGGATCTATTGCTGCTATCATTGTAGCTGCTGTTGCTATAGATGCTGTATCTGCTACTACATCTGTCGTATTTGCTGTTGTGATGCTTCCTGTTGCTGAGAATGCTGAATCTACAGTTGTTGGATTTGCTGCTGTTTCTGCTACAGCTTTTATGTAATGAGGCTGCTGCCGCTATGACCTGAATACCTGTGATACTACCCTAATCATGTAAAATTACCTTATCTAGCTCTGATAGGAATTCCTGCTCTAAATTAGCACGAGCACCTGTGATACTATCTGGTTTGCCCTAAATATCAATGATACTAGATGAATTACCTGTTAAAATGACTCAAATACCATTGATACAACTTGCACATACCTTAAATAGCTGTGATACAAATCTCTGATCGAACTTATCACGAGTATCTGTGAAACTATGCTGATTACCCAAATACTTACGATATTACCTGAACTATCTGTGAAATACGAAACTACGTTATAACAGACCCCTGGAACCTACCCTCCTGTAATGCTAGCTTAATTACTCTAAACACCTATGGTACTTGAATTATGATAAATTCCTACGATACTAGCTGAATTACCTGTGAAATACGAAACTATGCTATACCCAACCTCTGGAATCTATCCTCCTGTGATACTAGATGAATTAGCCTAAATACCTACGATACTAACTGAATTACCTGTGAAATCACACACAGCTATGATGCAGTCAGCCTCTTGTAATACTAGCTGAATTAGCTTAAATGCCCCCGATACTAGCTGAATTGCCTGTGAAGAATATGCAGCTATGATACGTCCTGCCCCTCGAAACTAGCCTCCTGTGATACTAGCTGAGTGACTCTAAACACCTATGTTACTTGAATTACCCTAAATACCTACGATACTCTCTGAATTAGTTGTGAAATACGAAACTATGCTATACCCAAACCTGGAATCTATCCTCCTGTGATACAAGCTAAATTAGCCTAAATACCTACGCTACTAGCTGAATTACCTGTGAAATCATGCACAGCTATGATGCAGTTAGCCTCGGGAATCTAGCCTCCTGTGATACCAGCTGAATTAGCTTAAATGCCCACGATACTAGCTGAATTGCCTATGAAATCATATACAGCTATGATACGCCCTGTCTCTGGAATCTAGCCTCCTGTGATACTAGCTGAGTGACTCTAAATACCTATGATACTTGAATTATCCTAAATACCCCCCGATACTATCTGAATTACCTGTAACATCATGCGGAAGTATACTATATCCGCTTCCCGGGATCTGTCTTACCCTGAGATACTAACTGAATTACTTGCCTGTTAGTGTGTGCGGGTCTCCTTTTTGCGTTAGTGGGTCACCTTTTTCCCTGTGTGTGTCACGTTTTTCCCTGTGTGGGTCACCTTTTTCCCTTTGTGGGTCACCTTTTTTTTACCTTTATGGGTGACCTTTTTCCCTGTGTGGGTCACGTTTTTCCCTTTGCGGGTCATCTCTTTCCCTGAGCAGGCCACCTTTTTCCCCTTAGTGGGTCACCTTTTTCCCTGAGTGGGTTACGTGCTGCAGCTGTCTAGAATTTGTGACCTAGCATTGACAACAAACAGCTTTCCAGGAAGTTCTCGTCTAAAGTGACTTTCAAAGTCTAGCACCTTCCCTCCTGTTCCCTATCTATCCTGTATATAAACTCATATTGCTACACCTTCAGTATCTGTCTAGCCTAACACCTCTGCTCCTGTTCCTATACCTCTCATATAAACCATACTCTACTCCTCTACCTCTGTCTATCCTAACACTTCTTCTCGTTTTCTTACACCTCTCATATAAAGGACATACTCTACCCTTCGACTTTGTCTAGCCTAACATCCCTCGTCCTCCCCTTCCTATACCCCTCATACATATAAACGCATACTCTACTCTAAACCTCTGTCTAGTCTAGTATCTCTCCCCGTATCCCTTACCTCTCATAAAGCACATTCCCCTCCTGCTCCCCTATCTAGCTGAGTATCTCTCCTTGGTTTCCTATCTAGCCTATATAAAACACATTCTACCTTTAACATCTGTCTATCCTAGCATAGGATCTCTCCGTTTTCTCGTCTCTCCTTATAAACACACAGTCAAACCGTCCTAGCCTAATACCTCTGCTCGTTTTCCTATATCTCTCATATAAACCATACTGTACTCCTCGACCTTTGTCTAGCCTAACACCTTTCCTCGTATTCCTTACCTCTCTCATATAAAAGACATGCTCTACTCCTCGACCTCTGTCTAGCCCTACACCTCTGCTCGTTGTCCTATACCTCTTGTTTAAGCCATACTCTACTGCTCAACCTCTATCTAGCCTATCACCTCTCTTACCGTTCCTATACCTCTCATACATACAAACGCATTCTCTACTGTAAATCTCTGTCTAATCTAGCATTTCTCCTCGTATCCCTACCTCTCATAAAGCGCATTCCCCTCCTGCCCCCTGTCTAGCTGTGTATCTCTCCTTGGTTTCCTATCTAACCTATATAAAACACATTCTACCTTAAACATCTGTCTATCCGTTTTCTCGTCTCTCCTTATAAACACACAGTCAAACCCTCCTAGCCTAATACCTCTCCTCGTTTTCCTATATCTCTCATATAAAAGACATGCTCTACTCCTAGACCTCTGTCTAGCCCTACACCTCTGCTCGTTTTCCTATACCTCTCATTTAAACCATACTCTACTGCTCAACCTCTATCTAGCCTAACACCTCTCCACTATCTCTTCCATATAAACGAATTTCCCTCCTTCAACACTTGTATCAGTTGTCGTATTCTCTATGTCTCCTATATAAACCCATTTTCCTCCTTGAACCCCCAATCTAGCCTCGTTTTCCCTATCCTTTCCCATTTATGCCCAAAAAAGTAGCCTCGAATTCCTCTAATGTATCTACTAATGTAACTAAAATGAGCCAGAGGAACATTTAAAATATTTCTGAATACCTTGCATTTATGCAGTTGTGAAGTTGTAACTATTATCTAAATGTAATTAACTGTTCTTCCACACAAGCCGTATGTAGAACGAGCTTGGAAAGGTAGAATCAGACAACTAAAAAATTCATTGCCATAGTCAGGATTTGAAGCATGATCCTCACGTTTCTGTCCGGTAGCTCAGTTGGGTAGAGCAACCCACGGAAGTCGAAAGATCCTGGTTCAAATCCCAGCTATGACATTGAATTTTTCAGTCGTCTGATTCTATTATCTAAATAGTTATAATCGCGTAAAAGTCCTTTTGTTAAGTATTTATTGGTGGTGCGTAATTCTAATAAACCTCCAAGTGATATTCACCATTTATAATTTTCTTCAGTCAGTTCAGAAATATTCAGGGATAACGGCGTGGTAGACGTTTAATGCAGTTATTTAATGAAGTAAGAAAACGCGTTCTGTTTTCACACACCATTTAGGAGATAATGATCTGTGTGAAAAGACGAGGGTAGTACTTTGAAAGTGCGTCCAACATCCTCGGTCTATTCTTTCGCTATAAAAAATTTGCCGAGGGGAAGAAGAGTAGAATATTTCATATCTGCGTTAACAGGAGGGTGGAGCAAATCAAGATGGAGAAGAGGAGATCAAGCAGGAAGAAAGTAGGAAATGGGGAGGTTGGGAGGATGTAAGGTTCTGTCCCCAGGAAATGACTCGTTAGCTAGCGTGGAGGAACACTGTTCTACCGGAACATGGGGCAAATTGCTCCAGAGTCGAGATGCGCTCTTGCTTAACCGTTTGAGGGCGCATTCTCATCCCAGCCGAGCGCCCTTATTTCCTCTACTTACACACAACAAATAGTCGCCGAGTAGTTCTCTTTTTATAGCCAACAAAATAGAAACTAGTAAACACATGAGGTAGACATAAATACTCATACATTTACCTTAATTTATTTCTGTAGACAATAATTCCTTCCTTATTTGCTGCTTGTCTCTCTGTTTTAAACTGTCATATATTTACTACTATAACTTCTAGAACAAATAGGTATGATATAAATATATTTAAAAATGTGTTTTATTGTTTTAAGTATTTCACCATCTCTTAACGGGAATCCAATCAATTTGCGTTTAACGTTTTATGGATTATGTATCCCAGGATTGGAGATAAACAACAGTAAATAATGGTACATCTAACGCTGTCCCGAGGAAAAATCTGATGCGTTGCACCCACATGAATTTCTCTATACTTGTACAAACTATTTTTACAAATGTTTATTCTCCATCTCATTCATGTTAATGGAGATAAGCATTTTCAGAAACTATCCTATTGGTAATTTTCGTGTAAGAGCAAGGAAAATATGGTAGGTTTTAAGTGATAGTCAAATCTTTTAAGAGTTGGTTGCTATGTGGAGCATTCCATTCTCTTTGTATGTCCAGGACATAAAAAAAAGAATAATGAATTCCTATTTGAGAAAATGTAGAAGTACTGGAAAATTCAAATAAATAATAGGAATATCTCGGAAATGGTTCACTCGACAAAAAAGTATATGCCATAAATTGCGTGTGTTTACGAGATCTACATTTTTTGTGAAGTAAAATCTTGTCTGTCTCTTACGTCTTCCTAGTTATGCGAAAGTCATTCAGAATGAAGAGGACTTTTGGGGACGTTAGCAGAAAATTCAATATATACAATTCATTTGTCATAAAATATCTTAAACATATGATATTTTAATCAAAATCGTTTGAACCATTTTTGAGAAAATCAAAATGTTCGAAAAATGCTACATGTAAAGGGAAGTCTACGAGGGGGGTTTTTCTTGAAAATCTTCGTGTCGCATCCTTGGGAGATAATAAACTCAAATACCAACTTCGGTATATATTCGACTTTTCGTTTTAGAATTATGCTGTTTACAGACAGACACCGACACACACACACACACGGACATGTTTCCAAAAATGGATTCAGGGCACCTCAAAACATGTATTTCCGGTGAAATCTCGGTATCGAATTTTTGGGTGGAATGCAATACTTCCCCTACTTAGTATACGTAGTAGAGGAAGTAATAAGCAACCGTCTTTCTTAAAAAATGCATTGATTAATGATTACTCATTCCCAATAGACGTAATTAATTGAAACATCGTCCCCGTAGCGCTGTGGTAACGTTGCTGTCTGCGGTACGAGGGGACCCGGGATCGATTTCCGGTATTCTCAGTATTTCCAACGAGGGATTTTCCCCTGTTGAGAGACCTGATACGTACACTCAGTCTCGTGAAGCCTTGGGGACCAATTGAAGAGCTACTTAATGGAAAAGCAATCGCCCCGATGTTGGAAATGGCACAACACCAAGATTATAAAGGGAAGCGACATGATGACTATATGCCAAATCTCTCAAATCAAATTACTGCCATGAGGTGTTGTGTAAACAGTGGCGGTTGGTCTTTGGCCCCTAGAGTTGCCATGCCAAGAGACAGTGCCATAAACGGTACCATTCGTTATAGTGCTCTTCTGTAAGTAATTTGATTGAAAGGACCTTAACGCTACAATTCGAATATCTCTAATGAAGATGTAAATGCTCTCTTTAAAGTATTTCAAAGGTTCTCGCCTAGAATTATCAGAAATTCTATACATTAACAATGTAATGCTATTTTTACCGATTATTCTAAACAGAGTTTCATGCAAAATTTCAATTTTTCACTTTTAAGTTGTTAAGGGTAAATGATAGATCACATGCTGAACCTGTAAATGAGTATTTTAAATCACTTTGAATTGCGGAATTAATAGTTTGTTTTATCGTATGTTTGTTTTATAGTACATTAATTCAATGTTTACCGCTGTTTCATTTTTATGCGTGTTATTGAAAAAGCCAATATAAAATAGTTCTATACATTACACTATTAAAATTACAAGAATTATGTTAATATCTTGCATAGTTTATTATATATATATATATATATATATATATATATATATATATATATATATGTTTCCTTATGCTCGAAAATGCTTAAAATGAATTGCTATTTATCAGGTTTAATCTGAAACGTGCTAAAGTTTAGCAATTGAGAGCTCTGGCTTCTTTTTCTTCTCCTACTGCCTGTATTGCATTTCAGTCAAAATTTTGATTTCGAGGCTTTACCGGAAATGTGCGTTTTGGCGTCTTCTGAACCCAAAAAAGCATTTTTGGAAAAGCGCTCATGTGTGCGTGTATCTGTTTATCTATCTGTAGAAAAGCATAAATCAAAAACGAATAGTCGGTAAATACCACAGTTGATATTTAAATGCAACACCTTCCAAGGATGGACAGGAACATATTTAAAATCCCAACCCATGGCACCCTTTAAATGGGAAAAGTTAGTTGTTAACTCTTAGTTTCTCAAAGTGGCTTTACGATTTTGATTACAGTGTCACATGTTTAATATATTGCATGAGAAATAATATGTATGTAATGAATTTTCTGTTTCGTTTCTTTTTTTTAGTAAGCCCGTTATTATTATGTGTATAAGGCACCACGTGCGGTGGACACGGATAATACATGAAATGAAATAAGTGGTAAGGAAATTTGGAAAGGAAACGTTTAAGGCCCATGAATTTTTTGTGAATATTCTGTGAACATCCCTTTATTTTATTAAATCTTGTACACTTTTCTACACCAAGCAAATTTCAATGGATAGGCAAAATCTTACTTTAAAAAATGTACATCTAATTGAAGTATAGAATTGGTGCAACTTTTTTTTTCGCCGGCTTAGCTATTTTTGGAATATTATGTGATACAGTTTAGATCTTTCCTAAGCGTAACCTAAAGGACATGCAAGAAAGTTTGCGATTCTTACTTTGTTTTTCCTTTCTTTTCTTTCCATCGCAAGAGCTTGTTCCCAGGAATAAACATTTGAATGCTGTTCCGGCACTTTGAAACCTTCTGGCTTAATTTGAAACAATTCCTAGGTAAAAATATATCGTGAATAATAAAAAAATTAAATTTCAACAAAAATTACACCAGCAGAGCTGTGGCAGGGAAAGCTTCCCCTTGAGGAACCTATAGAGATAGTGCTACCTCTTTACCACCCTATAACCGCCATTTCAGTGGTTAAGCCTTAACAAGGGCAACCTTACCCACTTAATGACTCGCTCGCAGCTGAAACTTTACATAGAAGACTTCGACGGTGCCACTGAGGATGTCTACTGCAGGGAATCTTCCAGCAGATCACGGTTAATCAGTCCGGAAATACGTTCTAGCTGTCAAAGCTACTAGTCAGGCATAGAAATTTCTAAGCATTAAAACCAGAATGAACGAAAATAAAATTGAGCTGTTACTGGACTTTAGGCAGGGACATCGCAGGTTACAACCTCCTCCCTCCCCACCCGTTTTGTTGACGTTTGCAGACAGCACTCACCAGACTGTTTTTCCCTGCCATTAGTGACTCTTGAACGCTGCTGTTTACGTTGTTAGCAGTTATATATGGTTTGAACTTGAAGCCAACTGCTTCTTAAGAATTCCTATGTGTGCCAATAACCCTTTCGTTGAAACACTTATTTTTGCTCTAGATGCTCTAACCATGTCACTTTGAATCCTCAGACATATTGCACTGATCTGCTGGTACCTGTGGTCGCGCTGGTTAAGATGCATAAAATTGTACATGGGTATTTAAATTTATTGCAAAGCAAACTAATGTATTAATATTGCGAAACATAATACTTTCTGCGTTGTATTGGTGAATGGAAGTTTATATTATTGTAACTTGTTTTGTGTCAAAATATTTCAATCCGTTAATTAATTGTAATTCGCATATAAAACTGCAAATGAAGTGCGATCTGTGATACTGCAATTCTGTCGAAGTTCAACCGCATAAATGTAGTAATGCTTCATGGGTAAGAAAATCAAACATGTATGGACTATGGCTCATCTAGTTTCCAATTCATAACGGTTTCCATTTACTTCATATAGTCTAGTGTTTAAAAATAAACTGAATATATATTGAATATTTACTAGCTTCAAGGTTAGTCCCTGAGATTTTAAGGCACCTCTAGCAGCATCCGTAGCATTTTTTGAAAGAGTCATACACTCCAGGAGCGTGCACACGTCCAGTTGTTCGGCCTAAATGGAATTCTGCCTCTGAAGGCCTACTAAACGCTACGCAGGCAAAGTAAGGTCGTTGACTAATTAATTACGTCTCTCATATGCTATACTCAAAGCAGGTAAGATGCGGAAGTTCCCTAAGTAGAGTGGCTGAGCTAGGTAAAGTCCAGTTTGATATTTACCATACTAGTAACCCTCATGAAATTTCCATAAAAAACATAGCTCTTCAAGCAAGTTACCTGTACAGTTTAAAACGGCACAATTAACGACGTTTTACTCCGATAGCCTGCCCACTGACCTAGGTATTTTGTGCTCGTATTACACTTCGAATAATTATTTATGTAAAGAAGACTAAACGATTACCATATCCCGAATCAACAATAGCTACTGTAAATTATTATTACTGGGATTCTGAAGTATTTCAATTTATTGAAATATATTTTTCTCAAAATTGTAACACGTTGCAGCGTTATCTGATTTCTTTGTTCAACAATTTCTCCGGGATCCTTGTAATTTTTTGCAACTATATATAGGCTTTTTAACTGAGAAAAGTGTACTTGTTTTGAAGGAGTGTTTAGAAATATTATTTCAAATGTACCAAACAACGCGATTTTTCGATGCGTTATTCAGTCTTATAATTGAAAAGGTCTCCAAGGATACGAAACGCATTCACAGATAATTGAAAACTCCAAAACGTTTATCTCAAGGCAACATTAGCATAGACCACATTAACCTAAGGCCTAAGGATGTAATCTATACGTTTGTAGTTTTGACTCAAAGGATGTAGAATAGCTATTCTCTTATAATTTCACTAAAGGTATCATTTATGAATCTATTAGGAAGTTAAAAGATAAGTGTCTTCCTACCTTAGGATAACGTGTCCAAAAGTGCAATTGTAGTCTAGTCATTTCTGTTTCTCGGAGCAAACTGGTGGAAAGAATCACAAAGGTACTCTTCAAAAGAGGTAAATATCGACAGGTTTTTGTACCTGGTCGTATTGTTTTGGACATTTCCTAATAAGGTTATAGAATAAGGCGATGTGCCGCTGACGTCAACTTGGAGCTCTTACGCCCAAAGATACCTTCGTTTATTGAGCGTGATCTGTTCTGTGACATGACGATTAATTCTGCATACATTATGGGGAAACGACCTGGTACATTGGTGTTGATATTGATGCATTCCTTAAAAATCTATTATATCCAGCTGCCAATTGTAATATCGTATATCTTAGCCTTTCAAACAATGTCGACAGCAGTTCGCCACAACATTAACAAAAATAGGAAAGATAGGTTTTCGAAAATTTGGAGACTGAAGAAATAAATATATATCTCAAGAGAACCTCGCTATAAACTGGAAACTGTAGTTTTCTTCACCAAGAGCTAGAAGTAAGGAAATTAGCCGTATATTACTGTTAAAGGCGAGATCAAATCAAAACCTCAAGAATTCGCATGGATCACTAAAAACTTACTTGTCTAGGAATGAAACTCCTAAATCCCATTCTGCTCTGCTACTTTATCAAAAGAACACATAATTGCCAACAAAGTGGCATCACGAAGGAAACTCATTAATATTCTGAGAACAACA
This sequence comes from Deroplatys truncata, assembly GCA_030765065.1. NCBI lineage: Eukaryota > Metazoa > Arthropoda > Insecta > Mantodea > Mantidae > Deroplatys > Deroplatys truncata. Next base: position 202,758,072 of record CM060979.1, on the reverse strand, counting down.
TAACACACTTCAGCGTTCACGGTAATCCTAAGTGATATTTGAATCACTCAATAAATCTTTGGTATACTAATTTAAAGTGAGTCATGCTAACTCCCTATCTCACAGGATAATCTACTCCGCCGTGCTAAAACAACAATGGTTAACTTTTGGACTGATTCTGCCTACATAAGCGATACCCAATCTTCTTCTTGCTGAAGCAACATACCACCAGCAAGTCACGATCGGCATTATCGGCTTGTGCACCTCGGCCCTCCAGTTAACGCCGGCGGTTCCGTGTCGTAGATTTATGACACGTAAAAGAACTCAAGCCTAATAAAGAGGCCCCTGAGAAAAATTCCCGGTTATTCACGCCCAATATAGAATGGACGCTAAGGACCGCAGCAGTTAAAAAGCGTCCATAAATAAAAAAATACTCAATCCTCAGGTAACGGATGGCAGCTCAAGTAGAACATAGTGCTGCATACGACTCTGATATCAGATTATGTGTTCGGCTGACGGAGGGACCCCGAATAGCCGGATCCCAGCTGAAGTGAAAGCAGTCGCAGATCGTCGAGGAAGGAATGCCTTAATATCGGTTCTACGGAAGTGTCGTGCACACTCCATCTCAGCCCTGTCAAAATTTTGTCATAACATTTTGAAGTAAGTAATTTAACTATCCAGTGCGTGTGCCGACTTTCATTATACACGGTGTCCACAAAGTGCTGATACCAAAACAATGGCACATAGCTCGTAAACTATTTGAGATAGAGACCTGTGGTTTGTTGCAACGTATTCTACAACTCTCAGCGTTTTGTTTACATTTTTTGCAGATTGTGATTTAAACAACAATGACGATCCACAGGAAAACGACCAATGTGTATGGTGGTATGCTGAGTCTGGTAAATCAACAGTAACTGTTCAGCGAAAATTGCGCCGGTATAATGGAAGAAAGAGATCCTCCATCCATCCATAATTAGATGGGGCACGAAATGTTTACGGACTGGGAGTGTAACGGAGTTGCCACAGAGTGGACGACCAGGTGAGAGGCAAGAAATTGTCGGCAATGTGCAACGTGCATTTTAACGCATCCCTCAGAAATCGCTACGTGGTGTTTCACGGGAAATGCATGTACCAAAAGCAACCTTTTAAAGTTCTCCATAACAGGCTACATCTGTGGACCTATACATTGTAACTTATGCAAGTTTTGCGACCAACTGACCTCCCTCAGATGGTGCATTTGCTGCTTCCAAGCTGGTGTAATTGAACAAGATAATGAGTACCTGCAGAGGGTGATGTTCTCTGATGAAGGTACTTTCTTTGTCTGGACATGTTAACCGCCATAACGCTCGGTTATGGGGTCCTGAACGTCCTCACAACACACGTGAACATGTTCGTGGTAGCCTAAAAGTCAACGTTTGGTGTGCTCATATACATGACAGAGTAATCGGTCTATTTTTCTTTGCCGAGAAGACGGTTGCAGAGGCAGTTTACTATGACATGCTTCATGAGTACCTACTCCCTCAGGTGTTGGAATTGCAGTCAACCATAATATTCCATCAATAGTGAGCACCTCCTCATGGTCTGCAGATGATAAGAACCTTTTGAATAGACATTTCCCTGGGAGATGGATTGGCCGTGATGGACCAATCGCTGGCCACCGCACTCCCCTGATATCACCCCCTTGGATTTTTCCTTTGGGAGTACATCAAGGATCGTGTTACGAAACCCCTGTTCCAGATATTGACACACTTCGTAGACGGATTGTTGCGAATGTGCAAACAGTGAATGTTGTATACTGCAATGTGCATGGACGGAAGTGGAATATCGATCGACATCCTGAGGGCAACTAATTGGACACATATTAAAGTCTCGTAAACATAAACGTAACTTTGAGAGATGTGTAATACTTTGCAAAAAAGTACATATATCTATCGAAATAGTTTACGAGCTATGAGTCATTGATTTGGTAGCAGGGCTTTGTGGACGCCCTGTATTTCCGAAATAGAGCGAGAATTCTTTGCTTTAAAGAACAATTGTAAATTCTTTCTAGCGTGTGTTAGTAGTGCAAGAGGGACTAAAGACTTGCACCGGAATATTAAATGTGCTAAAGTCGAACTTTTATGTCTAAATAAATTTGAATTGTTAATGTTATAAAGAATATATACTAACAGGCTACAAGTAAACAACTGTACGTTGTTTTAGTATATAGTTTCTGAATCCGTGTATTCAATTCCTTTCCTGATTCACGAGTAAGTTTAATGTATTTGTAATCTCTGAGGACGCTTCGTGTTTTGAAGTGTTGAGAGTAAACTGGCCGCAGCATCTAACATTCCGGTATTTAAGTTGTAATTTCCTATTTTCTTTATCAATCGTAACGGTACGACTTAACAAGAATTGTAGTAGTTAAAAATCAAAACGCTTACATATAATGGCAGAGCTTATAGCAAATAAAAAACTAAATGCTCTTCGTATTTTTTATCTATGTTGCAAGTTTAACACACCGACTTCTTAATTCGAACTTGATAATTTCTATCTCAGAAATAGTTAATAGAGTACAAAGTATATAGTATATTAGGTTTAGGTTATACAACGGAGGAGGACACCTCTGACACTGCGAACCTACGTGGATCTGTTGTGGCTACCACCCCCGCAAGAGAAAGGAATGTAGTAAAGGAACCACAGGAGGCTACAGACCGCAGACAGACGGGTCAAAGAGTCGCGCGGAAGTCTCTAACATTTCCAGGCTCGAAGACCCTCCTACTGCTGGAGTTGCCTAAAGAGAACAATGAACGACCCATCGACCAAGAAGCCCTCTGGGGTCCACGAGGAATATTTTTTTCTTGGAACAGGCATCTATGCCTAGCGTACGGCACGTCTCGAAACCTAGAAGCACCTGAAAAATGAGAATGAAACGGAATGAACGTGAAGTGATGGAAATGAAATAGTGGTAGATGATAAATCACCCCAGCATTTCTTACAGACCTTAGAAAACCGCTAAGAACCCAAGGTCGGAGTGTGCGCTCGACGGAAATCGAGCCCGGGACCTCCAGAATGCGAGTCTCACACGTTACTGCGGTGCCATTTCGCTCGGCATGTAATAAATTACTCTCTGTAGGTTACTGTGTCAGTTATATAGCGCCGTGGCCGAGTGGTTAGACCGCTCGCACCTCACCAAGGCTCCCAGGGACCCACATCTGGGATTTGTGGTGGAACAAAGCAGCATCTGGGTGGTTTTTCTCCGGATTCTCCGGTTTCTCCGCCATTCGTTCCACCAACTGTTCAATCATCTTCTTTCCTTTCATCCATTTCACCTTCATTTCATATCATCTACTTCTTTGCTCTTATCCAGGTATCGGGCTCATCACGCATCCTGGATATTCTATCTGATCCAAAGTGTCTGCTCCTCGACAGGCCTCTGTCCCCAGCACCCGCTTTAAGTCCTGTGGGGCATAAGTCCTATATACGAGGAGGAGAAACAAAGAAGGAAGAAGACGACAAAAAATGTAAAAAATAAACAAACTTCTTACTACTATACGTTTATATTCGCGACCTCCCAAGTTGGTCATTTTCATGTAACCGATGAACCAGATAACAAATCTAGTGTAAAAAATACATGCAATTCTTTTATATCAGAAAACAGTTAATTACCAGAGATACTTCAAGTACTGTTTCACACTAACATTAAATCCCTAGGTTGCTCTTTTCTTTTGGTGTGTTACCATTGGGGTGAATGGCTGAAAAAGTATTTACCTTGTTATCATCGCTATTAAATACTTTAAGCATTTGTTACTCCCTTTGTTTCCATTAAGATGTTTTATTTTAATTCAAATGCTTATATAAAGGCCATTTAATACATATTTTCCAGTAAAATAATTTAAAATGTATCAGTTCCTTCACCTTATTTTCTTCAGCATGATTCGCTTGTATTATTTAAACTCGCTATTCAGCAAAAGAACTTCAATCGAAAATATGGGGTTTGCGACGTTCATCTTCGTCATTGTTAGTTGTTTAGTATTACCTAATTAAGGTAGTTTCATGATTTGCAGTTAAAAGGAATTATTTTATTCCACTCAAAAGTTTGACACAGGAATTTCACCGTAAATGCACGTTTTGAGGCTCATAAAAATTTACAAAAAGGCCAAGTGTCTGTGTACGTGCATGTTATTGGTTTCCAAGTGTCTGTCTTTGAAAAGCATAACTCAAAATCTCCTCACTCCAAATTACTCATTATATGGAAAAATTTCTGTAACGGATCTAAGGACCTTGATTAAAATGTTCAATATACTGGTAGGAGAACTAAGATGTGTATCCTCAATTTTCTTTAAGTAGCCTGTGAATTAAACCTTTCGTAGTAGATTTTATTATAAATAAACATTGCATACTGTCTCTACACGTTGAAACTAAGTACTTCTTGCTTAATTTCAAATAATTCCGCAGCAAAACCATATCGCGAGCAGTGAAGAATAACCTTTTATTTGAATAATATAATAGATATTTATTTGATATATGTGAAGTGTTTATTGGTAAAGAAAGTGGTATGAATTTTTTATTCCTTTTTCTTTCTCTATTACGTATAGTATTGCATTTCACCCAAAATTCGATACCGAGATTTCACCGGAAATACATGTTTTGAGCACAAAAAAAGCATTTTAGAAAAAGGTTCGTGTGTCTGTAACAGCATAACTATAAACCACAAAGTCGGATAAATACAAAATTTAGTATTTAGGTTCAGTATCTTTCAAAGGTGCGACACGAAGATTTTCAAGAAAATTCCCCCACTCCAGACTACCCTTTACATGGAATACTTTTGGAAAGTTTTGTTTCTCAAAAATGACTCTAATGATTATGATTAAAATATCATATGTTTAAGATATTCTTATGACAAATAAAATGTATATTCTGAATTATCTGGGAATGTTCCCAAACGTCCTCTTCATTCTGAACGGCTTTTGCATAACTGGTAAACCTAAGAGGTAGACAAAAGGTTTCTACACAAAAAGGTAGATCTTGTTAAAACACACAATTTATGGCATATACATTTTTTATTGTGGAGTGAAATATTTCCGAGATATTCGTTGTTATTTGTTAATTTTGCAATACTTTAAGGCCTTTCTCATACGGAAATTCGTTATTAGCTTTTTTTGTCCTGGACATGCAAAGAGAATGAAATACTCCACATAGCGACCAGCTCTTTAAAGATTTGACTATCGCTTAAAGCCTACCACATTCCCTTGCACCTTCAAGAAAATTAGCAATTAGATAATTTCTGCAAAAGATTATCTCGATTTACATGAAATAGATGGAGTATAAGCATTTATAAAAACAGACTGTACAAAAGTGGAGAAAGTCATGTGAGTGCAACACATCCGATTTTTTTATTTATCGCATTTTAACTACTATGGTTCTTAGCGTCCCATCCTATATTGGGCGTAAAGACCTGGAAACTTTGCTCAGAGGCCCCCTAATCAGGCTTGAAGTTCTTTTATATGCCGTAAATTTACGACACGGAACCACAAACTTCACTTCCCTTCCAAAGAAAGACATACTAAGGATTTTTACGCCCGAAAAAACCCATCGCCCTCCGCCGGGTTTGAACCCCTGACCTCGGAAACCAGAGGTTAGCATGGTACCCCTAGACCACGCAGCACGACAGTGATATGAATGTATCACATATATTTCTTTACATCAAATAAAATTTTCCCTCTAGCCAATATCGAAAGAGAACTATAAAAACAATCACTTTTGAAATGTTTAGCATATGTTATTTTTAAAGGATTTATATCGCTTGAATCAGTAAGTTTCTAACAGGAAACCCGGGGACATTCCTTGCTAAAACACCTCCGAGTTTTATACAGTTGGTCGATAAACAAGCCGTTCTCTCTCTCTCTAAGATAAACTTTGGGAAATATTGCACAAGTTCCTGGGGCAATAGACCTCTCTTAAAACACACATTGTTCCAGGTCCCTGCAGAGCGCTCTCAGGCTACAGCACATTAAACTTATATCTTGCTAAATGCTTTCACTGCAAAAGTTTTAATTGTCGCTAGAGCTTCTACCAAATATACTCCCTTTAAGGCAAGCATAATCGTATTATTTAGCAAAGGATAGGAATGAACAAATGCATATCCTACCTAAAAATACATATATTTTGACAAACTATAGGTATCTTGGTTTTTCTTCCATAAATTAGTACAAATACTATAATACTCTTCCTTGAAGACATAGACACACACACACATACACGCACACTCGAGTAATACGCTCAGGTTTTAAGCATTTATTAGAGGTCAACTTATAATACTGACAGCATCAAACACCCAATGGTTTTCCAGGTACCTTTCACACATTATAGGATACTAGAAGTTTCTGAGCCCAATGCCATAATAGTTTTTTATAATAAAAGTGTTGAAAGTTTAGTTTTATTTTGTGAATAAGAAAGTTTTATTGAAATTCCCCGTCGTCCAGGCTAATATTGTAGAAAAGAATGCAAAGTCTGTCTCTGTTAATGGAGCCACTTCACCTTCCTCCAGTTCAGCTGGTCAGGGTTTTTATTTATCTTTCGATGTTGAAGAGAAAATAAAAATCGAGAAACTCGTCTCTTTGCATATCTGTCACTATGAATGACTTCGTTTTTGTAGCTTTTCTTATAAACTGGGCCCAGTCATATGAGTGTTCTATATTGTCCTTGAACTTCGTTTGCAAAAGCCATGATCGGCATCGATTTCCATGTTTGTAACTCCAGACACCAAGAACTTGTGGTCGATAGTACCAAGAATGTCAGAATTTTATGAAACAGTCATACAAGGGCAACACTGAAAACGTTTAGAATGCCATGATTGTGAAAACAAATTAAATTTGTTTATATTTGACAGGTACTTTCTAATGTTTTTCGAGTTAACTTCCGTGTAGTTTGTTCTATTTGTCCCAATAGTTTTTATCATTTAAGTATTTTGTGCTCACCCAAAAATGAATTTGACTGGAGAAAATTCCCGGGATATGACTTTTGACAACTTTAAATCGTCATTAACGCCTAACAATGTGAAAATCAGATTATAAATGCATTTGGCAAAGAAGCGCCATCTAAGGCAACAATTCATAATTGGTAAAGCGAATTCAAAGGAGATCGGTTTTTTTCTTAGTGATTAATTTAGTGAAGGACGCCCATGAACTACTGTTACTGATGAAAATATTCCCGCTATTCGAGCAATGCTTGAGGAAGATCAATGAACATACGGATTTATTTGGGCGACATTGGCCATGGCATGTGTCAAATCCAAAACATTTTACATGCAGTTAAACGTGAGTAAACTTTGCTGTCGATGGATTCTACATAAACTGATTCCAGTCAAAAATAAGAACGCATTGATTAGTGCGAAAAACTCTGGAAAATTACAAGACGGCGCTTCAAATTTGGTGTCGAATATCTTACTGGGGATGAATCTTGGATTTATTATGACCCTAAAAATAAAAGTCCATGGGCTCAATGGATTTTTTCGAATAGAACCTAAGCTTACGAAAGTCCGACGAATTCACAGTGCTGGTAAGAAGATGGTAGCTAGTTCTTTTTTCTAAAACGGGCCACATTGCTACTGTAGCATTAGAAGATAGACGCAGCATTACTTCCAATTGGTACACAAATGTCTGGTTACCGCAAAAATTTTAAAAAGTTCGTGAATACAACCCAAAAGGAAAAATAATGTTACATCACGACATCGTCGCATACAGCAAAACTAACAACTGAGTATCTGGATGCCTTAAAGTTCAGCACCATGGTCCCTCTACCATACTGCTCTGAGCTATACCTTGTAATTTCTTTTTGTTTCCAAAAATTAAAGATAAAATGCGTGGAATCACTTTTTCGTCATCAGATGAAGAGTGGAACATCACAAAAACCTAGTTACTGAAGTGTGGCATCATTGCTTTAAGGACTGGTTTCATCGAATGGAAAAATGTATTGATGTTAAAGGGGAATCTTTTGAAAGCAATAAAATCTTTTAAAACTTTTAAAGCTAATCCTTGTCTGATTTTCTAAAACTTTTCACTGTACACATGGCGGCAATATGACTGTTTTTATTTTCCCACCGCGTGTATCAGAAAGCTATATGCTTAATCTCTGGTTTGATGTGAATCATTAAGAAACCTCCATACAGGAGCCGATATCACTGGCACTTTTCCCAGCAATGGCCTCATGCTATTGAAAACAGTAGTCTTAGTCGGCACCACAGTCATAAATCGTCCTCTTATGGAATGCTATTGAACTTTGTAGAACTGGTATAGGGAGGCATTGCTATTTATCAAATGTCGTTAGGTCTCTCTTGCTTGCTTCTTTGTCAACGGCTTTAATTTTAAAACTTTACTTTATACCATAATTAAATTGTTATTACCATTGCGTTAACACCGAAAAAGGACAGACAAATCGCATTAGGTGAACCACTGCAACCTGCGAACATGTAAACACAGACAAGGAATATTTTGGAAAGGGTTAATTCTACAGAAAATGTTATCTCATACAAGACATACATTTTAATGAGTTCTACATTATGACAATGTCTAAATGCCATTTGATAATTATGTTGAAAAATAAAATAATGGTGCCGCAACAGAACCGCGTTCTTTGTGTTGACGTATCTTTTACCTGTCCGTCTTAAAAAAGAAAAATAGGCTAAACTTACCTTTTAACTTGGCCAAAATATTCCAGTTGACAAAGTGCAACAATTAAATTGAATGCACTCTTGTCACCAATGTTCTTATAAAACCCTTTATTGTTTTAAGGTTTATGACATTGTTTAGTTTTCTTCACCTCCCACAGTTCAACTCATACCACTACCATCGTTTTCTAGTAATTCAATCATATCGTCGAATACACAGATTGGCTTTTAGAACGTCCAAAATGCAACATTTGGGAATATATTGCGACTATATTATTCAAATGATTGGAGGAAGAATAATATTACAAATAAAGAGAATATATTAACATTCTGTTCTCAGAATGAACAACACTAGTTTTAATTATCTAATCTCCTCCGTGTGCCCAGTAATGCTACAAATACTAAATTAACTAATATTCTCTTCAGCTTATTAATTCCATTTTGCACCCTCTCTCGTTCCCAGTAAACTGCGAGGGGATTAAAGGTTGACCTGGACTTCTTTCCGATAACTTTTTACATGATCGGATCCAACAATGATCCGCACGGTTTGGGACAGCAGTATACCATCTGATTTCTGAGTAGTGGAAACATCAAGCTGCTGAGATTAATGTAGGCTTTTTCCATTGTTTTTTGAACACTTCGACGCGAAAGGCCTTCGATAGGTGCATTCAAAAAGTTCAATAGTCAAATTTTCTATTGAGAAGGCCGTGGTGAAATTTCGTTGAGCATTATTCTGATCAATAAAATCACACGAAATGGTAAAATAATGAAAAATACTACAGCTTCTCTGTTGGAAAAACAGCATGCTACAATTCGAAGAAGAGCAGAAAATAACAACTAAGACCTCTGATTTTTTTATTATAACGCGTGCCCACAATCTAGAGCTCACAACAATGACAAAGCTCTCCTGGGAGTAGAACGAGTACATTCTTATGACCTGCTTCACTTGGTCCAAGGAAGTATTTCGTTCAAAAGTACTTTTGAACCTTCCAAAACTGAGCTTGCGACTTTTCGCTGAATAACACAGGGCAATAAACTGAATGGATGCACTCCTTCAATAATTGGCAATAAACAACTTTATCAGCATCACAGGTAGTCTGATAAGAAGCTAAACCTATACAAAAGTCTTGCTCCAGAATGCTCACACCTCTTTTATTTATTTTGTCAAACAACTAGTGCTTAACGCTCGCTCTTACTTTATGCGGCACCAGTGAATGAAATGATATTTTGTAAAGAAAATTTGGTAAGGAAATGTTTCAGGCTTAAGTTTACCTCCCCGGCATTTGTAATTATGAGAACTGAAGACAACCTGGAAAAAAACCTGTCAGGAAAAACAGTCCTGGCGGAATTTGAACCGCAGACGAGTCTGTGCTTTAGCGACGTCAGCTACTCGTGTCCATACAGTCTGGTTAGCTAACTCATATTTATAAAGCTGCCAATACTGCAGGGAACAAACATGACGAATGAATTGTGAATGTTATAAAGTGCAGATGACTGAAAATATATGGTTAGATCATAGTGAAGTGCTCCAAAGAATTGTTCGGCATTTGGGAGGTACGCAATCATCGCGCCTATAGTTATCACTTAGAGGACACCTTTATCAATTGAGATTCGCATTCCATTAGAAGTAATTTTTAGACAGTTGGCACTAAAATTAGATGTTTTGACATGAGCTATTTGTGCTAGAACTTGAAGAGTATAACACACATTGGAATAAAAATTTTATTACACTCTATTTTAAGCACCTTTGTTTCTTGCGATGGGAGTTATATAACTCGGAAACGGATTTGGTACAGTCAGAAGAGATGCTGCAAGTAGCGGAAAGGATAAAGTTGGAATTGATATCAAAGAAGTGGAAGAAATAGTACGACATTGCATACAACAAATTTATTCAAAGGTGCAAGGTAAAAACCGTAATGATTGTGTTGATCATGGTGCAATTAGGTCAAACAACAACGTAGTTCAAATATCAACACATTAGAGCTCACCATTGCGCATGTCCAAATGTATATTTTTCCCCATAAATTTCAGCTGAAGGCTTTATTATTTAACATTCCGGGCTGTCTACAAAAAAAATTATGATGTGATGCATTCATATGACTTTCTCTACTCTCTGTCATTCATTAGTGGGTATACAAAGCTTATTTTACTGTCTGCTACATTTTAATCCAAATAAGCCTTCGAAGACGTAGCTGAATTACACATTTCGTTACAGATACAGCGATAGTCAAGTGTTTAACAACTGGACGCCGTTTCCATGACATCGCGAGAAACAACTAAACGTTGAGAGAATGACCAAGAAATGAACAATTCCAATCTTAAATAACGGATATCTCAGAAACGGCTTACAGAACAAAAAACTTATTTGAAATAAATTGCGTGTTTTAAAGAGATCTCTGTTTTTTGTGTAGCACGTTTTCGTCTATCGCTTAACATTTATTAGTTATACAAGATTATACAAACCAGTGAAGTGGACTTTACAGGCTATTTAGAAACTTCAAGATATGCATTTTCGTTGTCTTGTAAATGTCTTTAATATATGGTATCTTCATAGAAATCGTTAGTCATTTTTTTGAAAGTAAAAAATTTCGAAGTATATTCCATGTAAGGGGTAGTTTCAGGTGGGGGATTTTCTTGAAAATCTTCGTGTCGCATCTTTGGAAGGTACTGAACCTAAATACCAAGTTTGATATTTATCAGATTTTTCGTTTTTAGTTATGCTGTTCACAGGCACATACACACAGACAGACGGACCAACAACACAGGCACATACACACAGACAGACGGACCAACAACACAGGCACATACACACAGACAGACGGACCAACAACACAGGCACATACACACAGACAGACGGACCAACAACAGACACATACACAGACAGACGGACCAACAACACAGGCACATACACACAGACAGACGGACCAACAACACAGGCACATACACACAGACAGACGGACCAACAACACAGGCACATACACACAGACAGACGGACCAACAACACAGGCACATACACACAGACAGACGGACCAACAACAGACACATACACACAGACAGACGGACCAACAACACAGACACATACACACAGACAGACGGACCAACAACAGACACATACACACAGACAGACGGACCAACAACACAGACACATACACACAGACAGACGGACCAACAACACAGGCACATACACACAGACAGACGGACCAACAACAGACACATACACACAGACAGACGGACCAACAACACAGACACATACACACAGACAGACGGACCAACAACACAGACACATACACACAGACAGACGGACCAACAACACAGACACATACACACAGACAGACGGACCACCAACACAGGCACATACACACAGAGAGACGGACCAACAACACAGGCACATACACACAGACAGACGGACCAACAACACAGACACATACACACAGACAGACGGACCAACAACACAGACACATACACACAGACAGACGGACCACCAACACAGGCACATACACACAGAGAGACGGACCAACAACACAGGCACATACACACAGACAGACGGACCAACAACACAGACACATACACACAGACAGACGGACCAACAACACAGACACATACACACAGACAGACGGACCACCAACACAGGCACATACACACAGACAGACGGACCAACAACACAGACACATACACACAGACAGACGGACCACCAACACAGGCACATACACACAGAGAGACGGACCAACAACACAGGCACATACACACAGACAGACGGACCAACAACACAGACACATACACACAGACAGACGGACCAACAACACAGACACATACACACAGACAGACGGACCACCAACACAGGCACATACACACAGACAGACGGACCAACAACACAGACACATACACACAGACAGACGGACCACCAACACAGGCACATACACACAGAGAGACGGACCAACAACACAGACACATACACACAGACAGACGGACCAACAACACAGACACATACACACAGACAGACGGACCAACAACACAGACACATACACACAGACAGACGGAACAACAACACAGACAGACGGACCACCAACACAGGCACATACACACAGAGAGACGGACCAACAACACAGGCACATACACACAGACAGACGGACCAACAACACAGACACATACACACAGACAGACGGACCACCAACACAGGCACATACACACAGAGAGACGGACCAACAACACAGACACATACACACAGACAGACGGACCAACAACACAGACACATACACACAGACAGACGGACCAACAACACAGACACATACACACAGACAGACGGACCACCAACACAGGCACATACACACAGAGAGACGGACCAACAACACAGACACATACACACAGACAGACGGACCAACAACACAGACACATACACACAGACAGACGGACCAACAACACAGACACATACACACAGACAGACGGACCACCAACACAGGCACATACACACAGACAGACGGACCAACAACACAGACACATACACACAGACAGACGGACCAACAACACAGACACATACACACAGACAGACGGACCACCAACACAGGCACATACACACAGACAGACGGACCAACAACACAGACACATACACACAGACAGACGGACCACCAACACAGGCACATACACACAGAGAGACGGACCAACAACACAGGCACATACACACAGACAGACGGACCAACAACACAGACACATACACACAGACAGACGGACCAACAACACAGACACATACACACAGACAGACGGACCAACAACACAGACACATACACACAGACAGACGGACCACCAACACAGGCACATACACACAGAGAGACGGACCAACAACACAGGCACATACACACAGACAGACGGACCAACAACACAGACACATACACACAGACAGACGGACCAACAACACAGACACATACACACAGACAGACGGACCACCAACACAGGCACATACACACAGAGAGACGGACCAACAACACAGGCACATACACACAGACAGACGGACCAACAACACAGACACATACACACAGACAGACGGACCAACAACACAGACACATACACACAGACAGACGGAACAACAACACAGACAGACGGACCACCAACACAGGCACATACACACAGAGAGACGGACCAACAACACAGGCACATACACACAGAGAGACGGACCAACAACACAGGCACATACACACAGACAGACGGACCAACAACACAGACACATACACACAGACAGACGGAACAACAACACAGACAGACGGACCACCAACACAGGCACATACACACAGAGAGACGGACCAACAACACAGACACATACACACAGAGAGACGGACCAACAACACAGACACATACACACAGACAGACGGACCACCAACACAGGCACATACACACAGAGAGACGGACCAACAACACAGACACATACACACAGACAGACGGACCAACAACACAGACACATACACACAGAGAGACGGACCAACAACACAGGCACATACACACAGACAGACGGACCAACAACACAGACACATACACACAGACAGACGGACCACCAACACAGGCACATACACACAGAGAGACGGACCAACAACACAGACACATACACACAGACAGACGGACCAACAACACAGACACATACACACAGACAGACGGACCAACAACACAGGCACATACACACAGAGAGACGGACCAACAACACAGGCACATACACACAGACAGACGGACCAACAACACAGACACATACACACAGAGAGACGGACCAACAACACAGGCACATACACACAGAGAGACGGACCAACAACACAGGCACATACACACAGACAGACGGACCAACAACACAGGCACATACACACAGACAGACGGACCAACAACACAGGCACATACACACAGACAGACGGACCACCAACACAGGCACATACACACAGACAGACGGACCACCAACACAGGCACATACACACAGAGAGACGGACCAACAACACAGGCACATACACACAGACAGACGGACCACCAACACAGGCACATACACACAGACAGACGGACCAACAACACAGACACATACACACAGACAGACGGACCAACAACACAGACACATACACACAGACAGACGGACCACCAACACAGGCACATACACACAGAGAGACGGACCAACAACACAGACACATACACACAGACAGACGGACCACCAACACAGGCACATACACACAGAGAGACGGACCAACAACACAGGCACATACACACAGACAGACGGACCAACAACACAGACACATACACACAGACAGACGGACCAACAACACAGACACATACACACAGACAGACGGACCAACAACACAGACACATACACACAGACAGACGGACCAACAACACAGACACATACACACAGACAGACGGACCAACAACACAGACACATACACACAGACAGACGGACCAACAACACAGACACATACACACAGACAGACGGACCAACAACACAGGCACATACACACAGACAGACGGACCACCAACACAGGCACATACACACAGAGAGACGGACCAACAACACAGGCACATACACACAGAGAGACGGACCAACAACACAGACACATACACACAGAGAGACGGACCAACAACACAGACACATACACACAGAGAGACGGACCAACAACACAGACACATACACACAGACAGACGGACCAACAACACAGGCACATACACACAGACAGACGGACCACCAACACAGGCACATACACACAGAGAGACGGACCAACAACACAGGCACATACACACAGAGAGACGGACCAACAACACAGGCACATACACACAGAGAGACGGACCAACAACACAGGCACATACACACAGACAGACGGACCAACAACACAGGCACATACACACAGACAGACGGACCAACAACACAGGCACATACACACAGACAGACGGACCACCAACACAGGCACATACACACAGAGAGACGGACCAACAACACAGGCACATACACACAGACAGACGGACCAACAACACAGACACATACACACAGACAGACGGACCAACAACACAGGCACATACACACAGACAGACGGACCAACAACACAGGCACATACACACAGACAAACACATGTAACTTTTCTAAAAATGCTTTTTGTATTCAGGGGCCTCAAAACATGTATGTATCTGGATATCGAGTTTTTCGGTGGAATACGATACTTCTACTTGCTATATGTAGTAGAGAAAGTAATAATACGAGCTCCTAGTTGGTGGTTATTTGTTACTATACACTTATTGTTGTTGTTTTGTATATTACAGTACTTCCATCGACAATGAATTAAAATAAGCTTTTCTTATCAAGCATAAATTAGTGCCTGCATAATGTATTATTTCATATATGTTAAAATTCGGGTGCGTGAAGTGTGATAACTCAGTACTCCCCGTTACATCACTTGTTAACCTCTGGAAATAAAGCTGACTTCTAATAATATTCTAGTGATATAAGAATAATCCAACCAAAATTGTAAGGCAATGAAGAAGTAAAAGCATAAAAATCCACATATACGGAAGTTGTTTAAACTTGAAAATTAAGTTTTCTCAAAAAGCACCTTCTGGAGTTATCACACTTTACCCAAATGCCTGCCTATGGTTTTGTGATAGAGATTAGCTAAATTAATGGGTAAAATTAGCTTAAGATTGAATAGGTGCATAGATGAGCATGTAAATGATATCTAAATGTTAATCGACATGTTGCATGCATTTTGGTGATTACCGTGATGCTGAAAATAATTTGCCAGCGCAATTGGATCTATCCTTTTGTCCAACATTAGACAAAGTACGAAGAGAATCTAATATGTGTTCCTTGGATTCGATAAAGCAAAGCGTTGAATCCAACCTACATAAACAGTGTAGGATTAGAGAAGTTTAAACAAACACTACAATACATACCAAATAGAAAAGAGAAATAGGACGCCCTGAAAGAGATCGCTGGAGAGAAAGTGTAACAATGCATGGAAGCGAAGATAAGATGAAATAGAAGATATTCTGTATTTTTAAAAGCTGCTTTTGGAATTTTTGTCATTTCAATATTTACAAGTAATTAATTGTACGATTGTTCATTATGTATTTCTTTTAAGCTAGATAATAAATACTAAATTATTTATACTGTGAGTAGAAGCATATTTGGTTTGCATCAGCTGTATGCGTACTATACTAATGAATCATCGCAACAATTAATGTTAGCCACTTAACAGCTTTATTGTTTATACAGAATCAATTCAATTACGTACAAGCTCATAATATGTAGTCGCATGCGCTGAATCCCAATTGTAACTATTTTTTCGGCAGATACGTTACAATTTCCGGTCAATTTATCACTTCAGACAATACTTATACTGTCGTAAGTTGCTCTATAAAGCCAACTTTCTCATCATCGGGTCGGTTTATCAACCGCCTATGCCGCTGGGGTCAACATCATAGTCACTATACCTGTGTCTGGTCCCGTAAGTAAAGATGTCATGCCTTACTAAAAGGATTTCGAAATGCTATCTATCGTTAATGCGTGCCGACCTCTCCGAAATCAGATCACTTCTGCATTAATTTGCGTTTTTTTACATACCAAAGTCAATACTTATATGCAAGTAGATCTAAAACTTTTTATTTCAAAGATAGAATAGCTCATATGAGATATTGCTGGTTTCCTAGACAAAATCGTTTATGTTTAGTAAATTTATTTAATTTATGGGTTTGCCTCCATAAAAATTCGATATCGAGATACCAACAGAAATCCAAGTTCTGAGGTCCCTTCAATCCAATTTTGTTTAGATAAAGGGCCAGCGTGTGTGTGCGTGTCTGTCTGTCTTTTGTGAACAACATAACTAAAAAACTAAAAGTTGGAAAACACCAAACTTGGTATTTAAGTTCAGTACCTTCTATAGATGGGATCCGAATATTTTCAAGAAAATCTCTATCCCAAACTACCTTTTGCATGGAATAAGTTTTGAAAATCTTAATTTTCTCAAAAATGGCCCTAAGGATTTTGATTAAAGTATAATTTGTTTAAGATAATTTCATTACAAATTCTCTGGAAATAGCCTCTGAAGTACTGTCCATTCTGAATGACTTTTGCATAATGTTAAACCGTAAGAGATAGACACAAAATGTAGATCTTGTTTAAGTACGCAATTTCTGTTCTTTTTTGTGTAGTTAATCATCACCGACATATTCTTCTTATTGTCTGAATTTTAAAGTGCCTATACTTTCCTCAAAACGGAATTCGTTATTCATTTTTTCTCGTGATGATGCTGAAACGGCAACTCTAGGCCGGGCCCGAGAACTGTAATTATAGATAATTTATTAATTAACTTTTATTGATGTTAAATCGTACTATGTAAATATCTTTTTCTCATACTGCTTGTATATTTTAAGAAGGGTGATTTAACGTTATGTATCTATCTAGGTTACTAATATTAGTAGAGTTATAAATGGTTTAATGTAAATAATTTAAGCGCTATGTTAAAATACTGTCCACGACGAAATGTTTTAGCTACAGGAATAGTGCTTTCGAAGGCAGAAAACCTAGATTTATGACATCTCTTCGGTCGCAGTGCCATTATTCCTACAGCGAGGGTGTAACGCCTTTGTCCCTTTATTTGATAATTCGCCGTGACCAAGTGAGCGAGACAGATAACCTAACGGTAAATGTAGGAAAAGCCGCGATTTATATTAAACTTGGACCAATGAGATCCCTGGAAGTTTATTCGAAATAGTTAGACGCGTCGAGTGGCGCTAAAAATGGACCAATAGGAAAGGAAGCAGCCCCAGAAGCCTGAGACTATAAATGGATCTGTTTGGAGCAAATTCGAGGCAGTTTATCAGGCAGTTTTGTCAAGACAGTTTTTGTCATGTGTGGTCAGGGAGAGATGCTGCAGGATGTGTGAGATATCGCGCCAAAACAGGGAATCAAGATAGTTTTAGAAACACACCTAAGATCCGCTACTCGTAAAGAGATAATAAGCATATTTAAACTCCGCACCGTAGTTTAACAGCGGTGGACAGTATTTTACGGCGACAATACCAGTGTTGTATACTACGAGTGTTAATTAAATAAAAAGAAACGGCAGTGTCATCTTCATAAACAAAGCACGTCTATGTCTTCCTATATCACCACCCGAGATATACGCTTCCTTTACCGAGGATAAGTCCATGCTCCTATATAGGTTAAAGAAAACTACTGCAGCTAGCCGAGGATAAAATTGAAGAGAACCAACACACGGCGAACTTCTGGAACCAACGGGAGAAGCATCAAGGTAAGCCTAACAGCCACGGACGAAGGAGATGACCGCCGCAAACTGGCGCCCAACGTGGGGCTCGAAGGGAAGACCAGCTCGAAGGGAAGACCAGCACAAACGGAGGACGAGGAAACAACGAATAGAGGAAGAATCTTCAGAGGAAAGGGGCATAGCAGAACATAATTACAACGCGAACTTCTAGTCTACCTACGTGGGACAACAAAACAGCTGAGAACATCGCTTCTAGAAATTCACCAGGATTCGAACCCGGAACGCATCAATTAACGTAGGAGAAAATACAGGTTAGAACATTTATACAAAAACAAACAGAAAGGCATGCAGAGTAGTGACTCAGTTTTGTGAACACATGTTATTGAGAGGGGGTAAAGTCATTACTAGGGAGGTAGAACTTACTAACGGAACCATGAGTAGGTTAAGGGAAGATTTGAAAGAACTGAATGGGGAGGCTATTGTCAGCATAACACCAGATGGAGAAAATATGGGTGAGGCAGAGGTAGAAGTTAGACTGGAAAGGCAAATACCGATTGAGCAGGTCATTGACGCAGGTCAGAACCAGCTGATGATATTCCCCAACAATTGAGCACAAAGATAGAGGGGAAATTAGATGAGCAGAGCAAAAACTTAGAAAAATTAAGTGAACAAAATAAAAACTTAGAAAGAATCTTAGATGAGCGGGGTAAGATCTTAAGTGAACATAGTAAGAACTTAGAAAGAATCGTAAGTGAGCAAGATAAGAATTTCGAAGAGAAATTAAAGGAGCAGAGTAAGGGCTTAGAAAGAGTCGTAAGTGAACAAGATAAGAATTTAGAAGGGGAATCAAATGAGCATAATAAGGACTTAGAAAGAATCGTAAGTAAGCAGAGTAAGGGCTTAGAAAGAGTCGTAAGTGAACAAGATAAGAATTTAGAAGGGGAATCAAAGGAGCATAATAAGGACTTAGAAAGAATCGTAAGTAAGCAGAGTAAGGGCTTAGAAAGAGTCGTAAGTGAACAAGATAAGAATTTAGAAGGGGAATCAAATGAGCATAATAAGGACTTAGAAAGAATCGTAAGTAAGCAGAGTAAGGACTTAGAAAGAATCGTAAAGAAGCAGAGTAAAGACTTAGAAAGAATCGTAAGGGAAGAAGGTAAGAATTTAGAAGGAAAATCAAATGAGCAGAGTAAGGACTTAGAAAGAATCGTAAATGAGCAGAGTAAGGACTTAGAAAGAAACTTAAGTGAACAAAATAAGAGTTTAGAGGGGAAATTAGTTGAGATGATGAAGGGGAAGTTAATAGAAACACTTGAAGGGAAATTACCACAGACACTAGAAACTAAAGATCCGAAAACACTAACGGGAGAATAGACGTTTAAGAAAGCTTTTGAAAGAATGTCAAAGAGGGCGCAGAAAAGAAAGGAGGAATTTAAAACAAAGAAGCGAAAGAAATGGTTGATCGAACTTGGAGAATTAGTATTGGTATAAAAAAAAGTCCAGCATTCAAAAAAAAAGGGCCTAGCATTCAAAAAAAATATCATAGAATGGAAAATTTATTTAAAGGTCCATGCAGGGTGATTAACATTTTTGGCTCGGATACATTTGAGTTACAAGAAATAAAGAATTCCAAGATCGTACGGAGATATTATAAACAGTTGCTCAAACCGTACAAATGTTTAGAGAATGAGAAGGGTGAAGAATGTAATGAAAATAATCAGGTTAGTTTTACTCGAAATGAGGTAGCAACCCTATGAACAAATAGTAAAGGTAATACACCCGATAAATAAGGATGTAAAGAAATAAATAAATGCATAATAGTTATGTACCAATATGTATGTAAATAGATTTAATTTTTAGAACTTAATTTGGGTATTAGCGTATTTCTCTCCACCACAAGTTATTCGTGTGCGGGAAGTGTATAGTGCATAAGAATGTCTCTCGGAAAACCTGTTTTTAAAAGGGAGAGGGGGATCAACCATAGCAAAGTGTAAGAGTGAATGACCCAAGTGTAAACACCACTGGTTTGGCAGAACCCTTGTGAAGGAACAGGTATAGCGAAGGGTCTATGTAAACAAAGCAAACCAACAAAGACCATAATCAGAGGAATTACTCTGGAAAAGAACATTGTATCAAGTGTTGAAAAATTTATTCTTTTCCAGAACAGGGCAATTTGAAACGGCACCTCTAGGCCGGGCCCGAGAACTGTAATTATAGATAATTTATTAATTAACTTTTATTGATTTTAAATCGTACTATGTAAATATCTTTTTCTCATACTGCTTGTATATTTTAAGAAGGGTGATTTAACGTTATGTATCTATCTAGGTTACTAATATTAGTAGAGTTATAAATGGTTTAATGTAAATAATTTAAGCGCTATGTTAAAATACTGTCCACGACGAAATGTTTTAGCTACAGGAATAGTGCTTTCGAAGGCAGAAAACCTAGGTTTATGACATCTCTTCGGTCGCAGTGCCATTATTCCTACAGCGAGGGTGTAACGCCTTTGTCCCTTTATTTGATAATTCGCCGTGACCAAGTGAGCGAGACAGATAACCTAACGGTAAATGTAGGAAAAGCCGCGATTTATATTAAACTTGGACCAATGAGATCCCTGGAAGTTTATTCGAAATAGTTAGACGCGTCGAGTGACGCTAAAAATGGACCAATAGGAAAGGAAGCAGCCCCAGAAGCCTGAGACTATAAATGGATCTGTTTGGAGCAAATTCGAGGCAGTTTATCAGACAGTTTTGTCAAGACAGTTTTTGTCATGTGTGGTCAGGGAGAGATGCTGCAGGATGTGTGAGATATCGCGCCAAAACAGGGAATCAAGATAGTTTTAGAAACACACCTAAGATCCGCTACTCGTAAAGAGATAATAAGCATATTTAAACTCCGCGCCGTAGTTTAACAGCGGTGGACAGTATTTTACGGCGACAATACCAGTGTTGTATACTACGAGTGTTAATTAAATAAAAAGAAACGGCAGTGTCATCTTCATAAACAAAGCACGTCTATGCCTTCCTATATCACCACCCGAGATCTACGCTTCCTTTACCGAGGATAAGTCCATGCTCCTATATAGGTTAAAGAAAACTACTGCAGCTAGCCGAGGATAAAATTGAAGAGAACCAACACACGGCGAACTTCTGGAAACAACGGGAGAAGCATCAAGGTAAGCCTAACAGCCACGGACGAAGGAGATGACCGCCGCAATGCAAAGAGCTTGGAATTTCAAAGCCATTACATAGCGATACGCTCTTTAAAAAACTCACTATCGCTTTACTGACTCGTATCGAACAACGAAATGTATAAATATAGATTACAAGCAATAGCTAGAATAATAAGCTTTTGTAGCAATAGTTTGTAGAAGAGAAGCAGAGAAAGTCACGTGAATACAAATATAATTTTATTTATTAAATACTCTCTTTACCTTAGGAATGAAAAAATATGTATGTCCCAATTCAAGCCTCACGTAGACACTAGTGCAACTGTACATCTGTTGTGAATATGCCAAAGCTGTGTAAAATACGTTAAGTGAAAGTGCGGTTTTTATGGTCAGAGTATTTCAAAACGTAAATGATGGCATTGCTATGTAAATAACAAGCATGCAGCACAGGGTGAGAAGGCAGCTGTGCATAATATTCATCTCGGGCAGACTACAAATATGGCATTTCCTTTAAAGTATAAAGGGCAATTGAATTGCTCCTTACATGGTCGTTACACACGCATCCACCTTGAGAAAGTTATCATCTATGACATAATGAGACAAACAAAGGATTGGTAGCGCAGCGATGAGAAAGTGACCAGTGCATCAATCTCGTCTCTCCCCCTCCCCCACTTAGGGACTACAAATGGACTGCAATTCCACTCAGCAAGGGTATATCCTTGTCATCTCTCCTTGGCCACATTTCTCATCTTCCTAACTTGAAGAAACGGCAGTGTCCTTTTATGGAAAATTTCCTTTCATGTAGCATAATACCGGGATATTCTGGTGAAAATAAAAGAAAACTTTCTCCCACAACCATAAATGTAATTGAGAACAATTATTCCATCCTTTAAGGTTTGTTCAAATATAAGGTTAACGCTAAGGATTTTACCTTACGTGAGACACACTTTTCTAGATCATAAGAGCCATTAAAGGCCTATTCTGGATAATTAATTTTCATCTCATTTCTTTATACCTAAATCGGGACTACTCTGACCTTGGAGCACACTTTAACTCAACAAGAAAATAGCGTATAGCACTCCCTATTGGGAAGGAATCTTTTCAATTAAGGTTTAATCAACGCAATCATCAAAACACTGATAATAACAACATTGAGTGTCAGAACTTAAGCTGGAGAAAAATGACTGACAGAACTAGAAGAAGAACTAGATCATACGCAAATAGATATTCTAGGAATTAATGAAGTAATCGCAACAAATGAAAGTGGACAGGCCACGTCATGAGGATGGGCTATACCAGGTGGACACATAAACCAACAGCATGGGAGCCAAGAACCAACCGGCCACAGAAAAGTAGGACGACAGAAGAGAAGATGGCAAACGGCCTAAAACTCTACTGTGGGATCAACTCGACCACAAGGGCTGAGAACAGACGCGGGTGGAATCTATTGGTAGAAGCGGCAATGGAGGAATGAGGATCTTTCCTGCACTGGCTAAGCGGGATCGCCACCTTGCCAGCCAAGGAGGCTGGGCTAATTCTTAATTGTATTATTCTGTCACTATTATACTTAAACATAAAGCAAACACCTCACAAGCATGAGAAATTATGTATGCCATGATCACAAGTTACTTTGAGGCCATATTTCGCTTGTTTTCATCTAGATCAAATAGTTCGGTGTTAGCACATACGCTGCCAATACTTACCCACGTGAATTGAAGGTATTGCATTTACTTATGCTTTATTTGGTGTAATTTGTAATGTAAAACAAACTAAAATGTTCCATCAGTATTTGTCACTTATTCAAAATCGCTTGAAGCATATTTAACTTGTGTTTTATCTCACAGCAGACATTATGGTGGTTTTATGAACTTCATTTCTTATAAAATGTTCAAGGGAAAGTTTGCTGCTGGTTGAGATGGTAAAGGAGCTATTTTATAAAGAAAAAGGTGATCTCACAGTTTGAACTGAACTATAAAATCGTTTGCAAACGTGAGAAAATTATTCACATTTCTGGACCTCAAATATTCGTCTGGGTATTTAGCAACGACCGCAATGCTAGTTCCCTGGGTCCTTAGCTTAGCTCTATTAACATACATATAACCTCCAAATTTTAAATTAGCAAATTACATAGAGTGATAACATTCGCAGATATGGCTATAATTTGAATTATTGGATAATATTACTCACAATTTTATAACATTTCTGCACATTTACAAGCATCCAGGCTTCAAAAAGTGATGTTAAAATAATATTTGAATGGACGCCAGACTTTAAGAAAACTCGAATCTCATTCAGATTTCCATAAATTTCCACCTACTTTTGATGAATTTCGTCTGTAAATCACTCAATTGTGATCTTAACTGTGAACTTCCCTCAAATTAGGATTAGGAATCAAACCTAAGATATTAACATATAAAAGAAATTTGAATGTTAAATAATTAAATATGATAATGAAATAGAGAACAAATAAATAATTGTTTAGAACACTAACGCATGGAAAGTGGTAGGTTGACACTACAGATATAAAGATAAGACTTAAAAGAAAAGAGATCATTTGGTAGAAACTCTAAGCGGTAGACGCAACATTTTGAAAACTGGAGTTTCAACAGATCAAAGGCCAAAACCAAAAAGTTGGCAATAGGATTCAGGGTATTGATGGAGGTAGATTTTAGCACTGCGGCCAAGTTTACTTAACATTATTACCGATGAAGTAATAAAATAGGTAGTATTTGAGGGCGACAGGCACAGAGCGGCGGGGTCCCTAATGTTTACAGATTGTGTAACACTGAAGAGTGTCTCTCCGACAGTACTCTATCCCCAAGCGCAGTTATCGATGTCATAATATAAACAGTAAATACTTCCATCACATATGCTGCACAACGACTTCCACAGACGGGTCAGGCCCTAGAACCGTAAAAGATGACCAAAGGGCGATGAGGGGTAATGACGGAAAGAATTCATACCAGCATTCATTTAGCGACCAGAGAGGACTACAAAAGTCCCTTAGTTAGGATGACTGGTCACCTCAGGGTTTGACCTCGGGACTTCCTCAGATGTTGTGATGTGAGGGCCATCCTGTTCGTTAAGAATGATAAGGATTCAATAATATTGTGCTAGGCGGGTATCGAAACCTTGGCAATAACAAAGTACGTTTCTGACCAACAGATACCACAATACGTGCTGATAAAGAACATGAGAAAATTTTACAAGGGTCTCCAGAACAATGATGTACTCTTTATATACCAGATTTTTGTGAGTGTTCTCTGGTTTATTTCATTAAAATTTAACAAAGACAAAATTGAAGACCAGATTAACCTCTAGTTTTCAAGCACTTCTTGCCCTAAACGCTCACCCCAGTGTTTGCGAAGGGGGAGTTGGACGTTTTGACGTTATGGGCTCTTAATTGCGAATCTCATCCTTGCTAAAGCCGCTACAATTGCTTTAACTCGCGTTTAAAATTTTTAT
This sequence comes from Deroplatys truncata, assembly GCA_030765065.1. Taxonomy (NCBI): domain Eukaryota; kingdom Metazoa; phylum Arthropoda; class Insecta; order Mantodea; family Mantidae; genus Deroplatys; species Deroplatys truncata. Next base: position 202,732,583 of record CM060979.1, on the reverse strand, counting down.
TTCCGGCGAGGCACACATGCTCTGCCTGGCTAATGAGTCTCATAACCGGCAATTTCCAGAATGACAGGTGTAGCAGCACCGCAGTCCCTCGGGATTTTATAACGGCGTACTAATTTGTGGCGAGGCAATCGCCTGGAACAAGGGTATCTATGTGTGTGTTTTCCCCCTTTCTTTTTAACGCGATTCAATTTGTTTCTAACCGCGTAACATGGTGTTGTGATATTGGAATTCCTTACATATCACTCCGTGGTGCTTGTTTTGCCTCTGGCTGTAATATTTTCACCACAAAGCTGAAGCTTACTGATGCCACAGAGGTACGGCGACTATTTAATTACATTTTTAGGCGACTCAGGCCAAACCACTTTTTACATTTTGTATACGTATAATAAGTAGGAGAATATTGCAGTCCACTCAAATACCCGATTTCGAGATTTCAACGGACATATACGTTTTGAGTTCTATTTAGAAAAAGTGCGTATGTTTGTGTGTGTGTCTCTGTGTGTCTTGAACAGTTTACCTCAGTAAGAAAAGTCGGATACAAACCAAAATTAGGTTCAGTACCTCTTATAGACGTGACACGAAAATTTTAACCCCCCAACCCAAACAGCCCTTTACATGGCACTCTGAAGATTTTGATTAAAATACCAGATAGATATTAATGATGTTTACATGACAAATAAAATGTATATCTTGCATTTTCTGGGATTAGCCTTTGAAGTCCTCTTCATTCGGAAGGAATTTTGTATAACCTTCTATAACTGGTAAACGTTAAGCGATAGACCAAAACGTACTACACTAGAAATATAGACTCTTTAAAACACAATTTATTTCAAATAACTGTTTTTGTGGCTTAAGCCATTTCTAAGAAATTTATTATTAAAGCTTGAATGGTTTATTTCTTGGTCATTCTCTCAAAGTCCTTTCAAGATTCAGTTGTTTCTCGCGATTGCATGGAAACAGTAGGAATTTTAAGGCCAGCATATAGGGTCCAGCTCTTAAACATTTGACTATCGCTATTCCCTTTGTATTTATAATGAAATGTATAATGTAGCTATTTCCGCAAAGGTTTATTTGGCTTAAAATGAAGTAGATAGAAAAATAGCTTTAGTAAGAATAGTTTGTATAACCACTCATAAGCGATAGTGGAAGGAGAAAGCCATGTGAATGTAACACGTTAGATTTTTAGAAAATAATACATGTGTGTTTGTGTATGTGTGTGTGTGTATTTCTGTGAACAGAATAACTCAAAAACGAAAACTCGGATAAACAGCAAAGTTCTTATATAGGTACAGTAACTTCCAAAGACGCAAAAGGAATATTTTCTAAAGCTGCGCCCCCACTCCAAACCTTCTCTTTACATGAAACATTTTTCAAAAGTTTTGATTTTCTCAAAAGTGGCTCTAATGATTTTGATTAAAATACCACATATAAAAGGTATTTACATGGTAAATAAAATGAATATCTTGAATTTTCATGGGAATAGCGTGTCAAGTTCCATTCATTCGGAAGGAATGTTATATAATCTTGTATAACTGGTAAAATAACATAAAAAATATAGATCTCTTTAAAACACACAATTTATTTCAAATAACTTTTTTGTAGCATAAACCATTTACGAGATATCCATTATTAATGATTAGAATTGTTCAGTACATAGGCATTCTTTTAAAGATTTTCAGTTGTTTCTCGTGATGTTATGGTCACACTATCGCTGTTCCCTTTGTAATATAACGAAATGTGTAAAATGCAGCTATTTTTCGAAAGATTTATATCGATTAAAATGAAGTAGATAGAAAAATTAATTTTCGTAAGAATGATTTTATATACCCAACACTAAGCGATGAACGGTTAAGAAAGCCATGTGAATGTAACACATCGGATTACTTTTTGCAGCATGTGCAGTCCAGAGAGGAACTTAAAAATGCCTAAGTAAATCTTGAGAACCGTCATTAAAAGGTCTTATGCATGCTTTACGTTCACTTAACTTTCTCTACCTATTATCGTACATTTTATACCGTATCATTTTTTTTTTTTTTTTTTTTTTTTTTTTTGCAGTTTTATGTTTTCCACGTGGTGCAAAAGAATTTGCCTCGTCACTGAATTTTCAAAGGGGCAGTGCAAGTGAGAAGTGAAGTTCACACTCTGCATGTGTTTACTTTCTGGTTTCGTGCTGATAAGCGTCGCGTGGTCGCCTGGAGGCAAGTCATTCAGGCAAACAGAACATGTTCACCAACAACAAATAACGCATATGGTTATGATCTGTGAGAACACGCACCGAAATGCGGCTGAGGCTCGAAGGTTGTGAACCTTTTCCAATGTGAAGTCTGCTTGTTCACGTGCATTGCACAGATACAATTAAGAATTGATGCATCATTGAGGTATTAATATTTCTTAATAATTCACTTTTCTCATCGCAATTAGAGGAAAAAGACCTGGGACTTCAAGGACCTCAACACAACGAATTATGAAGAAACGAAAATACCATCCCTGCAAGCTGCACTTCTATGGGAACGATTTCCAAGACCGCGTATTGCAGAAGGGTCTTAAAGAAAACAAACGAAAATCCAGTTTTCACCAGGAAGGTATTAATGAGGATATGAGTGTTATTTCACCAATGACTCCAATGCAAACAAACATGGGCTCCTGGGATTCCTCACTGGTTTGGACCACATCACATGCAGGCTCAGTGGGGTGTCAATGTGTGGTAGGGTATTCGGGGAAGTAATGATTAGGCCAGTTTATTTGGCCATTAGGCATATTAGGCAGCTTTATTTTCAATTACCCCAGAATGAGCTGGATATTGAGAACCTTCTAAAACACGTCTCACATTAATTAGATCTAAATCACGGATTTCAGCACCACGATGCACCGTGCCATTATTCTAGATGAGTTAAAGGAAATCTCAAGAATATGTACCCTGGACGGTGAATAGGTCATTTCGGCTGCATTAGGTGGCCAACAAGGTCGTCTCAACCATTTTTTATGGGGATATATCAAAACTAGGGCTTATGGAGCGGAAGCAGAAAATCCAGAAATTTTAAAATGCCTGTCCTTCAGTGTCAAAAGAAATGTTAAGACGTGTCCTTCCTGATGCTGGGAGGTGCTTACGTCAAAGCACCACCAAGGCGGACATGTACAGTGCCTTATTTCTGACTGCTGGCCGGCTGCTTCGTGTCCCGCTGCTACCGCAGGACCGCACGCTGCTGCAGTCAGAGCTGAATATTCACAGAACTCAAGCGCATAGCGTGCCGGCAATTCAAGCGATTTACATGCACACTTGCATACAATAACCACATACCTTTATCACAGAAGGTGTTGAAAACGATGTCCTTATGCTGCCACGCATCTCTCACAACTTTTAAGGCAATTTCCGTTTACAGGCATTAATTTTTATTCTGAAACTGCAGTAATTTCTCTGCTGATATTTTCTTTCAATTCTTCCAACGTATGCAAGTTGTTCCGATAACTTTATTTTTTAAGTTTCCCCATTAATAAAAGTCGCATACGGTAGGTCTGGGGAGCGCGATGGCCATAGACTTTTACTGCTGACTCTATCTTCAAAACTTTCTACAACTAATTTCAACGAGAGATCAAATGTATGTGCTGCAGCAGAGTCTTGTTGAAAATATACCTGTGTGCATTCAATGTCGCACAAATATTTCACGATTCGTTTGTTTATTGTATCCCTGTACCTCTTTCCATTAAGTGTATCCTCAAGGAATATAGACCCTATATTTGGTATGCATTCACAGCACACAAACACCAATTTTCTCGTCATGCAATGGCATTTCGTATACAATATCGTGTTTTTCTGCACTCCAGTATGCTTCGTTTATGAGAAAATTAACTTTGGGTACATAGAGCCATCTCATTAACTTTACCCGAAAACCAATTGCAGAAATTTACTCTACTCACAGTATCACGTGGTTGCAGTTCCTGAACTACGGTTATCTTATAAGGTTTTAATTTTAAAAGTTTACTGGCTTTCCAAGCTGAGAATTGTGTATCTCCCGTTTCCTGTGATAACCTACTCAGAGATTTGTTTGGACTTTCTAACCTTTGTCCTATCTCATCGAGTTTTTCCTCTTTTAGAACACGGCGAGTTACTTTGTGTTTCTTATCGATAACAGAACCCGTTTCTCTAAATCAGTTTGCAAGACAATGAACTGTCTCTCTGTGAGGCGCACGAATTCCGGGAATCTGTCTACAAATAGGCGTGTCACATGTCTACAAGACTCTGTTCGCTCGTAGGAGTAATGCATGAATATGCGGTGTTATAAAGTAAATGCACTTCTTGGCATCATAGCAGGACTATCACACTTTAACCACATAGAACAAAACACAAACTCGCGCTAGCAACGGTCGCACATGCACTGTCGCACAGAATGGAGGTAGAATAGCGGGAGCCAGAACCCGTTAGAAGCACCGTGTGCACGCAGCTACATTCGCCAAGCTGCCGGCCAGGAGTCGAAAATAAGGCACTGTATTTGAATACTTGTATTATGAACTGTTACACTAATAGAAAATCATTTAATTCTAAGATAGCTTTAAAGGAAGATAAATATATAAAAATTGCGTTTTGTTTAATCTTGTCAACCTTGTAGCACCAATTTGTGCCATATAGTTGTACTGATGGTAGATTAATTGTAACGTAATTACATGACTTACCACGTGTGCTCAGGCTTTCGTCCAGCAGGAGTCTTTAATTCTTGTTTATGGGCGAATTGGTTTATTCAATAACCGATAAAACACACACTCACGTTCAAATATCAGATCCTGGACATACCGTGAAATATTCTTGATTAAAGAAAACTTTCTCGAGTCCAGCCGGGAATCGAAATCCGGATCTCTCGCACAGCAGATAGGTGCTCCGCCGACTAAGCTATGGGACCACACATAGCAGTTAGGGTTCGTTTTCAAGCACAGATCTTTCATTTAGCAAGGTCTCTTCTCTGTCTGTATGGAGATCCCTTTACAATTCTGCTTAGGCAAAGTTTTGGCATCCGTGCTATCCGAGATAATTTAACTTCAACAAAGAATGCTCGTGTGGGGCACCTGGTATAGCGCTTACAAAACTTAATTATCTATCTGCATATCAATCTAGATAAGCATTTGCAGAAATAACTTCATTACTCATTTGGTTGTAGCTAAAGAGTGGATAAAGTAAACCTAAAGCGATAGTCAAATGTTTAAAACAGGGTTGCTATATGCTGCCCTTGAAATTCCATACTCTTTCCATGGTATCGCGGTAAACAGGATGATTACCACCTGAAAAACTCTTATTAGTTGCATACAGTAGGAACGATGGTTCTGTGCCGGTGACTTTGTTTCCTCGCGCACTGAAGAGAGTCTATGTCTAACGCCCAGCAGCTCTGTCTGCCTGCCTGCTGGAAGACGTGGGACTTTGCTGATACGACATAAACATACAACACCACACCATTACATTGACTCGTTTATTCTCACTATTATTAGATTGCTCTATAATTCTTTTATATTTACACATTATACACAAACCTTGTCACGTAAATGCATTGTCGTAAACTAGCAGGGGCTTTATTAGTGTGATAAACACTCTACACCAGACATATCACCACCGTCGTTTTCTTCTGCAAGACTTTCCCTTTCATCGTCATCAGTCTTCTTCTCGTTCGCTATCACTATATTTCCTAACCTGGATTACAGAACCTTCTAAGAGATTTTCAAACAGGCCTTGTTGTTCTTCAATGTATTTGTCTTCCTACTTAATGTGTTGAGAGGCATTTTCCCACTTTTCAATGCTAATGTCCTCAACATGTTGTTAGCTAAGCTTAATCAATAACATCATGTAGTTTAAAAGGGTGTTCTACCAAACTACTCATTGCTTTATATCAGCCCAGATGAGTTCTACTCGAGGAAGCCCCGAAGACTAGGGCGGTAACCGGAGAACATTGTGTGCATGGCCTACAAACTATCAACGTAAATTTTCGGAATAGGTTTTGACCCTTACTTAGGTTGTAAAGCTCCAAACTTAGCATCCTTTCATAGAATGGGCCAAGTTCTGCATCGTATTTTGGTATGAGGCGATGGGGCCTTTTCCAACTGCACACTATGGCACGGTGCGTTTTGCATCACCAAGACATCTCTGAGAGGCAAGGTAGGAATTAGTTTTTCCATTAGAGATTTCTTTGTATTTATCCCCATCATTTTGTGTTATATTAACCTTTGTTATTTTTACATAAAACGTCGCAGAAAGCAAGAACCTCTAATAAACACACCAAAATACACAATAACTATATGCAATCCAAGTTTAATTACAGAAACACAGGGGTGTCATTTAGGGAGGCAGGGGGTCAATTGGCCCCCTCCCCTAGGTTACGAGCAACATTATTGCTCTACCAAATGAAACATTACAATTGTACTATTAATAGTAATATTTCACATTTAAGAAATAAAACATTATATATATATATATATATATATCGTTACAATCCACATGAACATTTGTGAAACTGCTCCAAGCAATCTTGGCCCCCCAATGCAGAAAATGAAATGACGCCCCTACAGAAACATATAGTGACTAATTTATAAACACAACGTTCAAGGTAGCATCAACAGACGGCTGACAAGAGAGATGTTACTCGAACTACTACTGCCGCTAGACTGAAGCAATGGCACTTACTGCGCATGCCCGAGAATTGGGGGCTCGCTCACTGTACAGATAACCAGTGTGCATCGAGCCTTCACCGGCACAGAACCATCGTTCCTACTGTACACATGGTGTTCTCTAAAAACTTTATTTTGGTTCTTTCTTGTTAATCCAAATAAACTATCAATTCGCATTTCCACACTTTGTTGTCCAATACAGCAGGCAAGGCCAAGTCACATTTTTAGAGCGTGTCGTTATGCAATGGTATTCCAGCCAGAAGCTGTTAGGGACTTCAACTATGGCCTGTCTGCCTGCAATCTGTAGCCTCCAGGGGTTCATTCGCTTCATCCCTTTCTCCTGGTGGGAGAGGGGGTAGCCACCATCCCTTTCTCCTGGCGGGAGTGGGGGGTGGAGGTAGCTACCATCCCTTCCTCCTGGCGGGAGAGGGGGTAGCCGCCATCACTTTCTCTGGCGGGAGAGGGGGTAGCCACCATCCCTTCCTCCTGCGGGAGAGGGGGATAGACACCATCCCATTATCCGGGTGGGAGAGGGGCGTAGCCACCATCTCTACCTCCTGCCGGGGAGGGGTAGCCGCAATCTCTTCCTCCTGGCGGGGAGAGGGGTAGCCACCATCCCTTCCTCCTGGAGGGAGAGGGGGTAACCACCATCCCTTCCTCCTGGCGGGGAGAGGGGTAGCCGCCATCCCTTCCTCCTGGCGGGAGAGGGGGTAACCACCATCCCTTCCTTCTGGTGGGAGAGGGGGTAGCCGCCATCTCTTTCTCCTGGCGGGAGAGGGGGGTAGCCGCCATCCCTTTCCCCTGGTGGGAGAGGCAGCTGCCATCCCTTTCCCCTGGTGGGAGAGGCGGCTGCCATCCCTTCCTTCTGGTGCGAGAGGGGGGTTAGCAGCCATCCCTTCCTCCTGGTGGGAGAGGGGGGTAACCGCCATCTCTTCCTCCTGGTGGGAGAGGGGTGCAACCGCCACCCCTTCCACCTGGCGGGAGAGGGAGTAACCACCATCCCTTCCTCCTGGCGGGAGAGGAGGGTAGTCGCCACCCCTTCCTCCTGGCGGGAGAGGTGGGTAGTCACCATCCCTTCCTCATGGCGGAAGAGGGGATAGCCACCATCCCTTCCTCCTGGCGGAAGAGGGGTTAGCTACCATCCCTTTCTCCTGGTGGGAGAATGGGGTAGCCGCAATAAATCTCCTGTAGGTCGTAGTGTGCGAAGTGTCCTCCTCGTTGTGTACCCTATACTCTATAAGTATTGAACAATTTAAATAATTATAACGGATATCTCGGTTGTAGCTGACGCCACAAAAAAGATATTTGAAATAAACTGTGTGTTTTAAACAGATCTACGTGTTTTGTATTGCAAGTTTTTGTCTATCTCTAAACGCTTACCAGTTTCTTACAAAATTACCAGCTTACAAAATTCCTTCCGAATGAAATGGTCTCCACAGGTATTCTCAGAAAATTCGAGATATAGGTACATGTTATTTGTTATGTATTTTAAACTTATGGTATTTTAATCAAAATCGTTAGAGCTATTTTTCTGAAAATCCAAATTTTCTAAAAATGTTCTATGTAATGAAAGGTGATTTGGGAGTGAAGGATTTCCTTCAAAATCTTCGTGCCTCATCTTGGAAAGACACTGGACTTAAATACCAAGTTCGGTATTTATCTGTGATTTTGTTTTTGATTTGTATTGCTCAAACACAGACGTCTTTCTTTTTTCGGATTCAAGGACCCTGAAAACATGTATTTGCGGTGAAATTTAAATATCGAATTTTACAGCAGAGAAAGTAAAAAGCCAGCTTCGACAGTTCACTAGAGAACGTACTCTATTGCAGGAAACGTTGCAGTAGTGATTGCACCATACAATAAAATACCAACTCTAGTACTACAGGTTCAGCAACGATTCTCTGTGAAATACTTGCATTGTTTCGAATAGTGCATTTAGAAAGTCAGGTTAAAATAAGCGCAGTTTGAAATTCGATATTAGTATAAAATTTATATTGCGAACAATCCCAGATTTGTTCACTCGTGATTTTCCAGTATACATTATCCAGCCGTTAGATGATGTAGAAACATCACCTAATGGATGCTACTATGATTATATCGCTTTCAAGCAAGTTTTGATAGTTGGAAATATGCTAGAAGAATTCAAACGCTTAGAATGACCAACGAGATTATAGCTTTCTGAATTCTCAGATTACGTCAACATATTGAGAGATGCTGTATGGTGTCACACCGTAACATTCCAGAAACCTGAAGTCAAATTAAACCCAAGACGCAACAGCCCAGAATCGGACCAAGGCCCCGACCGATGCATCCCCACCTCTGCCCACCAGGTCAGCGCCCTGGATCCCTCTCGGCCGGTTAAAGCGGTCTTCCCAACCAGGGCCGCTACGTTTCCATCACGTAGCTCCTCAATTGGCCCCTCAGGGGCCTAACAAAGCTGGGTTCACTTTGTACAGAACTCCCAAAGGAGGAACAATCCTCAAGCGCCAGATGCAGGTCTTCCAGAAACCTCACTTAGAAAAAAAAAGCGATATGCAGAACTTCACGGTTGAGACCGAGCGAGATGGCAGCACAGTAATCTCGCATTCGGGAGGTCCTGGGTTCGATTGCTGTTGGATCGGGCACTCTGTGCTTGGGTTTATCGCGATTTCCGCAGACGAATGATGGTATTGGGTTGGTTTGTGAAGCGGAGGGAATTCGGAACCGAACCAGGAATGAGGGCATTGTACCGTTGTCCCACGAGGGGCACCCCCAGGAGGGAGGGAGGGAGGGATGAGGTGAAGGGAGACACCGGTGGTCGGAACCAGGAGTGATGGCACAGAAATGACAGGGTCCCTACATTTTCCAGATTGATACACCCCGGCAGTCGGACAGGCAGACCAGAGACTCCAACCCACACAAGGTCCAACGCCATCAAGGGGAGGATCTTATACCCGGCAACCACCCGAAGGTCGAGGGGCGGAGAAAGTTCATAGAGAGTATCTTTTTTCCCTGACACGCTGCACTGTAACACCATCGCCGACACTTCCAACCCTGAAACAAACCAAACGGGGCGAAGGAGGAATGAAATTATTAATGAAACGAAATGGAGGGACAGAAAATTCGGAGGATGAAAGAAACCCTCCAGCATTCGCCTGACGACCCAGAAAATCCTCCAAAAAAACCATGAGCCAGAATAGGCAGTCGCCGAGGAGCGAACTCGGGACTCCCGAATAATGAATGCTGGGATGGCTCCTCTTCTACCACAAATTTCCTGCACATCATTCCCGTCATCTCTCATGTGTTTCATCCTCATATACTTCAGGGTTATATTACCAGGCGATATGTGGAACGAAAGAATTTACACCTTAGTGCTTGGCTGGTAGACTTGTTCCTGTGAGTGGCTCGTATCATTATGGTACCTCGTTGAAGATGGTACAGGCGCGTTCGTGCCGGCGTCGTTGCTGGCGCTCATGGTCGTTCTTCGGGTCTCTCCTTAGTGCTTGGCTGGTAGACTTCTTCCTGTGAGTGGCTCGTATCATTATGGTACCTCGCTGAAGATGGTACAGGCGCGTTCGTGCTGGCGCTCATGGTCGTTCTTCGGGTCTCTCCTTCATCTCTTCCTCCTAGGGATCACCTTAGACATAAAGGGCCTGCAGTGACCTATGTGCCATGCTGAGTTCCAGTGATCTGGTTTCCCTTCCGTCTCATGAAATTCTATTCCTTCACGATCGAGAGATATGCGATAATAGTACATTATGATAGAAGGGATAAAAGTAGGGTTTTATTTTACGAATAGAAATGAACTCGGCCTACGGCCTGCGTTTCGCAATCATACGAACAAAATAAAAACAGCTTTAACACGTGTGACATACTAGTTTTTAGACAGCGATCGAATTTGTAAAATATCAGCAACATTATATTGATTACTGAAACTAACAGAGATCACGTTTAGAACGCGGTTCTTGAAACAAGAGAAAGGACGTTACAAAGCGAGATGTCAGATGCTTTGATGTTTTGTTGATTCGCTAACAGTCATTTTTAGCGAAATTATTTTCAACAAGTTTTGCCTTAAGCCCCTTGTACACGATCAAACTTTTTTTTTCAATTCAAGAGTTCAAATGAAAAATTGTGAAATATTTTTCAATATTTGACAAGATTGGAAAGACTTGGCAAGACTTGACAATGTCAAAAATGTGTATTTACAAGTTGTCTCTTTGGCAAACTGAAACCCTTCAGAACACATTGATAATTATTTATCATGCGCAAAGCAATTTAGTATTTGCGTCACAGTATAACAATTTGCAATGAAATATTGTTCTTTACTAATATTATGTAGCACTTTCACGTATTATATCCAATGAAATCGCATTACGAGTGTGGAATACAATGAAAATAATACCAACCGATAGGTTAACCACACTATATAATATTGCATTCGGAAAACTGCCTGGCAATTCTTTCTACACAACCGCCTTCATCTGCTCCATCTTGTGGTAATTCACGAGCTCTCGATGTACACACATGGCCAGCTGATGTACGTATAACCTAATTAGTATACGACATACCTTGGCCGGGTAGCAACTTTCAGCCATGTTGCAGATTTCGTGAATACTCGCATTTCATTGACCAAAGCCATCAAATCATTGTGAAATCTTTGACCGTTTAGAGCATGTCCTTATTTGCTTTCAAGACTTTCAAAGACTTTAAAAACATTGGAAGCAATTTGGCAAGAAAAGTTTTGAAGTTGTGACAACTCTTGAAAAGTCTTGTAAAGTATTGAATTTGACAAAAATTGTATCGTGTACAAGCGGCTTTACACCAGCCATTAAAGCCATTAAATGCCATATCATATTGCTTTCTGGATTTTTTCGGTAAGTACTTATACTGTTATTCTTTCTGCTGCTTCTGTAATTTCACCTGGTTTTTCCATTTCATATTCTTCTGAATTCACAATTTCCGCCATTTAATGTTTATGTAGGTTATACTAGACAAAAGAATAGGGTTTTCGATCAAAGAAAGCTGCCAATATAACGTATAGGTTAACTCTACAACGAATTACGATAAATTGAAGTATGACAATTTGTATTATGAACAGATAATGCGAGCGCCTTGAGAAATTAATCATGTAAAACACATAATGAAGAGTAAAACCTAATCAAACCAAGTCGAGTTATTAAACATGTGCAAATACAAAGGCTAATAGCCATGTGATTGGACTCTGTAAATGTCATCTTTAATATTTCCAAGAACATATTATTAATAATAGATTCGCACTCCTAAAAGTATCAAGTTTGTATATGATACAGAAATACTGAGATTTAGATTAAGCACCCCAAAAAGTTATGTGTAACTGCAGTGTATGAAAAAAATTTGTGAACCTTAATTTTGCAGCGTTGTGATACTGAATTTTTATTAAACGTGTGTTAATTTAATAAGATTTTAACTGCAGTGCGGAAACTCCTTTCATGGAGAGAGCCTTTGGGAGAATTCCTGCCGGATAAAATGTGGTTGCATGGAATCCCCAAAGAGCAAGCTTTGAATCTCCTTTTGAGCTTAGTTGGATAAGGGCAGATTTTGTTCTCTTTTATTCCTTTGCGTTTTATCTTTTTCCTGATTTTCCCATTCATTGTTACCGTCTGTTTTATTTCTTCTTATACTATTTTGGCTTCTTTTCTCTCTCTCTCTCACCACTAAACTTCATCTTAGCCTACCTTTTTTTACCTATGTAAGTAACTATGCAACATATAGTACTATGATGTTGAAGAAAAATTTTCATTTCGGTATCCATATGATTCTGTACACATATTCTGTTTTGAAGTAACAGAACATATTTATATTATTTAAAGAAATGTACTCTATAATAAACTGCAAATAATTGTTTGTAAATGTGCTGTGATTCAATAACGTTCGTAAATTTATCGATAATTTCAGACCCAGTTGTGATATTACTTGTAGTGAATAATAAGCTGTGAAAAAATGGCAAGCGAAAGTCTGTTTTCCCTTATGTTCATTTGTTTTATTCTCGTCATCTCTGCTTCGATGCTAACGGAATGGAAAACATGTATCTTGTACAAGTGCGAGGCAACAATAACACTTTCTACCCCACAGCTCGCAAAAGCTGATAAGTTTTCCTTGCTTTTAAACTTATAACAACAAACATATGTTAAGCTGAATTAAATTACTGTAAAACTAGCAGCACTATTACTGAAAATTTTATATTCCCGTGACTTTCTCTACCTCTGTCGTTTAATGTTATATAGCTTCTATAAATTATTTAGACGTAATCTGATTTTTCTATCTACTTCATGTTGATCCAGATAATCCTTCGCAGAGGTTACTTTATTACACATCTCGTTTAAGGTACAAGTAAGACACGAAACGAAATGAATAGTCAGATGTTTAAAAGCTATGTGCTGACCTAGAAATTCCACACACTTTCCATTACGTTGCGAGAAACAACCGAATAGTAACAGCAAAGTATTGAAAAATGTCAACCAATCTAAACGGATATCTCGAATATGCCTGATGCCACAAAAAAGGTATTTCAAATAAATTGCCTTTTTGTTTGTTTAGTACTTTGTTGTCTATCTCTTATGGTTTACCAGTTATATAAAATATTACAAAATTCCTTTCGAATGAAGAAAGCTTCACAGGCTATTCCCAGTAAATTCAAGACATACAGTATGTTAGTCATAATCGTTTCGGATTATCGAAAACCTTGAAAAGTCTTCCATATAAAGGTAGTTTGAGAGGGGGATTTTCTTGGCAATCTTCGTGTCGTATCTGTGGAAGATGCTGAATCAATACCAACTGTAATATTTATCGGACATTTCATTTTTGGGTTATGCTATTCACAGACACACAAACGAACACACACACGACCTTAATATAAACATTTTTGGGGGGTTCAGGAGCCTCAAAACATGTATATCCGGTGAAATCTAGACATCGATTTTTTGAGTGGAATACAATAATTCCTCTAGTTTCAGTGTGTAGAAGATGAAGTAAAAAGTTGCGTATCACATGATAATCCTTTATGAGCAATTTTTAGAGTCAGTATTAACTTGGTTGCAACTGAATTCATTCTTAGAATGGATTGGTCAGTATCAAATACGAATGTGTTTATCAACTACTTACTTTCTATTATAGTAATATATAGCCCTAAGTGGGAGTAGGAACATTGTAGTGCTGGCAATAAAGTAACTATTTATTTGTGCTAATGTCGGGTACCTGTACTTGCGCTTCTTACTCAATCTGTTATCATAGCAATTATTTGATTAATAAATTGCTATTTATTAAATTTACTGTGCCCTGCGCACGATTCCTAACCGTGAATTTACAATTCCCACAATATTACGCAATAATTATATAATTATAATTAATTCTTCTTTATTATTATACATAATTAACTGTACACACAAGTCGTGTGTTGGGCAATGCTATAAAGGTGGAATCAGACTGAAAAGCCAATGCCATAGCCGGGATTTGAAACGGTTGCTCTAATCGGTTATGGTTTACGGAAAAATGCGAGTCATTTGGGGAAGTAAATGTGGTTGCAATGATAGCTCAACTGCTTGGAGCAACCGGAAGATTGTCAGTTTGAATCCATCTATGGGATTGAACTTTTCAATCTGATTCTACATTTCCATTTTGTATAATGTTTTGTTTTTAAACCGCTTGTTTATTGCTCTTGTTTTATCACTTTGAATCGCGATATCTTGCAGTATTTCGAATTAGAAACATCATAAGCCTTTTGTTTGCAGGACGCTACTCATAAGATATTTGTCTTCTTAAATTAGCTACCCATTCTCAATAGTTGCTTTCCTTCCTGTTCGCCATAAAATTCTATTATTCTCTTACGCAACCAAATTGCAGTAAAGTATCACTTTTCTGAAGTTCCCACTCCAAATTAAACGAGCCCTTCCTCCTTTCCTTACTCTTGGAGGAAACCGAACAATTATTCGTTTCACATCTATCCTGTTCTATTCTTTGAGGTTCTTAAGCTCCTCAATCTATCCCCATATGTCCTTAAGAGTCCAATATTCCATACATGGAGAGCACTGTCTATTACTGTTTTGAATATATGCTTCTCTGTTAGGTTATTATGTCTCTATTTCAAAGCACAGCATTTGTAGACCTAATTATTTTTCAAACTCATTATTTGATTAATTATTTATAATTAAGGTAACTGAATACTGAGTTTTCGACAACATTTTGAGAAACATGACCTTTTTAAAATAAGTCTCATGGAAAAGCCTCAAACTTTACGGAATCAGAGTCCAACACAGTCCAATAGTCTTTTTGGCCATTTAAGATATTATGTCTGTAAAAATACAAAAATATACATTTTCTTCTGATTGCTTCCACTTTTTTTAGCATATTCTCAAACCATAAAGCATATACTGTATATAACATTTAGATAAGCTATATCAAACCGTTGTTAAGGTATTAGTTTTTTATTCATAATTAATCAATTTTTGATATGGTAATATGAAATGCTCCTTGAACCATACGGTTTATCGCATCGCTCTATTTTTGTTTAATTTGAGCTTAGTATACAAACTTAAGGACATTTTTGTGCATAAAGTTAACTTTAATTCTTTTATGAGAAAAACTTTTTCTATATACGTGTTATTGAATTTTTCAATTTTTCAGTGTGAGTTATGGAAAATAGCTAATTTAAATTGAAGTACTTAATACTTCTAACTAGTGCTAACAGTTTTTAAATATGTAATTCCTGAAACTGTCTTGCTAAGTTAAACCTATACTGTGGTCCAAGGAAGCATGAAAATACAGGTTATAAGTATAATAAAAATCTGATGTGATACACTCACATGGCTTTCTCTAACTTTGTACAAGCTATTCTTAGAAACGCGTGTTCTCCATCTACTTCATGTTAATCGATATACAGACTTGCAGAAACTATCGTATTGCTAATTTTCTTGTAGGTGCAATGGGAATTGGTAGGCTTTAAGCAATAGTCAAATATTTTAAGAGCTGGTTGCTATGTGCAGTATTCCATTCTCTTTGCATGTCCAGGACAAAAAGGAAAAAGAATAACAAATTCCCATTTGAGAAAAGTATGTATTGGAAAATTCAAACAAATAATTTTCGAAAAATGTTCCATGTAAAGGGTAGTCTGGGATGAAGGGGGGATTTTTTTGAAAATCTTTGTGTTGCATCTTTGAAATATACTGAAACTAAATACCAAGTTTTAGATTTATCTGACTTATTATTTTTGAGTTCTGCTGTTCACAGACACACATATACACGGACCTTTTTCTAAAAACGCTTTTTTTATTCAGGGGGCGTCGAAACATATGTTTCCGCTGAAAACTCGATATCGAATTTTTGAGTGGAATGCAATACTACCCCTACGTTTTAGAGAAAGTAAAAATGGATAAGGCCAGAAATCTAACAATGTTATATTTTTTTTACCAAATTTAACAGGTACGTGCCTTGAAGTCGGGCGATGGTCGTAACTCTTTTGAAATCGTACCCTTTGCTTCAATATCTGCTGTTGATTCTGTTGCCAGCTGCTACTGTGGTTTGCTATGAGATCTTTCTCTAAAGGTATGCGTGGGCAGGTATAAAAGGATAACACCGCTTTAAATTGACTGAGAAATTTAATGTCATCTAATACTTGAGCTGTTTAAGCGACTTGCCGACCGTTTGAAGATAAAGAATGAACCTGATTATGAATTGTAGCTCTCGAGACTATAACAATTAAATTATCATACCTACTAACTTCTGTAATATCAAGTTTGCGGTTTGAAGTAACTTTTCCTCAATAAAAGAATCTAGAAGTGTAAACTGCCGTGAGGCGCTAAAATGCTTACTCGCAAAACCCCTCGCAGTAGCACTAAATCTTACTCACACAAGCGCGTCATTGGGCGCTTAAAATAACACGAGTCGTCACAAGTATCCAGAGTGACGAATGTACTCTAATCTCAAAAATCCTCTGTATGTATATGGGACACCGTTAATAAGCGGTACATCCCCGACTCTCGGAATTTCATTACCTTTCTCTTTTTCAGAACTTCTGCCTATTGTTTAAACGTACTGTACTTATAACCTAGCAGTATTCCAAGAATCTTTAAGCTAATGCTTTCTCTCTTCACGCTGTTACTAATGCCTCTGCTTAACATGACTCGCTAAATATTACCTTTTTCTTGGGATAAAGCTTTCAACTTAAGCTTATTATATTATGCTTGGGTTTATTATACGGAAATTATTTACTGCAATTATTTCTTTCTCTATAAATGTTTACTTAATTATTTATATTTTCTCGTCAATAATTAAGATATCAAAATGCCCCATTACATTCGTTTATTATTCCCAATAATGAAATTGCCCGAATAAAATTTTAAATTTAAATTTATTTGCCCCCCTGTCGGCATCTGTTTCAATATTCTTACATATTTTACAAATTTCTTCTTCTATACCCTTATACTTACATACAAATATTTCATTTGAAGTTAGCATCCCTCATACACATACATAAATACAACACACTTTATACTAGTTTTACTATGCTACTGTTCTTTACATTGTTAATTTTCCTTTTGAGTTTATATAAATTTCCAAGTGTCTATTCTCTTTGAGTATTTTGGTCGACGCACTAATTCTAATCTTGTTAAGCTCACTGCACTTCACTTTCACTATGTTCTGCTTAAGACTAATTTTTAATATTTTATACGTATTCTCTAATTAAATTTTTCAGAATCTTGTCTTCTACGTTATACACATTTATTAGAATCATCTATAAACAAAACTACGCCCACAATTTTAATTATCGACGCCATCCTACTAATTTCATCCGTTCCTGCTGAAGTATCTACATTTCTAATTACTTTCAGGTGATTCTGATTGTTTCTACTAATTTTCGTGTTATTTCAATTGCTTCTGTCCTATCTTTCTCTATTGGTGAATTTCTCTGACTTCTATTTCTATTGTCCTGTCTAGGCGATTGTCCTGTCTTGTAGAAATTCATAATTACTTTTAGATCTTCAGAATTCATTACCTGAGTTATGTCTATCTCTAAACTGCTGATTTCCTCCTTTAGGTTTATCAAATCTTCCAATATTCATATAATTAACCTGAGCAGGTCTACCTCTATTGTCTTAATTTCTATTTTGCTGATTTCTATTAAAATGATTTCTGTTTTCCTACTGTGCTGGTTCTGATCTAGAAACATACCTCTATATCTATTCCTAACGTAATTTTGATTTCCATTTCTATGAAATTGTGCCCCTTGCCCGAAGAAATGGAACTTTTTATTATATTTCTTGTTTGATTTCTGTCATTTTCTGCTCCGGAATTTTGTTTATTAATCTTAAGTATTATAGGCAAATCAATCATTTTGGATACGTTATTTGGCTTTGCTATTACTAGATAATGTTGAAAGTTTCGGAAAATGTGTCGTTACAATACTCATCAGATCTTATCATTTATTGAGGATTTAATATTCTCGACTTCCTGCTTAATTTCATAAAATAATTAACCATTGAATGATTAGTGCTCTAGTTATATTTTCCGTTACTCAATTGCAATCTAATGCCTACTTGTCTATTTATTCTCCAATAACTACTCATGAACATATTAATGAAGGCCCTGAAGCTATTTTCATTTCATACAGTTATATCTAGCGAAGATGCTGCATTTCCTAACGATAGCCTTTTGTGCTTCTCCGTAATACATTTTACAATAAAATATTCCTACAATTTCTCGAATTAAAGACGATTTTGGATCATTGCAGTCCTCATTTTCAAACGTTTATGATATGTTTAGGCCAGTACATGTTATGGTTCTAGTCTCTATTTCTTCGTCTAGATTCGCTCCGGAAGCACTTGCAAAGAGATGACCGATTACACGTTTTGTATCGCATCGTCTCTTCCTGCTGGTTCACTTACATTACTGCAATTTGAATTTTGTACCTGATCTGTGATTTCTTCAGAGTTTCTTGCCTACCTCCTACTTTCCCATTCTGTTTTTTCATTCCATTTCTACTTTCTTGTAATTCTTTACTAGCTACTTCCCTTTCTGTCTATAGTTTCTTTGCTACTTCCTCCGTCAATTTCCTGATTTCTTCTAATTATTTTCTAGTTGCTTCCCTAGCCTGTTGCATATCTTTGTTTGCTATTTCTCTTTCTGATTTGAATTTCTTTGCTACTTTCCCCTTAGTTTCCTACTATCTACCTTTGATTTTCGCAATTTTTTTCCACAATATTCTATTAAAATTTTTCAATTTCTTGGCTAATTTATTTTCTAAGATTTTCTATTTCTTCCCTAAACTGTTTTGTTTTCTTTGATTTCACTTCTAAGATTTCTTATTTCCCTGTAATTTCACCCTTGAATGTTTCCAATGCATGTTGTTGATTTGCTAGTTTCTTTCCTAATTCCTGTCGATTAGCCTTCATATTTCCTCTAATTTCTTTCCTAGCTACTGTTGATTGTTTTATAATTCCTGTTGAGTATTTTCTAACTTGTTTCCTAGCTCTTGTTGATTACTTTCTAATTTATGTTTATTTTCCTCTAATTTCTTTCCCAGCACTTCCCCCATACCTTTTAATATTTCTATCATCGTCCCCATTCCTAAATTATCTATTGTTTCTCCCTGATTTCTATTGCTTTCCGAGCTATTATACATATTTCGAACTTTTTTCTTCTATTTCTGGTACCATTTTTTGCACAAATTCTTGTTTACTACTACTTTCTCCTACCTGAATTTCCATTGATTCTACTAAGTATTTTTACCCAATACTCTTCCGCTCCTTAATCACATCTATACATAATCAAATCAAACAAACACTTTACACTCAGTACCTTGTTTGCTGCTGCTGCCAGATAACATTATGCTTCATTTAAAATAACATACAGTATTTCATTTTCAGTATACCTGAAGAAAATTTATTAAGAAATACACGCCATCATAAAATATCAAGTTTCATTGAGACATGACTTCGGAGGCTGCAGTTCATTGTTTGACAGAAGATGGGTCAACAGGAATAGAGGGTATCATAGCCACAGAAAAAGCAGACGAAGTTTCATCCTGGATCCTATTGTCAGGTTTGAAAAGGACAGAGAGTAAATAACGAAAAGATCAGCTCATGCTTTCCTCACTTAAGCGAAAAATGCAATAGTAAAAATTATGCATGGAAGTAGAGAGTCTTCCTTTCGGCGTAAGGCTTTCAAATGCGCTCTCCTGAGTCCACATTTAAAAGCGAAAATATTAACAAACTGCGCCTAAACATTTTGGGTGACCTTCATGTATTATTCATAACGTTTACATAATATAACAGTTTTATAACCTGCATTGACGTTTACATTGTTTGATTTATTTCGGTTTTCGTAGTGTTTCCTTATTTCGCTTTTAGTAGCACTGTAATTTGTAGTTTCATGTATTCTATACTACTTTTTCGGCTTTTTACATATTTATTATGATTATATTCTGGACCTATGTGGTCAGCCATAGATGTCGGCCAGATGTTCCATATTTTTTGGAAATAAATACAAAAATGAAATACTTAAAATTATAAGAATTTAGAATACTCGTCACATGGAGCATTTCAGTCAGACTAGGTATTCAGGTTTTTTATTATCACTTTCTTGGGAAAAGAAGTATTAGTTTTCTGCTATTGTTATATTGAACAAATATGTGATAAAATTTCACATAAATTGTTTGGGAGGTCTAGATATTAGCAATTATAATACCGAGTCCTCAGTGTCCCCCAATTAAAGTACACAAGTAAAACTGGGAACTCCATTCTTACGTAATTCATATATTAGTTGTTTGAGAGATTTAAGCTTGCGCATTTCATTTTAAAAGATCCAGAGAATGATTTAGTTTGGTTGATTTCAACCAGGAGCAGATTCGGAGCTTGTCTACTGGAGAAAGTTCAGCTCGGTCTAAGAAATATTATTAATGAATTGTCGTGCATCTTTCAAATTACGTTATCCTCTACTTCTATATGTGATATAATCTTGTCTTTTTCTACTACCATTTATAAATTATAATTTAGTACTACCGAAGATCGCTTTCAGAATTAATTTTGCTACCCCTGGCTTTGATGTTGGTAGCTAAGCTGGGTCTACCTGGCTCATGTTAGCATAACTCCATGATGGAACCATAAATAAAATTCTGAAACCTATTATTATTGAACAAAATTACTACAAGAAAGTATAGGTACGTATATGGAATAAATACATTCAAAAATATTTGAAACATGAAATTTTAATTTCTAGTAACTGTGTTCAGCGACATACTATCAGTGACTGAAGTACTCTTCCATACTTTGTAGAAAAAAATCACTGGATGTGCATTATTGCTTTTCAGCTCTTCAGGGCAAAGCGAGGAAATTAAAAAACATGAGAAACCATAAATATTTAAACATTATTAACATCATGAAGAATTTAGAAAGAAACAAGATATAGATCTAATATGAACGTAGCTCAATATATTGCTTACATTTAAGCTTCATACCAGCTTTAGAGACATTCGGAGTTTGGAATTCGTTCATTTAGTAGATTCATCACGATTCAATGGCTTCCGAAAGTGTTTCCTCTTATTACGAAGTTGTAATCCCACGAATTTTGACTTCACGATTGAGAAACGAGCTGGAGCTTGTTTATTACGTCTACCATTTCTTTTTCGTGTAAAAGTTAGAAAAATGTTGATAGAAAGTGATAATCAAACTGTTACTGCCGGAAGCTTACAGACGTTTTTGCTTAGCTACAACAATTCCGACCAAAAGTTGTAGTGTTGAGAAAACTTCATTTGCCTGAAAAGAGTGAAAGCTTACTAAAGGAGCACAATGGGACAGGATAGGGTTACAGCTTTATCAACGGCGTCAATTGAAATGAACTTCTTCGTTCGCTGGAACTACTGGAGTCACTGTACGATGATGTCAGCAGCATTAAGAATCGGCGTGTCGGTCTTTTGTAAAGTAAATGTTGCTGCTAGTTTGGTAAATTGTGCTTTGAATATTTGCCCACCCTGATAATTTCACTGCAAGCCGTCACTGCTTGACGTCCGTAGTAAACAGTAGTTTATGTTTCTTAGTTCTATCACTTAATCTACATAAATTGTGTTAGCTCACGCAAGCATGTGCAGAAGTTCTGATTGCCAGTGCTGACAATGACGTCGAATGTTAAAAGTGCGCCGCACCTCTAAGTGAAAACTCCGGCGAGAGTTAAACAGCATGGATGTGAAGCCAGTAACGTGAGTGAGAATCTATAAAACGCTTAATTTAGGATAGGTTGTAGTGTTTAACGCCAGTTCTGATTCTAGACGGCATCACAGGCGGTGTTCGCCGATGATACATGAAATATAATGATAATTGGAAAAGGAAATTTGGGAAGAAAACATTTTAGGCCTAAGTTTGGGGTACCTCTCGGCATTTTCTAGTTATGAGGACCAGGGAGAACCTCAGAAAGCTTGTCAGAGAGGATGGTCCTGGCTGGATTTTAACCACAGGCCTCCCATTCACGAGTCCGTGCATCAACGACCTAGACCTTTCGTGTTAATATGAGATAAATCGGCTACTAATCCAATAAGGTTATTAGAAGTCACTGAGATTTCTCCGGGAAGAGTTTATTTAAAATGCATGGATAGCGAGTGACAGAAAAACTCACTGCACCCTGAAACAGTTTTACTCCCGCTTACTCCCGTACTCAAACGAAATCGCCACGACCTCTTCTTTGGAGATTTCCGACTGATATGTGAAAACCAACATGTAAGAAAATTGTGAACATGGTAAAAAGGGAGTACCCCATTAGGAGATATTACATTCGTATTATTTAAATAAAAAAGGAATAAAATATACATTTTGGGTCTTCACAAAAATTTAGTCAGATAGCCCGAAAAATGTGAAATAGGATCTGCTGCATTGAACATGAATATGTTAGTATAACTGCAACTGCTCCAAACAATAGTGATAATAATAAATAATGCACAAGTTGTCTAACAAAAGAAAGGGTTGTCTTTGTGGATGTTTGTTGTCTTGTACGTAATAAATGTAGTGTTTTAGGGCAGCCAGAATGCAGTAGTGTGTAAATTAAGTTGAGAGTAAGGATGGTCTTCTAGAGCAGAGCGCGACTCGCGAGGCACTGTGACTCGCAGGCGCAACTCCTTTTCTAGCCGTGTATTCATTTGCTTTCCACGTGCTGCTGAGTGGTGTAGTGCGTGTTGCATATTTGGTGATCGCGTAAGGAAGGCGTTTTCGCCACACTTGGTCTAGAGTAACTGGGAAACGTTTCGGCGCTTTTACAGTTACCTACTTCTGCCATAGTGGTTTCATCTAGTGGCATTAAAATAGAATTGTAGTGACGTTATGGAAACACAACGCGGGAGAAGCTCCGTGCACGCCTTTAAGTGTGCACGACTGGTATGTATTTGACACATATGGTAATCATGTCATACCAGTTGCACATGCGCAAAGGTTCCTTAAAATGGTCACAAGTCAAGATATGCTATTGATCTCGTTGCCACATTTCATGGAGTATACAGGTGTAGCGCGGTAGATTTTAAATTACCGCATATACGTTACGTTTAATAGCATTCAAAGAAAAAATAACTAATAAATCCGCAAGGTGGCAAGCGTTAGGATGTTACGTGCTCTTATACAGCAGCCGACACTGCTAAATACATATAAAAATTCTGTTTGGCGCCACTCCAAGAAAGTAAACAATTACCACAGCTTCGTGCTTTACTAGATGCTATGGCAATGGGATTTTGCAAATGTGAACCTTTCGAAATGGGTAGCAAGAATGTCTGGTTAAGGCGTTTAACCCCCGGCAGCCGAAGCCTGATAAAGAGGCCTCGACAAAATTTCCGGTCTTTTGTCCAATATAAAATGGGACGCTAAGGACTACAGCAGTCTGAATGTCCATAAATAAAACTCAATTTAATTTAACTTCCATGCAGCCGACATTTAAATACACCATTCTAAAATTATTAATATTTGATTTTAAACGATATAAAAGCTATTATTTTCTTAAAAATGCCTAATGCATTCAATTCCAGGATCTGAATTACGAATGAAGTTTTTCACAGTTCTGAGTTTTAGGACACTGACCACGGACTAACTTATCTTTGCACTAGTTATAATTGTCATATTTTTGCTAAAAGATACGATGTGTAATTGAAAAAGGTATTTAATATGGCAATACTGAGTTAGTTTTCATTCTGTTAAAAATGAGCAATAAGTGGGAAATTCCCCACAAAGGTTTGGTTGAAATGGTTTTTGTCGCCATAGACTGGCATTTCGTAATAATGTCATGGAATGCCATGAATAATATATTTACAAACCGAAATATTCCTAAACTAAATCATTGAAAGCAGCATATATACTCTCACCCTGCGAATTGGTAACTAGGCATTTTACAGACGATATGAAATGCACGTTCTGATACCGCATTCATCAGCCCGCTGATTAGGGCTACGGTGGGGCTTGTTAAACTGCTCTAGTAGTACAATGATTAACATACTGGAAAACCATGTTGTAGGTTGAACGTTCAAATCACGCCTGCGAATAAATTAGTGTTTTATTCATTTCTTGCATTTATTTATGATGTTCATTAAAACATATTCTAACAGTAACCATTTATGTTTCAATGAAATTTATATACTTGAACTAATTAACTGAAACGACACTTCTGTGCCAATGTCAGTTATCGTTAAATTTACTAAACGTAAACAGTACCTTCAAGTGACAGTATTTGAACCTTCACCACTGAAGGCCAATGCGCACACGGTATATATAACGTGTGTGTGTTATTTTGAATTTCATTACATTGTATCCCTTTTATAGATAAATTAAATTCCCTAAAACACAACAAAAGTTAATTTTGTAATTTTCACGGAAAACAACACAAGAAAAAAGCTATGACCCTCAAAATATTCAGCAACAACCATAATGTCACCAAAAAGCGTCATATTTGATATGATCTATACTGAAACTTTGAGAAATCTCTAGCAAGAAATGATGAAACTACTCAAACACGTGAATTTCTGCGTTGAGTCGCAGTTTTAATTAACCTCCCAGAGATACATTACAGCTCCCTTTGAAATGTCACCCTACTCCATTTCGACGATGAATAGAATCGCTCTCTTCTTGTCTTCTTTTTTATTATTTTTTGAATCGTCATTTTGTGCGGCACATTGTCACATCATTCTAGCGCTATGTGGCAACGTGTATCTCTCCAGATTTGGCCCATGCCCGCAGGTTAATGCTGCGCTTTGATCCTAGCGCTGTCTCTGAGAGGCAACGCAGGCGCTATGCACATATATGCCAACAGAGCCGTGTTAATTCCCTCTATGTTGAGCATTTTAAAATTTATGAAGGTGGAACGTAACAAGTTAACATTAGCACGAAAGGTATTCAGATATGGCTCATCTCCGATGTTAAATGTATTGATTTTAAACTACGGACGGCGCTACCTTAAGGACACACAGTCATGTGTCCCTACATCAAGTTGTAGAAGATGGCATGTTATGTGAAAAAGTTTTTCATAAATTGGTTCCTCTTTTGTTTCACTTGGTGTTGTTCACTTTTTGAAACATGGCACCAACGTGGTGGTTAGACAATCCGGTGCAGACCTCTTACATTCTTTAAAACATTTTCAGCATTGAGAAGGAATAGAGCAATTATAGCTAACACCTTTGCTTTCGGTCAAAATAATGTGAGTTCACAATGTAGCGCTAACTTGACTTGGCTTATATAAAGATGGAATCGGGTTACAATTGTCCTTAACATTAAAACTATATGGTATACTGTATTAACTCCAACCCCTATCATTTTAGCCCTTTCGAAGATAATGATAGGCAATTTCGCCCTCTTCATTACATAACCTGTATACTGATTCTTCTTAGCGTGTTTTAGTTTCCCTAATTATTTAGGCCTGAAATCACTGGTGGTATTTGGAACACCTATTAATAAAATCCATCAAAACTGTTCTTTAGTTCCGGAGTCTTGATAGCAGAAGCAGCTAAAACTTCAGTGCATCTAAATGGTAAAGGTTGTGATCCAACGAAAGAATGAAAGAGTGTACGAAAGGGTCAGTTCAACGGCAGCTCGCTGCCTAATATTGGGAGGATGATGAATAAGAATAAGAGAGTCCCACTTATTTCTTCGGTTGCCCAAATGCTTGAATGCGTGAACTTGGTTTTAAGGCTCTAGAACTGAATAACGCATTTCGTTTGACTAACGAATGAAATAGACCCTTGACTTGGAGTTTGCTTGTTCTTAATGTTGTTTCAGATTGTACCCATTGACAGTTAGTTGGCTTGTTAGTTTAACATAGTTAAACGTACACATCTTTTATTGCATTTGTGAGTTGTTTTAGTACGTTGATGTTAAATACGTTTTGAGAAAGTTACCCTTACACACCAAGCGAGATGGCTATCTCAAGCCTGATAAAGAGCTTCTGAGTAAACTTTCCTGTCTTTCACGTCTAATATAGAATGGAACGCTAAGAACCATAGCAGTTAAAGAGCGTCCATAAATAAAACTCACTTTAATTTAATTTATCAATAATATCTCTGACCCGCATTCGGGAGGTCTCGAGTTCAAACCTCGGCCGACCGATCTGACGAAGGTTTCTTCGCGTTTTTCCACGGTCGCTAGGCGAATGCTGGGTTGGATAATTTGATCCGCCAACTTTCCTCAATACATTTCATTTCCTTCTTCACCGCAATACCAGGCATTGGGCTGATCACCCATCCTGGATATGCTGTGATCTAGAGTCTACTTACTTTTCGACAGGCAGCTGGCCCAAAGCCTGTAAGTCCTTGGTGGTGTAAGTCCTCCAAAGAGGAGGGCAACCCGTTATAGAATAATAAGAAGAATTAGTTACCCTTATAACTACGTGCGAAATGGCTCAGGCAGCAACGTCGTGAGGTCCTAGGTTCGATTCCCGGTGGCGCCCACTCTGATCATGGGTTTTTTGTGATTTTCCCTTGGTCGCCTAGACGAATGCCGGGGTGATGTATTTTACCACGATTTCTCCTTTCCCCTACTTCCTCTCATTTCATCTCTTCCTTTCACGTTTTAAATGTGTTTTAGGTCCTGCGTTGCTGGCGGTGGCGGGCAGATGGCGTGGATGTTTGCACGTTGAAAATATTTCTCCTCATGAACGCTACGGTGCGTTGTCCGTCCCTTAGGGTCGGTTCTTCGCCCTCTTAGGATTCTTCGCCTCTACTGGTGTGCAGGTTTTCAAACTGGAAATATTAGGGATATCTGAGCGTCTCTGTGGGCAAGGTGCCTGCGAACCTGGGACTTCTTATGGTTCCTTCACCTCAGCCCTGTTTCCCACTAGATCAAGATGGTTGCGGTGCGCGAGGTGTTGTACTCCGATAAACACATCTACATCCTACCCTTATACTTACGGAGTAAACCTTATGAAACCCAATTGCTAGCAAAAGGATTAAGGCCCTCAAGACCAGTAACCACAATTGAAGTTTCAGTGAACAAGTGTACGTAAGCGGTTGCACAATTCCTGATGTTTCTCATTCATCTTATTCGATGTGGACTAAAGATCGTTAAACTTCTGCAACATCACTAATGCTCTTGTTAGAGAAGAAAATTATACAATATACTCCAGACATCTATATGCGGTTTTCCCCCAAAAAAGGAAGTTATTTCCAAAATAGCTAAATTTAAGATTGCTCCTTACTTTTTATAATTGAAAATGTTTCAAGTATGCCCCACCTATATTCCACTCCAGGAGCCACCACTGCTTCAAATGCTTTTGTAATTAATAGTTATAATTAGTTTTACTATCAAATCTAATATTATATCTCTTAGATAGGTATTAGTTATTGTTTTAAAATCGTTCTACACATAGCATACATACGAGTAAGTTTTAATCTTACTATAACACGAAGTAGTAGCTTCTGGTAAAGGAACTTTTGGGTCGATAACAATATGCTGGCATTTCCATTGTTTTACTTATTATTCTTAAGCTGTACATAAGTTGCACTGGCATAGCGAGAGAAGAGGCGGAGGAATTCTATAAATTATAGAACTCAAAGAGAGGATTCGGGAAGAATGGATTCTTGCCATACTTTCACTGCTTTTGCTACTGGAGTACGGATAACTTTTGCTCAGATGAGAGGCAAAGCACGGGGAAAGCGCTGTGAAAGAGCAGAAAGAAAAAAAATTGGCAGGGATAGGAGAGAGAGAGAGAGAGCGAAAGACAGAAGACCCACCAAGAAGCTTCTACAATACTTTATATCCCCACTTTGCGGTAGGATTCGAACAAGAATGGAATATACGAAGAGTGATCAGCGTTTGCAAGCTCGCATTGATGACAAGTTCCAAGTGAATGCAAATATAGGGTCTTTCAACAAGAGTGTCCTATCATTGAACTTAAATAAAGCACGTTCTATAAATGATAAGAGGTTTATTTCTTTTTTTTATTTTGGAACATAATTAATGTCATTACGTGTGGAAGAGAACATCAGTTAAGTGACCGCCGCGACTTCGTTGGGTTGCGCGTATATGGTTGACCCAATTTTCAATGACAGAAGAACGTAAATTAGGTCCAACTTCACGAATAACACGCGTGATGTTATTCATAATATCATTTACTGTTTCTGGCTTGTTGACATAAACTCGAGATTTAACATAACCCCACAAGAAGTAATCAAACGGCGTTAAATCACATGTCCTCGGGGGCCAGTTAACATCACCACCACGGGAAATGATGAAACCTCCGAACTTCTCCTTCAAAAGATCGATTGTTTCGAGAGCAGTATGATATGTGGCACCATCTTGCTGGAAGCAGATGTTTCTGAGATCCATACCATCCAATTGAGGCCAAAAATAGTCACTCATAATAGTCCGGTATATTTCTCCATAGGCAGTTAGAGCTTCTCCGTCTCCATCTTGGAAAAAATATGGACCAATGATTCCACCATACAAAATCCACACCCCACAGTAACCTTTTGGGGATGAACTGGTCATTCTTGAATCTGTATTGGATTTTGATTGCTCCAATAGCGGCAATTTTGTTTGTTAACACAACCATCCATCCAAAAGTGGGCTTCATCGCTGAAGATGATTTTTCGACAAAAATCCGGGTCCGCTTCCAATTGCTCCATAGCCCAGTCAGCGAATACACGGTGCAACCTATGGTCGTTGGGCTTTAGTTCTTGAGTTAACAACATTTTGTAAGCGTGAAACTTCCTGTCCAGATGCAGAATTCGCCAAGTTGTGGTCGGCGAAAGCCCCAATTCTTGCTCTCGACTAGCAATTGATTTGTATCCGTTATCGCGTACACTCTCACGAACGGCGCCTGTTTTCGTTGGAGCACTTACGTCGATTACGTACAGGCATTCTTTGATCGGTGACAGAACCACTTCTTTCAAATTTATCGATCAAATGCCGAATCGTTCTCTCGCAGGGAGGATTATGCACACCCTAAACTTCACGCAATACACGGAAGGTTTGGCGAAACCTTGACCTATTTTGATAATAAATTTTCACAATTTCTACGCGTTGCTGAATGCTATAACGTTCCATTCTATTTGCTAATAACAATTGTAACCACTTGAAAAAAATAACTGCTGTAACTCAATAACAACGGCAGCTATCACATGTTTTTTTTTAATGTCCCCTTGTTTTACCCATCTTAAGATACTGTGTTTTTACCGTTCTCATCACCGCTTATTACCGCAATTACACAACACCCATGCCCATGGCGGAACTCGAACCCACGACTCTCAGGCGGAGCACCAGAGGTATACACTCCAGCAACCACGGCTACGAGGGCCCGCACATGTTAAAGATAGGACAAATGTTGAAGGACCCTTTAGTAATGTTTGTGATTTATAGCAACACGCTGTACCCTGTTATGCTAGACTATAGCCCCTATTATGCATTATAAAAACAAAAAAGGTTTATGATGTGTAACATTACATGACTCCCTCTTCCCATCTTCGTGTATTTTTATATAGCGTTTACAAATTATCCTTAAAAAAACTTATTTTCCTATCTACTTTATGTTAATCCAGATAAACCTTTGCATAAATAGTTACACCACGTAGCGGTGTAGTTACAAGGGGGATAAAGGAAATTCAGATGTTTAAAGGCGTGTCGCTATAACTCAAATTTGAACTGTTTCCGACATCTTGAAGAACAACTGAATAGCGACAGGACTTTAAGAAATGATAAATGATCAATAAATTCAAATTAATTAATAACGTATATTTCGGAAATGGCTGATGCCAGGGAAAAAATTATTTTAAAGAAATTGTGTGTGTTAAAGAGTTGTTTTCTGTGTAGTATCTCTTATCGTATACCAGTTATGCAAAATTCTTTTTGAATGAAAAGGACACAGAAACACACATCGCACACACGGACCTTTTCTTAAAAACGCATTTTTTTAATTCAGGGTGTCTAAAAACAGGAATTTCCGAAGAAATTTCGGTATTAAGTTTTTGGGTGGAATGCAACACCACCACATAAGCTACTTAAGTGTAGATAAATCAACAATGTTTTCTTTTATTTAGGGGGGCCACAAAAATGTGTTTCCGATGAATTATCAAGTTTTTGGGTAGAACACAATACTCTCTCCGCCTACTAGATACGTAGCAGAGAAAGTAAAAATTGAAATTGCTACATGAATACCAAAGAGTGCCGACATGAATGTGACAAAAGATGAGTGAACTATACAAAAAAGCATTTAACAGATACTTATGTCGAGCAGCACCCCTTACAATTGGTAAACTTTGGGAGAGAGTGCATTAAGTATGACTTCACTGTCTCACAGGATTATAATGAATCCATTGTTTATTCGATGCTCAGGGGATTAAATGCTGTAATTCAAAATGAAGACTTAGGGATAAAAAATTATAAAATGTGTATCGCGTATTTAATACGTGTAATTAAAATGCTTACGAATTAAATATTATAAAATGTGTACCAAGTATTTAATACGAACCATTATTTTTGGTTCAAACAAAAGATATCTCTCAGAAATGTCAATATTATTTTATATAAGCTATCTATATATTAGGTTGTTAATTTGTTGCTTTATTTTTTATTCATTTACACAGGATGAATGTTACTGCAGTGTTCTGAAATACTTCGTTTTATTTAAACAATAATTAATATATTTAAAATGATCTGTAGCTAATATCCGTTATACAAGTTTTACCAAAGGAGGAGGGCGAGCGACGTGACAATCTGTGCCATGGTGGAATGAAGAGGCAGTACTGGGCGAGCCCTTTCCATGGTCCCGTAGTTAATTTAACGTTAATATAAAAAACATAGCGTGACATTAGTATTCAACAGCAGGATGAAATTACTCGATATTTAGAAAGAAAGAATGAAAAAAATCACAATTGCCTAATCCAGCGGCCCTCCAATGTACTTCGCGCTCTCTTTTTTACCTTCAATAATTCTGCGCTTGCGGAAACTCGATTTAAGAAACTGGCTATCACCACCGATGTAGTATTGACATCACGCCTTTTTATGAAACTACGCGCCCCCCAAAGGGGACGCGCCCCAAAGTTTATGAATCGCTTCATTAATCTTTGCCTCATTTACAAATTTTGCAAAGCGATTGCAGCCTAAGTGTTTTCAGTTGCGAAAAATTGTAATATTGGCTGCGAAGTTACTCTAGGCACACTAATATACACAGCAAATCAAAAACACTCCCGTTATTTATAATTATTTAGCAGGTATACCTTATTTCATGAGTAATGGCTTAAGTGCAAAATAAAACAATTTACACAAATACTATTAAAATGCATCAAAAATTACATAAGCGTCACTACCTACATCTCTGATTTTTAAATAAAAGGTATTTGAAACTTTTTGTCAATTATGGTTCTTTTAACTTCCCATCTACAATATCTTTTCAGCTGCCGGAAAGGGCTCTTATCCAGGATTTTTTCTCCTTTAAGTTTGAATAGCGATTTTTTTGGGGGGGAAGGGAGAAAAGATGCGCAAGTTCTGCTTGGAACCAGTTTTAGAATAAACTTTTCAACAAATGGCTTCGACTTTGCGGTTTGAAGTTCCCTTAGGTACTTCAAATCCGAAACCTCAGTGTGTGGAATTTTCTTCAGAGAACACAACTGTATCAAAATATTTTGGAAAGCATTCCAGCTAAGGTAATTTAGTATTCCTGATTCCAAAATAGAATATTGCGTGCTAATTTAACGAGCTTTGGTTCACTCGCACTTTCATGCCTTCACCTGTTCATTTATCCACGTTGCGATTAGAAGCATTATGCCAACTCAGTCTATAGCCTATGCAAGCTGCCTTCATACCCTCCACAACTGTGTTGTTTCCAAGACGACTTATTAACTAACAGTTTTCCCATCTTTATGCCGCCTATTTATACTCTAGGTCATATCGGTGGCTTTGCCAACGGGACAATTGCCAATCGACAATAATTTCACTCGTCGACTTGTGTTAATTGTTGTTTTGTATCAATTTCAGTACTTTTTTATAAAAATCCCATAACATTATACGTGCACGCTTTGGAGTAGATAGGGAATAATCGACTAAAGAAAAATTTCCAATCCAGCCGGGAATCGAGCCCGGGACTTCTGAATTTGCGTGCTAATCATCAGAATACAGCGACAGTCCGTATTTAATTGTGACATGCGTTTCTTAGAAAAGCCACAAGTAACTGATCATGCTTTTGATATTGCAGTAAGGTCATTTTAAGCATCTTAAATAATTGTGAACATGTTATATTTTGTTCCTACCTGCCGAGTTCATTCCTTTCACTTTCATGATCCCAAATATGCGATAATTAGGAAAGCAAATTTGGGAAGGAAACGTTGCAGGCCTAAGTTTATGGCAAGACCTCCCCGGTATTTGCCAGTTATAAGGACTGGAAAAACAACCTGTCAGGGAGAACGGTGGACTTGCTATTCAGGAGTCCGTGCCTAAAATACCTCGGCTACTCGTGTCGATGATGACGATGATACTCAAGAAATTTGATTGTTGGACGCGGAGTGTCGCAAAATGTCTTCTTTTTTGACTAAGATTCGACAAAGAAGATTAAATGCCCTGAAGAACGGAAGAGGGGGACGGCACATAAGAGCGAGTTCTTAAGGCTCGGAGCACCGTATATATTTGTAATTCATGCTTATTATTTTTTCCTTTCCTTTCTTCCTTCATTGTGTTAATATATATTATAGTACAAACTAGTACATACTTTATATGTATATATACATATATAGTTTTAGTATTATACACACATTGTTAGATTACAGGGGCAGAAAAAGCATGTACGCCAATGAGGCCTATGCGATTGTTTTATTGTACAAGTATAAACTGAAACTGTTCACAATAAAAGTCCTTCTACTACTACTGCTACCACTACCACTACTACTGCTACTACTAAAAGTAGATACGTTGCATGAACCCCAAACACAGTTGCAAAGTAGTAACCTGAAGTGAGTGTCCTGCACCATGGCGCTGTGGATTAGACGTGGAGCTCATGCGCCCGGGTTCGATTGCACCCAGGGTATGCGGGTTTTAAGTCCCAGATATATATACGGCAGGTGGCCACTCCGCATCGTGGGGAAAGTGAGAAGCGGCGATAGACAGCGATCCCGGCCACGAAGATCAACATTCTGGCTGGAGAATACGTGATGCTGGCCACATCACCTCCCGTATCGGTTGGATAATCGCCGTGCGTATGTGAGCGTGAGGTCGGTAAGCTGGATTGATAGCACTAGACCTTCATGGGCCACGGGATTAAACAATTAAATTCAAACCCGAGGTGGGTGCGGCACTTTGTTTTATGTCAGAATTTGAAAACTTGGTACGCAGCACAGTAAAAATTCCTTTGTTCTCCCCCAATAGAAACACTGGAGCTGCAGATTAAGGATTATGAAAAAAATAAGATACGGGACAACCCACATGTTAGCTTAGAGGTTACTGCCTCTTCATAGTTTACGTTTAGCAATCCCTTGCGCTATTATGTATTAAATCTGTACTGGTGCAACACAATGTTTAAAGTATCCAAATGATTAATTGGGTTTCCAGAGCTACCTTTATAAAAATGGCACAGAAGAGGAGAAAATCAGATGTGCATATTTGGCTCCTAAATATTTTTATTATTATTATTTCATTGGTATTTAATGGTGTGGCGATGCTCTTCGCCGAAAGAGAGAATCTGCGAAACGAAAGAATTAGGGCAGTTAAAACATTCCAACCGACGTATCAGAAATAAGCGGATGTCCACTATTCCGTTTTTTGCTCCTGTTCAGAGGGAAACCCAACGTTTCTCCTCTGGAAAATGTCAGCAGAAAGATTTAAAACCTCCGGCGGTGGTTAGAATACGGTACTCGTGTTACACAGTCATGATCAACTGGAAAGTCGCGCCACATGGGCCCAAAAGAAGCCTTGCAAATGATTAAGTGGCAACATCAGAACTTTTTGCCTGGGATTACATAATAACGAATTGTGCCTCGACCCACGACATCACTTATATTCTGTGGCAATCTAGTGGGCCATGGCATACTGCCAAGATTGCGGTTTTATGTGAAAACAGCTACATTTCATTATCCAAACTTTCAACAAAAGAAGAGCGCATAGCACACTTTACGTTTGGGTGTCATAAAGTGCCATGGTATCAAATTATTTAAAAGTTTGTGAGAAACACTATTGAGATCGCGATTTAGACTTTTATATCATCATAAGTTAGAAACTCTTATAAAATAGAGGTTCAATAGGATGTTTGATTCCCTGTTTATCGCATTAGCCGTATACAGTGACACTGTGCCATTCCACACACGCGCGGATGCGTAATTCGCATTTTGCTAACTGCCTGTTTTTTATACAAATACGAAAAAGTCTTTATGAAATTAAAGGTACCAAAAGAATTCTATATACATATACGCCTACAATTTTTCTGAAAATAATATCTTGCCATCTTTTTCTCATTGTTTTTTGTTTGACTGAAGAGCACGTCCCTAATTATTAACAGGTATAATAATATGTTTTGTTAATAATAAGCAAAATTAAGCAGTTACTCAGAACAATAGAAATGTATACTTTTAGGGCAATAGTAGGAAAAACAAGACGAGACAGAATAAAGATAAAAGAAAGAATGTGATACAACGGATATAATAAATTTGCAAAAGAAAGAAACATTGGAATGAACATGTTGGCACTGCAAAAAAAAACAAAATTGATTAAAATAGCACGTGACCAACAACTAGAAGAAAATAGAAGTGTTGGAAGGCCAGCAAAAAATGGTTAGGAGGATGTTTTTCATTGCCATCAAATTTTGCGTGAAGACAAACATGCTTAGCAGCCTAAAGAAAAGAAGAACTAAAAGTAATGCTCTTCTGAAAGACAGAAATATAGTTTTAATATAGTGGTGGTAAAGGAAGATACAGGAGCATCCATAGAGAGAATGCAGGCTTTACGAAAGAATTTTCGACAAAGGTTTGTTTAAAACTTATGCACAGTTGTATGATATAAGGCAGTCTTCTAGCAATACAGATGTCGGAAGTGATTAGTTGTAGCGTACTTGACTGCAAATGTAATGAATAGGCCTAGGATTTTTATGATACGGCATATATTTTTCGGTAAGACTAACAGGTTCCTTAAATACATAAATGCTTGTTATGAAAAAGCTAAATGATTACTGTAATTAAGTCATATTTACGCATATATGGCCATTTCTCTCTGATAGAGCATATTTTAGTAAATAAATGGTCATATTCGTTATATTTTCACTCTTTCAAGAAGCAAAGAAATGTTCTCATGCAATTTCTTTCTTCCGAGTTACATTTCTGAGAATTGTGCATCTCATTTTGTTTCCTGGAAAACGGCAAATATTTACCTTCCTGTCCTATTTCGTTTGAATTCACAATATGGATTTATCTTGACGCATCAGCGAGTTTGTGTAGCCATTGTTACTCTATGAGCAGGTAGTTGCTTAAGTCATTCTGGACCCTGGACTGCAGACAAGTGTCTCATTGTGTTATTCAATCTTGAAGTCGGAAGTGTATGCAGTATAGTTCATAAAAAGTGCCTAAAGCGAAGCAAAGTATTCAAGTAGAATTACAATATTTCGTGTCTCAATATAGTGAGTGAAAGATGTTTTTCGAAGTACGAGGCTTTTTGGCTGAATATAGGAAATGTTTTTATTTGAAATAATAAATGTATATTGCAACTCAAAACTGATAACTTGAAGTAAAAATGAGCACGTATAAAAACCACATCATGGGTTAACTATGTTCTGATAATGTTATTAAAAAGCATACTACAACATCAAGTTCCATAGTTCCTTGCGTCTCATCTTAAATAAATAATTCATTATCATAGACTGACTTACTGGTTTATTTTACGACAGAAATTTTGCCTCATTTTAATATTGTTATGTCATATTTATTATGGTATTCTGCATATTTTTGTAAATTTGTGGTCATAACAGCGTTTTTGTTTTGGCATATTATGGTGACTTTTAGGACATAAAAATCCTAGCCCTAGAATGACAATGTGGACTCAGCATATGTGATAGCGTATCAGTTTCCAAAGAAATAAACCTGACAACCAGTTAACCTAAATTCTTAAAATGTTCCAGAAACACAGTACATGTTCAACTTATTTCAATAAATAAAAATACGTACTCAGAATCTACTATTACACATGTTAGGAATTCAATGCTTCTATTATCATACCCTAAAAACTTGGTAATAGCCTAGTTTGTTGTTACGGGGGTAAATGGCAAATGTGAACTACCTCTTCTATTGTTACAATATTTAATGTCCTTTTAGTTATATTACTTTAATAATAAATTCCATCTTTAAACTTGTGTGAGAGGTTGGCTGAATTAAGTCCAAATAGTACTGGCTGAATACGTACATGGCACAAAATGTGGCACACACATACACACTGAAGTTGTGCATGTATATATCATATAGTACCTTTGATTGTCCAACTATTTGGCAGAAAATAATTGTAATGGCAATATGGAATCGCAATGTGTACAATCGAAAAGAAAAAAATATTGCTCAAGTATCGTTTTAAAGTAACGCAAATAACTATTAAAATCCTTTAGTAAAGGCTTTGACACGTAGAAGTTTATGCCTTTTACGCAAAATTGTCCTAATATTATTCTCAAGAGACTAAACATACTCGTAAACACACCAGAAGATTGCTAATGGGTTAATATGAACCCGATTTCAGAATTTGATGTATTATATATTCGGCAACATATTTTGACTTGGAAAGTGAATCAACGGGAGTTGGTACAAGTGAAATAGTATAATGGTCTAATCTCTCAGTCTATATTTAAATATAAAGCACGTGTCATATTGCCTTTCGAGCACCAAGAGTGAGTATTTATGCTGATTTGTACATCTTGTCAACAATGTGTTCCCGCATAAACT
Source organism: Deroplatys truncata (assembly GCA_030765065.1). Taxonomy (NCBI): domain Eukaryota; kingdom Metazoa; phylum Arthropoda; class Insecta; order Mantodea; family Mantidae; genus Deroplatys; species Deroplatys truncata. Next base: position 202,695,589 of record CM060979.1, on the reverse strand, counting down.
GTCTCAACCCAACAAGTCACTGACCCAAATTTTGAGGCTTGACAATATCAATGGTAATCACTGGTTTCAGAAATTTCACTATATCATTATTATCATTGTTACTTTGTACGCCAAAAATTATTTATCCAGCTTACAGTAAAGTTTTACCTGCCGCATTTGTGTGTGCCTATTAATACACATTACATCGCGCAACCATTTTATATTACGGGCTAATTTAAACTTATAATAATCCCAGTTCTTATAGGATGTGGTGCTATAATCAAAGCTGCTTAAAGGCACAAACATTATTAATTCACGGTTATAGCAAACAAAGATATAACACAACTTTGATATGGAGTGTCTTTGCTTATGTTTTCCTAAAAACGACTATCGTATAATTATTAAGTTTAGCTGATTCCTTGTTTCATAACTATGAACAATTGCTTTGCACGTGAATGTGACGACTACATGAAGTGTCGGGCATATAAATGTCGAGGAAGATACCCTAAAGACTTCCAGTATATGTATTATGCATCGTTTATACTGGTATTTTGCAGTCGACCGGAAAGGTAAATCTTAGTCTTGCAAGGTACAGACGCATGCATTGAGAGTGGATTTTATAAACTCAGTAGAACTCTTCAAATTTACGTGACAATATCCAAATATCTAATTTTATGTATCATAAATCAAATATATAGGTTATACAAATCCCCGCCATCGCCATGTTGGGTAGGACACCGGAAATAGGGAGGGTATGTGTACAAAAGTCAGAGATTGACAAAAAAATAGGAGGAGGTGCAAACTAAGTAAAACAGAAGTAACAGGTAAAAGGACATAAAGAGCATAAAAATGTGACATAAGATCACCCAAAACAAGCATAAAAGCCAAATATAGGACTAAGACTGAACAACTAAAAGGTCGTCCTCCGTAAATTAGTGGTACCGTGCTAGCCTCTACTTCCCGAGGTCGCGGGTTCAAATCCCGCGGAGGGCGATGGATTTTTTCGAACGTAAAACACGTTAGCATGGTTTCCTTCGGAAGGGAAGTAAAGCCGATGGTCCAGTGTCTTAGAGTTACGGCACGTAAAAGAACCTCAAGCCTGATAAGAGACAACTGAGTAAAATTCCCGGTATTTCACGCCCAATATAGAATGGAACACTAAGGATCATAGTAGTTAAAGAGCGTCCATAAATAAAACTCAATTTAATTTTAACAACTAAAAACAAATATTCCTTTGGCTAATATATATAAACGTACAAAAGAGAAGTCAATACATAACATAAAATATGTGACTATGATATCTCCTTCACACCTAAAAGGGATAAATAATTAATTCATAACTAGAATACTAACGCACAGCAGTAATACCTACCTACATAATACAAAATCTTTGGAATAGATACTTGTACAGAAGAGTGTACATTCTGCCCAGAAGATGAAAGACTAATAATTATGCAGAAAATAATTCTAGGGGGCCCTTGCCAATTTAAGAAAAGGCAAATAAATTAAATTAGGCAGAAATAATAACACGCCTAGAAGACACTTCAAACACAGAACAAGAAAAGAAACAAGTAGAAAAAGCATTAAAGCTAAAGAAAAACTCGTAGTACGCAGGGATAAACAAGTAAAAAACAAGCTCTAAAGTAAGAAGCCGAACAATAAGCACGAACTTGGTACAAAAGGATTTCCCTGCAGACTGCGGCGAGAGGCCGAGCTGCAGGAATAAAAGATCAACAAGCTCAAGGAATCTTCTTCACTTGCGAGACATGGGCGGAGATGGTATCTCCCCTAACACAGTCCTGCAACAAAAAGGAAACTTGATTAACAATTTTAAAGGTCTTATAAGGACCGACAAACCGTCGCTCCAAATTGTATGTAAAACCTCTTGTAGCATTACTCTAAGGATGACTGCGCAACAACACGATGTCGCGCACACAAAAAGACGCCGGAGTGCGACGACGATGATCACACTGTAAATATTGCAAAGCATTGTCCTAACGCTCGCGTAAATTATTGTGGCCAAGGAATCCGAGAACAAATGAGGAATATTCCAATGTTATACTAAGCGGGCATCAAGTTGCGAAGGTAAACTTCATTTTAAAATGTGTCTTTTGAGGTGCCTTATGAACCGAAGTGTTCAAAGTGAATTGAATTTCAGCCAATAAACTATCCCAATAAGAATGAACTTTCGAATGAAAGCAAATAATCATGTGATCTAAAACTTCTGGTAGGAAGCAATATGGTGAGGTGTGAAGAATGTGAATGCTCCTGCCGAAGAGAAAGGTGCAAAATAATTATGCACCAAAATAGGAAACATTATCTGAAACCAACGCATCCGGAGTAACAAAAGAGGAAAAAAGTTCTAACAGAACCGACTCTGATGCCCTGGCCATAACAAACCTAACTGGCCGAAGCTAAACAACTTTGTAAAAGCGTCGATAACGACAAATAAATACAGATATCCATAAGCAGCATGCGGCAGGGGACTTATAAAATCGAGAAAATTTTCTATCCTTAGGCAGCGCGCGATTTTAGAATGTAATAACCCAACTCGTGTGTTCTGCAACGGTTTAGAACGTAAACAGACCTCACACAATTGAACATGAGCAAGGTCCCGATAAATATGATGCCAAACGAAATATTTATGGATCTTTGTCTTCATTTTAAACATCTCCAGGTATACCCCAAAAGGTGAGATATGAAAATAACGTAACTGAGCGGAATTAACATTTTGGGTAGGTTTATGCGTTGAAGCTGCGAACCAGGTAAACGGGCAAACAAAATGTTATATCGAAAAGCATAACCCTCAGGTGGATTTACATTTTTCGCTCCTAGGCATCGGTCAGAATCCTCTATCAGGCTTGATTCTTTTACGTACCGTAAATCTACGACACAGGACCCCCAGCTTTACTTCCCTTCCGAAGGAAGCCACACTAACGAAGTTTACGCCCAAAAAAATCCAACGCCCGCCGCCAGGTGTTGCCATAAAGGAGACAAATCCGCGTCATATGGCTGATGGCGAAATATTTAAGTGAAAAATTCCGGAAAGTCTTTGGGAAACCACCAATGAGGGAGAAAACCGGGATATCTGTACTGGTAAAGATTGTGTTGCTTCCGAAAGCATCCGCGAAAGGGCATCAGCCACAGAATCCTCGGAACTTTTGATATGGGAGTCCTGGAATTGGAATGCACTGAGCTTAACTGCCCAACCAAAACCCAGGTAACAGCTTGTCTGTCATGCTAGAAAAAATCGACGGTGTTCCAGAAATCAATGGAATTTCTCGAAAGCCGTAAGAACCGCCAAAGCCTCCAGCTCATAGGCAGATAAATGCCAGTCGCCTAAAGATAAAACACGCGAAATATAATAAATACGTCTGCGTGCCTTTTGGAGATCCTGCAAGAGAACTGCTGCTACTGCAAAGCGGGAAGCGTCAGTCTGCTCAATAAAGAGTTGTCTAAAATCCGCGGATTCATTATAGCCGATTTCAAGGTGTCAAATGCCGTTTAATAAATCACTTCTGAAATAAATGTCATGCCTTTACGTCTAGGTGCGTGCAAGGGTTCTGATAGATGGGCAAAGTGTGAAATAAAGTTTTAAAAAAGTAACCATACAGAGAAATAAAGCCAGATGTTTCGGAGTACGTGATTTAGGAATACCAATAGAGATATAGTGCAAGTCTATAGAAACGTCCCATAGTGAAATAATGTAACCAAAAATGAAATGTGGGAGGGAGCCTAGAAACTTGACTTTAAACGGACTGAACGGTCAAGCCTGCGTTTTGTAGGCGTTGGTGTTCCACATGCTACTCAAACCCGGGTAAATAAATTACTAGGTCGTCAAGGTAAGTAAACATAAATTTAAATTAGTAATCACAAAAATATCATCCAATGGCTGTGTTAGGGCCTGAGCACCCATAGATAAAACAAAAGGCATGCGGATAAATTTAGTAAAGATTCTACGGGGCTCAAAATGCCGTTAACGGTTTATAAGAATCAGCAAGAGGATTTGATAATAAGCCTGGTTTTACTCCAGTACCGTGAACACCGTAGCATCTTGGAAGTAATGCGCCTTAGTATGCATTTCTGTTAATGGCATTCCTTCATGTATCTGCTTGTTTAATTTGCGATAATCAACGACAAGACGAAAATAATCGTTTAGTTTGGGTACCAAAGAACATGGGCTAGAAAATCAACTCCTTCTGGTTTCTTTAATCCCCTTGGCCAATAAATTATCAAATTTTCGGGGTGCTAACCGGTATAGAGAAAATCGTACCGTAGTTGGATCAGACAACCGTGTATCATACACTTTATCTGAAACAACACCTAAGGAATCCATCAAAACATCAGGAAATTGCGTAATAAGTTCTTCATTGGTGTCTGTCTGCCAAGTGATAAATGCAAGCAATTGATATTATCCTTACACAAGCAGTCAGCGGAACCGTATAACCAACATTCGACGTATCTAAGGATAAGGGAACAATTTACGCAGGAGCAAACGGAAAACGCATGACAAATTTGTCATAGTTCAACAACAATTTGGTCTTGGCAAAGAAGGATAATCCAAGAACCATAGGAAATGGCAAATCATCGACAAGCTGAAAGGGAACATTCCATGAAAAGCCCACAATTTTAATGTGTAAGACGGTGCTACCCAAAAATGATACGTGAGTGCTAGTAATTGTGGTGCTACTTAATGCCGTAGGTTGTAATATACCACGTTTGCTCGCCGGTAACAACTGAAGTAAGCTTAGCATAATTTTGGTCCCATGTGGTTTTTAATTAGAAGTTATTGCCAAAGGTCTCTTCTTGAAAGACTAACTAATCCAATACTGAGGAAATAACTCCTGTAAAAACCTCAACTAGAACAGAACGTAACATCAGGAACAAAATTCCACAAACCCAATTAGGCGCGGCAAAGTTGACGCGCCAATTTGGCCGCCAAGACCGGTAACCATGCCCGGATTAAATTGACGATGACGTTGAAAACATTAATTATATATGTGTCCTTTTTACCACAAATTTTACAACCCCGTGTAGGGATAGACTTGTGCTGCGGTTCTTCTGCGAAAACTTCGAGTACAGGTATGGGAATCGATGATTTGGAACTTAGCTTTAATGGTATCAGCCCGCTGTTTATATTGTGTCACTATGTATGTATCTATATACGTATGTATGGATGGATGTATATATGTATGAAAGTACGTATGTATGCATGTATATATGTATGGGTTTTCGTGTGTCTGTAAACGGTATAACTCAAAAAGGAAAAAATTAAGTTCAATATCATCTAAGGCTGTGACACGAAGATTTTCAAGAAACCCCCCTGATCTTTCCTTTACATGGAAAAGTTTTCGTTATTTTCACAGAACCTCTAACGCTTTTGATTAAATTACTATAATTTTAATAAGTTTTGAACAACAAATAAAATGTACCTACATATATCTTGAATTTTCTGGGAATAGCCTGTGAAGTCCTCTTCATTCTGGATGTCTTTTGTATAACTGGTAAACCGAGATAGACAAAATAAACTTCTTGTTCTGCTTACCCTCTCCGATGTTAGGGCATACACACCCCAGGAATTACAAGGGGTGCCTATGGTCAGACGCCTATCGGGGAGCACAGACTATGTACAGGAACAACATGGGTGATCAGTCCGAAGCCTGGTATGAGAGCGAGAAAGGAGATGGTACGGAATGACGTTAAGATGAATGGAAGGAACGGTGACGATAGAGCAATTGGTGGAATGGATGGTTGGGGAAACCGGAGAACCCGGAGAAACTCCGTCCAGACGCAGCTTTGTCCACCAAAAATCCCATATGCGGTTCCCTGGGATTGAACCCTTGGTGAGAGACGAGTGATTTAACTACTCTGTCTATCCATACGGGATATACAAAATATTTAGCCTACTGCGTACTTATACCTACAGCGAAACATACAAATGTGTAATGAAAGTTTACCTCTATTAACATGAAGTTGAAGAAGAATGGTATATCTAAGAATGGTAGAATGGTACAGAGTGAGTATGGTGAATGCAACACATTACATTTTTTATAAAGAGTTGCAGTTTACCTCTGTGGGGCTTTGAATGCGCGCTACTTCGTTGTGTTAATCTTACCTTGCAGTTGTTCTCGTCCCTGCGTCGTTGTAGGCGAAGTCTTCAGCACTTGTAATCCCCGATATCAGTCAGGAAGCACTTCTCGTCGATCTCAGGCTCAACTGTCGGCGATTCGGCCTGAAATATCCTACAGTTGTTCTCAGGGTAGAATGGAGGGAGTGGTGACACCAGGATATTGTCTTGAAAGAAACACTGTTTTCGCTTTTCTCACTCATGCTAGAAATCCTGCAAGATTCATTGATATTCTATAACACGCGTGATTCTTTTTAGCACTGGCTTCCCACTATTGCCTCTTAGAACAGTAAAGTTTTCTCCAGCTAGTTATTTAAAATCTCGGTGCTCTATCACCGTTCTTTAGATTCGTTCGAAATTGAAATAGTTACTTGACTAACATTAACTCATTTATAGCTTGGATATAATTATATCGAAGAATACAGTTAGCACATTGTACACATTTTTCTACCTACAACACTTTATAATTGCATAATTACGTGGTACTTATCAAGTTTCGGAACTTAGCGTCCTTTTCTGATTCGGAGTGCTACGTGTTACCTCAACGAAGAAGCTGTCCATGACAAGCTGTCCTGAAATCACGCTCGCATTCACAGTTAACAACGACTGCTCGCCTCCAAATTTTATACATGTCACTGCGTCTTCCTATGTTTCCATGGTTCTCGCACTTATTCTCTACGTTTATTGGTTCCCTGGCTGAAAATTCAAACCCTAACTGTAAGAAATGTGCGTTGCGTCATAGCGTCTGTTTACTCTAAAACTTGCCTCAAATGCACCAGGTACAAAACAAGCTTTCGATTTTATGACCTCAGGCTCGGAAAACTATTGGACAGTCTAAAACGAAGCTACTCTTATTTTTTGCTAAATCTTGCAGTTTGTTTATGCAATTACGTATTTATTTATTTAACAATATTATTGAAACTTAAAATATACTTACAGCTTCTAAAGGGCTTTTGATTGATACAGTTTTTAATCGTACTGCTTTAAAATTACGGGAATTTATCAAATTGAATGTTAATTAATTATTTATAATTCCTAAACTATAATTATTACAGAGTTCCTTTTTATGTATTCTTAACCAGGCGGAAATATCGCTACAAAATGCCCCCTTTGTAAAAGAAAATCAGATACGCCTAGTATGGTTTTCTGTTTACAAAATACTGGCCTAGGATACATCGACTATTTAGACAAAGATACAGTTGAAACACACGTATACAAATAACGCAATATGGTGGATACACACTAACATAAAGATTACACAAGTGTTAGCGATACCTATGCCACACATAAAAGTTGTAAAATGCACTGAAGTATTGTGGATAGAACAATGTTATATAAAAGTTTTGCAAAACAGTAACAGCACCCCTAAACTAGAATAATATACAATCAGTTATAGTTATTTACAGAGCAGTTATTATTTTTTTTGAAAAGTTTGGCTACCCCTGTTGCACTTTCAGGCGCTGATTATGCTCACCCCCTGAGTGTTGACTATACTAGTACCTCTTCTTTTCGGGGACCTATATTTTATTTCTGTTACCTGCGTTAAGTGGGTTACAATTCCTTTTCACACAGCATTTCCTGACAAAACTAGACTTGTGTGGTTATTGACCCTTTGTTTTCATAACAACGACCACTTTGTCAGACTGAATCAGCGTGTATTTACACATAAATATAAACATGGTACCTTGCTACCACATTTTATTCTATCCCTGGTGGACAATTTACTATTCGGAGGATGTGGTTCTATTTTAAAAATTTTAGATGGTACTTCATTCAATAATCTCTTATTCACATTCTCCGGGCCGATACCATTTATTAATTCTTCTTTTTCTTCTTTTCTCTTTCTTACCTTTTTAAATTCTTTTCCTGTTTCTTCTTTGTCGCCCCTTATTACAATTAATTGGTATAAGCCCACATTTATTCTTTCCAAAAAGAATTGCTCCGACGCAGTCTCTTCTTCCACCTTTAAGCGCTCGTAGTTTGCTTCTTGATTAGAAGTCACGAAAGGAATGTCTATAACACCTTCTTCCATTAACACCTTCATACCTCTTTTGCCGAAATCTATTATTCCTAGACTTAAGTTTTTTATCACATCATGATAACAGTATACCGACTCTTCTGCATAAGGCACAACGCCTCCTCTGTCGAGTCATAGAGAAGTGTAGATGACCGATGACGTCATTGTGACGGGACTGTATTGGCAGAGTTTTGCTCGCTGGTTTGGGGAGCATCAGCTGTTTCAAGTCGGCTATAAAATTCCTGGCTTTGACCTGTCCTTTCTTCGGCTCTCTGGAATCGGGGTCCCGTTCTTCTGTGGTATTGACCTGCCCCTGCTGCCGTTCTCGATTTGGGCTGCTTTGAAAGTTCGTATATTGAATCTGCGGTGGGCGGTCGCCTTGGAAGTGAGGATGGAAGTTTTGTCTACCCCGCGGAGTTGGTGGGCTATGTCTTCGCCAGCGTTTTCTATCGTTTCTAGGGAAACGAGGTATAGGTTCTTGGTAAGCAGTTCTGGCGCAATCGATGACCCCTGCCCTAGGTAAGAGTCGTTTGGTCCTCTATTCCTGTGTTCCCGACGGTTTCTTTGGTGGTTTGGGGATCCTCTGTTCGCATGTTCCTGTCTCGGAGGGTAGTTCTCAGGGGAAGCTAGCAGTTCGATAAACTGGGTGTATGTGTTGACTCCGGTCACTCGGATGAAGTTGCGGGTTTGTGGAGGAAAGTGACCCGTGACGATCTGAATTAAGTCCCGTGGCGAGATCTCGGTCTCTATAAGTCTGCTCTGATTCACTATCCTGAGGAAGTAATCCTGCATGGACAAACCGTTGGAGGGGTCATATTTTCTCGATAAAATCTGTTGCATTATGGCGGTTTGCCGATGCACGCCCCAGTAGTGCGCAAGAAAAGCTTGTTTGAAAGTCAGATAGCTAGTGTGACTATCAAACACAATTCTATCCCATTCCGATGCCCTACCTCGCAGTTGTTTCTTTGCTATAGGCATTCTAAGCGTCTCTGGAACTTGTTTGAGTTGGAGATATTCGTTCCGCTGACGAAGAAACGACAGAGAAAAGTTATCTTTGGTACCGTGTAAAAATGGTACACTTATTTCATATAAGAGGGATTGATGATGGTTGCCCCCAGAGAAAGAACGAATCATGCCACAATCATTACTATATACAGCGTTTATATTGTCACTGTTATTACTAGTAAGACTACTGTGGATGTTGTTATTGCATGCACTTAACCTAACATATGGAGTTAACAAATCATTGCACACTCTATTAGTGCTAACGCTATCAGTGGCATTGGAAGGTTGTGAGACTTGCTGGGCTGAACTACTATCATTAGTGTTGATACTGTTGCTCACATTGTTAGTGGCATTATTGACAGTTTCTTTAAACAAATGCATTTCCTATTCAAAAGTTTCATATTTATTCTTATTCCTTCCAGGCGACTGCTAGTGCTTGCATTCTGAATGCTTATGAATAAGGTGAGCGTTTTTACTCCTTCAATTTCTTTGTTAATGGTGGATACTTCTCTCACCACAACATTGCTTAATTGGGCTTACGCTTGCATGAAGTTATCTTTATTTTCCCGGATCACCTCCAGGACCCTTTGTTCAGTTTCCTTATTAGATTTCTGACACTTTTCTTTTATCTGCTCGATCTCAGAAACCACTTTATCTATCCCCTGTTGTGATTCCTTATTATTATTTGCTAACAATTCCCGAAATTGCCGAGCTTGATCAGAAAAGCTTTTTTCCAGTTCTCCTGCTAACTCTTTGTTACTTTCTCCTAATTGAGTTCTTAGAGTGTCATTAAATGTTTCGAGCAATAGGTTAAAATCAAACATTGAAGGTTGAGAAACAGGTCTGTGAACAGTATATAAATCCCTAGCAACCCTCCAAGGATACACTGTTTCACTAATGGGAGACCCTTGTGGAGAGTTGAGGTTATTATGCTGGTTACCCTCACAGCTGTTGCCTTCGGTCGCATTCATTCTACCATCTCTTTGGTCTTGCATTGTCGTTAGATCCGATAATCATTTTCCACTTCTCAAAAACGTATGAGCATGCACACCTTGGAATTTTGCACTGTCTTACTTTTCGTTATGGTAAGGATTTCCGCCACCGTCGCTGAAGTTCTAGTAGTCCCGGGTTCGAATCTCGTGCCTCCTGTGGGTTTGAAGTTGTTGGATTGCAGTTTCTCGTAGTAGGTATTCTCTGCGATGGGGATCTGGAACTTTTTCGAGCACCACGTTGGCAGCGCCAGGTTTGTAGCGCTTTGAATGCGCGCTACTTCGTTGTGTTAATGTTACCTCGCAGTCGTTCTCGTCCCTCCGTCGTTGTACGTGAAGTCTTCAGGACTTGTAATCCCCAATATCAGTCAGGAAGCAGTTCTCGTCGATCTCAGGGTCAACTGTCGGCGAATCGGCCTGAAATTCCCTACACTTGTTGTCAGGGTAAGATTGAGGGAGTGGTGACACCAGGATATTGTTTTGAAAGAAACACTGTTTTCACTTTTCTCACTCTTATGTTAGAAATCCTGCAAGATTCATTGATATTCTCTAACACGCGTGATTCTTTTAGCACTGTCTTTCCACTATTGTCTCTTAGAACACTAAAGTTTTCTCCGGCCAGTTATTTAAAATCTCGGTGCTCTATCACCGTTCTTTAGATTCGTTCGAAATTGAAATAGTCACTTGGGTAACATTAACTCGCTTATGAGCTTGGATATAATTATATCGAAGAATACAGTTAGCACATTATGTAATTTTTTCTACCTACAACACTTTATAATTGCATAATTGCGCGGTACTTATCAAATTTCGGAACTTAGCGTCCTTTTCTGATTCGGAGTGCTACGTGTTACCTCAACGAAGAATCATGACAAGCTGTCCTAAAACCACGCTCGCATTCACAGATAACAACGACTGCTCGCCTCCAAATTTTATACATGTCACTGCGTCTTCCTATGTTTCCATTGGTTCCCGCACTTATTCTCTACGTTTATTGGTTCCCTGGTTGAAAATTCAAAGCCTAACTGTAAGAAATGTGCGTTGCCTCATAGCGTCTGTTTACCCTTAAAACGTGCCTCAAATTCACGAAGTACAAAAGAAGGTTTGGATTTTTTATGGCCCCAAGCTCGGAAAACACAATGGACAGTCTAAAATCAAGCTACTCTTGTTTTTGCCTAAATCTTGCAGTTTTTTACGTAATTACGCCTTTAGTTATTTAACAATATTATGAAACTTAAAACATATTTACAGCTTCTGAAGGGCTTTCGATTGATGCAGACATTTATGAAATTGAATGTTAATTAATTATTAATAATTCCTAAACTATTGTTATTATGCAGTTCCTTTTAATGTATTCTTAATTAGGTGGAAATATCGCTACAAATCATACCGTAAATCAGAATAACATTTCAACCGCCTTAACGTAAAAATCTCTGTTGTTAGCCAAATAAAAACCAAGCAAAGAAAAAATGAGCTGAAGTAAAGGCAACATAACACTTAGGAATTGAGAAAATAAGGAAATATTCGTACACGATGTGATATTTTATTTATTTATTCATCCATTCATTTTGTTTAACTCTAAATCTATTCCGTCGTGGTGTAGCCATCAGCATTGAAGTAGATAAACTGGGTAGTACGCCCTTCGCTTCCTGGATTACCGGGAGATAAGAAACTGCTTATTCCTGTTTCTCGGCTCATCTAGCAATGTAGAAATGTTACCATTGTCAGAAGAGAAAAGAAATACAAGATAATTCTTACCGAGAAACCATTACCTGTTCCAAGATCAAAGAACTTGTCCAAAGTTTCCACTAAAATCATCTGATAAACAAAGCATGCCTGTAAAAGAATTAATGATAATTTCTTTTAAAAAGCACATTTTCTATTCTCCCGGATTTTTTAACAGAAAGAAAATCAAACCTGATGCCATTAACGATGGGTAGGCACATCAGGGCGGCAACACAAATAAACCTACCTACTACGGTTTATCAAACAAATAAATCGAATTATTAATCACATTACGTACCTTCAAATAAACAATTTATCAGTGTACGGAAATCCACGAAGGAATTAATTAACTCACAAATTGCCTCAGCACTTATGCCATGCTTTCACAAAGATACGTAAGCAGCATTAATATACGTGATGGCGCCTGACGAAGTCCTCTAGAAAGTTTCGCTCGAGGGAAAGGAGAGTGGACAAAAGCTGAAAGCAGAAATTATTAACTAAGTTATTAACTCATTTTATTTATTCAAATACATAAATTACCCTATTTTCCAAAATCGGTAGGGACAGCTGACTCACCTGTATTAAGAAGGCATTTAATTATTTAATTTTTCACAACTTCACCTTAAACAATAATTAACGTTTTATATAAACGTAGTTAATGTCTTTTATCTAACATTGTTCACAACAGCACAATTGTATATTGGAGGAGGAAGGGTGTTAAATGAGCTATGGTACTGTTTGCGAAAATATAGATATTATAGTAGTCATACTGAATTAAGAGATCGTGAAATGTTCTTTGCCACGTAAACAGCAAATATTATCGTAGTTCCACTTCCAATCTATGTTCTTGCGTTTCCTTCACCCTGACTAACTATTTTTATACCAACCAAAATATTCATGGTGCAAAATCCCTAAACTTATTTAGGGTCATATTTTGTAAACGACACTTAAATATATTGCCAGCAATCAGGCGTTCCGAAGAAGAAGAATAAACTTCAGTTTTACTTTATGAGCATAATATTATCAAATGGCACTAGATTAGTATGAAAATGTTTTGGAAATACCAAATAAAACATGGAAAACTATAAAGTATCTTGTAAAATCCAAAGCCAAGAGCAATGTTATAGCAAAATTATTACAAAGGCATTAAGAAATTATTCCCAGAATTGTGCCGAATCAAGTGTTAATTCCATGGGCTCTGTTTAAAAGATAAATTGCGGGTTATTATTCTATAACTAACTTGGCTGCTAGCCAGTACTATAGGAGGGAGAAAACTTCTCTTGTTTTTTATTGGTTCCAGGCAGAGCAGCAGACCATAGCATCGCTGTCTCTGACACAAACTGTATTCGGGGTTTATTTTAATCCTCCGTAATCGCCTTTAGATTTCCCTCTGTTTTTAAAAGCTGTTTAACCTTGTTAGAAGAAGAAGAAGAAGAAGAAGAGGAAGAAGAGACGCAATTAATTTGTAGAGTAGGTTTTAAAACTTATACCTGCAGTTTTGAAAAGAAACGCTTGTTACTTATAATAATTAATATTTGAGGTGGTAGTTTGTAGATGAGTAATATTTACACCCCAATGTATAACAAACTATGCGTTTAGTAATGCCAATGGATACACGCAACAATATCGTTCACGTTATCCCGTTCAGTGATGATATACGTTTGTTTTCTCTCTACCTCCCTGTTTCTGTTATATCTGACTATGATAATGTTTCCTAGTGAAACAACTGTTTTTAGTTTTTAGTTCTATAGAGCAAACCCAGAAAGGAAAATCTTAAAGCATTAGCGCTTCGTGAGTATAACTAGGTACATATTGGGTGTTCATAAAATTTTAGTTAGATAGCCCTGGAAATGTAAAATAGCATCTGCTGCATAAAATTATGAACAAATTGATACAACTGCAGTCGCTAATAATAATAATAATAATAATAATAATAATAATATACATACTTGTCAGACGAAAGAAAGTTTTTTGTTGTTGTTTACACCGTGATAGTCAAGAAAGAAATAATAGTAAATTAAACTGTAGCTCAGATTATGGAGGATAGAAAACCTTTAGAAGCTTCCGCGCTTGTGCACTTTACCTACTTCTGCCACAGTGACTAACTTCTGCCGTTGTGTGCTATCACCTAGTGGCATTGACGTAAAATTTAGTAACAATACGGGAAATATGAGTGCGGCAGAAACTTCCCGCGCTGTGCATTTCTTTACATGCGCACGACCCGTGTGTATTTGGTCCATAAGGTAATTGCGTTATAGCAGCTGTGCATGCGCACAAACTCCTTAAAGCGTGCACATCTCAATATGTGCTAGCGACTGTGTTACCATCGAGTTTAGAGGAGCAGCGTGGTAGGTGTAAATGCCATTGATTTTAAATTAACCCATATGTTACGTTTAAGTGTTACCGTAATTACAGACAGATATAAGCAATGAAATAAAGGAATAATAGCAAGATAGATAAATCGTTGCAAAAAATAACTTCCGTATATTTAATCAGTGTATAAAGTAATAATCTTGAGTTGAAAAATGTGTCCAAGAAGAAGGTAATTAGGAAGTCAGGTTAAAGAAAGTCATTAGTATCAGCCGAGGAAAGAAGGCATTAGCTTAAAGATTCGAGAATTCAGTTAGGTTTTGCGCTCAGTACGTTTGCAGTTACGCAGGCCAATTCTGTAAACTAGTAAGGCGAAGTTAATTCTTAGAAAACTGTACCATCGCCAAGTAAGAGTGTCACATAAGCATACTTAAAGTTTTGAGATTTGAGATAGAATCCTATCTCAACAAATGAGGTAGAATTTTGGAAGAGGGAATAATTTGTAGGTGGATCTATAAGTAATAAAGGCGTGTAATTTTAGATCAGAGAGCTACTCTGACTCTTGTACCGGCACTGGTAGTTACATTCGTTCATGCACACAGTCGTGCATACATTAGATACTCTTCGGTACGTACTGCCCGTGTGATATTTTAAGCGCCTAGTGACGTGCTTGTGTGAGTAGGCTTCCGCGGTTATTGCGAGAGGCCTAACCGATAAGCATTTTAGTGTCGCACGGCAAGTTACACCACTAGTTTCATTTTTTTTTTTTTTTTTTTTTTTTTTTTGCGGAGACAGTTATAACTGTAACTTTGATACTACAGAAGCTAACAGGTATAATAATTAAGTTGTTACAAGTTCGAGTGCTACGATTCATAGTTACTTTCATTCTGTATATTCAAACGGTCGGCAACTCACTCCAAAAGCTCAAGCATTAGATTGTCCCTTATCCTGAGAAGATGAATGCCGAGTTACTTTAGCTTTATGGACCCTGAACTCATTTGAGCATAATTTCGCCCATTTTATTCACTTATTTTCCGATATGATCTACCAGATTAAAGGAGGTTAAACTTTAAACAAAACAAAAAACACTTCTTTTTAAAGGCTACTGCATTTTCCTAATCCTCTTGTACCTGCAGGAAAGCAGGCGCAATAAGAAAGTTTCATAATGTTTTTCTCGATTAACATTAAATAGTAGAGTGAGCTTTTGTAATAATAGTTTGTTGAAGAATGGCATGTGAACGTAACACATCAGACTTTTATTAAATGGGTTTCGTTTATGAGCTGTATGAATTGTAAAAAGTTCGAAAACTCTTTCCTTCAGTATTCCATGATAACTTCCGTTAACTTACATGGTATTCATTCAGTTCATAAACCACTTTTTTTTTATTTGGATAACTTTCTTGCAAACAAGTTGCATTATGTTTGTTAAAATAGAAAAAAACAGGATAAAATGAAACATAAAATGTAGAGAGTGTCTTCCAGTGTGTCGCTTCCGTTTTAATTTTCTGTCTTCTCTCAGAGGAAGCATTATGTTGACTAAAACGTTAGGATGCTCAATGAAAGTCACATGTAGTCCTGTGTAGTGCTACTTAAGAATTAATGAGGTAATTGTTTGATTAACAGGCCATGGTTTGGGAAAATTGTGAGAAATTGTTATAAAGATCCCACAAATAGAAGCTGGTTTTTTACAGGGAAGTGTTCTTGATCCCCTTTTATATCTCCTATATACTTCAGGATTTTCCCAAGCAAATTTCCAGCAGCATTTCATTGGCATAATTTGCCTATCTTGTAGCTATTGTTGGCAAAAGAACTTTCGAAGCTTCAGTAAATGAGCTATAACATTGTCTTAACCTGATCTAGATTAAGTTTTGAAGAGTGAAATGAATCCCAAGATATTTACATGAAAAATAAAATCTATATGTTGAATTTTCTGGGAATAGCGTTTGAGGTTCTCTTCATTCTGAATAATTTTTGTATAACTGCTAAGATACACAAAATCTTCCCAAGCGGGATGACTCAGGCGGATGAGTTTTATCGGGGCTTTTCCCGGGTCGTTAGGCGAATGCTGGCAAGGTTCATTACGTCCACCGTATTTCCTGTCCCTCCATTTCACCTCAATTCTCATTTCACTTCACCTTTATCTGCTTGGTCTGCTTCAGGGTTGAAAGTGTCGGCGGGAGTCTCGACGTTGCATGGAAAAGAGGATGCTCTATGTAGCCCTTCGTCCTCCGGAATGGAAGCGGTCTCCGATTCCAGGACTCCCCAGTGGGATATGCAAGGCTGCAGGGGAAAGTGGATCCGGATGCACCAGCTGCCATCTGGGGAGTTTCAGTCTATAAAATTAGGAACTCTGCCCTCTGACCTATCATGCCTCCTGGTCCGGTCTCTTTTTAACTCACCTCTCTCTCCCGGGGGCACAAAGATCTTGCAGGTCGAGGTGCTAAGTCCCCCTCCGTACCTAGTCCTGCTCCTAGTCCTACAGAGAAAAGGTATATAGGTATCGTTAAAGTTTATGCAAAATAAACTTTTGTGGCGTTTACCATTTCTGAGATGTTGTTTGTTACTGGTTTGGATTTTCAAATACTTTTACCTTTTGTTAGTAGTGAGTCGGTATTCGTTTTTCTCTTAATCATGCAAACAGAATGGTATTTGAGAGCAATCACATAGCGACACGCTTTTTAAAAATCTGACTATCCCTATTTGTATCCTTCATCTATTGTATCCCCATACCTAATACAAAGTATTTAAATATTCAACGCACGTTTATCTCGAGTAACAAGAAGTAAATGAAGAACAAGCTTTTGCAAGATTGGTCTGTAGAGGAATGAATAGAGAAAATCACGTGAAGAAGCACATAAGGTTTTTTTATATTTACTTGTCTCAATAATAGGCTTGACATATGTTTAAGATTCTTGCATGACAATTGAAGTGTATTTCTTGAACTTTCTAGGAATAGCTTATAAAGGAATTCTATACTCTTTCGTGCAACTGGTAAAGCATAGAGATAGACTGAAAGTTACTATACGAGAATTGTACATCTAGTTAAAGCACGCAATTTTTTGTGTCAACCATTTCCGAAATATTTGTTTTAATCTTCAGATATGTTATACCTTTTTTAAGTGTTAATCGCCGTTGGTTTGTTTCTCGTGATCATGTAAAAAGTGTGGAATTTCATATTCAGCATATGGTGACTAGCTTTATAAAGATTTGTCTATCGCTTCAGCCTTCTATATTCCCTTATACCTATACAAAATGAGTAACGAGATGTGTTGCTGAAATGTTGATTCACATGAAGTAGATAGAAAAATAAGTTTTTATAAGAATAATTTATAGAAGAGATATAAAAATAAACAATAGTCTGTATAGACATAATTCATGTGAATGTAATAAGCACATTCTGTTTTTCACATATTTACAACAATTTTTAAATGATTTAACTACATACAATTGGTTCTTATTACATATAAAAGTTATGGTTTTGTTATTTGAGCATTGTACATAGGGTCCGGCAGAGGAACGGAAGATTTTAGAATATGTATATTCTCTTATAGCTCAATGAATAACACGAAAACTGTGTGCGCATTCTGTTACTATAACAATGCCAGTCAATAAACATGGATCAGTGGACAGGCCAACAACGTGATTTTCCAGTGGAAAGTTGTTATAAAACAGCGATAGTTATGAGGCCGCTAGACGCCAGTTTCCTTGTCATTTTAACTTGGGGCGCTATGATACCGTCCATCTACTCATTCCATAAAAATATGGGTAAGAACTTTGGGGAAACCGGTTCGTCACTGAAAAAGAAGCCACAAGGTAGCAAGCGTACACCAGAAGATATTGATGCACTAAGAGTTCTGTGAACAGAAGCCCGGTGGTTCGGCAGTGAAGCATTCTGCTGCAATGAATTGATCGGAGAGGATGTAAGAAGAACAATGCAGTCAGGTTTCATCCCTACACGCTTCAGATAACTAAATCCTTGTGATTTTCTCTCACGAATAATATTTTGTGAAGAAATGTTAAATCACATGATTGAAGATGAATTTATTGACAAATTAGGATTTCTGACAAATCACATTTTTGTCTGTCTGGCTTTGTTGTCTATTTCCTTCTCAGTTAGTCGTCTCTTCCGAGAAACACTTTTACCATCACCCCTGAGATCCTTTTTCAGTTTTCTAAGTCTGGTTCTCATACGTTTTAGCAGGTGCCCCACACATTGCAGTTTTTGAATTTGTACATCCCCATATGGTTTCCTTTCTACCACAGCTTTGTATGCTTTACTATCCCCATCCCCTAAATGTTGTGTGTATCTTACACCATACTTAGATAGAGAGCGTTCAAAGAGCCTCGCTATCCCTTCGCACTCCATACCACCACTAACCCTTAAATAATTTGCTTTACACTTACCACTTTCTTTGTGAAAATGCCATTTACGCCCGTTTGGGATGTGCTACACGTAAAACGACAACAGATTTTTATAGAATGGACATTTAACCTTACATTTATGACAGAAAATCAGTTTCAATATTTTTTACCCAAATCAGCTTACAACCACCCCTTAAAATCACCCATTCCTCTGCCGGACCCTGTGTATTGCGAACTGAATATAGGCCATATATACCAGTGAAACTGACACCATTTTTTCATATCTATGCAACCCTGGAGTATAGTCTTCTTGAAAACATCACTCCATTTGTCAAGCAATAATTTGTTTTGTACTGTATTGTGTCTAATACCGTTAATTGTTCTTGGGCCTATCTGATATCAATGAACGAAAAGTTCCGTGAACAGTTGTAAGCTACTAAAAGCTAAAACATAGATATCTTTTCGTAGGTTAGAAAACAGCTTGATACTGAAATATTTTGCGTGAGAGAGATCAGTAGAGGCTTGCTGTGCCTGTGGTCTCGACGTCAGTCTGGCATGAAACAAGCAGGTATTTCGTAGGTTTAAATCTCTTATAGAAATAATGCTTTTCCTTTTTTTTGTTTGTTAATCAGCAATCATCACGTTTAAGGTCTTTGGCGTACTGGATAAAGAATGGAAAACAAATTTCTGAAAAGCCACGTAATGTCGTTTCTTATGGCTTTATTGACTATTGACATTTAATACATTACATTTAGTAACTCTTTACGCAAACAATTGCCAAATAACAAGAAATAAAAAAGACACATCATAGTGACCACAGAAAAATACTTACATATTAATATTTTAACCCGTTTAAAATCACATGCAGGAATAGACTGAGCTCAATAGACGCTTGATTAATGAAGCAAATGCTTAAAATGTCGCTCCTCTTTCGTTAATACACATTTGAGCGCGCTGTTGTAGAAAAGTTTTTTGTATCGCAATATGTGTGGTGTGGTATGGTCTACAGTGGTAATTCATTTCGGTTATGTGATTCTTCTGTATCGACCATTTCCTTTAAATAGTCCCATAGGAAGAAATCCAGTGGAATGAGTTAAGGAGATCAAGCCAGCCAAGCGATAGAGCCCCCTTGTGCAATCCATTTTTCTGGATATACTCCGTGTAAATAATTCTGTACAATTACGGACCAATGTGGAGGCGCTCCATCTGGCTGAAACCACATTCTCACCCGTTTCATCAGCGGCACATTTTCTAATAATAGTGGCAGTTCTTTCGAAGAACCTGAAGATATCGAGGTCCTGAAACATTGCCTTCGAAAAAAAAGGGTCCTATTACTTGATTGCCTAGGAATCCACACCACACGTTTACACTCCATTGCACCTGAAAAGCAGTTTCTCTCACCCAGCGTGGGCCATTTATACTCCGATAGTGCATATTGTGTTGATTCACAGTTCCGATTTTATGGATCGTGGCTTCGTCGTTAAGAGCAAATTGCTTAAGAATTCCGTGTCAGTTTCACGTGTTGCAGTAACCATTGTGAAAATGCCACTCTCGTGATGGTCGCGTGAATAGAGCGCCTGGTGTAGCTGTAGATGGTACGGCTGAAATTTATTGAGGTGCAATTTTCGCAGCGCTGATGCCTAGCTAATCATCATATCTCGTGCTGCGGCCTTGAACTGGTATCTAGGTTGTTTTCAATTGCATTATACACCGCTTCTTCGTTATTTCCAGAAGTCACTGGAGCATCCCGAGAAGGAGGTGCCTTTTTGATTGACCCTGTTTTATGGAGGTACCTTTTAACACTTTGAAAGGTATTTGTAATTAGCGATTTTCTTCCTGGAAATCGCCCTTGCTATAGGATCTTACTTCCACTGCATTCCATCTTGTTTCACCATAGAGCAAAAGCATAACCACATATTTGTCGTTTGAATACATCGCTGTGTATGACTCAGTGACAACTGAGAAATACTGCAAATAACACAGAAAGTTACTTCATGCCAGATTTCGACGCAGGTACCTGGACACTTCACATTTTGAAAGATATACAACTTGGTTAATGCCGATATTAGATTGGGACTACGAATTTTCTCCCGTGTTTACCATGCATGTACGAATACCACAAAAATTCATGGAGCATTCTCATAGTTTAATGCAATTTATTTGTAATTTTCATACAATAATATTTTATTTTGCAATACCTAATCCCTGGTCGAAAGAAGCAAAATGTAGGGTAAAAAAAATTCATTTTAAATGTGAATTTTCAGCTCATTCAACAGGAGTTTTCGGAATGTGTGTATGTGTAGAAACCTGTTGAAGTTCTTGGTGCAATAGTACGTTTTTGGAATAGATTCCTATCGTGAATCACTTATTCACTAAGCTGTTAAGCCGTTTTCTATGTGCATATATTGTCGTAGCCTCTCTACAATATACTACTCAAAACCAGACGGGGGAACACTCGCTTGCAAGAGGTACGGTAAATTAAACAAGATCTGCACATGGCGAGGCTACGACGGGGAACGCAGCTAAGTTAACTACTAGATAATTGCTGTTTCAAAATAATACCTGGCTTAAGGGAAAGCCAGGACACTACACTACCATAAATGACCAAACAAGCAAATAGATGGCTAGCAGTTTAATGAGATAAAGACAGATACTTACATTATCAGCCCAATGTCTGTCGGCGAGGACATCGTGCTTTAGCACGAAGAAAGCAGTTGCACGTCTTTCCTACTCGGGGCTTGCTTACTGACTGTTTCTCAAACCCACGCTAAATCTCAAGCGTCACTGACGCTATCCCTTCCCCTAAGACTTAGTTCCCCCTGACTTACCCCTACTCCCAGACAAACTGCCGTCTCGGATCTCGGTGCCCAGAGAGTCGTGTATCCTATTATCTGTGCATACGCCACAATATGAGAGGTGTAGAGTGAGCGTTAATATACACTCAAGGCGGTTCTGTTTCTTAATGGGTTGCATAAATTCGAAAAATAAGGGTGGGTGTTTCACCTGGTATATATTTTACTTTAGGCGTACCTACCAAACATGAAGTCAAAACTACAGAGATTAATCCCTTACTCTTAGTCTGTCAGCCATTCTCTTCGGCTCTTTCGGGAGTCAATTCATTCTCCTTTCGAAGCTCCTTAAACTGCCATGTCTCCAGAAAGTGAGGTATGAGGATGTAAGAAAAGGATATGTCAACCAGATTCCATAGTTGATAGACTGGAAAGTAAGTTCTCCAATGGTATGCTCACACTCGGAGAATAAGATGTGTTAGAATGGACTTCCAAATGAAAGAAGAAACGTGGTAAACCTCGAACAACATGGAGGGCAGGAGTTACACGAGCCATGCGACAGGCAAACATCAACAACGATCTATGTTCGGTTAGACAGGACTGGAACCAGACAAGAGACAACCGCTGACAGGTGGAAACGCCGATAAAACGAAAAAAAAGAACGATTTTTCTGTGATTAGACAACGACATCATCAAAGTGGTTATTTAGCTTTAATTAGTGTACATAATTTAAAGTATTCATTCTAATTAGTATAAATACATAATGTCTTTAGAAAAACGTTATCTCGTGTAAGCGCATACCCAGGTTCTCAATGCACCTCCGAGTGCCACATTTTGTTATTTTTTTTCTTTCTTTGTTACATACATTTCATTATTTGTCAACTTGCTACACTGCACGCCATGGCATGTAGTGGACAGTATTTACAAAGTAGAAAAGTGTTGACATGTTAGCATCAACTTGTTCAACATTATAATGGTAGCTTAAGCAGGAGCAAAACAAGATAATTAGCAACGTCAGTGCAGCTGATGCTCGCTGTAACGCCCTACCCTGATATTTTAATATACAACAAAACACCATAATAATCACCCAGTGCAGCTGCTGCTGTTCAATTTACAGAATCGGCACGTGCTTTTAAATAGATCTTCCGCGATGTGCATTTAAAGCCTTTCTCTTAGATTACAGTTTTTACGCAAAACAAAAGTGTTTACGCCAATCCAGATAAGCAAATTAGTCGATTCAAATATAGCATTTTATTAAAAAATGTGGATCCATTTTTCAGAAAATAAAACTTTTCAAAATAGTTTCCGTATAAAGGGAAGTTTGGGGTGCACAAGGTTTCTTGAAAATCTTCGTGTCTCATCCTTGAAGATGCTGAACTTATAATACTGAAGGCATTAAGAAAGTTAATATCACGCATATACTTTTTTATTGAGAAAAATGGACCTGAAATAGGCTAATGTATGGGGCACAATGAGCCTTCGTGGCTGGAGTGCAGGGTTCGATTTTGCACTCACCTTTTTTCCATCCGTTCATCTCTCCCTCCATCCTCCAACTACCCATCCATTCACCCATCCATCCCTCCCACTCATCCATCTATCCGAGTAAGAAGTTCAAGATAAGAAGATGAAAAATAAGGAAGAAAAAATAGAAGTACACTCTTGACCAATAAATAAAGTAAAGTATTGAAACTAAAGTTTCGGTTACTAAAGAGTAATACAGCAATAACTATATGACAAGCAGGTAAAAATTATGGCTCAACCAATGGTTCAATAAGACCATCGATAAACTTAGCACCAATCCCAAAAGAATTATTTTCCTTCAATATTTAAAACATCAATATGAGATCACTGTGTCCAGACAACACACCCACACACGCCTAAGTGTTCTCCAAAGAAATAGGACCGATAACGAAGTATGACAAACTCAAACAACTACTAGACACAGGCATTCAAAATGGCCCCTTAAGCCTCTATGTACCAGCACAGGAAGTAAATGTAAAAGTTGGAGTCCCAATTAACTCTAAGATAGGGTTATGGTCTCATTAAGAAGCTTTCGTAAGATGCCTTACTTTACTGGCTAAAACGCCGAGAGGTTCATTGAGAGACCTTCATTAGGCCGATCAGAAACTGCTAACGAAATGAGAACAGATCTGCGTTTATACTTTCTCTACTACGTATAGTACGTAGGGTAAGTATTGCATTCCACCCAAAAATTCAATACCGAGATTACACCGGAAATGCATGTTTTGAGGCCCCCTGAATAAAAAAATACTTTTAGAAAAAGGTCCGCGTGTGTGTCTGTGGATTTGTGTGGCTGTGTGACTGCGAACAGCATAACTCAAGAACGAAAAGTGGGATAAATACCAAACTTGGTATTTAGTTTCAGTATCTTTCAAAGATACGACATAAAGATTTTCAAGAAAATACCCCACCCTAGACTACCCCTTACATGGAACATTTTTCGAAAAATTTTATTTTCTCAAAAATTGCTCCAACGATAACCGTTGGGGCTAACCGTTGAGCCGGGAGCGAGAACAGCCCCGGAGTCAAGTAGTTTCAGAGTGATAACTTCGGCCAGTGCGACCAGAAACAGGACACACCGTCAAAGGCAATACTAGCAAGGACAAGACCCGCGAACCCCGACTCTGTGAGCCTTATATATTTCGTGGCTTCCTGTGGGTCATCTTCTGTGGGATTCCTAAGCAAAACCGGATTTTCTAGACATTCTATCTGACGCACATCCTCTGAGCGATGTAGGCTCGAGGAAGCTGAAGTAACTATTGTTCCCCAAGTTATTCCTAGAGAATTATTCGCGGGAAGGGGGTTAGCCGCGTACATCCTGTTACACGCTGGCTGTCCCGATCTGTGCGTCAACCAGACTGCGAAATGTGAGAAAATGTAAAGTTTCAAGAAATGTGTATTTTTATCCGAAATAACGAAGTGTATATGTAATTTAGTCCTAAATAAAGAGGAGTCCCAAAAATGTATGTCTGAACCTCTCTGTGGATCCATGTTCCTCAACAGCACTCGTGACGATATTACCCGTGCACTTACAAGAAAATTAGTAATAATATAGTTTCTGCAAAGCTTTATCTCTATTAACATGAAGTAGGTGGAGAATGAGCGTTTGTAAAAATGGTTTGTACAAGAGTAGAGAAAGTCATGTGAGTGGGACACATCAGATTTTTACTTTCTCTACTACTTGTAGTAAGTAGGGGAAGTATTGCATTCCACTCAAAAATTCGATACCGAGATTTTCCGGAAATAACATGTTTTAAGGCCTCCTGAATCCAAAGAAGTATTTTTGGAAACATGTCCGTGCGTGTGTGTGTCTGTGAACAGCATAACTCAGAAACGTACATCGGATAAACACCAAACTTGGTATTTAGGTTCAAAATCTTCCAGAGATGTGACACGAAAGGTTTTCATGAAAATCCCCCCACCCCAGATTACCCTTTGCATGGAACATTTTTCGAAAATTTTAATTTTCACAAAAATGGCTCTAACGATTTTGATTAAAATATCATATACTTAAGATACTTTCGTGACAAATAAAATGTATATCTTGAATTTTCTGGGAATGTTTCCAAAAGTATTCTTCATTGTGAACGACTTTTGCATAACTGGTAAATCATAAGAGATAGACAAAATGTTACTACACAAAATATGTAGATCGCATTAAAATACACAGCTTATGTCATATACATTTATTTTGTTGAGTGAACCATTTTCGAGATATTGCTTGTTACTCCCTTAAATTTTCCAATTCGTTATTTATTTTTCTTTGTTTTTTATTTATTTTTTTTGTCCTGGTAATGCAAAGAGAATGGAATACTCCACATAGGAACCAGCGCTTAAAATATTTGTCTATCGCTTAAAGCCTACCAATTCTCCTTGCATCTACAAGAAAATTAGCAATAAGATTAACATCTCGATATCTCGATTAACATGAAGCATATGGAGAATAAGCGTTTGTAAAAATAGTTTGTACAAGAGTAGAGAAAGTCATGTGAGTGTAACACATCAGATTTTTTAGTTCATAGTCGCTCAGTAGTTCTGCGAGAATGCAGAATTTTGGTACACGGTAGACTTAATGGGGAAAATAATAAAAATCCATGTCCACGGCAGGAATTTGGATTTGAAAAGTAAGTAGTTCTTTACATAACTGGAATGAAACTCCGTAAGAAGTCTTACCAACGTTGTCGCTGCTACGCAGTTTAGTTTTCTAACCCTGGAAATATAGGCTATAAAAGAAACATGTAGTTTCATATTGCATGTTAATGAATTGTGGAGTTTTTTAATAAAATTATCCAATATCGAATTTCGTTAAATTCCATCCTGCGATCCATTATGTTTTCTAATAATGAAAACTTGGTGTATGTAAAAGTTCAGCTTTGCCATTATTTTTTATCGGATTCGGAATATCTGATTAGTTGAAAAGCGTTTCCGCTCATCAAATTTATAATTAATTGTAGTGTTGGTGTAATAAAACCCCAATACACGTTTGAAAAAACCGCATTCTCAACACGGATTTATTTGTGCTCTTACTTGAGCGAACAATGTCGATTGCTAATGTTTTAACTATAGTTACATGAACCCGCGTCATCTTTCCGAACCTAAAACAAAAGATTTATGGTATTGCTGCTTTCGTTATACAACGCAAGAACCAAACTGTTAGAATAAATTTCCTGACTAACTTGATTGGAAGTTTAACACTACAAAGGTTATAATCGTATGCATAGCTTGACTTTTAGGTACGGTATTTGTGACAGAAATAAGTTGAATGCGTCAGTAAAAGTGACTATTTTGGAAAATATGAATCAATAATGGGAGGAAATAAAGAGTCTAGAGAAAAAGCAGGATGAGGTTCAATGTGTCAAAGAAAAATATTTTTAAATGATAAACTAATGCTAGGCGAAAGCAACAGTAGAATAATCGACAAACATACAAATATGCAGAATAGTAATATAGGAAAGTTATCACCCAGTTAACTTGGCTATAGAAGGTAAGCTGTCGTATACTAAAACAAAAACTTCCAATGTTAATGGAAAAATTAAAGCTAGGATTTGGGAACTGAAGCACAGAAATGCAACAAGAGCTGATGCAATCTCCACAGACAGTGGCATAACAATAATCTCGAATGCTTTGACAACTCCATGAAGATAGTAATGCTCTTAGTAACGAAGAACAAATATTGCCAAGAAACACTGTGATCTTAGGACTGTTAACCTGATATATCATTCAGAAAAAAATTTATAAATATTCAATCGATCCTTATGTTCTAAAACGGAAGAAGAATTATAGGAAGAATAGTTAGACTTCAGAAAGGAAAAGACACAAGATGTACAACTGAACTGATAAGCCATTCGGAAGCGTTGTGATAAGTGCCATTAATTGCAACCTTTAAACCAGAGCTAAATCGCGATGGGTACTGATATAGTTTGTTGCTTTTGTTCTATGCATTTCCAGAAAAAACGCTTTACAATGCAGAGAACATTGTGGCAGAGCACTTTCCGTTGTAGCTGACGGATAATGTAGAATAAGCTGCCTACTCTAGAATGCGTGATCTGTCTCCGCGGCCGCTGCAAATTGCTGACTGTATTACGGGAATGGTATTAGCTTTCTAATGGTGTTTAATTACCAACCCCTGTCTTTCGTACATTTTCAGCGAAATGTTTAAGTTTTAATGAAAACAGCACAAATCGATATACACCGACTTAGTTCACATTGAAACAATAATTTTTTGACTTAAACGTTTCTTATGCACTTAATATACACTTATACACTTACTGCTCTTAACACAAAAAAAGAATAGTTACAGTGCTTTATAACTACCATACACTAAAAGCTCAGGTATTTATCAAAGTATGCATTAAAATCAACAGGTCGGTATTTTCATTTAAATTTTAATAAAGTGCAATAAATTAAAGTAAATGCTTTTATTTAAACATTTATTAAACTGGACTAACAATTGAACCATTTCAAGTCTATTAAAATACACAATAACAGCAAATAAAACGCGTAGCGTGTCTGTAAGGATTATAACTGTCGCTATTATGCAATCATCGCATGCCAGCGATGGGAGATATACATATCAGTGTGAGGCGTGTCTGGGTTCATTTATACGGCCGCTTTACGACGTCCTAACTTCATCCTAAATTGTTATTTAATAAAAATGCTGAATTGTGGCTAAACAAAGTGTTTAAAGATAAAAGTGAAGATGGCAGAAATGTAGATTGATTACTGTTCTATCATATTTATACACTTCAATAAGACCTATCTTAAGTTTATGCATTATTCAAAATTATTATATATCAGAATATCCTTACAAAATTAATCTTATTACCAAACTTCTTTTACCACGGTCTGTACACTTTTGCACATTCCCGCTCCACCACAGTCGAGAGATTATAATGATCGGCATGGGTATCCTGATCCAGAAAGAGAATCACCGGAGTTATGCAAGTATCACTAAGTTCCGCTTCAATATACCAGTTATGTGAGCTTCCACATGTCGCCGTCGGATCATGCATGAAAGGAGGTCATCGGTTTTCCTGTTTGTTGCTGCTTGGGGAAGTACAGTGTGATCACCCACGAACCTCCCCTCCCCGATTTAAGCTGGCTGGCCATCGACAGGAGACAGAAGAAGGAGCCAGAGGCTGAATCGACAATACCTCTTCGTGGAAATTTAAGGCAATCGTGGTCAGCAAACAACGCTTCCATGCTCTCACCGCAGATTAGGAAGGTATTTTACCAAACTTCTCAGCGGGCGTGTATATAGCAGGGATGGGTGAGTCTGTAGTGTTCTACCTTTGTTCGATCAAACAGTGACGTGTGTTAACTGTAGCTCACGCGATGTACGCAAATATTTCGGAGATGCATCGGTGAAGAATGTATGTGGGAAGCCAATTTGCCGTTTGAAGACATTGCTAGGGCAATTCCATGCAGTATTGGCACTTTTCGAAGGTGGATAAACGCCTAGCAAGTAAAAGGAACTGAAGGTCTTAAGGATCACAGAAAAAGAAGCCGACGGCCAAATAAAACCACGCCCGAAAAAAATCGCGCCCTTATTGCAGCAGTAAGAGACGACTCTTTTCAGATCATGAAAGATACCGTAGCACAATTAGGACTGTAATTTAGTGTTCAAATAGCATCTCGGAGGCTCCACTTGGTGCATATTCATTCACGGGTTGCTGCACGGAAAGAAGTCTTCACCACAGTCATCTAGATCTGTGCGTAGGATACGCTCTGAAGGAGTTACGAAAACTTGAGAAGCATGGCAAACCATCATATGGATGGACAAAAACGTTTTTTGTTCTGAACCTAATATCACCAAATAAAATGTTGGAGGCTTGATGGTTCTCGAACGCTTCCAGAATTTCGACAGGCGACTAGCAAATCCGAACGCATCACATATTCACTCTTGGGGTGGATTAGCACTACTGGTTTTGGTGAGCTCGTGGAGACCATGGCCAATATGGGCACCCAGGAGTATGTGTCTATTCTTAGGGATCATCTTAGGACTGATGTATGCGGTACGGAACTACTTTGCCGAGCACCCCAATATTCTCGTTCTTGGTTGTCACCTAAGTCACCAGATCTCATCATCAGCATCATCGAGAATGTGTTCACCAGGATGGTTCAAGTTTGGAAGCCAAAGAAGAACCAGACTCGCCCTCTGAGAACACTATCGTGGGGACATTTGCGTGAGAGCCGGACTTCTTCCAGTGTCCAGGTGGCTAAATCAGGTATTGGACAAGCATTGAGATTGGACAGAGTATTAAAATAATTTCTAATAAATGTGTCCTCCTTGAGAGTGCAAAGTATAATTTGCTTCAGTTTAACATTAGATTTCATTAAAAATACATTTTCATGCAGAAATTGTACAAATCATTATTTTATTTAGTTGTATATTTAGATTGGACAGATTATTCCAATAATGTCTAGTAAATTGTCCCCTTTGTGAGTGGAAAGTATATGAATTTGAGGTTTATATTATGTTGCTATTAAAAGCATTTTTCGTGGATATATTGTGCAAAACAGGGTTTTATTTAGTCATGAGTTTAAACGTGGTTATTATAACTGATGACGAGTGGAGCTATTACTTAAATGTTAATGAGTGTATTTATTTACATAACGGTATACATACATAGCTTTTTATCAATCGCACGGGTCCACAGATCATAAGTGCGTTATAATACACAGAATAATAAACAATAATAAACAATAATAATAATGCGTAAGCGTAGGCTTTCACGGCCGGTGTTCGTGATTCTAAAAGAGTCTTCCGGGCTGATTTGCCGTGGTCTGCTGGAGTAATTGGATCCAGACGTTTCGTCCACTACTGTGGTGGACATCATCGGTGGCGTGGTCGAAGTCTTCTTGGTGAAGGTACAGTTGTGTCTGAGGCGTCGAGTCGAGTGCATCTGGTAGGTTCGTGGTGAACCTAAGTGGATTTTTCTATGTGCCCACCCTTGGAAGGGCTCTACCATAGGTAGAAGGATTGTTTTAGGGTGGCGGTTTGGTTTTGATGTAGAAGGTGTTTTGGGAGGTAGCGCTAAGTTTTTATAGGCTCCTCATTGGCTGCCTTTTCAGGAGCAGGGCCCAATACCCTGCTCCGCTGCTGTTTGTTTTAGTTTTTTAAATTTTGATAGCTAGAATTTTGATGACCTCTACCATAGGAGGGAGGGGGGGAGTACTTGTTTTCAGCATATTTTTGCTGTTGGCTGGTTTAAAGCCTTTGTTACCGGAGATGCCCGCATGCCATGCAGTCTGAGGCGTCGACTTTTTTTTTTTTTTTTTTTTTTTCGGTGTGGCCCCGCCTCCGCCACACCGGGTGACGATCATCCGAAAGGGATCTACATCGTCTCCCCTACCATGCACTAGCTACACTACAGTGATGGAAGGGAAATCGAAGGTAAAGTGTTGTCCGGTACCGCCGAAGCAAACCGAAGGTTAGTAGGTGATAACTAAAGAAAGACGCCTGCATACAAGAGAGTACACAGGCAGAGTGGGGAACAGGTACTGGTCTTGACAAATGCCCAGGCCAGGAACCTGTGGTTAGCGGTGGTATTCATGCTCATGCTGATGGAGTAGGTATTAGGTGTCATGCTTAAATTGTTCTTGGTGCACATTACCTTTTATTGGAGGTTCAACCGGTGGATGTTAGATTGGCGCATCTTCCTCAGCGTATTGCTGTCGGTCCTGTAACAAATACTGAATGATTATGTACAGTGTGAGTGATGTGTACAGTGGGTTGATTATTTACATTGTAACTTTGCGTATGTCTACATTCGCTGCGTAGTCTATGACATATATATATATATATATATATATATATATATATATATATATGTAGCTTTATGAAAAAAAAATTTTTTTTTTCTTTTCTTTTTTTTCCCCCTTTTTTTTGTTTATTATTTTTTTTGTAGCTTTTTTTTTTTTTTTTTTTATCCTTTGCCTTATCTTAACTCCATGTGCCATTCATGTCCTTAAGGTTGTTCCTGGTTCATCATATCTTGGGGCTGCCCTCTGACCCCGTTCCGCCTCAGGAGGGGACGTCATCCTCCCGGGGGCTTGTTGGGCATTTGTTGTGTAATCATGGTGGAATAAGGTTGTTCAAGTATGCTCTTATTTCTGCATTTTCTTCTATGGCGTGTCTGTTTAGTGGAATTGTGCGGTCGAACAGCGACATTGGTCTCTTATGTTTGTCTTTTGATGTGTCGTATTTTCCTAGCTCTCTGATTACGGGGTTGTGGTTTATGTGAGCCTGCTTGTACATGTTGTCTGCTAGTTTTTTAATGAATTCCTCAATTGTGTGCATCTTGGTGTCTACATGCAGCAAGTCCAATGGGACTATTTTGGGGACCTTGGTTATGATTCTGAGGGCTTTATTCTGTAGTGTTTGTAGCTTTCTTATGTGTGTTTTTGCGCAGTGCCCCCATGCTGGAGCTGCGTATGTCATTACGGGCCTAATTAGGCTTTTGTATAGTGTTAGCCCTAGCTGCTGGGACATGGCGCTCTTGCGGTTCATGATGGGGTAGAGGGCGCCTAGTTGCTGATGTGCTTTTTGCCTAACATCTGTGATGTGAGCCGCAAACGTTAGCTTGGAATCTAACGTCACTCCTAAATATTTGACTCTGTCGTCCCAGTTTATGGTGTCGCCAAATAGCGTTAATGGTGCTGTTTTGTTACGGTGCTTAGTGCGTTTCGTAAACAGTATCGCTCTGGATTTGGTTGCATTTGCTTTAATTCTCCATCTAACTAGCCAGGGTTCCAAGGTTCTGAGCGCTGCCTGCAGTCTGCGTCCGATTACCTCAGGTTTCCAGGACTGTGCTGAGATTGCAGTGTCATCCGCGTAGATAGACAGTTGTGTGCCGATGGTTTTTGGGATGTCATTTATGTAGAGGGAGAAAAGTACCGGCCCAAGAAGACTACCTTGTGGGACTCCGGCCTCAAGTTTGTGTGGCTCAGTGGTTGTTTCTAGCAGTGTAACTGAGAACGTCCTGTTCGTGAGATAGTGTGCTATTAGCTTTATCATTGTGTCGCAGAAGTTCATCATCTTGAGTTTGTGTATGAGGCCCGCGTGATAAACGGTGTCGAACGCTCGTTGTATGTCCAGGAATATGACGCCGGTTGATCTATTTTCATTAAAGCCCTTGGTGATGTGTTCCACGTTTCTAGTTAACTGTAACGTTGTGGAGTGATTTGCCCTGAACCCAAATTGTTCGTTAATCAGTATGCTGTGTTTTTTCATGTGAGCGGTCAAACGTTTTAAAATTACTTTTTCTACTACTTTGCTAGTGGTTTTTAGAAGGCTAATTGGCCTGTAGTTGTTTGGTTCGGCTCTGTTTTTGCCCGGTTTCGGGAACATGAGCACGTTCGCTTGTTTCCAACAGTTTGGGTAGTATCCGTTCTGGAGGCAATAGTTGCTGATATCGCTGAGTTGTTGTAGCGCCTTTTGCGTCAGGTGTTTTAGAACCAAGTTTGGTATTTGATCAGGGCCAGGCGCTTTGTGGTCCTGGAGGTGATTGATTATCCATCGCAGTTCACCTGGGCAGGTTTTTCTGCACTTGTTGTGTGCTGTGTTTGTTAGAGTCTGCTCCAGTTCGTGTTCTAAGTTTTCGCAGAAAACGTGATCTATTGGGCCGTGGTTTGGCGTGCACGTTTCCTGTAGTGTTTCCGCTAGAATTTTTGCTTTGTCCTCGTCGCTCTCTGCATATATGTTTTGTTTGTGTGGGATTTTAATTGGGGGTATGTTTATCGGTTGTTTCTTTAGAGCTCTAGTTAATTGCCATACTTTGTGGTTGCCCGGTTGTAGGTGTGCGAGTGTGTGATCCCACTGTTGCTGTATCTGTGCATTAGTTCTCGTTTTGATTGTGCTGTTCAAGGTTGCCATGTTCACTCTGTGTACAAGGTTTCTTGTTCGTTGCCACTTTCGCCTTTCGCGGTCGCGTTCTTGGATTAGTGCTAGTACCTCCGGTGGGTAAGTGAGTTCTTGCTTGTTTGGCTGTTTGTACGGGACAGCTTTCTCAGTGGCATTCTGTATTGCCGTTTCCAAGGACTCGGTGGCTCGGTCTACCGCTTGGTGACTGTCTAGTGTTAATGTGAGTGGTAGGGCGTTGTCAAGTTGCTCGGCAAAGGTGTCCCAGTTTGCCTTGTTGTAGTTCCTTCGCTTTGGTGGTGGTTTGAAGACGGGAGGGGCTAGTATTTCTATTTGGACTGCATAATGGTCAGAGGCCAGTGTTTCTACAATTTTCATCTCATACTCAAAGGCTGTATTTTTAAGTATTGTAATGTCTAATGTGTTTGCTGCGTGGTTGTGTTGTTGTGGTATGTATGTTGGTTCTTCAGGATGGTCAATTATGTATTCGCTGTTGATCATATGATCAAAAAGAGCGTTGCCTTCCGCGTTGGCAATGGTGCAGCCCCAAGCTTGGTGCTTCGCGTTTAGGTCCCCTGCTGCTAAGATTGTGTCTCCTATGTCTAGGATGGACTCGATGTCACTTATCTGTAGTTGCTTTGGGGGGGAGTAGACGCTTACTAAGGTTACCTGGCTGTTACCTACGTTTATTGATACGGCCGTGGCTTCCATTGAGATCAGTGGGGGTGTGTGTTTTTGAGTGTGTGTAAGGTTCTCCTGCACCAATATCGCTGTTCCCCCGTGTGGCTTCCCGTCGGGTCTGTCGTTCCTGTATATTCTGTATCCTGGTATTTTAAATCTGGCTTTGGGTGTGAGTAGGGTCTCGCTGAGTAACGCTATTGTGATGTTGTTGATGTACAGGTAGTGCTTTAGTTCCTGTATCTTGTGTCTCGCTCCTTGGGCGTTCCAGTAAACTATTTTGTGTGTTGTGTGAGTGGCCATTTTAGCTGTGTGTGTGTGTGGTGGTTTTTCTTGTTTTTTTTTTTTAGTACCTCTTTCTGGGTGTTTTGGCGGCAGGGGAGGCTCTACTTCAGTTAGACCTGCCACTGTGGCAGCTATGGCGGTCATAAACGCCGTAAAGGTCACCTGCCCTGTCCGGGATGCGGTATTTATACACGGGGGGGGTCTTCTCTGATTGGCTCGGGGCTCGCTGAGGCAGTGCGGTAGGTGGGAGGGGCCTAGCTGCATGCTCGGCGGTACTAGATTCTGATTGGTTCGCGTTGTTTGACTGTCTGTTAATGTCATCGATGATGGGGTACCAAGTTTTGTTGAGGTTGAGGGCTTCTTCCTTCCTATTGGAGTTGTTGGAATGCTTATAAATTTCTATGGCTTCGCGCTATAGTCGAGCATGGTAGTGTGGGATGTTACTTAGAATGCTGGTGTCCTGAAACTTGATGACATGCTCCCCCTCCGCTTCTATAGCATGTTCAGCGACCGCTGACTTTTCAAATTGTCCAAGACGGCAGCATCTCTTGTGTTCGTTTAGTCTGTGGTTGTGTGGTTCTTTGTGGTGATCTGCGCTGCTGGTTCTGGATGGTTGAGAGGCGGTGCAGGAGGCGGAGTTGGCTGATGTCGACGTTGCTGTGTCCTTGGGTAGCGCGGGCACGATGCCTGGCCGGTGAAGTGGTCAGCACCACCGCAGGTAGCACAGTAGCGGTGCCGAGAAGCCAGGTTGTGCCCGGTGCAGATGGCGGTGAGCGAGGGCAAGTCGCAGTAGTGACACCTTGCTTGAGCCTTGCAAGTGGCCGCCGCGTGCCCGTATTGGCAGCAGCGGCGGCAAGGGACATGCCGGTCACTACGGCTTGCCTCGATGCGGTGCGACTGGCCCAGAAGTGCGAGGCCAGTCGTGATGGCTGTGGTGTAGTGCGCCCGGTCCATAAAGGTCAGACGCAACAGCGGCGTTGGTCCTCTGCCGGATGAGATCCTCGAGACGCGGATGACGGAAGACCAGAGCACTTGGGCGGCCTCCATGACAATCCACTCCGGTAAGAGGCGGTGGACACCGCATACAACAGCGCTAATAGCGCCGAAACGGCCCGTTGTGTCTCCCGGTGGCGAGGCAGCAACCTCGGCATAGGACTGCCGGTGCTGCGGCGGTGGATGCGGAGCTTCAGGTGTTGGTGTTCTCGGCTGCGGTGC
This sequence comes from Deroplatys truncata, assembly GCA_030765065.1. Taxonomy (NCBI): domain Eukaryota; kingdom Metazoa; phylum Arthropoda; class Insecta; order Mantodea; family Mantidae; genus Deroplatys; species Deroplatys truncata. The sequence goes on along the minus strand of CM060979.1, from coordinate 202,660,725 downwards.
GGTGCAGACTGGTGTGGTCAGCTCCTGTGGCGGTGGTGTGGCGCCGGCTTCGCTGGCAGTCCGGGCAGCAGAGTTGTCAGCAGCGGAGGCTGCGTTGATCTGCGCCGGCTAAGGCGGCGGAGCGCTGCCAGTAGCTGCGGTGGTCGACTCCGGCGTTGCAGCTGCGTCGAGGCGGTGTTTCTTCTTCCTCCCCATGTTGTCACCTCGGAGTCCTGGCCGCCAGAGCACCGCAATTTTTTTTCAAGTGGAGGAGAAAATGATTTAATCACTGACCCCAGCTCCGATGGGAGTCGGGACTGAGAGTGTGGGACTCACCAATAGTCGGCATACCCACTAAAACTCCTCCACCGGTGGAAAAAGGAAGAAGGTAAAGGTGGAATGACATGGCTTTTTGCGGTCCCGCATAGCACCCGCGTTAGTAAGTGAAAGATGGATGTCTCCGCCCTATGGGCTGGAGCGGGATAGGTGGTTACTAGGTTGCAGCCATGAAACCTGACTGCAACACTAGTGAAAAATGGCGTGGGTTTAGGTAAGAGTTGGAAAGGTGATTGTATGGAAGGTGTAGATTGGCGTAGAACTTACTTCTTGTGAAGTTGCATCCTGCTGATATACTCTTCTGAGTATGCTGCGCTGGCCGGAGGCCTTCGGCGGTTGCTTGGGGCCTCCGGTATGGCTGTCTGTTGGAAGTAGGCCCGAAGTTGGTGCTGCTGCTCTTCCAGGGATCTGATGACGATGTCGATGGAATCTAGGTGTTGTGTGATGGTGTCTGTTGCTGAAGCTGAGGTCTGGATGGAGTTGTCGATGGTGCTGAGTCTAGTAGTGAAGGTCTCGAACTGCCCAGCTAGAAAAACTTGCTGAGCAGCTGAGGTGTCTTGAAGGTCCCTGATGAGTTCCTCCAGGGCTGTAAGCTTCGTCGTCATGTTCAGGAACTCCGCGTGGATATCCTGAACGGCGTCGCGTAGGCCCTGGACTTCCTCGATGATCGCTGCTGAAGATGATGGTGTCGGCGCTGGTGATGGAGCTGGTGTCGGCGTCTGTGGAGGTGATGCTGGCTGCGATGAAGGTGCTGGCGGGTTCTGCGTTGCCTTCCTGCGAGGATGCAGGGGGCAGAGCGCTTGGCCGGTGAAATGTGTTGACCCTCCACAGGTCGCACAGTAGCGGCGTCGGCGGCGAAGGTCGTACTGCGTGCACGAAGACGTGGTGCTGGAAGCGCCACAGTAGTGGCACCTTGGTTTCGCCGTGCAGGAGCTCTCGTTGTGCCCGTAGGCACAACAGCGTAGGCAGGGAACCTGGCGTTCCATTCGGCTGGCCTCGATGCGTAAGCACCGCCCTAACGAGGGCAGGCCCGCCCTCAAGGCCGCTTCCTGGTCACCAGGGTCTGCGAACTCGATCCTGACTAGGGATGTGGGTCCCTGTGCTCCGTGGATCCGAGCGGCCTTCATGGCTGAAGACCGCTGTTGGCGTGCTGCGCTGATGAGGAACCTGACTGGCAGGTCCCTCGGGACCCCTCGGATTACTGCGCTGTACCTCCCATGAGGCATAGGCTGTGACTGCGCTGGCTGGACAGTATCCAGGATCGGCGGCGTTGGCTGCGGTGAAGCTGGCGGCAACTGCGGAGGCAGTCCCGGCGAAGCTGCGCTGGCACATGGCGAGGCGGCGGTCGAAGCGTAGGTTGCCCTAGGCTGCGGCAGCTGCGGCGAAATCTCCCCGGCGGGTACCGGAGGAGATGAAGAGGTTCCTGCCTTAGCAGGAGCGGCGACAGAACGACCCTTCTTCCTCGCCATCTCGGAGCAAAACTTGGTACCCCATCATCGATGACATTAACAGACAGTCAAACAACGCGGACCAATCAGAATCTAGTAGCGCCGAGCATGCAGCTAGGCTCCTCCCACCTACCGCAAGGCCTCAGCGAGCCCCGAGCCAATCAGAGAAGACCCCCTGTGTATAAATACCGCATCCCGGACAGTCGACGCCTCAGACACAACTGTACCTTCACCAAGAAGACTTCGACCACGCCACCGATGATGTCCACCGCAGTAGTGGACGAAACGTCTGGATCCAATTACTCCAGCAGACCACGGAAAATCAGCCCGGGAGACTCTTTTAGAATAATAATAATAATAATAATAATAATAATAATAATAATAATAGTAAGAAGAAGAAACGACAACAAATAGAAGGAAACCAGAAAAAAGTACCACTACAAGAAAGCGTTATTGCGCGAAAAAAAAACCAGAACATATATAAATATAGGACCTTAAATATCCACAACCGCCAAAATAGCCGTAAACCGTATATACAACACACTTAACAATAAATAAAAAAGACAAAAATAAAGCACCAACAAGGAGCCATTCGTACACCCCCGCTTCCCTAATATCAGCCTTCTCAGATCTCAGCTGCCTCGCCTGAAGTAGAAATTTACATATCCCCTCCATGTCTTCACTGCCTGCTAGTAGCATGTTGCCCTTAACTCTCCATTCGAGATGGTGAAGAATCGGCAAATATTTTCCCCTCCATTCTACCGTACCCCTACATCTTGCCAAGACATGCATCCATGATTCTTCCTCCTCGCTAATGGGGCAGATTCTCCTACCACTTTCATCAGTAATTTCCATCATCCGTCGTGCTCCCAATCTAAGCCACGCGAGCCCCTTTCTAATGAGTTTGGTGCCCTTTTTCATGTATTGCTCAACACCCCACTCAGATTTTAACCCAGACTGTACTTCTAATGAAACCATTCATATGTGAGTAATCTAGAATTGTGCACGTAAAACAGGAGCCACTATGTAAACAGATATACACACCTACTCCTTGCTATACACACTACACCTTGAACGTCAGTAGAATGCCTCCCAAAGCTACGGGGACTGCATAAATGGAAGCGATTGCATGTCTGGACTTTCAGCCTAGTCAACATTTTATGCTCAACTACATATATTTATAAGTAGAAATATAAAATTTATCTCACCAGACGTACGTTCGCATACTTCGTAATGCCACAATTGTATACGACAAGAAGCGAGGGCAATATGAAAATTTAAAACAATTATTTGTTACGTTTTCTTTTTTTCTAATTCATTCGTAGGTTAAGATTGCAATTACCTTAGGAAAATTTCTAATATAAAAGAAGGGAACAAGTTTAGGATTAGTAACACATTACATATTATTTGTGTATGTGAACTGTTAAAATTAATCTTCTCTATGGACAAGTTTTAGAATTTGATAGAATGGTTATCATTTGTACAGTAATTCAAACTATATATTCAATGCTATTAAAGCATGTTAAATTACTTAATGAATATTATAAAGTAATTTTTGTAATGGTTACAAAAGGGAGAAGAATTTAAAGAAAATATAAATACAAATCTACTTACCTACATATTGACTGTTCCGAGTCTTTCCGAGACAGCGGTAGGCGCAGATAGAAAACCGGTTAATCGCGTTATGGTCGGATTCGTGTGGCGGCTCTGTGTTATTGCTATCGTGTCACCTCGCGAATTCCTTATCTCCCCTTTCCACTGTCTAAAAGTCTCTAAACAGACTATAGTTATTTTTGGACGCTCTTAAACTACTATGATCCTTAACGTCCCATTCTATATTGGGTGTGAAAGACCGGAAATTTTGCTCATTATCAAGCTTGAGGTTCTTTACTTGTTTGTAAATCGACACGGGAGCAATGGCTTTACTTCCCTTCCAAAGTAAGCCATGCTAAGGATTTTTACGCCCGAAAAATTCCTTCATCCTCCGCCGGATATCAACCTCCGAACTCTGAAACCAGAGGCCAGGGTACCCCTAGACCACGGGGCTAGACCATGCAAAGATTGAATTTATACTGCACAGTGGTTAAGAAAATCCTGTCATTACCTTTCGTCATGTGTTATTCATTGTAGGCCCATAAGCTAAGTAATTTAAAACGATCCGGCCTGGAGATTTGTAATGCGATTAATTTATTGCAATCCACACATTGCGTAGTAGTTCGGGAAGCTTGGGAAATGCTCTTTAGAACAAGATTACGTCAGTGTAAATATTCAAGACGGCTTTTAGCTCATAAATGCGACAATTTATGCAAACTAAAATCAAGATTGGCACCTCAATATCATCCTAAGCGCTGCCGTCTCTTTTCAGGTTGTCGTAACATTCCTTTACGTGTTGAAGTAAAATGCATAATAATCATTCGGGTTAGGCTGTGATGGTGTCTCTACTATCTTGCCACAAAACTTCAAGATTAGAAAGCATTACCATACAGCGGAAGAACTATTTTTTCTATGTAGTCCTTCTTTGATGTTTAAGTATGTTTTCAACGTAACTGATCACGATTTATTTTTATTCAACTCCAATTTCACAAATTCAGCCAATTTAAAAGCTTTCCGACAACGTAACGTTTTACTTTCTCCACTAAGTACTTGCAGCAATAGAGCAATTAACATTCTATTGCACCTAAACATTCGATACCGTGATTTCACCGGAACATGTTTTGAGGGCCTCTGAATAAATATAACAATCATTTTTAGAAAAAGTTCCGTATGTGTATATTTGTCACTCTTTGTGTGTGTGTGTTTGTGAACAACATAACTCAGAAACAAACATCAATTAAATACCAAACTGATTATTTAAGTTCAGTATCTTCCAAGGATGCGACACAAAACTTTTCAAGAAAATCTTCTTACCGAAAACTACTGTTTACATTTAAAACTTTTCAGAAATGATTATTTTATCAAGAATGTCTGCAACGTTTTTGATTAAAACGCATATTATTAAGATTTTTAATGACAAATGAAATATGTTTCTGAATTTTCTGGGAATAGCCTCTGAAGTCCTCTTTATTCTGAACGACTTATGTATAATTGGTAAACCAAAGAGATAGATAAGATTTTACTGCAAAAAAAATGTAGATCTCGTCGAATCTCGCAATTTATGTCAAATAAAACATTTTGTGGCTTTAATCATTTCCGAAATATTATTTTGCATTGGTTCGAATTGTGAAATTGTTTGAATTATACCTTCCTTAACTGCAAATCGTTATTTTTTTGCCCCCTTTTATCTTTCTTTCTCTCTTTTTCGTGTTCATGCAAACAGAATAGAATTTCAAAACCATCACACAGCGATCGGCTGTAGCTTATTGCATTCTTCTTATACCTACAACGAAGTGTATAAATGAGTAATAAGGTTTATCTGTGTAAACAAGGAGTAAATAAAAGAATTAGCTTTTATAAGAATAGTTTGTTGACAACTGAGTAGAGAGCAACACATCGCATTTTTCTGTTTGTGATCTTTTCAGACCTGCAAATTTCTCTTCTTCTATGATCTTCAGGCTCCAACCACAAAACTATTTTGTTCTCACTTGAATGGTTTTCTTAATGAGATTCGAACATGTGAACCTATTTCCTGTACACCATGACCTGCCTGACCTCCTAGACACAAACACAGAATCCTCTATTTAATGCATCATTGCGGATTCCGCAGCTGTAAAGTTATAACAAGAGACGCGTAAAGTGTTATATTAGTAGTGATTAGTGGAGATGATAGGGTTCTTTTACATCGACAGACAAAACTACTAAATTTGCTTCCTCACTCGCACGCCACATTTCATGTTTTAATTTCCCTGTTTTGTATAAAAGAGAGAGAGAGAGAAGTTGCAAAAGCCTTCAAAATTTATGCCAAAGAATAATAACTGAAACAGCTATTTTAACAAATCAACGGGTAAAGCCTTAAGGTAAAGAAAACTCCAAAAAGAAACATGAATGTTCACAAAGGAACTATGAATCTTCTCCTTGACATTTCCCAGTAGCAAAATTGGTTTCGAAACATACCTCTAACAGAATTCCCAGCAACTAAAAAATCTACTAAACAAGGATTAAGAAATCACCAAAGCATCTGATAAAATTCTGATGTGATACATTCATATGGCTTTCTCTACACTTTAACTAAACCTTATTTATCTATTTACTACATTTAAATCCAAATAAACCTTTCAATAAATAGCTGCAATACACATTTTGTTATAGATACAAAGAGTAGGCAAACGCTTAAGAATTGGGCGCTATACCTGGTCTTAAAATTCCATATCTGTTTCCATGCAATCGCGAGAAACAATTGAATGTAGACAGGACTTTAATTGAATGACCAAGTAATTATCAATTCGAACCATTAATAATGGATATCTCAGAAATGGCTTATGCCACAAAAAAACTTATTTGAAATAAATTGCATGTTTTAAAGGGATCTACATATTTTGTGTAGTACGTTTTCGTCTATCGCTTAACGTTCACCAATTATACAAGATTAAACAAAACTCCCTCCAAATGAAGAGGATTTCACAGACTATTCCCAGAAAATTCAAGATATACATTTTACTTGCATGTAAATATCTTTAATATATGATACTCTCATCAAAATCGTTAAGAGTTATTTTTAAGAAAACCAAAATATTTTAAAAACCTTCGATGTAAAGGGTAGTTATGGATGCGGGATTTTTCTTGCAAACATTCGTGTCGCATTTTGGAGGATATTGAACTTAATACCAAGTTTGGTACTTACGCGACTTTTTGTTTTTGACACACAGACACATACACACGGACCTTTTTATAAAAATTGTTTATTTATTCAGGGGCCTCAAAACATGCATTTTCGGTGAAATCTCGCCATCGAATTTTTGGGTGGAATGCAATACCTTCTCTACCTACTAAGTACGTGGTAAAGAAGGTAAAAAGAAAGATGAAAATAAAGAACAATGAAAACAACTGTTTTACATTCAACGCAGTAGTTCCGGGTTTGATTTCCGGCTGGGCTGGGATTTCCTTTAACCAAAATGTTTCCCTATCTTCCATAGAGTCTGAAAGTATGAATGTGGGTGTGAGAGCACGTCTATCTAATTATTAATAAACAAGTATTAACTAATTAAATTAATAAGAAATAATCTTATAAAAACCTACACAGTTACAAACCAAATCACACCGGGGTCATGTTGATTGTTTGAAAACAAAGGAGCTAAAGGAAAGATAAAAGCTTTAAATACAGGAATTTTTTGCAAAGCATATACTTAATACTGAAGGCAATATTCACAGAGACAAATAAACAACATTTAAGGCTCTAAAACATTTAAAGTTCTAACAAAGGCGATGCGAAATGGAAGTAACAAAATTCGAGGAAAGCTACAATGTTTTAAAGAACAATCAGAAACCAATTGCCAAGAATTGTTACTATTACCCCTTGGGGATGTGTATGCAATTAAAGCTTTAATTACAAGTTATAAACGTCAGTGAAATAGGAAAAACCCCTTTCTGCTGTACAAACATAGAACTCGACGGAGATACTTAAATTATGGGGGACAGATCGAATGCTAAATTGATGCTAGATCTCCTAATTGTCTTTATTTGTATAAAAGGAAGTAGAGCAATTGTAAACATTATAAAAATTAACAGCACAAATTATTTATATGGAAAAGTCGTAACAAGATTACAGAAACTAATAGAAACAGTCTTCAGAGAAGCATAAAAACACACCCAGAAAGGATAGTGTGGATAATTTTTTAGTCGAAACATATAATTACAACAATTATGGAGAATTAATATGGAATTCCCCACTTGTTTATGGATTACATAAAGGAATTTCACAATATAAAACACGGGAAAAAAAGTATTCGTTTCTTGCTACTAGTGCCTGTAGCAAGTAGAGGAAGATTGCATTACACTTCAATAAAACGGAAATACATGTTTTGAGATACTCTGAATCCAAAAGAAATCATGTGTGTGTGTGTATGTGTGTGTGTGTATGAAGAGATAACTCAAAATCCAAATGTCAGATGGTTACCAAACGTAGTAGTTAATTTCAGAGTCTGTCAAGGAGGAAACGAGATTTTCAATTAAATTCTCCCCATCCCAAACTGCACTGTACATTCCGTTATGTTGTCTTCATTTTCTCTGAAATGGCGGTAACAGTTTTGATTAAAATACCCATGTTTAAGATATTTGCATGACAAATAAAACATATGTATATAATTTTCTGCAAATATCTTGTGAATATTGAATGACCTACAAAATCTTAAGCAAAAAAAAAAAGATCTCGTTAAAGCATGCAACTATGTCAAATAATTATTTTTGTTTCGTTATTCTTTGCTATTATTTTGAATGTTCATATATTTATACTTTTTCTCAACTGGTAGGTCACTATACGTTTTCGCCGTGGTCATACAAAGGGCATGGAGTTTCAAAAACACCAAATAGCGATCTACTTTTTGAAAATCTCACGATCTCTTGAGCCTACTGTATCCTTCTTATGGTTGCGATGAATATGTAAATGTGAAATGAAGTTTATCTTGATTAAGGTAATGCATCTGTGAAATTTGGAAAATCCTCATATGTAAGATATGTTGTTGAGATTTGTGCAAGTTATTAAAAACAATAACAGCAATATTTTCCTAAATTTAAAACTTCCAAATTATATGTTTATTTAAATATTATTTTTATTGTGTAAGTTCATTGTTGTAATAAAAATGCTTCACATAATGCATTTTAAAAAAAATATTTACACAAGAAATTCAGGTTTTTAGACGAGTCCGCAAATATATACATATATTGGATTATTTTTATATTAAAGCCTAATAATTGTTGAAAAATAATACATATTTGTACTTTCCAAGTATTAGAGTTTTCAAAAGTTAATCATTTATTTCTCAAAACAGCAACATTTTTTAAAAATGTATATGGCCATTTTTTTAATATCCTTCTGAGAAGCAGCATAAAAATGTGAGACAAATTAGTAAAAAATTGCATCTTGTGGAGAATTTGGAGAATGGAGAAATATTTAAAAAATGCTTCCGAGAAAACAAGGTTTAAATTTGGGCAAGCCTATTAATAATCATGCGCCTGTCCATTTATAGCTTCATTAGTTGATACTTTAAACATACCAAGTAGGGAAAACGATGTTTTCTTAAAGTTTAGAATCTAAATTACTTTATTATAAACAAAGTCAGTTTTCTAATTGTTCACATTTTTTATCAAATTTCACAGTTGCTAATGCCAGAAGAAGTAGAATAATATAATAAGTAGATTAAGTATTTATAAGAATATTTTTAGAGAAATAGGGAAAATAATGTGAACACATCAGATTCTTTTCAGTTCTTTTCACATTTGTTAAATGTTTAAATGTGATGTTATTCTAACTTGGAGAGAAAAACATTTCTAGGTCGTATTTTATTTAAGATACTCAAGATTTTAAATAGGGCTTGTTTCCTTCAGATGTATAGCACAAAATATTCCTTTCCTCCGAGAAAGACTTACTTGATTGCCGGCAAAGCCATTAGTTGCACCATTGAGGACTCTGATAGTTTATCACACACGGTTACCTTAATTACCAGAGAGACAGCAGGGATGCATCTGAAATGCACACATTACAATGCATGACGTGCAAGCTGTGTTTCGTGCCAGGTTTCCGAGTACACATCTTAAACACTATCTGCATATCTTGTGAGCTGATTTGGAATACATGCCGCCAACCAGTACCCATTAGTAACCAATATTGATGCAAGTAATAACACTATACACCAAACCGTGATAGAATCTGTCTCAACCGAGAACGATCCTCTTGTAAACATATGTGGAGGGAAGAAAGAGAGAGATGGAGACAGTAAGACGGAACGTTCTTAGCCGCTGGTTGGTGGAGGGGAGTTCATGGGTGTTTTCTTTTATTTGTTTTCGCATAATAACTGCCTCTAAGGGTCGGTTCTATAATAAACTATCCTATAGTACTCTCAAATAAACGTTTCTTGTAAAGAGCGATAAGTAACGCCCTCATTCTACAATCACGCTGCTTCCTCTGGATAACAATCCTATAAGATAATCTGGGATGTGTTGAGCTTGCCATTACGAATTAATAGAAACGTCATCATTGGGGAATCCGTAAACTAGAAAATAAACGACAACTGTCATGCGAAGCAGGCAACAACAAACAAAATGTGTTAAATGTTTATCATGTGGTTTCTTTTGTCATTGTTTTAGAATAGCATGGAAGTGACGAGGAGGAGCAGGGCTCAAAACTTCACTCGTGACGACTGCGAAAAACTGATAAACCTCGTAGAAACACATCAGTTTGCACGAGAATAAAAAGTCTGATGCAGTAACCTGGAGGAGAAAAAAACATACTGGGAGACATTTCCGTCAGAGTACACATAACCTTACATCTGTGTTGATGTCTATTTTCTGTTGTATTTCTGATTTCCTTGTGTGCCTTCTGCTAAGCCGAAAACTTTACTATAATAATACTATATAGAGAGAAAATTAGTATGTACCTGAATGTGGATTAATCTTAAAACCGATAAACCGCTAATTTTGATAAAGCTTTCAACGTTAAAAAGCCCATCTTTGTGACAGACATGAACTATAAAACACCTCATAATTTCCATGCGTAAATTACTAAAATACTAATAAGGTTTTGCAAAGCCTGTATAGTTGTCGGGGGAGAGGTTAAAGAAGTCAGACATTCCGGTTGTCTGAATTTCCGGATTTTTCATCCATTATTAGGAATATTCGGGCTGTACAAAATTACAATTATAAGGTCCAATGGGGAGGATTAACCATAAAATCCTCTAGATGATTAACAATGATTTCATAAAGAACGGCAGGAGGCAAATGAAATTAATTAAAACGTCATTGGAGTTTATAAAACCTACCCGTGAAACATGTGAGTTAGGTAGTGTTTTATAAAAGCAAGCCTATAAATTTCGTCTTCGTCCAATGTTTGAAAATAATTTTGTTTCTCTCTCTTTCTTTTATGACCATAGATTTCCTCGTCATTATTTGTATTTATATACAACTCTGCCATGATTAATAAATACTGTGCAAATCCTGAGTGTGAAAACTTATTTGTCGGATAATGCACGAAAAAAACTTATCGGCAAAGACGCCTTCCGACTAGTGCTATCCAGAGATTGTAGAACGCATTCCAAGAAATTCCGTAAATAGCTTTATCGGTAATTTATCTGCAGATTGAAGAACCGGCCCTAAGAAGTACAGTACTGTAAGTATTTTCTAATCACTGCCCAGCACGAATTAGTTTCGGGGAGAGAATAGTCTTATAAATGTTTAGATTCATTTCTCTGTATCCTGCACATACGCCACGGATGTGTTCTAGGCTAGTGAATTCCGAAAGTAATTCTTACAACATATGCATAAGCATAGAGAATTAAATAAATCTGAATACAGCCGCAGTTATACAGTATTGTTAAATAATATGCAGCCTAACTTTATATTTGTAATAGCACACGGCCCTCTCGGAACAAAGACGTTTCGCGGTGAATGCTGATTCAGATGTTTTAGTTTATCGTCGCTTCTGATATTTAAGACGTATGTCCCACACCTCCCGCATACTTCACATGCATGGAATTTATAAGCAGTCAGCTTATCATCATGGTCTGTTAATCTGCCGAAATAAAACACAACCGAGGGAAACCTTAAGAAGTGGCAAATGATCGAGTATTGTTTCGCGAAGCTTAAGAAACACCGAAGCGTAATCTCATGCTGCCCTATGATAGTATTAATTCTGTAACACATAGATTTAATAATGTCTTAGTAAACTCGATTTATTGCCAACAAGTTACCTCTCCTACAGCCAGTGTTCCTGAGTTTATCTTGCACGCATGTACGTGATACACGTGGTTCTTCCTGGAATTGAGCGTAACTACTTAGTGAAGTAGAGATTGCACACAGCAAGGTGTATTAGTATAAAAACGCTTCCAAAAAAGTCATAATTCTATGTACTATGAATACATATTTACTTTCTGCAGCTTATCTATAATATTCAAAGAATTGTTATATTCCACTCAAAGAATTCTATATAGAGATTTTATTGGAAATAAGCGATTTAATGAACCCAACAGAGGCATTTTTAGAAAACGTCTCATCATGTGTGTGTGTGTGTGTGTGTGTGTGTGTGTGTGTGTGTGTGTGTGTGTGTTCAGCAGAAGTTAGATACGAAGAGCCGGATAAATGGAATACTTCATATTCAAGTCCAGAATATTTCAAGGATGCAAGAGCCTCATATTCAAAACAGTGCTTGGTAAAATTAAGCTCTAACGATATTTATTCAAATGTCAGATGCTAATGGTATTTCCATGACGAATAAAGCCTACATATTGACATTTCTATAAAATTGACATTTAACATAACATATTGATATTTCTATAGTCTTTGTTACGATTCCCCTTGTTTCCTATAGAACATTATATAATACTAAATAATAAGAGTCAGCGAAAACGTACTAAAAGGAAAGTGTGCCATTCATTAATATATATTATTTGTGTGAAATATTCTACCCTCTGATTAAGAAAACTAAGTGGAAAATTGGGTTAAATTTCTGTTTACTATAGTATTTGACCTAGAAACTTCATTTTTGGCACACAACATTTCTATAGCTTACAAATAAAGCTATTAAATCATCTTGCAGTATTAATACTTTTTTAGTTATTAATGTTTTTGTTAAAAACATACGCCGTTTCAAAACATCCTGCTATAAATTTTTACCAAAATATTTTTAAAAATTCTTCAGAAGAAGATTGTGCACAAAACTTTGAAGTATTCACATTTTTAATATTTGGCACCACAGATAAATAAAAATATAATAAATGTACCGAACGTTAAAATTGTGAACATTTTTAGAACTGTAATATTGTTTTTTATTTTAAGATATTAAAACTCTGACACTTCGTTTCATTAATCAGCTTTTGTAGAACATCCAGTAATGTATGCAATGCGTTCAATAATAGATGTGTGGAAAACGTAATTTAAAGTCTGTATTGCAGTTAAATAGAGATATCCTTTTAAAATGACATTATTTAAAATAACTTAGGGACTTAAAATTCCAGGAATAGGTAAAATTGGGTTGGAGTGCTCATTTTTGGTAAAAGCCGAAGAAGTTATTTTTTCACAAAAGTTGGACATTTTCACCCATTTTCCCCGTTAAGTACTGTTACCAAAATTTCATTCTCATTCTTCACTTTTCTGCAAATGTTGGAAATTCAATTAACAACATGCGTTATTGGAACGAAATATTGTCAGCCCATACGGAAAAATCACTTAATTCATTAATATATGATAGGAATGGTCAATCATCACTACTTAGTACTTTTTGGGAAAGTCGGTGCTTCTATCATTAGAGCGGAATCAACTCCTTCGCTCTGCCTCTCCAACGTGAAAAAGGTCAAGGCATATCCAATTTCAATGTTGCAAAGTTAGTCGAAGTTACTAAGGAGAACTAACAGGTCAAGAATCCAAGATAACTTGACATATGCATTACTCAGCAGAAACTAGAGACTGCGTTCAGATCTCATCTCTTAATTAACTAACTCTCTCACCTTTGTTCACATTTGATTGACAACCAATTAACTTCTTCCCGTAATTATTGCAACGCTTACCAAGGAATATGCTGCAAGGTACTCTCGGAGGATAATTATTGTTTATCTTTCAACTGAGATCAAATACCACTCTTCAGAATAAAACATTGTATAAGTGAAACCTATAACAATTTTTTGAAGTAACAATTTCAGAATTTAATATTAAATTTAAAATTAATTGGGGCAAAAAATTAATAGTGTCTTCAAACTGCATGTGCTCTGTTATCCCATTGCCATGTATCCCATTCGAACACTGAGTACAAAAAAATGACACTGGTCGTTCGCAACACTTTCACATATACGAAACCTGTCCACTTAACTCTAACACCGAATGGCGACATTTAACTCACCATTAACATGTACCATGCTTTAATTTTTGAATAATCGATGTACGTGAATTTTAATCAGCTCTAAAACGAAACGCATATCTGCATTAAAACAGCACTTGAGCACATGACTACTCCCGCTGCACGTTGTGCGTCAAACGACTTGAGTGAATCAATTACCGATATAGCACCGGACAGCACGACGAATTCCTTTCGCCGAGGTAATGAAAGGACATATTCTTAAATTCATATCAATAAATAAGAAAGGCACTGTATCTAAACATGAAAGTCAGGATCTGTGTGCATTCAGCAGAAGAAGTGAAAAGATATCAACCTGCGTGAAACACTCCACTTGGTGATACAATAAACAATGGTCGAGGTACACAAGCATTGGGGATGTTTTTATTTCTTTGTCTCGGATTTATCTTCAAATGTAATTCTAGGGAACTAATGCAAAGACGCATGGTCATTATGAATATTGCTTGTATGCCAAACTGTTGGCCTAGTGGGGTATTTCGCTCTAAAATAGGCCCGAAGTTACTGTTCCGTATATATATACCCCGCTATCTCTCCCTCTTATGCACATTCATGGAAAAATACAGTATACAGTTTTAATTGCATATAACGTAATCGACATCTCACAGCTCCCACGGAATTTCTGTAGGGTCTTTCAAAAAGAGTGTCCTATCTTTGAACTTAAATAAAACACATTCTATAAATGATAGAGGTTTATTTCTTTTTTTATTTTGGAACATAATTAATGTCATTACGTGTGGAAGAGAACATCAGTTAAGTGACCGCCGCGACTTCGTTGGGTTGCGCGTATACGATTGTCCCAATTTTCAATGACAGAAGAACGTAAATTAGGTCCAACTTCACGAATAACACGCATGATGTTATTCATAAGATAATTTATTGTTTCTGGCTTTTTGACATAAACTCGAGATAACATAATCCCAAAGAAGTAATCCAACGGCGTTAAATCACATGACCTCGCAGGAAATACTGAAATCTCTGAACTTCTCCTTCAAAAGATCGATTGTTTCGAGAGCAGTATGGCATGTGGCACCATATTGCTAGAATCAGATGTTTCTGAGATCTATATCATCCAATTGAGGCCAAAAATAGTCCCTCATAATAGTCCGGTATCCTTCTCCATTGACAGTTAGAGCCTCTCCATCTTCATCTTGGAAAAAATATGGACCAGTTTTTCCACCATACAAATCCACACCACACATAACCTTTTGGGGATGAAGTGGTCGTTCTTGAATCTGTATTGGATTGTGATTGCTCCAGTAGCGGCAATTTACTTCTAGATAAGCCCTGACGCTGGCGTAGAAATTGCTAAACAGTTTACAGACTTCTGCATCGGAAAAATTGGGAATAGGCACCGAATATTCTCTCTCAATTCATCGAGCTGTGGTACAAATGATGCTGCATGACTGTTGAACTAAGTTGTTCGGAATTGTATGTAAGACCGTAATCTAGAACAAGAACGCTACGTAGCAAATAAAGAAGACACCAGTTGAACAGATGAGAGGAATTTTATTAGTCAGACTTTAAGTAATAGAAAGTTCAAGTTGAATATCTGACGAGAAGTCCGTCAGTGTTACGGGGTAATTCTGGATAATCTAACCTAAATGTAAACGACGTTGCCCTCTTATAGTCTCTCAACAACATAGGAGCTGACGAGGATTTGACACCCGAGAGCTCAAAGAGATGAGAGCTCTGTCGAACTCACACTTGGTCAAATCTTCAGAGAGTAATACCCGACACTTATCATATAGGCTTTACCTGAAGCTTTTTATACTGATTCACCTAACAATTATTTAGCTTTTTTCCAATTATTTCCGCATCCTGCCTAATTATTTATACACAGATTTACCCGGTAGACCAAAGAAATGAGGGTATCAGCAAATTGGATACGGAACGGTTTGAAGCCTAAACCACGAAGTAGATGAAGGAGTATACAGAATTACAAAGTTCTGTTCCTAGTAATATAAGTAAAATATCACACTGTTTTGTGGATGTTATTACCAGATACAATATTCGAAATTATTCCTAAAGTACCTCCTGCTAGCAAAATTCTTTAGAGAACAAGCTGTGGCCGGTTGGAGATGATTTATGATAGCAGAGGATTTTCAGACGGAGGGACCACAACCACCGCACGTAGGCTATCTCAGTAGACCCATTGTGCCTTACGTGACCCCTGGGAGGTCAAGGGGAGATCCATAGGGCGACCAGCTGACGGTGGCGCCTGCCTGTGCCATCATAAGCCCGGGGAACCGGGAATGAGACCCAGGAAGGATATCAGTAGGCCATCCAAACTACGCGCCTGGGAGAAATCCTTTAGAGAAGCAAAATCCACCGTCCCACCGGCATGCGCCATTGCCCATGAATGGTCCTGCAGCCCTGAAACAGATAAAGTTGAAACAGAGGAAAGGTAATGATGGTGACAGGAAATTCTGGACAGGAAATTTGTGATAGAACAGGAACCAGCATTACATTACCTGCCGACCTGTGAAAACCACAAAAAAGTCCAAGCTGATGGCGATTGGACTAATGAAATTCGAACCCGTGCCCTCCCGAATAAGAGCCTCACACATTACCACGGCGCCATCTCAAAAAGTTGGAGATGCCTAACTTGGTCATGTGATGTTAAATGAGCTTTATACCTTTATGAGAACCTCCCGTGGATCTGATTTGACAAAGCAAATAGCGCTGATGCAAGACGTACAGGACACAAGGCTTTGTAGATGCAAAAAATGGGAGAATATGCAAATTTGCGCATCATGTAAAACGATCTAGATAAACAAAATGAAACGCTTTTAATAGGATGATTTATTTTATATTTAATACTATTACATCAGCTAAATTGTGACATTACTGCCGTTTTATCTTAACCAACATGGGGTATTATAGCTATGGCAAAACCCCTTAGACTTAATAAATTAAGGAAAAAGGATGGAAGAAGAGCTAGAAGCGAAAGCAATAAGCCCAAAGAATGGAAGGTTAATGGCAAAAGGAAGTCACAGACAATACATATATCATGGAATGGAAAATAATCCTTCCTAAATTGCATGTTGATGTCTGAGACTGATAAAAACAAATGGCCGTGCACATAAAACACTCCGAGGGAATGATTTATGTTTCGGTTTAGACCGATTTCTGTGACTTCGAAATTATTACTTCTGTCACGATTTTAGTTGGCTCTGTTCAAACGAACAAATGACATTACTATTTGATGAGGTATGCAGCCACTCTGAAGTGGCTCGATTAATGTCACAACTGTGATATTCTAAAAGAGGAAACACAATAGTATTCAAAAACTAAAGGGAAAGTTATATTAGTTTTTCTTCACAATTACACTTTTAGCTCAAAATTGTAACTGAATATGAAGTTCACAAGAATGTGTACTGCGTACGATTACCATAAATAGCATTCAAACTTAATTTAAATACATTGTGAGGTATTTTTGCGGTGTTTGAATGTTATATTAAAAATTAACTGTTGCATTGCATGAGAATAATAACGTTAATGTTCCGAAAATTTAAAAAAATTATCAATGACTGTAAAAAGTGTCAGAATAAAGGTATATGAATGCAAAAAAGTAGTAGGATTTAACAAAACCAAAAATACTTGATTAAAAGATAAGGTTTTGAGCCAGAGTATGACTCTGAAACTATTAAGGTAGCTAATGCATTTATTGTTTTCTTCAATTTTACTTTCCTGATATTACTTCTCTCCATGAACTTAGCATAACAGGGCCAAATGTTCGAGTAAATGTCTCACTATGTTTAATCTCTACATAAAGTTTACTTAGAAAGTGATGTTTCTTCTTTCCTCTATTTTCATTGTCAAAATAAAGTATGCTGTTAGATACAATAATGACAGCAAGAATAAAACACAGCTTTAACAGATTAACAATAGGAATTTTAATCTTTGAATATTCCCTAGATTAAAATCTCGAGTATACTAGTCATGTGCTTAAACCTTCTTGCTTTTTCTTCTGAACATACATATAAAAAGCAATACTTTGCACTAAAGCACTAATAAATGAATGACAGCAGCAACATTAAACACTCAGGGTGCTAATGACCTCAGCAGTTGTGTGTCTAAAGCAATAGTACTACTACTACTGCTGGTGCTAATAAGAATAAGAATAAATTAATAACCCTGGAGCAATGACAGAAATCTGTATGGAACAAGAAAAGACAACAACATACGAAAAACTGCGAGAGCCGGTCGAAACAGACCCCTAGTGTCAATGAAACACGGAAAGAAACGTCGACTAGACTGGCTGATTCACAAACACCTTTCTGCAGAAACATACATGTCAAAATATGAGATAATAGCGAATTCTAGAGGAAGAATCAAGGAAATACCAAAAAGCAACATAGAACGTGTAAACTCAACCTTTTAAAAAAGTTGCCGCTCTGAAATAATACACCGTATTATTCTCGGTTTCATTATTTTTCCAAAATTTAAAACCCGAATGTGCTCGGGCTTTTATGTAAAGAGGTTAACATAAACTTTTAGGTTTACTCGCTGTACTTTATGACTCATTTTGTAACGTACTCTTCAACTTGCATTGGTATATTTTGCTATTGGCTACACTATCGCTGTGGCTATATGGCGTATGCTTTGCTATTCATGAATTCACTAAATAGATCAATAGCACCATTCTTGCGTATCCGCATTGTCATATGGCATATACATCTGACCCATCTCAACGTAGGACAAGCGCGGTAGTTGCTTACAGACAAAATTACTTTTCTTTTTATTCTGCTGGTACTCGCATCCTTAATAATATCGTTTTTGTCAACGCGTAGTAAAAGTGTTCTGCAAGTCTCCAAACGATATGGTTTGGAGCGTGATGTTATGGTTCTCGGCCATGAAAGGCAGTTGGATAAAGCCCAGCAATGGGGGTGTGAATTTTTCGGCCCTTGGTGCTCGCTCAGTGAGGAATATGAGGAGTAACTTTTGGTAGTGGTCTGTAGGTTACGAGGGGAACCGTGGTACTGATTAGCGGTTAGATGATAGCTTTCTGCATATGGGTGTGAAACCCGTAGTCGAGTTGGTAGACATTCTTCCTTCCAGCTACACTTTGTTATTGTTGTTTATGTTGTAAAACTGGGAACTTCTACATAAAGCATGCTAAAACTAGAAATTGTATGCTCTAGCATTCAGTTACAATCATAACATTTCAATGTTACCAATTTTGATTTTCAAACAAGCCTGACATCATTAAACCTACTTAAGTCCATACAAACTACAGGTTTCAAAATATTGTGCTCTTTTAAATTTCTCAAGCTACAATGGATTTTAAATGTTGTAGATAAAGTGGAACTTACTTCAGTTTTATACATTCAGTTACATTTTTAAATATAAAGGCAGTAGTCAATAATTCATTTACACAATACATCCACATATTCAGTAGTACATAAAACACCCAAAATATAACCTTAAAATAATATAAAATATTTTGGTAGCTACATCTTTTGAATGCACAACCTATAAAGCTAACAAAGATTTTATATAGGTATAAAATTACTAAGAGGCGACGCCGTGGCCGAGTGGTTAGACCGCTCGCCTCCCACCGAGGCGGCCTGGGTTCAATCCCAGGGATCTGCATGTGGGATTTGTGGTGGACGAAGCGGCGTCTGGGCGGGTTTTCTCCGGGTTCTCCGGTTTCCCCCGCCATTCATTCCACCAACTGCTCCATCATCACCTTTCCTTTCATCCATTTCACCAACATTTCGTTTCATCTACTTCCTTCATCCCATACCAGGCATCGGGCTGATCACCCATCCTGGATGCTCTGTCTGATCCATGAGTGTCTGCTCCTCGACGGGCCTCTGACCCCAGGCACCCGCTTGTAAGTTTTGGGGGGGTGTAAGTCCCACATAAGAGGAGGGTAAACAGATAATGAATGAATAAAATTACTAAGAAACTGTTTTGTACAAGCTCTCATTATTAAATCTTTCTTTAATTTTTTGCTGGAAGCATCTCTGGTGTACGCTTTTGCATTCTTGGGGAGTTTTTTTTTATAAAAAGTGTGCTTCTATGGCAACGTGTCCGCCCATTAACGCCTAGCGTTGCCATATGGTAACGCACGTAACCCACTCTTAAAGTTGCTATTGTGCTTACAAAAATTACGCTGGAGGTTTGGTACCACTGCTAATCCCTCTTTAAAGGAGTGTTTATAGTGCTTATTGTCGTGTTTGTTACAATAATAACGTACAGATTGTTCGATTGCTGCTATCGCTGAATGTGGAGCAAAAATGGACATCCGATTCGAGTAGCTATATATTTGTATGCTTAGAGTTATGTGCATTATTTCTTGGTAGTATATTTCTTTGTATAGTGCAATATACATTCTCTTAGAGTTACAAGGTGATTTAGAAAAGAAAAAACAGGTGAAACTTTGGCTTCCTAATTCCAATGTTACCATATGACAACGCTAGGCGGATATACTCAGTAAGACATATATTTCATTATGTTGTTTCACGAAAGGCCTTTCACTTGCTGAAGCACTGGAGATAATTTACAGTAATGATATTGATGGTGATGTGTTTATTGAGCCACCAGTATCAAACGTAGACGCAGATGAGGATTCTAGAAATGAGGATGAAGGCGCATTATTTGGCAATTTGGAGCCTGAACACCAAGGACGTATATTTGGTGAATTTTGATTTGTACCAGGGTAAAGGACCAAACTGTAATGCTGACTGCGACAATTTATTTGGTAAAGCGGCAAGTTCCTTACTCTTATTGCTTAACGAAGTTCCAGATGAGAAGAGAAATCTAAACTACAGCTTCTTCATGGATAATTAATTTTCTAATGCACCACTTTTCTCATTTCTCAGGTATTGTGGCTATTCTGCCTTTGGTACTATTAGAGAAAATAGAATGCCTAAGAGATGCCCGCTGGAAAACAAAGAAGTATTCTCTAATAAAGATCGTGAAGAGAAGCATTATGGACTGCTTTACGTCCAAAGGATGGATAACTCAGTAGTCGCAATGATCTCTTCTTCATGTGGCGCACAAGAAGGTGGTCAAGTGAAGAGATTTTCACAGCAGCAGAAGTGAAATTTAATGATTCCAAGCCAGGCTAGTCGCCTAATTCAACATCTTTATGGGAGGTACTGACCAGATGGACCCGAATATTGCCTGCTATCGCAATAGGTTACGAAGCAAAAAATGGTACTGGCCCTTGTTTACGTGGATGCTAGATGTGGCCATTCTGAACGGCTGGAATTTGTACAATAAAGTCAGAAGAAAAGATGGATTTCAAAAGAGAAATGGCTACCATCTATCTCAAGAGATACCAGACTGTGCCAAAAGGAGTTGGAAGACTAGCAGCTTCATGGATATCTCTTAGCGGTCGCATATCAGATTCTATAAGATTTGACAGAACTGACCACCTTGTCGAGCCAACGGAAGGAGGAAAAAGGAAAAAGTGTGCTAATTACAACTGTAAATTAAGTGTGAGACTTAACCTCGACCAACCGTGTCATTACCGCAGAGAGTAAGGGTAAATGTACATATCACGGAACCGGGGCAGAGCACGACAAGTAGTCCATAACGGCCCTTTCTACTTCCAACGTGACCCTGGGAGGGAGGAGAGACCCGAAGGGCGACCAGACCTGGATGCCAACAATATGAGATCATAGTATCCGTGTGGATAGTAGAGAAAACCCTGAGTATCTTAATACCACAAACTTTGGATTGGAAATGCTTTGTTATGGTTGTAAAAACAATATTACACAGTGCAAACCGCTTTGAGTCTGTAGTTATTTGTATGATAATCTCTCCTTCTCTGGTTATTTGTTTATTAAATTCTGACATACTTTTCATCCCCTTTCCATTAAGACGACTCGTAGTAAACAACTGAAGGGAGAGGGAAGACCCTTCTGCAATTTCTTCACAACCTGTTCATCTAGTTCATTCTCAACCGGTTGTAAAATAGGATTAGGCATCTGCTGTCATTCCTAATACATGGTTTTACGTAGCTCCGACGTGCATCTTACGTGTTGCTGGTACAATGGTTGAATCTCAAGGAACTTATGCACAGCGTTTTCCAAACAGACGAATACTAAATCCAAGGACGCTTCTTGCGATTAATTGACGAATGACAGATACTGTTTAATGTCAATGTAAATAATTATACACGTGGTAGGAGACCATGGATACGCACACCAGAGTTAGAGGAGTAGGTGTTGGAGCAGTTAGAAATAGTCCCTCAACAAGCATTCAAGCTATGGCGCGCGATCTAACAGCACTATTTGGAATGCTGTTCACGGGGATTTCCAGCATCCTTTCAAAGTTGCGAAAGTTCAGCGACTTGGGGTGATTAGACTTCCGACTTCGATGTGCGTTATCCCGGTGGTACACACAGCAGCTACTGCAAATTCTAGACCTCCCTTTGTGTTGTGGAGAGACGAGGCCACGACTACTCGCGAGAGTATTTTTAACAGTAGAAACACTCATGCATGGATACCTATTAACCCTCGTAGGAAATAGATGTGTGCATTTCAATACAGATGCACTAAATTTTCAGTTCGGGATTTGTAAAGAAACCCCAGGCACACGCCTGTAAGTCCTGGGGGGTGTAAGTCCTACATAAAAGGAGGGTAAGCAGATAATGAATGAATGAATTTGTAAAGAATATCTTGTTGGGTCCTTATCTGTAACCTCTTTGCCTGACAGGACAACAATATTTAGATCTTTTCTGAGAAGCGCTGATACCAGAGATTTGGAAGAAATTGCTCTCAACTTATGCTGTAGGTTGTGGTGCCCCTCTCCACTCCACATGCCGCATTGCCAGGGATTTCCTCAACAAAAGATTTTCATCTCGGTGGATTGTTCGACATAGAGCCGTTGCATGACCGCCAAGGTGCTCAAATTTTATACCGTTGGATTTCTTTTGGAGGGACACATG
This sequence comes from Deroplatys truncata, assembly GCA_030765065.1. Taxonomy (NCBI): domain Eukaryota; kingdom Metazoa; phylum Arthropoda; class Insecta; order Mantodea; family Mantidae; genus Deroplatys; species Deroplatys truncata. Next base: position 202,638,068 of record CM060979.1, on the reverse strand, counting down.
AAATCACTTGCTACGAGACTCCGATGAACACAGAAACAGATCTTGTAGTGAGGATCGTCAAGCGGACGCGGAAGAGTCCATGTTGAGACGAGCGGATCTGTGTAACAAGTTCAATTGCCGGCATTTCCAACAATTGCTGTATAACAACATGTAACATCTTTGCTTGTTCTTATACTTAACATAATAAATAACAATTTGTGTTCAGCACTTTACAATGCATTGCAGTGTTAACATCCATAACAATGTGTTTACTCTCCAAGGTTAATTATATTGAAATTCTGGTATGGATATTTCTTACCACTAAAAACCTGCACTCACTTTGTATCGAAATTGATAAGTTTAGCTAATAATATTCCGTGAGGTAATACATCGTATTATTTTCATGCTATATGAAAATAATATACTCAGCATTTAGTATTACTTATTTTTGTACTGTTTCGTTATTACGCCTTTTGGTTATTAAAGTTATTTAATCATTTTCACACATGTGGTTTACATAGTGAGTTGAATTATTAATGTAACATTGGTTTCAGGTTGTCAAATAAACAAAAGAAAATAATGGGAGAGATAGAGCGGCATTTAATGCCTAGTAACAGCTGTATAAATGTAGCAATTGTCCTCATCAATATGCACTGTGGAGTCTCACGTTTACAGTGCATTACGCAGCTGCATGACCGATTTACCAAACAACCCTTATAACATACGCCATTACGTAATTGCCAATTCATTAACACTGCTCAATCAGTATTCTCGTCATCTCGCATACATCCACAACCTCTAGCATCTTTTTCTTTCTCTGCTCCAATGATGATAAACGAGATAGTGTCAGTTAAACGTAATTGCAGTGTTGGTAATTTGAATAGTCGATAACGCTCAGCTTCCTAAGTTACATTCTCATGAGATTTCAGAGAAAATATCAAAATCTGCTAATAATAATAATAATAATAATAATAATAATAATAATAATAATAATAATAATAATAATAGGACATTCGCGGAATAATGAACGAATAATAATCGTAAATTGAAAATGGCAGGTGCACTGTAACATTATAGAAGTCTATGCTCCGGTAGATGGTAAGGCTAAGGGGATTGATATATTCTATGAACAACTTCAAGAACAAGTAATTAAAGGGGTAACAATGACTATTATAATAGGGGTTGACGTGAAAGCAAGAGTAGGCAATGCAGCATTTTCTATATTAATTGGAAAACATGGAGAATCAAAATTAAATTCTAATGCACACCATCCGAGGCATTTCTGTACATATATCTATAACAAGCATGTTATAACCGCATAAACACACTTGGGCAAAAAGACGACTATAGAGGAGCGGAAGCAGACACCGATCACTATTTAATGTACTCAAAAATAAAACGGCCTAGGAAGTATAAGGCGAAATGAAAGAAATATATCAGTGACAGAAAAAAAGCTTTAAAATACAGATAATTAAGGAACCCTAATGTAAGAGAATCATATAAACCAGATAACGTAAAAATATGAAGGATAGAGTGAGAGATGAAAATTTAACCGGAAAGTCTTACATACTGCAATTGATGTCAATGTAGAAGGAAAAAGTAAAGGTGTGGATGAACGGTGGGACCCCCGCAACTGGGGAAGAGCATCGCAAGTAAGTTGTAACGGCCCTTTTGCCTTTACTGTGACCCCTGGGATGGAGGGATGAGGACAGAGATGATGAGGACCATATTCGGATGCCGATGGACACAAGTATGGACGGGGTCCCTAACATTTCCAGATCGAACGCCGCCCGGGCCCACTCGGAGGCGAGACCTAACTGAGCTGGGGAAGAAACGACGTCAGGGAAGAAACCTCTCAGAGAGCACATCCACCGCAACCTCGCTGGTCTTACAACCCTGAAATAGATGACAGGGAAGAGGCAGGGCAGGAGAGTCGTGGTCCCAGCGTCCGCCTGCCGACCCAGGGAAAGCACAGGATGGAACCCGGGACCTCCCGAGTCCCAGTTGCACACGTTACCGCGGCGCTCGGTATGTAGAAGGAAACCCAATAAAGTCCAAGAGTTAAGTAACTGTGTACGAGAGAAGAGAAAACAGTCTTATTTAAACTGGATTTGCAGTAAGTCGCAAAAGGATTTTGTTTGGTACAAAAATAATAGAAAAATAACAAGAAAGTTGACCAGACAGATGCAGAGAGAATCGTGAGAAAAACTTATAAATAAATTAGAGTATGCTGCTATAGTATCTGGGAGATTTAGCTTTAAAGTATTAAGAGTTGTCAATGTGAAATATAAGTTAAGGCCAAAATAGATATTATAGCACAAAAAATTAAGGATATAAATACTATAAGGAATTACTAGTAAATGAGAAACAGAATTACACAAAGGATACAATACATGCCAATGAATATAATGAACTTAACTAAAAGAACCAAATAATTTAAAAAAAAGAAATGTAAATAGAAAAGCCGCAGGATCTGACGGAATTATTATGAAGCTTATAAAATATGGAAGCCCAAAATTTAAAAACTTAATGGTTCAATTCCTAAATGATATATGGAGCATAGGATGCATACCAACGGAATGGAAGATGGTAAAAATAATCAATATGCATAAAAAGGAGGTAAACATAAATGCTGCAATTACAGAGGAATTTCTGTTCTGAATTTCGGGTACAAAATATGTGCAAACATAAAATGCAAGCCAGACATGGTATACATATTACAGGAACAACAATGTGGATTACGTAATGGAAGGTATTGTATTGACGCCTTTATTACAGTCATTAAGAAAATAATGGAGAAACGAATAGAATCCACCCCTTCTCCTCGTTTTCTTTTTCTTGGATTACGTAAAAGCATAATATAAAGTAAACAGTTCCAAACTGTGAAATACATTAAGAAAGTATAAAGTACCATCAAACTAATGCGATCAAGTAGAAATCAAAATTAGAATGCAAGATAAACATAAATCTAATTTGAAAACAAGGACAGGATTAGGATTCAGCGCGGAGGGGGACTTAACACGTCTGTACCTATGCCCGAACGGAGCGCCCCCGGGAGGGAGGAATGAGGTGAGAGGAGACAGGGAGGCGACAGGCAGAGGGCTGGGTTCCTACCATTTACAGATTTAAACTCCCCGGATGAACAATAGTGCAGCCGGCTCCCCTCCCCCCTGTGAGCGTACACATCCACTGAACGACCGGAACCCGGAGACCGCCCCCATTCCGCGGGGACGAAGGTTTCCAGAGGCCATTTATCCCCTGGCACGCACACGCCGAGACCTCCCGCCGACACGTACAGCCCTGAAAGAGATTAAGGGGAAGTGAAATGTGAATGGAGGTGAAATGGAGGGTCAGGAAATTTGGGAGACGTAATGATCCTTTCCAGCATTCGCCTAGCGACCCAGGGAAACCCCCGAAAAACCCCATGTGTCAGGAAGGTCGGCCACGAGAACAAGGGTAAATACAGGATTGCGACAAGGATGTGGACTTTCTCCTCTTTTATTTGACATTTATATAAATAACATTTTTGTAAGATTGGAAATTAACGGGGCCCAGAGGCAATAAAAATATTAAAACTATAATATTTGCGGATCCCTGGTCCTGTTGTCTAGTCAAGAGTATAACATAACAAAACTACATGTTGTAATACAAGAATACAACATGGAGATATGTTGTAATAAAATAAAGGTACATATTAGCAATTGAGTACAAATCAACGAGGAGAGCAAAGATAGTGATAGACGAACTGAATACAGAGCAAGTGAAAGTTTACAAATATCTGGGATGTAATTGAACTAGCTATAGAATCAATTCATATTTACAAAAATACAATAAGATAACACGAATTGTATGGAACAAGTTTGGAAGAAATAAGACTAAAATAAGATTCCATAATGTTCTATCAAAGTTAATGAAACATGGACCCTAACTGGCCAGGATTGAAAGTGAATTGAAATGGTACAAATGAGATTCCTCAGTTCAGTTGAAAAGGAAACAATAAGAGACAAAAGGAAAAGTAGTGGAATAAGGGAAGAATTAAAAGCAAATAATACAACTGATGAAATTAAGATACATTTGAAAAACTGGCAACGTCATGTAGAGAGAATGGCCAAAGACAGACTACGTGGCAAGCATGCTATTACCAACCCATTGGGAAACGTGACCTGGGTCGCCCAAGAAGAAGATCGAAGCATGGGAATGGACAGCAATGACCCATGCTTGAAAGAAATAAAGAGAAATAAGAAGGCGATAGTAATGATTATAATAATATAGTTGCTGCACTATTAAATATCAGAATGTTTGTTATGTTTACCTGCATTTCACATAACACACTAACTATTAATAGCTACTAATATGTACATTGGGTTAAAAAATTTTAAGAAAATAGACATAGCTGGATCTCCCGCACCAAAAAATTATATACAGCAAGCGTTGAATTAAAGACCGTATTGAAAGAGAGATCTAAGAAGACAAAGAATGAGACAATCTATAAATTTTAACTAGAGCTTACCCATATGATGATATGAATGACTTATCTACATCAATACCTTACAGTATGAATAAACTTTACACTGCTGCAAACAAGTAACAAATTTATTATTATTATTATTATTATTATTATTATTATTATTATTATTATTATTATTATTATTATTATTATTATTATTATTATCAACACCACACCGAGCGGAATGACTTAGACCAGGTATGGGAATTGAACTCGCGTGTCACCGTGTGTTAGGCGAGCTCCACCCTTCCCCTTGTCGTTTGCTCTTCTAACCCGTGTTGGAAAACTGTTGAACGCAATTATGAGGTACATTCCACAAGGGTTGTCGGACATTTTAGGGAAGAATGCACTGTTTCATATTTTGTAGCATACAAATATGCTGCTATGTACTGTGTATAAGTAATAAGTATTGAGTATTGTTTGTTCATGTTTCCTGCAACCTTATAAGTGGTATATTATTTATATTTTTTAATTTGATAAGATATATGATATACCTTGAGTTTCAAACCTTTATTCTATGAATAATAATGAATAAACCGCTGGATTTCTTTTGCCATTTAATGCATACCTTGCTTTTCAAAGTTAAGAATCAGCATTACGCTACAGTATTCCTCCCCGGCTCTCCGTCTTAGATTCATACGCGGCTCGCCCATACTTTGTTTAGACAATAGCCTCTGAGCCTCACTTTCGGGAAGTCATGATTTCGACTTCACCTTGGATGTTTTTTCTGGTTTTCCCGTGCGCTGGGGTGGATTATATAAAACAATTTCCTTCCACTTTATTTCCCTCTTCATCTTTCAGGATTGCAGGGCCGGGAGGTGAGGCGATGGTGTGCGGCGTAGGCGGTAGGCGTGCTTTGAGGATGGAATCTTCTGCCCGAACCTTACCTGCGGATAGTCCGGCATAGAAGGGTCGGCCGGGGATATACAATACGGAAACACCTTTCGTACTCTCTCGTACTCGTCACATCGCTTCCTTCCGAGGTTTACTAGGTGCAATAGGCCTAGTCTCAATCTTCGTACATTTCTAATTCCTATCTCTATCCGCATACGGCAGTTTTCAAAATTAGACAAGAGATTAACGTATTTAGCGCATCACAGATAAACGTATACAACGGCTTTAAAATTAGCACACTATTCACTCATTTTAAAATACATAGATAACTTCATTTCTGTACATAGTATTCCTACATAGACAGAAAATCAATTTCATGTACAAAATCCATTTTTTCAAACAACTCAAAAGATTTTCCAATTCTTTAGTAATAACCTTACCCACTGTCGGGAAATTTTATTCTTATATATCTAAATGTTAATAGCATTTGTGCTTTATGTCAGGGAATTTGTATTCTCAGCTGCCTATATTGGTAGCATGTTTGTTTATAAAAAACACATTTTTAAGAAGAAGGTAAAAACTGAAACTGCAGTTAAAAACATGCATATGTGGAAACCATGTACTTCTAAGTTTTCTTATAGATTCTGCGTTCATTATCACCACACTTTACTGCAGAATAATGGTAAGAATTGTCTCGATTCAACCATACACAAGCTGGCTACTAAAGAAGAAATCACAAACTGGCGGTTAAGCTTCATATAATTCTTTGAGGAGCATACCAAGGATCCAAGTACTTCTAAGGACAGCCATGTTTAAAATCAAGGATTATGAAGTCAATTTTCATTTGTTTCGTGCAATAATGGATAGTGGTTCATAAAGCAACTTTTATCACTGAGCACACAGTGCAACAACTGAGGCTGAAGAAAGAAAAAAACATCTCTAATATTCCTTCAAGCACTTGGAGATTTGACCCCGCTAGCTAATTCATCTGTAAGCGTCGAGGTTACTACTTCCTAGAATAACTGGCAACATTCCTACGGCGTACGTCATTTTCAAGAAATGGAATATTACCAATGACGTCATGCTAGCTGATTCTGATTTTAATATGCCTCGCAGTAATCAATTACTCGTTAGAGCTCAGTTCCTTTTGCAGTTCACGAAAGAAAGAAAATCACGATTGGAATACCCTAAGCTGCAGAATAAACATCTTGGATGGATTCTTAATGGAGAATATTCACAACAGATCAATCAATGGCAAGAAGAGAAGAAATCCATGTCATTATTCATAAGAACCGATCTTAAGCTAGAAACACAGATTCCGAAATTTGAAAAAATGAATCATGTGATACATTCAGCAGAAAAGAGAAAATTAAAGGAAACGATGAATTCTTTGACTGATAGTAACAGTGGTACTCTCAAGACATTGAGATTGACTACAGATCTATTTTTGATAAATTGTAATATAGAAACACAACAACTGAAGAACAAGAGTAGAGATATAATGCCGGTTTGAGCACAGTAGAGAGATGCCGACAAGTGATAAAGTTCTTTGTTCTACGCCGACAAGTCCGCCCCCTCCCTTTGTGTGCTCACATGCCGCCAGGTCTCGTGTCGTTAGGCCCCGCCCCCTCTCGCTTTGTGTGCTCACCTAATGCCGGCAGTATCTGTGCTAACAGGTTCTACCCCCTCTCCCATGCGTTCTACTGTGGCGTCATGACTTGATGGAATTGTTTTCTCGAGTCCTGCCGCCCCTCGGCAAATTAATTAGGTAATGTTCGTCAAACATTTTTTTTATGATTACTAAGGTCTGCAGATTGCATCCTCGAGCAATTAAGTTTTTTGATTAATGAATTGTTGACTGGAGCTTGAGTATAAGTAGTCTGCTCACGGTAACAGTCTGTCATGTAATGAAACACTGCAGCCTTCTTGTATCTGGGGAAATCGCTTGTCCATTAGCTGAACATGTTAGACGCTTTCAACACATTAATAGGCTTTTAAGTTTACATTCCGGATCTGTTTACATACATTAGCGAACGACATACTTCCGCCAGGCGGTAACGGTGACCTCTATTAGCTGACCCGTTAGACGCTTTCACCCCATTAGCGAACAATGTCAGTAATTGTTTTCCTAAGTGCTCTGCCCAACACTCAACACTTTAGATTTTAGCGATGGAAATGATATAAAAAGCACCAGCTTCTCCAACGAGTTCCAAGTTGACCAGGATGCCCGGGTTCGAATTACAAATTCAGCTTCTAATAACTCAGAGACTAATTACGATAAAGACGTCAAATAAAGTTTATTACATTAATGTCATTAGATAGTTTCTTGTGAATGTATATTTGGGTACATGGTGTCCAGGGTTCGAATACCGATAAAATGTAATTTAATTATAAATTTAATAACTCCTAAACTAATTAAGATAAAGACACCAAATAAACTTTATTGCCTTTAAGTTATTAGGTAGTATCTTGTGGAGGTGTAATTAGATACCTGACGTTCTGGGTTCGAGCCTAATGTTTAAATCGTCATTATCTCAGAAACTAAGAGAGGTAGAGGAATTGACCAAAGCATGATTGATAGCTCCTATGATGGGTAATTAATACTGTATATAATTTTTAATCAGTTGTCCTTATTTCGAATCCCGACCTTTCAATCACTTACTTATTTTTTCTCTATACTCTAGAATATGTCACTTAGATTGATGCTGTAACTGCATACAGCACCTTTAAACATATCAAACTAATATTGTAAATAATTTTGTTTCTGGTGTCCAGGGTTCGAATACCGATAAAATGTACTTTAATTATAAATTTAATAACTTCTAAACTAATTAAGATAAAGACGCCAAATAAACTTTATTGTCTTTATGTTATTAGGTATTATCTTGTGGATGTGTAATTAGATACCTGACGTTCAGGGTTCGATCCTAATTTTTAAATCGTCATTATCTCAGAAACTAAGAGAGGTAGACGAGTGAACCAAAGCCTGATTGATAGCTCCTATGATGGGCAATTAATACTGTATATAATTTTCAATCAGTTGTCCTTACTTCGAATCCCGATCTTTCAATCACTTACTTATTTTTTCTCTATACTCTAGAATATATCACTTAGATTCATGCTGTAACTGCATACAGCACCTTTAAACATATCAAACTAATATTGTAAATAATTTTGTTTCTGGTGTCCAGGGTTCGAATACCGATAAAATGTAGTTTAATTATAAATTTAATAACTTCTAAACTAATTAAGATAAAGACGCCAAATAAACTTTATTGCCTTTATGTTATTAGGTATTATCTTGTGGATGTGTAATTAGATACCTGACGTTCTGGGTTCGATCCTAATTTTAAATCGTCATTATCTCAGAAACTAAGAGAGGTAGAGGAATTGACCAAAGCATGATTGATAGCTCCTATGATGGGTAATTAATACTGTATATAATTTTTAATCAGTTGTCCTTATTTCGAATCCCGACCTTTCAATCACTTACTTATTTTTTCTCTATACTCTAGAATATGTCACTTAGATTGATGCTGTAACTGCATACAGCACCTTTAAACATATCAAACTAATATTGTAAATAACTTTGTTTCTGGTGTCCAGGGTTCGAATACCGATAAAATGTAATTTAATTATAAATTTAATAACTTCTAAACTAATTAAGATAAAGACGCCAAATAAACTTTATTGTGATTATGTTATTAGGTAGTATCTTGTGGATGTGTATTTAGATACCTGACGTTCTGGGTTCGAGCCTAATTTTAAATCGTCATTATCTCAGAAACTAAGAGAGGTAGAGGAGTTGACCAAAGCATGATTGATAGCTCCTATGATGGGCAATTAATACTGTATATAATTTTCAATCAGTTGTCCTTACTTCGAATCCCGATCTTTCAATCACTTACTTATTTTTTCTCTATACTCTAGAATATATCACTTAGATTGATGCTGTAACTGCATACAGCACCTTTAAACATATCAAACTAATATTGTAAATAATTTTGTTTCTGGTGTCCAGGGTTCGAATACCGATAAAATGTAGTTTAATTATAAATTTAATAACTTCTAAACTAATTAAGATAAAGACGCCAAATAAACTTTATTGCCTTTATGTTATTAGGTATTATCTTGTGGATGTGTAATTAGATACCTGACGTTCTGGGTTCGATCCTAATTTTAAATCGTCATTATCTCAGAAACTAAGAGAGGTAGAGGAGTTGACCAAAGCATGATTGATAGCTCCTATGATGGGCAATTAATACTGTATATAATTTTCAATCAGATGTCCTTACTTCGAATCCCGATCTTTCAATCACTTACTTATTTTTTCTCTATACTCTAGAATATATCACTTAGATTGATGCTGTAAATGCATACAGCACCTTTAAACATATCAAACTAATATTGTAAATAATTTTGTTTCTGGTGTCCAGGGTTCGAATACCAATAAAATGTAATTTAATTATAAATTTAATAACTCCTAAACTAATTAAGATAAAGATACCAAATAAACTTTATTGTGATTATGTTATTAGGTAGTATCTTGTGGATGTGTATTTAGATACCTGACGTTCTGGGTTCGAGCCTAATTTTAAATCGTCATTATCTCAGAAACTAAGAGAGGTAGAGGAGTTGACCAAAGCATGATTGATAGCTCCTATGATGGGCAATTAATACTGTATATAATTTTCAATCAGTTATCCTTACTTCGAATCCCGATCTTTCAATCACTTACTTATTTTTTCTCTATACTCTAGAATATATCACTTAGATTGATGCTGTAAATGTATACAGCACCTTTAAACATATCAAACTAATATTGTAAATAATTTTGTTTCTGGTGTCCAGGGTTCGAATACCGATAAAATGAAATTTAATTATAAATTTAATAACTCCTAAACTAATTAAGATAAAGACGCCAAATAAACTTTTTTGCGTTTATGTTACTAGGTAGTATCTTGTGGATGTGTAATTAGATACCTGACGTTCTGGGTTCGAGCCTAATGTTTAAATCGTCATTATCTCAGAAACTAAGAGAGGTAGAGGAATTGACCAAAGCATGATTGATAGCTCCTATGAGGGGCAATTAATACTGTATATAATTTTCAATCAGCTGTCCTTACTTCGAATCCCGATCTTTCAATCACTTACTTATTTTTCTCTATACTCTAGAATATATCACTTAGCTTGATGCTGTAAATGCATACAGCACCCTTAAACACATCAAACTAATATTGTAAATAATTCTGGTTCTGGTGTCCAGGGTTCGAATACCGATAAAATGTAATTTAATTATAAATTTAATAACTCCTAAACTAATTAAGATAAAGACACCAAATAAACTTTTATAGGGGGAAAGGATGCTCTCCTGAAACATTAGGTCTCTAGATAGAAGTATTTATAGGGGAGAGATAGGGAATACCAGGGCTGATGCTAGGCTAGTCAGATGCTAAAGGAGGGAGGGATATGCTTTATACGAGAGAGATAGGGAACACAAGGAAAGATGCTATACTAAACAGGACTTGAAGGATAGAATATGGGCGATATAGCGAACCGAGGAGAGGTATTAGGATAGGAGTTTTGAATGATGGAGTAGGCGTTTATATGCGAGAGATAGGGAATACGAGGGTCGATGCTAGGCTAGACGGTGTTGAATGAGGGAATGCATCTTATATGAGAGAGGTAGGGGAATATGAGGAGAAGTGCTAGGCTAGTCGGGAAGGTCTGAATGAGAGAGTATACGTCTATATGGGAAAATATAGGGAAAACGAAGGTAGGTGCTAGGTTGAGAGAGTCTTCAAGGAGGAAAATGCATTTATATGAGAGCGTTAGGGCATACGAGGAGAGGTGCTAGTCTAGACATGGTTTGAGGATTAGAGTATACGTTTATATGGGAGAAATATGGAAAACGGGAGAGATACAAGGATAGATAGAGATTGAAGGAGGAGGAATGTAGGTTTATACTGTAATATAGAGAGTAATTCGATTATAAAACTTTTCTCATCCAGCCTTACAACACTTTATATACTTATTTTCTAAACCTTACAAACTTTATATTTGTTAAACAGTAGTGCGCGAGACGGAGAGGGACAAACAGTATATCGGTTTACAGTGAAGTATACATCCTAACCTATTCCCACCTTGTTTGTTCTGGATCTTCTCATTGTCTATCATCTAACGTAAACACGTAACAAGACGTAACACAGGAAATCATACATATGGCGCATTAAAAAAATAAAGGTATATATAATGAAACATAAACAAGTAGACAGAGGGTCATCGATACATAGAAAACCAGGAGTTGTATGTACTGAGACCATAGATTAGTATAGGCAAACAACAAAGAAGTGAATTTATAGTGTAAATAGCCAAATATTTTCAAATATTATTATAGTCTAAAAGTATATAACTTAATTATGTATCGAGTATTGAGAAATAAACGTTATTCATTATTCACTAATCTCAGATCACTGCAATTGTATTGAATCAATTCACAATAGCTAATGCCATTCAACTTTCATTCGTCTCTGATACATAAACAAATTGCAAAATGGAGAAGGACGAAAGTAATAAAAAGACTCAGGCAGCAAATTTTAAGAAAGAAGAGAAAGATATATGACCGACATTGTTTTGGAACACAAATTAGTCTTGAAAATAAAATGACTGATAGCTCTGCTAAGCGTAAGGAAGAGACATGGAAATAAATTGCAAATGAATACAATTCTAGGTTGGAAAAGAAGATAAACAACATTCATGTAAACCAATTTTTAAAAATCAGTTTAACTGAATACATGTAAAAAAACATATCACTTTACAAAAAGTAATGCAGACAACATTTATTTTTTATAAACATTATCCTATTACATTACTTTACAAAAAACCATACATATTTCCTAAAGGCAAAGGTGATAGTCTAGACATTCTAAACACTCAGTTATATAATCATATACATCACACAGAAAGAGACCTGCATTATCAGTAAAAAAAACTAAACATCTCAACAATGTCTGAATGATGTATTTTATAAGTACAAGTTTTTTGATATTTCAAAGTTCCTGTTAACCATGGCAGTAATTGATTAACACAATTTCTCGATCCTGTCATGCTATAACTTTAGATGCTTTCAGCTTACTTATAATTTCCTCAATCTCTTGTGTGTGACTATTATTACCAGCATCCCTCGACGCAATTAGTAACCTCAATATATTTACTAGTCTATTCGGATTTTCAAGCGTTGATATCACTGAATCATCATCATCTGAAGATTTCATATTCTCGCAACTTCCGATGTATCCAGATTTTTCACCAACAGTAGTCTCCAGTGAAGGACAGAGGCTTGATCCGGTATAACATTCCCCTCTATACATCTTCGGATCTTCAAGTGCAGGTGAGAGAGTCGATTCAGTATAACATGTTGCTCTATGAAACTTAAATCTTGACAAAGAACGATTCTTAAAAATCCGCCCGCATACACAGCATCTAATAACGCGTTTTCCTCCATGTGTAATGTATGAAAAATCGTGTTTCTCATTCCTCAGTTGCACAGATTTTCTCGGGCAGTAGCTCATGCTAAAACTAAAAGAAATTAAATGAATACGTGAATGCTAACGCTCGAAGGAATTAAAAGCGAATGAATGAATTCATAACACGCACCTATGTATATATCCAGGATGAGGACGACGGAGGGAATTGCAATCAATGCATAGCAGGGAGAAAGGATACTCTCTTGAAACATTAGTCATCTAGACAACTATTGTTCACGGAGCCTGTAGACGTCAGGTTGAATGGGACAGACCTCAGGTTCAAATCTTTAAGGGCACGGACCCAGCCTTTTGCCTGTCATGTATACTAAACCATCCTAACAGCGTAACATTACGTTACAACGACACGTAACCAGAACATGGCGAGCATGGAAAAAAGGATGCTCTCTGGGAACATTACTGGAAAAGGATGCTCTCTGGAAACACTAGTCATCCACACAACGGATTGTCCCTAACATTTCCAAATTTCGGGTCGTTCAACATCGTGACGCGCCCCTGTCATCTACATTTCGACGAAATTTTACCTCCTGAATTAAAGTTTGGTGATCTGTATAGACCTGTACAACATGCATTACGCTATGTAACAGACTCATCACGTTATGTAACAACACGATCACGCTAGGTAACAACATGTTCACGCTATGTAACAACATGATCACGCTATGTAACAACATGATCACGCTATGTAACAACATGATCACGCCATGTAACAACATGATCACGCTATGTAACAACATGATCACGCTATGTAACAACATGACCATGCTATGTAACAAAACGATCAAGCTATGTAACAACTGATCACGCTATGTAACAACATGATCATGCTATGTAACAACCTGAGCACGCTATGTAACAACATGATCACGCTATGTAACAACATGATCACGCTATGTAACAACATGTTCACGCTATGTAACAACATGATCACGCTATGTAACAACATGACCACACTATGTAACAACATGATCACGCTATGTAACAAAACGATCAAGCTATGTAACAACACGATCACGCTATGTAACAACCTGATCAAGCTATGTAACAACTGATCACGCTATGTAACAACCTGAGCACGCTATGTAACAACCTGATCACGCTATGTAACAACTGATCACGCTATGTAACAACATGCTCAAGCTATGTAACAACATGATCACGCTATGTAACAACATGTTCACGCTATGTAACAACATGTTCACGCTATGTAACATCATGATCACGCTATGTAACAACATGACCACACTATGTAACAACATGATCACGCTATGTAACAAAACGATCACGCTATGTAACAACATGATCACGCTATGTAACAACCTGATCACGCTATGTAACAAACTGAGTACGCTATGTAACAACATGATCACGCCATGTAACAACTGATCACGCTATGTAACAACATGATCACGCCATGTAACAACTGATCACGCTAGGTAACAACATGCTCAAGCTATGTAACAACTGATCACGCTATGTAACAACACGATCACGCTATGTAACAACCTGATCAAGCTATGTAACAACAGGATCACGCTATGTAACAACCTGAGTACGCTATGTAACAACATGATCACGCCATGTAACAACTGATCACGCTATGCAACAAAACGATCAAGCTATGTAACAACCTGAGCACGCTATGTAACAACATGTTCACGCTATGTAACAACATGATCACGTTATGTAACAACATGATCACGCTATGTAACAACATGATCACGCTATGTAACAAAACGATCAAGCTATGTAACAACCTGAGCACGCTATGTAACAACATGTTCACGCTATGTAACAACATGAACACGCTATGTAACAATACGATCACGCTATGTAACAATCTGATTACGCTATGTAACAACTGATCACGCTATGTAACAACATGATCACGCTATGTAACAACCTGAGCACGTTATGTAACAACATGACTACGCTATGTAACAAAACGATCACGCTATGTAACAACTGATCACGCTATGTAACAACCTGAGCACGCTATGTAACAACATGACCACGCTATGTAACAAAACGATCACGCTATGTAACAACTGATCACGCTATGTAACAACCTGAGCACGCTATGTAACAACCTGAGCACGCTATGTAACAATACGATCATGCTATGTAACAACCTGATCACGCTATGTAACAACCTGATTACGCTATGTAACAACTGATCACGCTATGTAACAACATGATCACGCCATGTAACAACCTGAGCACGCTATGTAACAACATGATCACGCTATGTAACAACATGAACACGCTATGTAACAATACGATCACACTATGTAACAATCTGATTACTATGTAACAACGGATCACGCTATGTAACAACATGATCACGCTATGTAACAACCTGAGCACGCTATGTAACATCATGATCACGCTATGTAACAACCTGATCACGCTATGTAACAACATGCTCACGCTATGTAACAACTGATCACGCTATGTAACAAC
Organism: Deroplatys truncata; assembly: GCA_030765065.1. Classification (NCBI taxonomy): domain Eukaryota; kingdom Metazoa; phylum Arthropoda; class Insecta; order Mantodea; family Mantidae; genus Deroplatys; species Deroplatys truncata. Next base: position 202,622,741 of record CM060979.1, on the reverse strand, counting down.
ATGATCACGCTATGTAACAACCTGAGCACCCTATGTAACAACATGATCACGCTATGTAACAGCATGTTCACGCTATGTAACAACACGATCACGCTATGTAACAACACGATCACGCTATGTAACAACATGGACACGCTATGTAACAACATGAACACGCTATGTAACAATACGATCAAGCTATGTAACAACCTGAGCACGCTATGTAACAACATGATCACGCTATGTAACAACATGAACACTCTATGTAACAACCTGAGCATGCTATGTAACAACATGATCACGCTATGTAACAACCTAATCACGCTATGTAACAACATGATCACGCTATGTAACAACATGATCACGCTATGTAAATAGGGTGGACCATTTAAGTTGAGGCTATACAATATATCCAAAACTAAGCGTTGTAGAAAGAAATGTCTTTAATAAAACTTGATTGATATTATGGCGAAAGTAAATGCTGCTAGTCGTGTTTCGTTTGGAGGACGTAGTGAGGGTCATTTCAGGGTCTTTTTAAATGGGACCCTAATTGTAGGTTCCCATTTAAAAAAATAAATTGACCCAAAATGACCCTCATAACGGCCTCCAAACGAAACACGACTAGCAGCATTTACTTTCGCCATAATATCAATCAAGTTTTATTAAAGACATTTCTTTCTACAACGCTTAGTTTTGGATATATTGTATAGCCTCAACTTAAATGGTCCACCCTATTTACATAGCGTGATCATGTTGTTACATAGCGTGATCATGTTGTTACATAGCGTGATTAGGTTGTTACATAGCGTGATCATGTTGTTACATAGCATGCTCAGGTTGTTACATAGAGTGTTCATGTTGTTACATAGCGTGATCATGTTGTTACATAGCGTGCTCAGGTTGTTACATAGCTTGATCGTATTGTTACATAGCGTGTTCATGTTGTTACATAGCGTGTCCATGTTGTTACATAGCGTGATCGTGTTGTTACATAGCGTGATCGTGTTGTTACATAGCGTGAACATGCTGTTACATAGCGTGATCATGTTGTTACATAGGGTGCTCAGGTTGTTACATAGCGTGATCATGTTGTTACATAGCGTGATCAGTTGTTACATAGCGTGAGCATGTTGTTACATAGCGTGATCAGGTTGTTACATAGCGTGATCATGATGTTACATAGCGTGCTCAGGTTGTTACATAGCGTGATCATGTTGTTACATAGCGTGATCCGTTGTTACATAGTAATCAGATTGTTACATAGTGTGATCGTATTGTTACATAGCGTGTTCATGTTGTTACATAGCGTGATCATGTTGTTACATAGCGTGCTCAGGTTGTTACATGGCGTGATCATGTTGTTACAAAGCGTGATCAGTTGTTACATAGCGTAATCAGGTTGTTACATAGCGTGATCAGGTTGTTACATAGCATGATCGTATTGTTACATAGCGTGCTCAGGTTGTTACATAGCGTGCTCAGGTTGTTACATAGCGTGATCAGTTGTTACATAGCGTGATCGTTTTGTTACATAGCGTGGTCATGTTGTTACATAGCGTGCTCAGGTTGTTACATAGCGTGATCAGTTGTTACATAGCGTGATCGTTTTGTTACATAGCGTAGTCATGTTGTTACATAACGTGCTCAGGTTGTTACATAGCGTGATCATGTTGTTACATAGCGTGATCAGTTGTTACATAGCGTAATCAGATTGTTACATAGCGTGATCGTATTGTTACATAGCGTGTTCATGTTGTTACATAGCGTGAACATGTTGTTACATAGCGTGCTCAGGTTGTTACATAGCTTGATCGTTTTGTTACATAGCGTGATCATGTTGTTACATAGCGTGATCATGTTGTTACATAACGTGATCATGTTGTTACATAGCGTGAACATGTTGTTACATAGCGTGCTCAGGTTGTTACATAGCTTGATCGTTTTGTTACATAGCGTGATCAGTTGTTACATGGCGTGATCATGTTGTTACATAGCGTACTCAGGTTGTTACATAGCGTGATCCTGTTGTTACATAGCTTGATCAGGTTGTTACATAGCGTGATCGTGTTGTTACATAGCGTGATCAGTTGTTACATAGCTTGAGCATGTTGTTACCTAGCGTGATCAGTTGTTACATGGCGTGATCATGTTGTTACATAGCGTGATCAGTTGTTACATGGCGTGATCATGTTGTTACATAGCGTACTCAGTTTGTTACATAGCGTGATCAGGTTGTTACATAGCGTGATCATGTTGTTACATAGCGTGATCGTTTTGTTACATAGCGTGATCATGTTGTTACATAGTGTGGTCATGTTGTTACATAGCGTGATCATGTTGTTACATAGCGTGAACATGTTGTTACATAGCGTGAACATGTTGTTACATAGCGTGATCATGTTGTTACATAGCTTGAGCATGTTGTTACATAGCGTGATCAGTTGTTACATAGCGTGATCAGGTTGTTACATAGCGTGCTCAGGTTGTTACATAGCGTGATCAGTTGTTACATAGCTTGATCAGGTTGTTACATAGCGTGATCGTGTTGTTACATAGCTTGATCGTTTTGTTACATAGCGTGATCATGTTGTTACATAGTGTGGTCATGTTGTTACATAGCGTGATCATGTTGTTACATAGCGTGAACATGTTGTTACATAGCGTGATCATGTTGTTACATAGCGTGATCATGTTGTTACATAGCGTGCTCAGGTTGTTACATAGCATGATCATGTTGTTACATAGCGTGATCAGTTGTTACATAGCTTGATCGTTTTGTTACATAGCATGGTCATGTTGTTACATAGCGTGATCATGTTGTTACATAGCGTGATCATGTTGTTACATGGCGTGATCATGTTGTTACATAGCGTGATCATGTTGTTACATAGCGTGATCATGTTGTTACATAGCGTGAACATGTTGTTACCTAGCGTGATCGTGTTGTTACATAACGTGATGAGTCTGTTACATAGCGTAATGCATGTTGTACAGGTCTATACAGATCACCAAACTTTAATTCAGGAGGTAAAATTTCGTCGAAATGTAGATGACAGGGGCGCGTCACGATGTTGAACGACCCGAAATTTGGAAATGTTAGGGACAATCCGTTGTGTGGATGACTAGTGTTTCCAGAGAGCATCCTTTTCCAGTAATGTTCCCAGAGAGCATCCTTTTTTCCATGCTCGCCATGTTCTGGTTACGTGTCGTTGTAACGTAATGTTACGCTGTTAGGATGGTTTAGTATACATGACAGGCAAAAGGCTGGGTCCGTGCCCTTAAAGATTTGAACCTGAGGTCTGTCCCATTCAACCTGACGTCTACAGGCTCCGTGAACAATAGTTGTCTAGATGACTAATGTTTCAAGAGAGTATCCTTTCTCCCTGCTATGCATTGATTGCAATTCCCTCCGTCGTCCTCATCCTGGATATATACATAGGTGCGTGTTATGAATTCATTCATTCGCTTTTAATTCCTTCGAGCGTTAGCATTCACGTATTCATTTAATTTCTTTTAGTTTTAGCATGAGCTACTGCCCGAGAAAATCTGTGCAACTGAGGAATGAGAAACACGATTTTTCATACATTACACATGGAGGAAAACGCGTTATTAGATGCTGTGTATGCGGGCGGATTTTTAAGAATCGTTCTTTGTCAAGATTTAAGTTTCATAGAGCAACATGTTATACTGAATCGACTCTCTCACCTGCACTTGAAGATCCGAAGATGTATAGAGGGGAATGTTATACCGGATCAAGCCTCTGTCCTTCACTGGAGACTACTGTTGGTGAAAAATCTGGATACATCGGAAGTTGCGAGAATATGAAATCTTCAGATGATGATGATTCAGTGATATCAACGCTTGAAAATCCGAATAGACTAGTAAATATATTGAGGTTACTAATTGCGTCGAGGGATGCTGGTAATAATAGTCACACACAAGAGATTGAGGAAATTATAAGTAAGCTGAAAGCATCTAAAGTTATAGCATGACAGGATCGAGAAATTGTGTTAATCAATTACTGCCATGGTTAACAGGAACTTTGAAATATCAAAAAACTTGTACTTATAAAATACATCATTCAGACATTGTTGAGATGTTTAGTTTTTTTACTGATAATGCAGGTCTCTTTCTGTGTGATGTATATGATTATATAACTGAGTGTTTAGAATGTCTAGACTATCACCTTTGCCTTTAGGAAATATGTATGGTTTTTTGTAAAGTAATGTAATAGGATAATGTTTATAAAAAATAAATGTTGTCTGCATTACTTTTTGTAAAGTGATATGTTTTTTTACATGTATTCAGTTAAACTGATTTTTAAAAATTGGTTTACATGAATGTTGTTTATCTTCTTTTCCAACCTAGAATTGTATTCATTTGCAATTTATTTCCATGTCTCTTCCTTACGCTTAGCAGAGCTATCAGTCATTTTATTTTCAAGACTAATTTGTGTTCCAAAACAATGTCGGTCATATATCTTTCTCTTCTTTCTTAAAATTTGCTGCCTGAGTCTTTTTATTACTTTCGTCCTTCTCCATTTTGCAATTTGTTTATGTATCAGAGACGAATGAAAGTTGAATGGCATTAGCTATTGTGAATTGATTCAATACAATTGCAGTGATCTGAGATTAGTGAATAATGAATAACGTTTATTTCTCAATACTCGATACATAATTAAGTTATATACTTTTAGACTATAATAATATTTGAAAATATTTGGCTATTTACACTATAAATTCACTTCTTTGTTGTTTGCCTATACTAATCTATGGTCTCAGTACATACAACTCCTGGTTTTCTATGTATCGATGACCCTCTGTCTACTTGTTTATGTTTCATTATATATACCTTTATTTTTTTAATGCGCCATATGTATGATTTCCTGTGTTACGTCTTGTTACGTGTTTACGTTAGATGATAGACAATGAGAAGATCCAGAACAAACAAGGTGGGAATAGGTTAGGATGTATACTTCACTGTAAACCGATATACTGTTTGTCCCTCTCCGTCTCGCGCACTACTGTTTAACAAATATAAAGTTTGTAAGGTTTAGAAAATAAGTATATAAAGTGTTGTAAGGCTGGATGAGAAAAGTTTTATAATCGAATTACTCTCTATATTACAGTATAAACCTACATTCCTCCTCCTTCAATCTCTATCTATCCTTGTATCTCTCCCGTTTTCCATATTTCTCCCATATAAACGTATACTCTAATCCTCAAACCATGTCTAGACTAGCACCTCTCCTCGTATGCCCTAACGCTCTCATATAAATGCATTTTCCTCCTTGAAGACTCTCTCAACCTAGCACCTACCTTCGTTTTCCCTATATTTTCCCATATAGACGTATACTCTCTCATTCAGACCTTCCCGACTAGCCTAGCACTTCTCCTCATATTCCCCTACCTCTCTCATATAAGATGCATTCCCTCATTCAACACCGTCTAGCCTAGCATCGACCCTCGTATTCCCTATCTCTCGCATATAAACGCCTACTCCATCATTCAAAACTCCTATCCTAATACCTCTCCTCGGTTCGCTATATCGCCCATATTCTATCCTTCAAGCCCTGTTTAGTATAGCATCTTTCCTTGTGTTCCCTATCTCTCTCGTATAAAGCATATCCCTCCCTCCTTTAGCATCTGACTAGCCTAGCATCAGCCCTGGTATTCCCTATCTCTCCCCTATAAATACTTCTATCTAGAGACCTAATGTTTCAGGAGAGCATCCTTTCCCCCTATAAAAGTTTATTTGGTGTCTTTATCTTAATTAGTTTAGGAGTTATTAAATTTATAATTAAATTACATTTTATCGGTATTCGAACCCTGGACACCAGAACCAGAATTATTTACAATATTAGTTTGATGTGTTTAAGGGTGCTGTATGCATTTACAGCATCAAGCTAAGTGATATATTCTAGAGTATAGAGAAAAATAAGTAAGTGATTGAAAGATCGGGATTCGAAGTAAGGACAGCTGATTGAAAATTATATACAGTATTAATTGCCCCTCATAGGAGCTATCAATCATGCTTTGGTCAATTCCTCTACCTCTCTTAGTTTCTGAGATAATGACGATTTAAACATTAGGCTCGAACCCAGAACGTCAGGTATCTAATTACACATCCACAAGATACTACCTAGTAACATAAACGCAAAAAAGTTTATTTGGCGTCTTTATCTTAATTAGTTTAGGAGTTATTAAATTTATAATTAAATTTCATTTTATCGGTATTCGAACCCTGGACACCAGAAACAAAATTATTTACAATATTAGTTTGATATGTTTAAAGGTGCTGTATACATTTACAGCATCAATCTAAGTGATATATTCTAGAGTATAGAGAAAAAATAAGTAAGTGATTGAAAGATCGGGATTCGAAGTAAGGATAACTGATTGAAAATTATATACAGTATTAATTGCCCATCATAGGAGCTATCAATCATGCTTTGGTCAACTCCTCTACCTCTCTTAGTTTCTGAGATAATGACGATTTAAAATTAGGCTCGAACCCAGAACGTCAGGTATCTAAATACACATCCACAAGATACTACCTAATAACATAATCACAATAAAGTTTATTTGGTATCTTTATCTTAATTAGTTTAGGAGTTATTAAATTTATAATTAAATTACATTTTATTGGTATTCGAACCCTGGACACCAGAAACAAAATTATTTACAATATTAGTTTGATATGTTTAAAGGTGCTGTATGCATTTACAGCATCAATCTAAGTGATATATTCTAGAGTATAGAGAAAAAATAAGTAAGTGATTGAAAGATCGGGATTCGAAGTAAGGACATCTGATTGAAAATTATATACAGTATTAATTGCCCATCATAGGAGCTATCAATCATGCTTTGGTCAACTCCTCTACCTCTCTTAGTTTCTGAGATAATGACGATTTAAAATTAGGATCGAACCCAGAACGTCAGGTATCTAATTACACATCCACAAGATAATACCTAATAACATAAAGGCAATAAAGTTTATTTGGCGTCTTTATCTTAATTAGTTTAGAAGTTATTAAATTTATAATTAAACTACATTTTATCGGTATTCGAACCCTGGACACCAGAAACAAAATTATTTACAATATTAGTTTGATATGTTTAAAGGTGCTGTATGCAGTTACAGCATCAATCTAAGTGATATATTCTAGAGTATAGAGAAAAAATAAGTAAGTGATTGAAAGATCGGGATTCGAAGTAAGGACAACTGATTGAAAATTATATACAGTATTAATTGCCCATCATAGGAGCTATCAATCATGCTTTGGTCAACTCCTCTACCTCTCTTAGTTTCTGAGATAATGACGATTTAAAATTAGGCTCGAACCCAGAACGTCAGGTATCTAAATACACATCCACAAGATACTACCTAATAACATAATCACAATAAAGTTTATTTGGCGTCTTTATCTTAATTAGTTTAGAAGTTATTAAATTTATAATTAAATTACATTTTATCGGTATTCGAACCCTGGACACCAGAAACAAAATTATTTACAATATTAGTTTGATATGTTTAAAGGTGCTGTATGCAGTTACAGCATCAATCTAAGTGACATATTCTAGAGTATAGAGAAAAAATAAGTAAGTGATTGAAAGGTCGGGATTCGAAATAAGGACAACTGATTAAAATTATATACAGTATTAATTACCCATCATAGGAGCTATCAATCATGCTTTGGTCAATTCCTCTACCTCTCTTAGTTTCTGAGATAATGACGATTTAAAATTAGGATCGAACCCAGAACGTCAGGTATCTAATTACACATCCACAAGATAATACCTAATAACATAAAGGCAATAAAGTTTATTTGGCGTCTTTATCTTAATTAGTTTAGAAGTTATTAAATTTATAATTAAACTACATTTTATCGGTATTCGAACCCTGGACACCAGAAACAAAATTATTTACAATATTAGTTTGATATGTTTAAAGGTGCTGTATGCAGTTACAGCATCAATCTAAGTGATATATTCTAGAGTATAGAGAAAAAATAAGTAAGTGATTGAAAGATCGGGATTCGAAGTAAGGACAACTGATTGAAAATTATATACAGTATTAATTGCCCATCATAGGAGCTATCAATCAGGCTTTGGTTCACTCGTCTACCTCTCTTAGTTTCTGAGATAATGACGATTTAAAAATTAGGATCGAACCCTGAACGTCAGGTATCTAATTACACATCCACAAGATAATACCTAATAACATAAAGACAATAAAGTTTATTTGGCGTCTTTATCTTAATTAGTTTAGAAGTTATTAAATTTATAATTAAACTACATTTTATCGGTATTCGAACCCTGGACACCAGAAACAAAATTATTTACAATATTAGTTTGATATGTTTAAAGGTGCTGTATGCAGTTACAGCATCAATCTAAGTGACATATTCTAGAGTATAGAGAAAAAATAAGTAAGTGATTGAAAGGTCGGGATTCGAAATAAGGACAACTGATTAAAAATTATATACAGTATTAATTACCCATCATAGGAGCTATCAATCATGCTTTGGTCAATTCCTCTACCTCTCTTAGTTTCTGAGATAATGACGATTTAAACATTAGGCTCGAACCCAGAACGTCAGGTATCTAATTACACCTCCACAAGATACTACCTAATAACTTAAAGGCAATAAAGTTTATTTGGTGTCTTTATCTTAATTAGTTTAGGAGTTATTAAATTTATAATTAAATTACATTTTATCGGTATTCGAACCCTGGACACCATGTACCCAAATATACATTCACAAGAAACTATCTAATGACATTAATGTAATAAACTTTATTTGACGTCTTTATCGTAATTAGTCTCTGAGTTATTAGAAGCTGAATTTGTAATTCGAACCCGGGCATCCTGGTCAACTTGGAACTCGTTGGAGAAGCTGGTGCTTTTTATATCATTTCCATCGCTAAAATCTAAAGTGTTGAGTGTTGGGCAGAGCACTTAGGAAAACAATTACTGACATTGTTCGCTAATGGGGTGAAAGCGTCTAACGGGTCAGCTAATAGAGGTCACCGTTACCGCCTGGCGGAAGTATGTCGTTCGCTAATGTATGTAAACAGATCCGGAATGTAAACTTAAAAGCCTATTAATGTGTTGAAAGCGTCTAACATGTTCAGCTAATGGACAAGCGATTTCCCCAGATACAAGAAGGCTGCAGTGTTTCATTACATGACAGACTGTTACCGTGAGCAGACTACTTATACTCAAGCTCCAGTCAACAATTCATTAATCAAAAAACTTAATTGCTCGAGGATGCAATCTGCAGACCTTAGTAATCATAAAAAAAATGTTTGACGAACATTACCTAATTAATTTGCCGAGGGGCGGCAGGACTCGAGAAAACAATTCCATCAAGTCATGACGCCACAGTAGAACGCATGGGAGAGGGGGTAGAACCTGTTAGCACAGATACTGCCGGCATTAGGTGAGCACACAAAGCGAGAGGGGGCGGGGCCTAACGACACGAGACCTGGCGGCATGTGAGCACACAAAGGGAGGGGGCGGACTTGTCGGCGTAGAACAAAGAACTTTATCACTTGTCGGCATCTCTCTACTGTGCTCAAACCGGCATTATATCTCTACTAACAAGGTCACAAAGCGAATGGTGTTATTGTTATATCTTCAATATTTGACCCACTTGGGTCCATAAGTCACATTGTAATACTCTTTAAATCTTCATGCAACAGCCCTAATAGGAAGATTCAAGTTGACATTTTATCAGAAACGTTGATGCTTAACTAGCTGAAGCTATACGAGCCAGTCTCTGCATTAAACAATTGAAAAGATCTACCATAATAATTTTCTGGTATTGATTCAAGCAGCGCAGGGCTGTTTATGCACCATTTTCTTAATAGGAATCCTCCACGATGAAGGTTTGCAATGCATCTTTTGGAGGGAACATCCACAACATGATCTGAAATCATATACTTTGACAACTGTAACTTATAGCACAGCATCGGTATCTTAGCCACGAGATGTTCTCCAACTAACAAGGAAGCAAGCAAGTTTCTCAGAGATACTTCAATTTTTAAAGTGATTTCTACATGGATGACTAGATTTCTAACGCTGACGCATTGGAAGAAGCTCTGCAGCCGCGAGTCAAGCAAACCTTCATCATGGAGGATTCATATCAAGAAAATGGTGTATAAACAGCCCTGCGCTGCTTGAATCAATACCAGAAAAATTAAAGGAAACGATGAATTCTTTGACTGATAGTAACGGTGATATTCTCAAGACATTGAGGTTGGCTACAAATCTATTTCTGATAAATTGTAATATAGAAACACAACAACTGAAGAACAAGGTCACAAAACGAATGGTGTTATTGTTATATCCTCAATATTTGACCCACTTGAGTCCATAAGTCACATTGTAATGCTGTTTAAGATCTTCATGCAACAGCCCTAATAGGAAGATTCAAGTTGACATTTTATCAGAAACGTTGATGCTTAACTAGCTGAAGCTATACGAGCCAGTCTCTGCATTAAACAATTTCAGAATTCCACGACTTGTCAGCAAAGAAACAAACAAGGAATTCTACGCACAAGGTTTCTTTGACGCTTCAGTCTGCATACGGAACTTGCATTTATATAAGGTCCGTTAATCAGAAAGGAGTATAATAATGATTTGATTTATTGCATTATATTTGTAATGTGCATTTAACAAAATGCTTGAGTACATAGATATGATTTGTCTTTTACTCTCATGGAGATTCTGAACTAAATTGTACATAAAACATGTATGACATTTAGTTTAGAGCATAATTTAGTATATTTTTTCTTTTTATTAAGGGTAACGACACGATAGAACATGACACAAAGGAAATTGTGCATCATAATGTAGTAAACGAAGCTTTGACACCAATATTAGGTAGAATTGTCATTAATTTGACTTAACGCACTGAAGCAATATGCATGACAACGGTGATATGATATGAACTGTCGAACGAGCGAATATTCAAAGGAGTAGATAAATGGTCATTTTCCATGAGAGCGCATATAAACAGAAGTTTAAGTTCAGTACTATATGCATTACTGCTTTTCGAAAGAATTGGGTTCGCAGAAATGACCAAGTCTCATAATTACAGAAAGGATTATTAGGTAAATAAATCTCTTTCTGCTTGCAGTTACAGGTGTGAGACTAAGTATAAACGTTGAAAAGGAGTCGTCCTCCGTGGACTAGTGGTGCCGTGCTAGCCTCTAGTTCCAAAGGTCGCGGGTTCAAACCCGGCGGAGGGCGATGGACTTTTTCGGGCGTAAAAATCCTTAGCATGGCTTCCTTCGGAAGGGAAGTAAAGCCGGTGGTCCCGTTTCGTAGATTTACGGCACGTAAAAGAACCTCAAGCCTGATAAAGAGGCCTCTGAGCAAAATTACTGGTCTTTCACGCCCAATATAGAAAGGGACGCTAAGGACCATAGTAGTTAGAGCGTCCATAAATAAAACTCAATTTATTTATTTATTTTATGAAAAGGAGTCCTTATCACAAATACAAAGTTTTATTTCAAATAAAAATGTATAATTTGAGGGTAAAAGCATTTCATTAAATATTTTCGTAATTTAGTTATTGGCACATATTTTATGCATGTTTTATCAGTAAACGAAGCAATAAACTGTGCTTCGTTTCCGTTTTATTGTGCGTGGCAAAAGACACTACTGGAGACATTTTGTAATTGCGCTGCTATCGTGTTTACATGCAAGTACCTCCATTCCAGTGCGCTGTGGAATAGGAACAAAATGTTACTTACTCAAATATGAAGTTAAGATTTAGATTCTTTTATACCAATCTCACTTGCTGTGTCTATAGAGTCTGCATTGTTGTACTGTCGTCTAAAAGACGGACATGGGTTGCTATATCGGTCTCACTTGCTGTAGTGTAAAACTGCTATCATCTTCGTAATCCGCAGTGCTGATAAAACCATTTTCTTTATCTTTATCACTGCTATCTAAACCCACCTTAACTACTGTTCCTTCTATTTCTGCTTCCGTCAAGGCATTACACGTCAGTGGCTTTACTTTTACACAAGCGTTCTTCCAGTCCACTTCAGTGATGTCACTTACACACTGTTTGGTTAATGCCTTAAGTGCGCTCAAAGTAATAGCAGACACGTCTTTTGTCGTCCTCCGTGGTCTAGAGGTAGCATGCTAGCCTCTAGTTCCCAAAGTTGCGGGTTCAAATCTGGCGGAGGGCGATGGATTTTTACGAGCGTAAAAATCCTTAACATGGTTTCCTTTGGAAGGGAAGTAAAGATGTCATAGTTTTACGGCACGTAAAAGAACCTCAAGCCTTATTAAAGAGGCCTCTGAGCAAACTTTCCTGTCTTTCACGCCCAATATGGAATGAGACACTGAGGACCACAGTAGTTAAAGAGCGTCCATAAATAAAATTGAAGTTTATATTTTTTGGACACGTCTTTTTCTACTATTTTTTGCTTCATTATATTCCTTATCAGTTACATGTGGTTTAGATCGCAGTGATAAGGTGGCAGTCTCAACTTCTTCAAATTCGTGCCCTCTCAAAGTTTTATGCACAGCATATACTGGAGGTGGTTTGTTTACTTTGACGGTTTCTAACAACTCCCTCTTGGTTAAATGTTCATCGAAGTTCAAAGCATTATCTGTTAGCCATGCTATAATGTGTTCTTTCCGAGATGCCGGAGTTAGAGCTTTGTTTTCCAACGCTGTGAATTATTGAGAACAGCGCTGCTATTGGGTGGGAGATTTGGTAGGAGCTTTTCACAAGCCATGTGTGGTAGTTTGTCTTGTTCATCTCACAGTAGTAATCTTCTGTTGCAGATTTGGAATTGCTAATTAATTCTGCCCTGTAGATGAAATCCATCTCGCCTCCAGCATGCACCAAACACTATTGATGTTTTCCCAGCAAATTTATTAACCAAAACACGAGATACCAAGTCATACTGCAAACACTACTTTACTCTACAGCGGATATGCATCCATGTTTCATGAGTGTGAAATACTGATTTCCTGCGGTCCTTTTCATTATTTCTCAAAGCTTGGAAATACAGTACTTTGCGAGCAACCCTGTCCTAGCGCTCGACTACAATGTGCCGAAAATCTTACATTGTTTGAAAGCAAAATCCATTTCTTTCAGAATTCTCCAAAGTGTTTTCTGACCACGTCCAAATGTAATGTTGATATTGAACAACCTCTTTACTGTTGGAATTTCTTTGAGCAACTCATAATATTAAAAAGAAGTTCTGCGAATGGGCATTTATCAAAATCACCTACTTCGAACTTCTTTTTCCGGTTTAGGTTCTTTTCTGGAGTAGTAACTTGAGTGCGTGAAATGCTGGAATTTTCAAATTCCTTAGCGATATTGTGCACTGTGCTTTCAATCTTTTCCCACTGCTTTAGCCGTTCTAGACACTGTCCGTACTAAGGAAGAACCAAATCTTTTTCTTTTTTTCTTTCTTTCTTTCTTCATTGAGAACTTTAAAACGTTGTGAATTATTTTCCTACTTGGAGAGTTTATACTTCACCGCGGTATACATAAGTATAGGTATAGGATACACAACCGAGGGGACACCTCGCGCAATGCGACCTGCATAAAAATATTGCGGCTACCACCCCCAGGAAAAAGAGATGAAGTGAAGGAACCACAGGAGGCTACAGGCCTAAGGCAGACAGACCACAGAGATGCAAAATAAAATAAATAATAAAATATTTAAAATCAGTGCATGTATTAAAGGAGAAGCATTGGGAAAATTGTAGACTGTTAAAAGCGACAAAAAGACCAGACAGGCACAGTTTTAGCTAATTAGGGACCAGCCCCAGGTATAAAGGGTAAGTCCGCTGAAGCCAGTTTCTCTTGGAATTAATGGGTGCAGTTGCACTGGCCGGGATGTGAAGGTCATTAGCGGCTTCATGGCGCTAAGTTTGAGGGGAGAGAGGGAAAGTTAGGAGTTTTTCCTCTTTGTAGAGCGGTGGTGAAATTCATTCTGTCCTGAGCGATTGGTGAGAACGGGACGACATTCTCGTCGAGTTGTGAACATTGGCGGCGAACATGCAAGAGGGTAGAACGTTCAGCTGTAGTTAATAATCTTCGGTCTTGGAAAACACACAGTAACATCGTAAGAATTTAAAAGTGATCGGCAAATCTTAAGTCTTATTTTAATGGTGAATAAAAGTGTTCCAAGAAAGCGTTCGTGTTTCTATGTACATACACTCACGCATACCCAGTGATTAAGATCTCATGCTCGAGCAGCAGTGGCAAAGTATAAAAAAACGACTAGAAGGAGAAACGCAACAATCGTGAGGCAAAGGTATTGCTTCATTGATGGAGGACGAAGCGTGGCTGCGTCATATGGCGCCCAGCGTGGGGCCCGAACAACGGAGAAGCTGAACGACGGAGACATCAAGGAGGCCCGAATAACGTAGAAGCCGAACAACATGTGGCCGAATAACCGAAGCTGAACGACAGAGAAATCAAGGAGACCGGGACAACGCGGAGGACAACAGGATCAGCATCGAAGTAGCAGTTGCAGTCAGCAGATATAAAGGTTCTGAGTGCAAATTTATTTTTGTGTTCCAGTGGTGAATGCGGTTAAGGAACGGTAAAATGTTCGAGCGATCAGATACAAACATGGAAATTCAGGACGGTGATAGTAGAACTGTGCAGGATGAAAATAGTAATGTAAATAAGGTAGTAGAAACAGTAGTTGTTAGGAATGTACAAAAGCAGGTAGAACAGCCAGGGGGAAGTACGGAAAGTAACGAGATGTTAAAGTTAATTATGTCAATGATACAAATTGGTAATCAAAGTTTAAGAGAAGATTTAACAGGAACTTAGCTGAAATTGGGAAGAAAATTGAGAACCAGCAGATAGTCTTAGAAAATTTCCAGAGGAGGCTAGAAATAAAATAGAAAATGTGAGAATTGAGGTTAGGGAAAATCAAGAACAGCTTAGAGAAGAAGTCAAAGTTGTAAGGCAAGAGATTAGTGAAAGAGTAGAAAAAGGAAACAGAAAATTGAAGGAAGAATTAAGTGAAGAATTAGTTAGAGAAAGGGAAGCTACTAGAAAAGAATTAGAAATATACAGAAACAGGTTGGAACAGTCTGAAAGAGAAAGTAGGAGACTTGCTGTAGGAATAGATGATGTAAATTATAGACTTAAGGAAGGGTTAGAAAAAGTGTGCATATCAGACAATATTGGTGGTTCAGCATGTAGCAATGTAAGCAGTGCAATAATAAGGAACGATGCAGTGCAGAATGCGTCAGCTGACCCTCCGATGCTAAATTTAGGTACAAGTACCTCCAGCAACGGTACGAGTACAAATGTAAATAGAAATGGCGGTCCACCTTTTCAATGGCCTAACCATGTTCTCAGTGAAATTTCACCACCGATTTTTGAGGGCGAGGAATCAGATAATCCAAAAGCATTTATTAACAGCATGCAGGAATATTTTAATGTTAAGGACATACCAGAGGAATACAAGATGACTGTAGTACGAAAATGTTTTAAGGGTAATGCTTTCAATTGGCTAGAATTGACTGTAGGGCTAGATAACAATTACGGGGCTTTTAAAGAGCTATTTCTGAACAGATATTGGGGTGCAAGCAGGCAAGTGAATATAAGAATAGAGCTCAGTAATCGCAAGTACGATTCCCGTAAGGACCAATCTATGGTGAATTATTTCATGGTAGTGGCAAGAAAATCTAAGATGCTAGATCCACCGATGGGAGAAAATGAATTAATAAATCTAGTAACCGCACACTTTCCGGAAACAATACAAAATTATATAATTATTGCAAAACCGGTTACAATAGCAGCCATGATAGATTTGTTGATCGCTTTGGAGAGGAAGAGAAATCAAAATGGCGTCATTAAGGATAGGAACTTCACGCAGAAAGAAAGAAGTCCTAGAAAATTTTTCGGGCAGGGGGCATATCAAGGAAATGACAGAAATTTTGATGTGAGAGATAGGTACCATGGGCCTGTACCGAAAAATAACTACAATGATAACAGAAGGAATAACTTTGAAAATAATTATAAGGGAAGAGGTGAAAATTACCGAAGAAGACGGAACGCACAAATAAATTATGTACTACATAATCACAGGTATAATTATGATAGAATAGAAAGGTATCCTAGAAACAGACGCTATTCTGGAGATAATTGTAGCAATAACTATGAAAATAGGTATAGACCAAGTTCACCAAGATAGGAGGCGAGAAGTAGAAGTGGTAGGAATTCACCAGTTCTAGAAGATAGGATTGCCGGAATAAACTCTACAAGGCAAATAATGTGAAATAATTACCGTCATGAAACGAAACCAGGACATTCGCAATTGGGACAAGAGCAATTAGCAAAGTGTCGGAAAACTCCAAACCCAATCAACTTCGCCTTCAGTGAAGATTGGGAACCATTCCTATAATGAGCGGTACACGAAAAGTAGGAATAATGGAAAGCAACTAATGATAGAGAAACATCAGCAAGGAAGAGATAGGCCATAAGAAAGCGAAATTTTAACTGATCCACCAAGGATAAATATTGGCATTAATGGCAAACAATTTCGTGCAATAATAGACACCGGCGCCAACACTACAGTTTGTTCACAAAATTGTTATGAAGAATTAATAAACCGTGGTTTAAAATTAATGTCTTTACCAATACATGGGATATTTTGTTCAGTAGCAGCGGGCAAAAGAAAAAAAAGAGCAAGGTTTCAGGCTATGATGAATACTGAAATCGGAAAGCAAATTATTGAGATGTTATTTTTAATAGTACCTAGGCTTGTAACAGACATAACAATAGGTTGTGATAGCCTGTACGCATGGAACGCCATTATAGATTTTGAAAACAAAATTTTGAAGCTCGAAACAGAACACGACACCATAATCGTACCATTGTTGGAAGACACTAGTTCAGAAATAATTGCCAGGGATCCGGTAGAGGAACGCATAAAAGGGGAAACATTCTTTGTGGAAGTTATAAACATTGGAGCTATGAAATTAGCAGAAGTAAGGTTAGAGAATTGCCATGAAATTAATGAAGAAAATATAATGTGCGGAGAACATGAGAAATTTTGTATTAATAACGGCGAAGAAAAACCCCAAGAAAATCCCAGATTAAGCTTCAACGATAAGAATGTAACTAAGTACGATAGGGTGGATGACTGTCGAAATAGAAAATTTGTTGCAAAATAAGGTGAACCAAGCTAGTAGTCTGAATGAGAAACAAAATAAGGGATTATGGAAAATTTTAAGGATAATAAGGAAGTGCTTTGAGAAAAGCTGGGAAGGTGCATAAATTACACCCATTCATTTGAAATGGCCGATATAAAACCATATTCTCATAAAGCTAGGCCAATCCCATGTGTTATTAGGAAGGAAGTAGACAAAGTTATAAAATTTAATGCTACTGCACATCGTAGTAAGATCTTCAGGGAGACCTTAAAGAACCAGAATATAAAACTCTATCATTGTTCCTCTTATTTTCCATCTGGGAATCCCGAAGAACGCATATTGAAGGGCATTGGAATCTATTTTCGTGTACTGACTCGTAATAATCACAGAAATTGGTTAAGGTATTGTAATGTGATAGAAAAGATAATAAATAACACCATCAATCCGACTACAGGATTCGCACCAATACAATTAATGCAAGTAATTGAACCTGGACCGATTTTTAAAGGAATACCAAAAACGATTAAAGGAAACCAATCACCATTATCTGAAGAACAAAGGGCTAAAATTGTTGTTGACAGGTTGAAAGAAAAAGCAGAGAAAAGGAAATCTAAAGTAAAGAAGCGAAAGCATAAATGGGAACTGAAAATAGGAGACCTTGTGCTTGCCATAGATCACAGATTATCCAGCGCATTAAAAGGAAGAAGTCATAGGTTAGAGATTTTATATAAAGGTCCGGTAATTATTACTGCTAAATTTGGGGAACATACTTTTGAGTTAGTAGATATAAAATCTAATAAATCTATTGGTAAATGGCACAAACAACTTATGAGACCTTATAGAAAATCATTGAATGTTCCTGATAAAATACAAACTCTGTATTTTCTGAGAAACATTAACATGAATGTAGAAATGTCATTAGGTTATGAGAATTGTAAACTAAATATAAGGGAAACAGTGAAGTGAAAGTGATCAGTGCACAATGTGAAAGTGAAGTGAGAAAGAGAATAATATCCTCCAAAAACAAAACAAAAAAAGATACACCAATCAGAATAACAGAAAACAAAATATAATAATTGTTTAAAATCGAATACTATACGTTATTGAGTGTAAATTTTGTATAATAATGGTTTGAATTTAAATGATGATGTTAATGAATGTAAAACTTTGTATCATAATGGTTAAGTTGAATCATGTGAAGGGTAAGTCATAGGTATGACCAACATATTTGTAGAAGAAACATAATTGTAAACAGTGTAAAGAAACTTATATGTTGACTAATTGTAAAAATCATGTAACCAATTCAAGGTTTGCCGATCAATCGCGAAATTGCTGATAGGGAATTCTTTCGGGCAACTTTATTGTATAATATGACAATGTATATGGGGGCATTTGAAGCCGAAATTATACAGTCAATAATTATCATAATAATCTGGGAAGGATAGCGAAATAAAATAAATAATAAAATATTTAAAACCAGTGCATGTATTAAAAGGAGAAGCATTGGGAAAATTGTAGACTGTTAAAAGCGACAAAAAGACCAGACAGGCGCAGTTTAGCTTATTAGGGACCAGCCCCAGGCAGGTATAAAGGGTAAGTCCTCTAAAGCCAGTTTCTCTTGGAATTAATGGGTGCAGTTGCACTGGCCGGGATGTGAAGGTCATTAGAGGCTTCATGACGCTAAGTTTGAGGGGAGAGTGGGGAAGTTAGAAGTTTTTCCTCTTTGTAGCGCGGTGGTGAAATTCATTCTGTCCTGAGCGATTGGTGAGAACAGGACGACATTCTCGTCGAGTTGTGAACATTGCCGGCGAACATGCAAGAGGGTAGAACGTTCAGCTGTAGTTAATAATCTTCGGTCTTGGAAAACACAGTAACATCGTAAGAATTTAAAAGAGATCGGCAAATCTTAAGTCTTATTTTAATGGTGAATAAAAGTGTTCCAAGAAAGGTTCGTGTTTCTATGTACATACACTCACGCATACCCAGGGATTAAGATCTCATGCTTGAGCAGCCGTGGCAAAGTATAAAAAAAAACAACTAGAAGGAGAATCGCAGCAATCGTGAGGCAAAGGTATTGCTTCATTGATGAGGACGAAGCGTGGCTGCGTCAACATTTTTAACTTTTTAACACCTAGAAATCTGTTCCCACTCATGATGTATGATATGCAACGAACCAGTAAAACGTATGTGCTCGACAGGCCTAGTCCACAATCCAAACCAATCGCGCCTTAATGCCACTACATGTAGAAGGATCTTTTGCGATTGCAACTCGCGCTACCTCATAAATCCGTCAAGTTGTGTTATCCCGTTGCCGGTTCAAGTAACTCTTGATGGTTTTGTCTAGTAGTGATTCGTTTTATTATTCTTCTCCGTTCAATTAATTTATATCTTGCTAATTTAGGTTACCATTCCACATGATTTATAGTAAGTATGGTCGTATTTCTTTTATACTTTTATTGGTATCAAATGCATTCGTTGCTAAATCCTAGATTGAACTTAATTCGATATTTATAAAGCATGCTAACGGGATATTAAAAGCCCTATTCTGTCAATGTTGAATCTGCTAAGTTAAGGGCCCATTAGATGCAAGTCTTCTAAGTTCAATTATCCACTTTCATACAATAATTTGTTTAATAAGGCAGTAGGATTATTTTCTTAATTATAACATCCTTTTATTAAAATGTTTTAGCAATTGTTTTAAACAATAATTAAAATTGTTATTAATAGCAAAGTATATGCACAACAACACTAAAGGATTGTATTTATCATTTTGAAATGTTATATAGCTATCCTCAATAATTTCTAAGGCAATAGATCATTTATGCCAGAATATATCATTCTCAGAAGCAGTTGTTCAAAGCAAAAATAGAGAACAAATATATTTGCAAAGAAAGATACCATATGGATTTAGCATATAAAAGCGGCCATATTTAACATAATAGAAATTTGTAGAGCAAAACATTCCCATTGAGCTAGCATTTATTTTTCTACTCCGAAGTGTGTAGGAGTTATGGCGTTTTTCTGAGAAGTGGTGTAGAATGCGCAGTCCAAGATTCCATGTGCAGTACCATTTTAATAGCATATTTCAAAAATAAGTTTCTTGTCCACAATTATAAAATATATTCATTCATTCATTCATTCATTCATTCATTATCTGTTTACCCTCCTCTTATATAGGACTTACACCCCCAGGACATACAGGCGGGTGCCTGGGCTCAGAGACCCGTCGAGGAGCAGACACTCATGGATCAGACAGAACATCCAGGATGGGTGGATTATAAAATATATATCAAATTAAAACTTAAATTCTAATTAATAAATCGATACAAATAAATAAAAATGTCACTTTTTGGGCAGTTTTCGCCATGTATTCTGCACTTAATCAGTTCTTATTTCCCCCCCATAGGTTCATTAGTAACAAAATCTGATTTACGATATGGAAAGAGCTGTGTTTTGTTTCGGTATCAAGTATGCAAACAAGTTCATATGACTTAATCTAGGATTATCTCTAAACAAATGTTTATCGCGAGGAACAATGTGAATAGAATAGTTACTTATTTTATGTATACTATAATATTTAACGGGTTTTTCTTTAGTTTTATTGCTTATGACGTTAATACCCACATATATACAAAAGCACATTTTACAAGCACCCATGCCTGAGGTGGTACTCAAACCATGAATCATCAAGCCTGGTTCCCTGGATGGTTGGCTTAGCTACAGCATCTACCAATGATTTTCATTCAGGATGTGCTCTTCTGTGTTAATGCACTCTCTCCAGTATTATTTTTATTCCACTAAATTTTCTTCTCCCATTTCATTCTCTTGTTATCTGGTCTATTAATAAAGTTGGTGATAATACACAGCTCTGTTTATACACCTGTGTTTATCACTGCTTGTATGCTGTCCAAATGATGTACTTGAGTTTTCTTTTCACTTTATAGTTTCCAGTACAGAGCGTAGTATTCATTTCTGTTCCATAATTTTCCATAACTAATTTACTTTCCCTTTGTACCATGTTCCCAGCGATACCTCTTAGCACATTGTGCTGTTTGTTGCTACCGAAAGAGAAAGAATGGATAAACTTTCGAAACAGAGGAATAGAATTATAAGTAACTCCATGAAACGCGAGAAAATGACCTGTGTTGTTTATGAAGGAGCAAATATAGAATACGATATGTTGGGGAATTTAACTCATCCTTTGTGAAACGGTTACTTCCCTGAAGCATAGCAGCTAAATATCTTGGACTAGAAATACGTGAAGCAATAACCGGAAAGGTCAACGGTGGCTGAGCGCTGTTCTTCTGGAACGCCGAGTCCGTGGCATATGTGCCGGGACCGACCACCTGTTGTTTCATGTCCAGCTAACATTAAAACGTAATATTGCACAGCCCGAGGCAATACTCCTAACGGGACAGGTGGGAACATGGCTACCGATGAAATGAATGTGCACACTTTGAAAACGCTGTGAATATTCATTTCGTTTCCCAATACAACACGTACTCACGACAAAACTGCGCTTTGAAAGTAACCGTCATTCCGAAAGCACATATACCTGCTTAGTTTACTTAATTATTTCTATATATCTCTTGTCTCCCCTCCCTTCATCCATTGTATTCCTGTGAGCTTTTCTAGTAAAACGCACTGCGACGTCCTGCGAACCCCTTCACTTTTGCATATCACGAGGAATATGTAGCAGAACTTAGTGCGGCCTTTACGAATACGAATATGAATATTCGAAATGTTACTTTTTCTAAAACAATCTGTGTTGAGTAGATTTTCTGAAAAACGTAACTCTGGATCTTGATTTCATAATTGCTAAAATTTTATGTATTACTCACAATTCGTTTTAAAAGAAAACATATACAAATTTATATGCCCATTCGCTCGAAGAGGTCGTTATATCTGCTATGTACGAGTATCTTCAGCAAAATATATTTTGTTTGTTTTTCTTAACGCTACATTTGCGATGTTTGATTCAGAAATATCCGCGGATTCTGCCATTACAACTACCCACGGCGTACAAAATCCCATGTGCATTTAATGGGTGTGAAACTGAGCGAAGTGGCGGTGCGGTAACACAGGATGTCCCGAATTCGATCCCGGCGACCGTCCACTCGACCCATGGGTTTTTTGTGGCTTCCCCGAGGTCGGCAGGCGAGTATTGGGGTGGTTTCTTCCGTACCATGATTCCTTTTCCATCATTTTCCATTCCTTCAATCTGCTTCTTATCTTTCAGGCGTGCTGCTAGGTTTCATGATGAATGGCGGAGCAGGACAGATGGCGCGGAGATGCATGCTGGTGGGCGGTTCATCGCCCTCTTTCGGTGGCTTCAGCAGTGGCTCTGCAAGCTTGGAAATGTTAGGGTCTTCTATCCGTCTCTGTATCCTGTTTGCCTGTAGGCTCCAATGGTTCCGGCACCTCATCCTTTCCTCTTGAGGGTGCTAGCCACAATAGATCCATGTAGATCGCGTTGTCCCTCTCCGTTGAATAACTATACCTATGGTACTTGGATAGCTTCAATTTTATGCTATGCAGCTTCTGTGCGTAACTGAGACCCAAGCGATATGTTATGGCAGTTCACGTAATATTGGTGTGAAGTGATAAGTCAAGTTTAAACAGGAGAGGAAACCTAACAAATACTTCAAGCATATGCTGTTAACACATAAGAATATAATGTATCTATTCCATGCACTGCTTGCGAAAAGTGTAATTCTCTTAGGATTCTTCAAATTTATGAAGACATGTGTATTTACTGTTTTAAACAAACAACTTATTTACAGCACAAAAAGCGGTTAAGAGAGATAAGCACGAGTTATTGACATGCGAGGTGAAGTAAAGAGAACAACAACCAATCATCCCTTCCCTACTTCTAAGCACTATAATCCTCCCCGATGCTGGGGGAAACCGATCGATCATCCGTACTAATCTTTTTGTCTTTTTTTACTTTTTCTACTTAGTCTACTACGTATAGGAAGTAGGGGAAGTATTGTATTCTACCCAAAGATTTGATACCGGGATTTCACCGGAAATATATGTTTTGAGGCCCGCTGAATCCAGAAAAAGCATTTTTGGAAACATGTCCTTGTGTGTGTCTGTGAACAGCATAACTCAGAAACGAACAGTCGGATAAACACCAAAGTTGGTATTTAGGCTCAGTATTTTCCAGAGATGCGACTCGAAGGTTTTCAAGAAAATCCCCCATCCCAGATTACACTTTACTTGGAACATTTTTAGAAAATTTTAATTTTCTCAAAAATGGCTCTAACGATTTTGATTAAAATATCATATGTTTAAGATATTTTCATGACAAATGAAATGTATATCTCGAGGTTTCTGGGAATGTCTCCAAAGGTATTCTTCATTGTGAACAACTTTGTATAACGCGTAAACCATAAAGGATAGACAAAATTTTACTACACAAAAACTGCAGATTGCATTAAAATACATAATTTATGTCATATACATTTTTTTGTTGAGTGAACCATTTTCGAGATATTGCTTGTTATTCCTTTAAATTTTGCAATACTTGTACTTTTTCTCAAATGGGAATTCGTTATTCTTTTTTTTTTGTCCTGGTAATACAAAGAAAATGGAATACTCCACATAGCAACCAGCTCTTAAAATACTTGACTATCGCTTAAAGCCTACCAATTCCCCTTGCATCTACAAGAAAATTAGCAATAAGATTAACATCTCGAAATCTCGATTAACATGAAGCATGTGTAAGCGTTTGTAAAACTAGTTTGTACAAAAGTAGAGAAAGTCATGGGAGTGTAACACATCAGATTTTTTTTCTTTCTTGACAACCCCTAACTATTTTAATTCTGATTTTTCTGGTTTGCTGGTTTTCCATCAAGAACTGGATTATTCTTAACTGATCGCTTTCGTGCGAAGGATTTCAGTCCGAAGAGTAAAACCTTGTTAAAAATGAACAGACATTACCATCTTCTTAAAGATGCAAACTCATTCAGCTCTATAACAAACAGTTTGATAGCATCTTCTGGCTTCACATATGCTTCCATTGAGGTTAGTATTACAATGGACAATGAAGTATTTACACTTTACATCATAGGCATCTCTCTCCGTTTCTGATTATTTCTCCGATCTTTGTCATACGTTATTATATACACATATTATTAAACAGTAGTTTATGACATGTTAAAGCTCTCCATGTACTATGGAGGTTTAAGAAAGCAACAATTCTTTTCCAACCATATCGTCATCGCAGAAAATTACCAACAACTACTAACCGTTGTTTTGTGCTCTTCCTATCTGCACATCAGAATATTGATGAGTGTGCCTGCAGTAAGATACAACACCACCTCATTATGCCGCACCGTTGCGGCAGCGGTTAGACAAAATGTTCCCGGAACCCTAAATTGACCGAAGGTAGTCTGAGGAATTCCAGATTGATTTCCCGATTTGATTCCGATAGAAGTTTTATGTACGATCGTGTTTTCGTATTTCATCGTTATAAGAAATTATCACAGAAGAATTTCAGAATCTGAGAGCCATGTTATAGAGAACAGAGCCTGATAAAATATTTTATTTGTATGGTCTTAGCATTAATTTCTGTTATTTAATAATAAAAGTGCTAGTTTCAAACACATAGATAAACATACGCTCATCAAGCACACACTTAATCCAAATACATAAACTAAAATAAAAGTTCTCATTGGAGTAAGTACTTTCTGCACGTGCTTATTTCGTTTTAAGCAATTTTCTCTGAAAAGGGTAAACCTTCCATTACTCTAATTTATCTATATAAAGTCAGAACTTCCAGCGAAGGCAAGGATAATTATTCACATGTCCACACTTAATTTTAATTTCATTTTAAGAGCAGTAAAGCTCTAAGTAATTACTTTCAATTAGTGCCCATTGCAATGTCTTTGAGGTTTCCTTTTCCTTCCTTTTTGTTTTCTTTATCCAAACTTTATCTCCGTCCTTAAGAATTCTTCGTTCCATTATTCAAAACAAAAAGAGTCCCATGTCTGAAGCTCGAGCTAATTCCCTTTAGGCAATTGCGTTTAAATTTACACAGCAATGCTACTGTCCAGCTGAAAACTAAAGTATTGCCTTTGGATTGGCTGATAATAAATGAAATCAAAGTAAAATACAACGTATTTGCTGTTTTCTTTGTGAGTTCAAATATTACCAATGGCAAAACCTCAAACCCAAACAAGTCTTACAGTACTGCAGTATGTTCTAGGATACCTAAAATTGTCTTCTTGCGTACGACACATTAGATCTGGGTGCTTAGAGTCCTGCTCTGAATTTTAATAGAGGAAATTCAGGTAGTACATGGGCGTATGTTTTTATGTTAATGCTCTGATTCTCGTCTAATAAAGGCCAGAATAAAGCCACTACCTTAATTTCTGTCGTTTTCTGAAATTTTACTTTCAAACCTGTAAAGGTAGAGCAATTCAAAAACTGTTCCACACAGATAAATGAAATTGTTATCACATATTCTATCCCTTCTTGTAACATACATTAGTTTTTGGACACTCTGAGCAAAATATAATACTACTTAGAAATACTTGTTTATTGAGAAATTCATTAATCAATATTCATATTGAAAATTTCGGTAATTGTTGCATTAATCGCTGTGATTTTACAGCAGACTCGCCAAAATATTAACAAAGATATATCATTATAAAAATTATTATTAAAATTCTTAACACCAACCGGGCCTTTTGGTGGTGGCCTAAACGATAAAACATCGCCTGACGTTTCGCCCGACATTCCGGTGACATCTTCAGAGGACACACAGAACGGCTTTTATCACCAAACTGTTCATTATTCAGTAGCCGACCTGTATTTATAGCAGGGACACTACAAGGCGCACTAATCTGATTGGATGACGGCTAGTCATTGCGTTACCGGGCCTGGTTTGTGGTTTAGTATGCAATTTCTTCAATGCTGGCAACCAGGTTTTATGCAATCGGGTTAATTCTTGTGTTTTATTGAAGTTGTTAGGATGTTTAAAGATTTCTATGGCCTCGAGATATAGCCTGGTATGATAGAAAGGTGTTTTGTTGAGCACTTCTGTCTTCTGAAATCTGATATCGTGGCCTTGTAACAGTGCGTGTTCTGGTACTGCAGACTTCTCTGTCTGTCCTAATCTGCAGCAAGCTTTATGCTCCTTTATTCTTGTACTGACACTACGTGTTGTAGTACCAACATAAACCTGTCCGCAGCTAAAGGGTATGCGGTACACTCCGTGTGTGGTTGGTTGGTCTGCCTATCCTGTCAGTGACCTTTATTTTGTTGCTTAAATTCTGCTTCCTCTTAGGTCTTCTTGGATGTGAAGCATGTTGTATTTCTTTTAGCCCAAGACCATTTTTCTGAAATGCCTCCCGTGTATGTTGTATTTCATTATGGAGGGTGGTGGGCTCACAAATGCGTTTTGATCGTTCAGTTTGTGTAAGTATTGCAGTTCGCCCTTGACGGGATGATTAGAACTTTTTTGGAATATAACGTTCTGTGTTCGGTTTACGGTACACCATATGTCCCGGAGTCAGGTCTTCCCTTTTAGTTACTAACACGTCCAGGAAGACAATCCGTTTTTCTTTTTCAGCCTCTATAGTGAATTTTATATTCTGACTGACTTCATCATGCCGGGCTATATCGCGAGGCCATAGAAGTCTTTAAACATCGTAACAACTTCAATAATAAACAAGAATTAACCCGATTGCATAAAGCTTCGTTACAGCCATTGAAAAAACTGCTTACAAAACCACAAAGATACATCCGCTCTAATTGCCAAATTCCATGCCCTGTAGCGCAATGACTAGACGTCATCCAATCAGATTAGTGCGCCTTGTACTGTCCCTGCTATAAACACAGGCCGGCTTCTGAATAATGAACAGTTTAGTGATAGAAGCCTCTGAAGATGCCCGCCGAAATGTCGGGCGAAACTCAGGCGATGTTTTATCGTTTAGACCACGGCTCCGGTTTGTTTTAATAATTTAAATAGTAATTTTTATAATGTTGACGCCGGTCGTAGAAGCTTAAGTATGTATATAAAGATGTATAATAAACAATAGCAACGCTTTACAAATTAAGGTAGAGTAGAGAGGTGTGTTTATCGGTCGTAAGCATTTTACACCATTATGTAGAACTGCTGCTTTATGAGAAGAAATGTATTTGGTAAAGTTAACATACGACTGCACGGGACACATCCTTCCTTTATAGAACATTGGTCAAGTAGTTCCGCGCTTAATGTGCTTCCACGCCACAGCTGGTTCATTAGCAATTCTTTTACAATCATACCATTACTGAGGAAAACTACCTACAGCTATTGTGTAAGCACTACGCCGTAGTGGTGCAAAGAAAGTGATAACTAACAAAAGTATGCTGAAGTCAGACCGGAGTTTGAGTTAGCCTTTCATAGCGTGATGACACAATTTCGATTATGTACTGGATAAATTGATGCAGTAATTTGTATCACAAATTATTTAAATGTAAAGAGTGAATATAGTATGAATATGTATTTTTGTGTGACATTAATTTGAGATGTTTGTTAATTGTAATTATTGTTGAGAAGTAAGTTTATACTGCCTTACTGAAACTGACAATAATAGCGTGCAATAATGCAGCGAGGGGGTGAGCTGTTTATCATTATTGGAAACGAGGAAGTTACGTAATGTTGGCGGGTTTTTCCTTTAGAATCTTCTGGAACATTTCCCTAGAGCATATGTATTCATAATTTTCATTGGATATAAAAATAGACGCTAACGTTGGCGCGTTTTATTAGCCAATTGCAGCTCAGTTATAATCTTTAGGCATATCGGGGTGTATGAGTATAAAAGAGCTAGGTTAGAGGTAGAGTCCGTCAGTTCACCGAAAATATTTGTATGCTACACGTTGCCTTCAGTCCAACAGAAATATTTGTAAAGTATACGTCGGCTATCGATTCGCAAGTTACGCGTAGCAGAGTTAGGAAAATTCTCAAGTGTTGTAAAGTTAATTATACAAAAAGTTGAAGTACGCGAATTAGGAATGATCAGTAATGAAGTTATTATAACAGTTTCAGTTTGGCGAGTGTCTAGATCAATGTGTAAATGTGATAGTGAAAGTGTTCGACAATAAAAGTATAAAAGAAATTCTTTCATCAGTGTTATCTTTGAATAAAAGATTCCTTTCCGTTTACACAAATTGTATAAAGAGAAGTGCTCGACCGAAAAGATCATAGCTAGCCGGAGGACAGTGAAACAAAATTAAATAAAATAAAAGTAGCATTCTTTCAAACAAAAACTAATACTGCCGCAAATTGCTAACACCAGATGGAGCTACAAACCTAACAAAGAATCACGTCACAAAATGGCTTCACCACGTTGAGTAAACACATACACAAAAAACATTATAAATTTACCATCGCAAATTGGCTCCCAAACGTGGGGCTAACAAAACAACCATAATGTTACTTCAAATTGGCGCCCAACGTGGGGCTACAATAATGTTAAATAAATAACATTAATAATGTTACTTCAAATTGGCACCCAGAACGTGGGGCACGATGACCAGGAAAGGAGCAGAATGACCGGGAAAGAGCAGAATGAACCAGGACGTGGAGCGAATGGAGCAGTGAACTGAACTACAAGACGCAGATTCCAGAAACAACTATAGGAACCACAGACTACGCGGATGATTGGACATCGTAATTCCACGATTATAAGGCAACAGGGGAATTCAACTACAGAACACCAAAACGACGTAGATTCATCATAATATGACGCAGAAGCAACATATAATCTAGGAGAGAGGGGCAGACAGCTGGACATCAAAGCTACATCAGCAGATAGCATCAGAAAGGTTAGAAAAGTGTTATGTTAATTCTAAAAAAAAGGGTAAAAAATTTAAATGTACCTTAGGAGCGGTAGGATAAAGAAAACAATGTCCACTAATAATACAGAAGAAATAATTATGGAGCGAGATAGTGTAACACTTAGCTGTAATTCAATACAGGTTACAGAAAATAGCTCAAACAATGTAGGATTTGAGAGAGGAAATGTTAGTGCAGAAAGTGAGAATAGAACAGCAGGAAATGTTAATTTTGATGCTAGAATGATGATGGAAATGATAAGAATTTTTTTTGAAACGTTAAGGGAAGATAGGAGTAAATATAATGAGAAATTAGATAAACTAATTCAGAGGTATAAGAAATTAAAGCAAAAGGTAGATCAAAGCAGTGAAGAAATTGAAAAGATAGTTATGAAGCTAGATAGTAGTCTGCCAAAAATGAGAGATGAAAATCAGGAAGTAATAGCAAGTGAGATAGGAGAAGTTTCAAAGAAAATGTTAGACATGAGCAGGGAAATAGGTAACAAAAAAGTGAGGTTAATACTAAAAGTGAACATGTTGATGTACACTATACAGAGTTAGGTAGTAGAATGAGTAACATTTCAAGTGAGATAAGAGAGATGAAAGAGGTTAGGAATGTAGATGTGAATCAGGCGCAAGTTAATTTCAGAGGGGAGATATCAGAAATACATAAGGAGTCAGTAATGCAAAGAAATAAATTGTACGAAGAAGTTAAAGTTTTGCCTGTAAATAATCAAAAGCAAACTTCTGAAATTAACAAGTACCATGATGTTCAAAATGAAAACTCCAATCCAGTACAGCTTATGACAGATTTGTCAGAGTACTCTCAGATTAAAGAGATAGTAGAAGAATTAAAAATGACAGTTGTTAAAATATGTGTTGTTCAGAAAACTTTAGATTTTTTTCAAATTATATCATGGGACGAAATTTCATATGAATACAAGAGGTTATTCATGAACAAATTTTTGAAGGTTAGGATACGGCTACGAGTAATGCTTAGGCATACACAATTTGATCCAGGAGGGTAAAGAGCAATGAGATGTAAAGTAAATGCTGGATAGTTAAAGATGACCTGCAGAGAAATGTATTGGAACGTAAGAGGGTTAATTATGTATGTACGTCATGAGAAAGGAGAAATAAAATTTTGGACATAACTAAATTATTAAAAGGAAAATAACATTTCTTTTAGTAACAGTAACAGTATTTGAAATTAAGAATGTAAAGATTGAAACTTAATGTTATCTTAAAGTAAAAGTACGTAAATATAATTCCAAGAGTATTGTGAATATAATGTACTAAACAACAAAAATGGGTAAAAATAATTAAAACAAATACTTATGTAGCAAACATAAAATGTGAAACAGTGCCTAGATTTAAGAGATGTAAATATATTTGTGTAGAGGGTGAATATTTTTGGTAAAAATGTATAGTAATTACAAAAATTCTTAAATGCACAAATTTTTGTCAACAACTTAAGAAAGTAAACAATTTTGTAACAGTAATTAAATAATTCAGGGTACAGTATTTGCTATAAAAAAATTTTGTAATGTTAGATTAAAGTCTAAACACATTAAACCAGAGCCAGTAAATAGTGGTAAGATAAAGACAAAACATATGTCGTATGTTAAATACGTGTGAAGTGTTAAGTGAAAGTGATAGCGTGTGTTCCAAGATTTAGGAGACTAAAAACCCAATTATAAAATTTCCAAACAAGTTGTAAATATTTATAATTATGTTTCTAGTGGGGCATATGATGCAGTAATTTGTATCAAAATTATTTAAATGTAAAGAGTGATTATAGTATGAATATGCATTTTTGTGTGACATTAATTTGAGATATCTGTTTATTGTAATTATTGTTGAGAAGTAAGTTTATACTGCCTTACTGAAACTGACAATAATAGCGTGCAATAATGCAGCGAGGGGGTGAGCTGTTTATCATTATTGGAAACGAGGAAGTTACGTAATGTTGGCGGGTTTTTCCTTTAGAATCTTCTGGAACATTTCCCTAGAGCATATGTATTCATAATTTTCATTGGATATAAAAATAGACGCTAACGTTGGCGCGTTTTATTAGCCAATTGCAGCTCAGTTATAATCTTTAGGCATATCGGGGTGTATGAGTATAAAAGAGCTAGGTTAGAGGTAGAGTCCGTCAGTTCACCGAAAATATTTGTATGCTACACGTTGCCTTCAGTCCAGCAGAAATATTTGTAAAGTATACGTCGGCTATCGATTCGCAAGTTACGCGTAGCAGAGTTAGGAAAATTCTCAAGTGTTGTAAAGTTAATTATACAAAAAGTTGAAGTACGCGAATTAGGAATGATCAGTAATGAAGTTATTATAACAGTTTCAGTTTGGCGAGTGTCTAGATCAATGTGTAAATGTGATAGTGAAAGTGTTCGACAATAAAAGTATAAAAGAAATTCTTTCATCAGTGTTATCTTTGAATAAAAGATTCCTTTCCGTTTACACAACCTGTATAAAGAGAAGTGCTCGACCGAAAAGATCATAGCTAGCCGGAGGACAGTGAAACAAAATTAAATAAAATAAAAGTAGCATTCTTTCAAACAAAAACTAATACTGCCGCAAATTGCTAACACCAGATGGAGCTACAAACCTAACAAAGAATCACGTCACAAAATGGCTTCACCACGTTGAGTAAACACATACACAAAAAACATTATAAATTTACCATCGCAAATTGGCTCCCAAACGTGGGGCTAACAAAACAACCATAATGTTACTTCAAAATTCCGGTTATACTCTTGTTGCATACATTCTCTAGCTATGAAATTATGTAACCTTAGTGTCTGCCGCTCTTTCGCACAAAAGGTCCATACAAACTTTTAGATCGAATTTGCTCCAGGGAAGGGGTAAACTATTCCTCTTTTTTTCACATATGAACCCGCTATACCATTAACTGGTCATATGTCTGTTTTATCCTGTGATTGATTCTTGGAGACATCAGTTTATTTCGATTTATCCTATCTCATATAGCTCAAAATCTGCAGTTTATTTTAGAACAATTCAAGTTGCCTTACATTCATACAATTTTGTGTAACTTCCTTTTTTATTGCATAAAATACAGCATTCTTATGTAGGCTTATTACAAATTGTGATTACTTCATTGGCGATGCTGCGTTTAGTTCCTTCTGCTGCACTTGTTATGAAATAGTTGTTCTTGTTTTCTTTAATTATTGATTCAGCTTGGAAAAGCCTTCTTTTCTTTTGGTTATAATATGTTTTGTCGATTGCACGTTTTTATTAATCTGCTCTTAATGACCGATATTCACTCGTTGAATATCCTCCTTTTCCATTCTAACTCCGCCTACATCTATTTCACTTTAATTATTAGAATCGACATAGAAATATCGAGTAAGCAATATAGTGCCCAAACTATAGGTATCCTCAAATATGCCGATAATGATTTCCAACGAAATATGGTAAAGGACACCGCTTCAGCAGCTTCTCTCTACATGTATTTCTATTTGTTTCACTTTCTGTAGTATACGTTTATCAAATTTTCTGTAAAATACAAGTATTACAGATTAGAAATTTCTTATATTATTATAAACAAGAGAATGTTTTATCATGTTTTGAGCGTATGGTACATAAAACCTTTTAGCCTGAGCGTTATAAGTACGTTTTGTGTAGCAAGCATTTGGAACATTCCATTTCTCTGGCAGTGAAGAAAGGGATGCACCGGTTCATAGTTCTCCGAGAGTCGTGTCGCAAATAAAGGGTGGTCCATCTGAAAGGACATTAAATAAAAACATTACAAAATGATAACCGTTGTATTTATTTTTCTATAATTTGTAAATACTCTAGAAATATTCTTTTGTTCATGTTAGATTTCAATGACTCCACCACTTTGTGCACGGCAGAATTCATGTGTTAGGTTAATTCCTCAAATGTGAGATCCAATATATCAACCAGAATGCTTCCAAGGGCAATGACAATATGTTCTAAGATCATGTATGTCCATTCATCACCGAAGTATACATTTTTCACCTAATTCCAGAAGAAAAAAGCAAATGGTGTCAAATCTAAGGATTTGGAGGCCATATGTTGCTCCATCTCTACCGCTCTGTTCTTCTAGTGAGGTGGGGTACCATCATGTTAGCATACGCCATCCATTTTACCTTTATCTCGCATGTGTAGTGCGAAGCCGTTGTGAGTTAAGCAGGCCATATTACAGAGCCTTGCTAAGTTGTAAACACTGGTATGTTTATTTTTAGCTATTGTTAAACACCTTTTGTTTCTCTGCTCTGTAAGTAACAATATAAAACTCCATCCTTCTAAAGCGTATTTATAGGTAACAGAAAAATAAGTGTGAATATATTTGTTTTACTACAAAATATTTTCCTTTTATGTATTTTCAAAGGAATCGTTGTATTGTTTATGACAGTGTAAATTACTCCAAAAATATATGCAAGGAATTATTTTCTTATATTTTATACTTCATGCCTTGTTTGTATAGAGCGGTAGGTGCAGGCACAGTCATAATACTGTATGTACGTCCAATAGCCTTGAAAATTAGAATACTTTTCAAGAAAAGTTTGCAATATTTGTTATTTATTTTCGCATTATGGATATACAACGGATTTGTCCTGAGAACAAACTTTTTGCTTTATTTGTTTTGTTTTTGTAACTGATTTTAAAATCTATTACTCTCCACGCATACACAACTAAATTCTCTTGCCTATTCGTCTGGAACGGCAAAAATAAATCTTAACAAATCGCTAAATATTGTGATGCAACGGCTATAACCCAAGTATTCGGAAGCTCGACGCCGGGCAGTGGAGAGGTAAACAGAGTTTATAGCAGCGCTCTCGCCCAGCGTAAACAACAGAACCGCTATCAAAAGATAACCAGAGTCTTCTGGAAGTTTCCTCCCCCCTCTGCGCCATAACGTGAATCCATAACACTCTAGAATGTTCTGTGGAAACTTCCACCGGATATATAACCAGCGTGTTCACCAGTGTTCGTCAGCGAGTGCGTTTCTGGTGGGACGAAAAGTGCTGTTCTCCTAGCAAGTTTGTGACGACTGCTGTGACGCACAGCGAGTGCTGCTGCTGCGAGGTATAGGAGAAGTCTTGTGTTCGACTCCCAAGCTAGTGAACCCTCTGGAAGAAGAGCTATGTCGTGCAAATTTCGTTACGTCACGAGAAAAGTGAATGATAGTGAAACCAAGAAATGACAGTGAATAGTTGAACTGGATCACATTAACGACGTGACAGTGAGAACTCACGTGTGAAGTGACATTTAAGAACTGGACAACTCACAATATGCACGCAATACAAGTTAATTATATGCGTATATGTTCACTTTTAAAATACGCTTAGAGTATCTTTAGACATTAAATATCACATGTACATTTACATAACTTAGGGAATTTGTATAACGATGATCAGTTTTGCTTCTCCCATTAACTATAGCTTCCATATAAGGCGTCTTGTGATTTAGTTACAGGAAAATCTTTCAGAAAGGCGTTTAACTTTTCCTAATCATGATGAAGCAAGTTTGTAGAAATATAGTTATTTGTTTCGTGTGCCACTTCACAATGATGGTCATGTCACACAATTTTGCGCAAGGATGTAGTACAAATATCTATGAATGGCCGTCACTTGGCTTACCTAGATTGAAAACTTAATAAACAAAACATTGCTTCCATCCTCCATGGGATGTTTAATTAAAAGTCTTAAATGGGCAATTTAGAAGAGCTTTAGAAAAATGGTACCTCTTCTCTGAAGTCAGCTGTATTGATATCTTAATATGGTTGAATCAAAGGAAGAAAGCTTTGAAAGCAGCCTATCAAAACATGTTTGACAAGTCTTTTAATTCCAAAAAAGAAAATAAAACACAAACAAAAGGTTTACAACTTTAAATAACCCAACAAAGCAAAAGAAGTCCAAAGAAGAGAATTCCCTGTCTCATTCCTTCTTGAAATCATGGTCGCCAAAGGAATTATGAAACACGCGGAATGAAATTAGAACCTTCACGGTAATGGTTTTCTTAAAACTCTGTGCTGGAGATAGTCCTCGGAGTATATTTCATAACAGCCAGTCATGTGAATGAAGTGCCAAACTGCCAAGTGCATAGAAATCACATTACACAAATATGGCTTCAGGAAAAATTGTTTTTCTTTTTGTATCCGAGAGTGCTTAGAACACTTTGAGAATCAAAATATTATTAAGAAACTGTTTATTATGAATTTATTTGGATAGTGATTTATAAGAAGTAAAATGCTTAAGTGTTATAGAGCATGAAATTAATATCATTATGTAAATCGTATTTTATATCATATAGTTATAATATGAATATTTTAGTATTAGCTTTCTAGTTATGCATGTGGTAAATATTTAGTATAGTAAGCAGCCCAGATACTCGTTCCATTTTTTCATATTGGTTACAATTTGAATTTTTTAAAAAAGCATGCGTAGATTTTGATCGCAGTAATTTCATATATATCTTCCAGAGGGCGTAGATGTTATTTCTCAGAACACAGCAGGACTTCATGTCTCCTCATTAGGATCGAAGATATCAGTCTGCTTTTACACTTCCCCCACAGGGGCTTTAATGTCTGAACTTGACATTCTGAGCACCATGAGACCGAGGGATGAAAGATAATGAGTTCTTTTCCAGCAGAGATCCGCTGTCGCTTCATATGGCCTGGCTAATGAAGCTTGGCACAGATATTTTAGCAAATTTATATGTAGCCTTCACTGGCTAGAGTGGAAGCAGTTATAGCTATGATATGCAATGAAGAGGAAAGCATATTTCTCACTTAAGTGTAACCATAACGATAATCCTGTATTACGGGAATTCAAACTCCTAGATTGGGCGCAGTTTGAGCCAAACTTAATTCCATGCTAAACCGTGTGTTCCACTGAACAAATTTGAGTATATTTTACTCCAGTGCAGCAGCGTTGCCAATTTTATTAAATATGTTGTTATCTCGTGGTAGAAATACACATCCATGTTACATAATAAGTTAGTACTTTAAATATTTAGGTTGTAGAATTGCACATGGAATACAAAAGCACACAATAAACTAAAATGCATTTGCCTGTTTCTCTGAGCTCATTAGATGAAAATTAGGGAAGACACCCCTAAACAGACGGAACTGCAATTGCATAAAGGGACAGTGCTGCCTTACTTGTCTTGTATAGCTTTAAAAGACATGTCTTGAGGAAGAGAGATAAATTGTAAGCTGTAAAATGAGATTTCTTAAACATGTGAATATGCTGCAATGCACAAGAAAAGAAAAAGCAATATGTTAATATTTGAATTATTTTTCTGATGAAGAAGAAGGTTAAGCTACGGTCATTTAGGAAACAAAGGTAATCGTAATGATCTAATTGGATCAAATCCACATCTAAAAGGGGAACGTTTTTCTCGATCTTCAATATATATTAGAGAGAGGACTTCAAAATGCAGAATATTTTTGAAAAAATTATATAGAACCAAAAACGATGGAGGGAAGATGTAATTCATGAGCGAAATTCAAGAATTGCAATACTTCAACATAACCAAGAGGCAAAAAAATCCATAGGAAGATCGAAAAAGGGTTGGTAGGATATGTTTTAAAAGAGGCGCTACAGGCTAAAGCATCAACCCTGGAAGAGGAGAAAGAAGAAGTAGAAGAAGTTGATGTAAATGATTATGATAACGCACCAATCATTTATATGAATCAAACATAGTCGATTTGGTAAGAAACAAGTTCAATCATTGCATGGTTGGAAACTAGATCAACAAAAAGCATTCAGTATTATTTCCTGCCGATGTTGGCATAACGTAAATACCTAATCATTTTACGTGCGAAATTAATGTACATTTCTCCAGTAAGTTTCATAAACTCCGAAAAAAAAATGTATGCGTTTAGGCTTTCACGGCCGGCGTTTTGTGCTTGCGGGCCGTGGTGTAGTGGGTCTCGAATAACCCAACCTATCGCCAAGGACTGCACTTAGCATCATCTGTGGTGGGCGTAGGTGGTTCTTCCAAGAAACTAGTTTGATTTCAGCAATAAACAGAAACGAAATTCCTGATTTTGCTTTCAAAATAAACTTTATAATGATTGATAAATACTACTTACTATTAATTTAGTGCCGGCTCTCGTAGCCGTGGTCGCTAGAGCGTATAGCATCGGCGCTCCGCCAAGCGGGTCGAGGGTTCAAGTCCCGCCATGGGAATGGGCGTTGTGTGTTGTATGTGCAATTGCGGTAATGAGCTGTAAAGTAAACAGGAAAACACAGTATCATAAACTGGGTAAACAGGGAATTTAAAAAAAAATAGTTGTAAAATCAATGTATGTACCTAAAAACATTTTGAAGATGTTATGGATTTAAAATTGTTTATTAATTGCACAGTGGATGGAACCTTTTGATTTGCCTGGAAGAAGCTTGCTGCCAGGAATTGAATAAATGGCTCGCAACGAGTAAGGCGACAGAGGATGTTTACTCATCCAGAAATTCAAAACGAATTATCTTCTACAATATAAGTTATAGCATAAGCGCTTGTGTGCGTCGTTTTGTATCATTGCATCAGCCTGAACATGATGACATCACCAGTTCATAGACTAACGCTACGTCAATAAACTCATTCATAATGTACCTATGTACTGCGGGAAACCCAAACTAAGACAGAGCAGACCACTAAGATCACATTGGCATACTTGTAGCAAAGTCATGCAATAAAGGCAGTGTTAACATTGGCTTAACAGCGCAGTAAGCCTATATGCAAACAGTTTAGTTCTGTGTAACCTTACAAAAATATCACCGGGATGCAATCGTCTGTTATTGTAAATCACACACTCATCATATCAAAACTTGTATACGTTACACTTTCATGATTTTCTCCTCCTTTTACCTAGAGATATGTTATATTACCCATATAAAAAGTATTCTTCTATTCACCTTATGCTGCATATTGCCTAGAAATGCTTTCAACTTAGACAGCAGCATAAGTTTGGTTGCAAGAACAGGTTTGTTGGACTCGCAAGTCAGTTTTTGTTAGTATCAGCCCATGTAGAAAAAAGAAGAATCACATGTTTCAGAACTTGTTCAATACAGTTAGATCAACCCATGAAACCAAAAGGTTTAACAACGAATATTTTGAAAACGGCTGATGGTTCTTAAAAGTGAATCAACATAAATGTTATTAATACATATCGTTAGAGCAATTTAAAAAAAAAAGAAAAGAAAAATAACGAAAATTGTTCCGTGAGTCACCAAAACATAAGGAATGGTTTCATGAGGTTTTGTTGAGATTATTTATGACATCCTTAAACGATATGTGGCTTAAGCATAAAGTTTTGTATTTATATGACACCTAATTACGACAGAAAGAAAATTAATTTTAACAAAGCACACAACCTCAGATTACGACGCTCTTTTGAGAAAAGCATAACGGCCAGAAACATGAGAGTATTTATACAGTCCTACCATTATAAATACGTTGTTACCGTATTCAATATCATACATAATTCGTTCATTATGGCACGCCTACCAATAACAGGAAAGACGGATTACCTGTGACAATGAAGTAATACCGGTATTCCAAGTTTTCACAGCTTATAGAGAGAAGAAACAATTTTATGGTATTCTTTTCTCTGAGCAACGTAGATGCAAAAATAGCTGTGCATTATTAAATAAAGAATACTTAATATATTAATTTATAATTGAAATATCGTATTATACTAATAGTTGGCTCACTTCTCACCCAGGAAGGAAATGCAGGCAAGTGGCTGTCTTCCTTATCGTTCAACACGCCAGATAACAAATGAAGTACGGACAGAGAAACTAACGTCTCAATTTATCCAGTACAGTACCACCATCTTGCAACTAAGAAATGAAAGTATGAAGACACACGTATCAGCTCTGAATGTCGAATTATTTAATCATTTATTTCTCATAACTTATAATGCCTTTTTTTCGAGTGGACGAGAAAATGATTTAATCACTGACCCCAGCCCCGATGGGAGTCGGGACTGAGAGTGTGGGACTCACCAATAGTCGGCATACCCACTAAAAACTCCTCCACCGGTGGAAAAAGGAAGAAGGTAAAAGTGGAATGGCGTGGCTTTGTGCGGTCCCGCATAGCACCCGCGTTAGTAAGTGATAGATGGATGTCTCCGCCCTATGGGCTGGAGCGGGATAGGTGGTTACTAGGTTGCAGCCATGAAACCTGACTGCAACACTAGTGAAAAATGGCGTGGGTTTAGGTAAGAGTTGGAAAGGTGATTGTATGGAAGGTGTAGGTTGGCGTAGAACTTACTTCTTGTGAAGTTGCATCCTGCTGATATACTCTTCTGAGTATGTTGCGCTGGACGGAGGCCTTCGGCGGTTGCTTGGGGCCTCCGGTTTGGCTGTCTGCTGGAAGTAGGCCCGAAGTTGGTGCTGCTGCTCTTCCAGGGATCTGATGGCGATGTCGATGGAATCTAGATGCTGTGTTATGGTGTCCGTTGCTGAAGATGAGTTCTGGATGGAGTTTTCGATGGTGCTGAGTCTGGAAGTGAAGGTCTCGAACTGCCCAGCTAGAAAAACTTGCTGAGCAGCTAAGAGGTGTCTTGAAGGTCGCTGATGAGTTCCTCCAGGGCTGTAAGCTTCGTCGTCATGTTCAGGAACTCCGCGTGGAGATCCTGAACGGCGTCGCGTAGGCCCTGAACTTCCTCGATGATCGCTGCTGAAGATGATGGTGTCGGCGCTGGTGATGGAGCTGGTGTCGGCGTCTGTGAAGGTGATGCTGGCTGCGATGAAGGTGCTGGCGGCTTCGGCGTTGCCTTCCTGCGAGGATGCAGGGGGCAGAGCGCTTGGCCGGTGAAATGTGTTGACCCTCCACAGGTCGCACAATAGCGGCGTCGGCGGGGAAGGTCGTGCTGTGTGCACGAAGTCGTGGTGCTGGAAGCGCCACAGTAGCGGCACCTTGGGTTCGCCGCGCAGGAGCTCTCGTTGTGCCCGTAGGCACAGCAGCGTCGGCAGGGAGCCTGGCGTTCCACTCGGCTGGCCTCAATGCGTAAGCACCGCCCTAATAAGGGCAGGCCCGCCCTCAAGGCCGCTTCCTGGTCACCAGGGTCTGCGAACTCGATCCTGACGAGCGATGTGGGTCCCTGTGCTCCGTGGATCCGAGCGGTCTTCATGGCTGAAGGCCACTGTTGGTGTGCTGCGCTGATGAGGATCCTGACTGGCAGGTCCCTCGGGACCCCTCGGATCACAGCACTGTACCTCCCATGAGGCACAGGCTGTATCTGCGCTGGCTGGACAGTATCCAGGATCGGCGGCGTTGGCTGCGGTGAAGCTGGCGGCAACTGCGGAGGCAGTCCCGGCGAAGCTGCGCTGGCACGTGACGAGGCGGCGGTCGATGCGTAGGTTGCCCTAGGCTGCGGCGGCTGCGGCGAAATCTCCTCGGCGGGTGCCGGAGGAGATGAAGAGGTTCCTGCCTTAGCAGGAGCGGCGACAGAGCGACCCTTCTTCCTCGCCATCTCGGAGCTGTGTGATAATGCCAAGACCGCATTAAATGTGTATCCAATTAGTGGATAATCTTAATGTGGCACGAATGAGATTAATATGAAACTGAATGAATGAATTTTCACTTGTACCTAAGTCATCAAGAACAATTGTTGCACAAATTGCCATTGTGCAGCTACTAGCTTAAACGCATCAGTACGACTTTCAGAAAGTGGTGTTCTTATTAATAGTCTACATAATATAGTTAAAATTGTGCGTCATAAAGATATGGGTCCCGGGTTCAAGTCTCGCCATGGGCATGGGTGCTCGTGTGTGTTGTATGCGTAATTGCGGTAATAAACGGTAAAGTAAACAGAAAAACACAGTACTCATAAACTAGGTCAACAAATGAACTTTGAAAAAATATAGGTAGTAGCATTAGTTGGAATACATTAGAAGTATATTACATAGGTACATTAGACGTACTGTAAGTTTAGGGAGGAGAATGACGAAGAAGAGGGTGTCTAAAACTTTGAAAATTAATAGTCTTATCAAAAGTTTGATACATATTTAGTCCTACAACTATAGTTTAGGATGCTTAGAAGGTCTTTCTTTGCGGTTAAATATATTTGCACATCTCAACAAGAAGCTGATAAAGATTGTCTCTGTGTTCTGGTGATAAGCATGACCTCCAGATCCAGAGGTCCCGGGTTCGATTACCGGCAGGGCATGAGCAGTTTTCTTTAGCCAGGAGTATTTCCCATTCTCCCTAGATTCTAGAGGCATGAATGTGCGTGTGAATTTAATATAATAACCAAAAGTAACACCAACCCAAGGATTAACAATACTATAAATGAGTGAACATCATTGCTGATGAGACATTATCTCAAAGGTAAAATGCCCCCGATATGACCTTTGATGTTAAAGGCAGCATATAAATGGAACATTAAAAAAACGATAACCTATAGATCGTCCGATTTCAGCAAGGGAAAGATGTACGGGTTACTCTCAATGTATGGCATCTAGAATAGCCTTTAGTGTTATCATGTACGTCTACGTTGATTGAAACGCCCAATTAGGAGGGGTATTTTAAAGCTAAAGCCGTTTGGGAATAAAGTACGAACTACTAAATATTTTTCGATAATTTAGGGTTTACTCAAGCCTTCAAACCTTACATTACTTTGCTAACAGTTACATTTGTCATATCGTAGTATACGTTTTTTACAACCTCGCCTCAGACTTCCGCCGCCAGTACATCTAGGAAACGTGTAGCTGTTTCTAGAGTTAAACTTTTCTGTATCAAAAGTCAACTGTGATAATCTCTTGGGGAACATTTGCAGTACCTGTACGAAAGCTTCTTGAAGGACATAGATAACGAGTAATCGGTTTTTGGCTAACTACACATTAACTTGCGATTCATAACTGTTTTCTTTCAACTACTCTGTGATAAAGACCGACTTCCAGACCACTAGTTTGAATTTCCCTTCTGAAACCAAAGATACCAGTAACGCAATTTCTTCTGCCATAAAATCTTAGATACAGAAGAAAGCATCTCAAAACTGTGCAATTGTTTTATAGATTGGCGGCGAAGGAGTCACTAAAATTTACTCTATACTAGAATGAGATTTGTAAAAAGTGCGTGAAAAAAAGCTTAAGCTATATACAAGCAATAAAAAGTTATGAACAAAAATGTTCAGTAGTTTATATTTTATTGCATACCGGACCATACTTTAAAAACATCGCTCATAATATCACTGGGCCTTCGTGAAAGGATGGAGTTTGCCTCGGTCCGTGTGCAAGTTTATGACAGAAGGGGTAGCACACAAGCAGACGCCTAGAAATTTATTTGCTCATTCATATCACACAAGGAGATTTTAGGAGTGTTTCTTCATTTTCCACACATTTCTAACATCTACCCAAGAATGCACACGTCACACTGCGTATCTTCTGTTATTAAATTGAATCTGTCTTGAAGGAGACTTTGTTCCTTTCTTTTCGTTTCCTTATCATTTTCTTTTATCCTGTGCCTATGCACAAGTCTTGCAATACATGGATCTTGCAATTTCAGTCAAGGTCTTGCAATCTTGCCAGCTGTTTATTTACTAATAAATATCAAATATGTGTAAAATTAACACTTTCGTCCTTTTCTACATATCTTGAACATACCTTTTTTTTTAAAAAATGTATTAACTAATTTAGGAATGGCTACTTGGAAGTCTAAACCGCAATTTCTCTTGCCCTCACAGAATGAATAGCACGGATAAGGGAATCGTAAACTAACGCCCGTAAAGGGAATAACGTCATAAGGTCTATTATATTTGTCATGGCATGGCTGTTTGTGATAAGCATATACACATATATCTGGCGTGGTAAAAACGATAATGGGGGAGTCAAGCTCGACGTAGGCTATAGATACCCTGCCGACAATGAAATATCCGAAGCTGTATCTGCCGTAATATAGGTTAACTGATAATTTGTATGAATGGTTGTTGTTCGTATCTGTCATTCTTTAAAAAGGTTTGCGTTTCAAAATTTGGAAATCAGCTTCCATCCTAGGACTTTGGTATCTTCTACGCGAGTTATTTCACCGTATTCATGAAGAAAATGTGAAGACTAAAATGTTTTACTCTCGTATATAGACATTAATGTACAGCTTTGGTTCAATACGTTAGAAACATTTTAATATTTTAAGCATTTCTCTCTCATATAAAATAGTTGCACTATATCTCAACTAAGCATACATATACATATGTGTGTAATTTTCTTTTTCTCTTTTTTTTCACTTTAGCGTCCTATATTCGGTTAGGTCATATCGGAGGACGAATGAATAAAAAGGTGAAATTATGCTCAAATGAGCCCGGGATTCATAGAGCTTAAAGTTAACCTACATTCATCCTTTCAGGATGAGGGAAAAACCCGGAAAACCATATCCGTCACCCTCGAAAACTCTTGAATATGAGGCAGACACGCTATCCCAACATCACGAAGTGAGCCTATTATTTTGGTTACTAAATTATTTAAGTAACATGTTTCAAATTGATAATTTACTACTGAGCTCAGCAGAAAATAGTGCAAAGAAATTTAATAAAAGTATGTATTTAAGTTTCAAAATGTTTAGCATTTCAAAAACTTTTGACTTAATAAAGGAGCGAATCAGACATTTCATAACAGAATACCGCAGTTCTTATAAAACTTCAGGTAAAAAACGAAATTGTACATAAGGAAGCGAAAATGCACTGACAATTATTGTAGCAGGGTTTAAAAAGGTGTAATGGGTCGGTTCTTGGTGTTGTGTTGGTAATTCC
Organism: Deroplatys truncata; assembly: GCA_030765065.1. NCBI lineage: Eukaryota > Metazoa > Arthropoda > Insecta > Mantodea > Mantidae > Deroplatys > Deroplatys truncata. Next base: position 202,579,021 of record CM060979.1, on the reverse strand, counting down.
GGAGGATGGATGTTGCTGCCGACTACTCAGGTAGAGGAATATGGGTTCTGGAATCTTACCTCAGGGAGTGTGGATGGGAGATGAATGAAGCTCACTGTTCTCCTCTCAGATGGCCCGTTTATTGAAGATCCACACTGTTGTCCTCGTCCGAATACCCTTTGCGGCAGTTAACTCCCTAGTCCGTAGTTGTTTTGGTTATTTGTACTGCCCGTAGCTCGCGGCTTACCTTTCTGCAGCCTCCGCAAAGACTCTGGATGTTCGAAGGATGCTGATTCTCTTCACTTTTTTTTAGTTGCAAAAAGACAACACTACTGTTTCTTTTATTTAGTTACTTCTGGTGGTACACCACACTGAATTGTCGCCGTTAGAACACCGTCCACTGCTGTTGAAACACGGCGCTGATATGACGCGAAGTTTATATATTTAGTAGATCTCTTTACACGTAGCGATTCTTATGTGTGTTGCGAAAACTGTCTTAATTCACTTTTGGCGCGACATCTCGCAAATATCCAGCAGCATCTCTCCCTATCTGTAGTTTAAAAATTACCCCTGATTTTGGTCTTAGCAGATCTATTTATAGTCGCAGGCTTCTTTGGCTGCTTCATTCCCTATTGGTGCATTTTTAGCGCCACTCAACGCGTCTCACTATTTCATATACATTTACAGGGATCTCATTGGTTCCATTTTAACATAAATCGCGACTTTTCCTAATTTTATCGTTAAGCTTGTTGTCTCCCTCACTTCGGTCACGGCGAATTATCGTACAAAAGCACAATAGCTAGACACCCTCGCTGTATGAACCATGCCCCTGCTACCAGAGAGACATCGTAAAACTAAACTTGTTGCTTTCGGAGACACTATTCCTGCAGCTAACATATCTCGTCGTGGACAGTATTTTAACATAGCGCTTAAATTATTTTTATTAAACAATTTATAACTCCTCTAATATTAGTAACCTAAATACAGACATATCATTAAATCACGCTTCTTAAGCTACACCGGCAGTAAAAGAAAAAAAAATTGTACATAGCATAATTTAACCTCACTAAAAATTAATTACTCAAATTATTAATAATTACATAGCTTGGGCTCGCCTAGAGTTGCCGTTTCACCTTTCACACAAGACGCGATTACTCCTGTCATCCCCTGCTATTGTTTCCGTGCTTTACCCTTTCTTAAGTACTTTGAGAAGTTGAAGTATATTACAATGTAGCTTTAATGACTTAACCTTTAGTCATGTTCTAGCTACCCTTTTACTCACATTTACTTTAAACTAATTTTCCAATGCTTAAATAATTACTCGTAGATATCTGCAATGTTTCCCTCTCTGATATAAAATACTTTGAATTTCTGGATCTATCTTATTCTCCCTCACTGCACAACACGGAGTTACCTTCTCTACCCTACGTTTCGACACAAAGTATTCATCTTCTCTCCCTTACGTTTCTACACAAAGTCAACTTCTCTACCCTACGTTTCGACACAAAGTGCTGCATCTTACACACGTCTAAAGTTGCTCTCTGTCATAGATAATTTTCTATTTCACGCCTCTTTTCTAGTTTCGATCTATATTTTTGCTATGCACGTGACTTTTATTAATTCTTATTGGTTATATCTCTGAATTTTTCTTCGTCTTCCATTGGCTCTTAATTTCGTCGCCCGGGCATCGTCCGCGTCTACTATTAACAACTTATGTTCGCTAGGCTGAATTTTCTGTGCGCTTGACTGAATTCTGTTTCCAGCCCGTTGTCTTGCTTCCTGAGAGCTCTACTCGACTTCTATTCTGACTTAAGCGATTCCTAATGTCTCTCATCCTGTACGTTCCTAAGTCTTCAACCTTTTTACGGTTTTCGCACAGTCTCTTCGTTCTCAAATACACGTTTTCTACATTTTATTTCACTTTCTGATTTTTTATTAATATCTACTCTTTACTTTATTTCTCTCGTTATGATTTAATTCCCCCATTTTCTAATTCTTAATGTTCTCTTTTATTCTTCCCTCATATTGGTATTACCCTCCTTCTTATTTTAATTAGATGCTTATTAATATTCTTATTATGGTTATTATTTATTATTCATATTATTCGGTTGGATGTTATCACTTTAATATAAGCCAATGGAAAACTTCAAAAATATCTACTTATAACTTTGACCGAGCAGGCTGACTCAAGCAGTTACGTCTGTGGCCCGCGTTCGGGAGCTTCTGAGTTCGATCCCCGGCGACCGCTTACTCTGGCCCATGGGTTTTTTGTAGTTTCCTCGGCTCGCAAGAGGAATGCTGGAGTGGTTCATCTTCTATCACGACTCTCCTTCCTCTCATTTACCGTACCCATCATCTTCCATGCCACCTGCTTCAGGGTTGTAGGACCAGGTGACGGTGTTCGGCGGGTTGCGATTGGGCGGTGGTTGGCGCTATGTAAAGGTTTCTTCCCTAACGTCGCTACGTTTCTGCTCATTAGGTCTCTCCTCAGTATGGGGTTTAGCTCCGGGGGACCCTGGAGGTTCGTGGCTTGTGGGCAGGGACCGTGCGGCGATGGTTCTATATGGAAAAGTTAGGGACCCCGTACATGCTTACGCCCGTCGGCATCCGGATCTGGTTGTCCTTCAGGGCTTTTCCAGGGTCATGTTGGAAGAATGGGCCGACTGGCCTGCGTACGATGCTCTGCCCCGGTTCCGGGGCCCCCTCCTCCTTTACCTTTACCTTTACTCTTAACTTTGACATAGTGGTTTTAGCACTGGATTGTTTTAAAAACTTATCGAGTATGTTAATCAAAGGACAGTTTTATAATTGTGGTTTGCAAAGAAGAAAACCGCATTCTTATGCTTTTTCGCCCTTTTTACCTACTAATATATAAAAACACAAGATCGAAATTGTTCATGTCAGAATTTTGAAATTATCTTTCTATGTAAACCAGAGGATATATAACGTTTAACACAATTAAATACAAATTAAAAGTCATATTCTGAACTTCAGCAGGAATAATTTGTATTTGTTTTGTTCTACTCTTCTTCATGTCTTTCAATTGCAAATAATTAACAGAAATTACCTTATGTAACTACATAAATTCATATGAAATGTATGGTAGTTTTAGTTTCATATCAGTATTTTATTTTTATTTTAACTAGGTCTTGCCTGTGGTAGCCAGAGAAGTGTTGTATTTCACCCAAAAATTACATATTGAGACTGAAAATGCCTTATCCATCCAAAAAATACATTTTTAGAAAAATATCCGCGCGCGTGTATGCCAAACCTGGGGTTTGTTCCAGCCGTTTCAAAGGATGGTGGTTTTAACACATTTCCGTAAACTACCCTTTATACGGAAAAGGTTTCGTTACCTTATAGGTTCTCAAAAACGATTTTAAAACTTTAAATTAAAATTTAGTATGTTTGAGGTATTTACAAGACAAATAAAATATATGTTTCAAATTTTCTGCAAATAGTATATAATGTACTTCGTTCTAATTAAATTTTGTATAACTGAGAAACCGTAGGAGCTAAAGAAAGGCTGCTTACTAGGAAAAGGTGTAGACCTAGATGATATACACAATTTTTATGAAATAAAATGTTTAGGCTTATTAATTTTTTTCGAGGTATTTGTTGCTACAGTTTTAAATTTTCCATATTTTTAACATACATCTTGAAGCTCTAAGGCAATGTGTTATGCAAAGAGTATGAACTTTCAAATGAAACATAAGTTGACCCACTTTTTAAAAATGTAGCTATTTCTTTAATCTCCTACATTTCCCCTATACTTACAACGAAATATATAATGAAACCTTTTCAGCAAACGATTGTCTCCAATAACATTAAAAAGATAGAAAAATAAGTTTTGTATCAATAGTTTGAGAAAACCTTTAAAAAATATAGAAGATGGTTAAAGTCACGTGAATCTAACACATCAAATTTTTATTTTCTTTCTATCTTCTTCTTTGTCTTATATTTAGGTCATCAACCTGTTTTTCTTCATGCTTTATCTCGAGATTCACTATATGTCGACTGCAGATCTTCTCCCCATCTTTTCTCTGGCCTTCCGATACTTTTTTCTAATGGTTTCATGTCCATGGCTATTCTTGCTAGTCTGTCCTCTGTCATTCTTGGAATTGATTATTCCATTCCTTCTTTCCTTCTTTCCACAAATTTGTTGATACCGATTATTTCACACTGATACCTTATATCCTTATTTCTTACTCTATCACCTCTAGTCTTCCCTATTATCGGAAGATCCCTATTATCTTAAAATAATCATTTCTACTGTTTGATATAACTGCTTTATTTTCTTCGTGACAGTTCGAGTTTCGGCTCCCAGGATCGGTCTTACCATTGTCTTATATATCTTAACTTTCTCTTCTATACTAAGATACTTATTTTTCCAGATATGCGAGTTGCTTTCATGGCCTGCTCTCTAGCCTCTTTATATTTTGACGATCACTCGATATATCCACTCCCAAGCATTGAAATTCCATTACTTCCTCGATGACTTTCCCTTCTATTTCTAACTTACATCTTACCGGCTCCTTGGATATAGCCATCGTTTTAGTTTTCTCTGTTGAGATTGTCATGTTACATAATTTGTATGTCATCACAAATTTATCAAATCTCTGTAAATTATCTTCAGAGTCTGCCACGAGCACTACAACGACTACATGACCTACTGGTTATTGCCCATTGCATAGCCTTTCATTGTTATATACTATCAATTAATTTAGCCTTCATTAAGTTGATAATTACTGGACAAAGAATCGCCCTTACGCATTCCACCTTCATATTATATTTCACCTGTAATCTGATCTACTCTTACTTTAGTTTTATGTTCCTTGTATATGGCTTCAAGCAATTTGTTAGGCACCAGTTTATTTCTTAATATTGTAGTAACATCTCGTAGTCTAACTCGATCGAATACTCGTTTAAGATCCACAAAACGCAAAACGCTTTCTTGACTATTAGACGGACTATGAACATAGTCTATGTTGTTGATCTATTCGCGCGGAATCCTTGTTGTTCTTCATTTACTTCGAAGTGTGGCTGTAATTTTATCAATATTACTTTTGTTAACAGCTTTAGTACTGTGCTCAATAGGGTTATACCTCGATAATCATTAGGGTCATTTCTCTTTCCTTTTTTTTAAAAAAATGGGTAACGTAGTACTAATTTTCCACTCTTCAGGCGTTTCTCTAAGTATTTTATTAAATAATACTTTTATTTTCTTATTTGTATTTATTTTTTATCTCTCCCATATCATTTTGTGTTGGAATTCTTTCTATATTTGCTATATCGTACTACTTCTTTTTAAAGTGTTTTATTAGATTGCGTGTAGCAAGCATAAGTAAATAAGGGAAAAAATCTTATGTGATACATACATATGCCTTTTTCTATTCTCTATCTTCATTAGTTGTATACAAACTGTTCTTACTAAAGCTTATTTTTCCATCTACTTCATTTTAATTCAAATGATCTTTTGCAGAAATAGCGACATTACACATTTCGTCATAGATGCAAAGGTAACAGCGATAGTCAAATGTTTAAGAACTGGACGCTCTACACTGGCCTTAAAATTCCATAGTGTTTCCATGCAATCGTGAGAAACAATTGAATGTTGACAGGACTTTAAAAGAATGACCAAGTGATGAGCAATTCGAACCATTAATAATGCATATTGTTATAAAAGTTATTTGAAATAATTTGTGTGTTTTAAATATATCTAACTTTTTGTGTAGTATGTTTTCGTCTATCGCTTAACGCTTATCACTTATACAAGATTATACAAAATTCCATCCGAATGAAGAAGACTTCGTAGGCTATTCCCAGAAAATTCAACATGTACATTTTGTTTGTCATGTGAGTATCTTTAATATGCGTATTTTAATCAAAATAGTTAGAGCCATTTTTAAGAAAATTTAAAACTTTGAAAAATATTCCAGATAAAGGGTAGTTGGAGATGGGAGATTTTCTTGAATATCTTCATGTCCTAAGCTTGGAAGAACTTTAACTTAAATACCAAGTTTAGTATTTATACGACTTTTCATTTTCGGCTTAGGCTGTTCAGAGATACACACAAACACACACAAACACGATCCTTCTTAACATGCTTTTTTGTGGTTTAGGGGGCCTCAAAACATATATTTCTGGTGAAGTCTCGAGATCGTTTGCGTGGAATTCAATACTTGTACTTCACCTAATTACTATACGTAGTAGAGAAATTAAAAATGAATTCCAGGATCTATGTATATTTACTTTGCTCTTGCTTTAATGAATCGTATTTTAAAATAGTGTGAATTTGTTCAACACCATGTTTGGAATATCAAACTCATTTCTCCCCCTCATTATGTTAAAGTTTTTGAAGTCTAGTTTTCCTAAATTGCTCCGACCAGAAGATTTTACAGTCACACTTAGTGTTGGCAATTTATGAAGCTAGTTATAACTGCGGCTATAAATAGAGCAGTCTGCCTACATTTGCGCCGGAAATGAAGAATTAAAGTAGATTGCCGTAAACGCTCAGGTACCTACCGGTAATCAGTTATACTTAGCAAATGCCGGCTAGTAACTGAAGGGGAATGGAACTTCATCTCGGTGGGACTGGGAATAAAAGAAAATTACAAGGAGAGGACGCGAAAGAGGACAAGGAAATAAAGAGAAGAGAGCTTGCCGCCTTAACTCCCTAGGGAAGGGAGATGAAAAATGGGGTACACAGCGAGCTAAATTGCCAAGTGTGCAAAGTAGTACTGTAGGTAGTTCATCTTTATTCCTGCGCAAGGGTGGTGGGGCTATGATGAAAATAATAACTGAGGAAATAAATGTTCTTCGCGAAGGATCGCTGCTCAGTGACGTAAACTCGGACACCTGCCTCTGAAGGCTTGTTTACACGATCTCCTTTCTCGAGAAAAGTAATTTCACACCATAACAGTCTATTCTTTACTTTCAAGTTTTGTTCGTTTATCTTCTACTTGATTTCCCTTTGTTACTGTGTTATACACAAAATTGCGAAAATACTTTGCTGAAACGTTATACCGGTTTAACACCAGAACACGAATAACACCTCAGTACTACGTAAAATTCATGTCGTTTGGAAGAGAATTATCTTTTTTAAAATGTAAGAATTTCGATTTCAATCATAGCTTAATATTGGAAGGATAGCATCCCCGGAAGCTATTTATGTATAACTTTTTGCAGCGGTTCCGGTTTGCTGTCTCCCATAAGCGCCCACTTATCCAGAAAAACATACACAAAACATAAAATTAACAAATTATTAATGTTCGTTAAAGTCTCGACACTATCTTAGCACAGATCCTCAATGTTTCTTTTCTCAACTTCGTATACATTAAATTAAAGTTCCTGGCTCGTCATCCTGCGATTTAACAGTCCTCAGTTTGTTTTTGCCACAGTTGCATTTTCCCGTTTATAGTTTAAAAGTGCCAGTCATTGCTCTGTTCAGCATTGTAGACTATAAAACATGGTAAAAGTATTAAAGAAGCGAGAGAAAGTAGGTATTTTTAACAGTGTATCTTTAAAAAGGTACAATCAGATTGAAAAATTAAATGCTACAGCCGGAATTTTAACCACGGATCTTCCGGTTTCGGTCCGTTTGTTCTACGTACTGAGCCACCTTATCAAAAACCCGGTACGACATTAAATTCTCAAAATTTTCCCGTTAAACCACAAGGAGATGACAAATTTATTTTTTAGTGACATACCCCAATAACGACTCCTGGAATAATTCCGTCCTGGCAGAGCATACGAACAGAAACCGGAAGATCCGTGGTTCAAATTCTGGCATTGTTATTGAATTTTTCAGTCTGATTCAACTTTCCCAACCTTGTCCTACACACGCCTTGTGTGAAAGAACAATTACAAACGTATCTCTAAGTTATGATCGTTCTGTCAGTTTGCTGTTTGAGAAGCAAGTTGCAGAAATTATAGATAAAGGAAGAATTATTTATGAATGTGTGTCACCAAACATTTTTATGATAGCGCAAAATTTACGTTAAAGGGAGAATAAATGGCGAAAATTGCCAGACATTGGCGTTTTTAGTTGCTTGCGCAATGTTGGTTTTTGAAATTTACTGTTTAGGTACAATATTTTAAATATACTTGTAAAAATAGCACTACATCTGCCATTTTGTACTATAAATTCGGCACTACTCAAAGAAAAAATTACAACTTCTACACATTTTGGAGCAGTGTAGTAAACTTTAGCCCATGTTTCAGGGGAAGCTTTGTCGTATAAATTGGTACCACTGTTATGTATTCCAAAATTCCCTGTACTTAAGCCATGTATGTGAGATTGTTTCTTCCAGTTTTGCTTTGAACAGCTTTTTCCGTGAATGACCTTTTCTGGTATAAATGACGCGTTTTCTCAGAAACTGTTGAAGTTAAATAAATTTTAGAACGATAAAAACAATCTCTAAATTCTATTGTCCATCTACTTTAGTGTCAATAACAAGGTATTTCTTATACAAATAATTGCTGATAAAGTTTAATCAAAAGAAAGGTATAAATTAGCAAATAATCCTCTCTTCCTTAAGTAAACTTATGGGATAAAAGTATATCAACCAACTAAGAAGGCATTCTTCTACAGCCTGTAAACATTTCTAACTGATATTTTATATAGTTTCTGAGTTAATTGGTAATGAATTGAGAATTTGTTTGTTGTTTGTTAAGGACGATGAATTTGGAAGAGTTTATATTGGTGGGATAGGGCTTTTAATCTCTCCTTAAATAAATATTTCAAGATGAAGTTATAAGGTCGTTATTTCATTTCCGTCCAAACCAGACGTCGTCATTGTATTGCACTATTGCTTTACTCACTAGAGTTTAAAACGTTAATTTCGGGAAAAAAGTAGTAAGCGTATACTTTGGTTGTTTACGCCAAATGTTTCAGAACATAAACACCTGAGAATAGTAAAACTGCTGCTTACAAGCAATGTCCTTTTCAAACTGTTAGTGCTGACTGTTGGCAAATGGCAACTGGTTCTGATAACTTGCTAGGAAATTAAAGAAATGACTACAGCAACCGAGAAAGTGTTAGTGCTAAGGGTGTTCGCGGTTGGCTCACCCTCACCTAAATGTAACGCCGGTACCGACTTGCGAAAATTTTATTCTTATATTGATGTCAGGATAACACTTTTGTAGAACATTTTTGGTCATATAGAGCCACACTCATGAGGCGTAATTTTTGCACTGTTTACTTTTTTGTTCAATGTAATCCAATTTAAGAATATAACAAAATCTTAATTCAAGAACTGTACCAACGTAAACATATGCGTAAATTGACAAATTTATGGAAACAGGAGCGAAACTAATAGAAATATTCCCCCAAAAGTAGTGTACTAAAAGCATGAAATGCTTTCTTTTCGCACTGTTAATTGGAGTTCGAACTCAGTATCAAACTTTAGAGAACTGTGTGAACCTAAGCTTTACTTTGAGATTTAACATACCATCCCTCTTTGTATAAAATGAGATCGATTCCGTTCCTTTGACAAACACGATAGAGAAAGACAAGCCGTTCTGTTTCAAAGAACTTGGTTTTAAATTTCGCTGTTGGAACACGTGTTGTAAACCGAACGTTTTCATTAACTGCTACATTTGCCTGTTCTCGGCTCCTTTGCTATCAAGATGAACTGCAGGTTCCACTTGAGCCATTGTTTATTTTAGGGCGGTAGGGTGGGTGGCACCACATACTGCCGGAGCCCTAATTAGCCGGGAAACTCGACGCTGTGAATCCCTCCACAGTGATCAACATGCACAATAGCAGCTGTTCCAAATGCCTTTCCTGCACAACCTAACTAGATCTTAAAGCTATGCTCTGGCAATGTTACTCTCGATCATGAAGAACAGACAATCTTAAATATCGTACTTTGTTATGATTCAACACTTAAATTATAAAACAATATTTCTCATTCTTACACGTCACATATTTTCGTGAACCCCAATCTCTTCAAATCTGTAGAATCTCCATCCTAAAAAGTGTATATTTTAGGAACAGAGAGTCCTTTTCAAGTCATTGCATATGTTCTAGTTACACAGGTTTGCTTTGATTGTCTTCCATTAAAGGCAATGTTGAACTGGATATATTTAAAAATATATCTTTTTAGAACATTGCAGAGAATACAAAAACAATAGCGCTAAAAGAAACAAATTAAATTCTTAAAGTAACCATTATTCAATAGCTAATTATGTCGCGAAAGTTGAACTTTGAATACATCAGCAAAAACCCTATTCCTAGCGCGGAGCCTAAAGTGGAGCAACACTTATACTTCATTCAGAGTTTTTGAGACACAGAGAGGGAGGTATAAGCCGGTTGCACGGGCCCAATTCGGCTTCGTGTGCCGGCTTTTGTGCTAGCTATGGTACCGACCGCACGAATTCATCCCCTCCTCCACTGTCTCAAAAGACAGTAGCGTGAGAGGCTGGCCCCGTAGGTCAGTCGGTAGAGCAACTGCCTGCTGTGTGAGAGATCTCGGGTTGGACATGTTTTCTAGCAAAGATTATTCCCCATCCTTCCCAGAGTATGGAATTATGAATGAGAGTGTGAATGTGTGTACGATCTGATTATTAAAAAACCAAAAGTGCAAGAAACCCAATGGCAAGAGCTCACACCGTTGCCAATAGGCAGTAAGTTCCAAAGGAAAGGCCGCCGATAAGACCAATGCAGTTCAAGGTGGAGTGTAAATGGAGCTAAAAGAAGCAAAGTACTGTGCAGCACTGATCATGGCTTCTGGCCAGCATGCAGAACCCGCCCAACATTCCATGCGCGTACCTTCCACCAGGCATCTCTTGCTTATGAATTGGCCACCAAGAAACTCATGAGGTTGGGTTCACTCCATATCAGATACCAGAAGGTGAAAAAACCCAGGTGGCTAGAGAGATTTCAAACCCGATCCCCTGGTTCTATGGGTAACAATACGCAATTAGACGATGAAAAATCTGATGTGTGCATTCGCTTGACTTTTCTACCTACTCATTTATTTCTATATCTCCTTTACAAAGTATTGTTACAAATGCTTATTACTTTCTCTTCCACGTACCTAGTAGGTTGAGAAGGTATTGTATTCCACCCAAGAAATCGATACCTGATTTCATCGGAAATGCATGTTTTGAGCCCCCCGAATACAAAAAAAGCTTTTTTAGAAAAAGATCTGTGTGTGAGTCTGTGAACACCATAACTCAAGAACGGATCAACACCAAACATGGTATTTAAATTCAGTACCTTGCTAAATTACGTAAACATAACTTCTTCAAGTTGGCGCCCAGCTGCATGGAGCAAGAATAGACAAGAATTGGCGACGACATCTGAAAAGAAGAGATCAACGAACAACGTAGAACTACCAGAATCGACGAAACTACAAGACTACATCTCAGAACTGATCATCAACATCATCCAAGGACAGCAACAATTCTTTCAGGAGTAAGGGGCACACGGTCAACAATTCAACAATCTACGTGGGAACACTGAGTATAAAGGTTTACTAACAGCCAGAACTAAAGGTCAGGAAATTCGATTGTACATTATAATAATTGTCAAGTTTAGAAAATTTATTGTTATTTAGAAAATTTAATGTTATTAAGAAGTGGAAAATTAAAATTAAGCAATTCAAAAACAAATATACAAAATAAAATTGAAACAGAAAACAATGAAAGTATGGAAGTAGGAGAGGTTAGGTCAGCCATTACAGATTGCAATGTACATTTACAATCAAAGCTAGAGGAAACAAATAGGTTAGATATAGAAGAGCAGTTATCTGTAAATACACAGGTAGCATAGAAAAAGATAGCAGTAGTATGCAAGGTCAATAACTTTTACATATGTCAGTGCAGGAAACAACAAAAAAAGAAACCCTCACACATCTAGCCAACTAGAACACTGCTCACAACTAAATTTTATGTGCATTTTAAAAGCATTAACTGAAATGAGAGGGGAGTTAAAAAAACTATTAATAATATAACGGATAGTTACACAGAAATAAAAGTAGGGTTAAATAATATGATGGATGAAATAATAACTGAAATGAGAAGACAGAGAAAAGAATTTAATAACAAGTTAACTGAAACTAATACAGAACTAAGAGTAGGGTTAAGTAATAAGGTAACTGAAACTAGTGGAGACACATGTAATAAATTAACTGAAACTAGTACAGAGCTGAGAAAGGAAACTAATAATAAGTTAAATGAAACTAGTACAGAGTTGAGAACAGAGTTAAATAAACTAGAAGAAACTAGTCAGGAAACAGAAGACATAGAAAACACAAATGCAGATATTGTGCAAATACAAATATATGTAACAGTACCAAGGATAAATGCAAATGTAACTAGTTCTGTAAATGCTAATCAAATGCATGGCAATAATGCAAGTACAGAAAGAAGTGTATCACATTTGTTAACTAGCAACACAAGAGATGCTACTGCTTTTTTCATACCATCAGCCTCTCAAACACACAATAATGATGACACACATATGCATGTACCAAACCAGATGTCAAGCTATTATTCTGTGCTTAATGAATTACCATTACCTAATTTTAATGCTTCCTCAAGTCCAGTACAATTTATTAATGATCTTGTAGAATATTTTAAATTGAAAAATGTGCCTGAAGCATAAAAATGATCCTTGTTAGAAAATTCTTGGACAACAAAACATTAGAATGGTTACATATGGTAGCAGATAGTGAAATGAATTTTGAAACATTCAGAAATTTATCATGAATAAGCTTTGGAAAACAACTGTGCAACATAAAATTAGGGCAAGGCTAAGAAGTCTGTGGCATAAGACGAAAAAGAAAAAGAGAATAAAGTATGTAGGTTATGTGTGGAACAAAAAGAAAAATAAAATAAAGTATGTAGGTTACGTGTGGCACAAAAAGAAACAGAAAATAAATGTAAACAGTCTGTGGAATAAAAAGAAAAAGAAAATAAAGTATGCAGGTTATGTGTGGCACAAGAGAAAAACAAAATAAAGTATCTGTAACATAAAAGGGGAAAGCTATGTAATTTAAAAATGTAAAGTACTATTTAAAATAATATTTTTACTAAATGTAGCAAAATGTCAATAACAAAGGACAGTTTAGATAAAGAGAAATAAAAAAGTCCATTTTTGTTAGTAATGAAAAACTAAATAGCAACTGCATTTATATTGTATAAGTTAGAAATTGTAAGAAATAAATGTTTAAGAAATAAATTGTAAAGAAAGGGTAACAAGTGTTAATATGTCTAATTAAATTATATGTAAGATATACAGCATATAAAATGCTTAATAGTGGCTGTGATAGTGAATAAACAAACTTCACTCAGATCATTGATCTTACACCAGGTCATTAACCTTAAAAAGTTTAAAGTTGCTAACAATGAGGTAACAATGAGTTAACCTTGAGTTTGAGAGTTTAAATGTTACTAGTCATGATTTGAGCAACAATAACGTAAATTTTGTGACAGTTTAAAATTAGCCTATCAACAGCCAGAAAAAGCTTTATATAAATGCAGGTATTCAATTGGACTAGGATTAGCCAATCAGAGACTTGAAATACAGAAGCTTACGGGTTCTGGATGGTTGAAATATGTTCAGTTGCTGGCAGATCTTGGTAGTGACCGGATGGAAGAAGTGTTCTCTAAAGAAATATTACGTATTCGTGTGAATCGTAAAATTAAATATACGCGTTAACAAAGCACAAGTTTTAAATTAAAGAATCTCACAGCTCTTAATATCAGTGTACTGCCATTTAATTTGTGCCAAGGATTAAAAAAGAGAAGTGAATTTAAACTTAAAATCTGTGTAAACCTACATTCTTGTCGTACCACGCCTTGATTAAGAAATACGCGACTCTAAAACAATACTGCCGCAGCCTAGGCAAACATAGACATAAATAATATCTATAGAAGCAGTTTAATAACAAAGTTAATAATATTTTTAAACTTGGAGCGTAACAACACAAATACATCTTCAAAAATCGGCTTCTCATACGTAGCAGCATATTACGTAATAAACAATCCACTTCAAAATTGACGTTCATACATGGAGCTGATTAAATAAATAAACTCCAAGACAATAACTACTTCAAGTTGGCTTCCCAAGCGTGTGGCTAACAACAACAGTAAAACTTCAACAATAAACCCCCAAAAGTTGAAGAACATACCTTCATCAAGTTGGCGCCCAGCGTGGGGCTAACAACAGCAGTAAAACTTCAATAATAAACTCCAACAGTTGAAGAACATAACTTCTTCAAGTTGGCTTCCCAAGCGTGAGGCTAATAACTTAGGCAATAATAAATTACGTAAATAAATTACGTAAACAAAACACCTTCTTCACGGTGTAACCCGTGCTGTGAGCATAACTCACGGTAGGTTCGCATGTCCGAAATATTAAGATATGAATTAATATATTATCTCGGAGGATTATCTTGGTGTTTATGTTGTTACTATTAAATTGTTAATGATGTCATTATACTTCTTGCCACGGCTGCTGTTGTTTGGGTTCTTGGTAGAGCACGTGTAACTTATCAGGGTCTGGTACGGGAAGGAAGGTAGGTAGTAACAACACTAACATAAGATTAAATCAGTGGAAGAACACACACGCAAAAATAATTAAGTCAATTGGAGCTGTAGAAAGGTCGCTTAGCAATCATGTATTTTATAAGTGCTCGATTAATAATGGTAGTATTTATCACACGTGCGTAAATTATGTTTTGTTTACCTTCTAATAACTTGCACTTTCAAAATGATATAATTTCAACGTTCCCACTACATTGTGCTAGGTAATTAGTAACTCCTGATTCAGAGAGCTTACACTTACAGCACATCCCAGCACTTTATACACAACTGCCTTTGGCTTGGAGACGCTATCTCTAACTTCCCTAAAGTTAAACATTTAAACATATTTTTCTTAAAACCTTATTGGCTGAGTTCCTTCAGCTTGGAACATTCTAGAAAACTTACCAGGCTATTATTCGTTGTTTCCAAACTTGTGACCACTCTTCAAAAATATTCGTTGTACTAGCTTGTCGAATTTTCTCCTACACAATCACTCAAGGTCTTGCTATTGTGAACCTGCCCCTACAATCGGTTTGTCTGGTTCCTAATTCTAACAAAACATGTTTATCTGCTTTTAAAAAGTGTCCCACAGCTCCAACAAACTCCTACTCATACATAAAACGTATGCTTTAACATCTATTTATATAACAAGTATTTCGCATATTAATATTATTTGACATTATAATTTGCATTATTATATACATGGTATATATGACCATAGTTAGTGTCTCAAATATGCCCCCTTTAAACATATTTACAATCTGTCTATGTACGTGTTAATTTTTAATATTGTTTAATGTTTCATGAATACATGGGTCATGCCATAGGTGTCTAGTGTTCTTGGCACATTCTATACACATGTGTGAGACTGTCTTACAGTCCTTTAGTATGTCGCCTACCTGACTTACTACTACACAATAACACACCACATGCACACACTCTTCAATGCACTTTGTATTGTGTTTTCGGCTAAGTTATTACAGTTGCTTGACCTGGGTTATGTTTACAAACACAGCCCTGTCAGTTGTTGCGCTGTTGTGTGTAAAACACGTTCTTTCACTATCCTTTTAGTATAAACATTAACAATGGACATTGATATTGTATTAACTTAAGTGATAAAAACATGTTGAATAATATACAATCCAGATACATTCATTTATTTATATAAGGTTATAATCTGACACATAGATAAAAGAAACACATAGAAAATAGTTATACAGACATAAAAATGAAAAATAATTGACAATTGCTTGCTATGTAGTTTAGTTTGTTCTAGTGTTTTTAATAATGGCATAATTATTGTATGAGTTAATTCTTACTTCTATCTAGATTAGCATATTTGCATACAGTTTACGGTAACTAAAACCTTTATGAGATGTTATAATTTGAGTTTCATTTTCATTATTACACTATATATCTCAAGTACATTGAGGTTGATCAACTTTATGATTTTATGCACATACACATATATAGTTTCTCTTTTGACAGGTCTCAAACATACTTATTTCATACTCTTATTCCTTACATTACCAATTATTTACAAGGCTATCCACTCTTACGATCCGTACCCTTTTTTTAACTTTATTTCCCAATACTCTTATTAAAATCTTTCTTCTTCTTTATTATCATGTTCTGTAGCCTTTTGGGTTTTATATGGTTTAAGCAGTTCCTTATGATATTTCCCTAGTATTTTCTGAGTTTCTGGATGTCGTACTTCAAAGCTATTCGTACCATATTTATTTATTAGTTCATATGGACCATGGTAGCATAGAAATAGTCTCCAGTATTCCTTTTTCAACTTATTTGATAATTGTTTGGTTCGTACTAGGACTAAATCACCTACGCGTATATGCCATGATTTTCTCTTTTTAGCTTCATGTTTTATTTTCCTTTTTCTAGCTTTCTCGCGTATTTTTTCTAAAGCTAATTTAAACATTTCTTCTCCCTCAGGTATCTTTACGTTCATATCATTGATTTCTTCTGGAATTTTACTTGTGAGAGTATTGAGCATTTTGCCGTTACGTAGCTCAATAGGTTTAAATCCTGTCACTGAATGGATTGTTTCATTAACTAGGCCGTGGATTAGGTTTATATAAGAGTACCAACTGCTTTGTTTGTGATGACATAATAATTTAAGATACGTAGCAATTTCTTTTATCTCCCGTTCCACTGGATTTGCATTAGTTTTGTAGCATGAAGAGAAGTACTGCTTCACGTTGTCTTCCAACACTTCTATGTTTTTGTAAGTCATTCAGGGTAGTTGCCTGGAGTCCGTCTGTTAGTAGGGGAGGGCGACCACATTCCTTTGTCACACATCTGGTTTCCTTACGGTCGCTGGTTGACCTTTCTTCTGGGTTGGTAAAATATAGGTCGTTGTCCTATTCACCTACATTCACCAGTGATATGAAATTTTCACTTTCTGCTGCTCTCTGTCTGTACGATTTGTATAAAGAATTCTTCATTGTATATGTCTTCTTCTTGGGCCATTCTCTGCTCTTTAATCTTACTTTCTCTAAGAACTGGTACCTTAATTTCCTAATCCGCTTATCTTTAGCCGTACCTCATTATTTTCGAAATCCATAATGGCACCATATTCTTGAAGCGTATCACACCCGAAAATCACGTCACATATTAAATTTGGGACAACTAGGAACATTATTTCTATTTCTTCCTCCCCAATCTGACGCTTAATAATGTTTACATGTTAATGATTGGTGCCTTCTTTCCGATAGCCACACGAAAAATTAAATTGCTTTCCGGTGCAGATATATTTTTTCCATGATCAGCTGATTGTAAAAATTTTTAGAACATATGGAGGACGTTGAACCTGAATCCAAAGCTACATTAATTTCTTTACCTGCTACTATCACTTTAATATATGGCGAATTGTCATCATATTTAATCATCCTATTGTAATTATCTACTGTAGGTATATAATTAATTTTGCCTACTATTGCAGACTGGTAACTTGTTTCACTAGAACCTACATCGAGTGAAATAATATTTAGTTTCCCTGAGTGTTATTTTCCGTATATACTGGACTACCATTTCTAATTGCAGTGACTGTAATCTCGTGTTCATTCTCGTAATGGTGGGTGCCAGCCCCCTAGATCTGGTTCCATATCTATGATTCTTCATTCCACTTCTTACGAAATTATTGGTATCTTCATTGTCAGAATTTTCTGGTGACTAACAGTATCTACCTGATCTTGGACTTCCTCTCGCTTGGTATATGCGACCTGCATGTGTATTTTGCCTTATATTATGTCGCCCTTCAGTTCTACCATAGTTAATGTTGTCTTGACGTACCTGTTGCCTAGCATTTGGCATTTGGCACATAATTTTGATATCTATTCCGTACCTGATAGTTGTTGTTAGCACTATATTCTGGTGTCCGCCGTGAATTATATGGTCTATCATCACATCTATTTCGTTGTATATGTTTATCTCTATGACTTGGGTTCCAACTTCTAGAACTGTCTGATCCTTGTTGTTCTAAGGCAGAGATGAGTTCAGTCATTTCGAAAATAGATCTCGGACGTGCTAGGAGAAGGTAGTTCTGAATATGCAAGGGATAATGTGTTGTTATTAGGTTGATAAAATCCTCTCTTCCATGGCTGGGGTAAGGTATCTTAAGTAACCTGCTTGTTTTATGAGATAGTCTGACATAGACAATCCTTTATTGTTATCGTAAATACAGCGACTCAAATTTGCTCTGATGCGATGCTGGACCGTGGAATTCCAAAATGTATTAAGAAATAGTACTCTGAAAGTTTCGAAATTTAACTCACTGTCGGCCATCATGCGTAGCCACTCCAAAGTTTTGTTGTCAAGGCATTTTCTGACCGCGATCATCTTAAGTGATTCCCGGATGCTTTTCAATTGAAAGTATTTGGTTATATGCATAAAATCCAAGCTTTGTCTTGAAGATTAGACCTTAAGTTAAAGCGAAAGCTATAAGATTACTCTACAAGATTAAGCTTTGGCTTGTTCAACTCATGCATAAAAAGAATCTTAATCTAGCAAGCTTTCGCTAGACGTTTTTCCAGCAAACGCTTGAAATACGTTGCGCGCGCAGCTGTCGTCTGCCAAATGTGGCTCATAACTGTTGTCTCATGTGACGAGTACAGAAGTGTTTTGCGAATACGGTACCTAACCTATATCGAAGTTATATGCGTAATATTCAGAATACCTTTCTAGCAATTCTTAAGCAGTTTCCAATACTGTTGAATAAATCGCAAATCCCGAGCATCAAAGAAGAGAAAGTGAACGCTTTGCAAACCACCTGCATCAAACTGGAAGAAATTTTAGGCAGAAAATTCCACAGCAGGTGCAGAAAAAGATTCAGAATATGAAGACTGAATTAAAAAGAAAAACTGACCGTAAGGCCACGGGAAATCAGAAAATAAGGTTAAAAAGGTGGGAAGAAGAATTTCTGCAGCTGCTTGATGGCGAAAGCAACCCAACCATTAGTAGGATTCCAGGTAAGAATGTAAGTCGATCTCAGGAGCCAATTATTTAGAAGTTTCTGTGTAATTTTTTTTTTTTGCTTTGGTTTGTAGTATCAAATGCAATTTAAAATGTATTCTGTAATGTGATACATGTTATACGTAACTGCTATAAAATATAAATATATCGGAAAATTACAGCGAATGATAAAGTACGTAACAATATGATACTACTTTGGCAAAAAAGGACAGTTTCAAATTCTTTTTTTGCTTCATTATGAATTTTATCAGGTTCTTCAAGACAGTTTTCAAACGGGTTTACACATGACTTTCCTGTAAACAACATTAAAATTGCTTATTTTAGTTGCCTTTATTTCTGGTTAACAACTGGATGTTGCTGAGTTCACCATTTATATAAGTTTTATCGGAAAATCTTTCTTTTCTATTGTGGCTCCTCTAGTTCGAAGAGTTCCAAAATGTACTATAGCTCTTGTTTGATGGAGCTAGTTTTACCAGCTTATAACTAATTTCTCTTAAGAAATTTCCCATTTTCATTGAGATTTGAAGTTATTATGAGCAAAATTAATCTCAGCATTTATACGTAAGATGTTAATTATTGAAAGAACAATGACAATTGGCATCATCTGTATCCCTCTGCTACTGAAGAAATTTCACTTTTAGGATCACCTCTGAATAATCTAATGAAGGTTACATTACTAATAACATGGGGATCAGCTTAATATGTAAACACGACCTTGTAGCACTGGCAGCAGAGCATTGTCCGCAATAATCAGGCCACAGCTGGACGACAATGTATTTCCAGGAAATAATGTAATACCTTACAGCGTCATCAAATCCAAACAGTATAATATATCACTAACTAAATAAACTAGTTGTCCTTTTGACTCCCTTACGGCTAGTTTATTTGGTTTTTTGTTTACTGTTTAGGTGGATGTGCTGTGGGTGGGGAAGATTTGGAAGAACAGCTACCAAATGATGCAATGGAGCAAGTTGAAGTTGAATCTGGATCTACAAATAATGAGAGCATTGCCTAAATCCCAATAAGAACGCTAATGAAAAGGGTACGCAATCAAATAAATATAAATTACCTGAGACCCCTTAAACAAAACACCTGACTACGCATGAACTGCCAAGATTGGTACTCTTAGAACAATTAAAACTGATACGCATGCAGCAGGAGGAGATATTAAACAGACAGAGCGTGCTTCCAGTAATAGAAGTATAGGGATCAAATTTTATTCAGAACCTGTAACCATATCCGATAAGCATGTTAAACACTACAGATGGTATTTATTTATATTTCACTCAGAGCTGCATAACCATTTGCATTTGTATGTATAAAGTTTAAGATTGCCATCAAACTTGGACTGTATAGTTTATATTCATAATAGTATGTAATTTAACCATTTGCAACATGTTCATACAACAACTGTGAAATTTCGTTTCTTCTTTGCATTCCACGTGAGTAGGGTAGAGATGAGAGTTCTAAAACAGTTAATTTATGCATGGCTATTCATATGCAAATGAGCTCCCCCACCTCCTCTCCCCCACCCCCACCCCCGCTGTGCCTTGGTAGTTTTACTTGCACCTGAGGGTCATAAATCTTGTTGAGCACAATGGAAGCTTGACAGTTAAGTAATTAAGGCTGTCAATCAACTGTCAAAACGAACAAAGGGGTCATAAATTTAAGGTTCTGTAACAAAGGCGAGATGTTTTTCCTACCCATCCCACATCAGGCCACTTCTGCACCTGGTCAGTTACCCACCCCCACTTCCATTGTGTGTCGAACACGTGGCATACTCGTTCCACTAGCTTTTAACAAAAGAACAATGCTTGCCCTTCAGCTGTCAAAATGAACAAAGCCCATGATGAATTAGGGTTGTAACAAAGAGAACCTAAGCCAGTTAACAGAGAAACAAGTTCTATTGTCCGGTGCAAGCATTCTTTAGAAAGACCACCTGGCATACTCATCCCACAACCCAATAACAAAGCCTGACCCTTTCCATTGTGTAAGAGATTCTATTGTGTGTGCCTTTCTATTGTCCTGGGCAAGGGTAGTTTAGAAAGACACCTGCAGCGTTCCCATCCCACAACCCAATAACAAAGCCTGACCCTTTCCATTGTGTAAGAGATTCTATTGTGTGTGCCTTTCTATTGTCCTGGGCAAGGCTAGTTTAGAAAGACACCTGCGACGTTTCCCATCCCACTGCTCCATAACAAAGCCTGACCTTTTCCATTGTTTGGCCACCTGCTAGTTTAACAAAAGAATTCGAGGGTGGCTTTATACTCGTCCTGTCCTTGTTTGTGTGAAAGAGAGAGAAACTTGTTTACCAACTCTGCGTAACGTCATAGTCGGCCATCATGATTTTGCCTTAGGGAGTTCTCTCCGATGTTTTACGACCTCCTACGAATATACCCGAGCATAGTTAACAAGCATTATGTTCCAGCCAGCGACTCCGAAAAAGCGCCTAATATACATTTCATTACGTGCATTAAACCTCTGAGTGATATCCATAGATCGGTGCTCGATTCTTACTGTAATCAAAAGTTTATTGCTAATGAGAAATTAATGATTGATATTATTATATCATTACCTTAATTAATAAAAAAGGTGTTCAGAGAATTCTAGCTAGAGTCTTACCAAGTGTAGCTCTAACGCGCAATAACTATTAAACTATGCAAGGTCAGATTAAAAAAATGTATTTATCAAATATAATTTAATTTTTTATACATTATTACCCTAATTAATGAAAGGGCGTTCAGAGGGTTCAAGCTCGAATCTTACCCAACGAAACTCTAATGCTTAATACATATTAAACTATGCAAGGTCAGATTTAAAAATGTATTTATCAAACATAATTTTTTCATACATCATTACCCTGATTAATGAAAGACCGTTCAGAGGACCCTAGTTCGAATCTTACGCAGCGAAACTCTAATGCTTAATAAATATTAAACTATGTAAGGTCAGATTAAAATGTATTTAACAAATATAATTTAATTTTTATATATCATTACAATAATTAATAAAAAGGGTGTTCAGAGGGTCCTAGATCGAATCTGCGAAACTCTAATGCTCAATAACTATTAAACTTTGCACGGCTAGATTAAAATGTATTTAACAAATATAATTTAATTAATGAAACGGTGTTCAGAGGGTTCTAGTTCGAATCTGCGAAACTCTAATGCTTAATAAATATTAAACTATGGGAGTATTGGGCGGTCAGATTAAAACGTGTTTAACAAATATAATTAAATTTATACAACATTACAATGTTTAACGAGCTGTATTGTTAGGAACCAGAGGCCCCTAGTTCGAATCCAACCCTGTGAAACGCTATAATAACTATTAACGTATTGAAGCAGCGGGCGGTCGGATTAAAATTGCATTTAACAACTATCATTGTTTATATTAAACCCTGATGCATACTTAGATATCCCGAAGCCTAGACAACATTCTTTCTTCTTCTCCTCTCTTTTTCTTTCTATCTATCTCTTTCTTTCTCCACGACTTGTACACATTCAGGCGTTCACATATACACGAGCGCTTGTACACACATCAGCAAACATACACTGGTGCACGCATGCAAGCACATACACACACGCACATGTAAGTACACACACGCACACACGCACACACGCAAGCACATACACACACGCACATACATACACCAGCACATACACACACATGCACATACATGCAACAGTACACACACACATACATACACCAGTACACACACGCATTCACGCACCTCATGCGTATACATACATACACCAGTGCTCTTACACTCACGCATTCACGCACCTCATGCGTATACATACATACACCAGTGCTCTTACACTCACACATACATATACATGGACACACACACACGCGTGCAAGCACATATGCCTGTTCACTTACACCCAAAAGCACCAACCCACACACGCACACACCAACTCACGCGCATGTCCTGAATGAAAAGAGACAAAATGATGCAATAAAAACTAATTATAGCTCGGGATGCAAGGCTCCATTTACGATTGCTCGAAACCGGTCTTCTAATAACTCCAAAACTAATTAAAATAAAGACAGTAAATAAACTTTATTACTTTTATGCCATTAGCTCGTTTCTTCTGCATGTATATTAGAGTCCAGGTGTCATGGATTCGATCCTTAACTTTAAAATCTCAATTATCTCAGAAACTAGCAGGGATTAAGGTGCGGACCAAAGCACGATTTTTAGTTCCTACGATGAACAATTAATGCTTTATATAATTTCCAATCAGTGTCCCTAGCTCGAAACCCGATCTTTCAGTGACTTCCTTAATTTTCCACTGTGTTCTAGAATATATCACTTAGATCAATGTTGCAACTGCATACAGGTCTTTTAAACACATCAAACTAATATTATAAATAATTTTGTTTCTGACGTTCTGAGTTCGAATACCGATTCAATGAAGTTTACTTATAAATTTAATAACAGGAAATAATTAAGACAAAGGCACCAAATAAACCTATTACGTTTATGTCATCAGATAATATCTTGCGGGCGTATATTAGGGTACCTGACGTCCAGGGTTCGATCCTTAAGTTTAAATCTCAATTATCACAGAAACAGGCAAAGATAGAGCCGTGAACGAAAGCATGTTTGATAGCTCATACAATGAACAATTAATGCTGTATATAATTTTCAATCAGTTGCCCCTAGTTCGAATCCCGATCTTTCAATGACTTCACTGATTTTCCTGTACTCTAGAATACATCACTTAGATTGATGCTTTAACTGTATGCAGCTTTGTGTAACGACATTAGGGATGTACTCTGTGTGAGAGAGAGCGAGAGAGGGAAAGAGAGAGCGAGAGAGGGAGAGGAAGTGAAACAAGCAGGGATAGAAGTGCTGAGGGCCTCTGCGCATGCGTAGCAAGATATGATGTCATTGGCTGCAATAATCACGTGACGTGTAAGCATCACAGCCATGATGACGTGCCGGCATCGCCTGGAGGGGGTTTAGATCCCTATATAAACAGATATCTGCCCATGTTAGAACTGCATTAACTTTACATTCAAGTTTTAAAGAGCTTTAAAAGCTACGTGAGCTGCAGGCCGTCTACACATTCAGCACATATCAAAACGGAGCAATGCAAGGTGAGTTTTAAATAACTATACAAAATCACTTTTGGCTTTTACAATACATTTAATTTTATTTAAACGTTACGGTACATGAAAGACGATTCGTTACAAAGAGCATCATATTTTCTAATCTGTGCTTTACATTCACATGGATTTCACTGCATACTCTTCTTCAGTTCACAGGACTTTCGCCACACATTCTTCTTACATAAACATTCATACGATTTTCCCCTCATTCTTTGTTTCACTATACACTCACATGATTTCCTCTACTCATTCTTTGTTCCCCCTACAGGTTCATGCTCTGTTAACATTCACATGACTTTCTCTTCACATTCTTTGCTTCCATTAACATTCACATGATTTTCGCCACACATTCTTCTTACATAAACATTCATACGACTTTACCCTCATTCTTTGTTTCACTATACACTCACATGATTTCCTCTACTCATTCTTTGTTCCCCTGCAGGTTCATACTTTGTTAACATTCACACGACGTTCTCAGCTCATTTCTCTATTGACATTCACATGATTTCTCCTCGCATTCTTCTATTAACATTCATACGATTTTCCCCCTCATTCTTTGTTTCACTATGCATTCTTTGGTTCTCTGCTGGCTCATCTTCAATGAACATTCACATGATTTTCTATACTTATTCTTTATTTCTCTACACATTCATAGGCTTACTTACAATACATACACACCCTAGTTCTAATATAAAGAAGTGTATAACTTGTTCTTCAACTTGAATAATGTAGTGAAAATAATAATTCATGACAATGTCTGTTACAGATTGTTTAGCTGATAGACTTAACAAGATGGTTGAAGAGCGTAGCTTCCTACCGACTCGTCGAGTTCAAGATCTCGAAATAGGTCTTAACTATGAGATAAAGTGCTTAAAGAGAGTTCAAACAAGATATGGTACCAGGATCGTATCTTCGCTGGAGGATTGTCAAGTGTTCTTGCCAGAACGCTATAATTCGTTAACCGATCAAGAGATTGCAGAAATACCTGGGAACATATACCTCCAGTATAACGGCATGGCAGAGACGGGGAAACTTAAGACATGTAAATTGTCTTTTTTACGTGCAAAGAAGGTGCGTAGAAGTGTCAAACTTAAGTATTGAATGTTCTCCCATTTCACAATGAAAAATTCATAAATAAAACAACTGACTCATTGATATTACATATAAAGATACAAAAGATGCATATTATAGAATTTTATAAAAAATTTACGAGATTACAATATCACATGCTTTGAGTTCAATTATATCTAGCGCATTGAAATAACTCTAAGTATCCGAATGTTTATACAAATCTTTGTGCTTCTTTTTACATGTGCCATATGCTTCATTTTACATGTATCATAACAAAAAATGTAATTCTTTCCAGGTTGCCTTTACTTGACCAAGATAGTTTTCTAAGACTTTCATTGTGCAATGTTTCAGGGTGTGCAATAAGAGGAAGAAGAAGAGGAATAGCCTGCTGTCATGCAAAGGATCCTGACGCTATTGGAGGGTGGAATAAGCACCATCGGCACCTACAAGAAACATTTCGGCAAGAAACGGGTGCTGAGACATCTACATCACCGAAACACATTAAGACAGGATCCTTATATAACATTACAGGGTATACAATGAGAAAATACGGTCAATTTTGTATACAATTCAATGCATGGCTGAGAGTTAGTTTTTAATGAATAAAAACACTATGTAAAAGCATACCTTAATTCTTTTATTGTTATTATTTATCTTACATTTCCATCACTTTCTCATCCGACTCATTGTTTCTGTATATGTCATTACACTTGTAACAGCAGGTTATGCAAATTTCCTTATTATTTAAATGAAAGTCTTTTTATTTTCATAATTTGTATTCCAGCGTGGCAAACAGTCTTAATGCTGTTAATGTATACAGGGCTCAAGTCTTTTAGAATACAAATTTGACCATTACTTAAAGTATTTTCACAGTCACTTAAATTATTGCTCACAATGCTTAATTTCAGTGAAATAGGGAGACTAGTTTGAGCTAACTCTCAGCCATGCATTGAAGTGTATACAAAATTGACCGTATTTTTTCATTGTATACCCTGTAATGTTATATAAGGATCCTGTCTTAATGTGTTTCGGTGATGTAGATGTCTCAGCACCCGTTTCTTGCCGAAATGTTTCTTGTAGGTGCCGATGGTGCTTATTCCACCCTCCAATAGCGTCAGGATCCTTTGCATGACAGCAGGCTATTCCTCTTCTTCTTCCTCTTATTGCACACCCTGAAACATTGCACAATGAAAGACTTAGAAAACTATCTTGGTCAAGTAAAGGCAACCTGGAAAGAATTACATTTTTTGTTATGATACATGTAAAATGAAGCATATGGCACATGTAAAAAGAAGCACAAAGATTTGTATAAACATTCGGATATTTAGAGTTATTTCAATGCGCTAGATATAATTAAACTCAAAGCATGTGATATTGTAATCTCGTAAATTTTTTATAAAATTCTATAATATGCATCTTTTGTATCTTTATATGTAATATCAATGAGTCAGTTGTTTTATTTATGAATTTTTCATTGTGAAATGGGAGAACATTCAATACTTAAGTTTGACACTTCTACGCACCTTCTTTGCATGTAAAAAAGACAATTTACATGTCTTAAATTTCCCCGTCTCTGCCATGCCGTTATACTGGAGGTATATGTTCCCAGGTATTTCTGCAATCTCTTGATCGGTTAACGAATTATAGCGTTCTGGCAAGAACACTTGACAATCCTCCAGCGAGGATACGATCCTGGTACCATATCTTGTTTGAACTCTCTTTAAGGAATTTATCTCATAGTTAAGACCTATTTCGAGATCTTGAACTCGACGAGTCGGTAGGAATCTACGCTCTTCAACCATCTTGTTAAGTCTATCAGCTAAACAATCTGTAACAGACATTGTCATGAATTATTATTTTCACTACATTATTCAAGTTGAAGAACAAGTTATACACTTCTTTATATTAGAACTAGGGTGTGTATGTTTTGTAAGTAAGCCTATGAATGTGTAGAGAAATAAAGAATAAGTATAGAAAATCATGTGAATGTTCATTGAAGATGAGCCAGCAGAGAACCAAAGAATGCATAGTGAAACAAAGAATGAGGGGGAAAATCGTATGAATGTTAATAGAAGAATGCGAGGAGAAATCATGTGAATGTCAATAGAGAAATGAGCTGAGAACGTCGTGTGAATGTTAACAAAGCATGAACCTGCAGGGGAACAAAGAATGAGTAGAGGAAATCATGTGAGTGTATAGTGAAACAAAGAATGAGGGTAAAGTCGTATGAATGTTTATGTAAGAAGAATGTGTGGCGAAAATCATGTGAATGTTAATGGAAGCAAAGAATGTGAAGAGAAAGTCATGTGAATGTTAACAGAGCATGAACCTGTAGGGGGAACAAAGAATGAGTAGAGGAAATCATGTGAGTGTATAGTGAAACAAAGAATGAGGGGAAAATCGTATGAATGTTTATGTAAGAAGAATGTGTGGCGAAAGTCCTGTGAACTGAAGAAGAGTATGCAGTGAAATCCATGTGAATGTAAAGCACAGATTAGAAAATATGATGCTCTTTGTAACGAATCGTCTTTCATGTACTGTAACGAATCGTCTTTCATGTTCTGTAACGTTTAAATAAAATTAAATGTATTGTAAAAGCCAACAGTGATTTTGTATAGTTATATAAAACTCACCTTGCATTGCTCCGTTTTGATATGTGCTGAATGTGTAGACGGCCTGCAGCTCACGTTGCTTTTAAAGCTCTTTAAAACTTGAATGTAAAGTTAATAAGTACACAGCAGTTCTAACATGGGCAGATATCTGTTTATATAGGGATCTAAACCCCCTCCAGGCGATGCCGGCACGTCATCATGGCTGTGATGCTTACACGTCACGTGATTATTGCAGCCAATGACATCATGTCTTGCTACGCATGCGCAGAGGCCCTCAGCACTTCTATCCCTGCTTGTTTCACTTCCTCTCCCTCTCTCGCTCTCTCTCACACAGAGTACATCCATAATGTCGTTACACAAAGCTGCATACAGTTAAAGCATCAATCTAAGTGATGTATTCTAGAGTACAGAGCAAAATCAGTGAAGTCATTGAAAGATCGGGATTCGAACTAGGGGCAACTGATTGAAAATTATATACAGCATTAATTGTTCATTGTATGAGCTATCAAACATGCTTTCGTTCACGGCTCTATCTCTGCCTGTTTCTGCGATAATTGAGATTTAAACTTAAGGATCGAACCCTGGACGTCAGGTACCCTAATATACGCCCGCAAGATATTATCTGATGACATAAACGTAATAGGTTTATTTGGTGCCTTTGTCTTAATTATTTCCTGTTATTAAATTTATAAGTAAACTTCATTGAATCGGTATTCCAACTCAGAACGTCAGAAACAAAATTATTTATAATATTAGTTTGATGTGTTTAAAAGACCTGTATGCAGTTGCAACATTGATCTAAGTGATATATTCTAGAACACAGTGGAAAATTAAGGAAGTCACTGAAAGATCGGGTTTCGAGCTAG
The DNA here is from genome assembly GCA_030765065.1 of Deroplatys truncata. Lineage (NCBI taxonomy): Eukaryota > Metazoa > Arthropoda > Insecta > Mantodea > Mantidae > Deroplatys > Deroplatys truncata. The sequence goes on along the minus strand of CM060979.1, from coordinate 202,550,346 downwards.
GGACACTGATTGGAAATTATATAAAGCATTAATTGTTCATCGTAGGAACTAAAAATCGTGCTTTGGTCCGCACCTTAATCCCTGCTAGTTTCTGAGATAATTGAGATTTTAAAGTTAAGCAATCGAACCCATGACACCTGGACTCTAATATACATGCAGAAGAAACGAGCTAATGGCATAAAAGTAATAAAGTTTATTTACTGTCTTTATTTTAATTAGTTTTGGAGTTATTAGAAGACCGTTTACGAGCTAATGGCATAAAAGTAATAAAGTTTATTTACTGTCTTTATTTTAATTAGTTTTGGAGTTATTAGAAGACCGGTTTCGAGCAATCGTAAATGGAGCCTTGCATCCCGAGCTATAATTAGTTTTTATTGCATCATTTTGTCTCTTTTCATTCAGGACATGCGCGTGAGTTGGTGTGCGCGTGTGAGGGTTGGTGCTGTTGGGTGTAAGTGAACAGGCATATGTGCTTGCACGCGTGTGTGTGTGTCCATGTATATGTATGTGTGAGTGTAAGAGCACTGGTGTATGTATGTATACGCATGAGGTGCGTGAATGCGTGAGTGTAAGAGCACTGGTGTATGTATGTATACGCATGAGGTGCGTGAATGCGTGTGTGTACTGGTGTATGTATGTGTGTGTGTGTACTGTTGTATGTATGTGCATGTGTGTGTATGTGCTGGTGTAGTATGTGCGTGTGTGTATGTGCTTGCGTGTGTGCGTGTGTGTACTTACATGTGCGTGTGTGTATGTGCTTGCATGCGTGCACAAGTGTATGTTTGCTGATGTGTGTACAAGCGCACGTGTATATGTGAACGCCTGAATGTGTACAAGTCGTGGAGAAAGAAAGAGATAGATAGAAAGAAAAAGAGAGGAGAAGAAGAAAGAATGTTGTCTAGGCTTCGGGATATCTAAGTATGCATCAGGGTTTAATATAAACAATGATAGTTGTTAAATGCAATTTTAATCCGACCGCCCGCTGCTTCAATAACTTAATAGTTATTATAGCGTTTCACAGGGTTGGATTCGAACTAGGGGCCTCTGGTTCCTAACAATACAGCTCGTTAAACATTGTAATGTTGTATAAATTTAATTATATTTGTTAAACACGTTTTAATCTGACCGCCCAATACTCCCATAGTTTAATATTTATTAAGCATTAGAGTTTCGCAGATTCGAACTAGAACCCTCTGAACACCGTTTCATTAATTAAATTATATTTGTTAAATACATTTTAATCTAGCCGTGCATAGTTTAATAGTTATTGAGCATTAGAGTTTCGCAGATTCGATCTAGGACCCTCTGAACACCCTTTTTATTAATTATTGTAATGATATATAAAAATTAAATTATATTTGTTAAATACATTTTAATCTGACCTTACATAGTTTAATATTTATTAAGCATTAGAGTTTCGCTGCGTAAGATTCGAACTAGGGTCCTCTGAACGGTCTTTCATTAATCAGGGTAATGATGTATGAAAAAATTATACTTGATAAATACATTTTTAAATCTGACCTTGCATAGTTTAATATTTATTAAGCATTAGAGTTTCGTTGGGTAAGATTCGAGCTTGAACTCTCTGAACGCCCTTTCATTAATTAGGGTAATAATGTATAAAAAATTAAATTATATTTGATAAATACATTTTTTTAATCTGACCTTGCATAGTTTAATAGTTATTGCGCGTTAGAGCTTCACTTGGTAAGACTCTAGCTAGAATTCTCTGAACACCTTTTTTATTAATTAAGGTAATGATATAATAATATCAATCATTAATTTCTCATTAGCAATAAACTTTTGATTACAGTAAGAATCGAGCACCGATCTATGGATATCACTCAGAGGTTTAATGCACGTAATGAAATGTATATTAGGCGCTTTTTCGGAGTCGCTGGCTGGAACATAATGCTTGTTAACTATGCTCGGGTATATTCGTAGGAGGTCGTAAAACATCGGAGAGAACTCCCTCAGGCAAAATCATGATGGCCGACTATGACGTTACGCAGAGTTGGTAAACTAGTTTCTCTCTCTTTCACACAAACAAGGACAGGACGAGTATAAAGCAACCCTCGAATTCTTTTGTTAAACTAGCAGGTGGCCAAACAATGGAAAAGGTCAGGCTTTGTTATGGAGCAGTGGGATGGGAAACGTCGCAGGTGTCTTTCTAAACTAGCCTTGCACAGGTCAATAGAAAGGCACACACAATAGAATCTCTTACACAATGGAAAGGGTCAGGCTTTGTTATTGGGTTGTGGGATGGGAACGCTGCAGGTGTCTTTCTAAACTACCCTTGCCCAGGACAATAGAAAGGCACACACAATAGAATCTCTTACACAATGGAAAGGGTCAGGCTTTGTTATTGGGTTGTGGGATGAGTATGCCAGGTGGTCTTTCTAAAGAATGCTTGCACCGGACAATAGAACTTGTTTCTCTGTTAACTGGCTTAGGTTCTCTTTGTTACAACCCTAATTCATCATGGGCTTTGTTCATTTTGACAGCTGAAGGGCAAGCATTGTTCTTTTGTTAAAAGCTAGTGGAACGAGTATGCCACGTGTTCGACACACAATGGAAGTGGGGGTGGGTAACTGACCAGGTGCAGAAGTGGCCTGATGTGGGATGGGTAGGAAAAACATCTCGCCTTTGTTACAGAACCTTAAATTTATGACCCCTTTGTTCGTTTTGACAGTTGATTGACAGCCTTAATTACTTAACTGTCAAGCTTCCATTGTGCTCAACAAGATTTATGACCCTCAGGTGCAAGTAAAACTACCAAGGCACAGCGGGGGGTGGGGGTGGGGGAGAGGAGGTGGGGGAGCTCATTTGCATATGAATAGCCATGCATAAATTAACTGTTTTAGAACTCTCATCTCTACCCTACTCACGTGGTCTCCAATCTTCATTTTCATTCCTATCTTCCCCTTCTCCCGCATATTCCTCTTCATTTCCATAGTTACCATCACCAACCTCTTCCTCTACAGCATCGTCTCTCAGATGTTTTGCGACATTATGCAACACAAAGCAACATACAACAATACGCGGCACTTTCTCCGTAGGAATTCTGATGGTGTTCATCAATATAGGAAATCGCCTCTTTAATTGCCCGAAACATCTCTCTATTGTAACTCTACTTCGGGCATGTTGACGATTATAGTATTCTTCCACAGCATTCACGGGGTTTCTGTATGGAGTTAGTAACCAAGGAGCAATCCCATACCCGGAATCGCCCAGCAGTATCCCGTTCCGTCTTGTTCTCGCAATCTTTCAAAAACATTTGAATTTCTGAATATCCGGCTGTCATGCACACTGCCAGGACACGTTGCGTCCACACTTGTAAACACTTCATCTGAATTGCATGTCGCTTGAACATTAATAAAACAAAAAGTTTTTCTATTTATGTACTCGTCGCCGTGTACTCGTGGCTTCAGAATTGGCACATGTGTGCAATCTATTGCTCCAAATACACTTGGAAAATTAAATCTATTTTGCCAGTCTTGTTTTGCAGCATTAACTTCTTGCAGTCGTGATGGAAATGTTATCCACTTATTAGCTTTTTGAAAAATTCTTTCGCTCACATAATGGATGGTTCTACTTACAGTTGATTGATGAACTCTAGCATCTTCTCCGACACCAGTCTGAAATCCCGGGTTTCCAACGAAACGTAGAAATATTTGCATCCTTTGCTTCGATGTCAGTGCACCTCCTCGTGTTTCTGCGTTCTCTCCCAGGAAATGGTGTGAAATAAACTCGACATTGTCCTCATTGAACCTATAAAATGACTTGAACACACATCTCTGCTGTCGCTTCGCTTGATACACTTTTCTTTGACGGATATTCATGAACTGTGCCATTTTGTGTGATAAAAAAACTCTTAAGACTTCTCTTGTATGAATCAAGTCACCTACTGAGGTAGCTTGAACAAAGTCAAGATTAATCTAGAGGAAGAGAAACTTTCGCTTGTTTTATGCATCGGATTTGCACTTAAAGTCAAGTCGTTGCTGAAAATTCAAGCTAAAGCTAGGCAGCTAGCTGGCTCCAAAGCAAATGCTAGACTTAAGTCAAGTCGAAGCTGTTTTATGCATTAAAAGCCAAGATTACACTTGAAAATTAGCAAGGTAAAGCATATGGTTGACTTTATGCGTACCACCCATTGAGTTAGCTCATTAATGAATTGGACCGGACTGGTGGTAGCACTGAATTTAGGTAAAGGTAATTCATTAAGTACCATGTGATATCCTAAGTTATTAACTAGATTAGTATTTGATTCTATATTTGCATGTTGGCTACGAGATAGTGCAGCTGCTAAAGGAGAAGCTGAAGCACCTCGTGAACTAGTGAAACCAGAGGATATTGTACCCCTTTCAGTTACATTATTTTCATACACATTTACATGGCTCACAGCATCAGTAATTGTAGGTACTGTTGTCTACCTAATTTCTACCATTCATGATTGAATTCAAGCTATTCTCTAGTTTTTCAAATTTCTTATTACTATCCTGCCATACAGATTCAACCTTTTCCTGCATTATTTTACATTCCTTTTGAATGTTTGTAATTTCCTCCCTTAGGTCTATTTTAATTTTCACTAAGTCTGCATTTGTGTGGTCTAATATTTCCCTTAATTCTGTTGCTTTACTATCCAAATTAGTGCTCATTTCTTGACTATTTATGTTAATCTAACTAGCAATTTTACCTTCAAGCTTTTTAAACCTGTTATTAATCTGTTCTTCCATCTCTGCATGAATTGCTTTACTAGTATGATTTAGCTTCATTTCTATTCTCTAAATTTCAGACTTCTTATCCTTTAAGCTATTTGCAATCTGTCTACCTAGTTCTTGACTTTGCTGATCTAGCTTTTTATCTAGCGCTATATTACTCTGCCCCAGTAACTCAAATTTTCTTTAAATTTTCTGTTATTACTGCCTAGTTTTTTATCCAATTCTTTATTATATTGATCTAATTTGTTGTTCGTATCAGTTTTAAGGTCAGATATAGCTCTAAGAATTGTCATCAGATTAAGCTGATCGTTATTACCTAACTCGGATATTTCCCTTTGAGTTGTGTTGTCATTCTGAGGGACTGCATTATCATGTAACTCTGTATGTTCCTTGTTCATTCTCGTTTCTGTTGCCTGTCCCTGTTCTGTTCCTAACAGTATTTCTGTCCTTACACACTGTTGAACTTCCATATTATCTGCTTCTGCTACTCTATTTTGACTGTTATCACTAAATTTAGTGGTATCTGATACATCTCTATCCAGCTGGATTACAATGCTATAATTTGAATGTTCCCCTTCCATTTCTTTAAAGTGCTTATTTAAATGGATAGTATTACTTGACTTTCTCCTATTACTCTTACCACTTCTAAGTATCATTTACACTTGTATTAAATTATAATATGCACAATACACATTTACAAAGAAACTTTATCACCATTACTGTATAAAGTTTTTGTCTGACCTTTTTGCTGTGATCTTACGTTGACAAAATGTAGTGCCGAGGTGTAGTCTTGTTGTCCGCAGTTCGTGCCCAGTCTCTCATGAATAACGTTCTTGTTGACCTAAGATGTTGCGGATGTGTTCGTTGTTTCTTGAAGTTCTGCGTTGTTTGATGTCCTGTTATCAGCATGAAGATTCTCTGGCACCCGTAGTTTTCTTGCGCCTCGGTGATTTCTCTGCCGGGCTCTTCGCTGAATTTCTCTGCTGGGCTTTTCGCTGGACTTCTCTGCTGGGCTCTTCGCTGGATCGTTGTTGTTCCTTCCCTGTGTTCGCGTAGCTTTTTCTGCCAACTTGTAATAATTTTCACAATGTGGCTTTCTAAATTTGTAACTTGATCGATCTTTTTACAAGTCGCACGATGTTGGCCTCCAAACTTGCTACATTAGCCCCATCAGGATGGGCACCAAACTTGCGGTATACCCCGTGTTGTGAGCATAACTCACGGTAGGTTCGCATGTCCGAAATATTAATATATGAATTAATATATTATCTCGGAGGATTATCTTGGTGTTTATGTTGTTACTATTAAATTGTTAATGATGTTATTATACTTCTTGCCACGGCTGCTGTTGTTTGGGTTCTTGGTAGAGCACGTGTAACTTATCAGGGTCTGGTACGGGAAGGAAGGTAGGTAGTAACAACACTAACACAAGATTAAATCAATAGAAGAACACAATGCTCTAATGACACACGCAGAAATAATTAAGTTAGTTGGAGCTGTAAAAAGGTTGCTTGGCAATCATTTATTTTATAAGTGCTCGACTAATAATGATAGTATTTATCACATGTGCCTAAACTATGCTTTGTTTCCCTTCTAGTAACTCGCGCTTTCAAATTGATACAATTTCAACGTTCCCACTACATCATGCTAGATAATTAGTAACTCCTGCTTCGGAGAGCTTAAAGGTATGTTCTGCACATCCCAGCACTTTATACAGAACTGCCTTTGGCTTGTAGACGCTATCTCTACTTCCCTAATCTTAAACGTTTAAACATATTTTTCTTAAAACCTTATTGGCTGAGTTCCTTCAACTTGGAACATTCTAGAAAACTTATTCGTTGTTTTCAAACATGCGACATCTCTTCAAAAATATTCGTTTTGCTAGCTTGTCGCATTTTCTCCTACACAATGGCTCAAGCTCTTGCTATTGTGACCTGCCCCTACAATCGGTTTGTCTGGAACCTAATTCTAACAAAACATGTATTTCTACTTTTAACAAGTGTCCCACAGCTCCAGCTAAACTCCTACTCATACATAAAACTTATGCTTAAACATCTCTTTTATATAACAAGTATTTTGTTCATTAATATTATTTTGCATTATAATTTACATTATTATATACGTGGTATATATGACCATAGTTACTGTCTCAACCTTTCAAATATGCGACAAAAAGGTTTTCAAGAAAATCCTCTTACCACAAACTAGCCTTTTTAAGGAACATTTTTCGCATTCTTTTTATTTTCTAAAAAATGGCTCTAACGATTTTTATTAAAATACAATATATTAAAGATATTTACATGACAAATAAAATGTAAAATTTAGTTTCCTAGGAACAGCCTTTGAAGTCCTCTTCATTAGGCAGGAATTCTTTATAATCTTGTATAGCTGATAAACGTTAAGCGATAGATGAAAGCGTACTAAACAAAAAATATAGATATCTTTAAAACACTCAGTTTATTTCAAATAATTTTTATGGCATCAACCATTTCGAGATATAAGTTATTAATGGTTCAAATTGTTCGATACTTAGCCATTCTTTTTAAAGTCCTGTCAACCTTCAGTTGTTTCTCGCGAATCCATTGAAACAGTATGAAATTTTAAGACCGGCATATAACGTCTAGTTCTTAAATAGGTACTTAATTATCGCTGTTACCTTTGTATCTATAATGAAATATGTAATGTAGCTATTTCTGCAAAGGTTTATGTGGTTTAAAACGAAGTAGATGTAAAAAATAAGCTTTAGTAAGACTGGTTAGTATACCCACTAATAGAGAGAAAGGGTAGAAAAAATTCTGTGAATGTATCACATCATATTTTTTCTAACTACTTCAAGTTAATCGAGATAAAATTTGCAGCAAGGGTTTTGCTTTACATTTGGTTATACTTAGGTATATACAAGGGGGATATAGGAGGCCGACGAGATAGTGAAATGTAAAAAAAACGGGTCGCTACATCCCGATTTTGACATTCCATACTCTTGTAGATTATTACAAAACATTAATGGTGATTTAGCACTTAAAAGAATATATGATAAATAACTGCAACAAAGAATATCTCAGAAATGGTTAATGCGAAAAAAAAATTGGTATAAATTATTCGCTTTAACGATAACTAGGTAATTTTTACTTTCTCTACTACGTATAGTAAGTAGGGGAAGTATTGTATTCCACCCAAAAACTCGATACCGAGATTTCACCGGAAATACATGTTTTGAGACCCCCTGAATCCAAAAAAAAAGCATTTTTGGAAACATGTCCGTGTGTGTGTCTGTGAGTCTGTCTCTGTGTGTGTCCGTCTGTGAACAGCATAACTCAGAAACGAACAGTCGGATAAACACCAAACTTGGTATTTAGGTTCAGTATCTTCCAAGGATGCGACAGGAAGGTTTTCAAGAAAATCCTCCACCCCAGATTACTCTTTACATGGAAGATTTTTCGAAATTTTTAATTTTCTCAAAATGGCTCTAACGATTTTGATTAAAATATCATATGTTTAAGATATTTTTATGACAAATAAAATGTATATCTTGAATTTCCTGGGAATGTCTCCAAAAGTGCTCTTCATTGTGAACGACTTTTGCATAACTGGTAAACCATAAGAGATAGACAAAATTTTATCACACAAACAATGTAGATCCCTTTAAAATACACAATTTATGTCATATACATTTTTTTTGTTGAGTGAACCATTTTCGAGATATTGCTTGTTATTCCCTTAAATTTTTCAATACTTATTTTCTCAAATGGGAATTCGTTATTCATTTTTTTGTCTTGGATATGCAAAGAGTATTAATCTGTGGGAAAGGGAATGGTGCTGCACCTAGCAACCAGCTATTAAGAGATATGTATGTGCATAAAGGCTACTGCATTTCTATATTGCCCTTGTAAATATATATTCCCCTTACACCTACAAGAAAATTAGCAATAAGATAGAGTCTGCAAATATTTATCTTGATTAACATGAAGTAGATGGAGAATAAGCGTTTGTAAGAATAGCTTGTACAAGGGTAGAGAAAGTCATGTGAGTGTAACACATCAGATTTTTTTATGTAGTAAGCATTTGCCTATCTCATGGTTCAGTAGTTCTATAAAGTTCATTCAGAATGAGGAGGACTTCATAGGCTATTCGTAAAAAATTCAAGATACACATTTTATTAGCCCTACAAGTATCTTAGACATTGCTTTTATCCAAATCGTTAGAGCTATTAATGAGAAAATCAAAAATAAAAAGCATTTTCCAAGTTAGCGGTAGTTTGAGGTGGGAGAATTTTCTTGAAGATATTCGTGACCCATTCTTGGAAAATTCAGAATTTTCGATATGTCTGATATCTATGCAACTTTTCGTTTAAGAGTGATTCTGTTCACAAATACACATACAAACAGACTTACAGATGGACCTCTTTTTTTTCCCTAAAAATGCTCCAGTTATGTTCAGAAACCTCAAAACGCATTTATTCGGGGAAATTTTATATAGCAGTTATTGGTGAAATATCCTCTGCCTAACTTAGGTAAGTGGCAGAGAAAGTAAAAATACAAACTTCAGAGATAAGGTCCCTCAAGCCAGGAAATGAAGACACCAGAAAACATTCCTATACATTTAATAATTGTTCTTTCACACTAGCCAAGTGTAGGCTCTAAAATGGAAAGTTGAAACAGATTTGAAATATCCAGTGCAGGCCGGGACTCAAACCACTTCGACTCTCCGCGTCGATACTCTTACCTTTTGAGCTACCATGACAGATAAGAGGATTTAATGCGTGTATGGGTATATCGCTATGGTAGCTCAAGCGGTAGGAGTTACCATAGAGCACTAGCATACAGAGTCGAAGATTCGTAGTTCGAGACCCGGACGTGGTATTAGATTTTTCAAGTCGGATTCAACATTCAGTATCTATACATTATTTTAAATAAAGGCCTGTAATAAAATATTAATATCTTGCATTCGTATCACTTTCTCTACTCACTCTGCTGCAAACTATTCTTACAAAAGCTTACTCTTCAATCTACTTTTTGTTAATAGAGATAAACTTTCTCTTTGCATTCATACATTTCGTTGTAGCTATAAATAGGCTAAAGAGATAGAGTAAAAATTCCATGCTCCTTCCCTGACCACGATAAAAAATGGATAATTGCATTCACATGACTTTCTCTACTTACTCCTCCACAAACTATTCTTACAAAAACATTCTTCTATTTCTTGTTAATTCAGATAAACTTTCGATCCACATTTACCAATTTTATTTTAAGGTACAGCAAGTAAAGGAAACACAGAATTTTAAAGTGCGTGTGTCTATGTGGTGGTTGTGAAATTCCATGCTCTTTACATGACAGCAAGACAAAATCGAATAGCGACTTTCTAATTGAGAAAAGAAAATTTATGACAAATGGAATGTATATCTTGAATTTTCTGGGAATACCCAGTGATGTAGAGATTACGGAATGAAGGTTACGATAATTGCAGTGTAGGCTCACCTGATCTTCTGGTGGTCTCTGGTTAGTCCGTTGGCTGGTGTCTCGTATTGGAAGGTGCTGTAAATTAGCCTATTGCTATCAACTTTTATCTCAAGGGTGGGTGAAGGCAATTATATAACCTATTATTCGATTATTAGTTGAATTTTATTCCAGATGTAAAAGTAAAAGAGACTAGTAAATTATTTCCCTTATTTACATGTTCACGTATTACTCTTTTCCCGATTCTCATTATTTGTATTAATTTATGGGAAGCTAGATCCGATATCGCCCCCACCTATCTGAAGCCGTTTGTGGTGCGAAACCTTGAAGCCGTACCCTTTGCTTCAAAATGTTTATAACATTTAATGTTACCTGCTCTGTTGATGAGCTCTACGACGTCGTCATCTAGTAGCTCGTTCTGCGTTGTGTCGTTCGCCATCTGCTCCAGTGGTATAGCTATGATTTCTTTATCCCAGGATATGCATGAGTGTATTTTGAAATCATAACGCCAGTTTAGTTAGCTGATAAATGTTAAGGTTCACTAAATGGTTGGTTTGAGAAGAGTTGCTGAGTGTTGTATTAAAGGATTGAATTACTTATTTAATAACAATAATAACAATTAAGCTAGGCGTCAGTTGCAGAATGTTACTCGGAAAGGTCCCTCTCAGTAGCCGCTAAATCCTTCTTGTGCGCTTAACAACTTTAAAAAAATCTGATGTGTCACACTCACATGACTTTCTCTACTCTTGTAAAAACTATTTTTACAAACGCTTAATCTCCATATGCTTCCTGTTAATCGAGATATCGAGATGTTAATCTTATTGCTAATTTTCTTGTAGATGCAAGGGGAATTGCTAGGTTTTAAGCGATAGTCAAATATTTTAAGAGCTGCTTGCTATGTCGAGTATGCCATTCTCTTTGCATTACCGGGACAACAAAAAAATGAATAACGAATTCACATTTGAGAGAAAGTATAAGTATTGGAAAATTTAAGGGAATAACAAGCAATATCTCGAAAATGATTCACTCTACAAAAAAATGTATATGACATAAATTGTGTATTTTAACGCGATCTACATTTTTTGTGTAGTAAACGTTTGTCTATCTCTTATGGTTTACCAGTTATGCAAACGTCGTTTACAATGAAGAATAATTTTGAAGACATTCCCAAAAAATTCAAGATATACATTTTATTTTTCATGAAAGTATCTTAAATATATAATATTTTAGTTAAAATCGTTAGAGCCATTTTTGAGAAAATTAAAACTTTCGAAGAATGTTCCATGTAAAGGGTAATCTGGGGTGGGAGGATTTTCTTGAAAACCTTGGTGTCGCATCTCTGGAAGATACTGAACCTAAATACCAAGTTCAGTGTTTATCAGACTGTTCGTTTCTGAGTTATGCTTTTACAGACACACATAGGACATGTTTCCAAAAATGCTTTTTTGGATTCAGGAGGCCTCAAAACATGTATTTCCGGTGAAATCTCGATCGAAATTTTGGGTGGAATGCAATACTTCCCCTACTTACTATACGTAGTAGAGAAAGTAATTACACAAGAGAGTAAGTCACACGACAGTCACGAGTTAAGAGCCAGTATCCAGGATCAGGAATGTGTGCCTAATTTAGAATTCACGAACTTTTACTTAACTTATGCTCCACTTACGTATCGATACCTCCACCAACGTTATTTTATGCGGAGCAATCTTAATACTCTACATATGCGTATCTGACGCAGTATCTGAGATTTCTTGAATCTCAGAATTTCATTCCGTTTATAATTTATAAAATGTCTGCCTACGTGGCTTTGCAATCGTACTGAACTCAGTTCTAAGTGCATTCCAGGAATTTGTATGCTAATGCGTTCCCTACTCGGCTGTTACTGATGACATGACTCGCTAATAAACTTTTTCTCCGGACAAATCTTTCAACCCAGGCTTATTACATTATAAATTGATTTAATATATAGAACTTGTTTATTGAAATTATTTCTCTATCTTACTATCATTTTTATTTAATTATTTACATATTCCTGTCAATAATTATGGTATCACTTCACACAATATGGCCTAGGCTCAGCGACTTGCTACCTAAGAATCAGAATCACAATGTTTTTATATGAAAATGCCCTGACGCGCACATTCCCGGCAATAATTGTAAATGTATTTTGATTAGTACTTCACATGGCGTTGTGTGAGAGTTCAATAGCTCGTATTTCTTGTCACGCTTCTGATGGAATTGTTGGGAATCCCAATGTATCTGTGTCTCTTTCTTAAGTCAGTTCTTTCTCTAAGACAAGCTGGCACTTTTACCAACTCCCTATGCTGCTAATAATTTGTCACGGAATCTTATATATTTGATTCCCTTTAACTCATACAAGTTGTTACTTTTACCAGCTCCCTGTGCTGCTGAAATCTGCTGCTTATTGTTTTAACTTGCTATCTGCTTTTCCCGTCCAGCGTTTATTTTACAATTTTCTGTACATAAGATTATATTTTATATTACATGTTAAATACAAAATTATTTGCAATATTTGTGCTATTTAAATCTATTCTCCTTTCCTGCTTATTTCCCATTTTACTATGTATTCTTTGCTACTTTATTAAGATGTCCGTGATGACTTTTGCATAATTGAAAAACCATAATAGATAAACAAAATCTTACGAAAAATGTGGATCGTGTTAAAATACCCATTTTATGTAAATCATGTCATTCTTCTTCTTATCTGAGATGTTCCTTGTTTTTTGTTTTAATTTTCAAATATTGTCTCAACTGAGAAGTTCCTATTCGTTTTCTTTTCTCAAAAACGGCTCTAACGATTTCCATTAAAATGCGTTTGTTTAAGGTATTTGCATGCCAAATTAAACATATATCTTGAATTTCCTGGGAATATATTGCGAAGCTCTAATTATTCGGAAGCAATTTTTTATAACTTTGAATAACTGTTAAACCACAAGAGATAGACAAACACACGCAAAAAGAAATGTAGATCTGTTTAAAACGCACAATTCATTTCAAATACATTTTTGTGGCATCAGCCATTTCCAAGTATACGTTGTTATTGGTTTGAATGTTTCAATACTTCATGATTTTTAAAGTGCTGTCGCTTATCAGTTGTTCCTCGTGATCTCATGGAAAGAGGATGAAGGCCAGCATACAGCGACTATCTTTTAAACATGTGTCTATCTATTCCGTTTCCTTCAAGAAAATGTGCAATAAAAGTGTTTCTGTAAGCGTCTATCTCGATTAACATGAAGTTTACAAATTAGAAATTTTTACCCACAGAACTCTATAAAGGCTCTAAAAATAATATAATCTGTTAGAAAAAAAATATTATGCATTGGATGAAGCGTTCAAAGTTCAAACTTATAACAACTGAATATTTACACCATGCTAATTAGCAACTTGGCGACAGCGCGAGAGCAGAAAAGGACGAAGCTAATGGCAGCGTGTAGACGTTAAATAGACACACTGTCTTTTAAGGTTGACACAAGCTACAGATGGAAAAATGAACTTTCGTAAGAAGAAGAATTTAGGAAGCTGTATAAAAACAAACAATAGTAGTAGAAAAAGTTATGGGAATGTGATACCGCTCTACTTAGGTTGAAATCCTGTAAATGATAACTGTTTTAATCATAAACATTCATCAATTTTTATACCACCCTTATAATTAAAAGCACATAACTTACAGTTACAAAACAGTCTATGAAGAAATATGTATTATTTAGATATATATATATATATACTAGATATTTACTTTTTTGTACTTTTTCTTAATTTACATCGTAAAATATCTAAGTAGTTAAACAACGGAATAAACACCAAAATCTGCTTTGTTTAATACAAACGGAAATTTGTTTATTTATTGTTCTGCTCTTCAATTTTTCCATTAGCTTCAGCTTAAACCTTGTTTTAATGTATTTATTTTAATTAATAGCTTATACTCAAACGAGTTGCCCCAGATTGCTTCTAGCTCACATTACGGAGGTCCGAGATTCTAACCCATTGTTTTCTGCAGTTAATAGAGCATGCGGAGTGGAAGGATTTGCTTCCAGTTTCTCATTTCATTTACTTCTTCATCATTATAACCTGTTTTGTCTTAATCAACCATCAGGGGTCCTGTTTTCTAATACTGACTTGCTCCTCGATAAGCATTTGAATCATTGGCTTTAAGGGGAGAGCAAATCCTTAAAGAAAGAAAAGACTACAAATTACTTAATTAGCGTTGAAATCAATCTGCGCGAAAGGAAAAAAGCAAAAACCCATAAATAACTTTGGAGTGAAATCTGGTGGCATTAGAAGTATACACATACCTGTCATAGAAAATAATATACTCGCTTTAATGCTGGGTGTTGCTCTAAATATGCCTTTTCGATGGAAGAGAACGACTTTCCCTGTTAAAGTTAATGGGCCGTGTCATCTGCTAGGTATAGGATAAAATGGCATGCTTTTCTGTACTCACAGTTGTGTTGTTTTGGCTTTCAGAAACAATATAAGTTTAACATGTTGCACATTTCAACATGAAAGGCTTTAGTAGTCGTATATAAGGCATTTAACTCAACTAAATTTACTGTCGAAACAATATCTGGTAGCCCCGGCAGCGCAGAAAACAATCCTGTAAAACGTAATATATCAATTCCCTAAGACGAGGAACAAGGAATGGGGAAGAAAACAACTAGAGATGGAAGAAAGTAAATTGGTTTATACAGCCCATTGTGTCTTCTTTCGTATCTCTTGACTAAATTGACTCGGATTTTTGCAAGCAAAGGAATAAAGCATTATTTCATCTCGTCTGTAGCTCTGCTAGTATAAAGCTTTGTCTGCTATCACAGGAAGTCAAGAGAAACGCATTACGTAAATACATATAACAAACAACGAATATATGCAGCATTATCTAATAAGCTTAAATTGATTCAAGGCCTATAATGTTGTGCTTGCATGATTTCTCCTAGTGGAGTGGTACAACCAGCAGCGTCACCCTAATAGAGCTTCAAATAAGCTTATGTGGTTTATAATCCTACCGGCCTTCTTATTACTCTAATAAAGCTGAAAATTTGGGTATTTCAATTCTTCATTTCTAGAATTTAAAGATCACATTGAAGCCCTTGAGACTTACCAAAAGTCTCTAAGCTGCAGTTAGTAACCTGACAGAAAAAAGTTTTATCTTTTGCAAACAGTATAGTCATTCCTTAAGCTTTTTAATTTTAGACACATCAGAAAATCTGCGCTACTGCTATCAACTATATGTTTACTTTCTCTACCACATGTCTAGCAGGTAGATGAAGTATTGCATTTCAGCCAAAAATCTATGTCGAAATTTCATCAGAATTGCATGTTCTGAGACTCATAAAAAATAATAACGTTTTAGAGAAAGGTCGTGTGTGCACGTGTGCGTGTGTTGTGTGTGCAAACAGCAAAACTCAAAAACGAAAATTTAGTTTTATACCAAACTTTGTAGTTAAAGTTCAGAATTTGGTATTTGAAGCAAGGGATAGACACGGACAATTCAAAAAAGAAATAGAAAATTCTCAGACCACAAACTACATGGAAAAATATTCGTGACATGATTCTTACAATTTTGATTAAAATAGCCCATATTTAAGATATTTACATGATAAATAGGCAACCCTTAAATTTTCTGCGAACAGTCTGAGAAGTCCCCTTTATTCTGAATGCCTTTTGCATAGCATGTAAACCGCCAGAAGTAAGACAATATCTTACTACACAAAAATGTAGATCTCGCAAAGGGCACAGTTTATGACAAATAAACATTTTTGCTGCGTTAAATCATTTCGAGATGTTCTTTGTTATTGGTTGGAATTTTCAAATACTTTTGCTTTTTTCAATTGGCAAGTCGCTATTCGTTTTTTCTCGTGGTCATGCAAAGAGCATAGAAATATCAAAACCATTACATAGTGATCTAAAAATCTGACTATCGCCTGCAATATTCTTCTTATACCTATAACGAAGTATGTAAATGTGTAATGAGGATTTATCTCGATTAAGAAGAATAGTTTGAAGAAGTATGAGTAGAGAAAGCCATGTGACTGCACCATATCAGATTTTTTCAGCTGCGTTGCTCGCTAGCATGGCCTACTCAGTTGATACAGAAAAGAATGCTGTCAACTTTAATAACATTTTTAAAAAAACGCTCATCGACTTTAACAACATTATATCGAAAAACTGCACTGATAGGTGGCTTTGATTGGATGAAACTTATACGTTCGTAACACTCCATTGCTGGTTGGTACATGTGTTAAATAGTTAATATAATACTTGCTTAGGCAATCACTTTGTGTCCATTCTCATCACATATCCGTCCTTTAAAATTGTTCTTGTTCAATCACTATTTTGTATTTATTTTTTCACTGATTACTTGAGCTTTAATTTTATTTAGCGGGGCTAACTTGCAGTGTCTCATCCAAAATATGCCACCAGAATTTCATTTCTTTTTCATTATTTCACTCAGAGTTCAAAAATCTATTCCAAATATCGTGCAGCTTTCAATCGTCGTGTTAAAACCATACTTCTTCTTATTTAATTTAAAGTACAACTGCCATTGTCTCTGTATCGTCTCCCCATATATGGCTTATGTCATTCGGTGTTAATTCATTCCACCAAGGGTTGACTGGATCCATTTCTGAGGTGGAAGCACCCAGAGGACGGAGTCCGTTACCTCCGATGCCACGGTGAAGATGGGGATGGCGGTGGAATGAGAGGACCTACAGCTTTTATCGTGGACTCCGAGTCACGTTAGGCCTTGGGGATTCTCCACATGAGAAAGTCAGAGATTAACGAGTGGATAAACTGGACAAAATAGCTACCCGGGAGAGTAGGGAGAGAGTAGGGCCAGGAATCGAACTATGAACCCTCAGAACGAGAGCCGGAAACGAAACCCCGGCGCCCCCAGCATAAATGTAGTTTCCATGTAAACACTTTTTCTTTATTCGTTTTGTCTGTTATATTTTCCACATCCTTACCATTCTTATAACATATGTTAATTGATCCTAAAACCAATAGGTACGTATAGTTGTGTGTTTATTTATTCCAACGTCTCTGCTAATAAAACTGATGTTCACTTTTAGTCTCTCTAGTACTTACCTAATAGGTAGAGGAAGTATTACATTCAATCCAAAAACTCGATATGGAGATTTCAACAGTAACAGCTGTTTTGGGGCCTCCTGAATAAAAAATCTAGCATTTTTATAAAAACTTCCCCATGTATGTGGAGGGATGTGGGTGGTTGGGTGGATGTGAATGTGAACAGCATAATTCAAAAACGAAACATCGGATAAACATCGGCTTGGTATTTAATTTCATTATCTCCAGATGAGATACAAAGATTTTCAAGAAAGTACCCACACCCCAAAATACTCTTTACATGAAAATTGTTCACTATTTAACAGTTTTCATATTTATATATGTAAGATATTTACACGACAAATAAAACGCATGTCATGAAATTTCAGGGTGGAACCTGTGCTGTCCTCAACATTCGGAAGGAATTATGTATAAGTTGTAAAACTGAGAGATACACAAAAATGTAGAGCTCCTTACAAACAGTTTACTTCAAATAACATTTTGTGACATCAGCAATTTCCGAAATATCGTTTTTATTGATTGGAATGCTACAATACTTTCGTCACGTTTTTAAGTTCTGTCACTATTCAATTTTGTCTCACGATGTCTCTCCTTGTTCGTACAATGGAATGTTGAATGATTATCTCGATTAACATATAGCAGGTAGAAAAACAGAACTTTTATAATAGTAGATATAGGTACAAATAAACTATAGGAGATAGGGAAAGTCATCTGGATGTAACATAGTAAATTTTTTTAAAAGGTTGTCACCGGTTAGTTGCTGTTTGTGATGCAGAAAGAGTATGGAATTTTAGGCAACCTGCTTTTAAACATTTGACTATAGCTTCCTTCTCCTGTATTCTCCTTATACCTATAACGAAACATACAATGGAAGTATTTCTGCAAACATTTACCTCGATTAACAAACATGAAATATATGGAGAAATAATTTTTGTAGACAGCATGGCATAAAAGTAGAACTTTTATCACCGTGCACACAGACTAAAAGTTTTACATTATCGCACTAATGCGATAAAAGTTTTATATCACTCCATTGTGACACACCTTGTTTTCAAGTCCAATCACATAGAAATTACCCTTGTGTATGCACATGTTTAACAATTTGACTTGGTTGATTAGATTTTTACTTTTCATTATATCTTTTACATGATTAATTTTTCATGGCGGCCACATTATCTGTTTACAATACAAATCGTCATACTTCAATTTATCGCAATTCCTTGTGGAGTTAACCTATACGCTATGTTGGCAACTTTGTGCTTTCTTAGATCTAAAACGTATTTCTTTTATCTAGTATAACCTACATAAAGATTTGAATGGCGGCAATTATGAATTCAGAAGAAACTGAAATGCAAGAGCCTGGTGAAATTACAGAAGCAGAGAAAGAATAACACTAGAACTACTTATCCAAACAATCCAGAGCCCAATATCATATAGTATTTAATCCCTTTATTGGTTGGTGTAAGGCAAAATATGTTGAAAATAATTTCACTGAGAATGAGCGCTAGCGAATCCATAAACATCAAAACCTCTGGCATCTCCCTGAACACGAGAGTTGATCTCGTTTTTAACGTCATTTCTCTTGTTTTAAGAGCTTTGCACGCTATACACGTGAGTTGATCTCGTTCTAAACTTGACTTCCCAGGTATCAATATAATATTATTTTATTGATATTTTACAAATTCGAGCGCTGTCTAAAAAATAGTATATGACACACGTGTTAAAAGCGGTTTTATTTTGCTCGTGGGATTGTGAAACGAAGGCCGTAGGTCGTTTCTTACTCGCAAAATAAAACCCTACTTTTAACACTTGTATATAATTTACTATTATAGAAGCTATTGATGTACAGAGACTTTTGAGCCAGTGGAAGGGGGAGATAAATAATCTTATCATCTATCATAGTTATGTATCATCATTAGCACATAGCAAAGTGTGCGCCTTCCTGTTTCCTATTTGTATTTGTACCCCGATTATACCACATTTCCTCGGCCAATAATTTAAAATCATAATAATACGCATCATAAAAAGAGTGCGCATATGCAACAGTCGTATTGCAAACCTTTGCTTAATACAAACACCACTGACGGCTTCTCTCGCTTTGTTGCATTAACGCGAAATTTCTTCTCTTCTTTCTCTCCCCATTCTCACCTTCTCACTTTCTCTCCTTTTCTCTTCCCCTCTTTCTCATCTCTTTCTCGTTGTCTCCCTCGGCATCTCTTTCACCTCTATCCCCCTCTACCCCATTCCCCTCTCTGTGCAACCCAATGACACTGTGATATTTAGAAAACCCATAGTATAATGGCTTCTTTCCTAGATTAAAACATAAATAAAACATGTAATAGTGCCAACATTTACCTTTTCCTAACGCCTGCAATGAGAACTCCATAAAATCATTTATGCTATCGAAGTTTTCTAAGTAACAAAAAGTATTATAAGCATTATACGTCTAAAATGTTCTTATGTAACGTTTCAAAAAAACTAAGCGAAATATTTCAATGTTTTTATATTTGAGCTTTATTCGAATCTCTCCCTCCCTTGCATAAAGTAATTAAGATGCCCTTTAGTTTATGTTTTAAGTTAGATCTAAAGTATACTATATAATACGTTTCATAACAATTAGTTTGGCTATTCCTGCGTGTAAAAGGGTGACACACACACACACTCATATGGACATACCTACCTACACACACACATACACACACACACATATATATATATATATATATATATATATATATATATATATTTAAATGCTGTTTTTAGCTTCAAGGTAGCACATCCAAAATGTGAATCGCCTCGAAGTTTTCAGTTACAGTGAACATTTTTATATAAAAGATATTTTAATTTATAGCGCTACATTAAATCACTCAAAGTGCTAGTAATGGAATATTGTCATATGCCTTTCAAGGTATTTAAACAATGGATGCAGTTTTCGTTGTATTTTCTGTTTTAATAATTTAAGCGTAAAAATATCCACCCAAGACCGTCCAACTCTAAAACCAATTTGTTCTTCTGTTTGCCTATTTTTATAGCCTATTTTATATTACTCATCGACTTTGAAGATGCCAGAAATATACCCCTATAGTTGGTATAGTTCATTAAACACCATTCCATATTTCTTTCATTCGTTAAAATAAACTCATTAGATGATGATGTCACAATTCTTTAGATTTGTATTTAATGCATATTTCAGCAATTCCATTAGCAAACCTCCAAGTCCTGGTGATTTTTTATTTTTATTATTATACAATGCTATCTCCGCTTCATTATCTGCAATTTCTGTAAAAGGTGTATCATTTGCATCTTGCTTATTTATAACCTTACAGAACTCTATGCATTCTCTATACACTAATTGACAAGGCCTTCAGAATGATTTCCCTTAGATGGATCCGTCATAGTATCATTTTACATTCTCAACAGAGTATTTGATGAATGTTCTCATTATGTTGGATTAGTAATATTTAAATATTTTATCCATTCACAATAAATTACAAACCAAAAGGTACTGAAAAATGCACATTGGCGAAGTGTATTGTCTACATTGAATCATACCTGTAACATCATTTTGAGGATATTGATGCTGCATAATGATACTATGCGAATGCAGGTGTAACAGAAAACCTTTAATTTTAAACACTGCATATAACATTTTATTTTACATTAGTAATAATCTAAGGATAAACAATGCAGTCAAGTTTTGAAATGAGACGCTTATGCATTAACTAAAAAATATTTTAATTCCACTTCTGAACTTTGGACATGACTGAACTTTAATTTCAACCAAAGGGGTTTAAGGAAACGCGTTAAATGGCAGAATTAAATTTCTAGTTCCCACAACAAAAACTATTGCTGCTGTGTTTACGTTCTTCTTTGGTAACTGGGAAATTCTGCCATTCTTTGTTAAGTTGGCACGACGTGCTTTCCAAAGTAATATGTCTAATGCCATGTTTTCGTTTGCGGCTGTTTATTTATTATAAATGCTAATGTCATTTCTCAAAATACAATAATTTAATCTTCATAAAAAGCACAGCCTTCTTTCTCACCCTTATTTGTCTTTCTTGTTCTTATTTTTGATGCAAGGTTTAACCCCGAAAGTGGATAGGATAATTTGTTTACAGTAGCCGTTTAAATCGGCTAAAAACACTTGACAGAATTCCAAATTCATTTCCTTAGTGGAATTCAGCAGCTTAGATTTCTGGCAGGCAGAGAAAAAGGCTGCAGCCAGACTCATTACTGTGGTTTGATTTTCAAACCGCCAAAAGAGGGCACTTTGATGTCTTTTACCATGTGATGCTTAAGCATGACATCATAAACAGACTCTACATAATTATTTCGTTAAAACTGATAGCCTAGAAGTTGTCAGAATATTGGAAACTCAACACAAGTACAATGCCAAACATTCTGATGTGTTACACTCACATAACTTTCTCTACCCTCTATTGTTTATTAGTGGGTATACAAATTATTCCTACGAAAGCTAATTTTTCAATCTACTTCAATCTAGTCGAGATAAATATTTGTAGAAATAGCTACATTACACATTTCGTCAGAATACAAAGGGAACAGCGATAGTCAAATGTGTAAAAAATGGACGATATGTGCTGGCCTTAAAATTCCATGCTTTCGGAGAAACAACTGAAAATCGGTAGTACTTAAAAAGAATGACAAAGTAGTTATTGAACAAATCGAAGTATTAATAAGGGATATCTCGGAAATGGCTGATGTCACAAAAATATTTGAAATAATTTTTTATGTTTTAAAGAAATCTACATTTTTTGTGTAGTACGTTTTTGTCTATCGTTTAACTTTGCCAGTTATACAAGATTAAACAAACTTCCTTTTGAATGAAGAGGACTTTACAGACCGTTATCAGAATATTCAAGACATACGCTTTATTTTCCATGTAAATATCTTTAATACTTTAATCAAAATTGACTAATAAATGAATTACAACTATCCGGGCTTGTAGGCCGTGGTCTAGAAGGCATCGTGGATACCGACGTTTCAGACTCCGACCACCGCAGACACTGAATCACTTCACTCTGAAGATGCCAAGCGCTGTACTTGGCGAAACGTCGGTATCCACGATGCCTTCTAGACCACGGCCTATAAGCCCGGATAGTTGAAATTCATTTATTAGTTATGACGTCGACCGTGATAGCCTCAGTATGTACATTAATCAAAATTGTTAGCCATTTTTAGAAAATTAAAAAATTCCAAAAATGCATCATGTAAAGGGGTGGGGAGAGTTTCTTGAAAATCCTTGTGTCTCATCTTTTGAAGGTACTTCATCTAAATATCAAGTTTGGTTATTTTTCCACTTTTCACTTTTGAATTATGCTCTTCACAAACACATACACACGAACCTGTTTCTAGAAGTGCTTCTGTTTTATTCAAGGTTTCTCAAAACACGTTTTTGCAGTAAAACTCGGTATCGAAATTTTGGCTGGAATGCAATACGTTCTCTACCTCTCTGCACGTGGTAGAGAAAGTAAGCTGTCTTCAACGATAATTTTCCATACATTCCTATACCCTAAGGTTAAAACTAAAAAACATTACCATACATCAGAATTTAAAAATGGTAAAGGAACATCAGGTATTTATGCTCTGTCTACAAATCCCATTGGGTACATTCAGCGGGTCAAGCGCTTAGCACCTTCGCTGCACACAGCAGTGAAGGTTTGTTGAATGCACCGCTGCAAGCGAAAGCGGGAATTTCGTAATTTGTTTTCCGGACCACTTATGCCTTGATTCCTTGAAGTGGAAGCACGTGGAAATACGTTAATTTAAAATATGGATTAGGACGACATTTTCGATTTGTGTTTGCAGATTATAGCCAAATATGTCAAAGATGTTGTTTATGAAGTAATTCCATTTGAGAATGCCAATTTATGACCATCGCTTATAAAGAAAACTGGGAAGGAATTGGGATAGTTCCTGTAAGAAATCTGAAATACTTTGAGAAAATAGTACCGCTATATTCCCCAGATGAGTTTCGGAGACGTTTTCGGATGTCACGAGCAACAGCAGAGATACCTTCAAGTTATGATTCATTCTTAAATTATTACTTTCTCTTCCACGTACACATCGTAGGTAGAGGAGGTTTTGATATCGAGATTTCACCGGAATTACTTGTTTTGAGGCCCCAAATAAAACAATTGCAAAAAAGGTTCATGTGTGTGAACACCATAACTAAAAAACTAAAAGTCGGATAAATATCAAACTGGGTATTTAAGTTCAGCATTTTCCGGAAGGGGCGATACGAAGATTTTCAAGAAACTCCCCCAAACCTAAAATACCCTTTACGTGGAATCTTTTTATTTCCTAAAAACCGAACGCTACCGATATCTCTTAAATTAGCATATATTAAGGATACTTGAATTACAAAGTATATATGTTGATGTTTTGGGGAATAGCCTGTGAAGTCTTTTTCATCCGAAATAATTTTGTATAACTTTGTACAACTGGATAAGCGAAAACATGCTACACAAAAATTTCAGATCTTCTTAAAGCACATAATTTATTTTAAATAACTTTTGTATACCATAAGCCAACACTTTCCGAGATATCTTTCATTACTGGTTCGAATTATTCAATAGATAATTTGTTATTCCTTTAATGTCCTGTTGACATTCAGTTGTTTCTCGCGATGTTATGTAAAGAGAATGGAATTTTAAGGCCAGCAAATAGCGTCCACTTCTTAAACATTTGACTCTCGCTGTTCCCTTTGTATCTGTGACGAAATGTGTAATGTAGCTATTTCCGGAAGGGTTTATCTCGATTAAAATGAAATAGATAGAAAAATAAGCCTTCATTAGAATAGTTTGTATACTCACTAATAAACTATAGAGGACTGTAAAAGTCATGTGAACGTAACACATCAGTTTTGTTAAATTACTTTCCGTTAATAGAAATCAAAGTAACGCATCTATTTAGAAATGCATTAAAGAATTCGAAACATAAAAGTGTAAACGGGCAAAATATTTGTATTCTGTAGGATATTATTAATGAGCACGAGTTATATCGTTCTACTACTAGACATTTGGGAACAGAAATGCTGGTTCCTATTAGGGCTATTAGTACCTCCGTGGAAACAACTGTTTACATTGTTATAGCTCTATAAATACATAGAGGAAGAAGTTTAATAATCTATTAAATATACTTAAGATTAAAACAAACCCCTGTCTCCCTCCGCCCTTTTATGCAGCTCCTCGCTGCCAAAGATATGGTAAGATACATTCATTCATTCATTCATTCATTCATTATCTGTTTACCCTCCTCTTATGTAGGACTTACACCCCCCAGGACTGACAAGCGGGTGCCTGGGGTCAGAGGCCCGTCGAGGAGCAGACATTCATGGATCAGACAGAGCACCCAGGATGGGTGATCAGCCCAATGCCTGGTATGCGATGAAGGAAGTAGATGAAACGAAATGTTGGTGAAATGGATGAAAGGAAAGGTGATGATGGAGCAGTTGGTGGAATGAATGGCGGGGGAAACCGGAGAACCCGGAGAAAACCCGCCCAGACGCCGCTTCGTCCACCACAGATCCCACATGCAGGTCCCTGGAATTCAACCCGGGCCGCCTCGGTGGGAGGCGAGCGGTCTAACCACTCGGCCACGGCGCCGCCATATGGTAAGATACACCCTCTATTAAATATCGTCTGCAAACAGTCCGCCATTTTTGTTTCTTCTGCTGCCAGGTATTTCTTCGCTTCATTGGCTGCTCCAGACCCTCTGAAGCGCTACTGCAGCGCTTGGCCCACTGAATGCACCCATTTTCTTATAAAATTCCAGCTTCGAAAGAAGCCAAGGGCCCTAACGGCATTAAGGGATTATGTGGATTTACTGTGGGCTATTGTTATAAATGCAAGTAACCGTAATGCAGCTACGGAAATGTTTTAGAGAGTGAAAGGGGTGCGCAAGTAGTAGAGTGCCGCAAATACAGTAGATAGAGGTGAGACAAACAGTGCACCTTTCTGACAATGCCATTGTACTACACTATGTCTTATCCGTGACATTATGCATGCATTTATTTTCTTCTGTTTATTTCTATCAATGCTTAATTATATTTAACTATTGCACCATAAAAAAATGTGGTTTTCTTACATTCTTCTATGTCTTGTGGCTAGTGTATTGACTTCTACGAATAAATCCAGAGGAAATAGATTAGACTTCCACCCGGTTCAGGGAAATCTTTCTTTAATTAAAATAATCCCCTGTCCTCCGCAGAGTCTGTAATTTATGAGTAGGTGAGCTTATGAGTAGTAAATGAGGAGTATTTTAATGACACATACATATACATAATAAACTCAATTAAGAACATCCTGTAATTATTTCTAAAGTCAAAGCCACCAACATGACCACTGTAGTTAAAGCTGACTATATAAATGAAAGCTATGGAGGAAGTGCAGATGTCATCCCTTAGGAAATGATTCTATAAGATAAAAAATTAAACATTTAACATTTTTAACCGTAAACGCTCATTTCAGCATAAACATTTGTCTGCGTTTTTCACCGCGTAAAAATTCACATAAGGAACTACTAAGACTAAGCACATTGAAATATATCATACTCGTAAAATAGCTGTTAATCTACACCAAGGGTGGCGAAAATGACTTCCTTCCGCGAGTCACCAGATATGCAACACGCACTGCATCGCTCAGCAGCATGTGAAAAACAAACGGACGGTTGCAGAGAGGGAACGGCGCCTACGAGTCACGTTTTCGCCACCTCTGATCTAGACTGTTATCTTTGTTTTCTTCCCTCAGTCTTATTTCGCCACAGTTTAGCGCTTTTGTTTTTATACAAATCTTAATTTACACGAAAGTCACAACATCGAAACAGCGCCTTATGACTGATCATACACAGCTTACTCGGTCTGGGTGGCTCAGTTGGTTAGGCGTTGGCCTTCTAAACCCAAGGTCGCGGGTTCAAATCCAGCCCAGACCGATGGTTTTTAAGTGTGTTTAAAAGCGACAGCCCCATGTCATTAGATTTGCATGTCAAAGAACTCCGGCACATCGGTGGCGCTGATATGATCCTGGCAATTGACAGCGTCGTTAACAAACAAAAAATATTTATTTTTATTTACACCCAACTCATGCAGCTACGGTTCTCTCGGCCGACCGGTATCACGTTAGCATGTCTTCGGTATAACGGTCATTAAAAGCATTAGATACAAACCGTTTTTATTTCCGTACATTCGATATTTAAATAAAAATTAGATAATTTGTAGTATAACAGCTTAGTAAAATCCCTCAGTCGACGGACTACCCGAGTATTCAGGAGGGATAAATTGCCCCCCCTCTACTTCTCTTTTGCCTTTAGATACAGAGTTATCCAATGAGATGTCTTAAAGAGGAAGTGGGCTGATACGCTGGAAACAAGTGTCACGTTACTGTTGTGGACACAGCAATGTTATATGTCCGTGTAGTGCTTACCATGCTAGCTTCTAGTTCCCGAAGGCGCGAGGTCACACCCGGCGGAGGGCGATGGATTTTTTTCGGGTGTAAAGAATCCTTAGCATGGCTTCCTCGGAAGGGAAGTAAAGTCGGTGGTCCCCTGTTTTAGATTTACGACACGTGAAAGAACCTCAAGCCTGATAAAGAAGCCTCTGAGCAAAATTACCGGTCTTTCACGCCCAGTATAGAATGACACGCTAAGGGCCACAGCAGTTAAAGAGCGTCCATCAATAAAACTCAACTTTTCAGCAATTTTATATTGTAGAAAAATTTAATAGGATCGTGATTTTTACATCGTGAAATTTACATCGTGATAACTCAAAAACTAAAATCCTTAATCCAGTTCTGTAAGGGGTATGTTAGAGAGCACAGTTTCGAGATGATGATGATGATGATGATGATGGTGATGTGTAATTGGTCTCCCTGTAAACAAATTAAAGCCAGCAGTTTTCTTTGTAAAAATTCATAGAAATAACTTGTACATTGATTAATCTTATTTTTTATTTTTTCAATTATACTAATTTTATTTAACGTAATAAATATTTATATATTTTCCCATAAAAATACATTAACTTTAAATAAAATTCTATTAAAAACTACAATTTGAAAATGATAACCAACTTATTTTCAGTTTTTGATCCCTCATCAAATTTTATAAATTTGTGAAAATCAATCAGCGAGGAACTTTTTTCTATGAAGAGATAGATGGGGAGTGCAGGCTATAAAATACCCTAAAAAGTGTGAATGAACTTTAGGAAGATTCCCGTGATAATACCGCATGTATGTGAAATGCTATCACTAGTTATATGCAAACACTTGCTTTCACACCCGCTGCACGTTGCTCTTTGCGTAGCCTGTTACAGAAATCTATTTTGCTGCAACCCTCTCGTGTCTTTAGTCCTGCCTCTATAGTTGGATAGTTACAACAGTGGTGTGATTTAGTGATAAACGATTCTGTAAGAATAAAATAAAACATGGGATAGACAAATTATGGCGTGCGCTGCTTAAACAGAGGCATTCCCGCCTAAGGCAGTTAGAGAGGGGGAATATATTACTACTATTAGTTTCAAATGGGAAGAGTTCTGAGCTACAGCGAATAAGATGCATTTGCGTGCACAGCGTTGCCACCTCGTTACCCCCACTCTTTTCATATTTCCCTCTCACTCTCACATCTGCCTGTCGCTAGAATGGTCGACGTAAAGCAACCCAAACTGAATTATCTAAACTTTTGTAATTCTCCTGGTGTTTAAATTCATAATTGGGAATATACTCGCATGCTACGTACGTATTTTTTAAGTGTTATATAATTATAGGATATGAATTACCTGTGCTTTTAATCCAATGGAACTGCCAGTGGCTCATCCGTATCACTGGCATCAGTTACGTGAAGAGGCAATTCGTCACTGACACTGTCTTCATCGTCTGAGTCTTGCAAATTTATGATGATAGGTTCCAAAATATCGTCACGGCCTATTTCTTTCCAAAAGTCGTCTTCTTGTAGTTTTTCTGCATGTCTCACGCAGGCTTCCCAGTCTTGTTGAGTTACCTTGTCAATTTCTTCGTGAATAAGACGTTCAACGTCAGTCAGTTTAAAAGTGTTATTTCTGTTTGCAACCCCTCGTTTTATTTGAGCCCATACTAACTCAATTGGATTATACTGGCAGTGATAAGGGGGGAGGCGGATTACCTCGTGTCCCATTTCCATTGCAAGTTGATCCAGCTGATACACTTTTCCCTGGTTTTTAAATGGAAGTACTCGTTGCAGTAACTCATTTTTAGTTTCTGTTGCCGAAAATTCAACCCCCTTTTTTTGCAACCATTCAACAATTTCGTTCTTTCTACTGGCAGTATTCGGTACTTTGTTTTCAATAACCGAATGATATGGTGCATTATCCATTATAATTATGCTTCCCTCTTCTAAATAATTTAGGAATCTGTTCAAAAACCATTCTTTAAACGTATCAGCTGTCATCTCTTCGTGATAATCTGAGGTGGTTTTGGACAGAAAAATCCATTTGCTTTCAGGTACAAATCCTGTCTTAGCGGACCCTACATGACAAATGATAAGTCGACTGCCTTTTCCAACAGGTACCTTCAGGCCACCCTTTTTTGAGGAATCTTGCCAGATTGAATTTTGAGTGTGGTTTTTATTTACCCATGTCTCATCTAAGTAAAATATAGGTCTCGTATCGCAAGAATTGCGAATTTCGTGCATTTTGCGTAAGAATTTTATTCTTGCCGCAACAATGTCACTCCTCTCCATTAAAAATTGTCGCCCATCATTTGTCTTTCTGTACCTGAACCCTAATCCTCTCAAAATTCTATAAGTAGATGAATTTGAACCAGTGTATGATATTTTAGTTCTAAGGGCACAAGTTATTTTCTGTATTGTTGGGAATTCACCTTGGTCATAAAACTCGAAAACAGTTCTGCGTACAACGTCCTTGTCAAAGTCAGTTAAATTTGTAATCCTCTTCGGAGGTCCAATGTGCTTTCTGGGCGATACAAACACTGGAGTATCACTGGGAACAGATTTTCTTGCCTCTCCGCAAATGCGAGACACACTTGCTTTACCGACACAACACGCTTTAGCAGTAAGCTGTTGAGGATTTTTGAAATCAAGTTGATTTCTGTGTTCCTCATTGTTACATTTTTTAAAAAACGAGTAGACCCTAAATATAATACTTCGAGCCTGACTTCGCAATACCTGCCTCTTTGACTCGCCACTAAATTCACCACAATAAGCCATTGCACTATTTTACTCTTGCTGCTTGCTCTCTGAACAACAACTGAATACTGATATTAACTGTGTAGGGTAAATAAACTCCAACCCAGATTTAAAAATAACACACAATCATAAACATGTGACGGCTCACGTTCTGCAGATTCTACAAGTAACACAAGTGAGCTTGGTGGGCTGTTTGCTCTCTTTCAGCTTTAACAAACGCCTTGGTTTTACAACATAATTCTTTATCGCCATCAAGTCAGTAGTTCTGTATAATTACAAATATATATACATAATGTATACAATAATGCATACATACAAATAATGTGACCATTACAGTGCTTACGTGGTTATATTATAACATATGGGAATGTTTATTTGTTTGTATTATGAAAACTATTTGAGCTAAAAATATGTGGTTTTTACGGTTGTGTTACGAAAATTACTCCCTACCTTCTAGTGGGTTACTTTTTGCAAAATTTGAATTTTTGTCTTAGCGCAAATTATATGTATTAGAAACACATTCGCTTAGCACGCGTCATGCTTAGCTTACGGCGAATGCAATATGACAACACAGCGGAACTCCGATTGGTTGCCGCTCTGGCCGCGCTCAAGGACAAACATCATCCCATTTGAAAAACACAGTAGGTGAGTTACCCCTCCCAAGGATTTTTTCTAAGTTGCTGAACTATAGTTGATTGTCTCGTCTATTAAATGTTCTTGCTTAAAGTCATTTGGTTTGTTTTATTGCATTTTCTTAAATTGTTTTAAAAATACCAAATTCCCTTTCTTTTAATGAACACTTTGATAATTATTCGTAATTCTTTATCTGATGGCTATAAGGTGTCATACATGCTTGGATTTTACATTAAGTTAATAAGTTATAAGTGAACATTCAAGTTAAAAGCTTATTTTTTGTTTTATACAAAATAAAACAGGTGTGTTTCGGCTTTAGCTGCTTCCATTAAACATTAAGCATTTCTTTATAAATGCACTCTTGGTATTTAAATACCATTAGCATAATATCTGATGATTGTTTACTTGAAGAAGGATGATTATATCTGATATTTATAGCGTTATGTGTGTGTTGGCGTTGTAAATTTCTGTTTGTGTGATATTTGATTGCCTTAGATCTTGTAAGAACGTTCTCAAACGAAGAGTTTTTTTTTGTAAAAAAGTGCTATCTTGATCTCAAATGTCTGTTATCCCGAATAAGAATTATCTATATTGTCAGATGTTGTGATCACTTCGGTTAATGTTCCTCGATATGTTTTGTGAATGTCTGATATAATTGTGTCAGTATCTCTTATGGAAAATACTTATTCACAATCACCAGCACCGCAATTGAGCAATTACGATTGCTTCATTTATTTGTCACTAAGACTGTATATTTAATTTAGAGAGATAATGGTCTATTTTCTGAACATATTTTAGGACAGCTGCTGAACTGCTCATGTTTTACTGCTTCAACGTAAAGAAAAACGTACAACTAACTTACTAGTGGTCACGATATGAGTGTACTTGGAGGAGGGCGCCACTGTTTTGTTGACAATTCGTAACGCCATCCCCTATGGTTCAGAGGGGAGTGAGGGAGAAGGCGATAATCGGAATGTACAGTTGCAAAATCAAACAGTACAACATTTGCATGGCTCAGCCTCGGTAGTAAACACAACTCGGAAATGCAGTTGTTTTCTTTACCTAACTGTCCTTCCGAAACCCGTCCACTTTTTTAGTTCGCCTTCCCACTGAAAGCACTCATATCGTGGCCGACTAGTACTCATCACAGTCCTCCAATGTTACGGTTATTATTGGCATGCCACCTCAGATTCTACCCTGCAGTATTACTCCTAACACTCTAAATCATTAAGTCAAAACCAGGGTGCACAGCTGTTACTAGATCGGTTAGTTGAGAAAAGAAGACAATCGTTAAGTTTATTTATTTACATATTATTTACTTAGCAGATCCTTATAAGCCTAGAAACTCAAAATATGTGCAGACATTCTGGCGAACAATTTAAAACAGTTAACGTACATATTCGGAAGCACAGTGCGTTTTTAAGTGTAAAAAGACAGAAAAAAATAAAAACAGCATAAAAACATAATAGCGTCCGCACAAAGAAAAACACCATGTAAAGGTGCGGTTTAATCTTATTATCACATTTATGGTGTGAGAACTGAGAGATCTGCTAGTAACAATAACAGAAGCAACAAAATAAAGAACAACAATGACGATGCTGATGAATGATAATAATCTTAAATAGATTCCCTGTGTTATGATGGGTGTATCAAAATGTTCAATACCGAATGCGTAGTGTAATCCTGCTAATGAAATTCAATTTATTCAAAATTATTCACAATTTCTGAAATTTGAGAAAAGTATAACGTTTTAGCGGGTTAATTTATAATATTTGGTAGAGGAATTACCACTTATCAATTAATTGTTTTTATCGATTTTTGGGGAAACTGCTGTTTTAACCATGCTATTAATGTATTTCATCAAGCAGTTCTACTTGTGACATTCCTTATTCTGCAAAAATTATAAGATAGTACCTAAATATTGACAAATTTACAAGACTATGAAGCGAATCGCTGGACTTAAAATTCCGTGCTGTTTCCATGCAATCGCCTAAAACAACTGACTGTTTACATGGCTGAAAAGAATTACAAAGTATTGAACAAATCGAACCATTAATAACGAATATCTCGGATATGGTTGATGCTAGTTACTTGAAATAAATTGTGTGTTTTAAAGAGATCTACATTTTTTGAGTAGTGCATCTTCTTCTATCGTTTAACGTTTACGAGTTATACAAGATTATACTAAATTCCTTCAGAATAAAGAGGACATCACAGGCTATTCCCAGAAAATTCAAAATTTATGTTTTATTTGTCATGTAAATATTTTTAATATATGATATTTTAATCAAAAGTCATATTTTAGAAAATAAAAAATTTGAAAAGTTTTCCATGTAGTTTGTTTGGTTAGTTTGGGGTGGATGGAGTTTCTTCAAAATCTTCGTGTTGCTTCTTTGGAAGGTACTGAAAATAAATACCAAATTTGATATAAACCCGACGTTTATTTTTTGAGTTATGCCGTTCGTACACACACTGACATTTTCCTAAAATTTTTTTTAATTAAGAGGGGTTTCAAAATACGTATTTCCCTGAAATCTGGATATCAAATGTTTGAGTGGAATGCACTAGGTACATGGTAAAGAAAGTAACAATTAAGTATGCCGTTGTAGATATCTTTTTAAACAGTTTTGAAGTTAAAAAGAAAACATATATATGCCTTGATTGCTAAACTAATAAGGAGAGCGAAAATTAAATAAATAGATGCCTGTAGAAGAAACACCGATTGTACAATGAACCAGTTTATTTCATATTCACGCGAAAACATACCTATGTGTTTTCTGCCGAATTCTGCTGCACTATGCTACAAAAGTGACTATGACTCAGAGTACATAAAATATATAGCTGTAAAAATTCTGCGATTACAGTATGAAATCATGGGCTAGATATGGAGAGGTTACTAAATAAACTCTGTTTCAGTAATTCTTTAATAAGTCAATTTTTCACTTCTTCTCTTTATGAAGTCTTTCACTTCTAGCTCTATATGTTCTGGTTCTACACGGCATGCTTATAGAAGTATAAAGTATTCCAAAATAAGGAAATAAAGAAGGCTGGATGTCATTCTATATGAGCATAACATACAACTTACTGTTTATCTGTGAATAAATCTTGCTTCCTGTCTAAATCCTTGAGCGCTATCCAGGCCTATTTTTCTACTATTATCAGTTGTGAGTTTAAATATCTCTGTCTAATCAATGTAGCCCTTTATTTGGATGATGTGCCCACCACTGTTTACTTTCCCTACTACGTAGAGAAGTATATTCTTCCCCTACTTACTATACTACTATATTATACTATACTACGTACAGCAAGTATGGGAAGTATCTATTGCATTTCACCCAAGAATTCTATGACGAGATTTCACCGGAAATACATACTTTAAGACCTCCTGAATCTAAAAAATGCAGATTTAGAAAAAAAGGTCCGTGTGTGTATGTGTGTCTTTGAACAGCATAACTCAAAAACGAAATGTCGGATAAATACTAAACTTGGTATTTAGGTTTGCTATCTTCCAAGGATGCGACGCAAAGATTTTCAAGAAAATCTCACTACTCCAGACTAGTCTTTACATGGAATATTTTCCGAAATTTTGGATTTTCTTTGATTAAAATACCGTATATTAAAATTATTTACATTTCAAGTTAGATATATATCTTGAATTTTCTGGGAATAGCCTGTGAATATGAATAATTTGGAAGAAATGTTATACAATCTTGAACTGGTAAACGTTAAGCCATAGACGAAAGCGCACTACGTAGCAATTAGTAGATCTCTTTAAAACACACAATTCATTTTAAATAATTTTTTGTGGCATAAGCCATTTCTTGGATATCCGTTATTAAGTGTTCGAATTGTTCACTCTTTTGAATGCCCTGTTACGTACAGGTGTTTATGAAATTTTAAGGTCAACATAGTGTCCAGTTATTAAACATTTGACTATCGCTGTTCCCATTGTATCTATAAGGAAATGTGAAATATAGTATTTCTGCAAAGGCTTGTTTGGATTAAAATGTAGTACGCAAAAAATAACCTTTAGTAAGACTAATTTGCATACCCACTAATAAACGATAGAGGGTAGGGAAAGTCATGTGAGTGCATCACATTCGATTTTTTGTTCCTTGATTTGTCTCTCTGGTATTCATCTGTTTAATAGCAATGTTATTTATTTCGATAATGTGGAGATCATTGTTACTGTTTCTACCACTTAAATATAGAGGAAATAGTGTATTCCGCCCAAGAATATAACAAATTTCACCGTAAATCCATGTTCGTCGGTCCACTGAGCCCCTGCATGTGTGTGTGAGAGAGAGCGTGTGTGCAAACAGCATAATTTAAAAGAAAATATCGTTAACTCCCATACTATGGATTTAAATCCAGCACCTTCCAAGGACGCAACACGTAAATTTTTAAGAAATGTTCAACATCTCAAACTACACTCTGTATAGCAAGTGTTTCATTATTTCAATATTTTCCCAAAAACGACTCTAACGTTTTTATTAAATACCATATGTTTGACGTATCTACATGAGGAACAAAATGTATAGCTTAATTTTCAGTTAACGGCTGTGAAGTTATCTCAATTTGTTAGAATTTTGCATAGTTTTTATAACTAGAAAACCATAAGAAATAGACAAATATTTACTATAGGAAAATGCAGGGATCATTAAAATAAACAATTTATGTCAAAATTCCTTTTTCCCGAGCATCAGAACGTTTTCGCAAGTTCACACGTTTCCAAGTAGGAGTACGGACATACTTGAAAGTTTCCAATTGTTATCATTTTCTTTAATTTTTTACCGCTTTCTTTGTTGCCAATGAAAGAATTTGTAGCCAGAAATCAACACTTCAACATTGTTTCCGCATGTCGTAACTATTTGCTTGAATGCAAGAGTACACGTTGTGAGTAACGTAACGTGGATGGAACAATCCTTTTTTCTCTCTGTGCTACGTATAGTAAGTAGGTGAAGTATTGCATTCCATCGATACCGAGATTCCACCGGAAACACATGTTTTGAGGCCTCCTGAATCTAAAAAAGACGTTTTTAGAAATAAGTTAATGTGTGTGTGTGTGTGTGTGTGTGTGTGTGTGTGTGTCTGTGAACAGCATAACTGAAAAACGAAAAGTCGGATAAACATCAACCTTGGTATTTGGGTCCAGTACTTTCTGAAGATGCGACACGAAAATGTTCAAGAAAATACCCCTCTAAATTTGCTTTTATAAAAAATGACTTGAAAAATTGACTTGAAAACACTATTTTGATTAAAATTCCATGTATTAAAGATATTTCTATACCTTGAATTTTCTCCAAATAACGTTTTATGTGGCATCAGCCATTTCCGAGATATCCATTTTGATGCAGTAATTTGTGTCATAAATTATTTAAATGTAAAGAATGATTATAGTATGAATATGCGTTTTTATGTGACATTGATTTGAGATGTTTGTTTATTGTAATTATTGTTGAGAAGTAAGTTTATACTGCCTTACTGAAACTGACAATAATAGCGTGCAATAATGCAGCGAGGGGGTGAGCTGTTTATCATTATTAGAGACGAGGAAGTTACGTAATGTTGGCGCGTTTTTCTTTAGAATTTGCTGGAACATTTCCCTAGAGCATATGTATTCATAATTTTCATTGGATATGAAAATAGACGCTAATGTTGGCGCATTTTATTAGCCAATAGCAACTTAGTTATAATCTTTAGGCATATCGGGGCGTAGGAGTATAAAAAGGGCTAGGTTAGAGGTAAAGTCCTTCAGTCCGTCAGTTCATCGAAAATATTTGTACGTTACACGTCGCCTTCAGTCCAGCAGAGTTATGAAAAATCTCAAGTGTTGTAAAGTTAATTACACAGAAAGTTGAAGTACTCGAATTAAGAATGATCAGTAATGAAGTTATTATAACAGTTTCAGTTTGGCGAGTGTCAAGATCAATGTGTAAATGTGATAGTGAATGTGTTCGACAATAAAAGTGTAAAACAAATTCCTTCATCAGTGTTATCTTTGGATAAAAGACTCCTTTCCGTTTACACAACCTGTATAAAGAGATGTGCTCGACCAAAAAGATCATAGCTAGCCGGAGGACAGTAAACCAAAATTAAATAAAATAACAGTAGCATTCTTTCAAACAAACACTAATACTACCGCAAATTGCTAACACCAGATGGAGCTAACAAACCTAACAAAGAATCACGTCACAAAATGGCTTCACCACGTGGAGTAAACACAAATACAAACAATAACATTAATAATACCGCCGCAAATTGGCACCCAGAACGTGGGGCAGAATGACCAGGAAAGGAGCAGAATGACCAGCAAAGGAGCAGAATGACCAGGAAGGGGCAGAATGACCAGGAAAAGAGCAGAATGACCAGGAAGGAGCAAAGGAACCAGGACGTGGAGCGAATGGAGCAGTGAACTGAACTATAAGACGCAGATTACAGAAACAACTACAGGGACGACAGACGACGCGGATGAGTGGACATCATAATTCCGAGATTAAAAGGCAACAGGGGAATTCAACTACAGGACACCAAGACGACGTAGATTCATCATAATACGACGCAGAAGCGACATATACATCTAGGAGAGAGGGGCAGACAGCTGGACATCAAAGCAACATCAGCAGATAGCATCAGAAAGGTTAGAAAATTGTGATTTTTATTCTAAAAAAAAAGTGTAAAAATTTAAATGTACCTTAGGAGCGGTAGGATAAAGAAAACAATGTCCACTAATAATATTGAAGAAACAATGATGGAAGGGGATAGTGTAACAGTTAGCTGTAATTTAATACAGGTTACAGAAAATAGCTCAAACAATGTAGGATTTGAGGGAGAAAATGTTAGTGCAGAAAGTCAGAATAGAATAGCAGGAAATGTTAATTTTGATGCTAGTATGATGATGGAAATGCTGAGAAATATGAATGATAATATGGAAAAAAATAATGAGAAATTACGGGAAGATATTAGTAAGAAAATAGATCAAAACAGAGAAGATATGGAAAAGAATAATAGGGAATTGAGGGAAGATATTAGTAAGAGTTTAGAACAAAAACTAGATCAGAATAAGAAAGAATTGAGGGAAGATATTGGTAAGACTAATGAGAAATTAGAAAAACTAACTCAAGATATTGGTAAAAGTAATGAGAAATTAGAAAAGAAAATAGATCAAAATAGGGAAGAAATTGAAAAGAAATTCATGGAGCTAGATAGTAGTATGATGAGAATGAAAAATGAAAATCAGGAAATGATAGCAAATGAGATAGGGGAAGTTTCAAAGAAAATGTTAGACATGAGCAGGGAAATATCTAACCAAAAAAGTGAGGTTAATAATAAAATAGAGCATGTTGATGTAAAATGTACAGAATTAGGTAGCCGAATGAGTAGCATTTCAAATGAGTTAAGAGAGATGATGGAGGCTACAAATGCAGATTTAATTCAGGTGCAAGTTAATTTCAGAGGGGAAATATCTGAAATTCAGAAGGAGTCAGAAACACAGAGAAATAAATTGTCTGAAGAAGTTAAAGATTTGTCTAAGGATTTGAATCAAAATCTAACTTCTGAAATTAACAAACACCAAGCTGTTCAAAATGAGAATAATAAAAAATTGGAACAGACAATAGAAAATCTGCAAGGTACTGTAAATAGGTTAGAATTGAATTCAAGGGTAAATATATGTGATGTTAATGTATCTGATGTACAAAATAATGATAGAGGTAGTTCCTCAGGTATGACAAATAATGTGAGTGATGCGGCAGCTTCATCTATAGCTAATGCTGAAACTCAGAGTGCACAAGTAACACTAGAGAATTTAAATATGGGAGTAGGGAATTTGCAAAATTACAATCATATCTTAAGTGATTTTGCACTTCCAAAATTTAGTGAAAACTCCAGTCCAGTACAGTTTATTGAAGAATTATCAGAATATTTTCAAATTAAAAAGATACCTGAAGCATTGAAAATGATAGTTGTCAAAAGATGTTTGGACCAGAAAACTTTAGATTGGTTACAAATGGTATCAGGGGGTGAAATTTCATATGAATCCTTTAAGAGGCTATTCATGAACAGATTTTGGAATGTTACGGTACAGCACAGAATTCGAGCAATGCTTAGTCATGGTCAATTTAATCCACGAGAGGGAATATCAGTGACTGATTACTTACTGAAACATGCAAGTCAGGTTAGGAACTTGTCACCTCCAATCAATGAGGAAGATTTTGTGAGTTTGCTCACAAGGCATTATCCTTTAAGGATACAAAATTACTTATTAATTGCAAAACCACGTAGCATCTATGAGATGACAGAATTAATGACAGCTTTGGAACAACAGGAAGAAGATGTATCTTGGGAGTGGGAGCATAGATCTTTAGATGTGCGAGATAGACGAAATTACCAAGGTAGTTATCAGCAAAGTAGAGGACAAGACAGACGTTATGAGAATAATACCAGACAACGGTATCAATCATACGTTCCAAAATTTGAAAGATCGAGGATAGATGGGAGACCAGGTCGACAGGAACAAATAAATTATGTCAGGACAGAAAGATTGCCGGAAAGAGGGCAAAATTATGGAAGGCGGTACATTAGACAAAGGGGAAATTTCACTCACTGGAGGGAAAACAATAACCGGGAAAGATCTGAGGAACGGCAAGAAAATTATGTGCCAAGAGGACATAATTTCAGAAATCGAGGAAGGGGAACTCAAAACAATGGTAGCGACAATGAGATAGATTTAGCTCCTGTTAGGAATGGCAGTCCCGTACGTGAAAATGGAAGTAACCAGGAAAACTGTTAATAGACTCCTGTGTAGTACTTTCAACATTCAGTTGTTTCTCGCGATTGCATGGAAACAGTATGGAATTTTATACTGCAATGCAGCATATAGCGTCCAGCTCTTAAACATTTGACTATCGCTGTTCCCTTTGTATTTATAACGAAATGTGTAATGTAACTATTTCTGCAAAGGTTTTTTTGAATTAAAATGTAGTTGATAGACAAATAAGCTTTAGTAAAAACAGTTTGCGTACCCACTAAAAGAGGCAGAGGGTAGAAAGTCATGTATCACATCATATATTTATACTGTTATCTTAAACGGATATATCTGAATTTATCATTGATAGAAAAAGTCGTGTTAGTGATACACAGATGGGTTTCTTAGGTTTGGGACTTTAATATGTTGCTGTAAATGTGAACCAATGTCACCACTTTCTCTACCACGTACCTAGTAGAGAAAGTTTTGCATTCCACCCAAAATTTCGATGCTCAGATTTCACCGGAAATACAAGTTTTGAGGCCCTCTGAAGCAGAAAAAAAGCATTTTTAGAATAAGGTTCACGCGTGTGTATGTATCGGACTATCTGTTTGTGAACAGTATAACTGAAAAACGAAAATTTGGATAAATACCAAACTTGGTATTTAGGTTCATACCTTTCAAAGATACGACACAAAGATTTTCAAAAAAATCTTCTCGCTCCAAACTACCCTTTACATGAAAGATTTTTCGAATTCTTTTATATTCTAAAAAGTAGCTCTAACGATTTTTATTAAAACTCCGCATAGATATTTACACGACAAATAAAATGCACATTTTAAATTTTCTGGGATAGCCTTGAAGTCCTCCTTATTGGGAAGGAACTTGTGTAAACTTGTATAACTGGTAAATGTTAAGCGATAGACGCACTGCCATAAAACACACAATCTATTTCAAATAACCTTTGTATGGTATCAGCCATCGCCGAGATATCCGTTAGGAATGGTTCGATTTGTTCAATACTTTGTCATTCTTTTAAGTCCTTCAATTTTCAGTTGTTTCTGGCGATTGCATGGAAACAGTATGGAATTTTAAGGCCACCGTATAGCGTCCAGTTCTTAAACATTTGACTATCGCTGTTCTCTTTATATCTAACAGAATATATGATGTAGCTATTTCTGCAAAGGTTTATCTGGGCTGAAATTAAATAGATAGGAAAATAAAGTTCCCTAAGAATAATTTGTATACCCACTAACAAGCGTAAGAGGGAAGAACTGTAACATATCAGATATTTTAAAATATTGTTTCTTCAAACAACTTTTCTAAAACCGATTATCTCGAACTATTAATGCTATTATTTCAACTTTTATTTTCGTTTTACTCTATCACGTACATAGGTAGAGAAGTTATTGTATTCCAACCAAAAATTCGATACCGAGATTTCACCGAAAATGCATGTTTTCAGGCGCCCTGAAACCAAAAACAGTATTGTAGAAAAGGGTCCGTGTGTGTGTGTGTGTGTGTGTGTGTGTGTGTGTGTTTGTTTCTGTGAACAACATAACTCAAAAACGAAAAGTTGGATCAACAACAAACTTAGTATTTAAGTTCAGTACCTTCCAAAGATGCGACACGATGAATTTCAGGAAAGTACCTCACCCCAAGATACCCTCTATATTTTTCGAAAAATTTTATTTTCTAAAAAATGGCTCTAAAATGTTGATTAATATACCATATATAAAAGATATTTAAATGACAAATAAAATGTGTATCTTGATTTTTCTGGGGATAGCCTCTTCATTCGGAAGGAATGTTGTATAATCTTTTATACCTGGTAAACATTAAGCAGTAGATGAAAGCGTGCTACACAGGAAACACACAGTTTATTTCAAATAGCTTTGTTTGTAGCATCAGCCATTTCTGAGATATCCGTTATTAAGGGTTCAAACTGTTCAATACTTGTCATTCTTTTAAGGTTCTGCCAAATCCAGCTGATCCTCGCTTGCATTAAAATGGTATTGAATTTTAAGGCCAGCGTATAGCGTCAAGTTCTTAACCTGTCGCAGTTCTCTTTGTATTCTATAATGAGATGCATAATGTAGCATTTCTGCATAAGTTTATTTGTATTAAAATGAAGTTGATATAGAAAGATTTAGTGAGACTAGTTTTTACCCAGTGATAAACGATAGAGGGTAGAGAAAGTCATGTGAGCATATTTTTTTTCTCATTTATGTTTACTCCTGGAGTAGCTCCAAAGCCAATATTAGAAACGTCATCAATTCATGCATGCAGAATATAATCCCATCTTACTAAG
Source organism: Deroplatys truncata (assembly GCA_030765065.1). NCBI lineage: Eukaryota > Metazoa > Arthropoda > Insecta > Mantodea > Mantidae > Deroplatys > Deroplatys truncata. Next base: position 202,509,189 of record CM060979.1, on the reverse strand, counting down.
CAGATAACAGTTCCATTTTCACTCCACGCTAAAAGGTATGTTTATCCCTGAACTCGCTTCACTGAAATAAGTGCGATGCTTTCAAACTGGATGTGTTTCTGACGGCATGTGGTATTCGCATACGATAAGCTTTGATATAATGTGAAATTAGAAAAGTTATTGTCACATGAGCAGCAATAGATTTGCGAACATCTCTGAAATTATTTCGGTATATTGGCAGAAGTATAAAAATGAAATGTACACTTATAAGTAAATAAGAATTATTCCTGATAGTTCCTGATAAAAGAAGCTATTATTTTTACCCTAAAATATCTTCGCTATTTTAAATAGAAAGGCTGCACAGTATTTGGTAGTTTCTGTAGTAACCCACCATTTTGTTTCATATTGCATCTGACATGTATTTGACGCAATAAGACAAAGATTATTCAACATTAAAATTAAGCATACACATCAGGTCGCCATATTAACTAAGCTTACGATTGGCTGCGTTTCAGTTTGTTATTGTAAATGAAACACATGGCGTTTACTTTATGCACAAGTTTTATGTTGTTATGTCAACGTTGAATTTTCATTGTGAATGACCCTTTAAATCGCTTACTTTGATATATTTGAAAGTTCCATTATTTCAAAATGTCGTAGCCCGTTTGGGAACATTCCGACATATTCAACGATCTGAATAAACTGCTCATTTTCGTTTGGCAAGTTTTCAAACATTTCCGATGTTCTCACTAATGTAATCGCCATTTTGTTACATGTCTTAGAGGACAAAGGACTGAAATTAAGTCACTTTGGTCAAAATATGAAACTTTTATCTTTTATGACTAAAATACTACATAAGGTTTTTTGTTTTATAAATCTTTATTACTTATGCCCTATGACGGTCTTTAAACCCACCACATGGTGACTTTTGTGAGACTATGTGCAGCATTTAAATATGGAATATATGCTCCTTTTCCTCAACTTCGTGTACTCTTTATGCTATGTTCTTACAGAGAAAAGAGCTGAAATGACAAAATTAGAGCAAAGGATTACCAAATTTCTGAAAATTTCAATGAAGTGGAGAAAGAAGGAGCCAGAAAGGACAAAATATAGTCCAAGCCTATTCCGAGGCCAGTACATAATGCTAAATCCTAATTTTATGCTTGTTTACTCTGCTTACTTTTTTATGGTATTGTCATGTTTACGAAATATTCTTTGAAACACATCTTGTTACAGAATTTCTAAACTTTCAGGTTGTGTTTAAAGATGAAATCGCTGAGATTGTTATATCATATATGATGATATGGTTTTGTTTATTAAAAGAAATAGTATAGTAAATACTTTGCTTTTATTGACATTTGAAAACTTTAAAAAATCTATATAATCCAATAAAATTATCAGGAGAAAGATCCGGAATAGTCCTATCTACTTTACATACTCATGAAATATCAATTCAGGAAAAGGAAAAATTAAACGTGGGAGGATTAGGAACATAAAAAGCTTTATTAGTTGTGAACTGTTTCAGGTATGAAGTTCAAATTCGTAATAATATTATCTTTATTGACATAAATCTACGATAAACATTTGAAAATATTAGCTTAACAAAGTCAAATTTGAAAAAAGTACTACTATATACATATCTCCATTACAATTTAAACGGAATTTAAAAATAAAATTGTATTGCATAATTGGAGTTTAAGACTTGTAACTACAGTTTTTTACTCCAGCGTTTAAACCATGTCTTTAAAATTGGTCTAAGTGTTTGGAAATGCTCGTAACCCCTCAAATTCTACTGTTGAACATTGAACCAACGTTTATTTTAAAGATATAAAATATCTTTCTAGCTTCCTAACTAATATAAATTTGTGGTAAACCTTCCTATAATATGTAGAAAAGCTGTTCATCAGCAATATTTTCATTTTATCTCTCTCTCCCTCTCTCTCTGTCTTGAGTTATTAAACATTTCGAATATTCTACAGCCTATTTGTTGTGTTCCGATATTGCTGATGTATCTATCGCATAACTGCACGTGAGAAAGCAGCAATTTACAATTCCCATAAGATACCATTAAGGCAATGCATGTATCAAGAAAATGGCGGCAGCTTCTTTCAGGGCCTGTATGTATAATTTGTCGCATACTATCTGGAATGTCATGTTTTTCCGTCTTCAAACCCATACGTCAAATTGAACTCTGTTCAGTTCCTTTCTGTATTCCAACACCAATATACTACGAGAATAACTTTTCACAAGTTTTTTCTTCCGTATTGCATTATTTCACGTTTCTATACTCATTTTAAATTGCGATATTACTCAATAATTCCTCAGATATATTTATTTTCATGATGCTACTGAACTTCTGCAGTCCCATACTCAACAATATATTGAAATACTCCGACAACGGCGCCACTTCAAGCTCCAAAGCTTACATCAACTCATATGAGCGTATGAAACATATGACTGCGTCCATGTCCAACATAATATACAGTACAATATTTAACCAGTATATAAAATATTGTGCGTAACTGCAAGAATGGGTTTTTTTCAGGATTCATTTAGATATTATTTGTCCTGAAACAAATTCACTTTCATTTACCTATATATAACTATTTCAGTACTATATCGTTTACAGCTGTATCTATAATGTATGTAACAGAAAGCAAAACTAATAATTTCAACATCACTGTATGCACGCTTTAGCATGTTCTATATCCAGGGGTTTCCAAGATGGCCATTGAAGATAGAGAATTAATCCAGTCACTTTTTACTTTCTCTAATACGTATAGTAAGTAGGGTAAGTATCGTATTCCACCCAAAAATTCGATACCGAGATTTCACCGGAAATACATGTTTTGAGACCCCCTGAACCCAAAAAAAGCATTTTTTAGAAACATGTCCGTGTGTGTGTCTGTGTGTGTGTCTGTGTGTCTGTGAACAGCATAACTCAGAAACGAACAGTCGGATAAACACCAAACTTAGTATTTAGTTCAGTATCTTCCAGAGATGCGACACGAAGGTTTTCAAAAAAATTCCCCACCCCAGATTACCCTTTACGTGGAACATTTTTCGAAACTTTTAATTTTCTCAAAAATGGCTCTAACGATTTTGATAAAAATATCATATGTTTAAGATATTGTCATGACAAATGAAATGTATATCTAGAATTTTCTGGGAATGTCTCCAAAAGTATTCCTCATTGTGAACGACTTTTGCATAACTGGTAAACCATAAGAGATAGACAAAATTTTACTACACAAAAAATGTAGATCGCGTTAAAATACACAAGCTATGTCATATACATTGTTTTTGTTGAGTGAACCGTTATCTAGATATTGTTTGTTATTCCCTTAAATTTTCCAATGCTTATACTTTTTCTCAAATTCGTTATTCATTTTTTTTATGTCCTGGACATGCAAAGAGAACGGAATGCGCCACATAGCAACCAGCGCTTAAAAGATTTGACTATCGCTTAAAACCTACCATATTCCCCTTGCATCTACCAGAAAATTAGCAATAAGATTGACATCTCGATATCTCGATTAATATGAAGCATATGGGGAATAAACGTTGGTAAAAATAGTTTGTACAAGAGTAGAGAAAGTCATGTGAGTGTAACACATCAGATTTTTTAATATGGCAAAACTTTATACTGGGACTTTCTTTAAACCGATATAGAATATTTCTATCCATAATAATTTGTCTTAAATATGCGTAACTTTTGATTTATTTTGAACAAAGCAACCACAGGAAAGCCAAGAACGTTGATACCTTATAGCCTTGCCACCTATGCATCAGCCTCATGCTCACGCTGCAGTCCTTTGTCTGACGTACGTTCAATAAATGCGTACGCACTCCTTGATGTAACGGCTAGCAACGCTTACACCTAATGCACAAACACAAAGGCACAGGACAAAAGCGGCAGTTAGATTTTCTGGTAGAGGAAATTTCTCATCCCGGCAGCAGCAGTCAAACCAGCGACCTCTCACCTATTATAGGAGTATACCACTCTACCTACACGCCCTTTTCTGGACATATGGCACCACTTTCTCTAACAATTATATATAGAGCTTACTCCTTTTAACGTGGTATTTAATGAGATTCGCTCGTTTGTTTCGAACCCTATTCGTCCGTAAAGGAGCAATGAATGTCTTTCATTTGAGTTTACATGAAATCTCGGTATACACTCGTATGAATATTCACTCTTTCAACAGTTCAGGCATTGCATTGTTGCAATAGTTATTATTTCAGTGACTTAGAAAAAGGTTTCTGTTATATGCTCATGTTTAGCTGTTTAAGATCACCCGACACAAATTCAGAACTGTAGGATTTTATTTTCATTAATCCTAACAAAATGAAATACAAAATGCACTACAAATTAAGTGTAAGGTACTATTTGTATGGAACTCATGTCAAATTTACAGTAAGAGGAAGTGATACTAACTCGTTGCCATGAAATTCTACAAATTCTAAACTTAAAAATATTGACATTAAATAAAGCAGCAGAAATTCTGACAACTGTTGTTGAAGAACATCTTAATGTGAGTTAATTTAAAACCTGTTGGTTTGCACCATAACTACAGGATTAGGTCTATTACTGAGAAAAATGCTTAATACGTAGTATTATTATCAACACTGTTAATTGTAGCTAATTCAGTAATTAGCTCTTTGTTTGAATCTGTGTAGAACTTGGGGCGATTGCACCGCAAAACATTTGTGTGTGTGTGTGTGTGTTTTTTTTTTGTTTTTTTTGTCGAGGACGATATAAAAGGATTACAAAACCGTAATACAAAACTGTCATTAGCTTCATTCGAATTCGTATCGAGAGTTCCTAACAGCAGGCGAACCGAGGCTGCGTGTAACAATGCCAGTGAAGCGCACAATATAAACTTGCTCTCGTATCTAGTAATCAACATTTCCTACTACGAAAGCGCTAGTATTTGCGCCAGTAGAATGAGCTAAGAGTGGGCAACTGTTCGAATCGCACTACACTCTATCCGTGTGTATAATACCAGCTAGTTTTGCATACGAAGTTATGGATTGTACAAAGCAATCACCAATGTTTTTCTCTATGGGCGACTCTAATTACAAATTACTAATTTATCCCAAAATGTAGTCGAATTATTTATCAAGTCGTGCTGCATAAAATGTAAAATACCTAAATTAATATTTCATTTATTTACTAGGTACCATGCTATTTTACCACAATGACTCTCCTTGGAATATTAAATAAGCTTAATTATTAATTAAAACTTCCTTTGAGCAAATATTTTTTTTCAAATCATCGTGATTATATTTATTTTTATGAAGTTATTTTTAGAAAATGTGAACATAAATAAACCTTAGGATTCTATTGAATAGTAGATAAACCAGCGTGCATATCGCAAAATAGAATAATATCTTATAACTACGAGGGGCGTTCTAAAAGTTCTCGGCCAGACTCATTGACTCGTGAAGATGACCAATTTACTACAAGCCTATAGATGGCATGCTGTAAAGTTTTAGATGCGTAATTTCAGTCACTTCTTTGTAACGATCATATAAACAAACTAGTGCTGACGTTGTTTACAAAAATGGATAAAATGAAATGCAAGCTTGGTGAATTATTTTTTTGAAGGATTTAACCTCAACAGAAACACAAAAGGAATTAGACTCGACATTAAAGGATTCTTTCCCTTCTCTCTCGGCTGTTAAAAAGTGAGTTGGTGGTCGTACATCCGTTCAGGGTGTCCCAAAATCGCTACGACCCACGAGACTGTGACAAAAATTCGCAATGCCGATTGAAGGTAGGTGAGTTAGCTGACATTGCAAAGACTTCAAGTGGCCGTGCCACTTTTACACAAAGTGTCTGTGAAAAAGCTTTCCATTCTATGAGTGCCACGTTAGTTAAAAATGCACCGGATTCGCACTTCAATTAATATTTCTCAAAATGGAGATTTCTCAACAGCGTTTACACTTATTTAAATGCGATTCTAGTACATCTCCCTGAGTTTTCACTACACGCCAGAGATGAAAGAGCTGTCCAAATAGCAGATCGCAACGGGTGAAAATGCACCAAAGAAATTAAAAAACGGTTCCATTAGCAAGTAAGTTACTGGCCACGATGACATTCTCATGGTATGGTCCTTATAGACTACTACCGGAGGGCATAATCATCACCGGAGAATATTACGCTCCACTACTTGCCACACTAAACGTCCACACTTTGCGTAAAAGAAAGTTCTCTTCCTAAGTCACTATAATTTGCCTTCACTCATGTCTGGGATTGTTGATGAAAAACTGCATGATCTTCGCTTCCAACCCACATCCGCCATATTTGCCCGATTTGGCTCCCAGTGATTACTTTTTGTTTTCCAAACCTGAAGAAATAGCTGGGTTTGCAAAGATTCAAACTAAATTATAATATTGGAGCTGCATTCCTTATTTTGCACAGATGGACAAGTAATCCTTGAGATACAATATTAAAACTGCGTTGTTAAGCTCTTGAAGACGGCAACCAAAGAGCTTTTGATTTAGAATTAAATGTAACTCAAAAGGTGCATCACCCCTTTCTTACTTGCAGTAGGCGTATAAAGTGTGACACATTTTGAACTGAAATGAAAGTAATGATGTGTTTAATAGGTTACTAAGCCATATTGGAAATACAAATCCAAGGGAGAACAATGATTTACATCTATAGCATTATTATGAATGCATTGTGTAATAATTATTATCAATTAATATTGTTAGAAAATTCAATATATAAAATAATATTTGCAAAAAGTGCTTATATATTGTGAAAAATCAATTAAAGTTGTTTTAATTATAACGAAGAAAGAAAAAGAAAAATGAATAATATCAAAAGGGAAGGACGTTATAAATAAAGGACGAAAAACATTACATTCACAATATTTTAAACACTGCATGATATAAAGGTCAACAAAAGAGAAAATCATAATTGAAATATGTTTAAAATGAATTTAAATTGTTAACATGTTATTTACATTAGTGTGTGACTTATTTAACTTCTAGAATTTGTAGATAGATTGTAACTTATTTCGTTATGCTTAGCAGCCAAGCTAGGATAAGAAATAACATTCAACTTTATGACCTAAAGAAACATTTTCACAAAGAAGAAGATGCCTTGAGCAACGCTCTATTCAAATATTTACTGCAAGGCAGATTATATTATATTGTATGCAAGAGATGATAGTAATTAATTGTTGACCAATATACAGAGTCAATAAGCAGGGCATAAAAGTGTAAGTAAATAAAACTGAATTAAAAAAGTAACTGTTGTTCTACGTTATATCATTCACATTGCCCATAAGAAAACAAATCCATTTTCAGTGAAAATTATTGTTGCTGTTACCTTAAAAAGCACGTAAAGAAACCGTGGATGAGAGTAGATTGCTATTAATTGAGCTATACGTATTTTAAATCACTTGAAATACACCGAAAAAAACGAGTAAATTAAAATAAAGTTTTAACAAGATCCTAAAGCACAACACACGCTATAGAATTCCAACAATAACTGAGTAGAGTAAATTTTCCTCCAACAACCATTTCCGCCAAATCAGCAGATACGATTCTACCAACTGATTTTATCAGCGCGGTAAATTCATATCGCGCAATTACAAGTTCGAGACTACCAGATCATCAGAGAGCTATAACATCGACCCACTTTCGATGCAGAAAACCTGTTTCAAGCATCACTAAAGAAAGTGAAAGGAAACATTTCTATCGTGCCTTATTGATTCATAAACCTTTTAGACATGTGACGAATACGTAATTTATATTACCTTAAACTTATATTATATAGTTTACGTAAACATTTACAACCCTTTTCATAAGTAAAAGGAAAGTTCCCTTGTTTTTTCAGAGTTACGTGTTATCTTTAAACCCTTTATTTGTTATATCTATGCTCTCCTCGCTGCTCTTATACAGCTCTAAGCGTTAGGAACTTTGTAGACAAATCTATTACTGAGTATTTAAGCTTCTCCGATATTTCAAAACGAAAATTCTAAAGAAGGCAGCAATTTAATGTGTCCAATGCCGCTTCTAACTTTGATATGAAAAAGGCATAAAGAAGTTGGTCGGTTGTGCTAAAATACATATATAAATGTTTAGAGAACATTAAGTAACAATGTGTCTGATACCGCTTCTAACTTTGATATGAAAAAGGCATAAAGAAGTTGGTCGGTTGTACTAAAATATCTATATAAATGTTTGCCAGAGCATTAAGTAACAATGTGTCTGATACTACTTCTAATGTTGATGTGAAAAAGCCATAAAGAAGTTGATCGGTTGTACTAAAATACCTATATAAATGCTTGCCAGAGCATTAAGTAACAATGTGTCTGATACTGCTTCTAACTTTGTTGTGAAAAAGGCATAAAGAAGTTGGTCGGTTGTACTAAAATATCTATATAAATGTTTGCCAGAGCATTAAGTAACAATGTGTCTGATACCGCTTCTAACTTTGATATGAAAAAGCCATAAAGAAGCTGGTCGGTTGTACTAAAATATCTATATAAATGTTTAGAGAGCATTAAGTAACAATGTGACTGATACCGCTTCTAACTTAGATATGAAAAAGGCATAAAGAAGTTGGTCGATTGTACTAAAATATCTATATAAATGTTTGCCAGAGCATTAAGTAACAATATGTCTGATACAGCGTCTAACTTTGATATGAAAGAGGCATAAAGAAGTTGATTGGTTGTGCTAAAATACCTATATAAATGTTTAGAGAACATTAAGTAACAATGTGTCTGATACCGCTTCCAACTTTGATATGAAAAAGGCATAAAGAAGTTGGTCGGTTGTACTAAAATATCTATATAAATGTTTGCCAGAGCATTAAGTAACAATCTGTCTGATACCGCTTCTAACTTTGATATGAAAAAGTCATAAAGAAGTTGATCGGTTGTAATAAAGTACCTATATAAACGTTTAGAGAGCATTAAGTAACAATGTGTCTGATACCGCTTCTAACTTTGATATGAAAAAGGCATAAAGAGGTTGATCGGTTGTGCTAAAATACCTATATAAATTTTTAGAGAGCATTAAGTAACAATGTGTCTGATACCGCTTCTAGCTTTGATGTGAAAAAGGCATAAAGAAGTTGATCGGTTGTGCTAAAATACCTATATAAATGTTTGCCAGAGCATTAAGTAACAATGTGTCTGATACCGCTTCTAACTTTGATGTGAAAAAGCCATAAAGAAGCTGATCGGTTGTAAGAAAATACCTATATAAATGTTTAGGGAGCATTAAGTAACAATGTGTCTAATACCGCTTCTAACTTTGATGTGAAAAAGCCATAAAGAAGTTGATCGGTTGTAATAAAATACCTATATAAATGTTTAGAGAGCATTAAGTAACAATGAGTCTGTACCGCTTCTTACTTTGATGTGAAAAAGCCATAAAGAAGTTGGTCGGTTGTACTAAAATACCTATATAAATGTTTAGAGAGCATTAAGTAACAACGTGTCTGATACCGCATCTAACTTGCATATGAAAAAGCCATAAAGAAGTTGATCGATTGTGTAAAAATACCTATATAAATGTTTAGAGAGCATTAAGTAACAATATGTCTGATAACGCTTCTAAGTTTGATGTGAAAAAGGCATAAAGAAGTTAATCGGTTGCACTAAAATACCTATATAAATGTTTAGGGAGCATTAAGTAACAATGTGTCTGATACCCCTTCTAACTTTGATGTGAAAAAGGCATAAAGAAGTTAATCGGTTGTACTAAAATACCTATATAAATATTTAGAGAGCATTAAGTAACAATGAGTCTGATACCGCTTCTAACTTTGATGTGAAAAAGCCACAAAGAAGTTGAACGGTTGTAATAAAATACCTATATAAATGTTTAGAGAGCATTAAGTAACAATGTGTCTGATGCCGCTTCTAACTTTGATGTGAAAAAGCCATAAATAAGTTGATCGGTTGTACTAAAATGCCTATATAAATGTTTGGAGAGCATTAAGTAACAATGTGTCTGATAGCGCTTCTAACGTTGATGTGAAAAAGGCATAAAGAATTTGATCGGTTGTAATAAAATACCTATATATATGTTTAGAGAGCATTAAGTAACCATGCGTCTGATACCGCTTCTAACTTCGATGTGAAAAGCCATAAAGAAGTTGATCGGTTGTATTAAAATACCCATATAAATATTTAGAGAGCATTAAGTAACAATGAGTCTGATACCGCTTCTAACTTTGATGTGAAAAAGCCATAAAGAAGTTGATCGGTTGTAATAAAATACCTATATAAATGTTTAGAGAGCATTAAGTAACAATGTGTCTGATACCGCTTCTAACTTTGATATGAAAAAGGCATAAAGAAGTTGATCGATTGTGCTAAAATACCTATATAAATTTTTAGAGAGCATTAAGTAACAATGTGTCTGATACCGCTTCTAGCTTTGATGTGAAAAAGGCATAAAGAAGTTGATCGGTTGTAATAAAATACCTATATAAATGTTTAGTGTGCATTAAGTAACAATGTGTCTAATACCGCTTCTAACTTTGATGTGAAAAAGCCATAAAGAAGTTGATCGGTTGTGCTAAAATACCTATATAAATGTTTAGAGAGCATTAAGTAACAATGTTTCTGATACCGCTTCTTACTTTGATGTGAAAAAGCCATGAAGAAGTTGGTCGGTTGTACTAAAATACCTATATAAATATTTAGAGAGCATTAAGTAACAATGTGTCCGATACCGCTTCTAACTTTGATGTGAAAAACCATTAAGAAGTTGATCGGTTGTACTAAAATACCTATATAAATATTTAGAGAGCATTAAGTAACAATGTGTCTGATACCGCTTCTAACTTTGATGTGAAAAAGCCATAAAGAAGTTGATCAGTTGTACTAAAATACCCATATAAATATTTAGAGAGCATTAAGTAACAATGTGTCTGATACCGCTTCTAAGTTTGATGTGAAAAGCCATAAAGAAGTTGATCGGTTGTAATAAAATACCTATATAAATGTTTAGAGAGCATTAAGAAACAATGTATCTGATACAGCTTCTAACTTTGATGTGAAAAAGGCATAAAGGAGTTTGTCGGTTGTACTAAAATACCTATATAAATGTTTAGCAGAGCATTAAGCAACTATGCTTTACTTCATTAATTAATGAAAATCAGATCCTTATCTTATTCCTCGGCACCAACACGCTTTCAATGACATGATTTCTTTGTTTTTGGTATCCAAATTATGGATTATTGTGTATCCAATCTGAGATTCTCCAGAAACAAGGATTAGTCATTCAACACGTGCAGATTCAAATCAAGCATTCTAAAAAGGGGATTACGAAGGTGCCTAATAACAGGATAGCACATCTGTACCACGAAATGTTATAGTTTCTTAAGCTTTGATTTTATATTTTGATGTGGAAAAAATGTCATTATGAGGCGGGTGATACGTCTAGGTGAAAGGAGGAAATCATCCAACCAATTCCACTCCAGTTAAATTAGTCCTTACATTATATGAACTGCATTGTACGTTTTAGACAGCTCATCTTCTGATGCCAAGTATCTAATGGTATTTTGCTTCCTATTTCCTGTCTTAGTACGATTCGGTATGTGTAATTTTTCGGACAACTTGTTTTCAATTTCCCTTTCGGTCTACGAAGTGGTTATGCTCTTTGCACATTTCTCTGCAGTTAATGCAATGAACCGTCTAGGACTATCCTTCGTCACCCCTTTTTAACGCTCATTGGACCAGCAGTTCCTGTTATCTAGGTGCATGGAGGATGTTTTAGTTACCTCCGCTATCAAGACTCCGGAACTAAAGAATAAGTTTATGGAGTTCAACGATTTCGGTAATATAGAGAAGGAGCTTTGATTTGGGATATTTTGGATTCGGCGATTTTTGTAGTATTTTTCACTTATGCCAAAAAAAGTGCAGCTATTTAATGAAATGAGTTCATTATCCCGCCTGCGGACACGAATCTATATTTAAATACTGATTTGAACCACAGAGAAAGTTAAGGAAGTTTGTATTATAGGATTTGTCATATTGATTCATGTCAGAAGCACGAAACACACTTTGGCTTCTATTAGGATTCGTGTTGCACGCTCGATGCCCGCAAATCACCGGCTCGTTGTGGGCGATACGGCTATAATTAGTGCTCATGTATCACTCAGCACACGCTACACACTCTCAGAATGGTATAAATGGGCCTGTCATTGATGCATTGCGTGTTGTCATATGACAATGTAAATACCATAAGACACAGCTGGGTTGTCTGGATTTCAAATTCTCCTCCACATGCACGTAACTCCTTAAGCTACTTTCGCAGGCCACAAGTTACAATGTCTATAGAATGAATAAATTCAAATATTCTTGACATTCATGTCATACTGTCGATGAAATTTAAGAGTCGAAATGAAAAGTTTCAAAATGTTACTGGATGTTGAATCTTAAAAATACAATCACAAAACAATAGAAAGTATTGCAAACTGATGTTGGTGAAGTAAACTACTTCGGAGAATACAAATTACATTAAGAAACTCTTTCGGCGCTACATACGCACATGTGTTCACAATAACCATAGGTGGTTATAATACTTTGTTAATCGTTAAGCGTATCCTGTCTGGCATACAAGAAAGATTAGTGTTTCATTTGAAAAAATATAGAAAATATAACATATCAAGAAGCAAAACCCCTTTCTTTTAAGTTATATTACAATTAAACCTATGTTCGTTCTTCTTCATTCACTGTAAGGCATAATGAAGCGCAATAGTGTAATTCTTGTGCAGCTTTGCTGCAGATATTTATATTTGGCCTTTTGAACTGGGCTCGGTTTTTCATACAAGAAGTGAGGTTGATATTTCTGGAGAGTTTCTAGTCTAGCTTTAGAAACGCTCTATCAATAGCATCTTAGTTGAGTTCCTACGGCGATATCAATTGTATGAGATCTAATACGAAGTACAACAGTGGAATAACGAAACGAATATAGAAGAATGCACTTAAATTCAGAAATAAAGTTCATACATCTTTAAATTGCTTCTATTTAATGGGTATAATATTTCTTTTTAATTTTCAGACTAAGCCTGCAAAGGTTATTTTCTTTATGGCAACCACTTAGAGATCCATACATATCTTAAAATTTCACAAAAATACAGTCGAACTTTTCAACAGATAAAAGCTAATGGTTTTTAACGACTATGAGCATCTCGTGCAAAAATAATTATGAGACACATTTTTAGAACCAGTGAAGGTATCTTTATTAGTTTCAAATTATTTGAGTTATTACACAAGTATGTAGTGCATGGGTCATTGAGCGTACATGCATATTTAAGATACAATGTATGGTGACAAAATAAACAAAAAAGAAAGAAACAAAACAAAAAAGCAAGAAAAAGGAAAATAGAGATCAATTATCTTTGACTAACTGAACAAATTTGCCCATGTTTTGCTTGTTCCTCAGTAGATCCCAACATACTAATCTCCTTCTAGCAGGACTTAAGAATTTTTCTTTGAGTTGAATTGTTCGCTGGTTCTCCCACTGTGCGCACTCCGCTGTATCCAGTTCTCATCCAAATCACAGAGTGGAAGATTCTCCTGCCAGAATCGTCAGTTATTTTCTGTGCCCTCCAACCCCCGAGTCTAAACCATGCCATTCCTGATCTTTCCTTTCTTCCTAAGTTAAGTATATATGCCTCTTTACCCCAATTCAATTTCATTTCATTTGCTAGACTTAGAGAAGGTTTATTTTTACAATCCGATTCTATTTCCTGTTGGTTGATGACTCTTAGTCTTCTTTTGACGCCTTTCCATATGTTTTTGTTATATGTTTCAGCTCTTTGCCATACTGACCCCATCCCTATTCTCCCCAAACCCCTTTCCAAACCAGCTGCCCAAAACTTAGGAGACAGGTTTTCTCGCTGGTATTTATAACATTTGGACCGTAGTATGGAATTATGTATCTCCCTGCATCAGCCTCAGCCAGTACTTCACCTCCCTCGATACCTCCGAGTTTTACCTGCGTTGTGAAACTCCAAGAACTCTTTTCCAAAATGCTACCTGCGATTTAAGCAGGTGGAAAGAACGTGTGGAACGAATCGAGGACTTTAAGACCCCCAATGGTAAAATAAACTTAGGTCGCCCAGAAAAGTATCCAATAATAGATATCTTGTACTAATACTTACAAACTGGAACAGGCCTTTAGGCCTAAAAGTGATGTGTACTTTTATTATTATTATTATTATTACTTACGTTCTTAGCAAACTTAAGAACTTTAATCATTCTTCTATGCAGTTAAGGGATTGGTTGTTCCTCCACGCAGTTTAAGCGATTTGATAAATCTTCCATTTGATACCGAAATTATAATCGTAATTTGTTTGTTGAAAATGTGGGCTTTGGACATTTGCTCTCAGCACTTCAAATCTTTTTCACTGACACCTCCATATGTTTAATGCGAACTATAACTCACATTTTTGGATTTAATTAACTTTACTTTATCAGGAGCCTACAAAAATGAACGAATGACCTATCCAAATAAAAGGTTAGACGAATGCTAACAAGTAAAATGATCTACAAAGTCCGTTGTTTTCTCAAAGCATTTCAATATTCATAGCAAATTGTATGTATAGGCACCCTAATGACTCGGGTGTTTCCCGTTGTGTGCACGCAATTGACTGTCTGCTGACAGTTATCACACACAGTGGAGCTCAAATGTCAAACGCAACACGCCATTAGAACGTAACTCGATTCATTTCCACCTAACACAGCTTCAACGCTGTCAGCTTACTATATTATTGAGTTACAACGGCCCGGACAAGGCATTTAATGCCCCTTTGCACCATTGTTGATTAGAAAATAGTCGTGTTACAATTAAGAGTCGATTCTGGTTAGCAGTGTTTCACACTACCCCTTGTTACAAGCCATCATGCAGCTGATTATGATGCTTATAGCTTCAGAGTTGAGGCGGTGGACACTGAATATACATGAAATGAAATGATAATTATTAAGAAAGAGAATTTGGGAAGGAAACGGTCCAGGCCTAAGTTTAGGAAATCTACCCAGCATTTGCCAGTTTTGAGGACTCAGGATAACCTGGGGGAAAAAGCCGTCAGAAAGGACGGTCCTGTCGGGATTCAAACCACGGACCTCCCGTTCACAAGTCCGTGCATTGATGACCTCGGCCACTCGTATCGGTTTAATGTGTCTGTTTCACATATGGTGAGATATGAAGGAGTTTATTGTTAGATATAAATACTTGTTCTCTACCCCTGTAGCCTTTATCATCGTCCAAACATAATTTGAAAACAGTACATAACAGACATCGCTCTTTTCTTACGCGTATTATTTATCTTTGGATAAGGATCTCCCCTGATTTAGCTCTCTCATCAGTTTGGGTATCTTCACTTACATTAATAACTTTGATTACGCGTTTTGGTATAACTCCATTGCCTATAATTGATATCACAGAAAATTATGATGTTTGAAAATTAAATTTGTTATGTTTATCAACAAGTTTAGTTTAAAACATGGTTTCACTTTTCTGAAAGCAAGGATTGTAGAATTCAGTATTATTTTAATCTATTATTGATTATATATGTATTGTTTTATTTATCAAAGAAAACATACTTCTGTAATTCTGATCTAAGCTAAGGTAATACTAAAGACATTGTCCATTCCTGTGACATTTTCTTTTGCAGCCAAAAGTGACTAAATATCTATGTTGCGCTTCTCCTGGAAGACATGTCGTTTTAATGTTGTCGTGACCATCTCTCTCTTGCTTCTGACCTTATTCAACTATTTATTTTTTCCGGCTGCAAAATATAAGGTGCTTATGAATTATTGCAATATTACGACCTGGACCTGCTGACCTGAAATTTGTTCTTTGCATATTTTATTTCACACGTGGAAGTAACAAATATGTAAATAACAATAAACAAATATAAGAAGCTTACAAATCAATGTCATTAAAACGGTTTAGGTTGCATTAGTATTTATGTCAGAAAAACGCTTAAAAGCTTAGGAGTAAACGAATTAAAATAAAATACAAACTCTTATAAATGTTAAATGTTGCAACGAATTTCTGTCTCCAGCTTTTTCCGGAAGCAACTGTTTACATTTTTGTACTTTATCGTGAATTTCTTCACTTACAGCTTTATTTTATAACACACACGCATGCCGAAACTTACTGAAAGGTTGAAAAGGGTTGTGTTGTACCGGTGGAAATTTACGATTCCGTTAAAACATACAGGTTCTATTATTCTTGTCGCACCAATCGTTATGCCATAGGGGGGGATTTCGTTTATTGCTCTAGATTTTTGTGCAGCCACAGTGTGAATTTAAACTCGTCAGGAAAACAAAGTAAAAGTTATGGGTGTAATAAACCGCTGACTCGCAAAACCACTCACCCACAAATAACTCTAAATATTAAAGATATAAAATTATCACTCTAGATTCCATTATAGAGTCGCAGAAATCGTTAGCGCCACTAAAATATCCTGTTATGCTGCTGCGGATTGGGGAGAAAGCCATGTAAATCGTTGAACTGGAAGTTATGAGAAACATTTAAGGCATGTATTAATAATTCTAGGCAAGTGATAAGGAGAGCTTAAATACGATTTTAGAACTTTTAATTCTTCCCTAAAAATATGGATGTGTATGCCGTTTCACTAAAATAAGTGTAAGATCACTCAGCATTCATGGTGCAGCAAACTAAATTTGCTGCTAAAACGTGAGGCTTGGAAAGGCGTGATAAAGACCCTGGTACAAAGTTTTACATTTTTAAATCTCCTGTAGTACTTTAGAAAATCATTTTAACCCCTTGATGTCATCTTAAGGAATCTTCCTCGAATAGGAAATGCATTTCTTTCCTATAATATAGAATGTTTTACCTCTTATACAGGGCATAAGGGCAATGGACGTTAGACATTCAGGAAATACAGAAAATACTGCACATCCATCGATGGGTGCTTCCATTGCATATAAAAAATCCTGCTAAAAAGTAGGATGTTAATTTTTTGAACCTTATACAGCTCATTATAACGATCAAAATATGCTATAACCAACAATTCAACGAAAATAATTTATTACTTTCCCTACCACGTGCATAGTAGGTAGAGGAGGATTGCACTCCATCCAAAAATGTGATGCCGATACTTCACAGGAACTACCTGCTCTGAGGCATTTATAGAAAAAGGTCCGTGCGTGTGTGTCTGTGAACAGCATAACTCAAAAACGAAAAGTCGAATAAACACCAAACTTGGTATTTAAGTTCAGTACCTTCCAAAGATGTGACACGAAGATGTTCAAGAAAATGCCCTAACCCAAGCTACTCTTTACATGAACAATTTTTTCTAAATTCTTTATTTTATAAAAATGGCTCTAATTATTTTGATTAAAATACATAAAAGATATTTGAATGACAAATGAAATGTATATCTTCAATTTTCTGCGAATAAGCTTTGAAGTCCTCTTCATTCGGAAGGAATTTTGCATAATCTTGTATAACTGGTAAACGTTAAGAGATAGACGAAAACGTACTCACGAAAAACGTCTCTTTAAAACACACAATTTATTTCAAATAACTTTGTTTTGTGGCAACAGCCGTTTCCGAGATAATCGTTATTAATGGTTCGAATTGTTCAACACTTAGCCATTCTTTTAAAGTCCCCTCTATTTTCAGTTGTTTTTCGCATTGTCATAGAAAGAATATCGAATTTTAAGACCAGCGTATAGCATCCAGTTCTAAAACATTTAACTCTTGTTATTCCGTTGTAGCTATAACAAAATGTGTAATGTAGTAATTACAGAAATGTCTATCTCGATTAAAATGAAGCAGATAGGAAAATCAACTTTCGTATAACTTATATACCCACCAATAAGTGATAGTCATGTAAATGTAACAAACAAACCTTTATACATAAGTGACAAAATTTTATTAATAAAGCATGAACCGAAAATGGGCCTTACGTTTGTAAAACATTTTAAGGTATTAAATGAAATGAAATATTTCGTCCAGCTTTCTCTTTCGGAAAAGATGTAAGTTTACTAGTAATTTTAAATTTTATATATACTTAACGCGTATTATTCATCAAAAATCACAGTTTTAAATTTTCATTTGTGTGTGTGCATGCGGGTTACCTTTTAATGCAATAATTGTCAAACCAATTGACATGAAACTTGGTGTATAACATAACAGTTGGTAAAAAATTTATTTTGATACAAAAAATGCATCATACTTCAAACTACATATCTGTGAAGGCTTAATCCTCTAGGCAGATGCAACATATGTTTGAACGCTATCTTTAAAGCGCTGCGCGTTTAAACTACTCACTGTCCTATAATTGATACGTCATTTTCTACAGTTCAGTTGTTTTGTTATTTTTCCATATTCAAAACCTATGTTATCCCCAAAAAATATTTCTAGGGGTCTGAATGTACCTCAGAATGTGATTAATAAAATTTCCGATTGTTATTTGTATTTAAAAAAAATAGCATAACCTTTTTATGACCCTTTCATATTATGCACTATAAACATTTTAAGTGTAAATTATTTACTATATGAAGCCTTCCATAGTCAATTTGTTACGAAGTATTAAGGAGTGCCACCTATAGTTCAATACCTGTCGGAGGAGTTCGATTTTGTTTAGAGCTAATAACATTTATATAAATTCATGAATACCTCAAGAATATAATTCCATTTGAAATGAAATGTTGTACACACACACTTCTTTAATTGCTAGTAATGGCTGTGTGAAAATTTGAATCTATAGATTTCATTAACTAATGGTTTAGTAATGCAGGAATTCAAGGACCACATTCTCTCAAGTCCAGTGAATCCCAACCTGTTTTCTTAAGAGCTAAGGTTCAAAGTCCATAGTTTACCCCACCTACTATATTTGAAAATATTGACAAGCTAAACAATCAGCCTTAGGTCCTTGGCAGCACGAGTGGAAATGATTGAGAAGGTAAACTCCCTTCATCCCCTCTCTCTGTAAGATTGGGCATTCCTGCTCTAAGCTCTTGTCATGGACGGGGAGAAGATACTTAAGCTTTCACGGCCGGTGTCAACATTATAACAAATACTATTAAAATTCTTAGAACAAACCGGCCTTACCAGGGACAGTTCCAGGCGCATTAATCTGATTGGATTACGGCTAGTCATTGCGTTAACGGGCCTGGAGTTTGGCAATTAGAGCGGATGTGCTTTTGTGGTTTAGTATGCAGTTTCTTCAATGCCGGTAACCAGACTTTATGCAATCGGGTTAATTCTTCTTTTTTATTGTAGTTGTTACGGTGTTTAAATATTTCTATGGCCTCGGGATGTAGCCTGGCATGATAGTAAAGTGAACATCTCAATAAAGTCGGTCAGAATATAAAATTCACAATAGAGGATGAAAAAGAAAAACGAATTGTATTCCTGGACGTATTAGTAACTAAAAAGGAAGATCTGACTCTGGGACATATGGTGTACCGTAAATCAACCCACACAGATCGTTACATCCAAAAAGTTCTAATCATGAGCCCCGTCAAAGGCGAACTGCAATACTTACACAAACTGAACGAGCAAAACGCATTTGTGAGCCCATCACCCTCCATAATGAAATACAACATATACTGGAGGCATTTCAGAAAAATGGCCATGGGCTAAAAGAAATACAACGTGCTTCACATCCAAGAAGACCTAAGGATACTCCAGAGGAAGCCGAATTTAAACAACAAAATAAAGCGTTCTTCTCCTACATAAATAAGGTCACTGACAGGATAGGCAAACTCTTAGAAAAAGTCAACATCAAGCCCATCTTTGTTCCTACTACCAAACTAAAACAGTGTCTCCGTTCTGTGAAAACTAAACAAGATCCTTAACCACACACGGAGTGTACCGCATACCCTACAGCTGCGGACAGGTTTATGTACCAGTACAAGAATAAGGGAGCATAAAGCTTGCTGCAGATTAGGACGACAGAGAAGTCTGCTGTAGTAGAACACGCAATATTACAAGGCCACGATATCAGATTTCAGGAGACAGAAGTGCTCAACAAAACACGTTGGGTACTGATTAATGAACAAGAAGCCGCTCAGTATGTCCTCTGAAGATGTCTGCCGGAATGTCGGGCGAAACGTCAGGCGATGTTTTATCGTTTAGACCACGACCAAAAAGCCCGGCTTGTTTTAAGAATTTTAATAATAATTTTTATAATGACGGGGAGGAGGTTTGCTGATGGGACACTGCGTTTTGAAGGAGGAGAATTATTGTTAATCCATATTTTATTCGTCATAAAGCAGAGGAAACCGACAGCCACTTTCATGTATAACTGCAGAAAGCTAAAAAATTTAAGATGTCTTTCGTTTTTACCACAGAAACAATCTGAGAGTTAGGACAAACAGATATCTTAATTTAAGGCTTTAGTTCCCAGGGGGCTTTGAGAGTTATGTGGAATCTAAGAAGTAATATTAGAATAAGAGAAATCAAACCTTATAAAATTAGGGGAATGTGGAACAAAGCTGAAGCATTCGGGAAGTCCTGGATTCGATTACTGGTGGCCACCCACTCCGGCCAGAGTTTTACGTGGTTTTCTCTGGTTGACAATAGCGAATTTTGTAGTGGTGCATTCTACCACGGATTTCCGCTCTCCCCCCCCATTTCCTCTCATTTCATTTCCCTTTCATGTTTCAGCTGACTCTGGGACTATGTTTCGGTCGGTGCCGGGCAGATGGCGCAGAGGTTTGCGATTTGGAACCTCTTCTCGGCCACGCTAGAGGGAATCCTGTCGAACCTTCACTCCTGGGTCCCACTAGAGGGACGTCTCAGAGCGACCATCCTGTGCCCGGGAAGTCAAGCCTGGAACGCTAGGGAACCCTGCGTGTCTCTGTCGACTTGCGCCGGGCTCTCTCTCTCTCTGAAACCCAAAACCTCCTGCGGTTCTCTACCTCATCCGTTCCTCCCAGGGGTGTACGTACAAAAGACCCATTGGGGGTCGAGGTGCTAGATGCCCCCCGTCCGTTGACTAGTCCTATTCTACTAATATTTTTCGGAATATACTATAAAAATGAATTGAAATTGAGAAGTTTTAACTATGGACCGAAAGAAGGAAATAAAGACCAGGGATATTCACGGAAGATATGGATATAACAGCTACAATAATTGGAGCTGAAATGAACCAATGATGGTTTAATCCTGAAAAGAAGAATAAGACTATAAAATTAAATCGTTGGTTTGTACTTTTAGTGCTGTAATTTTCCTTTTCTAGCTCATCACTTAATTTCTATTATATTGCCTTAAGAAATTGACGAAAATTATTGTTATTCAAAAATACAACTACTATTTCAAAAGCAAGCGGTACAGTTTATATAACTCGATTTTAGGGGGATACCAGCATAAATAAAAGGTTGTGAAAGTACTTCTGGGGAAGAGCACAAAATCCCAAAGGTTGACGCAGCCTTGATAGAACTCCACCAATAAAATCGTATTTGTTACATTCATATGAATTTCTCTATGCGTTCCTCTACAAATCATTCGCACTAAAGCATATCTTTTTATCTACTTCATATTAATCGAACTGAACATGTATAGAAATGGTTTCAATACACAGGAGACTAGAGGAACAGTCAAATGTTTAAAATCGGGCCTCTGTATAATGCGTTTGAAACTCCGTACTCTTTCCATCATATCGCAAAAAAGAACTCAATAGCAATAGCACTTCAAAAGTTGACAAAAGTATTGAAAAATCCAAATCCACAATAAATTATGTTTTGGAAATGGTTTATGTCACAAAAAGTTATTTGAAATAAACCATGAATTTTAAAGAGCTCTACACTTTTATGCAATAAGTGTTTGCCTACTACTGATAGTAGATAGTGGATAGGTCATAGAAAATGCATTCAGAATTAAGAGGACTTCACAAGATATTCCCAGAAAATTCAATATGGGCGGTTGGATAGATACTGAACAGTAGTTTGTCGTCGGGAGTGGGCAATACTGCGCATGTAGCTTCCTGGCGGACACATTCTGAAACTTGGTAGCCATTTGACTAGCGCTCCGTTATTTCATTTGTTCTTCATGGAGCGGTCACGATAGGAAAACAACGAACTACTGTCTTCCACGGCAAAGAAATTCCACGGGGATGAAGGGCAGAGGAGAAATTGCTGATTAGACATATTCCGAACCCTGCCTACTTGCTTATGTTACGCTTAATTATGACACACTCGACAGCTCAGTTGAATAGTTTTACTCCTTGCGTAGCATGAGTTCTCTGTCACACATTCACTGTCCTTGTCGCACTTTTACCAAACAGATAAGGTTTCCTGTTAGGGACTTTGTCTCCGTTGGCGAACAGTAGATAATATGTTGTATATGTTTGGAGATTGTCGACAGACAAGCACGAGCACTTCGAAGCTAAAGGTTTCCAGTTAGACGTCAGGACTATTTCTTTTCTTCCCCCCCCTTTTATTGGAAAAACAATCGTGAAATCGTGGTCGGCTATACGCTTCAAATCTGCTACTACGCGTGGTACAGAAGGAACTTGTACTGTCTGTGACTCAGGAGTTTAGCTTTGTCCTTGAGGTTGACGTAAGCGAACCTGAGAGAGGGTTGTGTTATTCTTTCCTATCGCTTTATTGTTTACACCCTGTTCCAAAGGTACTTATCCTTTTTTTCCGCGACAACAAATATTAGGCGAAGTAACATCAATATTACATTATTACCGCATCAAACAAAACAATTATGATCATAATTTCAATAAGTGAAGTTGTAAAGCGTGTATACATGTAAAACAGTATATTTACGACACTATACATGTGGAATATTATTTTACTAACCTCATTAATCCGAAGGGTATGCAAGATCGATACAGATGATTCGGAGTCCGAGTCATCGGATGATATCCCTTCTTGCTCATCAGAAGAACTGTCGTTTGCATTTGAAATAATAATGTGATCGATCACATCAGAAACCACACGATCCATGGACAGTAACCATCTTCTAATTTTCTAACATGCCGGTGATATCCTACCCAGTGTTCTGTAGGTACCGCAGAGATTCCTTCGTTGGTTAAACTCAATAAACGAAATAACGAAAATTCCCCAGTAACGTTGCGCTCCCTTATGAAGTGCTTTACTGTCGCCCATGCAACCTCAATGGGATTAAGATCGCAATTGTAAGGCGGCAGATACAGAGTGGAGTGTCCATGTGCATTAAGGATGCGGTCAATCCTAAATACCTTTTCTCTTGGTCAATGAGTATTTCCTGCACTACCATCAGTAAGCACCCCTGTGATCCCATCAGCTTGCCAACATTTCTTGAATGTTAAATTATTGTCCATCCACATTTCATCCAAATAAACGATATCCCTGCCTTGACTTCGGTATTCCCCTAGCTCAGCCAAGTATTTGCATCTCCATTCAACAATTCTTGGCTTTTCGATTAAGATTGTTCGCTTTCCTCGGCACTTGCGCCATCTAAATCCCAATTTCCGAATAACTCTTCTTAACTCTCCCCCCAAGGAAATTGTATCTTACTTCTAACTACAGTAGTAACTTTCTGCATGTCGGAACTATCTTTTTATTGACGTAGAAGTCCATTATTGTCCGCTTAATGAGCACATGTCGAAATCGCCTATATTTATATTTCGTTCTGGATTTGGAGGTCTTGCCTTGCCTGCAGTGCGTAAAGGGCTTCCTTCTGTTCTCTTCGCAATTTGTCTTATATTCTTAATTGTTTCCACAGACACACCGCACTAATTGCCTGTTCTCTCATCCCTCGCGAAATCGGTAGAATTAGTTGTTTCTGCTCTGCTTCCTTTTTGCATTGCTCGTTTACATGATTTATTATTTCCCGAGCCTTGCTATGAATGGTTTTTCCCTTTTTCCGAAAGTTAGCCATTTCAATAATGGATTATATTAATTTGACACTCGCGATACAACGCGTTTTAACACTGTAGCATCCTCTGACACTGCCTGCAGTAAGACTGCACTTGTTGAGAATATTTTTGAACTGTTGGTGTTGCACTATCTACACATTACGCAAGAAGCTCCCAGTCCACTACACGCTTGCAGTTCAAGGACAAAGTCAATCTCCTGAGTCATGACAGTACTTGTAAATGCCGTAAGAGAAACTGTTGCCGCAAATTCTCAGTGCTTGCAGAGACCAGGGTAGAGGCCATCTAACCTACTCTTACACCCTACATTTTATTTGCCATATCAATTCTCAAATATGTAGTATATTAATCAAAATCATTAAATTTTAACAAAATAAAAATAAGGGACCACTTTCTATATAACGGGTACTGGGAAGTTTTTTTGGAAATGTTCGTGTGGCATCTTTGGAAGATACTGAAATTAAACTCCAAGTTTGGTATTTATTCAACATTTCCTTTTGAGTTATTTGTTCACAAACCCACACACGCATACACATTTTATAAAAAAAATATTTGTTTTGGATTCAGGCTGCCTCAAAACATACATATATTCCCCATTAAATCTTGATATCGGATTTCTGGATGAATTCTGGAGTCTAAACCAGTAGCAGATAAAGAGTGTCTATATCTAATGAATATGTAAGAATCCTGAGGGTTGGCAAAGGTAGAGGAATGAAGGAAATGTCCATCACCAATTATCTTATCAGTATGTCTACCTAAATATAAATAGATTCGGTTTGTTATAAATCCCAAATTAAGGATATGATGAAACTGTTTTCAATATTTTATTTTAAAAGATTCTGGAAATTTGCTTTGGTAGCTTCTGTAATACGTTGCTTAACTCATCTAAATCATTAGAAAGTGGAGAGAGATTTTTATCTTTCACAGATCCACAGATAAAGAAATGTAAAGGTGTGAGATCTGGGCTGCTTGGCGCCCGACATAAGAGAGCACGATTCCCCTCTGTTGCATAACCAATGTGGCGCTGTTTCATTCAGGAAAGTCCTAACGTCTCCGTGCCAAAGAAATGGTGTTCTGTCTTTTTAGAAGATGAAGTTCCCTCCTTTCTCATGCAATTCGTGCATCAACTAATTGACAAACATATTAAAATGTTTCCTTCAAGGAAAGATCCATAAACATCACATAGGCCATCTTAATAGTTATGCCTGCGGGGGCTCACAACAATCAGCGCTGTGGCATTATCCCTTAATGTAACTTAAATAGTTTATCAACAGCGAAAAGTGCTTGTCCATATCACGGGTAACTTTGTTTTATAAATGACTGAAGGTGTCTATATTTCTTTGGTTGTAGCCGGTATTTTATAATTTCTAATTTCAAATAGGATTTTTTCTGAACACATAAGTTTCAATTTTACACACTCTTACCTTCAGTTAAGCATTCCCTCAAAAAAGAAGATTAATTTGATATGCTCAAATAACATTAGGCATTGTCTCCAACGGAGAAGAATATTAAAAATACAAATGTTGAGATTGAGCAAAGTACATAGTGAGCCAAAAGACTCCGAACCGCCTGCGCGGTGTTTTTCCTGCCCGTGTTCTCGGCGCTCGAGTCTGCCGCTATCATAGAAAGGCGCGGATGAAACCATACAATATTTTTAAAACTACGTTTAAAGGCTTCACTTACCAACTTTACGAAAGGAGTTGCTAAAACTGGCCACCGTCGTTGTTCCATATATTTTTGGCACCTCTTTAGGAAACTAACCATCACTCGCCGTAGTTCACGTTGGGAAATTTCCTGGCGGATATTTTGTTTTAATTCTTCCAGGGTGTGTGGGTTTGTCTTGTACGCTTTAAGTTTTAAGTTACCCCGGAGGACATTTTATGAACAATATTACCGGCTGCGCGGTGTTTTTCCACTGGGCATGTGGAAATATGATAAAAACATGATAATGCACTGCTGCTATAAACAAAGTCACGCTGTTGTGATTTTATGTGCAGTGTGAAGTGCAGTTTTGAGTTGACGGTGATGTGATGTGGTTCAGTTATTACGAGTTAATTATTATTTTGTCCTGTACTTAGTCACAAAGTATATTATGGCTCAGCATATGTTTTCTACTGCACAGCGTGTATTTATTTATGATTCATATGTGTTAACTCGGTGTGCTCCAACTGAAAGTACGATTTTCAGAAAGATTTTCCAGGTGTAAAAGTTCCAGGCCGTACAACAATCCATGAACTTTACAGTAAATTTCAGGCCACAGAAGTGTTCAGGCTAAGAAATTGAAGCTGGTTATCGAGACCCAGGAGAAATAATAATAATAATAATAATAATAATAATAATAATAATAATAATAATAATAATAATATACGATCGAACATGGCGACGAAAATGTGCTGAATTCATATTAGGAATGGGTTTGTAGGGAAGACAGAGAAACAAAGTTTGTTTCCTCGAAGCAGAGGTATTTTACCTGCGATGGTCAACGAACCTGCATACCGGAAGTCTCGCCTTTTGTACTCTGGCTCGGACAGGGTTACAACGGTTTCACAGCTTAAAAGGGTGAGGAAGTATATGTGCCTTATCTACGATCTAAGAATGTTCGTGGGAAGATTTTAAAACTCAAAATAAGCTGTAAGAAGCAGATGTGAAAGTTGTCAAGTGGGGGTAGCCAATAATAAAAATCATGAAACAAAATGATAGCCAATCGAAAGATCGCGTATACATCACATGATACGTTTGAACTTAAGACGGTACGAAACTTAAGAAAGGTGGGGAAAAATTCTACGTTTGGCGAAAGGCGTGAAGGAGGAAAGAAAACGCCGGGACATTCCGGTACAAACTAACCATGAGAACGGCCGAGGCACATTCCGGTACAAACTAACCACGAGGACGGTCGACGAAACAAAATTAGAAGAAAATAATCAGAAAGTTTATAGTGTAAAGATGAAGTTATGAAATCTAGGCAATTCGAAGGCTAGTCGGAGAAACACATAAGTAGCGACTTCGAAAGTGATAAGAATAACAGTGGTTTCGACGACGAAGGTGGCGGGTTGACCAGATAGGAATCTACGTAACCAAATAAAGAAATAACTCAAACTTCGCCGGCAGTGTTATTAATATGATCAAGGCAGTGTCACCACCCCTGAAAACTAGAACCTCAGCTCTACCAAAAAAACAAATTCCAAATCCCTGCCATCCAACCATCGAACCCCGGGACTCTGAGTCCATTGAAGCAACTGCCAGGAACAACACAGATGCGTCAGAGGTCAGCGTCAAAATCTAAAAGATGGCGTTCGATTCTTACCGAAGAAACATTAGACGACATCGGTCATCGTTTGGAAAATTCCCCCCAAAAATTCCATGATGGATAGTCTCTTAAAGAGGTGCCAAAATGTATGGACAACGACGGTGGCCAGTTTCGGCATTTCCTTTCATATAGTTGGTAAGTAAAATCTTTAGAAGTAGTTCTAAAAATGTTGTGTGGTTTCATCCGCCCTTTTCTATGATAGCAACAGGCGGCAACGAGCGCCGAGGACGCGGACAGGAAAAACACCGCACAGGTGGTTTGGAGTCTTTTGGCTCACTCCGTAGCTTCTCGTATGTATACACATATTTTAATATTTCTATTAGCTAAAAAGATGTGGAGAGGTTTAATTAAAAATATAGAACAACCAAATGCTTCCTTCAAATCTTACGGATGGTTAGAACGAAGCACTTCTCCGCGCGCTTTGTTAGCATATTCAGTTGCATGTCGAATTCTCTCTAAGCATCCACAAGTATTTCGTCCAAGTTATTTGTGTCGCCATTTTTCCATGTACTTGTATAAGTAAAGAAAAAGAACTGACTATAATTATATCTGAAGGAACTGGAGTTAAAGCTCAATGAGTGGCATATAAATGATCATAACATATTGCTTATATTGGTAACTTGATAACGTTAAATTAGTTTAAATGGGAAAAAGCATGTAAATAGTTGCAAGTATATAGGTATATACTGAAGATAACACGATAAGCCGAAGTACACTAATACATAAGTATAAGGGATATAA
Source organism: Deroplatys truncata (assembly GCA_030765065.1). Taxonomy (NCBI): domain Eukaryota; kingdom Metazoa; phylum Arthropoda; class Insecta; order Mantodea; family Mantidae; genus Deroplatys; species Deroplatys truncata. The sequence goes on along the minus strand of CM060979.1, from coordinate 202,481,326 downwards.
AATGGTACTCTACATGATTTCAATTTACTGGTAAATCCAGTATCAAATGAGCAAATCTATTATTACCTTATAAAGTAGAAAGTCCATAACAGCCACGAACTGATAGAAACTCTCCGGCCAAATTAACTTATCCCATTTTGCCTATACGAATTAGAAGCAAACCGCGGCCAAGGCTAGGCCTATTGGCCTTCTAAACCTCCAGGAGAAAGGCACGAAGGGCAACCAGATCTCATATGGTGGCAGGCGTAGCACGATGGGGTTCCTAACGAACTCAAATTTATAATCCCCGAACACCCTACGATGTCCCCCTATCCGCAGAAGGTTCTTGCCAGGGAAGAAACAGCTCTCTTCCCAAAGCACATCCACCACATATGCCGCACCACCTGGCCTGCAACTGTGAAAAACGAAACGAACTGAAACGAGAGTTAGTATATAAATCACCACAGAATTGGCCTATCGACCTGGCAAAACCACGAGAAAAAAACGTCGGGGTAGCCGTCGACGAAAATCGAAAGAGGCTTAAGACACAACTTTCTGAGGCATCGCATTAGGTCTGATTTACCATAATGACCACGGGACGGAAATGAATTGCGCTGTAGTAAATAATATCACCTTTCCCAGCTACATAGTTGCCTTTATTACAATCCTATGTCGTTACTTTGCTACCAGAGAATTAGCATGATAAACAGGACTGTTACTGAATTTAGAATTTTCTGCGAGATAGCTCAAAAGAACAAAACTGGAAGCACGAATCTCTCATATACCTGGTCCCTACTTGTTTAACACCGCGACGTCTGGTACTACTTTTCCTGCGCGCAAAACAGTGGTTAAGTAATGACGCATTGAGAGTGCTTTGTTAAACGGCACTTGCAAACCGCGTTCATTGTGAATGGGTGAACAATATTTATTAAGTGTAGAAATGAAAAAAAAATACTAAGTACTCAATAAGTTGGTTTTACTGCTTCAGCTATCGACTAAAACCTGAAAGAGGCGGAGGAAACTGAGAAAAGTAATAAATTCTGCAAGGATTTAGAAGTACTTCAAATGACTGTAATAAACACTGTTCGCATTATACCACTTTAACTTAAGTTAAATGCTTAAATAAATGCGAGACCCTTTATTGCCGGAATTATTTCACTACATATGCCGCTCATCCTCTAATTCCAAAAGCGGCTTTTATATCCCTTTTAACTGGCACCACCATCGAAGAAATTCGAGTAGCTGACCATTCATTCAAAACAAATGTCGCGAGTTCCAGTCCCAGTGATTGCAGTCAAATGTGCAACTGCAGTTGCATGGATTTTGTTCTTATTATTAATTTAAAAAAACGCTACAGTTTTATTGAACAAAATCTTATGTGTTCCACTCACATGACGTTTTCTACTCTTGTATAAACTATTTTTACAAACGCTTATTCTCCATCGTCTTTATGTTAATCGATATAAAAATTTGCAGAAACTATCTTATTGCTAATTTTCTTGTAGGTGCAAGGGGAATACGGTAGGCTTTAAGTGATAGTCAAATGTTTTAAGAGCTGGTTACTATACAAATAACAAGGAATATCTCGGAAATGGTTCACTGGACAAAAAAATGTATATGACATAAATTGTGTATTTTAACGAGATCTACATTTTTGTGTAGCAAACTTTTGTCTATCTCTTACGGTTCACCATTGTAGAAAATTCATTCAATGAAGGACTTTTGGGGGACATTCCCTGAAAATTCAAGATATACATTTCATTTGCCATGAAAATATCTTAAACGTATGATATTTTAATCAAAATCGTTAGAGTCATTTTTAAGAAAATCAAAATTATCGAAAAATGTTCCATGTAAAGGGTAGTCTGGAGTGAGGGGATTTTTAATACTCTGTATCACAACTTTGAGAGACTAAACTCAAATACCAAGTTTGGTATTTATCCGAGTTTTCGTTTTTGAGTTATGCTGTTCACAGACACACAGAAACACACACGGACATTTTTCTAAAAATGCATTTTTTGGATTCAGGGGGCCTCAAAACATGTATTTCCGATGAAATCTCGATATCGAATTTTTGGGTGCAACGCAATACTTCCGATACTTACTAGATACGTAGCAAAGAAAGCAAAAGGTTTACAGTATAAAGCCTCTATAAATACCTGCATTTTAATGTTGAAGGTTAGTATTGATAAAATGAAATTTGGAAAACAGACCATTAAATAATCTAAAACCTTAAAAAAAACACCTTTGTATCAGGTACGGTACACCAGGCTATAAAATATTAATCTTTGGTAGTTATTTGAATTATGGTCGTAATAGTAGTATCATTAACTCTTCTTTAAAGTATACTAAAACCTGTTAAAGTTAGCAATGTAAATGGTAATTAGGAAACGTTGTGCATGGAATGATGCTCAGTTTTGCCTCTCTTAAAATACATTCTGGTGAACTGAGGATTTGGCATTTCGCTCTTATCTCTGTTACTAAACATTTTCTGCACCTTCGTGACCTACATTAGGCAAAATACTTTATAATTTGAGGTAATCTTTACACAACTTTCCTCTGAAGATATTTGGACTAAGTTTCCTGCTCAATAAACCTTCACCAAGTCTTAGGTATGCTGTTTATCTCATCCTCCCTATAACATGGCGCATTCTGTTATTTACTGTTAAGTGGGGCGTATAAAAGGAAGATCTAAGATCATATACGATTGACAATGACAAAGAAGAAGACGAAGAAGAGGAAGGAGTTTAGAAAATAAAACTAAGAAGAACGCTTACTCCAAGTTAAGCGACCTTTGTGCACATACCGCCTTTGTCTTCCATGTACGTGTTTAACCGGTGGCATCAGCAGGAATAACAAGCAGTCGTTAGCATCCCTTATCTACATGCGGAAAATCCAGTGAAATAAACAGAGGCGACACAAAGCCTCTCAACTTTGTTTTAAAGCAAATAAACTGATACTGTCGCAACAACGCGCAGCTTGCAAAGCATAAAACCACTTTGTGTCTTCTGTGTTGCGCAGATTTTCTAAAGCTGATCATGCCTTTTGTAGCTCATTGACTACTGCTTATTTGTTTAATTGTTTTAAAATCAAGATATTATCGTCCCCAATACCCAACAAATGAGTCGATGATTACACAGGATATGGTAAAAGTAGACCACGCGAAAATAAAGCTTAAGTCTATACTATACTTTATCTACTACGTACATAGTAGGCAGACAAGGTAATGCATTCCATCCAAAAATCGGGTGCCGAGATTTCATTGGAAATACATCACTTGAGGTCCCCTGAATGCCTCCCAAAAGAATCATTTTTAGAAAAAGTTCCGCGTGTGCGTGTGTGTGTGTATCTGTGAATAGCATAGCTCAAAATCGAAAAATCGTATAGATCCTAAGCTTGTAATTTAGGTTCACAAAGATGGAGCACGAAGATTTTCAAGAAAAGCCACCCACGACAAACTACCCTTTACATGAAACATGTATCTAAATTTTTTATTTTCTAAAAGAATATCTCTAACACTTTTAATTAAAGTGTACAAAATGTACATCTTGAATTTTCTGGGAAAAGCCTGTGAAGCTCACTTCATTCGGAGGCAGTTTTGTATAATCTTGTATAAGTGTTAAACGTTACGCAATAAACGAAAACGCGCTACGCAAAAAATGCACATTTCTTTAAAGATACTATTTATAACAGATAACTTTTCTGTGACATCAGTCATTTCCGAGTTATTCATTATGAATGGTTCGAACTGTTCAATACTCAGCCATTCTTTCAGCCCTGTCGATTTTCAGTTGTTTCTGGCGATGTCATGGAAAGAGTGTAGTAGAAGGACGTTTATTGTGAACATTACAGTCTACTCATGTACAATACAACAATCGCACGGACCTCATGGCCGTACATGCTTTTCCTGTCCCTATAATCTAACACTGTGTGTATAATACTAAATATATACTCACTATATATTCATAAGTGTATACTAGTATGTACTCTGAACTAACATAATGAAGCAAGAAAAAGAAACAATAATAATACTTAATAATAATAATAATAATTATGAATTACAATTATATTACAAATATATACAGTGCTCCGACCTTTAAGAACTCGCTCTTATGTCCCGCCCCCCTCCTCTTCCGTTCTCCAGGGCAATTAATCTCCTTTGCCGAATCTTAGACAAAAAAGAGCCTATTTTATTACAACCCGCGTCCAACATTACACCCAAGCAGGCCTCCATTCCCCTACTGGATCCGAGAAACTGTGGTGGGAGATATTGTTTTCTTAGCAATTCCATTTGCTTGCACTCATCCAGAACGATTCCATGTTTCCCTTTCACCACAGAGTGGACATATTCTCACTCCGGTGTCATCAGTTAATTTGTTGCTTTTCCAGGCGCCCAATCTTAGACACGACAAACCACTTCTTTCCTCTCGCGTACAGTTGTCTAAGTATGCCTCCCTCCCCCAGCTCCGCGTTATTTGACACTGTAATATAAGTGAACTTTTAGCCGTACATTGCGACCCTAAAGTCTGTCTGTCAATATCCCGTAGTCGTCTCTGAATTATCTTCCATCCGCCACGTCCCAAGTCCCTCCCCTGTAGCCAAATGTGCCCCATTCCAGTTTCTTCTAAGCCTCTTCGCAATTTCGTTGCCCAACACGTACCCACCCTTCCCGTACTTGCTCCCTGAAACACACCGCGCGTAGAAGTGCCTGATCTCCCCGTACTATACGTAACCAGTATGTAATTGCCCATAGTTTCAGATGTATGGTTTCATTGTATAAGCCGAATTCTTTAAGAACCCCACAATTGAAAAAAAAGAAAAGAAAAAAAAACCCTGCCGATATGAGGAACCGCGGTTTAAGTTGGCAATCAATAATTAATACGCCTCTGCCACGGCTTTCATCCTTCATTCGGTTACAGAGGTTTATGCTTGAAAGCCGAACCAATAAGAGCCGTCATTCAGGAGCTAGTATGGAGCTAGTATGGACAGTCTTTGGGAGGCATATTGTTTCAACCATTCAGGTGACGTATATCGATTCTCCACTCCTTTCATCGCCCGCTAGGCCTAACCTTTCTTTGGATAATGCTAGGGTATCAGACTTCAGCTAAAACCAATTAGAGGATAGTTCACCTAAGGCAGACACGGAGCACAAATGATGAGATTCTGTCAACATTCAGGAATGGAAAACACCAAAAGTATCGGCACGACTTTTTGCACTCGACTATACCCGCGAGAGGAAATTGCTCCAGACAATATGCGAATACGGTATCCGCAGCTTGGGGATCATTAGCTTTTAAACTTTTGTATGCCTTATTCCTGTATTTTTCCTTTACATCCTAAGCTTCTAACACATAATACTAAGAATAGACAAATAAAAGTTCGACTACTCTAGCTACTATTCCACCTATGATTAAGGTACTGCTTTATTTTAAGTTTTCATTTAATGACTAATATCAGTATACCACTTTTGCTGTACTGTGAGTCAATGAGTTAAAATTATGAGAACCGTAGATTATAAAGTACAACCGAAAACAAACGCGACCCAAACACTTATGCATATAAGAACGAAGTTGAGTGGGATGGCTCAAATGATACGTCTGTGGCCCGCATTCGGGAGGTGCCGTGTTCAAATCTCGTGGATTAATCTGACGGGTTGTTTCGTGGTCTCCCTCAGTCGCCAAGATAAATACCGGATTGGATATTTAATACCACGACCCAAAGTTCCACCTTAAGTATAAAACAACAGCAAAATTAAAATAGATGGTAATAGCGAATACTCTGCCATCTATCCACAACTAATGAAAACAGGTAGACCGGACGGTATTCTAATGGCATCTGCACGGCACATGTAGAAGCAGAGATACAGTTTCCTAGCACGAAGGCCTCTGCGGACAAATGACAAAGCAAGATGTACCAGAACAGGGATGAGACCTAGAAGGCTAACTGTTCGCCACATACTGCGCCACGAGATATCTCCTAATAGATCCGTCACGATATGACCACGTAGTTCAACCGACGAATAATTAATAGAGGGGAAAAATCTTATGGGATACAGTCACGTTCTCTACCCTTTTCGTTTATTCGTGGGTATACAAACTATTCTTACTAACGCTTATTTTTCTATCTACTACATTTTAATCCAAATAAACCTTTGCAGAAATAGACACATCACACATTTCGTTATAATACAAAGAGAACAGCGATAGACAAATGCTTAAGAACTGGACGCTATATGCTGGCCTTAAAATTCTATAGGATACTGCTCCCATGCAATAGCAAGAAACAACTATATATCTTAAGGACTTTAAAAGTATTGAGTAATTCGAACCATTAATAAGGGATATCTCGGAAATGGATTAAAGCACTACAGAAAAGCTTGTTAAAAATAAATTGTGTGTTTTAAGGAGAGATACATTTTTTGTGTAGTTTTCGCCTATCTTTAGCTTTAACGTTTACCAGATACAAGATTATACAAAATCCTTCCAAATGAAGAGGACTTCACAGGATATTCCCAGAAAATTCAATATGTACAATCTATTTGTCATTTAAATATCTTTAATATGTGGTACTTTAATAAAACTCATTAGATCCATTTTAAAAAATAAAAAAATCTATATATTTTCAAGCAAAGAGTAGTTTGGGGTTGGAGGATTTTCTTGAAAATCTTTGTGTCGCATCTTTGAAAGGTACTGAACCTAAATATCAAGTTAGGTATTTACCCGACTTTTGGTTTTCGAGCTATGCTGTTCACAGGCACACATATGGAGCTTTTTCTACAAATCTGATGTGTTACACTCACATGACTTTCTCTACTCTTGTGCAAACTATTTCTACAAATTCTTATTCTCCAACTATTTCATATTAATCGAGATAAACATTTGCAGAAACGATCTTTTGACATGCAAAGAGAATTACATTTTACACATAGCGACCAGTTCTAAAAATATTTGACTATCGCTTAAGGCCTACTATGTTCCCCCTTTGCAAGGGCAGTTTAGAAATACAGTAGCCTTTAAGCATAGACATATCTCTTAATAGCTGGTTGCTAGGTGCAGCACCATTCTCTTTGCCATAGATTAATACTCTTTGCATATCTAAGACAAAAAAAATGAATAACGAATTCCCATTTGAGAAAAGTATTGGAAAATTAAGGGAATAACAAGCGATATCTCGAAAATGGTTCACTCAACAAAAAAATGTATATGACATAAATTATGTATTTTAACGCGATCTACATTTTGTGTGTAGTAAAATTTTGTCTATCTCTTATGGTTTACCAGTTATGCAAAAGTCGTTCACAATGAAGAATACTTTTGGAGGCATTCCCAAAAAATTCGAGATATACATTTTATTTGCCATAAAAATGTCTTAAACATATGATACTTTAATCAAAATCGTTGCAGCCGTTTTTGAGAAAATTGAATGTTTCGAAAAATGTTCCATGTAAAGGGTAATCTGGGGTGGGGGGTTTTCTTGAAAACCTTCTGTCGCATCTCTGAAAGATACTGAACCTAAATACCAAGTTTGGTGTTTATCCGACTGTTCGTTTCTGACTTATGCTGTTCACAGACACACACACACACGGACATGTTTCCAAAAATGCTTTTTTGGGATTCAGGAAGCATCAAAACATGTATTTCCGGTGAAATCACGGTATAGAGGTTTTGAGTGGAATACAATACTTCCCCTGCTTACTATACGTAGTAGAGGGAATAAAAATGCCCTCAAAACACGTATTTCCGGTGACATTTCGGTATCGAATTTTTGGGTGGAATGCAACACCTTCTCTACCAATTATGTATGTGGTAGAAAAAGTAAAATGAACTTCAGTTATTGCTAATCAACAGCTAACCACATTTAGTTGTCATGCACTACTTGGCAAGGATTACTGACGGCTTATCCGGAAACGGACCGGATATTCGCATAGTTCGCAGCCATGTTTCCCTCCAAATCCCCCTCAATTAAACATCCCGTTTTTCATTATATATTTTGATAAGCTTTAACACTGTATATCGTTGCGAGGTTAGTATTGCAAAACGCTATTTCCAAATTAGGTGAGTCACAGTCGACTTAAATTGAAACATTCCTAGCAGACTCTGCTACGCTCATTGCTCGACGATCAAAGACTGCGAGTGAGTGGCGAGAAGTGGAATAGCTTTAACAGTTATCTGCTGACGTCCAAAGTTGGTTTATAACATACTAATGCTGTCTAATCAAACTCGAATCTAATATGCCCGCTGAAGTTAATGATATAAGGTTAATAACATTTCGTCTGGAAATAATAATCGCTACCTTTTTCAGGAATATGAGGAGTGGTCAGAGCATTAGGTCAGTGCATTCTTGCAACTAGCATTCTTCTCATCGACGGACATTATAATGACGGTTCAGCTCGATACCGGTACCTCACCATTCTTGCATCTCTAAGATCTGTCAATGTCCGGTGTTACTACATTCATTCCAGCAATATGCAGGGATGAGGGTGAAGGGGTTACGTCTAAACATGCAACGATTTGAATTCACTAAATAAAATGATTAACACTATCCAATTATTACAGGTTTTACTAAACGTTAATGCTTGCTTACTTACTCTTTAAGTTAAATTTATCATACCTGTTTTCTACAAAACATTTCCCAAACTGTGTCTTTTTACTTTTCTTGTTTGTATACAACAGCGGCGTATGTTTTAAGTGGCTATTGTATGTTCTGTTTCAGCTGGGGAGATGGACGTGCACTGTTTCAACATCGATTACTTCCCGAGGGAGGAGTACAGCCCGGATCCCAACGATTCTACCATGGCCATACCCTGTGAGTACATCACGGAAATGTTGACTTACTTCCTTATTTCACCGCTGTCTTTTCACTGAATGGCCGCTTACATTTGTAAATATGTTACCTTTTCCACTCAGTGCTGCCCTTCAAAACAACAAGCTATCCATGCATCTCATCAGTTTATAGAAAATTATATGTGTATACAATTAAAATCAGTGCTACAGAATGCAGGGATATCCTGCATTAAAGAATTATAAAATACATAATATTTTATAAATAAATGTTGATAACGACAAAGATCTTGATCGAATAATAATGGAGGAATTCATAGAGGCAGGGAAATTTGTAAAAGCAGAAAACCACCTGGATGTGACAATAAAAGTTTGGAGCCCAAAGTATCGTTAATTAGTACACTCCAGAAGAATTGGACACATCAATAATTTTATCGCTATCCAAAACCACTTAACCTACTGCTCTCTGCATATAAATTAAGCGCAAAAATAACTTGCAAGTATATTAAGTTTTATTGGAGATACATTAATCCATAAAGCAAAAGACGCGTGAGTCTTCTCATCCTGCGGATTGGTAACCAGGCAAGCTGCATTTTACCGACGATGCGAAATACAGGTGCTGACACCGCATTCACAAGCCTGATGGCTCGGTCTACTAACATGCTCTAGTAGCACAATGGTTAACGTGTTGCGAAATCACTGTGAAGTTCAAATCACGCCTGCGAATAAAGGAGTTTTTTATTCATTTCTTGAATTTATTTAAGATGTTCATTAAAGCATATTCTAACAAGTAGCAATGTGTGTTTTAAAGAAATTCAACTAAATAAACTAATTAAGTTAAAGGACACTTCTATGCCAAACTATCAGTTCTCATTAAATTTACTAAAGATAAAAAGATGGCAGTATTTGATCGTAGGATCTTTGCCACTGCACACTGTTGCACTATGAGTACAAGTCAGTGCACGGACAGCGGTGCAAAGCAGTCATTTTGGCCGAAATTGATACGACGCGATACAGTGGACAGTGTTTACGGCATAGCCTGTCCATAACTTTTCAATCCGTAGGCTGAACAGATTCACCCGGTATACAAGGAAAGAAAAATCTTATGTACCTAAATAATTACAATTCCTCAGTTCACAAGAGATGTGGTTCCTTCGTACAACGCCCATAAATATTTGCTCATATATACTTGTTAGACCCTTTTGTTCTTGTTAACATACATACTGCCTCCTATAAAAGTGGCACCTATTACCAGAACAGCTTTTATATATACTAACAATGTATGTTTTCCCTCAAAATACTGAAGCCCCTCCGCCGAAATATTTCATACATATACAATTAAGGTGTTTTTATTTCTTATTAACTGAACGCTATATATACACATAAATGTGTGTGTTTGTGTGTGTGTGTGTGTAAACACATTATTGAATATCCTTTACATATATGTTTTTTTCAATAAAGTACATGATGAATAATTTTTTGCGTTGAAACATTTAATTTATTTATTTTTTTTAATTAACGAAGTATGTTTAGATTTTACTGCTTTCATTAAATGTAAAGTATTTTTCTAATTACATAACCGGACAATCATGTAGACTAAACACAGTAGCGTTCCCATGATGCACTAACAAATTTGCAACAGCCGGTATGACCTTACCCTTCAAGTGCGTTTCTTACAACCACCTTCAAGGGAAAGTACACTGTTGCCAAGAGTCTCTGCATTTAAAACCACTTTTTCTACAAATCCATGGCAAACAAAAATATGTTCATAGACGTTTTCAACGCACTCATCGATATCTGTCTCTCGTTTAAAGGCGGCATCTATACCCCTTCTACCTGTTAAATATTTTGTTTTAAATTAGCTTGTGCTTATTAGTAGGGTATATAGAGGAATTCGAGCACAGTTTTTTGCGTTTATGTGGGAAAGGATAGGGAAAACGAAGCTAGATGGGACGGTTCAAGGAGGAAAATGCGTTTATATGGGCGAGATAGGGAATACGAGGACTGCGTTAGACGCTTTCACCACATTAATAGACTTTAAGATTGCATCACGGATCTGTATACATACATTAGCGAACAACAGCCGGGCATGTAGTGAAAAACCCGCAACCTACTTTCACGCGTCCTGACTTGAGGGATTTGTTTTCTCGAGGCCTGCCGCCCCTCGGCAAATTAATTAGGTAATGTTCGTCAAACATTATTGAAAAAAAAAAGAATTGACATTTTTGCTCTGAAAAGCCCCCAGACACTCAATGTAAATACCTTTTAGCTCGTAGAATTTCCATCACAAACTGTGCAAAAACCCAAGTCTAGACAATTTTTTCCCTGATAATTAATGATTAAGTTTCAGTTCTTATTTCTTTCAATAAAATATTGCGAATAAAGTATTCAGAATTCAGATTGGCGAAAAGAACTATTACATACGGTATTAAAATAAATAAGCGTGGTGAATACTACATAGGTTATTAAAAATAAAATAAATACGGATAACATTATAGTTAAATGTTATAAATGTTATTAAAAATGCCTTTGTATTCAAAAAATAGACAGCAGGCTTCTGACTGGAAGCGAATAACAGGTCTCAACATGTATTCAACCCCTCCACAGCCGCGTGACGTCACCGTCAATGAAATAATATGTATGTTTGGAGCAACATAGAGATGCCGACAAGCGATAAGCTTCTTTGTTCTACGCCGACAAGCCCGCCGGCTCCCTTTGAGGCCTCACATGCCGCCAGGTCTCGTGTCGCTAGGCCCCGCCCCCTCTCTGTTTGTGGCCTTACCTAATGCCGACCGTGTCTGTGCCGACAGGTCCTACCCCCTCCCCCACGCGGTCTAGTCGCGTGCCGTGGCGTCCTGACTTGCGAGATTTGTTTTCTCGAGGCCTGCCGCCCCTCGGCAAATTAATTAGGTAATGTTCGTCAAGCATTTTTTTATGACTACTAAGGCCCTTGATTAATTAATTGTATATGAATTGACTCGAACGCAAATGGTGGCTTGTGTATAAGTAGCACGCTCACGAGAACAGTCCACTATGTAATGAAAACCCTGCAACCTACTTCACGGTAATGTCCATTAGCTGACAATGTTAGACGCTTTCACCACATTAATAGACTTTTAAGATTGCATCCTGGATCTGTATACATACATTAGCGTACAATGACAGTAATTGTTTTCCTAAGTGCTCTGAAAAACCCGCAGACACTCAATGTAAATACCTTTTAGTCCGTAGAATTTCCATCACAAACTACATATGTTATTAAAAATAAAAATAAATACGGATAACATTATAGTTAAATATTATAAATGTTATTAAAAATAAATGAATCGGTTAACATTATAGTTGAATACTATATATGTTATTAAAAATAAATACGGTTAACATTATAGGTGAATATTACATACGTTATTAAAAATAAAAAATGGCTTCGCTGATCAATGAATACAATTAAATATTTTTTATTAATTAATTGTATATGAATTGACTTGAGCATTTTGGTTATTGCGCTGTGCCTCCCTAACGTTTCCAGATCTAGGATCGTTGCAGCTAGTTGCGCGCTTCTGTCATCTACCTTCTAAAGTAAAGTTCCGCGCTTCTACCATCTTCATTCTAAAGTAGAGCCATGAGATAAAAACTAATCAATTCTTTGGAATGCGCAGCGTCATTAGGGAATTGTTCCAAGTTATCAGGGATGCCTGGGGTCGAATCCTAGGAGTGATTACAAATTCAGATTCTAATAACTCAGAGGCTAATTACGATAAAGACATCAAATAAAGTTTATTACATTAATGTCATTAGGTAGTTTCTTGTGGATGTATATTTGGGTGCCTGGTGTCCTGGGTTCGAATACCGATAAAATGTAATTTAATTATAAATTTAATAACTCCTAAACTATATATGGAAAACGGAGACAGACGGTATTATAGACAGAAGCTGGTCCACTTTTGCGTTTATATGGGAAAGGATAGGGAAAACGAGGGTAGATGCGACGGTTCAAGGAGGAAAATGCATTTATAAGGGAGAGATAGGGAATACCAGGGCTGATGCTAGGCTAGTCAGATGCTAAAGGAGGGAGGGATATGCTTTATACGAGAGAGATAGGGAATATAAGGAAAGATGCTATACTAAACAGGACTTGAAGGGTAGAATATGAGCGATATAGCGAACCGAGGATCGGTATTAGGATAGGAGTTTGAATGATAGAGTAGGCGTTTATATGCAAGAGATAGGGAATACGAGGGCCGATGCTAGGCTAGACGGTGTTGAAGGAGGGAATGCATGTTATATATGAGAGAGGTAGGGAATATGAGGAGAAGTGCTAGGCTAGTCAGGAAGGTCTGAATGACAGAGATTACGTCTATATGGGAAAAGATAGGGAAAACGAAGGTAGGTGCTAGGTTGAAAGAGTCTTCAAGGAGGAAAATGCATTTATATGAGAGCGGTAGGGCATACGAGGAGAGGTGCTACTCTAGACATGGTTTGAGGAGTAGAGTATACGTATATATGGGAGAAATATGGAAAACGGGAGAGATACAAGGATAGACAGGGTTGAAGGAGGAGGAATGTAGGTTTTTACGGTAATATAGAGAGTAATTCGATTATAAAACTTTTTCATCCAGCGTTACAACACTTTTATATACTTATTTTCTAAACCTTACAAACTTTATATATGTTAAACAGTAGTGCGCGAGACGGAGAGGGACAAACTGTATAACTTGAAGGGTAGAATATGAGCGATATAGCGAACCGAGGAGAGGTATTAGGATAGGAGTTTTGAAGGATAGAGTAGGCGTTTATATGCAAGAGATAGGGAATACGAGGGCCGATGCTAGGCTAGACGGTGTTGAAGGAGGGAATGCATGTTATATATGAGAGAGGTAGGGGAATATGAGGAGAAGTGCTAGGCTAGTCAGGAAGATCTGAATGACAGAGTATACGTCTATATGGGAAAAAATAGGGAAAACGAAGGTAGGTGCTAGGTTGAAGGAGTCTTCAAGGAGGAAAATGCATTTATATGAGAGCGGTAGGGAATACGAGGAGAGGTGCTAGTCTAGAGAGGGTTGAGGAGTAGAGTATACGTTTATATGGGAGAAATACGGAAAACGGGAGAGATACAAGGGTAGACAGTGGTTGAAGGAGGAGGAATGTAGGTATATACGGTATTATAGAGAGTAATTCGATTATAAAACTTTTCTCATCTAGCGTTACAACGCTTTTATATACTTATTTTCTAAACCTTACAAACTTTATATATGTTAAACAGTAGTGCGCGAGACGGAGAGGGACAAACTGTATATCGGTTTACAGTGAAGTATACGAACTAACCTATTCGCACCTTGTTTGTTCTGGATCTTCTCATTCCTATCATCATCTAACGTAACCACGTAACAAGACTAACACAACGTAACATAACAGCATGACAAGACGTCATACTAAGTAACATAACCACGCAACGTCACGTGACATCTCATAACCAGAAACGTCACACGACGTAACAACACGTAACCACGTTACAAAACGTAAGAACAACACGTAACCAGCCCATTGCTAAGGTAATCTAAACTATTTCATCCTTCATAACTTAGACAATAAGTACGAGAGCCTAGCAAATGTACTGATTAATAGCGCAACGTTTTATACCTTTAACCTTTTTTATTATTGAGCCTTGAATATCTAAGGCATACATTTTAGATTGTAGCCCTACAAAGCGTTGAATGATTTTACCATTAGCCTCATCTTTAAATTTTCCCAACACCTTCTTGTTTAGAGCTGAATGAGGCAGAAAGGCTGGTCCCAGGAATCCAACCCACGACCTCCGAATGCGGACCACAGACGTTACCGCCGGAGTCATCGCGCTCGGTAAGTTTTGATTAAAGCATCGCATATTCAAATATTGATTCCGGAAAATAAAACGCATAGGTACCTATCTTTAGTTTCCTAGATCGAATTTATTCCTGTTCAGTTCTCTACGATTAGGAAACCATACGAGACTGAGAAAAACTTAGTACATAAATAATGCAGATGTAACCCATGACTTATGTAAACAAACTCTGGCGTTCTACAGTTCAGAAATATTACCTGTTGTTCGTTTGAATGTTCAAATTTTAAGCAGTATATTCTGAAACGTTAAATGACTGTTCTTTTGTTTTTATAAGATCATGCAGATTATGTAATACTAAGGCTCTTTTTAAAGAGTTGACCATACTTTCAGCTTCCTGTGAGCTCCTGTTTAGCTAGAACAAAATGTGTACTGAAACCATTTCTTGTGAATCTTTGTAATGATTAACTATAAGCAGGTCAGGGAAAGTAAACGACAATGAGTAAAGAATGTTCTAGAGGTGTAGATATACGTGACTCAACGGAGGGAAACACCTCGCGCGCTGTGACCTACATTGTATTACGGCTACCAGCCTCCTGGAGGAAGGGATGAGCTGAAGGAATCCAAGAGGCTACAGGCCGTAGGCAGCCAGGCTACAGACGCGACAAAGTCCCTAACATTTCCAAGCTCGCAGGCCCGACCCACTGGTTAATCACCGAGAGAGAGCGAAGAACGGCCTACCAATGGTGACCACGGAGAATACTTTTTCCATTGAGCACGCATCAGCACCATCTGTCCGGCACCGCAATACGCCGCGTTATCCAGAAGCACATAAATAAAAATCTGAAATACACCATCCCGATACCTGGTTTTCTACACTGGGACGTGCATTGCAAACCTTTATTTCACATTATTCAAAAACATGTCATTTACATTATCGTTTTACAGATGTCACTTATTACTAGATAAAACAAAACAAACTTATAAAAGTAAAATAAAAAATAAAATTATTAACATCCAAATAATATATCCATATTTTATCTAATTTCTAGCTGCAGAAACAAATAACTGGAACCCTGTTACTAATCCCCTAACTAAACTATTTATTTAAAAGCACACCTCAAAGATGAGAAGGAAACGGAATGAGTAAGGAAATTGTGATAGAGAAGAACCACCCCTGCATTCAACTGCCAACCCCAGGGAAACCGCGAAAAACCCATGGGTCAGAGTCGCGGGTCTCGAACTCAGGACATCGCATACGTTACCACGGCGCCACCTCACTCGATAAGAAAGTTGTTATATTGCAACTGGTTGTTGTGTTACAATCAAAGGAAACTAGAAAGTAACTTTTACAGTAATAAATTTAAACCAACTACAGCTCGAAAAATATCAGTTTTAGTGCAATTTGCTTTTTTTGAGGAGAATCAATCTGTGTTGAAATAATAATCTGTTTAAAAATATTGTATAATGAAGTGATCGTCATGGCAAGTTATTTCCATCTAATGCCAGAGCTCTTATTTTAGGGAGTTCCAGTGCAGGGAAAACAAACGTATTACTCAATATGGTACTCCCTGAGAATGGACTACGTTTTGAAAATTTGTATATTTATTCAAAGTCTCTCTATCAACCAAAGTACCAATATCTAATTAAAGTGCTTGGAAACATCGAAGGTATAGAAATGAACACCTTCGACAACGGGAATGATGTTTTGCATCCTTCTGAAGTCAAAGAAAATTCAATCTTTATATTTGATGACGTCATCACTGAAAAGCAGGAAAAGATAGCATCCTTTTACAGTATGGGTAGACATCGAAATGTCGACTCTATATCTAGCGCAGTCCTATGCTAAAGTTTCAAAACATTTAATTCGCGATAATACAAACATGATAATACTCTTCGGACAAGACAATTTAAACTTAAAGCACATTTACGACGATTATGTAAATACCGGCATGACCTACAATGAATTTAAAGATCTATGTAAGAGCGTTTGGGAGAGTGTATCAGAAGGAAGACCCTTTGTTGTGATAGTTCCTGAATTTCACATGAATGAGGGGCGATATAGGAATGGTTTTGATGTATATATTAAGTTCGACAAAAAAGAAAATGATCATTCGTAGTTAACCATGAGCATCGATAGGTTCGGTTCTCAGAGAATTGAGCCCGTTAGAAGAGTGTTTGATCGTTTTATCATAAATAGAGATGTCAAAGGAGACTATCAATTCAAGAATAAGAGATTGTGCAATGTTCACGATCCTGAAGATAATCATGATGCCTCCAATAAGAATTATGTGGATGCTCTCGAAATTAGGATGCACGATTTCTCTCAGCAAGCTGCTAACAATGTTGAGGTTATGGCTAATACCCTGATCGATGAATTGATTTCAGGATATATCCTCAAGAGAGATAAGGAAAATAACATCGTGATTGATAAAGTTAGATTGAAGGTATTGCTAGATCCTGTTCACGATAATGATGTTGTGAATAAAAAGTTCATCACTGGATATGTCAATTTACGCACGCAGTCGAGAGATGGTAATGGTAACATTATATTCGACAATAAGAGAATCGCTGATATAGCTGATCCTCTCGGAGATATGGATGCTGTAAATAAAAGATATGCTAGAGGTATGATCATTAGGAAATCGAACGAGACGCGACAGCAGTTAAACAGATACTTGCCAAAGGAAATCGAGATGCAAATAGGTAAGAAGCTGCTAGACATCACAGCAAATCTGAATAAAACTACGAGTAAAGTGGATACTCTAACAACCTCTACAAAAGACAGAGTGGATTCTGTAATGGACTCTATTAAACAAGTTACCGCAGAGCTTGATAGAGAAAAAACAAATCTTCAGAATCTTTGCAATCAGAAAATTAGTAATTTAGAAAAGTTAGCGATGAATCGAGTTTCAGATTTAGAGGCTACAGTCGGGCAGTTAAAGACAGAGGTTTTGAATACTCTCAAAACTGATTGCTGCAATGATAAACTTAAGAAAGTGGAGGAAAATGTAAATATGATGATGGACGCCTACAAAACTAATGTGCAGCAAATGACGAGTCTAGAAGAATCAGGTTCGAAACTGCACTCTGCCTGTCATAGAAGCAGAGGTACAGTTGTCTAGCACTAAGGCCTTTGTGGGTACGTGGCGAAGTGAGATTGTATGGCACAGGCATGAGACCGAGAAGGCTAAATGTTCACCACACACCAAGCCACGAGGTATCTCCTAACAGATCCATCGCGATATGACCACGTAATTAAAGCGATATAAAATAAATAGAGAGAAAATATATGTATATAACATAAGTTTATTCTATTTAAAACGACGTCAGGATTATTTAAATATTCTAAAAATGTTTACGTTTACTTAGGCATGGTGGTTGGATTATTTCATCCGTATTGCTTTAACTTTCTGGTTAATTTTTCATAGCTTCACGTTAGCACATTTCTTTGTTGTCCTCAAGGATAGCCTTAACCGAGGGAATGTTTTAATACTTATAATTTATTATAATTTAATTTAATTTGGTAATAATTTTAATTTATTATTGGTAACATTTTACCTTGCATTTCCAAAACATGAAAATATCTATACTTTCGAACATTAAAACTGCAACAAGCCTCTCGCATTTGAATTACAAAGTTAAATCAGATGTCAAATTAAATCATAAAGCATAAACTATTTCATGAATTACCTACACCTCTTACAAAACCATAAAAATATGGTTGATATGTTTTTTAAAAATAAATGTACATAATGTATTTAATGCTAAAGAAAACAGAAGTGCAAAACTTCCAATAGTGTATCCAAAAGCTCTTCGTTCAAACACTAAACATACAAGAAGATACAGTTTCATGAATAAACTGAACATATACCAATGCTAAGTATTTGAAAAATAACAAACCCCTATGTTATACGTACAGTTTTATTTTGTAATGCTTAGGTATCTAAGATAATTTAAATATTTATTCGATCAAAAAATTCGATATAAAAAGGTCACCGGAAATGCATGTTCTGAGGTCCTGTAAACGAAAGCAAAGAGCTTCGTACATATGTATGTGTGTGTGCGCGCGTGCGCGCGCGCTTGTGCATATACATGTTTACGTGTTTTTAGTCTTTCAACGCGTAAATCTCTGTGAACAGCGTAACTTCATAAGAAAAGCCAGATAAATGCTAAATTTCATTCTGGAGTTGGCCGCTCTTTAAAGATGCCTGTGAATGCGATTCCCTATATTTGATTTTCTGAAAAATAGCTATATTTGTATAATAAATAAAATGCGTATCAAAAGTTCTATAAAGTTTTCTTTATTTCCAGGGAATCTGTATAACTTACTGCTAAAGAAGTGAATATCTTATTAGATAAATACAATTTATTTTAAATAAATATTTTTGTGACATTAACCATTTCCGAAATATTCCTGTTCGCAGGAACTCCCCAGTAATTTACGGGATACTTTTGGAGTATTAAGTAGCCCTTGCCATGTTTCTCCAGAGCTCGTGTAGGCAATGTATAAGTATTATGGAAGGAAAGATTAACTGAATGCAATTAAGGGGAAAAAGCTCGCGTATGCAATTTTTTGAATAGTTACGAAAATAAATAACAGCGGGTAATGAAAATTGCGCAATTCTGAGAAATCAGAATTTTTTGGGAGGTGGAAACCTTAAATGACATTCTCTAGCTTTCAAAGTTATTAAACACTTTGAGTAAAAGTACAGTTTCTCTCTAAAGATTAATACATAGATATCTTAAATTGCTAAGCGTTCTTAGATTTTGAGAAACACTTCTGTGGCTATCATAATTAACACTGGATCGTCCGAATACCAACATTTTGAAATGTAATCGTTGTTTGCAAATTAAAATGTACCGTAGTAGTTCTAATATAGTCGTTAATGTTTTAGTACAGAAAAACTGGTTATGCTTGTAACAAAGTAAATATAAAACAATTCAAAACACTCTTTTTTAAACAAATTTACATTCGGTGGTGTCTCCGCAGCTATACAATTTATAGCGACTTAAAATGATATGAATTTTCGCAGAGTCATTTATACAAGATTTTTAAACAGATTATTATTTCAACACAGATTGATTTTCCTCAAAACAAGCAAATTACACTAAAACTGATATTTTTCGAGCTGTAGTTGGTTTGAATTTATTACTGTAAAAGTTACTTTCTAGTTTCCTTTGATTGTATCACAACAACCAGTTGCAATATAACAACTTTCTTATCGAGTGAGGTGGCGCCGTGGTAACGTATGCGATGTCCTGAGATCGAGACCCGCGACTCTGACCCATGGGTTTTTCGCGGTTTCCCTGGGGTTGGCAGTTGAATGCAGGGGTGGTTCTTCTCTATCACAATTTCCTTACTCATTCCGTTTCCTTCTCATCTTTGAGGTGTGCTTTTAAATAAATAGTTTAGTTAGGGGATTAGTAACAGGGTTCCAGTTATTTGTTTCTGCAGCTAGAAATTAGTTAAAATATGGATATATTATTTGGATGTTAATAATTTTATTTTTTATTTTACTTTTATAAGTTTGTTTTGTTTTATCTAGTAATAAGTGACATCTGTAAAACGATAATGTAAATGACATGTTTTTGAATAATGTGAAATAAAGGTTTGCAATGCACGTCCCAGTGTAGAAAACCAGGTATCGGGATGGAGTATTTCAGATTTTTATTTATGTGCTTCTGGATATCGCGGCGTATTGCGGTGCCGGACAGATGGTGCTGATGCGTGCTCAATGGAAAGAGTATTCTCCGTGGTCACCATTGGTAGGCCGTTCTTCGCTCTCTCTCGGTGATTAACCAGTGGGTCGGGCCTGCGAGCTTGGAAATGTTAGGGACTTTGTCGCGTCTGTAGCCTGGCTGCCTACGGCCTGTAGCCTCTTGGATTCCTTCAGCTCATCCCTTCCTCCAGGAGGCTGGTAGCCGTAATACAATGTAGGTCACAGCGCGCGAGGTGTTTCCCTCCGTTGAGTCACGTATATCTACACCTCTAGAACATTCTTTACTCATTGTCGTTTACTTTCCCTGACCTGCTTATAGTTAATCATTACAAAGATTCACAAGAAATGGTTTCAGTACACATTTTGTTCTAGCTAAACAGGAGCTCACAGGAAGCTGAAAGTATGGTCAACTCTTTAAAAAGAGCCTTAGTATTACATAATCTGCATGATCTTATAAAAACAAAAGAACAGTCATTTAACGTTTCAGAATATACTGCTTAAAATTTGAACATTCAAACGAACAACAGGTAATATTTCTGAACTGTAGAACGCCAGAGTTTGTTTACATAAGTTATGGGTTACATCTGCATTATTTAACGTACTAAGTTTTTCTCAGTCTCGTATGGTTTCCTAATCGTAGAGAACTGAACAGGAATAAATTCGATCTAGGAAACTAAAGATAGGTACCTATGCGTTTTATTTTCGGGAATCAATATTTGAATATGCGATGCTTTAATCAAAACTTACCGAGCGGGATGGCTCCGGCGGTAACGTCTGTGGTCCGCATTCGGAGGTCGTGGGTTGGATTCCTGTGGCCAGCCTTTCTGCCTCATTCAGCTCTAAACAAGAAGGTGTTGGGAAAATTTAAAGATGAGGCTAATGGTAAAATCATTCAACGCTTTGTAGGGCTACGATCTAAAATGTATGCCTTAGATATTCAAGGCTCAATGATAAAAAAGATTAAAGGTATAAAACGTTGCGCTATTAAGCAGTACATTTGCTAGGCTCTCGTACTTATTGTCTAAGTTATGAAGGATGAAATAGTTTAGATTACCTTAGCAATGGGCTGGTTACGTGTTGTTCTTACGTTTTGTTACGTGGTTACGTGTTGTTACGTCGTGTGACGTTTCTGGTTACGAGATGTCACGTGATGTTGCGTGGTTATGTTACTTAGTATGACGTCTTGTCGTGCTGTTATGTTACGTTGTGTTACGTCTTGTTACGTGGTTACGTTAGATGATGATAGGAATGAGAAGATCCAGAACAAACAAGGTGCGAATAGGTTAGTTCGTATACTTCACTGTAAACCGATATACAGTTTGTCCCTCTCCGTCTCGCGCACTACTGTTTAACATATATAAAGTTTGTAAGGTTTAGAAAATAAGTATATAAAAGCGTTGTAACGCTAGATGAGAAAAGTTTTATAATCGAATTACTCTCTATAATACCGTATATACCTACATTCCTCCTCCTTCAACCACTGTCTACACTTGTATCTCTCCCGTTTTCCGTATTTCTCCCATATAAACGTATACTCTACTCCTCAACCCTCTCTAGACTAGCACCTCTCCTCGTATTCCCTACCGCTCTCATATAAATGCATTTTCCTCCTTGAAGACTCTTTCAACCTAGCACCTACCTTCGTTTTCCCTATTTTCCCATATAGACGTATACTCTGTCATTCACATCTTCCTGACTAGCCTAGCACTTCTCCTCATATTCCCCTACCTCTCTCATATATAAGATGCATTCCCTCCTTCAACACCGTCTAGCCTAACATCGACCCTCGTATTCCCTATCTCTCGCATATAAACCCCTACTCTATCCTTCAAAACTCCTATCCTAATACCTCTCCGCGGTTCGCTATATCGCTCATATTCTACCCTTCAAGTCCTGTTTAGTATAGCATCTTTCCTTGTATTCCCTATCTCTCTCGTATAAAGCATATCCCTCCCTCCTTTAGCATCTGACTAGCCTAGCATCAGCGCTGGTATTCCCTATCTCTCCCTTATAAATGCATTTTCCTCCTTGAACCGTCGCATCCACCCTCGTTTTCCCTATCCTTTCCCATATAAACGCAAAAGTGGACCATCTTCTGTCTATAATACCGTCTGTCTCCGTTTTCCATATATAGTTTAGGAGTTATTAAATTTATAATTAAATTACATTTTATCGGTATTCGAACCCAGGACACCAGGTACCCAAATATACATCCACAAGAAACTACCTAATGACATTAATGTAATAAACTTTATTTGACGTCTTTATCGTAATTAGCCTCTGAGTTATTAGAATCTGAATTTGTAATCACTCCTAGGATTCGACCCCAGCCATCCGGGTCAACTTGGAACAAGGACCTAATGACGCGGCGCATTCCAAAGAATTGATTAGTTTTTATCTCATTGTTCTATAACTTTTCTTTAGAATGAAGATGGTAGAAGCGCGCAACTTTACTTTAGAAGGTAGATGGCAGAAGCGCGCAACTACCTGGAACGATCCTAGATCTGGAAACGTTAGGGGGACACAACGCAATAACCAAAAATATGCAAGTCAATTCATATACAATTAATTAATAAAAATATTTAATTGTATTCATTGATCAGTGAGACCATTTTTATTTTTATTAACGTATGTAATATTCACCTATAATTTAACCGTATTTATTTTTTAATAACATATATAGTATTCAAGTATAATGTTAACCGAATCATTTATTTTTAATAACATTTATAATATTTAACTATAATGTTATCCGTATTTATTTTTATTTTTAATAACACATGTAGTTTGTGATGGAAATTCTACGGGCTAAAAGGTATTTACATTGAGTGTCTGCGGGTTTTTCAGAGCACTTAGGAAAACAATTACTGACATTGCACGCTAATGTATGTATACAGATCCGGGATGCATTCTTAAAAGTCTATTAATGTGGTGAAAGCGTCTAACATTGTCAGCTAATGGACATTTCCGTGAAGTAGGTTGCGGGGTTTATTTCATAACATGGCGGACTCTTCTCGTGAGCGTGCTACTTATACACACGCTAACACTCGCGCTCGAGTCAATTCATATACAATTAATTAATCAAGGGCCTTAGTAGTCATAAAAAATGTTTGACGAACATTACCTAATTAATTTGCCGAGGGTCGGCAGGCGTCGAGAAAACAAATCCCTCAAGTCAGGACGCCACGGCACGCGACTGGACCGCGTGGGGGAGGGGGGTAGGACCTGTCGGCACAGACACGGTCGGCATTAGGTAAGGCCACAAATCCTCAGACAGAAGTAGGTTGCAGGGTTTTCATTACATGACAGACTGTTGTTCGCTAATGTATGTATACAGATCCGTGATGCAATCTTAAAGTCTATTAATGTGGTGAAAGCGTCTAACGCAGTCCTCGTATTCCCTATCTCGCCCATATAAACGCATTTTCCTCCTTGAACCGTCGCATCTACCCTCGTTTTCTCTATCCTTTCCCATATAAACGCAAAAAACTGTGCTCGAATTCCTCTATATACCCTACTCTTATTCATACACACACACTCATGCCCTCATATTGTTTGTTTACAATTCAGCAAGTACTAGAAAAACAATAATACAACATCCGTCTTCTATTTGTGGATTATCATATAAATTTTGCAAATCGCGGAAAACTTAGGAACATCACTGCATTTAATGCGGATTGTACCATTTTAAAACTATGTTTATACCAACATTCATTAGATCTGAAATTTGAACTGAAGTAACAAATGAAAATTTTAAGGAATACAGCAAGTAATGAAAGGAGCAGCTTTTACGCACTACTTCCCATCAGGACCGGCCCTTCCTGACTTGAGCTCTTTGTCAGATGTTCCTCAGCTCTCATTACTAGCAAATGCCTGTGAGATACCCTAACTTGGGCCTGGAACGCGTCCTTACCAAATTTCCTTCCCCATTGGCGCCTTACATAGTAAGAACGAGTGTTAAACTACTTCTCCTGCGTGTACTGAATCAGCATTGCATGAAATCAGTTTTATATATCATTTAATCCTCTATCGCCTATCCCTTACAACATGTGCAAAATGTGAACACTTTAAGAGCTAGATTCTCCTATTCGACATAATTTGATTGCCCGAAGTATTTTGAGTAACTTCCAATGTTGCTTTAGTTTTAGACGTAACAGATATCCACTTCATGTTTAGCAGCGCCATTTGTGTTGTTTGGAAACTCGCTTATGCAAATGACTGCATCTGTGTAAAGATGATGTCAAAAAATTATTTTTAGGGAAGATATACTTACAGTAATGCAATGTTCATGGTACTAAATTGGTATAATTACAACATGCAAAATACAGGGTATTAAGAAAAAAGTGTGTGATATTGCAATAGGAGATGGGATTGGCCATAACTAGAATAAATGTTTCTATGATGTATGCCCGAAAACAAATACCTATGGATCAATTTAGTTGTGTTGAGATTTTCGCTTCAGACAATGGACTTCATTAAACAAGCTAATTCTAGTGAACACTTTACTGACACAGATGTTTAACAATTGTTGTCCATAAACACCAAGCAGGAGTTGTGATGAGTTCTGCCATTCTGTCCTCAGATAACATCTGCATGTTGTGTCGATACTACTACAGGAGATGCTCCAAGTGGTTATCATGCTTCAGCACTTCTTCTCAAAGAATCCCAAACTCTTTCGATCACACCTGGCTGCTCTCGGACCTGGGTGCATGCATTGGTTACACTCTCTTGTAACT
This sequence comes from Deroplatys truncata, assembly GCA_030765065.1. Taxonomy (NCBI): domain Eukaryota; kingdom Metazoa; phylum Arthropoda; class Insecta; order Mantodea; family Mantidae; genus Deroplatys; species Deroplatys truncata. The sequence continues at coordinate 202,456,290 of CM060979.1, read as the reverse complement.
CGTGCACATCGTCGACGGGTACGGCATACATCAATGTCTTTAAATGTCCCCGTAGCCAGAAATCCAATGGTCCGGTGAACGGGGGGGCGCATGCTACTGGACCTCCTCGACCAGTCCATCGTCCATTAAAGGTTTGGTTTGAGTATTGTCGCACAATGCGTAGAAAATGGGATAGTGCATCATGCATAAGCCATGTGCGTTGCTGTTTTTAGTTCCATTTATACCCCGCGTTTAACTGAATTGGTCTTATTGGCGGGCTTTCCTTTGGAACTTCTTGCCTGTTGGCAATGGTTTTATTCGTGTAACCCTTGCACTTTGGGTTTTAACTATTAGATCATACATACATTCACACTTCCAGACTACAGGGAGAATAATGAATAATCTTGGCTGGAGAAAAACTCCCACCCCCTGCCGGGAATCGAACCCGTGACCTCTAGCACAACAGGCAGGGGTTTTACGGGGCCAGCCCACTACGTTGTCTTTCTGCAAGCACAACGTCCTCTCGGAAAGTACCGGTAATTTATTGCGCAGGAATCGATTATACACAGCACCTTTTAATCTGTTCCGATGTGTGGCCCTAGGAGTCTGTCACCCACAATTCCTGCACATACATTGATACCAAAACGATTCTGATGTCTCACCTTCACGACTGCTCGAGGATTTGCATCTGCTTACACGTGTGTTGTGGTAAATTACTATGCCATTTTTTTATGAATTCTGCCTCATGGGTAAATAAAATGCAGGATGTAAATTGCAAGATCATCAGCACTCTGGGTAGAAGCCATTGACAGAATTGTGATGGTTGTAAGGTGGCCTATAAGAGCTTGCACACGTGGAACATGGTAAAGATACGTAACTACTCATGCAAAACAAACTAAATAAATTAATGAATGAACCCTTAGAAAATTCACCCCTTAATTATACTTTCCAATAATACACAAATATTTACTTTTTACATTTAACTAATTAAATTATATGTTCTAAAATGCATTGTTCTAAGGGAAGGAATAATTCATAATGAATTTGGGATTAGTAAGAGTCCAATAAAGGTTCTTGATCTCAAGAGCCATGATACTTTCAGCAGCTGCAATTCTTCGCACACTGTTTGAGGATCACGTTCTATATGTTGCAATACCCCTTCCTCTGTTTCCAGCGAGCGGACGGTATGAAGTCTACCGCGATCCGTTGTCCTGGCTGTGAATGATTCCGTTTCTGCAAGACACTGGAATAGCCTGTATGACTCCATTTCATTGTTTACGTTGTCCTGGTTGTGAATGATTCCGTTTCTGCAAGACACTGGAATAGCCTGTATGACTCCATTTCATTGTTTACGTTGTCCTGGTTGTGAGTGATCCCGTTTCTGCAAGACACTGGAATAGCCTGTATGACTCCATTTCACTGTTTACGTTGTCCTGGCTGTGAATGATCCCGTTTCTGCAAGACACTGGAATAGCCTGTATGACTCCATTTCACTGTTTACGTTGTCCTGGCTGTGAATGATCCCGTTTCTGCAAGACACTGGAATAGCCTGTATGACTCCATTTCACTGTTTACGTTGTCCTGGCTGTGAATGATCCCGTTTCTGCAAGACACTGGAATAGCCTGTATGACTCCATTTCACTGTTTACGTTGTCCTGGCTGTGAATGATCCCGTTTCTGCAAGACACTGGAATAGCCTGTATGACTCCATTTCACTGTTTACGTTGTCCTGGCTGTGACTGATCCCGTTTCTGCAAGACACTGGAATAGCCTGTATGACTCCATTTCACTGTTTACGTTGTCCTGGCTGTGACTGATTCCGTTTCTGCAAGACACTGGAACAGCTGTATGACTCCATTTCACTGTTTACGTTGTCCTGGCTGTGAATGATCCCGTTTCTGCAAGACACTGGAATAGCCTGTGTGACTCCATTTCACTGTTTACGTTGTCCTGGCTGTGAATGATCCCGTTTCTGCAAGACACTGGAATAGCCTGTATGACTCCATTTCACTGTTTACGTTGTCCTGGCTGTGAATGATCCCGTTTCTGCAAGACACTGGAATAGCCTGTATGACTATGAATAGTATGACTCCATTTCAATGTTTACGTTGTCGTGGCTGTGAATAATCCCGTTTCTGCAAGACACTGGAATAACTGTATGACTCCATTTCACTGTTTACGTTGTCCTTGGTGTGAATGATCCCGTTTCTGCAAGACACTGGAATAGCCTGTATGACTCCATTTCACTGTTTACGTTGTCCTGGCTGTGAGTGATCCCGTTTCTGCAAGACACTGGAATAGCCTGTATGACTCCATTTCACTGTTTACGTTGTCCTGGCTGTGAATGATCCCGTTTCTGCAAGACACTGGAACAGCCTGTATGACTCCATTTCACTGTTTACGTTGTCCTGGCTGTGAATGATCCCGTTTATGCAAGACACTGGAATAGCCTGTATGACTCCATTTCACTGTTTACGTTGTCCTGGCTGTGAGTGATCCCGTTTCTGCAAGACACTGGAATAGCCTGTATGACTCCATTTCTCTGATTACGTTGTCCTGGCTGTGAATGATCCCGTTTCTGCAAGACACTGGAATAGCCTGTATGACTGCATTTCACTGTTTACGTTGTCCTGGCTGTGAATGATCCCGTTTCTGCAAGACACTGGAATAGCCTGTATGACTCCATTTCAATGTTTACGTTGTCGTGGCTGTGAATGATCCCGTTTCTGCAAGACACTGGAATAGCCTGTATGACTATGAATAGTATGACTCCATTTCAATGTTTACGTTGTCCTGGCTGTGAATGATCCTGTTTCTGCAAGACACTGGAATAGCCTGTATGACTATGAATAGTATGACTCCATTTCAATGTTTACGTTGTCGTGGCTGTGAATGATCCCGTTTCTGCAAGACACTGGAATAGCCTGTATGGCTATGAATAGTATGACTCCATTTCAATGTTTACGTTGTCGTGGCTGTGAATGATCCCGTTTCTGCAAGACACTGGAATAGCCTGTATGGCTATGAATAGTATGACTCCATTTCAATGTTTACGTTGTCCTGGCTGTGAATGATCCTGTTTCTGCAAGACACTGGAATAGCCTGTATGACTCCATTTCAATGTTTACGTTGTCCTGGCTGTGAGTGATCCCGTTTCTGCAAGACACTGGAATAGCCTGTATGGCTATGAATAGTATGACTCCATTTCAATGTTTACGTTGTCGTGGCTGTGAATGATCCCGTTTCTGCAAGACACTGGAATAGCCTGTATGGCTATGTATAGTATGACTCCATTTCACGGTTTACGTTGTCCTGGCTGTGAATGATCCCGTTTCTGCAAGACACTGGAATAGCCTGTATGACTATGAATAGTATGACTCCATTTCAATGTTTACGTTGTCCTGGCTGTGAATGATCCTGTTTCTGCAAGACACTGGAATAGCCTGTATGACTATGAATAGTATGACTCCATTTCAATGTTTACGTTGTCGTGGCTGTGAATGATCCCGTTTCTGCAAGACATTGGAATAGCCTGTATGGCTATGAATAGTATGACTCCATTTCAATGTTTACGTTGTCGTGGCTGTGAATGATCCCGTTTCTGCAAGACACTGGAATAGCCTGTATGGCTATGAATAGTATGACTCCATTTCAATGTTTACGTTGTCCTGGCTGTGAATGATCCTGTTTCTGCAAGACACTGGAATAGCCTGTATGACTCCATTTCAATGTTTACGTTGTCCTGGCTGTGAGTGATCCCGTTTCTGCAAGACACTGGAATAGCCTGTATGGCTATGAATAGTATGACTCCATTTCAATGTTTACTTTGTCGTGGCTGTGAATGATCCCGTTTCTGCAAGACACTGGAATAGCCTGTATGGCTATGAATAGTATGACTCCATTTCACGGTTTACGTTGTCCTGGCTGTGAATGATCCCGTTTCTGCAAGACACTGGAATAGCCTATATGACTCCATTTCACTGTTTACGTTGTCCTGGCTGTGAATGATCCCGTTTCTGCAAGACATTGGAATAGCCTGTATGGCTATGAATAGTATGACTCCATTTCACTGTTTACGTTGTCCACACAGCACGGAACCGCTAATCTCGTTCGGCTACGTTATTGCAATGCAAGCACAACCTCATATGACTGAAAATCAGACATGTGCAATGACCTTCAACAAACAGAAAGATAGCCTACACCACCGAATACAATTCATACACAACAGAAGTAAAAGAGCTCATGTCTCAAAGGGCATTTGTCTGCGGACATATAATTACAGAAACTTTTATTCTAATTTTGACCAATCCCAACTCGTGTTTCAATATCAGGCAGTTCCGTTAACACTCAGTATATTATTTGATGTTAAGCTACCATTACACGTGCTTTTAAAAACAAGTAATCCAATTTTAATGAATATTATACTTATATAAATCATTTCCGATTGTAATCATGAAAGATCTGAAGTAATAAGTACAAGAAAAGAACTTGGGTGTTATACAACGTAGTGTTGATGATTCAAATTTGCGTATATCATACTTATTTTAATGAAAGAAAGGAGTTTCAAAGCAATTCGAATCGGCGATTATTCGCAAGACGTGACGGAGTCTTACGAAGCCAGCAAAATTATCTTCGCTACTCATGTTGACAGTAATTAACATATTTTCAAAGTAAATACACATTAGGTTAAGTGATTTTAGCTAAAATTAGATTCAAGTTTATAAATTCCTTTCTTACCTCCTAATCAGTATGCAAGGGACAGTAAATTAGGTTTCTTTTAATAAAAAACGATTTAAAAATAGATTCTCTTTAGGTTATTTTAACTGTGTCTGGTTTAGACAGTCATAATGTTGCAAACTGCAGTAAACCGCTGTGCTAATACAGCGGATGATAATACAACACACTTTTATTTTTTTGGCATCTATTATAGTAGGTAGAGGAAACATATTTCATCCAAAAATTCTATATTGAATTTCGCCGAAAGCACATATTTTCAGATTCGTGTTTGTTTGTGTATGTGTGTGTGTGTGTGTGTGTGTGTGTGTGTCTGTGTGTATGAGAGAGAGCGAGAGAGAGATAGGGAACAGCATAACTCAAAATCTACAACTCGGATAGATACCAAACTCGGTATTTAAATTCAGTGTTTCCCAACAGATGCGACACGAAGATTTTCAAGAAAACTCTCCCATTCCAAACAAACAATACTTGTAAAATGTTCCTCTTTTTTTCTAAAAAATAGTTCTAATGAAGATTAGTAGTAAAATATATGTGTAAGATAATGAAACAAATCTGATGTAATGTATTCACATGATTTTTCTACACTCCTCTACCAACAATTCTTACAAAATCTTATTAATCTACTTCTTATTAATCTAGGTAAACCTTCAATTCACACTTACGCATTTCACTGTAGGATAGAATAGGTAAAGCGATGGTCAGGTTTTTAAAACTAGCGTGTCGCTATGTTATGCTCCTTGCATGACCACGAGACAGAAACGAATAACATCTTCCTACCTGAGAAAAGTGTATGTTTTTGTAAATTCAAAAATAACAAGGAATATCTCGAAAATGGTTAATACTACAAAAAATGTACCGACATAAATTTTGTGTTTTAACAACATCTAGCTTTTTTGTTTAGTAAGATTGTGATTCCTTTAATTATACAAAAGTCATTAGGAATGAAGGAACTTCAGAGGTTATTCACAGAAAATTCAAGATATACATTTCATTTGTGATGTAAATATCTTAAACATACTCTATTTTAATCAAAAAATTTCAGCCATTTTGCAGAAAATGAAAACTATTGATTTTTTTTCATCTAAAGTGTAGTAGGAGTGGGAAGATTTTCTAAAAAATATTCGTGTCGGATCCTTAGAAGCTCTCAAACTTAAACTTAAGTTTGGTATTTAACCCACTTTTCGTTTTCGATTATACTGTTCACAGACGCAAGGAGAACGGACACGGTCACACACACACACACACACACACACACACACACACACACACACACACACACACACACGGACCATTTTCTAAAAATGTATTTTTTTTTATTCAGGCAATTTAAAAACGTGAAACTTCGGTATCGAATTGTTGCATGGAATGCAATACTTCCTCTACTTAGTTAAGTAGTACACAAAGTAATAAAATCTATATGTTGAATTTTCTGCTAATAGCCTTGAAATACTTAGCTGTGTGAGAGCAGTAGGTTGGTAAGTTGAATCAAAGAAAAATTTAATGCACGTCCAGGCCTCGAACTATAGGCTCTCTAATATTTGAGATACCTGTTAAAGTTTACCACGATATTTGAATCACTTGAAAAGGTTTAGTGCGCTTACATGTAACTCGCCATGGTAGTTCGAGCGATAAGAGTGTCGGAATGAAGAGCTGAAGATTCCTCTTTCGAGTCCGTGTATGACACTATATATTTTAATTCGTTATTCATTTACCAACTTATATTCGTATTACATAACCAGTAAACCATAAGAGATAGACAAAAACTTTCCATACAAAAGTTGCAGCGCACAATTTATTTCGAATAATCATTTCTGGTTGCTTGTATCAGTGTGATAAAGCAGTGCCCCGTATTAATGCTAAAACAGCTACGGAAAGTGGCCGCTGTATCACTCTACCTCAGTGAAACACTGCATTAGCTGTCGGGAGAGATTCTCCCCCAAATTTGGTTGATTATTTCTGCGAAGAAATTCCAAATTCAAAATATAGCTGTAGTGTCTTCAACCTTGTCATTCAGCATTATCTCAGGTAACCATTGCATACCACTTATTGTATTTGTGTATTTAATGCAGTAAATAAATGAATTAAATAATGAGAGTTTGTTTGTAATAAGTGGTAGAACGGGACCAGTATAATGAGGAAGCAGTGTACAATTTTTGGAATTTTAGAAATTATAAGTTTCGACCTGTAGGCGAAGTTTCCAAGAGTATGTACCGTGAAGTAAGAAAGTCCTCAAAAATTTTGAATGGATTCGAAATTGTATTTTTTGGCGAAATGTCATAACTTAAAATAAACTAGGCCTAATATACCTATTGTTACTTGAATATTCAAGATTCATTATTGCTGCTGTTGTTTAAAACATATGCACATATGTATGTAGGTATGTATATATAATATGTTCATGTTTTTTACAATTTTAAAATGTCTTAATGTTTAATAAAATTGGGCACATTAACCCCAATCAATGACCATCTAGAGCATGAACAGTCACAGTTGCTTCCAATCTTTGCATTTATTAACATATATAGGGTGGACCATTTAAATCGAGACTGTACAATATCTCCAAAAGTAAGAGTTTTGAAAGAAACGTGTGTAATTAAAGTTGCTTGATATTATGGGGGAAAGTAAATGCCATAATTCATGTTTTGTTTGGAGGACGTTATGATAGTCATTTTAGGGTCAGTATTTTTTTTAATGGGAACCTACAATTAGGATCAAATTAAATTGGCCCTAAAATGGCCATCACAGGCATTGTACATTCTCAACTAAATGGCCCACCTGTATGCATGTATATATATATATACATATATATATGGAAAGAAATAAGCTGATTCATATCCCGCCCTTATTAGAAGAGATATATGCTAATATGACGACAAATACAAACGATATGTATGACAAAAAAGTTGCGTTGGACCGCAATTTTTAACTTGTGAATGGTCACAAAATGGTTTAGCCATACGAAAGCGGTGGTGCATGGTAATTCGTCATGCATTCTTTTTAAGTGCTAAGTTTGCTTCTCGGTGATGTCATGCAAAGAATCTGGAATTTTAAAGGCAGCATATGGAGACCCAGCTTTTAAATTACTGTCGCATCCCCTTGTAACTAAAACGAAATGTATATGAATCTATTTGTGTAAACATGTGGACGATTAGCATGTGTTTTAGATAGAAAAAAAATCTGATGTGTTACACTCACATAACTTTCTCTTCTCTTGTACAATCTAATTTTACAAACGCCTATTCTCCATATGCTTCATGTTAATCGAGATATCGAGATGTCAATCTTATTGGTAATTTTCTTGTAGATGCAAGGGGAATATGGTAGCTTTTAAGCGATAGTCAAATATTTTAACGCTGGTTGCTATGTGGCGAATTCCATTCTCTTTGCATGTTCAGGACATAAAAAAATGAATAACGAATTTGAGAAAAAGTATAAGTATTGGAAAATTTAAGGAAATAACAAGCAATATCTCGAAAACGGTTCACTCAACAAAAGAAACGTATATGACATAATTTGTGTATTTTAACGCGATCTACATTTTTTGTGTAGTAAAATTTTGTCTATCTCTTATGGTTTACCAGTTATGCAAAAGTCGTTCACAATGAAGAATATTTTTGGAGACATTCCCAGAAAAGTCGAGATATACATTTTATTTGTCATGACAATATCTTAAACATATGATATTTTAATCAAAATCGTTAGAGCCGTTTTTGAGAAAATTAAAATTTTCGAAAAATGTTCCATGTAAAGGGTAGTCTGGGGTGGGGGGATTTTCTTGAAAACCTTCGTGTCGCATCTCTGGAAGATACTGAACCTAAATACCAAGTTTGGTGTTTATCCGACTGTTCGTTTTTGAGTTATGCTGTTCACAGACACACAGACACACACACAGACACACACACACACAGACACACACACAGACACACACACGGACATGTTTCCAAAAATGTTTTTTTTGGATTCAGTGATTCTCAAAACATGTATTTCCGGTGAAATCTCGGTATCGAATTTTTGGGTGGAATGCAATACTTCCCCTACTTACTATACGTAGTAGAGAAAGTAATAAACACTTGCAAGAATAGTTGAAGAAGGGGTATAAATAAACTATGTTAGTAGGTATACGAAGTTATTTAAATGTAGCAGATCATATCCTTTTTCCTTTTTTTTTCGTCTTTCCTCAATGTTATAACTCAGTTAATGGTCAGATCATTGCAGGCAATGAATGATATACCGTGCAATAATGCTGAAATGAGCCCGTTTACTGTATAACTTACAGTTACCGATATTTGTCTTCTTAGTATAAGGGAAATTTCCTGTAAAAGCTATCCAGGCAGCTCGCCTCGACCGAGATTCCAATCCAGAATATGGAGTCCTCCTGAATATGAGGAAGACCACATCACGAAGAGGAGCCGAGCCATGGTGTTTTATCTCACTAATGTGTACAATTATGTATCTTTTACTTTTTAGAATGCAAACTCTTTCCAAATATCCAAGCATTTTCTCATTTGTGTACGTAGAGTGAAACAATATTTTAATTATAATAATTGCAAATGTAATACGTCCGAACTAAATTACCTTACATTTCCTTAAGAAATATTTATTCGAATAATATACATAACGTATGAATAGTATACAAGGGGCATGCACAGTATGTTTAAATATTTTTATAATTCATTATGTATAAATAAATGCATAAAGACATAAGGGAAGGACATCATTAGCATAATGGGATTAAAAATCTGATATGTTGCATTCACATGAATTTCTATACTCACTCTTGGTAAACTATTCTTAAAAAAAACTTATATGTAGAAATATAAGCTCATTCTTGTTAATCCAGATAAACTTTCAATTCACATTTAGACATTTCGTTGTAGCATACAGCAAGTAAAGCGACAGTCAGATTTTTAAAAGCGTGACTTAAGTGATGGCTTTGATATTTCATATCTTTGCGTGACTAGGAGAAAACAAAAACAACACATTAGCGACTTCCCAACTTAGAACAGTATAAGTATGCGAAAATTAAAACAAATAAGGAATGTCACGGAAATTGTTATCTCCACAAAATAAAATACACAAATAAATAAGAGATAAATGGTGTTCTTTAACGAGACCTTCATTTTTTGTGTAGTAAAGTTTTGCACATCTCTTACAGTGACCAATTATACAAAAGTCGCACAGGGGAAACGTAGCACTGCGACCCTCAAGGAATATATTGTGGTACATCCCCGGGAGGAACGGATGAAGAGAGGCAACCGCAGGAGACACACGGGTTGCAGAGCGAAGGCGCGTAAGTGGACAGAAGCGCGCAGAGTTCTCTAACAGTTTCAGGTTGGACCACCCGGCCATGGGAGGGCCACTCGGAGACGCCTCTCCAATAGGACCGGGGAAACATTTCTAAAGCGCAAGCCTCTGTACCATCTTCCCGACACCGACACTACAGCCTCGGAGTCAACCTTAAACATGAAAGGGTAATGAAATGAAAGAAATGGGGGAGAGTGGAGAACTGTGATAAAATACACCACTCCAGAATCCACCTTTGTTAACCAAGGAAAACCAGAAAACCCATAGTGATACTGGGCGGCCACCGGGAATCGAACCCGGGACCTCCCGAATGCGAGCCTCACACGTTACCGTGGAGCCATCTCGCTCGGTGAATAAAGAAGAGTTTCAGGTTATTCCCAGAAAATTCAAGTTTACATTTCATTTGTTAATCAAATATCGTATTTTAATTAAAATTTTTAGAGCCATTTTTAGAGAATCAAAAGTAATGAAAAAGTCCCATATAAAGGATAGTTTGGTGAAAATTTCTTGAAAATCTTAGTGTCTCATCCTTGTAAGACGATGAAGTTAAATAATAAGTTTAGTATTAACTTGTTTTTTATTTCTGATTTCCGCGTTCACAGAGAGACAGACAACACACACACCTTTATATATATATATATATATATATATATATATATATATATATATATATATATCCTTATCTTTTTGATTCAGGGAGTCTTAAAACGTGTATGAAGTACCGCCCCTACTTTCTGTAGTAGAGAATTTGAACATTTAGTATAAAGCCTAAAGAAGCAATGACCTAAGATAGTAAAAGGAACGAGAAGAGAATGACAAAAGCTTGTTGCCGTTTACGTGCACAGAAAGTGAGGGCTACATGCTACCCTAGTGTGCAGCGAGGGAATTCAGTTTAAAGAAGAAAAGAGAAGCGATCTGTCTGCGCTCGACGTTTCCTTCTTCAGTCGCTTCGATTTCTGAACCGTTCCTTGCCTTCTTCCTCGTCCTACAGGAAGTAAAAAGAAAATCTCAAGTTCATTTTCTCAAGTAGAAAGGAGAGAATATCTTTCAGCAATGGCTTTTTAGCATTTCAAATAAAAAGGTGGCGCAGAAGAAAGGCAGAATTAAGTTAAAGAACATCTTTTGGCTTCTTTTAGCTTGCTTCACAGTCTATATGCACGTTTCTAAAAGTAGCCTCCAAATTTTATTTTAAGACATACGAGACTACAGAACTACTTGATATGGTTGCAAAATGGAAATTATGCAGGGCAGCATACAGGAAGAAGAAGCAAGTATTCAGCAACAGAGACGATATCAAACACATAAAGCATTTAAATTTTCTATCGACAGCTTTGGAACTTCAAAGTTACTTGAGTGTAAAATAAAATTATATCAAGTGTCACATAACAGCAAAATATTACGTCATTGTGGCTGCATATTTATCTTCTAAGTGTAGTTCTTATGTTATAGCTGAAAAATTAAACTAATAATACTTTCACGCACTGCCCGATGTTTACATCTAATCTCATAGACGTAGATGAAGGTGGATTTTCTTAAAATGTTCGGAGCTACCTTATGACATGGTGGGTTTACCGGAAATGGGTGTAAACATCAGGCAAAAGCGCTTGAAAGAGATGGTGCGGAAATACAATGGCATTCTGCCTTGTCATTAAAGCTGTACAATTATAACACACAACTTTACACTTTAGAATACAATTTATGAAGCGCTTCTATATCCAATTTGTCCCTAGAATAAGAATTGATTAATGCACTAGTCTCTGGACACGTTGTAAAAGCAGCTACAAGTGCCTGGGTGAATGAACACCTGCAATGTATTAACATTACTCATGTCACGAACTACTAGGTATATGTACAATGTACAATGTTATAAAACATTGAGGTTATTCGCCTCGAGCTCTAAAGTACGTAAAATCTCGCCTTTATCTAAGCAATTTAAATACTTCACACATTGCAAGCAGCCTCTGGCTGAAAACTTCCAGATTAAAACCTTCCTCGCAGCAAGCGTAACACATTCAGATATGTTGGATGTAAAATATCATCTGTATAAAAGCAATTAAGGTGCACATTTAAAAATATAAATACAGAGCTATAATTGTCTTTTATAGGATAAGTGGCTCTTAAGGAATATGCATTTTAGAATTGATTATGCCATCCTGCTTCAAGCAAAGACGCCAAGTCCCCTGAACCAGAACGGAATCCGAGACAAGGGCCAGCAGATTTAATATCAAGTGTAAGTAAAGGCCTGCCACCGAACTACGAGAGTCAAAGCAATGACCACTAGGAACTACAAAAGATCTGTAATAATATACTATATTATGAAAGAGTGTAATTAATATGAACCGAGCGGGATGGCTCAGGTGGTAGCGTCTGCGGCACGCATTCGGGAGGTCCAGTGGCAGACCAATCTGACCGAAGCCTTTTTCGCGGTTTTCCTCTGTCGCTGGCAAATGTTAGGTTGGATAATTTGATCCGTGAAGCTTCCTATCCTCGCTTTCATCACTGCATTTCATTTGTTTTACTTGACCGACATTGGGCTGATCATCCATCCCAAATATGCTATGATCCAGAGTTTGCTTGCTCCAGGACAGGCTCCTGACACAAGCTATTGGCTCGTAACTCCTTGGGGGTATAAGTCCCACAAAGAGGAGGGTAATCCCTTAAAGAAGAAGAAGAAGAAGAAGAAGAAGAAGAAGAAGAAGTAAGTAATACGAGAATACATTAACATTTGAAATAAAGGAACATTTGTAGAGAGGGGTATATTATGTCCGGGAATAGTAGCCAGTTCTTAAGTCTATAATCACAGGAACTATAATAGAAAGTGAACTTCCAGAAAATACTTATTTACTTTCTCTAACACCTACTTATAGAAGGAAGAGGAAGTATAAAATTCATTTAAAAATTCTATATTAAGATTTTACCAGAAATGCGTGTTTTGAGGTCCTCTGAATAAAAATATCGTATATGTGTGTGAACAGCATACTCGAAAACGAAAAACCGGTTAAATACTAAACTTGGTATAAGTTATTCATTTTTCAAGGTTGCGACACGAAGATGTTAAAATACCTCCAGCATGGAAAAGTTATCCTTTTTTACGAAAAAGATTTTTAACTATTTTGATTAAAATGCGAAACATTTAAGATATGTGTTTGGCAAATCGTATACGTCTTAATTTTATTAATTTCTCTTGAATGTTTCTCCTTTATTTGACAGAATTTTGTATAACCATAAGAAATACGGAAAAAATAAGGAGCTCACTAAAATGTAGAATTTGTGTCAAATTTGTTCGTAGTATGAGCCGTTTTCGAAATATTACCTATTGCAAATTTATAGCTTTCCAAGTGTACGTTGTCCAAGGGACATGCTGAACATTTGCGATTCTTATTACTTCCTCTACCGCTTACCTAGAAGGTAGAGGAAATATTTCATCCCAACCAAAAATTCGATATCGAATTCCACCGAAAATACGCGTTTTGAGGCGTCCACAATCCAAAAAAGGCATTTTTAGAAAATTGTCCGTACATGTGTCTGTCTGTGTGTGTGTGTGTGTGTGTGTGTGTGTGAGAGAGAGAGAGAGAGAGAGCGAGAGAGAGAGAGAACAGCATAATCCAAAAACAAAATGTCGGATAAGTTCCAAAATTTGTATTCAGTTTCAGTATCTTCCAAAGAAGACTTTGAAGAAAATGTTTTGTTTTGAATTCTTCAATACCTGTTCATTTGTAAGTTTAAAGGATTTAGTTTTATTTATGGACGCTTTTTAACTGCTGTGGTCCTTAGCGTCTCATTTTATATTGGGCGTAAAAGAGCGGTAATTTTGCTCAGAGGCCTCTTTATCAGGCTTGAGGTTCTTTTACGTGCCGTAAATCTACGACACGGGACCACCGGCTTTACTTCCCTTCCAAAGGAAGCCACGCTAAGGATTTTTACGTCCGAAATAAATTGATTGCCTTCGACCGAGTTTGAACCCACGACCTCGGGAACTGGAGGCTAGCGTGGTACCCAATATCACAAAGGACTACTCACTTTTAAGTGCTGTCCCATTCAGCTGTATCTGGCGAAGACAATGAATGAGTATGGAATTTCAAGGCCAGCATAAAGACACTTACTTTTAAACATTTGACTATCGCTTCGGTCTCCTGGATCCCACTTGTACCTACAGCGAAATGCATAACAAAACTATTTCCGCAAAAGTTGATCTCGATAACACGATTTACAAAAAAGTATTGCAGTAATAGTTTGTAGAATCTATGAATCTATAAAAATAAATGATAATGGGTAGAGAAAGACATGCGAATGTAATACATCAAAATATTTTCCTTTCTTTCCAGGGCAGGAGTTTGTAACCATGAACAAACGTTTTCCTGTTATTTCCTCGGTACAAGCTTGTAACTAAGCTGTTCTTGCTTAATTTGAAATCATTCTTGCAAAAGCAGGCGTATTTTGTGTAACATGAATAAAAACCTCTTTTTTTATGAATACAATAATATGTAACAGATGTATGTGAATTTGTGGTTAGTAGAGAAAGTAGTGTGAATGTATCAGATTAAATGTTTTTATTCACATGACAAAAGTGCGCATCTTTAATTTTCTCTGAATAGTCAATGTTCTTTTCATTCTCACTGAGTTTTAGATAACTACGGGTAGTAAACCTTTTAGAGATAAACAAGTTACCGCAGAAAAATACATATTTGATTAACACATATAAATAAATGTGTGTGAGTATGTTTTCACCATGGAATTATATAATTAAGTCATTCCTCTACGAATATTTATTGCAATGAGTATAAACGGAATTGAAACATAACATTTTATATGAATAATTTTACCCGCTATGGAATAGTAATGGGTAGAGGTAGCAATATTAATTATTATGTGCATATAAGTTACACACATGTTTGCTCAACACAGTCGAATTAATTTGAAACAGCAACTTTATGCATTTAAAATGCATGAAAAATGTTGATAATTTAATATATCCCAAAATTGATAGTATTTAATTATTAATCTGTAATATTTAGATTTTAATTTTCTTTTGGATATTTTGATAACCTTGTTTTATACATGAATGTAATTAATTTTTAAATGAAGCTATTGTAAATATGTTATTTTCTCGTTGTTGCTTATGTTGAATTCCTAGCGGCCAAAGCTCACATATAAATCCCACATACACATTCACTTACACAGCCCCCGTGTACAATATATTGCAATACAAGAACATCTTTGCAGAACGGGGAAGAAGTTTGAAATTACGTCAGTTGCTTCAAAGCACTTAACGCATGCTTGTTGCATATTATTATTTTTTTTAGAAGATAGTAAATAAAACAAATATTTACGCGAAAATAAAACTAACTACTGTCAGCTCTAGCCTATACAAACTGATAATCGATCTGTCATGCCTGGTAGTGTTAACCAAGCCAGAAAACAATTGAAGGTGAATGGCTGCCTGCGCCGAAACAGTTATATTTAAATGCTGTAAGAACTAAATCGTAGCTAAATGTTAACAAATAAAGGGAAGTAAATAGGGTAAGATTTAAATGTAAAATTCAACTATCAAATATATTTATTACTCGCGCAAAACTTCTGGAATCGTGACCTTGATTGCCAACCCAGCTGCCGAGTCTAGGAATGGTTTATGTTTAGCTTTATCAACGAAAGCGATATAATACCTTTGCTTACTCACAGTGCGTAACACATACAGTCTGCATAGAAAGTGTCTGCATCTGGTTGTAATTTTAAAGAGAGCTGCAGTATCTAAATAGTACTTATTTTATATTTGTTATATTTATAACCATGGCTCCTATGTTTTCAAAGTTAAGTGGTAAGGTGTTACGTAGTCAAAGTAGGGAAATAATTGCAAATGTCCTCGACTTCATGAAGGAAGAATATATATGTTCATCCGAGTTCCACAAAAGCCTTAAGAGAATGAAAGAAAGAGTAGTCAAAGCAACTGGTGTTTCACCGAGTTCCGATTCCAGAGTTCTCAAAGATAAGAAAAAAAACATATGGATGAAAGAGTACCATTTGACACACCTGGGAAGAAACATAAGGTCCCTAAACGTATTACAGAAATAAACGATTTCGAATGCGTCATTCGGCGCACGATTCACAATTCCTATGTGGAAGAAAAAACTGTGCTAACAATAAGCAGATTGCTCATCAAGCAGAAAGACAGCAGAAACTTACAAGGTGGTGCTACAAATCTCAGAAAAATTATTAAAGATTTAGGGTTCAAGTGGAAGAAACCAAAATCAAATAGAAGAACTCTAACAGAAAAGCAAAATAAATAAATAAATAAATAAATAAAATAAAATAAAAAAATAATAATAAAATAAAAAAAATAATAAGTAAATGTTGCCATGATAGCTTAGTCGGTTAGACCAACGGCACGGAAAGCCTAAGATCCGTGGTTCAAATCCCGGCTATGGCATTGAATTTTTCAGCCTGATTCTACCTTTCCAAATGAGTATAATTTTATATGACTTATATCAGTGTGAACTTATCAGCATCAATTTTTAAGGTGGTGCTAAAAATTTCAGAAAAATACTATAGTGTATGAAGATGAGTCATACATACACAGCAGTCGTTCAGCATCTAAAAGTTGGACTGACGATAGCGAATTAGGTTGCAGGTTCCTGTTGCTAAAGGGCAAATACTTATTATCGTTCATGCTGTTGGAGAGATCGGCTTCGTTCCAAATGCCCTTCTTTTACAAGTCGCAACAAACAACAGGAGATTTTCATCAAGAAATGAATACAGAAAAGTACATGAAGTGAATCAACGCCATGTTGAGACCTAATATGCGTGCTGGGTCTGTTCTGGTCATCGACAATGCTTCACAATGCGTCAACACTCACTTGACAAACCACCTACCTCAAATTCATTGAAAGAAGAAATGAGAGCTTGGTTACTTAGACATAATATAGCTTTAGATGAAAGCATGAGTAAAACAAAGCTATATAACTTAATTAAAACCAACAAACAGCTTCAGACGTCATACATACTTGACCAGATAGTAATACAACATCGCCATAATGTACTTAGACTCCCATCGCATCATCCAGACCTAAACCCAATCGAATTAATCTGGGCTGATATCAAAAAATGGGTGGCATGCAGAAATATAACTTTTAAATTAAAATATGTGGAGCAGTTATAACGCCAGCAATTTGCTGAAATTGGAAGGCCAGAATGGGAAAATATATGTCGACATGTTGAATAAATTAAGAATCATTATTTCGAAAAATACGGAATTGCAGAAAATCAAATAGAAAGAATTCTCATCCAAGATAATGGTGCAGAAAGTAGTGACAGCAGCGATGACGGCAATAATGTGAGTGATTCCGCAGAAGAGGAAGGGTTGTTAGGTGTGGAAGAATTGGAGGCAATGATTGACAGCGTTTTTATATTAAGCGCTTTTTACAGCGTGGATTTTAATATACTGTATATAACTAGTTTATCAGCGCAAAGCAGTGCATAACCGGTGTGGATATTTGACGATGACTGTCCCACGCACTCCTGCAGTATGTAGTCGACCGGTCACCACCTGATCTGGTAAGCAACTCGCATCATAGCTCTCATTAAGATTTTCACGTGTCTAGAACTGTTGCGCCGATTATAAGATGCAATAAATGTACATGGCAATGTTAAGAGGATAACGTACATGTTATTAACGTCTGTGGCAAAAAATAAAATGCAAAACGCGTGGAGTGCAGGAACTTCAGCTCTCCAAGCATGATACTATGTGCGGGTAATGGATTAAAAAATCGTATGTGTTACATTCACATAACTTTCTCTACCCTATATCATTTACTAGTAAGTATAAAAACTTAACTTACGAAAGCTTATTTTTCTGTCTACGTCATTATAATCGAGTGAAACCGTTGAAGAAATAGCTACATTACACATTTCGTTGTAAATGCATAGGAATTAGCGGTAGACAAATGATTCAGTAATGGACGTTATATGCTGGTCTTACATACGCTGTCCTTGCAGTCGCGAGAAACAACTGAATGTCTACAGAACTTTAAATTAATGGTATTGAACAATAAAATAAGTATTGAACAATTCCATTCATTAATTACGGATATCTCGGAAGTCGCCTATGCCACAAAAAAGTTCCTTTAAATAAATGATGTGTTTTAAATAGACCTACATCTTTGTATAGTACGTTTTCATCTCTCGCTTGCCGATTACCAGTTATATAGGATTCTACAAAATTTCTTCCGGAGGAAGAGGACTTCGTAAGCTATTTCCAGAAAATTCAAGATGTACATTTTATTTGTCATGTAAGCATCTTTAATATACGGTATTTAAAAAACCTTTAGAGCCATTTTTGAGAAAATCTAAAATTTCGAAAAATGCTCCATGTAAGGTTAGAGGAATTTCTTGATAATCTTTGTGTTTCATCTTTGGAAGATACAAAACTTCAAAATAAAATTTGGTATTTATCTGGCTTTTCGTTTTTGAGGAATGGTATTCACGGACACACACACACGGATCTTTTTCTAAAAATACTTCTTTTTTTGGATTAAGAGCCTCAAAAGACTATTTCCAATGAAAGCCCGGTATAGAATTTTTGGCTGGAACACAATACACAAACATAATACAATTTTTTTTTAGTTCCACTTATTGCCTTTAACTGCAATGGTTTTATCGGCGAAATTTCCTTTGGAACATATTGCCTATTGGTTTGTCGTTGGATTTCTGGTAAACTTTCGGCTTTATTCATTATATCACACATACGTTCAAATCCTCGTTCATACTTCCAGACTATGGGGAGGGTAAGAAATAATCTTGGTTAGAGAACAACTCCCAACCCCCCTCTTGGAAACGAACCCGGGACCCATCGCACAGCAGACAAATGCTCCACTGACTGAGCTACGAGACTAGCCTTTCCCCTACTTACTATGTGTAGTAGAGAAAGTGAAAATACTATCGTCGAAAATAGTAGATTATGACACAAGTGTTAAAAGTAGGGTTTTCTTTTGCGGGTAGGAGCGTTTGCGAAACGAAGGCCGTGGGCCTGTAACCTTCGTTTTAACTTGTGCAGTAGGTTATTTAGGAGAGATCTGGTACACTTTTTTGGGCATATATGGGAAAACGAGGCTGGATGGGGCGGTTCAAGGAGGAAAATGGGTTTATATGGGAGAGATAGGGAATACGAAGACCGATACTAGGCTAGACAGGGTTGAAGGAGGGTAGTGCGTTTATATGGAAGAGACAGTTGAGATACGTTAGGCTAGACAGATGCTGAGAGTAGAGTATGCGTTTATATGTATGAGAGGTATAGGAACAGGAGGAGAGGTGTTAGGCTAGACTGAGGTTGAGTAGAGTATGGTTTATATGAGTGGTATAGGAAAACGAGGAGAGGTATTAGACTAGACAGGGCTTGAAATGTAGTGTATGGTTTATATGAGAGGTATAGGAAAACGAGGAGAGGTGTTAGGCTAGGAGAGTTTGAGTATGTGTTTATAAGGAGGACAGATAGGTGTTAAAGGTAGAATGTGCTTTATATAGATTAGATAGGAAACCAAGGAGAGATACTCAGCTAGACAGGGGTGGGAGAGGAATACGCTGTATGAGAGGTAGGGAATACGGGGAGTGGTGTTAGGCTAGACTGAGGTTTAGAGTAGAGTATGCGTTTATATGTATGAGGGGTATAGGAACAGGAGGAGAGATATTGGACTAAGGAGGTTGAGTATGCGTTTATAAGGAGAGATGAGTAAACGATGAGATCCTATGGTAGGATAGACAGATGTTAGAGGTAGAATGTGTTTTATATGAGAGGTATAGGAAACCTAGGAAGGATGCTCAGCTAGACAGGGAGCAGGAGGGGAATGCGCTGTATGAGAGGTAGGGATACGAGGAGAAATGCTAGGTCAGGCAGATGTTGAGGACTAGAGTATGTGTTTATAGGGGAAGGATAGGGAAGATGCTATTCTATACAGTGGTAGAGAGCAGAGTATGCGTTTATATGTATGAGAAGTATAGGAACAGGAGGAGGGTTGTTAGGCTAGACAGAGGTTGAGGAGTAGAGTATGGTTTATATGAGAGGTATAGGAAAACGAGGAGAGGTGTTAGGCTAGACAGAGCTCGAGGAGTAGAGTATGGTATATATATGAGGTACAGGAAAACGAGGAGAGGAGTTAGGCTAGACAGAGATCGAGGAGCAGAGTATGGTTTATATGTGAGGTATAGGAAAACGAGGAGAGTCGGTAGGTTAGACAGATAGTGAAGCAGTAGGAATATGGACTTATATACAGCAGAGATAGGGAATAGGAGGGAAGGTGCTAGACCTTGAAAGCGACTTTAATCGAGAACTTCGTGGAAATATGTTTCCTGTCAATGACAGTACACTAATTCTAGTCAGCTTCAGCACGTAACCCACTCGCGCTAAAAAGGTGACCCACTCACGGAGAAAGGTGACCCACTCAAACAAAAATGTGACCCACTCGAACAAAAAAGGTGACCCACTCACGCAAAAAGGTGATCCACTCAGGGAAAAAGGTGGCCCGCTCAGGGAAAAAGGTGACCCACTCAGGGAAAAAGCTGACCCAGCCAGGGAAAAGGTGACCCACTCAAGCAAGAAAGGTGACCCACTCACGGGAAAAGCTAACCCACTCACACTAACAGGTAAGTAATTCAGTTAGTATCTCAGGGTAGGACAGATCCCGGGAAGCGGATACAGCATAGTTCCGTATGATGTTACAGGTAATTAAGATAGTATCGTTGGTATTTAGGATAATTCAACTATCATAGGTGTTTAGAGTCACTCAGCTAGTATCACAGGAGGCTAGATTCCATAGGCAGGGCGTATCATAGCTATATATGATTTCACAGGCAATTCAGCTAGTGTCGTGAGCATTTAAGCTAATTCAGCTAGTATCACAGGAGGCTAGATTCCAGAGGCTGACTGCATGATAGCTGTGATGATTTCACAGGTACTTCAGCTAGTATCGTAGGTATTTAGGCTAATTCAGCTAGTATCACAGGAGGATAGATTCCAGGGTTTGGGTATTGCATAGTTTCGTATTTCACAGATAGGTCATTTAATATCGTAAGTATGGGGTAATCAGCATAGTTTCACAGATATTGTTGCTAATTTCGATCTGCGATTTGTATCATAGCTATTTAAGGTAATTACAGGTGATTCAGGTTGTATCAATGGTATTTGAGCCATTTTAACAGATAATTCAACTAGTATCATTGATATTTAGGTAAACCAGATAGTAACACAGCTGGCTGTTCTAATTTGGAGCAGGGATTCGTATCATAGCTATTTAAGGCATGTTCACATGATTCGGGTAGTATCACAGGTATTTAAGTCATTTTAACAGTTAATTCAACTAGTATCACAGGTATTAATGGTAATATAGAGAGTAATTAGATTATAAACATTTCTCATCCAACGTTACAACAATTTATATGTTTTTTTCTAAATCTTACAAACTTATTGTATGTTAAACAGTTATTGTACGATGCGGAGAGGATAAACTGCATATTGGTTCACAAATTGAAAAGCTTTGTGTCAACATACCTTTATTTTAGTTCTTTGTAGGTGTCTCGTCCCTTTTTATCTAGGCCTGAGACTAGCACTAGGTTTGCTCCTAATGGCAGGGTTACCACCTTCCCTTCCATCTTCTTCTTTCTTCATGGGGCGTCTGCTAGTTGCATACACAGCACACGGATAAGCTTCATTTTTTAAGATTGTAGGCTCACGAGAAAATCTTCATCTTCGACTTACATTCTCTTAAGCACTGTTTGTAATACTGTAATGTCCATACGCATAGGTAGTTATTCCATCCTCAGTAATAACTCTTTTATCATCAAAGGGATTCAATGTAATTTTATTCACTTGCACTGCGGTAACAGCATGCTTTCGTGATAGGATTAGATTAATGGGCGTGCTGATGATTTCACAGGTTTTAAGACAGTCTGTATAGCTGTCAAACGCAATGTACCGCTTAATAGCGCTACGTTTTATACCTTTAATTTTTTTATCATTGAACCGTGGGTATCTAGTGCATACATCTTTGGTCGTAGTCCGACAAAGCGCTGGATGATTTTACCATTAGCCTCATCTTTAAATTTTCCCATCACCTTCTTGTTTAGAGCTGAATAGCAGATATGACTTGTGGGATAATCAGATGTATCTAGATGCTCGAGAAAACGTAGCTTGTCCTGATCATCAGTTCTCACTCGATGAATGAATGAATCAGTGTCCATATACACAAGCTTCAGGTTTTCAGCTCCATAATAAGGAAACAACACATCATAGTGATAGTGATACATTGATGTCTTGGAGATGTCCAACACACTCATTCCAATGTATATAGATTTGCTGAACACAATCGGACGAGAGGCCATATGTACAGCAGCTGGATTAGCAGCATATATCGTCCTATCAATAAACGTAGGCTTGGCGATCAACTTTTCCAGAGTCTTCTCGTTTGTAACTAGTCGTATATCCACACGGTTACGCAGGTTCTCCATAGTTTTTCCAAACATGGCGTTGTTAAAGAGCTTGTAGAGATCCTTCTCGAAGTCATTTACAGCTTATTGTCGTAGTCTGTTGTTAAATTCCATAAAAGGTTTCAACCATCGAGACTGTCGGAACTGTAGCACACGACGGATTTTTGTTAGTCGTGGTCCATGACTAAGAGCCTGCTTCAAAGCCATGTAATGCACTACATACTTCTTTCGACGTCCAAGATAGGGTATCAGTTTCTTTGTAGTTGAGTCCTTAGGTTTCATGCACTCAGGCAGGAAAGGAAGATCGTTGTGTAGATCGTGAAGTTCTGCAGGATACTCGATGTCGACTTCTAATATGTAACCATGAGAATCATCTTCTTGTAGTCTTTCTAAATTGATTTCTTCAGGCCAAACCGACTGAAATCCACCAAAAGGAAGGGCGTGACACATTGCCCACCCATATTAGTTATTGGCGTCCTCGTATGTGATAAATTGGGTTGGTCTCAACGGATCAAACTTCTCCATATAAGTGTTATTAGCCTTTGCATACCGATGAGAAGCTTGGCATTAACCTCCTCTAATACCTGATTCCACCATGAGTAGCTGATCATAATCTTGTAACAGCTCCAGTTTAATTCCAGTATACAGCAACATTGTATTCCATGTAAGCCCTGGAGAGGTAAAATAATGTGCAGGATCAACTTTGTGTGTTTTGAGGGTTTGCTCTCTGAACGTTTCAAATACATCAGCTAGAAGAAGCACATCTGAAGTTAAGTAGAGATCGCTGTACTCGCCTAGGTTTCTCAAATTAAACAGCTCCCATACATTTCTAGCATGATCGTAATCAGTATCAGTAATTTCTTCTTCATTTAATCTATTGTAGGAGTCCTTAGGAGGCAAGCAGGTCTCGTTCAAAACATCCCATGACGTAACAAAATCATATGGAAATACACCCTTACGGGTCATCAACTTCAATTTGTCTTCTCCAAAGTGCTTTAGCGTTTCAGGATATGAGGTTAGATTTTTTAGCAACTTATCCAAGCTTGTACTGAGGAATCGAAAGCTATCCACAAACCGAAGCTTTATATCTCCTACATACTTGGTGAATGAGATATAGCTTTCGTCAGAGTTAGGAATTACCTCCACACGTTCACTTGTACAACCCAGCTCCTTCACAATGAAATGCGAGTCATATCCACTAAGGTTATGCATGAAGAAGGGAACATATTTAGGTGTTTTGCATGCTAAATTGCATTCATTATGAAGACTTCCACGATATTCACCACTGATGTGATCATGGTCGCGTACTTTGTAGCTTTCGTCTGTAAAGGGTTTTCCACACAAGTAGCATACTGTAGATGACTCAAAATCCTTTTTTGCTTGTCCGTAAGTTTCAGAGGCTTGGCAGATTTGTATATGTCATCAATCATTGTTGCAAAGATGTCAGATATGGCATAAACTTCTGAGCAGCATCAACACCACGATATACATAGGGTTGCTTAGGAAGACCAGTTTCGAGATGTTCAACACTGCATGACGGCTGCACGTAAACACAGCTCATTGGCGAATGCTCTTGATAAGAGGTTGTATAGGAAGTTTCAGGATTGGGTATACACGTATGGAATGGAGTGAGAATACTCTCAAAATCAGCATAGATGACATAAGGTACTTTCAGCATCCTCTCAACATTTTTAAACTGTACAATTGATTTATCCTTGGTAGGCATAACTACCCTTGCAACACCATGTTGAATACAGACGGCTGCATGTTCTTGTAGTTTTTTCAGTCCACTTCGTCCATATCGATCATCAAAATGTGTAAACCAGCGCTTACAGGTATAAACACGTCCATTATGGTTAGTTTTCTGACGTCTAATGAGTTTCTCAAAATTCTTTATATACGCGTAGTGATGTTTTCCACTACTCTCATTCAATAGTAGCAGGTCACAGTGTTCAGGTAGTTCAGTGCTAGCAACCTTTATCGGATACACTTCGTGCTTCTCATCCAGCCCGAAAACGTTTATAGCTTGTTAAGCTTCTCAAATTTAGGTATTTGAGAAAGTGGTGTAGGGTAAGAAACACAGCTGAAGTCGTACCTATTTTGAAGCTGCTTGTATTTGCTCATACGTTGTGCATTCTTCTCAACGAATTTGGCCAGTATAGAATACATGAAACATTTCTCATCACTAAAGTTCTAAATGTTTATACACGCTTTCCTTGCTTCAACAGATGACGGTAGTTGTATGTAGCTACTTCCTTGTAACGGGTTGTACTTATTGATACGAAGTCGAACTCCTTCCACTGCAAGCAAAGCCCAGTTGCTACCCTTAAGCTGAGACTCCTCCATTTCAGTCACCAATTTCTAGAACTTTGCTTCCAGTGTTGAGTCCAGATCTGTTTCTATGAAAACAGGCTGATTCCTTGTTTTAAATGTTTTGTCACAGGTTTCTCCAATACTGTTAACAAATCGACACTCAGCCAGCAGATTAATTTTAACACTCTTGTGAATACCAAGCTCTTTATGCACAGCCTGGATTATGCGTTGTTTTGCCTCATGTAGATTCATATTCAGGTCCTTAGGTGATTCACATCGTATAAAATACGATTTCAATCGTCCTTCGAAGGATGTCTCGTATTCTTTCATATCACAGTCCTCCATTGTTGATAATAACTGATGTTTAGTAGGCTCTAATCTTCTTTTATTCTGAGGACTGCTTATTTCACATACATCCTCGGGTCGCTGCCGCTTATAACCATTATTGAAGGTCAAGCTACAATGTTTACATTTGAAGTGCTTCTTGCAGCTCATCTCGTGTCTTCTCTTGTGATAACCTCGGAGGAACTTCTTCCCACATTTTTCGCAAGCGTATCCAGTAGTGCTTGGAATAATATCCTTATACGCTGAGTTATTCATCTTTATTCTTGATGTAATAACGTATTAATCCTTCAAGGGAAATGTAGACCTCTTCACCTTGATAACACTTTAGATGGCTGATTATTCCTGGAGAGAAGACGAAGTTAAGACCTCAAGACTAATTAGCACAATGAAGTCCAATGCCGTAGATCACCATATTTATAGAGGGAGCACGAACCTTTTAGATCAATCATAAACTCGCTCCATAACCAGCTGTATATGATCGCTCAACGTGAATTAACCTCAGCCATATAACCTCACGCCCAGAAGCAGGATGTTTATGACGTCACACCCAGAGATAGGATGTCTGGCAGCATCAAACACGTTTAAACACGTCTCATAACTAGCTGCTTATGCTGTCACACCAACAAGAGAAGTATTCTCACAGGCTTATTCAGACATATAGTGGGTCACCTTGCGTGAGTGGGTCACCTTTTTTGTTTGAGTGGGTCACATTTTTGTTTGAGTGGGTCACCTTTCTCCGTGAGTGGGTCACCTTTTTAGCGCGAGTGGGTTACGTGCTGAAGCTGTCTAGAATTAGTGTACTGTAATTGACAGGAAACATATTTCCACGAAGTTCTCGATTAAAGTCGCTTTCAAGGTGTAGCACCTTCCCTCCTATTCCCTATCTCTTCTGTACACAAGTCCATATTCCTACTGCTTCACTATCTGTCTAGCCTACCGACTCTCCTCGTTTTCCTATACCTCTCATATAAACCATACTCTGCTCCTCGATCTCTGTCTAGCCTAACACCCCTCCTCCTGTTCCTATACTTCTCATACATATAAACGCATTCTCTACTCTCTACCACTGTCTAGACTAGCATCCTCCCTATCTTTCCCCTATAAACACATACTCTAGTCCTCAACATCTGCCTGACCTAGCATTTCTCCTCGTATCCCTACCTCTCATACAGCGCATTCCCCTCCTGCTCCCTGTCTAGCTGAGCATCCTTCCTTGGTTTCCTATACCTCTCATATAAAACATATTCTACCTTTAACATCTGTCTATCCTACCATAGGATCTCTGCGTTTAGTCATCTCCCCTTATAAACGCATACTCAACCTCCTTAGTCCAATATCTCTCCTCCTGTTTCTATAGCCGTCATACATATAAACGCATACTCTACTCTAAACCTCAGTCTAGCCTAACACCACTCCCCGTATTCCCTACCTCTCATACAGCGTATTCCTCTCCCGCCCCTGTCTAGCTGAGTATCTCTCCTTGGTTTCCTATCTAATCTATATAAAGCACATTCTACCTTTAACACCTATCTGTCCTAACATAGGATCTCTCTCCGTTTTCTCGTCTCTCCTTATAAACACATACTCAAACTCTCCTAGCCTAATACCTCTTCTCGTTTTCCTATACCTCTCATATAAACCATACACTACATTTCAAGCCCTGTCTAGTCTAATACCTCTCCTCGTTTTCCTATACCACTCATATAAACCATACTCTACTCAACCTCAGTCTAACCTAACACCTCTCCTCCTGTTCCTATACCTCTCATACATATAAACGTATACTCTACTCTCAGCCTCTGTCTAGCCTAACGTATCTCAACTATCTGTTCCATATAAACGCACTACCCTCCTTCAACCCTGTCTAGCCTAGTATCGGTCTTCGTATTCCCTATCTCTCCCATATAAACCCATTTTCCTCCTTGAACCGCCGCATCCAGCCTCATTTTCCCTATCCTTTCCCATATATGCCCAAAAAGTGTGCCAGATTTCTCCTAAATAACCTACTTTGTGCATATATTATTTTTAGACAGCGTTTGAATTTGTAAAATATTAATAAAACAATATGATATTGATTTCTAAAACTAGGAGAAACCACGTTTATAACGAAATCAACTCACCTGCAGAGCGAGATTCTGAAACGAGAGAAATGGCGTTGAATTGAGACCAACTCTCGTGTGCAGCGATATGTCAGAGGTTATGATGTTTTGTTGATTCGCTAGCAGTCATTTTCAGTGAAATTATGTTTATGTTTTGCCTTACACCAGGTAATGAAGCGATGAAATGCCATATCATACTGCTTTCTGGATTTTTTGGGGGTAAGTAGTTCTATTGTTATTCTTTCTGCTGCTTCTGTAATTTTAGCTCGCTCTTCCATTTCAGCTTCTTCTAATTCATAATTTAATCTTTATGTACTAGATAAAAGGAATAACGCTGGTAAAATAAGGTATAGCTTAACTCCACAACGAATTGCGATAAATTGATTTGTATTGTGAACAGTAAGGTGATCGCCATGAGAAATTAATCATTTTAAGAGACACAGTGAAAAGTGAAACCTAATAAATTAATTGTTCTTCCGCACTAGCCATGTGTGTAAGACAAGGTTGGAAATTCAGAGTTGCATGACTGAAAAATTCAATGCCATAACCGGGATTTGAACCACGGATTTCCCGATTTCCGTCCTGATGCTCTAACCACTGAGCGACCATGGCTATATGCCGGTAGGACATTAAATTCTCCAGCTGACTCGCATTTTTCCCGGTAAACCACAAGGAGATCTGAAATTGTATTGAGATAACATACCCCATGCTGACTTGCAATGCCGTAGTAATGCAATGGCGGATATTTACCTCGAAGAGGGGCATTTTTATTTATTTTTTGTTATATATGTGGGAATAACAAAAAATACAATATGATATGACTTTTAATAATAATAATAATTATAATAATAAAATTTACGTAATATAACTGATATAATTAATTTTAGGAATAATAATCTTTTGTGTGTATTATTAACAATAGTAAAAGAAACATAGAAGTTAATGTAGTTGTACAGTAATACCATGATATATATATATTAAAACATAATATTTTGTTTATATTATATGACAATAATAAATAAAAGAATGGAACAGAGATGTCTACAGTACATCACATTTAATCTTTGCGTTACTAATTGAATATTCTGTATCCAAAAATATAATTTTTATAATTGTAGTGCATAACGAGCCATAGTTTCCACACAGATATCTTCTTCTTCTTCTTCTTCTTCTTCTTCTGCTTTGCTGTTTTCATAGATGGCTTTAGCAACACTATTGTCTCTGTCGATTTCTTCTTTTAAGTCTCGTGTATTTACTTGCAAAATGTATGTGAAAAAATTGTATATTTTTTTGGTTTAAATTTGAAATGAAGAGGGTGCCTAATAACACGCATTTATAGTCGTCTTTTTGCAATATGTTCCATATCGTGTCACCACTTGATCAAGACTGATGCAATCGTCACTCGTGCCTCTCCTCCTCTTGCTGTCGCTTCTAATCTGTAAAGTTTAAAGAGCATATTAAATATATCTGCGTTTATGGTTTCGTCACATACAAAACTTCTATTTATTTTAATTTCTACTGTTTTTATATCTCAAACCGGGTGGTGTTAGTGGACAATACTTTAAATGTTTGTCCATGATAGAATCCATGCCTAATTCTAAAGGTTTTGGATATTCTGAGCAAACAAGCATACATAGTTACCAGTTCAGTTAAAGTATATTTGAAGGCGACATTCATGTAAATATTTCCGTGCTGTAGACCTGAAACATATGGTCCATTATCGCTCATATCTGCTGTTAAATAAAAAAAACTAATTTAGTATACTCGTTTGTATAGCGATCTAAAAAATGGAATGTCCTCGATCATCGCAAAGTGAAGGTGTATTGTTTTTTTTTTTTTTAGAAGATGTTGGGGAGCCAAACTTAATGAAGTTACTGCCCCAAGTATGGTACAAAGTTTTCGATGGCCTTCGCCCCAACTTTACGTTTCGGTGGCCTTCGCCCCAAGTTTAGGAATCAGCTTTGTATTTTCATGTTTCTTTAAATATTATATATATTTAGGTTTGCCTCGGCTGCGCCAGTATTAATTTTGTAGAAACATGTTTCTCTTAACATGTTTCTCTTACGGCTAAAGTATATAGGCTTACACAAATTATAATTTTTACTTCACTCCATTTATTAATCCTTCACACGATTAAGTAGCACTTCACTGATATAAGAGCTGTGAGATTATTTATTAATTACTTGCACTTTTTAACACGTAAACTTTATATTCTCACCGTAATGAATTTTCATCTCACATTGAATACGTATTACATTTCTGGAGGACAGTTAGGAACGCTGTCTACTAGCAACTGGCTTCTAAATTTGTACAATTTGCTCTATTTTAGTTTCTGATTAGCTAATCCTGGTCCAAAAGAATACTTTTATTTAACTTTCAGGTTTTCTGGTTGTTGATTGGCTATTTATAAACTGTCTCAAAAATTACATTATTGTTGCTCCAAGAATTACTAGTAGCATTATTAAACTTTCCAATTCATTGTTGCCTCAAGGTTACCTCATTGTTAGCAACGTTTGACCTATTATTCTCACAGCTCCTACATTATTAAATTACGTAATACATCATAAAACATGTACATAATAATATAAACATATATAATACAATATATACAATGACTGTAATATACACTTTTATATATTGCAACCTATGTATATTGCTTTAAGGCGGGCTGTTATTGAATTTATATAGTATATGATTAGACTGAAATCATTTAAGTGTTAAAAATACTGCCTCAAATTGCCCCCTTTTAGAAATGTTTAAAAATTGTTCTTTTTGTTTTGTTCTTTTAAATTTTTAAATGTTTTCTGAAAGTCCCCCGAAAAAGAGAAACATACCCTTTTTTTATAACACTTGCTATTTTTCACTGTCACTTTTATTTAACACTGGCTGGTTTTTCACTACACTCGTGTATAACAGAATACTTCATATTTATTTTGTTCTGCCACATGTTCGACACTTTTAAGGTCAACGACCTGGTGTAAGGTCAATGGTCTGGTGTTCAAAGACATGAGTGAAGTTTGTTTATTCACTAACATTATTAGCACTTGTTACTCTTTCTTTACAACTTACTTCTTAAACATATTCTTTTTATAGTTCTTACAATTTCTAACAATTTGTTGCCTTATACAATATAAATGCAGTTGCTCTTCAGATTTATTACGTTTTTCTTAGTAAAAATGGATTTTTTTATTACATCTTTTTATCTAAACTCCCTTTCTTATATTGACAATTTGTTACAATTAATAAAGATATTATTATACATTTTGTTTTAAATTACATTGGTTCCCCTTGTATGTTCCAGTTACTTTATTTTCTTTTTCTACTTGTGGCACACATAACCTGCATACTTTATTTTCTTTTTCTTATTCTTCTTATGCCACAATTTTTTAAGGCTTGTCCTAATCTTATGTTGCACAGTTGTATTCCAGAACTTATTCATAAATAAAACTTTAAATGTTTCAAAATTCATTTCACTGTCTGCTAGCATATGTAACCAATCTAAGGTTTTGTTATTCAAGCATTTTATAACAAGTAGGTATCATTTTTAATGTTTCAGGCACATTTTTTCAATTTAAAATATTCTAGTAGATCATTAATACACTGTACTGGACTTGGGGAAGCATTAAGATAAGGTAATGGTAATTCATTGAGCACAGAATAATAGTTTGACATCTGATTTGGTACATGCATATGTGGGTTATCATTATTGTTTTGTTTTTGAGAGGCTGATGCTATGGAAAAAGCAGTAGCGTTTCTTGTATTATTAGTTAACAAAGGTGATACACTTCTTTCCTCACTTGTATTATTGTCATTCATTTGATTAGCATTTACAGAACTAGTTACATTTGCATTCACATTTGTTACTGTTGGATCTATTTGTATTTTCTACTTCTTCAGTTTCCTGACTAGTTTCTTGTAGTTTATTTAACTCTGTGCTAGTTTCATTCAGCTTATTATTTAACTCATTATTAGCTCCAGTTAACTTATTATTAGTTTCCGTTCTCAGCTGTACTAGTTTTGGTTAGTTTATTATTATATTCAGTTATTGTATTACTTAACCCTACTCTCATTTCAGTTATTCTATTATTCATTTCAGTTAGCTTATTACTACAGTCATTTATTGCTTTTAGAAGGCACATTACTTGTTGTTGTGAGAAGTATAGATACTCTTGTTGGCTAGATGTGTGAGGGTTTCTTTCTTTTGTTGTTCCCTGCACTAACATATGTAAAGCTGATTGACCTTGCATACTACTGCTATCTCTCTATGCCTACCTGTGCATTTACAGATAACGTTCTTCTACATCTAACCTATTTGTTTCCTCTAGCACTGATTGTAAGTTTACATTGTAATCAGTAATGGCTGACCTATCCTCTCCTAGTTCCATATTTTCATTGTTTTCTGTTTCCATTTTATTTTGTATATTTTCTTTTGTTATATTTGGGTTGGAATTTCTGAATTTTAATTTACCACTTCTTAACAGCATGAATTTATCTTAATAATATATGTTTTCTTAACTACTTTGATAATTATATAAATATAAAGTATTGGAATTTTCTGACCTTTTGTTCTGGCTGTTTTTAGTAAACCTTTTTATTCTGGTGTTCCCTCGTAGATTCTTGTTGAATTGTTGACTGCGTGCCCTGTACTCCTGAAAGGATTGTTGCTGTCCTTGGATGATGTTGATGATTTTTAAGTTCTCTGAAGTTCTCTGGACTTTTCTGAAGTTCTCTGAAGTTCTCTGATGTTCGTTGATCTCTTTTTTTCATGTATTCTCGCCTGCTATGGCCCCACGCTGGGCGCCAATTTGAAGGTGTATTGTTTTTCTTTGAAGATGTTGGGGAGCCAAACTTAATGAGATAACTGCTCCACGTATGATACCATTTATTCGCAAAAGACCAAATCCTCCTGGCAACATCCTCCCACCCTAACCATGTTATCTCCAGGTTCTGTTTCACACCCAACCCTAGTATATAAATCTCTATATCTCGTCTAAATTTTATTCCATGTTTTAGCTCCTCTGCCTTCATTTATCTTCTATTTCCCAGTTTATGCCCAGTGGTCATTTTTACTTTTTTTTTACGACGCTGTAGTGATAGTCCATCTTGTATCTCTTGACTCTCAAAATTTTGGAATTTAGTTGCAATTAAACTGATGATGATAGAATATTGTCCTCAGAGTTCTTGGTTACATTTAATTAGTCGTAATCAATATCTCTACATTTATTTTACCATCTACTGCATCTTGTTGGCGTCCACCTTCATGCAGAACTCCATATTTTAATGTTCCCTTTCCCACTTCCAAGATATGTCTCCGAAAATGAAGTTTTATGTTATATATATTTACTATCTTAATCCATTCGCTTTCCTCACTTTTCATACAAAAACTATATGTCTATTGCCTCAAACATGAATTCGGATAATAATAACTCCCTGTACAAAATTTGGATGGGTGGTACGATCCGTCGTAACATTGACATCTTTTTAACCCTTAATGGAGGCTTAAGTCTCCTAAGTTTTTACGAATAATGTAAAGCGGATAGCATTTTGTTTGAAGCGTTTAGAAGTCTCTGATTATATATAGTGCTAGGATTTGCAAAAATAGCTTTAACATCCTATAATTGAAGGAAAGGCTGCACTTTTGAAACACCTCACCACCAGCGTTGCAAATCACAATTTAGTGTAATGTCCGTTACCAATATGAATCAACTGTCCAAACTAGAGAAGACTTTGAAAATGTCCGGGTAAAAAGAAACAACCGTCATTTTTAAAACGTTTATTTGTTAGTGACATTTACATTAGTAAAAGTTGCCTTTAGTTATGTTAAAACAATCTGATGTGTTAAATTTACATTGCTCTCTCTCTACGCAATATTGTTTATTTTTATATGTCTTCTACCGAGCGAGATGGATTCGTGTTAACGTATCAGGCTTGCATTCCAGAGGTCTCAGGTTCGATTCCCGTCAATCACACACCCTGACCTGAGAATTTTCGTGGTTTTACCTGGTCGGTAGGGGAATGCTGGGTGGAAATCTACCACGATTTCCTCTCCATCATTTCCCTTTCATTTCTTTCTCTTCATATTTCAAGTGTTCCTCTGGGTATCGTGGCGTATGGTGGTGCCAGACAGATGGCGCGGCTGCTTGTTCAAAGGAAAGAGCACTCCCCGTGAACACTAGAGGGCTGCTTGGTCTACAGTTGCCCATCGCCCCCATAGGCAGCTTCAGTAGTGGGACTGGTCTTCGAAACTGGAAGTGTTAGGAACTTCCGCGCGTCTCTGTGGCCTGTCTGCCTGCGACCTACAGCCTCCTGTGGTTACTTCATTCCATCCCTCCCCCCTGGGAAGTGGTAGCCATAATAGATCTATATACGTCGCGGTGCGCGAGGTGTCGTCCTCCATTATAACATTTATACTTAGGCCTAAATCTCTTCTACAAGGTATTCTTACAAAGCTATTCTATTCGTTTCATTTAATCGAGTTAAACGTTTGCAGAAATGGTTTCATTTCCCATTTCGCCATAGCAACACCAGGGGAAACGGAAAGTCCAGTCTCTAATCGCGGGTCATTGTAAACTGGCTTTGCCCGAACATCGTGAGAAAGGAAAATTTGTGACCAAACACTTCACAGAATATTAAGTATTGGAAAATTCAAACCAGGAGCAACGAATATCCCCGAAGTAGTTTATGCCATAATAAACGTCATTATAAATAAATTTAGTGTTCTAACGAGATCTACATTATTTTATGAAGCTGTTGTTTATCTCTTATACTTTACCAGTAATAAAACACTTCACAGAATTCATTACAGTGAACTAAAGAAATTCAAAATGCATATTTTAATATCTTAAACTTCTGGTATTTTTATCAAAATCCTTAGTTATTTTTGACAAATTAAAAAATAACCAAAATTTTGCATGAAAAGGATGGTTTTAGTCTGAGGATATTTCGTTTGAAAGCCTCCTTTACGCATCCTTGGAAGATGCTGAACTTAATTATACAACTTTTTACTTATGAGTCATGCTGTTGAGACCCACTCAATCGACCTATCTGGCTATCTATACCAACGTTTTCTAAAAATGCTTCATTTTTGTTCAGGTGACCTCAAAACATGTATTCCCAGTAACCTCTCTGTATCAAATTCTTGGGTGGAATACCTACTACGAGTAGGTTGTAGAGAAGGTCAAAAACAACTGTGCATGGTAAACCTTAAACTATACAAAGAGCATGATGTTCAATATACTTTATAATGATGGCAGCCTGCAACGAATTTGCTGCTTGCTTTTAACGTTGAGTATGTGTACTGGAAACCTGAAAATAATTTATAATTTTTGAGGGGAGGGGGAAACTGGTTATCCCACAGTCTAATGAAGCACCATAAGTTATCTTGTTTTAGGTTTCCAAAGGGTTCTGAATGGCAAATTCAGATACGTTAACGTGAAATAATTTTCAGGTTATGGCTAACTTAATAAGGCTTCTATTATTAAAGTCCTTATGCCATGTGTTTACGGCATTTTATAGTCTGCGCTGATTTTTAAAAGTATTACTCATGATATTAAGTTCTGTAAAGCTGCCTTCAAATGGTTTGTGTTTTATTAAAGCAATAGTTTTACAATTATGAGGCAATTATTATGGCACAAAATGTGAATCTCCTTATAGCTCTTAGTTGCAGTAAATCTACAGCTAATCTCTGCCCTGAGCATGTCTAAATGTCACCTTAGGATGTAGGATGTAATTACCGGAGGAGGACGCTTCGTCACTGCGACCAATTAGATCTATTGTGGCTACACCTCCCGAGAGGCAGGGATGAAGTGAAGGAGCCGCAGGAGGTCGCAGGTCCGCAGGCAGATGGAATCACAGAGACGGACGCAAGTCCCTATCATTTCCAGTACGAAACACTCGCTCTCGTCAGTAGAGGCGAAGACTCCCACGAGAGGGCGACGAAGCGGCTCTTGCAGGCAGGTCAATATGCTCTGTCGTTGGCGGGGGGAAACACTTTCCAAAGCGTAACGACCATGCCATCTCTCACCAGACGTACTACGGAACCCGGAGACATTGCCTGAAAGATGAAAAGGAGAAAGAAGAAATGGACAGGAAGTAAGGTAAAGTAGAAATCGTGGTAGAATACACCACCACAGCATTCCCTAGACGACCAGAGGAAATCCTGAACCATCCCGCTCGGTAAAACTCACACTAAAACAATACGTATCTATGGGTTTGTATTTCTGGTAACTTATTAATATTCCAAGACTGATCCTACTATCAGATATTTTATACGTCAGCTGCCGAGCTTAAGAATTTTTACCCACATATTTTAGTATCTTTTGTACCTTGCTTCAAAATAAAATCCTACGAAATTTTCGATTACAGAGATTATATATACGTGGTATAAACTGGACACACTGTACCAACACGGAAGGCCGAACTAAATAGAACACGGGCTCATGAACGGAAAGCCTGCGGTTCAAATCCCCTTCCAGGTTTTCCTCAGTCCCCATAACTGGCAAATACTGGGGAGGTACTCTAAACTCAGGCCTAGAACGTTTCCTTCCCAGTTTATCACTGAATTTCATGCATCATCAGTGTGTACCGTCTATGGTGCCTATGCAGTAAGGACGGGCGTTAAACACTGCTAAAAAGTAAAGGAAAAAGTTTAAAACTGGACATGCTATAAGGATATCAACGTCAGATATATATTCTACGTATCCTTGGAGAGTAGTTACATAGTGCCTCTCCTTACTTCTGTAGTGTTCCTCGGAGCTGTTAAACTTTGTTTTGCTGTACTCAGTTCCGCATATATCAAACTTTTTTCGGCTAATCCCTGGAGCTTAGCCAGGAGAGGAAAACAGACAGATAAATATCTCTTTTGGATTTCTGCACATTGACACTTTTACGCTGAAAGACTGTAAACTAGAGCAAGCGTCGGAGATTGGGCCGAGCCGACTTGAACTCCATGACTTATTGCTACCAATATTTTACATCAACGCAACTCCTGTACGAGCGAAGAGATTGCATTTCCATATTTATTTTTCGTTTCCCTCTGACAAATTATACGTCATCGCACACAATACCTGGCCTCCTTTCTATCTCCTCCCCCAGAGGGGACGATATAATATTAAATGATATATGTACCTTATTTTGCAACATGACTGATCGTAGCAAGTCCAGTAACAGCTCGAAGAAAAGCGTCTTCGCGAGATGTGCCTAAGCAAAATATTGCCTATTCATAGCTTCCAAGAAATTGTGACGTTCAATACCAGCCGGTACGAAAGGAATTTAATATTACACCCTACAAGCAGTATCAATAATTCAGTAGTTATCTGCGTGTAATGCCGAAGTTCAGATGGGTACGAATAACTCAGTAATTTACATCCTAATGGAGGCTTCACACGTATTACAAATACATTGTTTATCATTGATAAGCCGAATAGAGAAATTACTTACAGTGTTTATCTAGAATGATTTGTGACTTTTGTTTCTGATGTGCATTTCTTCTCATACCAGATATTTGTGACTATTTCCATACGTGCATTTCCATACTATTCATGCGTGTATTTGATATTGACCAATAGCGTTTAGAAATGCCTCGGGTATTGACCACTAAATGTCATTTTCCTTATAATATGATTGCAAGGATTCGATTTTATCGGATAAAACATCAGCTTGTTACTGAACAATAATAGCTTCAGTATACAATCATTAATAGACTACGTCAATCATCTCGACAGCAGAATCAAACATGATTCAGATTGGAATACTGGAACAAAGAACAATACTGGTCACGTCAATGCATCTTCACTAAAGCCATATCTGCAGATAAATCCACAATGTTATTCATCAGTTCTGGGGAAGTTATCAAATCCTACTACCTCAACATCTATCTCAATATCTACCTCAATATCCAATTCACTTTAGTTTCCATTAACGAAAACCGGTATATGCCTTAAACTTTTGAGGCCGCATTATAGTTGTAAGACGTAATATTGGCGAAATTATACATAGAAATAATTCATTAAATCGCAACAGGCAATGCAATTAGTTTTTAAGTAGAAATGTGTATGCAATTTAGCAGAAATGAAAAGTGCTTACATAAAAATTATTCGTAATAAACATGTAATTAAAAATGTGGTTCTAATAATGATATGTAGACCATGAAATCCGAAGAAAAGGAAACAAGGAACAAGACGACGTTTATAGTTTATGTAAATATTCTTAGTTTAATAAGTTAGAAGTGAAATAAGGTGTACGTGTGCTATATGTTAAAGCTGAGTCGAGAACGAAGGATTACTAATGAAAAATTTGATCGGAATTACTGCAAGCTGAGCGCTGTTTTGACCTACGCTATTGCTAAAATCCGAAGGGACAAATGTTCTAGTGGCTATTGTTTGTCAGGGGAACGCGACTTTTATGAGTTACAGAGTTTTGGCGAAAAAAGCGTGGGAACTTCCGCAAAGTTATTACATGAGTTAAGTTATAGCCAATGAGAATAGAATACAAGCGAGTTGGATACAGGCGCAAAATTTTAGCCAATGACTGATTGAGAGTGGGAGTAGTGAAAACTATTTAAGCCGAAATCAAATTGAGATCATGGTAGTTTGGCCAGCGTTCCAGACGACACCTCCACGTCAATGTGAATAAAGAAGGTGCCTGAGCGTTCAACAGATGTGACAGAAATATGGGTGATAAAACAAAACAGTATGCCGCGACGCGAAGGAATAGCATCTTGCTCCTGATGAGCATTCGTGTAAATCAAAATATATTACGATATAAAATTTGAATAATTAGGCAAGTGCGGGGAGTCAGCAATTATCACCAAAGTGCCTGAGAAAAGTTACTTAGAAATACAACGTTCTAAAGACTAACGAAAATTGTCACCGATTAGAATAGCAAAGAAAAGAAAAAAAGGAAGGTGCCGCTGTTCTGTCTAAAATACTTCCTCAACCGTTCCAGCAGTTACCCATGCCGTGATCACAGACCGTTCATTACTAAGGACATCCTATAAGATCCATGCTTTCCAGTCATAACCGCAGAAGAGAGCTGAGACCTAACTAAGTCTGGAGTCTCTACGAGACGACAGAATCGCATCGTCTTCAACTTCGAAAATTACGTTTTTAATCAATCCACGTTCAAATAAATTATCATCTTATGTCTTTATTGTGTTTTCTGAATTTAGCGTATCTTAATTTTGTGGTTAACTATTTTCTCATTCCCGTTACTGGTGGCATTGGTTAGTATTCCATAACACATTGAAGTTGTAACTTCATTCATCATGCCGGTATATTCATGATCTAACAGCTGATACAATGGTGATTTTATTTTAAGCAACACAAGTAATACAGTAGTTATTATTTATGTAATTTATTATACTCTATTCATGGAATAACGAAAGATATTCCACGTAAAGGATAGTTTTTAATTGGGGACTTTTTGAAAATTTTCGTGTCGCATCTTTGATAGATACTGAACTTAAATACTATAGTATAGTTTATTAACCATACAACTTTTCCTTTCTGAATTTCGCTGTTCACACACACAAACGCGCACATTTTCTTAAAATTTAAGTTTTTATTGCGTTCGTTGGACCTCCAAACAGGTATTTTCTGTGAAATATCCATACCTAATTTTTATAGAATTTAATACCTTCTATCTAAAATAGTTAGGTGGTAGATAAAATACTAATTAAGAGGGGAAACAAACTGTAGGTAAAACGAAATAAAGTAAACAAGAAATTAATTAACTTTGAAGATTTAGAAGCTAGTAACAGTGATGTGTCATAATTTAAAATAAAGAGAGTTGAAGGTTGTTACACTACATCACTAAAATGTTCTTACTTGAACGCGTTTCGGGTGACGGTTTGATCCCATCGTCAGCATGTTTTCAACTGAGTGTGCCGGTTATTGTCTGGGGAATGTGTGTGGTGTTCTCTGGTGCTGCGCTGATGAACCTCCAAAGGCTGCTGGGTGGCGGCAGTTCGAAATTCATTAGGTGATTCCTGTGTTTGACGACATGCAGTTTTTCCCAGATGTCCAATTCATTGCAGCGTTGATCGGTTTTAAGAGTTTTATGTTCGGAGTGATATCATGGTTTGAAGATCAGAAATGATGTGCTACTGCTGATTTATCTGGCTGCTTTTGGTAAATACATCTCATATGCTCTTTAAAGTCTTATAACCGGCAAACTCAGTTAAAACATGCTGACGATGGGAGCAAACCATCTCCCGAAACGCGTTCAAGTAAGAACATTTTAGAGATGCAGTGTAACAACCTATAACTCTCTTTATTTTAATAAGAAATGCCCGAACTTCTAGAGTGGTAAGCAGTTCACAGTCTGTAGAGTATTTATTGATAGCGTTCATGTTTAAGACAATTCTTATTAGTATTTGTAACTGCTTTTAAATGACATTAGCTTCTAACTTGAATATAAATTCATGCTAAGAATTACTTATTTGCTTTAGACATGATATATCGTTCTGTTAATCCTAGATGGGGAATGGAAACAATGTGTGCAGATGGTCTTTAAAACCATATTATAAGGAAACTATGGACGCATGTAAAGATAATATATTCTCCACATTTCTTTTTTTCCCTTTCTCTTTTTTTTATTCTTAGTGGCAAAACCAAGACTTATGTCTTGTCTAAGCACTTGCATTACCTACAGAAATGAATACAGGAATAGCAGGCGTTAAAGCTGTTTCTTGAATAAAGTTCCATAGACGGATTAATGCTTACTCCATATTGTGGATAGCATTCAGCTATTGAGTCCGAATAATTTTGATTTGTGTAACCTTTATGATAATTAGTTTGCTGTATATATACAGTGCCTTATTTTCGACTCCTGGCCCGCAACATGGCGGATGTCGCTGCGTGCGCACAGTGCTTCTAGCCGGTTCGGGCTCCCGCTGTTCTTCTCCCTTCACTTCACGCGTCAGTGCATGTGCGACCGTTACTAGCGCGAGTTCGTGTTGTGATATTCGTGGTTAAAGTGTGATAGTCCTGTTATAATTTCAACAAGTGCGTTTACTTTAAAACACCGCATATTCATGCATGATTCCTACATGCGAACAGAGTCTTGTAGACAAGTGACACGGCTATTTATAGCCAGACTCTCCGGAATCCGTGCGCCTCACAAAGAGACAGTTTGTGGTCGTGTAAACCGATTTAGAGAAACGGGTTCTGTTCTTGATAATAAACCCAAAGTAACTCGCCGTGTTCTAACAGAGGAAAAACTCGTTGAGATAGGACAAAGGTTAGAACATAGCCCAAAAAAATCTCTGAGTAGGTTATCACAGGAAACGGGAGTTTCACAATTCTGGGCTTGAAAAGCCACTAAACTTTTAAAATTAAAACCTTCAGGAACTGCAACTGTAGTTCGGGAACTGCAACCATGTGATACTCTGCAATTTGGTGTCGAGTAAAGTTAACGATGGCTCTATGGACCCAAAGTTAATTTTTTTTCACAGACGAAGCTTGGTTTTCTTTGAATGGCCATGTATCGACACAAAACAACAGATACCATAGTGCAGAAATACCCGATATTGAATACGAAATGTCACTGCAAGACCAGAAAATTTATTTTTGGTGTGCTGTGAATGCGTACCGAATTATAGGGACTATATTTTTTGAGGATACAGTTAATGAACAGGGCTACAGGGATACAATAATCAATACATTCCTGGAGTATTTGTGTGACATTGAATGCACACAGGCATATTTTCAACAAGACTGCTACAGCACTTACAGCTGATCTCTCGTTGAAATTAATTGTGGAAATGTTTGAAGATAGGGTCATCAGTATAGGACTATGGCCATCGCGCTCCTCAGACCTTACGGTATGCAACTTTTATTTATAGGGAAACTTAAAAAATAAAATGTATCGGAACAACCCGCATATGTTGGAAGAACTGAAAGAAAATATCAGAAGAGAAATTACTGCAATTTCAGAAGAAGAAATTAATGCGTATTAATAGAAATTTTCTAAAAAGGTGTGAGAGTTGCGTGGCAGCAAAAGGACATAATTTCCAACACATTCTGTGACAAAGCTATGTGGTTATTGTATGCATCTAAATCCATGCGCTTGAACTGCCGTCACGCTGTGGTCTGTGGATATTCAACTCGGCCGGCAGCAGCGTGCCGCGAAGCAGCCGGCCAGGAGTCAGAAATATACTGTATATATATATATATATATATATATATATATATACATATATATATATCATAAGTTCTGTCACAGCTTTAAGGACTAATTTCATGGTTAAATGAAAGTCTTTCTAAAGTTTTTATATTCCATTTAATAGAGCAGATTATGATTAACATTTTGCCCTATCATTTTACTCAAATTGTCCACCGTTAGCCTTCGCACAAGTCTGTAATGCCCTGACCAGTCGTCTATAGCTGCACGTATGATATTTATGCCCATAACCACCGTTGCTCGCCTCAGGGATTTTTTTTAGACCTTCAAGATTGCTGTGACTTGTTGAGGTCTTGGTGTCCAAAAGTGCCACAGTTTACTGGACTGGACGATGGCCAATCTATATGGCTGATGGTATTTGGAACGTTGTGCTTGAGCCACTTCTGATTGTTTCGAGCTTTATGGGCCGAATTGCTGTCTTGTTAGAAGATTCGGTGATCCCGGCGAACATTGTTCGGTTAAGAGGTTTTAGGACTTCCTGTACATACATATTGGCAATGGTCCTAACCGCCTTTTCGCAGAAATGAAGATCAGTAGTCCCTTTGTACGAGACTCCAATCAAGCCATCACCGATGCTGCATGATGGCCACGAAGAACCCGAGGAGCAACCTGGCGGGATTCCTCATTACTTTGAGCATACACTGTCGTTCTGCCTGTTGAATTTCTGTTTTATGGTGAAAATGTTTTTGTCTGAAAAAAGGATTCTCTGAGGTTGATTTTTGGCATTTCGTCTAAGGCGTTTACGTGATCTCTCCAGAGTAATTTTCTTAAAACGGATGTTGAGCGTGTATAGTGTACATCGGCGGTAATCCCGAAGTCCTGGGTATTGATTTAATAGCCTAGAAACACTCGCTCTTGACATTTGGAGTTGCTGCACTATTATTATTTTTTGTTTCCTAACAGGATTTCTTCTGACACGTTCCCAAGCTTTCTTCATCAAATCCGGGATTCTGACTGAGTAAGGACGGTCAGAGCTTGGTTTATCATCAACACTAGAAATATGGTCCAATCTTTTAATTGTTAGATAAACAAATGTGAGTGAAATTACTCGCGGTTTTAACAAATTGAAAATCGCATTAGATTCTTCTGACACTGACGCTATTACAGTTATATTATTTTATTTTCAAACCATTTCATTTGAAACAAGGATAAATATTGAATATTGAATGTAATACTGCTGAGGAAGGATGTTTATTCAAGATAAAAATTGAGGAAGCTGCTGCGTAGTTTCATCAATTGAGGCAAAGTTTAGTGTCAATATTTATAAGACAAGGTAGTGCATATGAACAAACTGTAAACAGTATTTAAATATTGTTATAATAATATTTTCTCTGTTTAGGTGCCTTTAGTCAGACGTATTATAGTTTCCAACAAGTCGTGTTTGCTCGAGAACACTCATTTTTGTGGCACAGAAGAAAGCAGAATTCCTTTGTGTGAAAGCAAGAGCGGAAAAGCCCTTTGTTCCATTACACCAAATCAAAATGTATAGGCGAAGGAGTAGAAGGTGAAAAGTAACAGATATATGGGGATCCGCCGTGTTACGTCAGGGAAAATGTCATGTGATAGAGAAGGACCTATAAAGTTTTAGTTTAGATGTGTCGTCAGAGGCCCACGCCAACAAGCCCCAGAAATATTGTTCATAAGAAGTCAATGATGTTATAGCTCCAACGTGGGAACAAAATGTATAAATGCAGTGGATTTCAGCACAATTGAAATGTAGACATTGTGTAAGCTCCATATTACTCATTGCCGGAAATTGCCACATAAAAGTGTCGGAAATGAGTTTATAACACGCAGCGTGCCGGAGTCATATACAGGTTATTACAGTTATAAAAATCGTGAAGGTGCTTTCAGTTTCACAAATACAAGTGTCGCGCGAATAAATAGTTGACGTGGCCAGGAAAAGCAAGTTACCGACTTAGGATGCAAGGCGAACAAATAATAATAATAATAATAATAATAATAATAATAATAATAATAATAATATTAATAATAACAGCAATATGATTTGCAAGTTGCAAAGTCGTAGGTGTGACCAGGAACATTTTACAGTGCAGTGCACTTTATTATTAAATAAATCTAGCATTTGTTACTGTCACTGTGATTCGTCATTTCTCCTGTTTTAAATCCTCGCCCGAAATCTTCGACCACCTAGTAAGCTCAATAAGGCAGACCTCTTGTTCGTCCGCTGAGAAAATTATAGGGCAATTTATCATCATTCAACAAAGATAGCTTAAAGAAGAAGAAGCAATAACCAGAGGACCTTCAAACAGTTACGTTGACTGTGCAAACAAACTATCACCCATCCCTAACCGATCGAGGCAAACAGTGCATAGTCGCATACCGCGCAGATCACGAACCAGTGCCCGTACAGCGCCGCCCAGTTTCCCCTCAAGAGCAATGAAAACAGCCTCAAAACGTGTATCTCCCAGAACAACCTCAACTGTTATTCAGATTATTGATCAAAATCTAATGTCAGATTGTTAACCAACCACCAAAAGCAGAGAATAAGTGGGATAATTCCAAAATTATTTTATCCATTTGTTCACATACCGAGTATTTGATATTTCCCAATCCATTTTTAGAATGTTCTCAACTTAAACCAGTCACGACGACTGTAAATCTAATCTTGATAAAATGAGCACCTAATACTCAGCTTTCTATGAATCGCATCGTGTTTCATACCTCATGAACCAAAATTAAGTCAGTTCTAGTCTGTGAAATTGACATTGAATTAAAAATTATACCGCGTAAACATTAGTGCTGTTTATGACATTTTCAGTATAACATACTACAGTTAAAAATAAACCGAAATTTATGCGGATCTGCCGTCCTATTATGTAACTTCAGTGCGGTAACTACTGGGGTTGCTTATATTCTCAAGCGCATAGAATTATAACTCAGTCAACTTTTTATTTGTTTATTTATCAAAGCCACTTTAACCGAGGTCATATCGCGACTACAACACATGTTATAATGTTATAAACATTCGTTTACAGTTATATAAATTAGCGTCTTTCATAAACTGTAGGAAGTTGCAAAAATTTGGTTCAATAAGAGCGTCACACAGATTGTTAGGGACACCGTTAATATGTCTCTGAATGGCAAAACGGAACACTCTGTAATTACATGCTAGACTGTGAGTGTGACTTGACACTGATCACATGCAGGTGGAGGATCGTGATTTAGAAGATATGTGTCCCCGATGCGGAGTCTGGTGAGAACAACTTGATCCTGTCGTGGAAGGTCTGTAAAAAAACCCGGAGGTGCGTGCAGGACATACGGTGCCGAGCTTGCTGATGGCCGGAAAGAGCCAATCACGTTTCCATTGTTACAGAATAGTTCGTTTTATATATACTATTGGTAATTCTGGTGAGGAATTTTTGTTACCCCTACATGAGGCCGTCTGGTGGCTTCTTTGGCCGCTTTATCTGGGGTTTCGTTGCCAGTTATATACATCTAGGTGAATGCGACGGATTTTCCAACAGAGACAATTCTATGGTATAATTTCTGCAAGTTTTG
Organism: Deroplatys truncata; assembly: GCA_030765065.1. Classification (NCBI taxonomy): domain Eukaryota; kingdom Metazoa; phylum Arthropoda; class Insecta; order Mantodea; family Mantidae; genus Deroplatys; species Deroplatys truncata. Next base: position 202,411,342 of record CM060979.1, on the reverse strand, counting down.
GATCAGACAGTTATTAGATGTTCGTTGGGTTTCTGACAGGGAACTTAGTGAGTCAGTGAATATCATAAAAGACTGATCTCTGCTGTCTGAAATATAATGAAGAGCGAACTGTATGGCGTATAGTTCGGTTGAGAATGTTTTAAGCCGATTCGGTAACCTGTAGAGCATCGTATGATCTAGAAAAACTACGGAACATCCATTATTTCCATAAAATCGAGAGCCATCGGTATAGATATGAACACTATTAGAGTGTAACGCACAAACCTCTGTAAACATTTTGTGATACAGAGAACTGATAGATTCATTTCTTTTTTAGCCTTTGCCATCGGGTGCCAGCAGTTGGAACATTGATCTTCCATGGAACTGGATCTATTGTGTGTGACCTCGAAAGCATTTCAGGAATATGTAAGTTGAATTCAGTGAGGTAATGTGATAGACTAAGAGAGAAAGATGTATGCTGAGTATTATAAGGTGAGCCTTTTGAGCAGCAAATACATAACGATGCATAACAGATTTTGGCGTCGTAGCAATGTTGGAAACATAGGGTAGACTCAAGTACTTTCGTCTTACATTCAGAGGGGGCGCATTAGCTTCAATTTTTAAGCTGTTACAAGGGCTCGTGTGAAAAGCACCAAGAGCAATCCTAAGAGCGGACGGCTAGATAGTATCAATCATCTTAAATTCTGTGTTACTAGATGAAATTAGCATGCAGGGTGGACCATTAAGTTGAGACTGCAGAGTATCTCCAAAGGTAAGCGTTGTAGAAAGAAATGTCTTGAATAAAAGTTGTTTGATATTATGTGGGGAAGTAAATGTCATTAGACGTGTTTTATTTGGAGGACATTGTGATGGTTATTTTAGGGTCCATTTAATTTGACCCTAGTTGTAGGTTCCCAGTTAAAAAAAATAACTATATACTATGGATACATAATCAATCTTGGAACGAACAGCAGCCTCGTGGGTTCTCATTAAAACGTCATTAAAACGTCCAATTCTTGAAAGCTAAGGCTTTAAGACGTTTAAGACGTCTTAAAAAATCAGCTCATAGATGTTTAAGATGTGAAAGTCAAGTCAATCGTTGATCAAAGTATCCGAACTGTATGACAAATGTATTGACCGTTTAAATGCGATGATTTTCCAAATAGAATTCGGGATCCGGATGATGATGATCGGAGTCTGGAGAAAACTATACATTTACTTTTAGGAAGGGAAAGCCACAAGCCAGTGATAACAGCCACATTTTTGAAAGAATTAACAGTAGTTTGCAGCTATATACAACTTCTTGCCCTTGCAAAAATGATTACATCACCTGAAAACAGGCAAGCTTTAACTGGAAGCGAAATACATGCTTATACCGTTGATAGCAACCAAGAAAAGAGTAACAATCAATACAGCACTTTAAGGAACCTTTTGAGGGGATTCCATTGGCTCTAACACGAATTTTTCCACGTTGTAAAAAGTTGTATACGAAATCAATCATATTTCCAGTGTTTTGCTTTTCCAGTAGTGCTCGAGTAATGAGATTGCGGAATATTCTATTATATGCTTTCTCTATATCCAGGTTTAAAGCAATGAGGCGATTAATATGATTAATAAAGGCATTTCATATTTCAGTTTCTAGCGCAATTAAGTTTTTCAACGTAGATCTATGTGCGCGAAATCCATTTTGTACTTCGTTAAAAAGTTCTTACTTTCCAAGACCTAACGAAGTCGTCTAATAATAATTTTCTCCATCAGTTTACACATAGTGCACGTTAATGAAATAGAGCGGTAGTTTTCCGGAACCGAGAGGTCTTTGTTAGGTTTAGGAATTAGAATTACAGTACAGGTACGCCACTTGTTAGGTAAACACTTCTTAACCTAAATGTTGTGAAATACATGTAATACACAATGTTTGGCATTTGTATTAGAAACTTGTAAGGAATGTTGTCAGCTTTAGCTATTACATTGATGAAGTATTTCTTGCAGTTCATTTAAGGTTAAATTGATACTGAAGTGTTTATTTGTGTCCGAACAAATTCCGTAATATCGAGATGTCTCCGCCTTGCCTGAAGTTCCTTCTTTGAGCTTTGCACCCATACAACACGCATGCTGTGGAAATCGACAAAATTGCAGTGTAGCACTATTTAAAAAAATCTTATGTGTTATGTTCACAACACTTTCTATACTTGTTCTACAAACTATTCTTTTTTTAAAAAAAAAAACTTATTCTCCTAGCTACTGATTGTTAATCCAGATAAATTTTCAATTCACATTTACACGCTTCGTTGTAGGAGGATACAGCAGGTAGAGCGTTAGTTTATGAAATTGTGTGTCGCTAAATTCCATGCTGTTTGCATGACCACAAGAAGAAAACGACTAACAACTTCCCATTTGAAAAGAATATAAGTATTTGAAAATTCAAACAAATAAAAGCAATATCGCGGAAATGGTTAACTTCACAAAATATGTATTGGGCATAAAATGTGTGCTTCAACAACATTTACATTTTTTGTGTAGTAACGTATTCAGGCTGTTCTGTAACGTTTAGCCAAGGCTTAATAAAATGTTAAAGTGGCTAACCAATTGATCGGCATTCTGTAACTTCGTAACAAAACAACATTTTGTTAATAATAACGATTTGATTCTTGAACGCAGCAAACTCCTCGTGCTAACGCGTTTGTTACACTACAGATTCGCATAGACGTCGTTTTGATGCTGATGTAAGAGGAAAGCACAGAATTTTGACATCTTAATTATCAAATGTTTGTTTATTCGTATTAGCGTAAAATGTAAATGTTACGGATTACGCTTGAAAAAGCGATGTTCCGTGTGACAGCATTGGTAATTGAAGCTCCGAACATAACCTTTAAGAGACGAATTTTAATAGGAAAATAAATGTTGTGTAATCTTGTATCGTACTAAAACTTAACCGTTATTGATTTAAGATTTTTAGGTTCAAATAGTGATTAATCTTGTGTTTGTTTGCATCGTTCACGAATTTATTTGCCTCATTTTTAAACTAAGCACTTTTGAGATCCATAGGTTAGTAAAGCGATGCGTTTTCCTTCCCAGAACTATTTTAAGATAATTTTCAATGTGCCTAAAGAAGTGGCAACTAGAAAGTTATTTTCCAGTTTCTCGTAACCATATAAAATTAAATCTATACTGATGCTGCTGGAAGAGGGAGAACATAACACAAGGCAGATTGTAATATGATAATTTATACTTAATAAATATACGTATGAAAAAATCCGAAATAAATTATTTGTAACATTCCCCTAGATAACACAATTAGTGAAACTAATGTACATACTGAGGCTCTCACGGCCGGCATCATAACTAATAAATGAATTACAACTATCCGGGCTTGTAGGCCGTGGTCTAGAAGGCATCGTGGATACCTTCTAGACCACGGCCTACAAACCCGGATACTTATAATTCATTTATTAGTGAAACTAATTTTTCTTTTCACCTCGGCCTTTGACTTTATGAATACCCAAATTAATATGGATTTATCGGATACCAATAATGATTTTCATTCATAGATTAAGATGGAAGAACATGTCCACAGAACTGAACTAAAGCTGAACATTGCCAAATCGTGAATAAAAAATAAGTACCTAATTATGCTTGTTGGTATACATTAAAATTTCAGGAAAATCAGCCGGTATCTTTAAAAAGTATAATTAAAAGCCAAAAACCACAGAGAAAATTAATTAATAATTGTGGATTAATACAATGGAACGTGCATCAAACAATATGAAAATGCGTTACTAATTATTTTGTCTATCTTTCCTAACCTAATATTACACTGATTTTACAGGGCAACTGCCACAGCTGTTCAACAGCTTAGCGAGTTTTCCCCATAAAAAGTCAAATTATTTGGGGTCACAAGAAGATGTAAGTCATGCGATTCTAAGCAATGGGAACTAGTTTATTTATGTATGTATGTATGCATGTATGTAGTATAAGTCCCGGATGAGCCAATTGGATTAACGATAATCCTGCCGCTAGGGGCGCTAGTGTCGCTAGTGTCGCTGAGTGCGACAGCGGCAAGTTTGAAAAGCGCCCTGAGCGGAAGGATTATCGTTATTGCAATTGGTTCATCCGGGACGAGTTAAAAGAATTGAGGATTAGGGAAAGATGAAGGAAAAACAGGAAGTGACGTGGAGTGTTTTGATTGGTAAAAATAAGACGAAATAGGATTGTTTGGTTAATTCGGGTGGAAGATGAAGGAAGGAAGATGAAAGAGTATGGAGGACACGTGATGGAGAGGAGCGGGGTGGCGAGGTGTTGTGTGTGTGCGGAGGTTGGGACTGAAAGAGGGAAAAGATGGCGAGCGAGGGATAAAAAGTATAACAGAAAGTGACGTGTGAAGTTGTGATTGGTGGGAATAAGAAGTGATGTTATTGGTGGAAAGGAACAAATGAAAGTTGTTGATTGGTAAGAATAAGAGAGATTATGATTGGTGGAAAGAAAAAGGTGTGGGAGTGGGGTATGTTGGAGGTGATGGGAAAGGTAAGTTTTGCTAGCAACAAGATTTGCAAAAGCCTGTGGAGAACTCATCAGCAATTTTTGAACGTTGGATGGTGGTTTTGTTGAGTGGATAGAGAGATGGGGCGATATGAGATGCGGTGGCGAAAATGGGAACTAAACAAGATGGTTGAGACAAGAGGTTTAAGGACGAGGAAATTTGGAGGTTAGTGATGAACATGGCGGTCGCAAGAGGTGGGGGCAAGGAGACGCGGTGGTGAGAATGGGAACTAAAAGAAGATGGCGGTAGCAAGAGCTTAGAAGAGCAGATTTTGAGGTTAAAATAGTGGGAACTAAAAATGGCGGAGGGTCGGCCACAAGGAGATGCGATGAGAACTAAACAAGATGGCGGACGCAAGAGGAGGGTAAGGAGATTTGAGGTTACAGTACCAAAACACGAAAGGATATATTCCTACGCCAAGCAGGCCCGAAAAATAATTATGCGTGTGGTACTTACCTGTTACTGGTGTTCATGCATCACCAAAAGCGCAGCAGCTTCACGCGACACGAAAAAATAAAAGCAAACTGTTTTTGAAAATGCTTAACCAGCTTTAAGATCAACCAACATCACTACGCACTGATATACCTAGGTTTTTTAAAGCGGTACAGACGCCCTTTGCACAGACGTAATTTAACTATACCAAAAACCTGGTACTGGACCATCGTAATGGTCGCTAGCGTACGTAGGAGCAGGGTTCTCATAGCCGGTCGAAAGCGGTCAAAAAAGTGTACGACGTAGGTGTTCACAGTAGCTGCTGTCGAGTCAACCGTCGAGGTGTGAATGAACGAGATCTGTTCTTGCCGGCAATCTGGTTGGGAGATGAGAGGCGCGGTGGTAAAAATGGGAACTAAATAAGATGGCGGAGGCATGAAGTTGAGGTTAAGGAGCGGTGAGGTGTTGTCTGTGCGGAGGTTGGGACTGAAAGAGGGAAAAGATGGCGAACGAGGGATAAAAAGTATAACAGAAAGTGACGTGTGAAGTTGTGATTGGTGGGAATAAGAAGTGATGTTATTGGTGGAAAGGAACAAATGAAAGTTGTTGATTGGTAAGAATAAGAGAGATTATGATTGGTGGAAAGAAAAAGGTGTAGGAGTGGGGTATGTTGGAGGTGATGGAAAAGGTAAGTTTTGCTACCAGCAAGATTTGCAAAAGCCTATCCAGAACTCATCAGCAATTTTAAATAACTAGTGTTCGGGGTTTTCTCTGGTTGGTAGACGAATGCAAGCTGTTTCTGCTTTTTCATAGGTTTTCCCAAAATTGAAAATGCATATATATTGTAACACAAAAGTGTGCAGTGCAAAAGAAAATAAAAACTAAATAGGCACACACACACACACACCCGTTGCAGTTGCCATACTTATATTATTCGCCTTTTCCTTTTTTTCTTTTTTTCTTCTTGTTTTTTCGTTTTTTTTAAAAAAATAACTAGTTTTTCGGGGTTTTCTGTGGTTGGTAAACGAATGCAAGCTCTTTCTGCTTTTTCATAGGTTTTCCCTGGTTGGTAGGCGTTTGCTGTAGTGGTTGACGAAGCCGTTTCTAATTTTCGAGGTTTTTCAGGTTTTTAGTGGTTGTCCCTGCCCGGTAGGCAAATGATGAAGTTTTACCTTGTCGGCGCACGGATACTAGGCACATACTCGCGCACACACACACACATTTAATAGTAGCGTGTAGCAAACTGTTTTTGAAAAATGCTTAACCAGCTTTAAGATCAACCAACATCACTACGCACTGATATACCTGGGTTTTTTAAAGCGGTACAGACGCCCTTTGCACAGACGTAATTTAACTATACCAAAAACCTGGTACTGGACCATCGTAATGGTCGCTAGCGTACGTAGGAGCAGGGTTCTCATTGCCGGTCGAAAGCGGACAAAAAAGTGTACTATCTTGTTTTCATGGGTTTTCCAGATCGGTAGGCGTTAGAATACTCTTAGAGCTTTTTTCAGGTTTTTCGTGGTTGTCCCTGTCCGGTAGGCAAATGATAAAGTTTTTCTATAATGTCTTCGTTTTGGCTTGTGGCGCACGGATACTAGGCACATACTCGCACACACACACACTATAATAGTAGCGTATAAAAAATTTAACAAACAAAATCTACACAATGACAAAATTGAAAATGTATATATATTTTAACACAAAAGTGTGCAGTGCAAACGATTTTCTAGCCCCTAGTGAGTGTAAAATTGCGTTTACTTCACTTCTTTCAAACTGCTTAAAAATCATACAAATGGTTGTTTCACGTCATAATAAGCCTCTATATACCAAGAATATTGAATTTTTAACAAGTAGTAAAGAAAATCGATTTTCTAGCCCCTAGTGAGTGTAAAATCGCGTTTACTTCACTTCTTTCAAACTTCGAAAAAATCATATAAATGGTTGTTTCACGTCATAATAAGCCTATATATACCAAGAATACTGAGTTTTTAAAAAGTCAATAAATTGGATTTTCTACCTCCTAGTGAGTGTAAAATCGCGTTTACTTCACTTCTTTCAAACTGCTTAAAAATCATATAAATGAATGTATCACCTCATAATAAGCCTCTATATACGAAAAATGCTGAGTATTCAAAAAGTCAAGAAATTCGATTTTCTAGCCTCTATTGAGTGTAAAATCGCGTTTACTTCACTTCTTTCAAGCTTCGAAAAAATCATATAAATGGTTGTTTCACGTCATAATAAGCCTATATATACCAAGAATATTGAGTTTTCAACAAAACAAGAAAATCGATTTTCTCGCCCCTAGTGAGTGTAAAATCGCGTTTACTTCACTTCTTTCAAACTTCGAAAAAATCATATAAATGGTTGTTTCACGTCATAATAAGCCTATATATACCAAGAATACTGAGTTTTTAAAAAGTCAAGAAAATGGATTTTCTAGCCGCTAGTGAGTGTAAAATTGCGTATACATCGCGTTTACTTCACTTCATTCAAACTGCTTAAAAATCATATGAATGGTTGTTTGACGTCATAATAAGCCTATATACCAAGAATACTGAGTTTTTAAAAAGTCAAGAAATTCGATTTTCTAGCCCCTAGTGAGTGTAAAATCGCGTTTACGTCACTTCTTTCAAACTGCTTAAAAATCATATAAATGGATGTATCACCTCATAATAAGCCTCTATATACCAAGAATACTGAGTATTCAAAAAGTCAAGAAATTCGATTTTCTAGCCTCTATTGAGTGTAAAATCGCGTTTACTTCACTTCTTTCAAACTGCTTAAAAATCATATAAATGGTTGTTTCAGGTCATAATAAGCCTATATACCAAGAATACTGAGTTTTTAAAAAGTCAAGAAATTCGATTTTCTAGCCCCTAGTGAGTGTAAAATCGCGTTTACATCACTTCCTTCTATGATCTTGTACAACTGCTAAGGTTTGAGGAAAACATACAATACAAAAAATTTAGATCTCTTTAAAAACACACACACAATTTATTTGAAATAACTTATTTGTGACGTCAGCCATTTCCGAGATATCTGTTATAAATGGTTCGAATTGTACAATGCTTAGCCATTCTTTTTTAAAGTCATGTCGCTTTTCAGTTCTTGCTCGCCATGTTGATGGAAAGAATTTAGAATTTTAAGGCCAGTGTATAGCGTCCCTTTGTATGTATAACGGATGTGTAATGCAGCTATTCCCCGAAAAGTTTATCTGGATTAAAATTAAGTGGATATGAAAATAAACTTTCGTACTCACCTATAAGAGATAGAGTGTAGAGGTCATACGAATGTAACACTTCAGAATTTGTTATTCTGCAGTTGGTGTTACTCCTTAGAAAGGAAGTATCTGTTGATTCTATTTAATCCTTACATTTTACATAACACGTATGCACAGCACAACACAAAAACACTACACACGACACTGATAGTTTTAAATATTTGACACCGATGTTGAAGTTGGGGCAGGGTACTGTTTTTAACTCCACACGCACTTAATAAATCACATAACCGTGCGGAAATACTTAACCTTCCGCGAAAAGCACTAGTGGGGGTGCAAGCTGAACCACTATTAACAACATGTAGCAAGCGTTATAGTTCTGCTCGCGTTAGGCTCGGAGAAAACAGTAAAAAGAATCATTCTCATGTGCAGCACTACGTGAAAAGACCGTGTGCTGATGTGTGTTACAATATGCTGACGCGGTTAAAGTGTGTGAAAAATGAGCGTGAGAAACGGATGTACGTCAGCTAGAAAATGTTTTAAATGCAGTTTTATGGTCGATGGTAGGGAAAAGTACAGCGGTGGATCGTGAACGGAAATGCATAACAAATGACCGTGTTTACAACTTCACAAGTTGTGGCGAAATAAGGCGTCAGGATTTTTAATGAGGCATTTAACTCGACGCGCATGCTGAAACTGCGGTTTAAATCCTTGTTTCATTTCCTTTAACTTTTGGTAATGCAAAATATAATTACTCTGGGGAAATGCTTTATTTCTGATACATTCTATAACGGGTCAGGCGTTTTACGTTTGTAGTTTTCATTTTTACTTTCTCTACTACGTATAGTAAGTAGGGGAAGTATTGTATTCCACCCAAAAATTCGATACCGAGATTTCACCGGAAATACATGTTTTGACACCCCCTGAATCCAAACAAAATCCATTTTTGGATACATGTCCGTGTGTGTGTGTCTGTGAACAGCATAACTCAGAAACGAACAATCGGATAAGCACCAAACTTGGTATTTAGGTTCAGTATCTTCCAGAGATTCGACAGGAACGTTTCCAAGAAAATCCCCCAGACAACCCTTTACATGGAACATTTTTCGAAAATTTTAATTTTCTCAAAAATGGTTCTAACGATTTTGATTAAAATATCATATGTTCAAGATATTTTTAAGACAAATGAAATGTATATCTCGAATTTCCTGGGAATGTGTCCAAAAGTATTCTTTATTGTGAACGACTTTTGCATAACTGGTAAACCATAAGAGATGGACAAAATTTTACTACAGAAAAAATGTAGATCGCGTTAAAATACACAATTTATGTCATATACATTTTTTTATTTGAGTGAACCATTTTCGAGATATTGCTTGTTATTTCCTTAAATTTTCCAATACTTATACTTTTTCTCAAATTCGTTCGACTTTTGCATAACTGGTAAACCATAAGAGATGGACAAAATTTTACTATACAAAAAATGTAGATCGCGTTAAAGTACACAATTTATGTCATATACATTTTTTTAGTTGAGTGAACCATTTTCGAGATATTGCTTATTATTTCCTTAAATTTTCCAATACTTATACTTTTTCTCAAATTCGTTATTCAATTTTTTATGTCCTGGATATGCAAACAGAATAGAATGCGCCACATAGCAACCAACGTTTAAACGATTTGACTATCGCTTATAACCTACATGTTCCCCTTGCATCTACAAGAAAATTAGCAATAAGATTGACATCTCGATATCTCGATTAACATGAAGTAGATGGCGAATAAGCGTTTGTAAAAATAGTTTGTACAAGAGTAGAGAAAGTCATGTGAGTGTAACACATCCGTTTTTCTATAAAATCGTGCTCTTTGACGTGATATAAGTTTTAGAGCAATACGCGCACATGTGCGGGTGTCTAGGTTTAGTATCTTCCAGCGATGCGACACGAAGGTTTTCAAGAAAATCCCCCCACTCTAGACTACCCTTTACATGGAAGATTTTTCGAAAATTTTAATTTTCTCAAAAATGGCTGTAACGATTTTGATTGCAGCTTCGATACGTGTCCACGGAGATCTTAGTGCTAGGCAACTATACCTGTTTCTATACGTGAACGGCAGATTGCAGCTTCGATACGTGTCCACGGAGACCTTAATGCTAGGCAACTGTACCTGTGTTTCTATACGTGAACGTCAGATGGCAGCTTCGATACGTGTCCACGGAGACCTTAGTGCTAGGCAACTGTACCTCTGTTTCTATACGTGAACGGCAGATTGCAGCTTCGATACGTGTCCACGGAGACCTTAGTGCTAGGCAACTGCACCTCTGTTTCTATACGTGAACGGCAGATTGCAGCTTCGATACGTGTCCACGGAGACCTTAGTGCTAGGCAACTGTACCTCTGTTTCTATACGTGAACGGCAGATTGCAGCTTCGATACGTGTCCACGGAGACCTTAGTGCTAGGCAACTATACCTCTGTTTCTATACGTGAACGGCAGATTGTAGCTTCGATACGTGTCCACGGAGATCTTAGTGCTAGGCAACTATACCTGTTTCTATACGTCAACGGCAAATTGCAGCTTCGATACGTGCTCACGGAGACCTTAGTGCTAGGCAACTGTACCTCTGTTTCTATACGTGAACGGCAGATTGCAGCTTCGATACGTGTCCACGGAGACCTTTCGCTTCAGGTGACAAAATAGCACTAGGCACTTGTGTGCCGTGGTGTAAGCCGCAATCACGGCATTGGTAGCGTGGATCACCTTGGGGCTCTCCTCGGAGTTACCTCAACACCACGTACATGACCTGGTTCGTCACGGGTACGCAGGTCTGCACTACCACTTCCTCGGCGTTGAGCAGGCCCAGGAGGCGATCGTACCGGTACACCATCTAGCACGTGGACATGTTATCGCGCTGTGGTGTTGCGTGTGCGAGGTATGGAAACTCAAGGACGCAAAAAATACACGACCGAGGGTTAAAAAGTAGAACAAGTAGTGACGTGGAACGTTGTGATTGGTGAAAATAAGGCGATCTCTGATAGGTGGACAAATTGAAATAACGTGATGTGATAGGCGAAAATAAAATCAAAGGTGATTGGATGAAAAATGGCGAGAAGGAATTAGCGGTGAATTTGTGAACTAAGATGGCGAAGATTTTTTAAAAAAAAAAAGACGGATAATATAAGTATGGCAACTGTAACGGTTTACGGCAAACGCGCGCCGCGCAATGCGTCACGCCGGGCAATAAAACAAAAACCATACTGAGCAAGATGCCCGTTTAAAGGGTTGTCTGGGGGGGAGTTTCTTGGAAACGTTCGTGTCGCATCTCTGGAAGATACTGAACCTAAATACCAAGGTTGGTGCTTATCCGAATGTTCGTTTCTGAGTTATGCTGTTCACAGACACACACACACGGACATGTTTCCAAAAATGGATTTTTTTTTGGATTCAGGGGGTGTCAAAACATGTATTTCCGGTGAAATCTCGGTATCGAATTTTTGGGTGGAATACAATACTTCCCCTACTTACTATACGTAGTAGAGAAAGTAAAAAAGAAAACTACAAACGTAAAACGCCTGACCCGTTATAGAATGTATCAGAAATAAAGCATTTCTTCAGAGTAATTATTGTTTGCATTACCAAAAGTTAAAGGAAATGAAACAAGGATTTAAACCGCAGTTTCAGCATGCGCGTCGAGTTAAATGCCACATTAAAAATCCTGACGCCTTATTTCGCCACAACTTGTCAAGTTCTAAACACGGTCATTTGCTGTGCATTTCCGTTCACGATCCACCGCTGCACTTTTCCCTACCATCGACCATAAAACTGCATTTAAAAGATTTTCTAGCTGACGAACATCCGTTTCTCACGCTCATTTTTCACACACTTTAACCGCGTCAGCATATTGTAACACACATCAGCACACGGTCTTTTCACGTAGTGCTGCACATGAGAATGATTCTTTTTACTGTTTTCTCCGAGCCTAACGCGAGCAGAACTATAACGCTTGCTACATGTTGTTAATAGTGGTTCAGCTTGCACCCCCACTAGTGCTTTTCGCGGAAGGTTAAGTATTTCCGCACGGTTATGTGATTTATTAAGTGCGTGTGGAGTTAAAAACAGTACCCTGCCCCAACTTCAACATCGGTGTCAAATATTTAAAACTATCAGTGTCGTGTGTAGTGTTTTTGTGTTGTGCTGTGCATACGTGTTATGTAAAATGTAAGGATTAAATAGAATCAACAGATACTTCCTTTCTAAGGAGTAACACCAACTGCAGAATAACAAATTCTGAAGTGTTACATTCGTATGACCTCTACCCTCTATCTCTTATAGGTGAGTACGAAAGTTTATTTTCATATCCACTTAATTTTAATCCAGATAAACTTTTCGGGGAATAGCTGCATTACACATCCGTTATACATACAAAGGGACGCTATACACTGGCCTTAAAATTCTAAATTCTTTCCATCAACATGGCGAGCAAGAACTGAAAAGCGACATGACTTTAAAAAAGAATGGCTAAGCATTGTACAATTCGAACCATTTATAACAGATATCTCGGAAATGGCTGACGTCACAAAAAAGTTATTTCAAACAAATTGTGTGTGTTTTTAAAGAGATCTAAATTTTTTGTATTGTATGCTTTCCTCAAACCTTAGCAGTTGTACAAGATCATAGAAAGAAGTGACGTAAACGCGATTTTACACTCACTAGGGGCTAGAAAATCGAATTTCTTGACTTTTTAAAAACTCAGTATTCTTGGTATATAGGCTTATTATGACCTGAAACAACCATTTATATGATTTCTAAGCAGTTTGAAAGAAGTGAAGTAAACGCGATTTTACACTCAATAGAGGCTAGAAAATCGAATTTCTTGACTTTTTGAATACTCAGTATTCTTGGTATATAGAGGCTTATTATGAGGTGATACATCCATTTATATGATTTTTAAGCAGTTTGAAAGAAGTGACGTAAACGCGATTTTACACTCAATAGAGGCTAGAAAATCGAATTTCTTGACTTTTTGAATACTCAGTATTCTTGGTATATAGAGGCTTATTATGAGGTGATACATCCATTTATATGATTTTTAAGCAGTTTGAAAGAAGTGAAGTAAACGCGATTTTACACTCACTAGGGGCTAGAAAATCGAATTTCTTGACTTTTTAAAAACTCAGTATTCTTGGTATATAGGCTTATTATGACGTGAAACAACCATTTATATGATTTTTAAGCAGTTTGAAAGAAGTGAAGTAAACGCGATAATATGCAATTTTACACTCACTAGGGGCTAGAAAATCCATTTTCTTGACTTTTTAAAAACTCAGTATTCTTGGTATATATAGGCTTATATATTATAAACAACCATTTATATGATTTTTTCGAAGTTTGAAAGAAGTGAAGTAAACGCGATTTTACACTCACTAGGGGCGAGAAAATCGATTTTCTTGTTTTGTTGAAAACTCAATATTCCTGGAATATATAGGCTTATTATGACGCGAAACAACCATTTATATGATTTTTTCGAACGTTGAAAGAAATGAAGTAAACGCGATTTTACACTCAATAGAGGCTAGAAAATCGAATTTCTTGACTTTTTGAATACTCAGCATTTTTCGTATATAGAGGCTTATTATGAGGTGATACATTCATTTATATGATTTTTAAGCAGTTTGAAAGAAGTGAAGTAAACGCGATTTTACACTCACTAGGAGCTAGAAAATCCAATTTATTGACTTTTTAAAAACTGAGTACTCTTGGTATATATAGGCTTATTATGACGTGAAACAACCATTTATATGATTTTTTCGAAGTTTGAAAGAAGTGAAGTAAACGCGATATTACACTCACTAGGTGCTAGAAAATCCATTTTCTTGACTTTTTAAAAACTCAGTATTTTTGGTATATATAGGCTTATTATGACGTGAAACATCATGTATATGATTTTTTCGAAGTTTGAAAGAAGTGAAGTAAACGCGATTTTACACTCACTAGGGGCTAGAAAATCGATTTTCTTGACTTGTTAAAAATTCAATATTCTTGGTATATAGAGGCTTATTATGAGGTGATACATCCATTTATATGAATTTTAAGCAGTTTGAAAGAAGTGAAGTAAACGCGATTTTACACTCACTAGGAGCTAGAAAATCCAATTTCTTGACTTTTTAAAAACTCAGTATTCTTGGTATATATAGGCTTATTATGACGTGAAACAACCATTTATATGATTTTTAAGCAGTTTGAAAGAAGTGAAGTAAACGCGATTTTACACTCACTAGCAGCTAGTAAATCCAATTTCTTGACTTTTTAAAAACTCAGTATTCTTGTTATATATAGGCTTATTATGACGTGAAACAACCATTTATATGATTTTTAAGCAGTTTGAAAGAAGTGAAGTAAACGCAATTTTACACTCACTAGGGGCTAGAAAATCGTTTGCACTGCACACTTTTGTGTTAAAATATATATACATTTTCAATTTTGTCATTGTGTAGATTTTGTTTGTTAAATTTTTTATACGCTACTATTATAGTGTGTGTGTGTGTGCGAGTATGTGCCTAGTATCCGTGCGCCACAAGCCAAAACGACAACATTATAGAAAAACTTTATCATTTGCCTACCGGACAGGGACAACCACGAAAAACCTGAAAAAAGCTCTAAGAGTATTCTAACGCCTACCGATCTGGAAAACCCATGAAAACAAGATAGTACACTTTTTTGTCCGCTTTCGACCGGCAATGAGAACCCTGCTCCTACGTACGCTAGCGACCATTACGATGGTCCAGTACCAGGTTTTTGGTATAGTTAAATTACGTCTGTGCAAAGGGCGTCTGTACCGCTTTAAAAAACCCAGGTATATCAGTGCGTAGTGATGTTGGTTGATCTTAAAGCTGGTTAAGCATTTTTCAAAAACAGTTTGCTACACGCTACTATTAAATGTGTGTGTGTGCGCGAGTATGTGCCTAGTATCCGTGCGCCGACAAGGTAAAACTTCATCATTTGCCTACCGGGTAGGGACAACCACTAAAAACCTGAAAAACCTCGAAAATTAGAAACGGCTTCGTCAACCACTACAGCAAACGCCTACCAACCAGGGAAAACCTATGAAAAAGCAGAAAGAGCTTGCATTCGTTTACCAACCACAGAAAACCCCGAAAAACTAGTTATTTTTTAAAAAAAACGAAAAAACAAGAAGAAAAAAAGAAAAAAAGGAAAAGGCGAATAATATAAGTATGGCAACTGCAACGGGTGTGTGTGTGTGTGTGCCTATTTAATTTTTATTTTCTTTTGCACTGCACACTTTTGTGTTACAATATATATGCATTTTCAATTTTGGGAAAACCTATGAAAAAGCAGAAACAGCTTGCATTCGTCTACCAACCAGAGAAAACCCCGAATACTAGTTATTTAAAATTGCTGATGAGTTCTGGATAGGCTTTTGCAAATCTTGCTGGTAGCAAAACTTACCTTTTCCATCACCTCCAACATACCCCACACCTTTTTCTTTCCACCAATCATAATCTCTCTTATTCTTACCAATCAACAATTTTCATTTGTTCCTTTCCACCAATAACATCACTTCTTATTCCCACCAATCACAACTTCACACGTCACTTTCTGTTATACTTTTTATCCCTCGTTCGCCATCTTTTCCCTCTTTCAGTCCCAACCTCCGCACAGACAACACCTCACCTAACCACAACTTCATGCCTCCGCCATCTTATTTAGTTCCCATTTTTACCACCGCGCCTCTCATCTCCCAACCAGATTGCCGGCAAGAACAGATATCGTTCATTCACACCTCGACGGCTGACTCGACAGCAGCTACTGTGAACACCTACGTCGTACACTTTTTTGACCGCTTTCGACCGGCTATGAGAACCCTGCTCCTACGTACGCTAGCGACCATTACGATGGTCCAGTACCAGGTTTTTGGTATAGTTAAATTACGTCTGTGCAAAGGGCGTCTGTACCGCTTTAAAAAACCTAGGTATATCAGTGCGTAGTGATGTTGGTTGATCTTAAAGCTGGTTAAGCATTTTTAAAAACAGTTTGCTGTTATTTTTTTCGCGTCGCGTGAAGCTGCTGCGCTTTTGGTGATGCATCAACACCAGTAACAGGTAAGTACCACACGCATAATTATTTTTCGGGCCTGCTTGGCGTAGGAATATATCCTTTCGTGTTTTGGTACTGTAACCTCAAATCTCCTTACCCTCCTCTTGCGTCCGCCATCTTGTTTAGTTCTCACCGCATCTCCTTGTCGCGGACCCTCCGCCATTTTTAGTTCCCACTATTTTAACCTTAAAATCTGCTCTTCTAAGCGCTTGCTACCGCCATCTTCTTTTAGTTCCCATTCTCACCACCGCGTCTCCTTGCCCCCACCTCTTGCGACCGCCATGTTCACCACTAACCTCCAAATTTCCTCGTCCTTAAACCTCTTGTCTCAACCATCTTGTTTAGTTCCCATTTTCGCCACCGCATCTCATATCGCCCCATCTCTCTATCCACTCAACAAAACCACCATCCAACGTTCAAAAATTGCTGATGAGTTCTCCACAGGCTTTTGCAAATCTTGTTGCTAGCAAAACTTACCTTTCCCATCACCTCCAACATACCCCACTCCCACACCTTTTTCTTTCCACCAATCATAATCTCTCTTATTCTTACCAATCAACAACTTTCATTTGTTCCTTTCCACCAATAACATCACTTCTTATTCCCACCAATCACAACTTCACACGTCACTTTCTGTTATACTTTTTATCCCTCGCTCGCCATCTTTTCCCTCTTTCAGTCCCAACCTCCGCACACACAACACCTCGCCACCCTGCTCCTCTCCATCACGTGTCCTCCATACTCTTTCATATCTTCCTTCCTTCATCTTCCACCCGAATTAACCAAACAATCACATTTCGTCTTATTTTTCCAATCAAAACACTCCACGTCACTTCCTGTTTTTCCTTCATCTTTCCCTAATCCTCAATTCTTTTAACTCGTCCTGGATGAACCAATTGCAATAACGATAATCCTTCCGCTCAGGGCGCTTTTCAAACTTGCCGCCGTCGCACGCAGCGACACTAGCGACACTAGCGCCCCTAGCGGCAGGATTATCGTTAATCCAATTGGCTCATCCGGGACTTATACTACTTATGTATGTATGTATGTATGTATGTATGTATGTATGTATGTATGAATGTATGTATGTATGTATGTATGTATGTATGTATGTATGTGTGTATGTATGCATTCTTTGTCTCCATTTTGGCAAAGAAAATTAATAAGAGCACTCGATAATCGGTATTGCGGCGCTGACGACAGTGTAAAACAAAATGCTATCGCAGATATCAGGAATGTTCGATTAGTCACTCCGGTGGGCTAAGAAACCCTGAGAAAACGAATATCGATATAACAAGCAAGTTACAGATCGCCAAATAGCGGCACATTTGTTAAGGCAGTTCTTTAAGCTTAACAAATAATTGTAGTCGCCTTCTTAACGAAAAAATATGCAAAAGTCAATCAGAATGAAGAGGGTTTCAGAGACTATTCTCAGAAAGTTCAAGATATACACTTGTCATGAAAATATCTTAAACCTGTGGTGCTTTAAAATAAAATCGTTAGAGCCATTTCTGAAAAATAAAACTTTTCGAGAACCTTTCCACGTAAAAGGTAATTTGCGGCAAGGGAATTTCTTGAAAATCCTCGTGTCATATCCTTGGAAGATAATGATGAACTTAAATATCACAATACCATATTTATTTCGTTTCTGAGTTAGTTTTTTCACAGACACACACACACACACACACACAACACAACAGACGGGTGTTTTTCTAAAAATGCATTTTTATTCACTCATGGTGTCTGAAAACGTATATTTCCGATGAAATTTCGGTATGAAACTTTTGGGTGGAATACCATGCTTCCTCTACTTACTACATTTAAGACAGAGCAAGATGGCACCATATGAGGCTCGTATTCGGGAGGACTCGGGTTGGATTACCGCACTCTGGCCATGAGTTTTCCGTGGTTTTCCCGGGTCGGTAGGCGAATGGTGGGGTGGTTCCTCTTCTACTACGACTTCCTCTCCATCATTTCCTTCGTCATCTGCTGTTTCGGGGTTGAATGACGAGGTGACGGTTTCGGCGTGTTACGGCTATGCGGTAACGGTGTGAGGTTTTCTCTCTGGCATCGGTCGGACTGCTCACGGATTCAGGGTTCCATTAGGAGGACCCCCGTGGTTTCGGGTCTGTGAGATTCGGATGTGTTCAATCTGGAAAAGTTAGGGACCCCACACATATGTGCGCACGTCGTCTCCGGGATCTGTTACCTTTATCTTGCCTTTTACTACAAGTAAGAGGAAGAGGAAGCAAAAAGTGGTACGGCTTTTAGGAGAGGTATACTACTGCCGCCACCAAAGAGCTTATTTCGAAGGTGGTGTTGAGTAACTAACTCCAATTGTTCTAAAACAATAATTTCAACGTCATGTATTCGGTTTATCTCTTATTCTAGTAGTGCATAAAACCAATCGTGGTTTCTTCTCTTGTTTGAGACCCTTTGGCGACGTAAAATTGTTTACAAAATGGAAACCACTTGTGGTAAATATTACTACATACATTGTAAGGATGCACAACTTGACTTTTTGACATTATATCATCTCCTGGACAATAGCAAATAACTTACATGTATGGAAATTGCAATCTCTCTTTGCACGTTTTGATTACGAAGTAATCGCTCCCAAAAGGAATACCAGTAAATAAATTTATCACTGCCATAAATTCTAATTCTAAAAAAGGTTCAACAATTTTTGTCACTAGGTCGATACTTTGGCTCTTCCATAAGCTGTATTGAAATCGCCTAAGGCAATATGAGACCTTATGTCAGATGCTGTAGGTCAAGCTATTCGGTAAACAAACATTTCAAATGCATATTGTATTATGTAAAAGAAACGGTAACTTGCAACTGCTTCGAATGTGAAGATAATCGATACTTCTTTACTTAGCTACACCCAACTGAAACGGAAATGTGCGATGAGATCATAATATCGTCCTACTCTTATTGCACAATTATTTTTAAAATGTATTTCCTGTAAGGATATTATTTTGCTTTCATTGAAGCAAACGGCATCTAGTAAATAATTCATATTTGAGTGTTTCTGCCTACGGAGTCGAGTTTGTTAAGTACTGTGCTCTGCGTCAAGTTTAGCAAGTAAAGCATTACCAATTCTGGTGGTTATATTATAAATCCCCTTCTCCTTATAGTTGGGATGGAGTTTTCTATGCATTTTAGTGCATCTGTGGGGAAAAAAGGGTTACTTTTATTATGTCTGGTGTTTCTAATAATTTTCTCATAGGTTTTAAAGCTGTGGGTATCCAGAGGGAACTCAGATAGTGATGCTTTTATCAGGTGCATCAGTTATCTAAGGTAGAGGATAGCGCCTTTTTAACAGAACTTTTCTTTAGATAATTGTTGGGAACTAAAGCTGTTTCTTCTTCAGTATTGTAATGTGATTTTTGAATGTTTATGCTCGTAAGTTCTGAAAACACTGTTTCAACATTCACTTGAAATTGGTCCTTTGTTTCCTGTACGTGTGTGTGTGTGTGTGTGTGTGTGTGTGTGTTTGTATGGTGATTTGTGCATTGATTTCAAGCTGATGTTCATTTTTACTCACGTTTATCTTCCTGTGTATTATTTCATATAGGATCCTTCAGTTGGTTGTTTTCCTTGCCTTTTACTGTGTCATTTAAATGTCTAGGACCATTGTGGGCAGCAATTTTAATGTGGATGTTCGTCATGGACAGCTCTGTTTCGTGTGATTTATGTCTCCACAAACGTAACGTATCTGTCAGTGATCTGGGTATGCTACATCTGCTATATTATACGCAGCTCTTTTATTACTGGTTTATCGTTTCTTTAAGATCCATACGTATATTTCTAACTCTATTATTTACTCCAGGAACCATCTGCTGTTTGCTCAACGTTTCATTTCTTACATCATGTGCAGTATCATTTGTTTAGAGTTTCTCTTACGATTGAGTCAGGGATTTCAAATACACGTACCGCGTATCTGTTTGTTCTATTTTATGTTATTTTCCCTGATTATCATTGAAATATGGTTGTCAATTAAATTAAATTGAGTTTTATTTATGGACGCTCTTTAACTACTATGGTCCTTGGCGTCCCATTCTATATTGGGCGTGAAAGACGGTAATTTTGCTCAGAAGTCGCTTTATCAGGCTTGAGGTTCTTTTACGTTCCGTAAATCTACGACACGGGACCACCGGCTTTACTTCCCTTCCGAAGGAAGCCATGCTAAGGATTTTTACGCCCGAAAAAATCCATCGCCCTCCGCCGGGTTTGAACTCGCGACCTTGGGAACTAGAGGCTAGCACGGTACCACTAGTCCACGGAGGACGACAATCTGGTTGTCGATGACGCTTATCAACTAATTTATTATATAACGCAGATGTGATTACCTTCATACATATGGGTAGTTCCCTGGTATGCAGTTGTTGTGTGAGTGTGTGTGCGTGCGTGCGTGCGTGCGTGCGTGCGCGCGCGCAAGCTTGATCTGCGTTGACGATCCACTGATGTATTTCCTGTACCGATGGTCCTTTGCTGTTGATAATAAGTGTTTGTCTCCATGTAGTTTTCATTTTCGTTTCCTGTGTTGCCTGTTATCCTTCTAACCTGTACTCACATAGCTATGTTTATTTATACCATGAAGCATGAAATACGAGGCGTGTTTTTAAAACAAGTGCCGTTGCAGCGCTGCAGTCGCGATTTTGAGCGTGCGCGATCACTTCCTTCATTCATTAGGAAGCCAGACGCAGCTGTGGGCTATCACCACTTTGTGATTTGCTGTTGTTAGAGCGTTTCAAAATGTTCAAAACAATCGAACGACCCGCCGGCTGTGAAGTCAGATAAGTGATGCCTTTTTGAATGCGAGAAATGTTACGCCAGCAAAGATTCATCGCCAATTGTGCGAGGTTTATGGGGAAACAATAACGAGTTGCAATGCCTGGCCACGCACAGCCAAACAAACTCAAGATCTGATCACATCATTTGGTTGGGAACAATTCGACCATCCTCCCTACAGTCCGGATTTGACACCAAGCGATATTCATCTGTTTCTTCATCTGAAGAAATTCCTTGGTGGAAAACATTTCAACGTCGATGATGATGTGGAACAAGAAGTGCAGACTTGGCTTTCATCACAGGCGGCATCATTCTTTGACGAAGGTATGCAAAACTGGTTTCCCGCTACGACAAGTGCCTGAATAACAGCGGTGCCCATGCGCAGAAGTAGTGTAAGGTGTGAGGTAATGAATGATAGTAAAGTGTTTAGAAAATAATATTCTTAATTTTTAAAAAATTATCGGTACTTATTTTAAAAACATGCTTCGTAACATATGAATAAGTACTGATTCGTGTAAAAAAGTGGAATTGCGAATACCTAACATATTTTTATGATCTCATTGTTATAATTAGTAAAAATGAAGAGCTTTAATATAGTTGATCTTAACGAGAGCCATAGTCTTTTAAATGAATTGTGTATTTATTTGCCGTTTTGTATGTAGAAAAAATTGTTGATTATGCCAATTGTGGCGGAGGGTTCTTGTTTTCACCTAAATCTGAAAGAAAACAACCGATGACGGTACGTTCTTTGAAAGTTTGCGTTCCACCTGATATCCGAGAAATAAGTTAACTCATTCAAAGAACAAGTGATGCTGATCGAATTAGTAAATACTCAGTGTTTTATGCTTGAATTTGCAAATCTCTTTCGTCAACTTTCCCACTTGAACACCAATTTTTACTTTCTCTACTACGTACAGTAAAGAGGGGAAGTGTTGCATTCCACCCAAAAATTCGATACCGAGATTTCACGGGAAATACATGTTTTGGGGTGCCCCGAATCCAAATAAAGCATTTTTGAAAACCTGTCCGTGTGTGTGTCTGTATGTCAGGCGTTGAACAGTATAGCTCAAAAACGAAAAGTGAGATAAACACCAAACTTTGTATTTGATTTCAGTATCTTCCAAGGATATGACACAAATATTTCTAAGAATATCCCCCATTCCAGACTACCCTTTACATGGAACATTTTTCGAACATTTCGATTTTCTCAAAAATGGCTCTAACGATTTTGATTAAAATATCATACGTTTAAGATGTTTTCATGGTAAATGAAATGTATATATTGAATTTTCTGGGAATGTACCCAAAAGTCCTCTTCATTCTGAATGACTTTCCCATAATTGGTAAACCGCAAGAGACAGACAAAATTTTACTACACACAAAATGTAGATCTCGTTAAAACACGCAATTTATGTTATATACATTTTTTTTTTGTCCAGTGAACCATTTATTCTTCAACAAAGAATATCCATGAGATATTCCTTGTTATTTCTTTGAATTTTCCAATGCTTATGCTTTTCTCAAATGGGAATTCGTTATTCGTTTTTTTATGTCCTGGACATTGAAAGAGAATGGAATGCTCCACATAACAACCAGCTCTTAAAAGATTTGACTATCGCCTAAATCCTACCATATTTCCCTTGCACGTACAAGAACATTAGCAATAAGATAGTTTCTGCTAATGTTTAACCTGATTAACATGAAGCAGATAGATAATAAGCGTTTGTAAAAATAGTTTGTAGAAGAGTGGAGAAGTTCATGTGAGTGCAACACATAAGATTTTTCAATTCTAATTCCGGCAGCTATGCTGTAATTGGGCATATTAAGCTATGACCCTACTTTTTTTAACAATCCCTATTGGAGAAAGATAATGTTATGGATGCATGCAGATGCCTTGATAGGGAGATGAAGTTGTTGAAAAGCTTGGTTCAAGATTTCTTCAAGGAAAGTTGCAAAAGAAACAAAAAAGAAGCAGGAAAATAGACAAATAGCCACAGTGTTGCGTTGCTAAAATAGTAACCGACCAGGTCTATATGTTATAGGCAGCCCCAAATCTCTTATAATTGGAAAGGACGGTTAAAGTAGTAAAATTTTCTGAGCCAAATGGAATATAACTCGAGAGCCAATTCGACATTGGAATGCTCTACTCTGCAAACCAATTCGTATATCTCCGTGCTAACAGCTGATCTGACGACGAATGCTTGGTGTCACCTTTTGGCGTCGTTTCCAATATCTGCTGTTGATTCTGCTGCCGGCTGCTACAGTGGTTAGCTATGAGATCTTTCTCCCAGGGCATGCGTGGATCTAGTGTGAAAGGATAACACCGTTTTTAATTGACTGATAAATTTATTGCCATCTAATACTTGCGCTATTGACGCGAGTTCCCGACCGTTTGAAGATAAAGAATGTAACTGATTATGAGTCGTAGCACTCGAAACTATAACAATTAATTGCTATCCTGTTAACTTCTGTAGTATCAATTTAACGTTTGTAATAACTGTTTCCGCAATAAAAGAAGCTAGAAGCGTAAGTTACTGTGAGTCACTAAAATGCTTACCGGCAAAAAGCTTCGCATCTAACGCTAAGTAACTAATAACCCAGCGCTACAATCTGCCAATAATCGTAAAAGACACGAAAGAAAGAAAAAAAAATACGTTAATTTTAGCAATACACGCTCTTTTATTAACTTAAGTCCCTCCTATTTTAGAACTATCCCACCAAAGTTCCTACATTATACGTTGCCAAAGTTTACGTATTTGAAACCAAGTTTTACCCTTTGACTACCAATTCTAAGAATTCTTTCTATCTCTCATTTTTCCGAAATGGCCTACGTGCAGCTTCAGACGTCTCTTATTTCTTAACGTCTTGAATTCTAGGTACCTGAACCTTGAGCTAATAGTATCTGGTTGACTTATATTCTCCGGAACGCTTAATTAACTTAGCTGCTCTACACTTTAACTAATTACTTTTCCTGAACCCGTAATGTGTCTGGTGCTGACTTTCTTATTCATTTATAAAGTTGTAACTCTTTCTGCTTCCATTATGCATTGATTCAATATATGGAAATTATTTATTGCAATTATTTATCTATTTCACTATTATGTCTGAATAAAATTACTAAATTCGGTATCAAATATCGTGACAGCAATAATAAATCACAATAAAGATTTATAGATTTCTCTAAATCTGAGTTTCATGGAGAAAAATGCTACCGATGCAGTTAAATGGTAAGGTTTTGTGGTAAGAACGTTTAACTGGAAGCCCAAGCCGGTGTCATTTCTGTGGTCTGCGTTAGCTGGAGAAGTAAAATTCCTTTTCTTCCGTATAAAGGATTGTTTCTGTCAGTTATTTGTAGCCGGGTAGAGATCCTGGAATGTGTGGGCAATTTAAAGCGAGTGTTTTGTGCAGCAGGGATGTTTGGGGTAGATTAGAAAGTATGTAGTGCGTGGTGCCAGGATAATCTACTTTACAGAAGCAGGCTAAGTAATTTACACTGGCGGCACAGCCTTGCAACTGGAAGGGGAAGGTGCGAACATGGAAAATAATGCAAAGTGGCAGACGTTGAAATGCAAGGGAGGGGCTCGAGTCTTTTGTGCTTCTGTTTCTTATCAAGAAACAGCCAACCGAAAGTGAGAGTGCTCATTAACCGACTGGGAAGGTATTCTGCTAAAGGAACACCACAACTTTCAAATATATTAGGAATGCTACAGGTTTTCTTAGGCGGCTTTTCTGCTTCCTAACCATTATGATGCACAGATACTCTCCCACAAGAGCAAGGAATTTCTCCAGTCACGGATCTGAAATGTGGATTTACAGGCTAAATTAAGTCAGCGTTTTGTTTTATCTAAAACTTCCTAATAGTTTAAGGATACCCAGTAAGTAAGAATGAATCAGCTTTTCAAAATCGTATAATAATAATTGTGTACAACCTTCTATTTGAAATCCCCTTCTAAACGTTTTGACTGGCAAATAAGGATTGTGTTGAAAAGCTTTTCTTGGACCTCGATATTTTCCTTCCATCCATCCGTCCATTCTTTCTATCTGGAGGGAGGAGCTATTGTTTTCGAAACACGCCGCGTAAAGAAACTAAATAAATCATTTGGACATTTTCCCTCCATATTGATGACATTCATTCCTAAAAACCTCACTGATCTATGTGCATGGAGAATGTTTTGTAAATGCTATAGCTAAAGTATATTATTTTCTGTTTATTTCGTCACAAAATTGTGCTAAACAAATTTAAAGTACTACCTTTGTTTTCTTTCTTTTTCGGACGTAAGCTATGTATTAACAGTACAAATTATCGCGATAACATGCGAGGCTCGCATTCGGGAGGTCCTGGGTTCGATTCCTGGGCTCGGTCACTCTGACCATGGGTTTGTTGTGGTTTTTCCTGCTTGGCAAGGCGAATGCTGGGGTGGTTTCTCTCCTGCCACAAATTCCCTTATCCTTTAGCTTCCCCTTTCATGTTTCAGCTTAGGGGCTGTACAGTGTCAATTGGTGTTGGACAGATGGCGCAGATGCTCGCTCGTTGAAAAGTTCTTCTCGGTCCTGCCAGTGGCAGCCTTCTCTGAGCCACCTTAGGTAGGTCGAGTTCAGCCCGTTCCACCAGAAGGAAGCCATCTCTGGGTAGCCCGCCGGTGTGATCGGGTCATCAAGCTTGGAATCATTAGGAAGCTCTGCGCATTGTGTGGGTCTGCGTTCCTGTGGCTATAGCCTCCTGCGTTTCCTTCACCTCATCCATTCCTCCTGGGAGTGGTATGCGCAAAAGATCCGCATTGGGTCTACGTGCGAGATGTTCCCTGGGCATTGTCATTGTCATTGACAGCACAATGTATTCATTTAACCAAGGAATCTCCATAGCTTACATGTTCATCGCAATTACAGATTAGCGCTGGGGAAACCCTTTCCGTCAGTACCTTGCTGTAACATTTTTCAGAAGGAACCAGCTGTCATGGCACTGTCTGTGTAGTGCACACACAAAACAATCAAAATAACTTTTAAAAATCTGAATAGTTAGTTATTCAGGAAGTATTAAAAAGGAAAATAAGCGTGCTTCTTTATTGTACTGGAGCGCAATTTTCCTGTATTCTTTTCGGACAAATTTGTCTAAAACAGCACCATAAAGGATATTTTGATTTTTCAATTCGATCAGCAGCTCATTTTCCATTGATAAAGTGACAGTTTAGAAAGCTCATTCACATTGAGTGCTTCGCAGTAACACTTTAGACGTTTCAGGCAAGACAACTGTGGAGGTATTCACAGGAATAGTTCAGAGCGAAGGTCTACCCTAAGCCGAAGTTCCCCTCCTAGGATCAGGGAAGGCGCTAACCAAGTGGCATTATCTCCGTTTTGTTTTCTTTCTTTTCTTTCTTCCATTGGGCCTGGGGCCTGGTTTCCTAGGCAGGTCCCCCGCTTAAGCAAAGACGGAAGTGGGTGTGCCAGAGGGAAGACAACCGAAGAACCTCGATAGGGACGACAATGTCTAGCTCACCGTCTGCAGACGGATATCTGAGGACAACGGGTGAAATGAATAAAATGTAGCAAGTCAGTAGAAGCATCGTGATAGCTTTTAAGTAAAATCGAAGTGAATGTACAAATGCTAAAACTAGGTAGTTATGTCTACACAGACAGGAGTGCTAACCGGAAAAACTGGGGATATAACTACGGATAGTTATGGTGTAGCAAGCAATAACTACCTTTCACGTCACTATCTGTTTCGCGGTCCTGCACACACAGACACAGAATTAGTTGTTGGTGTCCTGTTAAATTGTACACTTCACTAAGTACAACTCCTCCTACATAGCAGTTGCATGAGTTATTCTATCGTATTTTGTAGCATTCGCATGTCGTCAAGTGAAAACAAAATTGCTGACAGGGATTTATTTATTAAATTACTTCCAGAATGTCCAGTAATTTAGGAAAAGCCTCGAGTGCTAAACGTGTTGGTTTAAAACAAGAAAGCGTAGGAAGGCCTATGTAGCACATATTCTCAAAGCATCGGTACTCGCAAATGAGTAAAATGTTCAAAACATGAAATATATATATATATATATATATATATATATATATATATATATATATATATATATAAACGGATATAAATGCGACGGGGGGCAAAAAAAGTTATTTAAAAGATGGGAAAATTTTGTGTTGTTAATATTGGACAAAGCAAATAACTCCGTTTTCACCAAAGTGCCCGGTAGTTGTGCAACAGCGGTATGAAGACTAACTGAAATCAACAGCTCTGCCTCTAACAATTACACTAGTCTGCATGATATCGGATGACTGAAAACTAACAAGTGATTCTTACTCACTTTTTTATGCTGATTTAAGAACTGCTTTTAGTTTTTTTCTATCACGTACAGTTTTTTCACAATTTCACTTCAAAAATATAGACATATAAAGATATTGCTTCCGCCACTATACACAAAATTGGCTTGATAAAGCAATTTGTAAGCGCTCTATCACAGTATGGACCATCCTTCAAGAACTTTTCCAAGAAATTTCCCTTCATTACACAAGACAAATTAAAGGCTGGAAGTTTTGTTGGTCCTCAAATAAAGAGATTGATGAAGGATGAAGATTTTGAGAAGACAATGAATGAGAAAGAAATAGAAGCATGGGCCGCCTTCCGATCAGTTACTGAAAACTTTTTAGGCAATAACAAAGATCCTAATTACAAGGCCATTGTCGAAACAATGTTGGAACATGTCAAGAAGATGGGATGTAACATGAGAGTAAAGGTGCATTTTCTGCATTCACATGTCGACTACTTTCCAGAAAACCTGGGACATTATAGTGAAGAGCAGGGTGAACGTTTTCACCAAGATATTAAGGAAATGGAGAGGAGGCACCAGGGGAGATGGAATGAAACTATGATGGCCGACTACTGTTGGATGTTGAGGAGGGACAGTCATCTTCAAGGATCTGCAAGGAAGTAAAAGAAGAGAAAGTTTGAAAAAAAATAAATGAAACACTATGGCTTCTTTTATTGTTAAAATGCAGTCATGAAATAAATTATGGGAGTTCTTGAGAGTATTCTTAAAATTTCTTGAATAAAAACTAACCTTGTGTGAAATGGTATTTGAATACTTTTCTATGCTCAATAGGAAAATTGTCAAAACATTACTTCTTATTTTGTGTAAAAACCTGACGTGATAGAAAAAAGGAAGTTATTTCTGGAATCAGCATAAAAACTTGATTCACGAACACCTACTTTTAAGAAATCAACTGACAAAACGTTTGAAAATGCAGACTAGTATTATCAGCGCAGCGCTCTCGAGCATCTTCAAATAGCCTTTATACATCTTTTCAAGATGCCGAGCAGCGAAATATTCCTCCTCCTACAAGATCCTGTGTGAAGAACAGGAAGAGACACGGGAACTCTCTACCGCTCAACCGGAGAGACTTGTTTTGCTGCAGCAAATTCAGATAGACAAAGAGAGAAAAGCTTAAACAAAATTGCACTGAAAATTCTACACAAACTGAGGAACTCTTACACTCTTTAGTTCATTAACGATTAAAGTGATTTTATAACTACTTGTATTTCCTTCTCCTAGAAATAATAAAATAAAAAAGAAACGGAAGAAATAACCATTAAACAAACACATTAATGTTGGCTAGTACTGATAATGGATCAGGATGTGTGTCTTCATATCTGGTTACTGCCTGCATAGCATTACAATTATACTTTTGATTTATTTTTCTTTGTTCCTTTTTACTTGGTTACTGTTTTATATATTATATTTCTTACGTACTAGTAATCTATACAAGTTAAAGGAAACATATCCCGCCGCTTCTGTTCACCATGAAGCTCTGTTGCGTTTCTTCTTTGTTCCCTTGTGTTACCCAGTTAATCTCACTGTTTTACTGTTTTCGCAATTATACAACACAGACACACACACACACAAACCCCCATGCCCATGGCGGGACTCGAACCCGCGACCCTCAGCTTGGCGGAGCGCCGGAGCTATACCCTCAAGCGACCACGGCTACGAGGGCCGGCATTAAATAAGTGTGAAGGCTTTCACGACCGGAGTTAATCGATAAAATATTAAAATCTTCTTGGCTGGAAGGCCGTGGTCTAAGGGTAAAATCTATTTAAACCGGACGTTTCGGTCAAATTTTTGGTTACCATCTTCATTGACGGTGTCTTCCTCCAGTGGCCGCATGGTAAACAACAATTAGAAAGAAGCTTTCTGTTTCTCACAAACATTCAAATCTTAGCAATATGAATTCCAAGATTCAGTTTAATATGAAAACTTCTGCTTCTTCTTCTTTGTCTGTTTAACCTCCTCGTATGTAGGACTTACACCCCCCAGGACTTACAGGCGCGTACCTGGGGTCAGAGACCCGTCGAGGAGCAGACACTCATAGATCGGACAGAATATCCAGGATGGGTGATCAGTCCGATGCCTGGTACGGGAGGAAGGAAGTAGATGAAACGAAATGATGGTGAAATGGATGAAAGGAAAGACGATGATGGAGCAGTTGGTGGAATAATGGTGGGGGAAATCGGAGAACCCGAAGAAAACCCGCCTAGACGCCGCTTTGTCCACCACAAATCCCACATGCGGGTCCCCGGGATTGAACCCGGGCCGCCTAGGTGAGAGGTGAGCGGTCTAACCATTCAGCCACGGTGCCGCCTTTGAATATGAAAACAGAAAAGAAAAATCAGATACCATTTTTGAATGTTCTGGTGATAAGATGCGGATGGACCACTGTTCGCACACTGTTTATAGGAAACCCACCCATTCCAACAGATATTTAAATAAATATTCCAATCGTCACCCTCAACAAAAGAGAGGAACAATTAAAACCTCAGTTGACAGAGCCAAACGTATTTGTGCAGTTCGATATTTAAGTGAGGAGATACAGCAGCTTAGGCTGACTGTTACAAAACGGATTTACAAGCAAAGATTTTGACAGCAATTCATCCCAAAAGGAAATCACATCACGGCAGGAATTACCTATATATAAGGCAAAGTTTTTTTTTACCTTATTTTAAAAAGTTACACACCACGTTGGATAAATACTTAAAAAGCACAAAGTAAATACAATGTATACCAACAAGAAAAATTCAACAAACTTTAAAATTTGCCAAGGATAAGAGAGACCCTTTATGTGTTGCAGATGTATATAGAATACTCTGCATATGCGGTTCTGTTTACTTTGGAACAACGAAACGCAGTATAAATACCCACATAATAGAGCATAAACGACATGCACAAACAGATAAGTCTGCAGTCCCCGAACACTTTGTTAATATGGGTCTTCGTATCCTGTATGAGACACAAAAGTCTTAGCTCAACAAAATATTACCATAGAGAAGTAATTGAAATATATAAACATTCCAACAACTTCAATAAAAAGAGGAACATTTTAACCTCAATCGCACACAGATACCAGCGATGGCACGCCACTGCAGACTCACCGATAATGAGCCAGTTTTGACCTTGGTGTGACCTATAAATTGTGAAGCATCTGCCGCCTAGTTAGTAGTCGTTGTTAAGCTGCCCAGGGTGTTACCCTCTTGCAGACGGCAGCCAAAGAGTTGACCGAAACGTCAGGTGTAAATAGTTTTATCCTTAAACCACGGCCTTCCAGCCCGGAAGATTTTAATACTTTGTTGCGTTATTTTGGAGTATTTCTGAGCCAACTTCTTCTTATTCTTCAACTAGAAATTCATTTTCATCCCCACCCTGTTCCATGTCCTCGAAACCATATACGTCTTTAAAGTGTTTGGCAACATTGTGTAACACAGTAGAGCTCACTACTCTTTTGGTACTCGTTTTAATTAGAATCACATGCAGTTATCAAGGATTGGAAACCTTTGTTTTAGCTGATCAAACACTCTTTCTATTACTGATCTTTCTTTCACTTTTGCGATTAAATCGAACTTGAATGTCGTCTACAGGCGGCTAGAAAGGCGTGATCAGCCAGGGAGTATGCCATTGCCGGAACCACCCAGTAAACACTCCTAGATATAATATCTCGTGCAGCACTCCTACACATTCCTGAAGCATGCACAAGCATGCACCACTCAGCTCTAATACTCGTAAACTTTTTGCAGCATTACATTTGGCTGGACATTAGTACTGGCATAACACTTACGGTTGATGATTCATCCTCAAACATTGACGGTTTCTTAATTTCAATATGGGAGCAGTCTAATACGTCTGTTACAGTTGGTAAATGAAAGTGCTTTTAACACTTTAAATTTGCACTATTCATATCTTGCATAGTATTGGGGAATTTAAATCACTGATGAGCTTTTTCGTGAATATGACCCATAGCGTAATTAACAGTTTTGCCACAGCGGTCCACTCCAAAATATTTTTTCTTCCGTGCATAATGATCATCACCATTATGAAGTAAACTGTTGACTGACATAAGTGGAGCGTGCCCTCTCTCAAACTCCAAAATAATAAACTGTAGCTACACCTAAATTGCAGTGCTCCCCTTTATTCACATCAAAAGTGAAGTTAAAATTACCAATCCAGAAAAACGAAGATACAACTATAGGGAGTAGTTGTTGCTACCCTTTGTTCACCCCAAAATGCCGACATGGTAGCGTTATCTATGTTTTATTTACTTCACCTATTGAAGCGTTTAACAGCC